>CM077664.1:119440317-120869484 GCA_039707655.1 Elymus sibiricus | reverse complement strand
TGTTGAATAAAGCCAATGCCACTGCACAAGTTGAGGTCTGCATTCCTCTAGTCAATACCTTTTGCCTTGTAACAATGTACTTAATTGATAGCTATTTGATTATGTATCATCACTCTGCATCTGAGCTTCATTATCCTCTATTTCTTCCAATATTATTAGATCTATATTTACTCTTTAAAAAATTTAGAATAAAGGCATCGCTTATGAAGAAGTTTCTTTGGGGAATTTCTTGAATTATCATTCCATTGACATGGAGAAGGGCTTTGCCGAGCCCATGTTAACATGTAATGTAAGTCCATCCTTCTTAAGCCTTTAAACTTTGTTCTAGTATAGATTTGGATAGGCATCATTTCCTCCACTGCTTTTTACTTTGGTGTTTGCATCAAATTGCATGTTTGCAACAACTGCCAGTTTCAAATTGTAGTTGTAAAAACATGTTCCTTATTCATACCATTCACATTAATCAGAACAGATGCATTGATTTTCTTTAGCCCCGCATGTATGCATGTGTTCTAGATCTCTAATCCGGTGGTGTGGTGAAGCTGCCCATGCGTGCATCATCTCATTTGCTGCTTTGTCTTAACTGATTTTGCCGATGATACAGACAATGCCGTATTATGTTAATGCTATTTTAAATTGTATCTCTGAATTTTCCAATATAAAAAGGGATGGAATTGTCACACACTGACCATCGTTGATTATATATTTGTGTAACTTGTTTTGTCTCCTTTCTCTTTCAGATTAATATCTCTGACGCCAGGCAAAACTTTAGGGAAGATAGTGAGCCAAACCCATTGCTGGTACCTATCACTTATATTGCAGCGAAGAAGGTAAACAATCTTGAAGAGAGCGAGATGGCCCCAAGGTTATGTCTTGATGAAGACAGTGAGTTCAAGCTACTCACCAGCAGGTGTGACACAACCTTGGTTAAGTTGCTGCCTGAATCAGTTCGACTTCTTCAGTCTCAACTTCAAGCTGAAAGACTTGGTGCAGCTCAGGTCCGACTTGAAGTACAATCTCTAACGAAGATCAAAGAGGACACCCGTGCGTGCTTTATAGCTACGCGGCTAGAGCTAGAGGATTTAACGTTCAGACAACCGAGGTCTCATCAGCTTGTTTAGCTGCTTGCGCTGTAGCACCGGGGTAGGACTAACGTTTCTTCAACTGTGTTGAAGTGCTGTTGGTTTTGCATATTATTTTGTCGGCACGTTTTTTTGCACTGGTGGCGACCATTGTTGCCCAGTGTATGTAATCTGCGGTCTGGTTGCCCTTTATTATCATTGGTGGCAAACTTTGATGCCCAGTGGATGTAATATTCCGTAATTTCATTATTGTATAGTCTAGGTTTATTCTTAGTCGGTATGCTGTAATTTAGGCCAGTAGCTTCAACGGAGCTCAACGGCCCAATACGTTATCGGTCTGTCAGCGGTATATAAAAAGAAATTACGCTACCCAAACGGGCCGGTCCGTAACTAGTTATATATGGGTCAAAAAGTCGGCCTATAATCATTTTGGGCCATTATTAGGCCTAAACGTAAAGTAGTTTTGGGCCTTTAACAGGCCGAGTAAAACGTGACCCTCAGTTGGGCCAGAAATTTCCCTGGGCTTTTAACAGGCTGAAAAGTAGATTGGGCCTGAATTGAGCCAAACAATTCATGGGCCGATAGCAGGCCGAAACCACTGTAGGCCCATGATTGGCCCAATTACATACGAGCCGTTAACAGGCCAAAATTTATCATGGGCCTTGGTTGGCCCAATAAAATTATGGGTTGTAAGCAGGCTGGATGGAAAGTAGGCCATAATTTGGCCCAACTATGTCATGGGCCTTTAACAGACCATCAGTCAGGTTGGGCTGAAATTTATCCACGAAGAGAACGGGCCGTTAAGAGGCCGAAAGTCACTTAGGCCTAGAAATAGGCCCAGGTGCAGCACGGGCCGTTAAATGGCCGAAAGTTAAACCGGGCCAAAAACGGCCCACTTACAACAACGGCGGCTAACAGGCCGAAACGAATATCGGGCCGAACTGTTAAACGGGCCTTTAACAGTCCGAGATACAAACCGGGCATACAGTGGGCCCAAAAGAACAGTGGCCTGTTAACGGGCCGGATCAGTTATGGGCCGTAATTTGGCCCAAAACATGATCTATATGGGCCGTAATTTGGCCCAAACCATGGCAGGCTGTTAACGGGCCGGTCCACTAGTGTCTGACAAAATCTTGTTGGCCTTTAGCTGGGCCAGCCCATTTAGGTCAAATGGACCACTGTTGGGCCGCGCCACATGTTACTGTTCCATAGGCGCGTATCGTCCAGTGGATGGTTGACTTCTGTCATGACATCGAGCTGACCCGTGGATCTGTTGGCGAATGAGAATTTTACATGTGCAAAATCGCCATTGATCAGGGCTGTTAACGGGTTATCGGATCCAAACCGGAACCCGATAGCTTAACGGCGACCCGTTACGGTCGATGCCACGTGTCGGTCACCCTTGACAAAAACACTTCCATGACGCGACATTTATCGTCATGGAAGTAGACACTTCCGTGATGATAATTTCAATATTGTCATGGAACACTTCTACGACAGCACAGGTATGACTATCTTGATTCTGTCATAAATTTGTCACAGATGTACATGCATGACAGAAAAGTTGACTACTGTGACAAAGACGTATCATCACGGAAGTGTTTTTTTTTGTAGTGATGATAGGTAGCATTCCACATCAAAAATTCTGTTTTTATTATTTACCTACTCGAGGACGAGCAGGAATTAAACTTGGGGATGCTTGATACGTCTGCCACGTATCTATAATTTTTTATTGTTCCATGCTATTATAGTATCAATCTTGGATGTTTTTATATGCAATTATATATCATTTTTTGGGACTAACCTATTAACCTAGTGCCCAGTGCCAGTTGCTGTTTTCTGCTTGTTTTTGGCTTTTCAGAGAAACAGTGCCAAATGAAGTCCAAATGCCACGAAACTTTTTGGAGATTTTTTTCTGGACAAAAGAGACCTTGGAAGCTTCGGGAGGAGGCGAGAAGCCTCACGACGGCACACCGTGTTGCCTTGTGGGGCCCACGTGACTCCGTTTGACCTAATTGCACTTCTATAAATTCACAAATATTGGGAAACCATCAGAGAACCAGAAGAAATAACCTTTCCACCGCCGCAAGCCTCTGTTCTTCAGCGATCCCATCTGGAAGCCTTTTCCGGTACTCTGCCGGAGGGGGAATCGATCACGGAGGGCTTCTACATCAACCTTGCTGCCCTTCTGATGATGTGTGAGTAGTTTACCACAGACCTACGGGTCCATAGCTAGTAGCTAGATGGCTTCTTCTCTCTCTTTGATCTTCAATACAATGTTCTCCTTGATGTTCTTTGAGTACTATCCGATGTAATCTTCTTTTGCGGTGTGTTTGTTGGGATCCGATGAATTGTGAGTTTATGATCAGATTATTCATGAGAAATATTTGGGTCTTCTCTGAACTCTTTTAGGCATGATTGTTATAGCTTTGTATTTCTCTCCGATCTATAGATTTGGTTTGGCCTACTAGATTGATTTATCTTGCAATGGGAGAGGTGCTTTGTAATGGGTTCAATCTTGCGGTGCTCAATCCCAGTGACAGAAGGGGACGTGACACGTATTTGTATTGTTGCCATTAAGGATAAAAAAGATGAGGTTTATTCATATTGCTTGAATTTGCTTCTCTACATCATGTTATCTTGCTTAAGGCGTTACTCTGTTTTTATTAACTTAATACTCTAGATGCATGCTGGATAGCGGTCGATGAGTGGAGTAATAGTAGTAGATCCAGGAAGGAGTCGGTCTACTTGTCTCGGACGTGATGCCTATATACATGATCGTTGCCATGAATCCGTCATAATTATTTGTTATTCTGTCAATTGCCCAACAGTAATTTGTTTACCCACCGTATGTTTCTGTGCTCGAGAGAGAAGCCTCTACTGAAAACTATGGCCCCCAGATCTACCTAAAAATACCTTGCTGCAATTTATTTAATTTTATTTTAATTAGTATTTTAGTTTACCTATTTACCTTGATAAGATTTAATCCTTGCAAATAACCTTTAAGAGGACTGAGAACCCTCTTATTTGCGTTGGGTGCAAGTGTTTACTCTTGTGTGTGCAGGTGCGCTTAACGGAAGTTTGCTTGGTTCTCCTACTGGATTGATAACCTTGGTTCTTAACTGAGGGAAATACTTATCTCTACTGTACTGCATCATCCTCTCCTCTTCAGGGAAATACCAACGCAGACTACAAGTAGCAGCCCGCAGCCGGCGGGTCCCAGCAGCCGGCGGGCCCCGCTGCCGGCTCCAGACGCCGACATCCGGGTCCCGTCCGCATGTAGATTTACCCATGTAACCCTGGGGGGTTGGGCTATAAGAGCCCCCAGGAGGCCTCCATGCAGAGGGGTCGCCTTCATCTAGTTCCACTGATAACACACACACGCACACTCACACTCACAGGAGAGGCAGAACGGTGGCCTAGCCCCTTCTTCCTCCTCCGCCCAAACATCTCCAGGAGCAACCTTGTAGCCCTTGTGCACTCCATACTACATTCGGCAGGACTAGGGGTGTTACCTCTCCGGAGGGCCCCGAACCTGGGTACGTCTTGTGTTTCGCACCCGCGCGTACCGACCTCACTTCCGGAACCCACCGGCATCCTCACGCAGCCCCCCACTTTTAGCCACCTCATGGCATCTGCCGTGATTTCACCACGACACCGACGGCCAAACGGAAGTCACCAACCAAACGCTCTCTACACTACTTCGCGTGTTGAGCAAGAAGAACCTCACGAAATGGGAAGAATGCCTACCGATCGCCGAGTACGCCTACAATCGAGCAAGACACTCTACCACAGGAAAGTCTCCCTTCGAAGTGGTCTATGGCTTCAACCCATTGTCGCCATTGGACATCCTACCGTTTCCACTACAAGAGCGAGCAAACTTGGACGGAAGCGCAAGAGCAACATACATCAAGAAGGTGCATGCAGACACAAGGCTCACGATAGAACGCCAAGTACAACGCCTCGCCAATAAGATCAACGCAAACAAGCACCCCATGGTGTTCAATCCCGGAGATCTCATGTGGCTACACCTTCGCAAGGACCGCTTCCCCAACGAACGCAAGTCAAAGCTTCTACCTCGCGCCGATGGGCCATTCAAGGTGCTAGCACGCATCAATGACAATGCATACAAGATCGACATCCCGCGAGACAAGTACAACGTGAGTGACACCTTCAACGTCAAGGATCTATCCCCCTACGTGATGAAGATATTGATCCGAGGGCGGATCTTTCCCAAGGGGGGGAGATGATGCGGAGCATCCTTCAATCATCCCCATGGATACCTCACCAACCCACCAAGCACCAAGTGGACCTATGGAAAAGAGCTCGCACACGTGCCATCGAGAACGAGGTGAACTCACTCCTTTACGACTTTCATATGGATATGGATGGAACTTGGATGCTACCTCACAAGGAGACATTGTGTGTCATTAGGTATGAAGGAGACTACCGCCAAGAAGCTAAGGACCATCGCCAAGTCCAAAGGGAACCATGCCAAGGCCACGAGGAAGACGGAGGAGAAAATCCAAATCTGGACAGCTTCTCCCAGGCAACCCCGTGCACACGGCCCCCCCAGACCCCGTGCCCACGGGTCTCTCAGAGAGCTACTGGAAGTTTCTACGCACACCCCGTGCCCACGGGCCCCCGGACCCCGTGCACACGGGCCTCGCCGCTGTAGCACCCTATGCGCATGGGCGTGTACCATGCGCACGGGCCTCACTTACCCCGTGCGCACGGCCCTCCCAGCGAGGTGGCTGACTTTGTTCCTGTTTTGCCCCCACTTCGTCCCCTACCTCCCTTCTCCTATATAATCCGTGGATAGACCATTTGTTAGGGTTAGCAAAGTGTATTGAGATATTTTAGAGGGCTTTGCTCATCTACCACTCCTCTTGGAGATCAAGACCTCCTAGGAGAAGATCCCAAGGGATATTGATACGTCTCCGTCGTATCTATAATTTTTGATTGTTTCATGCCAATATTCTACAACTTTCACATATTTTTGGCAACATTTTGTATTATTTTTGGGATTAACATATTGATACAGTGCCCAGTGCCAGTTCCTGTTTTCTGCTTGTTTTTTGTTTCACAGAAAATCCATATCAAATGAAGTCCAAATGTAATCAAATTTTACGAAGAATTATTTTGGAATATATGTGATTTTTGAGAGGTGGAATCAACGCAAACGGAGGCCCACAGCCTCCACAAGCCACCTGGGCGCGGGCCCCCCCTAGCGCGTGGTGGTGCCTCGTGGGCACACCGTAAGTCGGTTGGGGCTCTTCTTCGGTTGCAAGGAAGCTAATATTGAGAAAAAAAAATCGTGTTAAAATTTCAGCGCAATCGGAGTTACGGATCTCTGGGAATTTAAGAAACGGTGAAAGGCTAGAAAACAGGAACGCGAAACAAAAGAGAACAGAGAGAGAGAGATCCAATCTCGGAGGGGTTCCTGCCCCTCCGCCGCCATGACAGCCATGGACCAGAGGGGGAACTCTCCTCCCATCTAGGGGGGAGGCCAAGGAAGAAGAAGAAGGAGAGGGCTCTCTCCCCCTCTCTTTCGGTGGCGCCGGAGCGCCGCCGGGGGAGACATCGTGATGGCGATCTACACCAACAACTTCGCCGCCGTCAACACCAACTCTCCCCCCTCTATGCAGCGGTGTAACACCTCTTCTCCCCGCTGTAATCTCTACTTAAACATGGTGCTTAATGCTATATATTATTATCCAATGATGTATGGCCATCCTATGATGTTTGAGTAGATTCTTCTTGTCCTATGGGTTGATTGATGATTGTGATTGGTTTGAGTTGTATGTTTTATTTTGGTGCTGTCCTATGGTGCCCTCCGTGTCGCGCAAGCGTGAGGGATTCCCGCTGTAGGGTTTGCAATACGTTCATAATTCTCTTATGGTGGACGGCTAGAGTGACAGAAGCTTACACCCGAGTAAGGGGGTTGTTGCGTATGGGAGAAAAGGGGACTTGATACTTAATGCTATGGTTGGGTTTTACCTTAATGATATTTGGTAGTTGCGGATGCTTGCTAGAGTTCCAATCATAAGTGCATATGATCCAAGTACAGAAAGTATGTTAGCTCATGCCTCTTCCTCATATAAAATTGCAATAATGATTACCGGTCTAGTTATCGATTGCCTATGGACAAATCTTTCTCTTGTGTTACAAAAACTTTCTACTAAACAACTAACTTTTATTATCTTGCGATTTACTCATAGTTTTATTATCTCGCAAATTACTCCTAGTTTTATTCTCATTAAGTACTTCTAGTCTTATCCTTACACCCGCAAAATAGTTTCATACTTGTTCTAGGTAAAGCGAACGCTAAGTGTGCGTAGAGTTGTATCGGTGGTCGATATAACTTGAAGGGAATATTGATTCTACCTTTAGCTCCTCGTTGGGTTCGACACTCTTATTTATCGAAAAAGCTACAATTGATCCCCTATACTTGTGGGTTATCAAGACCTTTTTCTGGCGCCGTTGCCGGGGAGCAATAGCGTGGGGTTGATATTCTCGTGTGTGCTTGTTTGCTTTATCACTAAGTAGTTTTTATTTTGTTCTCTTGTTTTCTATCTTTAGTTATGGGTAGGAAACGTAAAATACCAAAAAAAATAGTTGTACCTGCTAAACCAATGGTTGAAGAACCACCCAAAATCTATCATACTGCTGAAGCTTTCTACTTGGATCATCTTCGATCCCAATGTGCTCGTGCTGAAAACCCAACTAGCTCAGTTGAGGGGAAATCATTAGATGAGCATGCTCATTTTGTGCGACATCGCTTATCTCAAAAAGGGAAACTTTTACAGCATCATATTAATAATTTTCATTGATATGCTTGGAATTTATGCGAAATACATGATTTTACTTGTTGTTCTGAAGATCCTAAAAAACACCTTTCTTTCCAATGTGAGTTTAAGGATAATGGAATCGATCGTATCTTCTTATGCCAAGGGTGTTCATAATTACTATGATATTGAACAAATTGAAGAATTTGTTGCTTTTAAGGGTGCTTATGAAATTGCTTCTTTGATTGAAAAGTGTGATGCTACTCTTTACAAATCTGAAAATTTTGCCATACTTAAATATTGTTATGAAAATTATGCTTCTAATGCTTATGTGAAAGAATATATTGAGGACACCTCCGCTGTCCAAGAAGAGACTAATATTTTGTAGGAATCTATGGAAGAAGAAACTGATGACACTGTGAGCTCATTAGATAAAAAAATTAAGGAGGAGAGCGAAGAACAAAAGGAGGAAGAGTGGATTGATCAACCGTGCCCACCTTCTGATGAGAGTAACTCTTTATCTCATACATTTTTTAATTTCCCTTCGTGCTTACCGAAGGATGAATGCTATGATAATTGCTATGATCCCTTGGATTCGTTTGAAAT
Source organism: Elymus sibiricus (assembly GCA_039707655.1). Classification (NCBI taxonomy): domain Eukaryota; kingdom Viridiplantae; phylum Streptophyta; class Magnoliopsida; order Poales; family Poaceae; genus Elymus; species Elymus sibiricus. The sequence continues at coordinate 120,861,008 of CM077664.1, read as the reverse complement.
ATCCCTTTTTGATGAACTTGATGCTTGCTATGCTTGTGGCCATGATGCCAATTTGAATTATGCTTATGGAGATGAACTTGCTATAGTTCCTTATGTTAAAAATGAAATTGTTGCTATTGCACCCACACATGATAGTCCTATTATCTTTTTGAATTCTCCCAACTACACTATATCGGAGAAGTTTGCGCTTATTAAGGATTATATTGATGGGTTGCGTTTCACCATTGCACGTGATGATTTTGATGGATATAATATGCATATGCTTGCTGCTCCTAATTGCAATTATTATGAGAGAGGAACTACATCTCCACTTCTCTATGTTTCCAATACGATAAAATTGCAAGAAACTGTTTATACTATGCATTGGCCTTTACTTGATGTGCATGAATTGTTCTTTTATGACATGCCGATGCATAGGAAGAGAGTTAGACTTCGTCATTGCATGATATATGTTGCTTTGTGCTCACTACTAAATTACAAATCATTGTTAATTAAAATTGGCTTTGATATACCTTGGGATCCGGGTGGATCGGTTACATGAGCACTTTATGCCTAGCTTAATGGCTTTAAAGAAAGCGCTGCCAGGGAGACAACCCGGAAGTTTTAGAGAGTCATTTATTTCTGTTTAGTGTTTTTATAAAGTTTAAAAACAAAAAAATATAGAGGGGGACCTAAAACTTTCCAAAAAGAAAAGTGAAAGTGAGACAGATGAGCAATGTGGAAGTGGGGGCTAGCCTTGAACTTTGTTTATGCCCATGGAAACTTTGTGAACCTTGATTACAGAAACTTTTCAACAAAAATAATTATCCCCTTGTACAAATCCATTCCATTATAAAAATAATGTGCCAAGATTTACCGTTAGGATGTTTAAATTGCTTGTTTGGTATGTGCAGTGCAAAAACAGAAACTTTTCTGTAGTGCGTGAATTTACATTTTTTACTGGAACATGAAAAAATTCTAAAAATTTTACACGGTACTGCTATGAAAATTATTTATTTATTCCTAATTTTTCAGAATTTTTTGAGTTACATAAGTATATGTACCATCTGCATCTTTACAGACTGTCCTGTTTTCACAAATTGTTGTTATAGTTTCGTTATTTGCGTATGTTTGAAATCTTGTTGAGCCCCGTTGACTTGGAAGCCATAGAATTGTGATAGCATACAGTGGGTAATGTTTGATTATAATTATACAATAATTTTACGGCAGGACATGATGGGATTTGATGTTATATGTACTAACCCCGCTAATAAAAAGTTCTGTTAAGTTTTGTGTGGATGAAGTATTCGAAGATCGAGGTGGTATCGATATGAGGAGACTAAGGAGAGGAAATAGTTCAAGCTTGGGGATGCCCAAGGCACCCCAAGTAAATATTCAAGGAGACTCAAGCGTCTAAGCTTGGGATGCCCCGGAAGGCATCCCATCTTTATTCGACAATTATAGGTATGTCTCGGTTTTTGTTTTGTTCACATGATATGAGTAAATTCTTGGAGCGTCGTGTGCCTTTTCTTTTTCTTTTAATAAATGCACCATGCTGGTATGAGATAGTCCTTGGTTTATTTATAGAATGCTTCATGCACTTCACTTATATCTTTTGAGTATGGCTTTATAGAATGCTTCATGTGCTTCACTTATATCATTTGAAGTTTGGATGCCTGTTTCTCTTCATATAGAAAACCGTTATTTGTAGAGCTCTTTTGCTTCACTTATATTTATTAGAGTGTGGTCTTTTATAGAAAGAATTAAACTCTCTTGCTTCACTTATATCTATTTAGAGAGTCAACAGGAATTGGCCATTCGCATGGTTAGTCATAAAATCCTACATAAAACTTGTAGATCACTGAATATGATATGTTTGATTCCTTGCAATACTTTTGCGATATAGAGATGGTAATATGTGGGAGGTACTACTGAATGATTGTGGTTTAGTAAGAATATTGGTGTTAAGGTTTGTAATTCCTGAAGCATGCACGTATAGTCTCTTGTTATGCTAAGAAGTTGGAGCATGATTATTATTGATTGTCTTCCTTTGCGTGGAGGTCGGGGGCGCGCGATGGTTAACTACTACCAACCTCCCCGTAGGGGCATGCGTAGTAGTACTTTGCTTCGAGGGCTAATAAACTTTCGCAATAAGTATGTGAGTTATTTATGACTAATGTGAGTCCATGGATTATACGCACTCTTACCTTTTCGCAATTTGCTAGCCTCTTCGGTACCGTGCATTGCCCTTTCTCACCTCGAGAGTCGGTGCAAACTTCGCCGGTGCATCCAAACCCCGTGATATGATACGCTCTATCACACATAAGCCTCATTATATCTTCCTCAAAACAGCCACCATACCTACCTATTATGGCATTTCCATAACCATTCCGAGATATATTGCCATGCAACTTCCATCATCATCATATACATGACTTGAGCATTCATTTATATATTGCTTTGCATGATCGTAAGATAGCTAGCATGATATTTTCATGGCTTATCCGTTTTTTTATATCTTTGCCACACTAGATCATTGCACATCCTGGTACACCGCCAGAGGCATTCATATAGAGTCATACTTTGTTCTAGTATCGAGTTGTAATTTTTTGAGTTGTAAGTAAATAGAAGTGTGATGATCATCATATCCATTATTAGAGCATTGTCCCAGTGAGGAAAGGATGATGGAGACCATGATTCCCCCACAAGTCGGGATGAGACTCCGGACGAAAAGAAAAAAAAAAGAGGCCAAAAAGAGCCCAACAAAAAAAAGAAAAAAAATGAAATGAGAGAAAAAGAGAGAAGGGGCAATGTTACTATCCTTTCCACACTTGTGCTTCAAAGTAGCACCATGTTTTTCATATAGAGAGTCTCCTATGTTGTCACTTTCATATACTAGTGAGAATTTTTCATTATAAAACTTGGCTTGTATATTCCGATGATGGGCTTCCTCAATTGCCCGAGGTCTTGAGCAAGCAAGTTGGATGCACACCCACTTAGTTTTCAGTTTGAGCTTTCATACACTTATAGCTCTTAGTGCATCCGTTGCATGGCAATCCCTACTTCTCGCATTGACATCAATTGATGGGCATCTCCACAGCCCGTTGATTAGCCGCGTCGATGTGAGACTTCCTTCCTTTTTTTTGTCTTCCTCATATTATCTCTACCACCGTATTCTATTTCACCCATAGTGCTATATCCATGGCTTGCACTAATGTATTGCATGAGGGTTGAAAAAGCTGAAGCGCGTTAAAAAGTATGAACCAATTGCTTGGCTGACACCGGGGTTGTGCATGATATATATTTTGCGTTAAGAAGATGGAGCATGACAAGGCTATATGATTTTGTAAGGATAGTGTTCTTGAGCATTTTTATTCTGAAAGACATGATTGTTTGTTGGGATGCCTGAGTATTGATATCTTTATATCAAATTATAGACTATTGCTTTGAATCACTCGTGTCTTAATATTCATGCCATGATTAGATTATATGATCAAGATTATGCTAGGTAGCATTCCACATCAAAAATTATCTTTTTTATCATTTACCTACTCGAGTACGAGCGGGAATTAAGCTTGGGGATGCTGATACGTCTCCGTCGTATCTATAATTTTTGATTATTTCATGCCAATATTCTACAACTTTCACATATTTTTAGCAACATTTTATATTATTTTTGGGACTAACATATTGATCCAGTGCCCAGTGCTAGTTCCTATTTTCTGCTTGTTTTTTGTTTCACAGAAAATCCATATCAAACGAAGTCCAAATGTAATAAAAATTTACGAAGAATTATTTTGGAATATATGTGATTTTTGAGAGGTGGAATCAACGCAAACGGAGGCCCACAGCCTCCACAAGCCACCTGGGCGCCCCCCCCCCCCCCCCCGGGCGCACGGTGGTGCCTCGTGGGCACACCGTAAGTCGGTTGGCGCTCTTCTTCGGCCGCAAGGAAGCTAATATCGAGAAAAAAAATCGTGTTAAAATTTCAGCGCAATCGAAGTTACGGATCTCCGAGAATTTAAGAAACGGTGAAAGGCTAGAAAACAGGAACGCGAAACAAAAGAGAACAAAGAGAGATCCAATCTCGGAGGGGCTCGTGCCCCTCTGCCGCCATGGCAGCCATGGACCAGAGGGGGAACTCTCCTCCCATTAGGGGGGAGGCCAAGGAAGAAGAAGATGAGGGGGGCTCTCTCCCCCTCTCCTCCGGTGGCGCCGGAGATGCCGCCGGGGGAGACATCGTGATGACGATCTACACCAACAACTTCGCCGCCGTCAACACCAACTCTCTCCTCCTCTATGCAGTGGTGTAACACCTCTTCTCCCCGCTGTAATCTCTACTTAAACATGGTGCTTAATGCTATATATTATTATCCAATGATGTCTGGCCATCCTATGATATTTAAATAGATTCTTTTTGTCCTATGGGTTGATTGATGATCGTGATTGGTTTGAGTTGTATGTTTTATTTTGGTGCTGTCCTATGGTGCCCTCCGTGTCGCGCAAGCATGAGGGATTCCCGCTGTAGGGTTTGCAATACGTTCATAATTCTCTTATGGTGGACGGCTAGAGTGACAAAAGCTTACACCCGAGTAAGGGGTTGTTGCGTATGGGAGTAAAGAAAACTTGATACTTAATGCTATGATTGAGTTTTACCTTAATGATCTTTGGTAATTACGAATGCTTGCTAGAGTTCCAATCATAAGTGCATATGATTCAAGTACGGAAAGTATGTTAGCTCATGCCTCTCCCTCATATAAAATTGCAATAATGATTATCAGTCTAGTTATCGATTGCCTATGGACAAATCTTTCTCGTGTTACAAAAACTTTCTACTAAACAACTAACTTTTATTATATTGCAATTTACTCATAGTTTTATTATCTCGCAAATTACTCCTAGTTTTATTCTTGTTAAGTACTTCTAGTCTTATCCTTACACCCACAAAATAGTTTCATACTTGTTCTAAGTAAAGCGAACGTTAAGTGTGCGTAGAGTTATATCGGTGATCGATAGAACTTGAAGGGAATATTGATTCTACCTTTAGCTCCTCGTTGGGTTCGACACTCTTATTTATCGAAAAAGCTACAATTGATCCCCTATACTTGTTGGTTATCAGATATCAAGACCTCCTCTTTAAGAAGCTATCATCAAGACCTCACCTCCTTTGAAGTGGGAAGAACCTTACCTTTGTGCTACTTTCCTTGATTGTTCATGTATTCATGTGGATCTCATGTATGTTACTTTAGTGGATGTGTGATTTGAGTTTGTTTGAGTGATTTGCCTCTTGTGTTCTTGTGAGTTCATCCCTTTTCCCCCCTCCAAGTGTGAAAAGATCTTCACTTAGGGTTCTACCCTACAACACCCACCAAGCCAACGCTCGCCGGCGTGTCGTCGATTGAGAATCCATGTCCGCCATAGTGCAGCCAGTCGTTGCACCTGCGGCCGAGGCTGGCACGGCCCACGGCTGTGCCGCAGTGTCTTGACCAGGAGTACCGCGCTACCCTTGCACGCCCAGAGCACTGCCAGTCGCAGCAGCCGGCACGTCTACCGGCTGATTGGGGCCTTCCTCCTTGTCTTGTATCAACTTCGATGCTGCACTTGAAGGTTGTCTGCGGCGACTCGAAGGTTGTCTGCTCCACAGGAGAAGGTGGTGCCTCAACGGCTTTCTGGCTCTGTTCCCGCTTTGATCAGCCTGCGACAACAGCAACTCTTACACAACCAGTACAGCATCAAAAGACCACAATAGATAGTTGCTTTGGCCAAACAGGAGGTCTGGAGGTGAAAGGAAATGTAGAGCATCTTCTTTTGCATGGCATAAGACATTCAGGTTGTCTTTAAGTACAATAATTCGATTCTTATCTGATTTTTGCTAATACAAGGAACAATCTGAATCTTGTTTATAAAATCAATGATACAGACTAATTAAGCTAGAAGAAAATATGCCCAAAGGAAATCCTTACAGCCTCTAGAAACAACAATGCTTGCATCAGTATAATAGCATCAAAATATCAAAATTCATTATGCATAGCAGGCAGGTCCAATTATTAAGGAGAAGCTCAAAAGAAATCCTTACTGCTGGCGCCAGTAACACACAAGTTCCCCATAGCTTTTCCACTGCTCTCCCCAGAATTCCCGTGCAATCAAAATCAATCACCAATCACCCTGCCATAAATCAACAATACATAGTTAAGTCTTAGAGCATACAGAGGTGTCCATATTAGAAATAAATAAAAATGATAATATTCATAGGCGGCACATAACTCAACCTACCGACAAAAGATATTAAAGATGGCAGCTTGTGACCTTTCGAGAGAGGGGGGGGGGGGCGAGGAGCACCTGCATCATATAGACAAGGAAGGAGGGGTCAGGTTGGTGAGGATCTCGTCGAGCGCAGCCACTATAGATGCCATCATTATAATTGAGAGTAAAAAAACGCCTTCTGTTCGATGGCTACATCTATTAATGAGAGTTGTTCGATCACTATAGACACATTTAACATGTAGATACTGATATAATAGCAATTAACTTTGATGATCTAATGCAAGCATTCCCCTAGTGCAGAAGCAAGCCAAGCAAGCCAACTGCAAGATTCATGGCAAACAAATGGAAATTATTTCTCCAATATTATGTTTTTAATCTTCGTAACAAAATATACTGCAGAAGATAGCAGAAAAGGTGCAGTTGTGCTTTATCAGACATATTACCTTTAGTTCCTGAATAATTCCTCTGTCTGGAATATATTCAAAATCCACCTGAACAGAAAAAGAAAAGGTACAATAATAAGAAAATCAAACATACTGCATTTTTCTGTCTGTACTTGCAAAATTGTGTCCCACCTCCCATCCATCCGATCCTGCACAAAAGTATGTTATGGTCATATAGACGATGATAAGCAGTAAGTACAGTATAATCCACAGCTGTACACTGCCTGGAAAGATAATCTGAATTGTCTAATATAGAACAGTGCAACATAAAGTGCCTAATAAAGGGCAAAAACGTGATGCAAGCAAAAACTGCAGAATCAAATTTACAGCAGTCTATAAAGGTAAGGGCATAGTTTTTTTATATCATAAGCATCCTATGAAATTCAGAAAACTAAGTAACTTTTATATCAATAGGGCATGATGCAAAAAGTAATGTAATTAACATGCAAACTCACTTCAAAATCATCGAGATGCTTTGTAGTTGTAGCATGAATGGAGATGTTTGCCACTATTGTATTTGAAGCTTTCCTGAACCACTTAAGTATTCGACTCTCAGTTGATCATGGATAAGAAGTTCAGGGAAAAAGATACCATCATGAATATTTAGTAACTTGACTTCAATAAATCCTGCATTTGTCGTTAATTAATCCAATTAATGCATACAATAAACAGGTCGGTGAACAGTTGATTGCTGAAAGATGTATTGCGTATATCTCCAAATCAGTAATATAAATAGTACTGTTATTAAATTAGCACAACTAAAAATTAGATTAAATCGTATGATGCTCATGGATTAATTTCTCTAGCTTCTGTTGTCGAGATAGTAGCTCTGCTCTCTTTAGTGTTGAAGTTTCTTCATGATACACGAGATGAACCTGCATCTAAAGAAACTGAGTTGAGATCTCTTTTTATTTGGTCTGGCATCCATACACTAACAACCATGAACTGGAAGGTAAATAGAAGCAACAACAATAGAAAATCATGACATTACCTAAGTGCCCCAACAATTTATCCTCATGTTGGCGTGCAGATCAACAGGGAGGAGAGACGAGAGACGAGAGGCAAGTTGTACCTTAGGCGTGCATGCGACCAAGAGCACGCACGAACAGATCGATGAAGAACCCAAGGCTCACAAGACGCCTCTGCTTCTCCTGCAGCATGTGTCCATTTCAACATCAATCTTCTTCACACTATCGAAGACGAGGAGGAGAGAGGCTGCGGCCAGCGAGCCAGCCGCAACACCCTTCACCGATCCGGCTCGACCTTGTTCTCCTCCACATCCTCGTTGACAGCGCCTTCCCCTCACTACTGGGACTGATTACATTAGGGTGAGAGACTGCAAGTAAACTCGCATGCCCAACTTCACTGCCCTCGTACATATTCAAACTTGGTCTTCAAGCAGTTTCACCTGTAGGTGGCCAGAGATTTGCATCAATGTCACATGTTCAACAATCTCACCAGTGACTAAAATATTCTTATCCACGGGTTGGAAGCAACAAAGTATATCCAATGAATAGTGCTGAAGCAATACACTAAAATCTAAAATACGAAGACATGTTCCAGAAAACCAATTCAGTTTGCAAGAAAATACGTTCCTATAACAGAGACCTGAAAAACCAGAATATTTTCAGTTTGCAAACGCATACCAACAAACAGGTAGAGGCCAGCAACAAACAAGAACATAGCACACTTGCAGATTAACTGAGGCTTCACTACCTTAAACCGAAAAAGGAAATATCTTGTAATCGATCAGAACTATCAAATTTGACATGAACAGAAGCACACATTGTATATCAATCAAAGCTTAGGATCTCTAAAGTCTGAAGTGCAGTAGACATAACTGAAATCTCATTGACAAAAACATATAACCGATTACTACCTGCTATCAAGGTCTTCAGGTTCTTTTTCACATCTTCAGGAAGTTTGGCAACTCTAACAGACAGCAAACAAGTGATATTGAATACATGTTCATACATAAAAAATGCACTTGAACGATTTCATAGCTTCATCATATCCAATTTCAGATGCATTCATGGCTTCATAGCTTCATCCGATTTCAGATGCATTCATGGCTTCAGATTGGATGTTGTGAGCAGCCATGGACATTAAACTGAGAATTTGCATATCCTACATTATATCTCACAGAAACTTGTCATATGCTAAACTGAGAATTAATTAAAAGAAGCAAAATAATTAAGCGGGAGATGAGATGGGATGAGGGCGTACTGTCATTGGGGCCATGGAAGTGGACGAAGAACTCTTGGTCGACGCAGCTCTCTCCGGACTCACCGCTGCGGTCGCCGTTCTGCTGCACGAGCAGCAGCAGCGTGCCCAGGACTAGCCGGACCAGATCCTGCTCTCCTGCTCCTGCAGCACGTCGCCGGCAACCTCGTTGAATCGGATCCGCGTGGCATCGGCCGTCCAACCCAGCACGGCCACGACACGCCACTGCTTGTCCGCATCGCGCGCCGGCGCCGCGGACGGACGGGGCGGGGGTTGCACGCGATGCCCTCGGCACGGCGGTGCTCTACCCGCGCGTCGGCGTCGAGGCGGAGTCGCTCGGCCTCAATGGCGGACACGTCAAACGAGGATGTCGACGAGCTCCTGGACGCCGCGTCTGGGAAGATGGTGACGGCACCGTGGACCACCGCCGCTGCAAAGCGTGGGGATGGAGGCGGAGCTGCATCGGTCGCCGCGCATGAAGAAGCGCCGGAGCTCAGGTAAGAACCGGTGGTGCGACGGGTGAGGAGGAGACGAATCGGAAAGGAGTCCGGCGGCGATGCAGTGGGGCTAGGAACGAGAGGAGGAGGCGGCGATGCAGAGAGCGAGAGGAGGAGGTTGCGTGTCTGGTGGAAGCGATGACTGGGACGTTGGCGTGCGTGGGGAGTTGCCTTCTTAACGAAGGAAACAGTCGCGAGAAAATATCGCTGCGTTTCTTTCTCTTTTTTTTAGCCGATGCACTGTTCCTAGACTACCCACGTGGATGCAACGAGCGAGCGCCCCTTACGCGTAGCTTACTGTGTTTGATAGGCATCCATCGTGGGACCCTAAAGATCAAAGTCTATTCGGTCACGATCCAAGTCCAGTTCGGATCACATCCGAACAGTGTCCTCGGATCCGACCTCGTAGGTTCCTTCCCTTAAGCGCGCGATCCCTTAGGTTTAAGTTGGCTTGGTCATAGGTCGGATCACCTCCGACCAGCTCGGTTGGTAGTGGCCTCTAGCAAGGCGTACCGACCACCAAGTAGACTATGAAGCTGGTTAGGCGAACCTATACATCACACTTCTATTCCCTTTGCCACACGATATATGTTGTTGGGCTCAAGGCATGTCTGTCATCCTTGTGCTAGCCCGATCTCTTTCTCGTTCCAGTGATGCCGACCACAAACCGGATTATCTCATAATCCTTGTCGCATGGCCATGCTTATCTTGGTTAGATCACATGAGGGGACGAGAGTATAAGCATGATTTTTTTGCTGCCAATATTTGGCTAGCCAAATGTTGGCATCGTCAAATATTGGCAATACCAAGACTTGCCAATATTGGCAACTTTATGTGAGATAGGCCACAACTCAGTAACCAACCAAGTTGTAGCCAATATTTGGCACAATGCCAAACATTGGCATGCCAATTTTTGGCACCAAATCAATTATGCTCTATATCTCTCCTGATCGGAGGGGCAAATACCATCTTGCGCGACCATGTCTCGCAGCATGGGTCTGGACAAGCCCGAAACCTACCTTTGTAACTACCCAGTTACGGAGTAGCATTTGGTCAGCCCAAAGCAGGTTTGTCACCATCCCGAGTACAAGCGTCATCTCAGGTCTTAGGACATAGAACGTATGTTGTACTAGAGACTCACAGATGACACATCGCTGCATCTCATAGTTGGGTCTATCCGACTCGTACCTTATCTCGACTTGGATCCGACTATGTCGAATACGACCAGATCCTTCTGAGTCCATATTATCCAGCTAGCATCCAATGCCCCATGGCTAATGAGACTGAGCCATCCGCCGTGTCATATGCTAGTCTAGTCAGCTGCGCGTCCACACAACCCTTTCGACTAGGGACCTTTTAGGACAGTCATCATACAATGCATAGTCCCACAAACAAGTCACGTACTTTGATACACATCATTGATAATGTCCAAGGACTATCTTTATTCATAAACACATAGGAAATATCATCATACATGATTGCCTCTAGGGCATATCTCCAACAGTCTCCCACTTGCACTAGAGTCAATCAAATAGACATCGTATGCCCATGCTACTTGTGAGCTGCGTTGGGATTTCCTCGAAGAGGAGAGGATGATGTAGTACAGTAGAGAAAAGTATTTCCCTCAATTAAGAACCAAGGTTATCAATCCAGTAGGAGAACCACACAGAACCTTGTTAGCAGCACCTACACACACAAAAGCAAATACTTGCACCCAACGCGAACAAGAGGCTTGTCAATCCCCTTGACGGTTACTTGCAAGGATTAATTCTGATAGTGATAGATAGATAAATAAATTGCAAAACAAAATAAAGGAAATAAAATTGCAGCAAGGTATTTTTGGATTTTATATATGATAGATAAATGATTCGGGGGCCATAGTTTTCACTAGAGGCTTCTCTCTCGAACACATAGCATACGGTGGGTAAACAAATTATTGTTGGGCAATTGATAGAAAAGCGCATAGTTATGACGGATTCATGGCAATGATCATGTATATAGGCATCACGTCCGAGACAAAGTAGACCGACTCCTGCCTGCATCTACTACTATTACTCCACCCATCAACCGCTATCCAGCATGCATCTAGGGTATTAAGTTAATAAAAACAGAGTAACGCCTTAAGCAAGATGACATGATGTAGACAAAGTAAACTAAAGCAATATGAATAAACCCCATCGTTTTATCCTCGTTCTCTCTCTATCTCACACACACGCACACGCCCCCCTAAGTACGATTATCTCTCACTCCATCACACACACATGCACTTCCCCCTAGGTATGGCCATCTCTCACTCTCCATCACAAACACACAGTGTCTCCTTCCCTCCCTAGCTAGGTCTATCTCTATCTCTTTCGGGGTATCTTTCTATCGCACACACACCTTGTCTCTCGATCTCCCACCCATATTGTCCCCACACGATCTCGAGGGGATCTCTCTATCACAAACACACCCTCTCTCCCTCCCCATGCCTCCATTTTCTCCATACGTCTCTCTCGACCTCTCTCCCTTGTTTGCCAAACCTCTCTTGGCCATGTGCTAGGGGTCTCTCTCTCTCTCCGTTGCAAACAACCACACAATATATCTCCGTGTATCTGCTCACCTCGCTTTCTCTCTCGGAGTTGCATGCGTGATATGTTTTCATAAGACACACACACACACACACTTTCTCTCTACTTTATCGTGTGTTGTCCCTTTCTCTTTCACACACACACTCTCTCTTTTTGCACACTCACTCTTTCTCCTTCACACACACTTGATCTCTCTCTAGTTATGTACTCTCTCCGGTCCATAGCATATATACATCTATTGAAAAGTCAAACCTCACAAAGTTTGACCAGGTATATGTGGAGAAAAACATTTACATCTGGAGGGACAAACATACATCATTAGATTCATCACAAGATGTAGTTTCATGTCATATATCTTTGGTATTGTAGATATAAGTAATTTTCTCTACAAACTTGGTCAAAGTTTCAAAAGTATGACTTTTCAAAAATTTATAGGCACTACATTATCGAACGGAGGGAGTATCTCTTTCTCTATCTCTACCTCTCACGGGCCTCCCCTCTCACTCGATCTCTCTTTACAGAGGGATTATACGGTCACTAGCTCAGTGTATATATAGCTCCGTATATTGTCTAGTTGACCGGTCAACTAGTCTACATGGTGCCTTGTCAGCTCGCGTTCTCTGATGACCCACAAGTATAGGGGATCAATCGTATTCCTTTCGATAAGTAAGAGTGTCGAACCCAACGAGGAGCAAAAGGAAATGACAAACGGTTTTCAGCAAGGTATTCTCTGCAAGTACTGAAAGTAGCGGTAACAGATAGTTTCGATAGCAAGATAATTCGTAATAAGTAACAAGTATAATAAAGTGCAGCAAGGTGGCCCAATCCTTTTTATAGCAAAGGACAAGCCGGAACGAACTTGTATAATAAGAAAAGCATTCTCGAGGACACATGGGAATTTCATCTAGTCACTTTCATCATATTTGTTTGATTCGCGTTCACTACTTTGATAATTTGATATGTGGGTGGACCGGTGCTTGGGTGCTGTTCTTACTTGAACAAGCCTCCCACTTATGATTACCCCCTCTCGCAAGCATCCGCAACTACGAAAGAAGAATTAAGATAAATCTAACCATAGCATGAAACATATGGATCCAAATCAGCCCCTTACGGAATAGCGCATAAACTAGGGTTTAAGCTTCTGTCACTCTAGCAACCCATCATCTAATTACTACTCCACAGTGCCTTCCCTTAGGCCCAAAGATGGTGAAGTGTCATGTAGTCGACATTCACACAACACCACTAAAGAAAGCAACAACATACATATCATCAGAATATCGAACGAATACCAAATTCACATAATTACTTATGACAAGACTTCTGTCATGTCCTCAAGAACAAAAGTAACTACTCACAAATCATATTCATGTTCAAGATCAGAGGGGTATTGAATATCATTAAGGATCTGAACATATATAATCTTCCACCAAATAAACCAACTACCATCAACTACAAGATGTAATCAACACTACTAGCAACCCACAGGTACCAATCTGAGGTTTTGAGACAAAGATTGAATACAAGAGATGAACTAGGGTTTAAGATGAGATGGTGCTAGTGAAGATGTTGATGAAGATTGGTCCTCCCACGATGAGAGGATCGTTGGTGATGTCGATGGCTTCGATTTCCCCCTCCCGGAGGGAAGTATCCCCTGCGGAATCGCTCTGCCGGAGAGCAAAATTGCTCCTGCCCAGGTTCCGCCTCGAGATGGCAGCGCTTCGTCCCGAAAGTCTTCTCTCTATTTTTTAGGGCAAATGAGCTTATATAGCAGAAGGAGTGGGCCAAAGGCCAGCCAGGGGCCCCACAAGGCATCAAGGCACGCCCAGGGGGGGCGCCCTGTTGCCCTGTGGGCAACTGGTGGGTCCCCTCCCATATCTCTTTTCTCCAGTATTTTTTATATGTTCAATAAAAAATCTCTGTGAAGTTACAAGTCAATTGGAGCTCTGTAGGATAGGTATCTCTGCTGTAGCTATTTCAGGTCCAGAATTCCAGCTGCCGGTATTCTCCCTCTTCATATAAATCTTGCAAATTAAGAGAGAAGAGGCATAAGAATTGCATCATAAAGTTAAATAATGATCAAATACATTATAAATAATAGTAGGAAATCATGATGAAAATTGGACTTATCAACTCCCCCAAGCTTAGACCTCGCTTATCCTCAAGCGAAAGCCGAAATCGATAATCATGACCACATGTTTAGAGAGAGAGGTGTCGATGAAAATAAAATACGGACATGAAGGTATCATGATCTTTATTATAACAGCAATATATCATCATAAAACTTCTCATGAAAAAGTGACAATTCATTCACAAGTTAAAGTATGAACCATAAACCTTATTGAAAACTAACAAACTATGATCTCAGTCACTGAAGCAATTGCAATTCATCATATTATCAGAAAGAGTCTATGTAAGAGCTTCGCTTAGCAAGTTCACATACTCAACTATCATTTAGTCTTCTATGATTGCTGGCACTCACTGCATACTTATGGAGCAAAAGTTTCAGCTAGGCACATAGAAACATAGGGGCTTATCATTTCGCCTCCCAACTTATTTACCTCAAGGGTAACGTCAACAATAATAACTCATGATTACCTACATCCAACTGGATATATATGCCTGGATCTATCCCCACCACATGATGCTTGCCAAGAGAGAAAATTAAAACAGAATAGAGTAGAACACTATTGACTCTTGCATAAAAGTAAATACATAAAGTAAAAGATAGGCCCTTCGCAGTGGGAAGCAGAGGTTGTCATGCGCTTTTTGTTTTGAGATGTGCAAACTCTTAATGCAAAGGAACGTCACTTTATATTGCCCCTTGTGATAGCGACCTTTATTATGCAGTCTGTCGCTTTTATTTCTCCACCATCACAAGATCGTACAAAGCTTATTTTCCCTTACAATAAAAGTTCATACATATTTAGGAGCAATTTTTATTGCTTTTGCACCGATGACAACTTACTTGAAGGATCTTAATCAATCCATAGGTAGATATAGTGGACTCTCATGACATGAAACTGGGTTTTAGGGTGTTTGGATGCACAAGTAGTATTTCTACTTAGTACGGAATTTTTGGCTAGCAAAAGATAGGGGGCAAGCACCACATGTTAGAGGATCCAAAACAATTTAACTTCTATGTGAATATAAGCAAACGTAACTCATTACGTTGTCTTCCTTGTCCAACGTCGACTATTTGACATAGAATATTTAATGGGGGATCACAATCATAAAAGATGTCCAAGATAGTATATTTATATGTGTGACCTCTCTTCCTTTATTACTTTTTCATGAATTGCAACAATGACCAATGCTATGTTTGTTAACCTCCAACAAGTTTTATAAATTATACTTCTTTTATGTGAAGTCATCACTCCCCATGGGATTAGCATATGATCTTTACCTTTTTTTATTCTCTTTATTTATTTCTAAGATTGGATCAACAAAAGCAAAACACTCAACTCAAACAACTCTTTATTATATAACTTTCACGCACGATTACATAGATAGATAGACCACAAAGCAAGCACTCGAAACTAAATCATACTAAAACTTTATTCTTCTAAATCACGGAATAACTAAGGATCGAACTAAGATAGATAATGATGATAAAAGTGATGGTGATACGATACCGGGGCACCTCCCCCAAGCTTGGCACAAGCCAAGGGTGGTGCCCATACCCATGTACTCAAATCTCCTTCTTCGGTGATGGTGGTGATGAAGTGATGGGCTTGTCCTCTGTCTTCCAAGGCATAGGTTCTCCATCATAAACGGACGAGCGTGTTTCTGGAGTCCTGAAATTTGCAGCTAAACTCATACCTTTGAACTTGGCCTCATACTCAAAATTTTGGTTTTGTGGATCATAGATTTGGGCCTGAAGATAATCAATCCGGTCATTGAGCTTGAAGATGACGTCCCCAATATTCTTGCCATCCACCTTATGCTCACGGATGAACTCCATGATCATGGAGTGGTTAGCACTAAGTCCGCGCTCCACCATCCCTTGGCACTTGAAGATCTCCTGTTCCACCGCTTCCAGTCTGGCCTTCTCGCTCCCGGTCTTCTTGGGTCCTTGAACGTCCCAGATGTGGAGCACCCCGTCACGCATCTCGATGGATTGAGGGTGCTTTATCACCTCGGGTAGGTACGTGATGATAACCTTCTCGTAGAACTTGTCCTTGGACGAGCTTGGAGACGCCATGGTGATCTAGATCTGTCAGAAAAACAACCCGAAACAAGAACAGAGGGGAAACTTGCGATGCGGTGGTCAAAACACCTGTGAGTATATATAAAGAATTTTTATCTTGCAAAACAAGCATACAAGAGGAAACTGGAGTCGGGAGGGCACACGAGGGGCCCACAAGGCAACACGGCGCGCCCCGGGGGGGGGTCACGCCCTGTTGCCTTGTGACTCCTCGTGGGTCCTCTCGACTGTTTCTTATTTTTGTATTTTTTATAATATTCCAAAACGGACAGAAATAATTTTTATGGAAATTTTGGAGTCGGTTTACTTACCGTATCACATACCTATCCCTTTTCAGGGTTCTGGAGCATTCCGAAAGGACTCTTCGATGTGTTCCTCCGGTGTCATTGTTTGAATAATATTGGTTTTTGAACATTAATGGGGGTACCTGAGATATAATGCTTAATTCTTTGCCCATTTACCACTCTCGGGTTGGTGCCTTCGGAGTTGTTGATTTTGATAGCTCAGGAGCGGTAAACTTCTTCGATGATATATGGTCCTTCCCATTTAGAGAGAAGTTTTCCTGCAAAAAATCTGAAACGAGAGTTGTACTATAGAACTTGCTCACCCACTTAAAATTCCCATTTTTGGATACTTTTATCATGCCATCTTTTAACCTTTTCTTTAAATAACTTGGCATTTTCATAGGCTTGGGTTCTCCATTCATCTAGAGAGATAATATCAAATAACCTCTTTTCACCGGCAAGTTTAAAATCATAGTTAAGTTCTTTTATTGCCCAATAAGCCTTATGTTCTAACTCAAGAGGTAAATGACATGCTTTTCCATAGACCATTTTATATGGAGACATACCCATAGGATTCTTATAAGCAGTTCTGTAAGCCCATAATGCATCATCAAGTTTCTTAGACCAAATTTTCCTGGATCTATTAACAGTCTTTTGCAAAATTAAATTTTATTTCTCTATTACTGGATGATAAAGAGATGCAATTCTATGATTAACATCATATTTAGCAAGCAATTTACGGAAAGCACCATGAATAAAATGTGAGCCACCATCAGTCATCAAATATCTAGGGACTCCAAACCTCGGAAATATAAGTTCTTTAAACATTTTAATAGAAGTGTTATGATCAGCACTACTAGTTGAAATAGCTTCTACCCACTTAGTAATATAATCAATATCAACTAAAATATGTGTATACCCGTTGGATTTAGGAAAAAGTCCCATATAATCAAAACCCCAAACATCAAATGGTTCAATAACAAGTGAATAATTCATAGGCATTTCCTGATGTCTTTGACATTCATCACAAGAAATACGTGCATCTTTGAATTGAGTAGGCCAATAAAACCAGATTGTAATACCTTATGTGCAGTTCTGTCTCCCGCATGGTGTCCTCCGTATGCCTCGGAGTGACACTTTCATAGGATTTGTTCTTGTTCATGCTCAGGTACACAACGTCTAATAATACCATCTACTCCTTCTTTATATAAATGTGAGTCATCCCAAAAGTAATGCCTTAAATCAAAGAAGAACTTTTTCTTTTGTCGGTATGTGAAACTAGGTGGTATATATTTAGCAACAATGTAATTAGCATAGTCTGCATACCAAGGAGTGTTACGAGAAGCATTTATCATAGCTAATTGTTCGTCAGGGAAATCATCATTAATAGGAAGTGGGTCATCAAGAACATTTTCCATTCTAGACAAATTATCTGCTACGGGATTCTCAGCTCCCTTTCTATCAACAATATGCAAATCAAATTCTTGTAGCAAAAGAACCCAACTAATAAGTCTAGGTTTAGCATCTTTCTTTTCCATAAGATATTTAATAGCAGCATGATCAATGTGAATAGTAACTTTGGAATCAACAATGTAAGATCTGAATTTATCACATGCAAACACAACTGCTAAAAATTCTTTCTCAGTAGTAGCATAATTTCTTTGAGCACTGTCTAGAGTTTTACTAGCATAATGAATAACATTCAATTTCTTATCAACTTTTTGACCTAGAACAACACCAACAGCATAATCACTAGCATCACACATAATTTCAAAGGGTAGGTTCCAATCAGGTGGTTGAACAATAGGTGCAGAAATTAAGGCTTTCTTAAGAATTTCAAAGGCTTCTACGCAATCATCATCAAAAACAAATGGAACATCTTTTTGCAAGAGATTAGTAAGAGGCCTAGAAATTTTAGAGAAGTCTTTTACAAACCTTCTATAGAAACCAGCATGACCGAGGAAAATTCTTATACCTTTGATATCTTTAGGGCATGGCATTTTCTCAATTGCATCAACTTTAGCTTTATCAACTTCAATACCTTTTTCAGAAATTTTATGCCCAAGGACTATACCTTCATTCACCATAAACTGGCACTTCTCTGAATTCAAGACAAGATTAGTTTCTTCACATCTCTGCAAAACTTGATCAAGGTTGCTTAAGCAATCATCAAAAGAAGTTCCGTAAACGGAAAAATCATCCATGAAAACCTCAACAATCTTTTCACAAAAGTCAAAGAATATGGCAGTCATACATCTTTGAAAGGTAGCAGGTGCATTACACAAACCAAAAGGCATACGATGATAAGCATAAGTTCCAAAAGGACAAGTAAATGTGGTTTTCTCTTGATCTTCTGGTGATATAGGTATTTGAGAGAAACTAGAATAACCATCTAGGAAGCAGAAGTGTGTATGCTTAGATAATCTTTCTAACATTTGATCAATAAAAGGCAATGGGTAATGATCCTTCCTAGTAGCTTTATTTAATTTCCTGAAATCAATTACCATCCTATAACCAGTTATAATTCTTTGTGGGATAAGTTCATTTTTATCATTAGGAACAACAGTAATACCTCCTTTCTTAGGAACACAATGAACATGAATTACCCATCTACTATCAGCTATGGGATAAATTATACCTGCCTCCAGGAGCTTTAATATTTCAGTTCTTACCACATCCTTCATTTTAGGATTCAACCTTCTTTGGTGATCAACAACTGGTTTAGCATCTGGCTCCATATGAATTTTATGCTGACATAGAGTGGGACTAATGCCCTTAAGATCATCGAGAGTATATCCAATAGCGGCACGGTGCTTATTCAGAGTTTTAAGTAATCTCTTTTCTTCATGCTCTGAAAGGTTAGCACTAATAATAACAGGATATATCTTCTTTTCATCAAGATAAGCATATTTAAGCGTATCAGGTAACTGCTTTAATTCAAACACAGGATCACCCTTCGGTGGAAGAGGATCACCCAAAGTTTCAACTGGCAAATTATGTTTAACGATAGGTGCTTGCTTAAAGAACAACTCATCTATTTCATTTCTTCCATTCATATGCATATCATTTTCATGGTCTAGCAAATATTGTTCTAAATGATCAGTACGAGGCACAACAATAGAAGCAAGACCTATAATTTCATCTTTATTGGGTAATTCTTTATCATGAGGTTGTCTACGAAACTTAGAGAAATTAAATTCATGAGATATATCACCAAACTTAACCCTAACCTTCTCTTTAACACAATCAATTTCAGCATTAACGGTATTCAAGAAGGGTCTACCAAATATAATGGGACAGAAATTATCTTGTTTTGAACCAAGTACTAAGAAATCAGTAGGGTATTTGATTTTACCACACAAGACTTCAACATCTCTAACAATCCCAAGTGGTGTAATAGTATCTCTGTTTGCAAGCTTAATAGTAACATCAATATCTTGAATCTCAACAGGTGTAATATCATGCATTACTTCTTGATATAAAGAAAATGGAATAGCACTGACACTAGCACCCATATAACACAAGCCATGATAGCAATGGTCTCCAATCTTAACAGAAACAACAGGCATGCCAACCACGGGCTTGTTCTTGTCTAACATATATCGTTCATTTCTAACAGGTTTAGCAATTCTAGCAGCCTCATCACAAAAGTAAATAACATGCCCATCAATATCATGAACCAAAAGATCTTTAACCATTGCAATATTAGGTTCAACTTTAATTTGTTCAGAAGGTCTAGGTGCTCTTATATTACTTTTGTTAACCACAGTTGAAACTTTAGCATGTTCCTTAATCCTAACAAGGAAAGGAGGTTTCTCAATATAAGCAGTGGGCACAACTAGATCAACATTGTAAACAATTGTTTCTTCTTTAACACTAACATGTTCTTCATTTAATTCAATAGGCGGATGATATTTAAACCATTTCTCCTTAGGGAGAGCAACATGAGCAGCAAAAGATTCACAAAAGGTAGCCACTATCTCAGAGTCAAGTCCATATTTAGTACTAAACTTATGAAAAACATCAGTTTCCATAAAATATTTAACACAATCAAACTCAAGATTTATACCTGACTCTTTACCTTTGTCGATTTCCCAATCTTCAGAGTTACATTTAATTCTTTCCAGAAGACCCCATCTAAATTCAATAGTTCTCTTCATAAAGGAACCACTAGAAGAAGTATCGAGCATGGATTGATCATTATGAGAAAGCCGAGCATAAAAGTTTTGAATAATTATTTCTCTTGAGAGCTCATGATTGGGGCATGTGTGCAACATATACTTAAGCCTCCCCCAAGCTTGAGCGATACTTTCTCCTTCACGAGGCCAAAAATTATATATATAATTCCGATCACGATGAACTAAATGCATAGGATAAAATTTCTGGTGGAATTCTAGCTTCAACCGGTTCCAATCCCATGTTTCGGTATCATCACATAGCCTATACCATGTCAATGCCTTTCTCTCCAAAGATAAAGGGAATACCTTCTTCTTAACTCCATCTCCGGATAAACCTGCAAGCTTAAACAATCCACAAATTTCATCCATATATATCAAGTGCACATCAGGATGCACCGTTCCATCTCCTGCATAAGGATTAGCTAGCAGTTTCTCTATCATACCCAAAGGGATTTCATAATAAATATTTTTAGTAGGTTCAGTAGGTTGAGGAGCAACTCTTAATGCTTATGGTCGAGGTGAAGATACCCCGAACAAGCCCCTCAAAGGATTACTTTCCATAGTGACAAGTGACAGTAAATTTCAGCACGTAATATAAATGTTTCCTTACCAAATTCCACTCACCAAAGGCGCTTCACTCCCCGACAACGGCGCCAGAAAAGAGTCTTGATGACCCACAGGTATAGGGGATCACTCATAGTCGTTTCGATAAGTAAGAGTGTCAAACCCAACGAGGAGCAGAAGGAAATGACAAGCGGTTTTCAGCAAGGTATTCTCTACAAGTACTGAAAGTAGCGGTAACATATAGTTTCGATAGCAAGATAATTCGCAACAAGTAACAAGTAACAGGTATAGTAAAGTGCAGCAAGGTGGCCCAATCCTTTTTATAGCAAAGGACAAGCTGGAATGAACTCGTATAATAAGCAAAGCTTTCTCGAGGACACATGGGAATTTCATCTAGTCACTTTCATCATATTTGTTTGATTCGTGTTCGCTACTTTGATAATTTGATATGTGGGTCGACCAGTGATTGGGTGCTGTTCTTACTTGAACAAGCCTCCCACTTATGATTACCCCCTCTCGCAAGCATCCGCAACTATGAAAGAAGAATTAAGATAAATCTAACCATAGCATGAAACATATGGATCCAAATCAGCCCCTTACGGAATAGCGCATAAACTAGGTTTTAAGCTTCTGTCACTCTAGCAACTCATCATCTAATTACTACTCCACAATGCCTTCCCTTAGGCCCAAAGATGGTGAAGTGTCATGTAGTCGACGTTCACATGACACCACTAAAGGAAGCAACAACATACATATCATCAAAATATCAAACGAATACCAAATTCACATAATTACTTATGACAAGATTTATCCCATGTCCTCAAGAACAAAAGTAACTACTCACAAATCATATTCATGTTCAAGATCAGAGGGGTATTGAATATCATTAAGGATCTGAACATATAATCTTCCACCAAATAAACCAACTAGCATCAACTACAAGATGTAATCAACACTACTAGCAACCCACAGGTACCAATCTGAGGTTTTGAGACAAAGATTGAATACAAGAGATGAACTAGGGTTTGAGATGAGATGGTGCTGGTGAAGATGTTGATGAAGACTGGTCCTCCCACGATGAGAGGATCGTTGGTGATGTCGATGGCTTCGATTTCCCCCTCCCGGAGGGAAGTATCCCCGGCGGAATCGCTCCGCCGGAGAGCAAAATTGCTCCTGCCCAGGTTCCGCCTCGAGACGGTGGCGCTTCGTCCCGAAAGTCTTCTCTCTATTTTTTAGGGCAAATGAGCTTATATGGCAAAAGAAGGGGGCCAGAGGCCAGCCAGGGGCCCCACAAGGCATCAGGGCGCGCCCTGTTACCTTGTGGGCAACTGGTGGGTCTCCTCCAGTATCTATTTTCTCCAGTATTTTTCATATATTCAATAAAAATCTCTGTGAAGTATCAAGTGAATTGGAGCTCTGTAGGATAGGTATCTCTGTTGTAGCTATTTCAGGTCCAGAACTCCAGCTGTCGGTATTCTCGCTCTTCATATAAATCTTGCAAATTAATAGAGAAAAGGCATAAGAATTGCATCATAAAGTGAAATAATGATCAAATACATTATAAATAACAGTAGAAAATCATGATGCAAATTGGACGTATCATTCTCTATGGGTGCGCGAGCCCATGTGGCAGTGGGTGAAATTAAATAAACTAGAGGCCCATCTGCCACGGGGTGAAATGGACAAACTAGAAACCACTTGCGGTAGAACCCCGCACGCTACTAAATTGGGTGCACCCTTCTTCCTTGTTAAAACAATACTGTAGTACTCCCTCCGTTTCTTTTTAGTCTGCATATAAAATTTGGTCAAAGTCAAACTTCGTAAACTTTGACTAACTTTATAGGAGAATATCAACATTCACAGTATGAAATCAATATATTTAGATGCATCTTGAAATTAATTTTCATAGCATATAGCTATAGTATTGTAAATGTTGATATCTTTTGATATAAAGTTGGTCAAACTTTGCATAGTTAGACTTTGACCTAATTTTATATGCGGACTAAAAAGAAATGGAGGGAGTACTAGATTAACACCTTCTTAGACGCCACCACACGGACACACACTACGACAATGCACATACACCACTGCGTGGCATGCACGCAAGGATGCACTCGCGCACACCCAGCACACAATACACACCAGCACATGTGTACACCGGCGTCGCCGCCAGCTGAGATGGAGGACGAGGCGGCCAATAAGCGGAGGCGGCTCGAGCCAAAACCGCATCCAGCGAGCCTGGACTTCATCAGCAGTCTCCCCGACGACATGCTGCTCATCATCATCACCCTCCTCCCCACCAAATCTGGCGTGCGGACCACCCTTCTCTCCCGGCGGTGGCGCCCCCTCTGGCGTTGCGTCCCCCTCAAACTCACCGTCGACAGCTGCCTCTGCGATGGGGATTGCAAACGCATGGCCGCAGTCTCCGAGATCCTTGCATCGCACCCTGGGCCAGTCAGACACCTTGACATCCGCATGTTCAGTACCAACTGCAATGTCCAAGCCAAGTTCGACGAGTGGTTGTAAGTGCATCAAGTGCCCACTTAGTGGTTTTGGAGTATTGAAGACAAATAGGTTGAGGAACTAATGTGTTTGTGAGTATACACAGGAGACAGAGTCCCTGAAGATTTGGTTTAATACATGGAAGACGACCCCTAAAAATAGATTTCTTCAAGTGAAGAATTTGATGATGAACTTGGTACGGCCTTTGAAGAAATTGATGTGAAGACTTTGAAGCTTGAAGACTTTGGTTTTCGTAGTTTCTTTTCTTCTTATTTGAGTCATAGGAAAAACCGTACTGTTAAAGGGGGTCTAGGTGAAACATATTTCACATTTCCAAAGTGATGCTCAAACCTTCTCAAACTTACTAAAACCCATACACAAGCCGCTTCGAGTGAAGCCTTTGGAAATCTCCAGCACAGCTGACGCATTTGCTAGCGACAGTGACGAAGTTCATCTGGTCGCTGACAAATTTGGTCAGGCTGAGGAGTTAGGAGTTCGCCAGTGCGATCTGCCTAGAAGTGAGGAAATTGAGTGCCCCGACGAATTTGAGAGTTCAAATTCCGGCCGTTGCTGCGCCGCGTGCCAGCTGTCGAGTGGATCCTTATCCTGACAACGGTCGAATCAGTCAAGGGCATTTATGACATTTTATGTCGGGTTGCCCCCTGGCTATAAATAGCCGCCCCCCAACCAGTTGTTGGTTGGCTGCTCCGAGAGAACTTGACACTTGTCATTTGAGAGCAACCCTTCCTCTGACGACTTTGTGAGAACCCAAGTGAGGAAAAACCCAACCAGAGCCAAAGTGATTGAGCATCACTGAAGAGATTGATCTGTGTGATTCGACGCTTGTTACCTTTGAGGACTGTCATTCCTCCAGACGGTTAGGCGTCATGTTCTGAGCACCCAAGAGTAATTGTGGCGTGCCGGTGAACAAGTCTGTGAAGGTTTCGGAAGTCTACCTTGAAGACTTACCACGAGTGATTGGGCGAGGTCTAAGTGATCTTAGCTCAAGAGGAATACGGTGAGGACTAAGTGTCCTCTGAGTTGCGACTCAGCCGCCTCAACCAGACGTATAGTTGATGCAGCAACTGGAACTAGTCTACCAAATATCATTGTCTTCACCAAGCCAACCTGGTTTCAAATTCCTCACCCTCTCTTACATTATTCCGCTGCTGAAGAATTTGAGATCTGTGCGCTGACGAATTTGAACTGAAGCATTTGATCATGTTATCTTTTATTTCCTCAGTTCGTATTCTTCATGCTTGTATGAGTGTATGATTGCATGTTCTTCATTGTTATGTATCCTGCTCGCATGTACTCTGATTCTGTGATGTCTTAGTTTCCCTTGCGTTTCTATTACTTCACTCTGTTCTTCGTCAAATTCTTCAGAGTTTGATGAATTTCTAAAAATCTCCCATTCACCCCCCCTCTGGGAGTTTACCTGCGCTTTCAGTGGTTCTAATCCCCCACCCTAGATCAGCTCGAGCAGCTCAGGTTTGAAGGTGGACGATGTCGCTCTCTGCCACTGTCCGCACTCCGCCTCGCGCCAACGCAGCGCCGCGCCAGTTTCAGCTCCTACTATTTTCCCCAGATTGATGCTGCCCCCTCTCTTCTTCTCCCTCAACTCAAGTAGCTCAGCCTCTTCGACATTGGTATCTCCGTGGCTGTACAGCACTCGAGTACCTTTGTCTGAAACAGATCCACGGGTTCATTAGCCTCCACATCGCCTCGACGAATCTCCGATGGATTTATGTGTCTTGCTGTCCCCGCAACAGGACATTACTTGGGAAGAGATCAGTTGAGCTGTTTCATGATATGGTCATTGAGAATGCGCCTTTCCTTGAGAGATTGCTTGCATCTGATCTAGAAGGTCCAACAAAAATCAGGGTCATTAACGCGCCGAAATTGACAGCGTTGGCCTACTCGTTCGCCAAATTCTCCGAACTTGTTATTGGATCCATAACTGTTCAGGTACAACACTCTTCTTCTTCTCGTTCTTCTTCTTGAAATTCACATTTTAATTTTTATTCTTGATGTATGTTCGACTGTCATCCAGAAAATGATTCCCACAAGCTTGACCCAGTCTGTGCGCACAGTGAAGATTTGGGTAATAAAATCTATCGGCCGCAATCTGGATCAAGTTGTTGGATTCCTTAGATGCTTTCCGTGCACTGAGAAGCTACTCAACGAGGTGAAACTCCTATCCTATTAAATGTGAACCACAACGGAGCTCAATTTTTTTAATTTTTCCCAAGTTACAATGACAAATGTAGTGTTCAAAACTGCATCTAGGCACTATACTGAAAGAAATGTTTTTAGTATTTTTTTCTCACGTGATCATCTGCATCGTTTTTGTTGTTGTTGTAGCCAAGGCAAGTCATAGTGGGAAGTAACTTTATCCTAAGAGCAAGTACTACCTCTGTCCTGGTTTACTAGTCCCCTTCGTATTTTGGAGTATCAAATTTTGACCATAGATTTAACTAACAAAATGTTAATGCATGTCACTAAAAATTATATCGTTGGATTCGTATTTGAACATAATTTCCAATGGTATAATTTTTTGGGACATGCATTGACATTTTGTTAGGTAAATATATGGTCAAAACTTTACACTAAATACGAAGGGGACCTATAAACCAAGACGGACGTAAAATGAGCAAATGAGAGGAAAGAGAAAGAGAGAGAGTGAAAATTATCACTAGCCTTACAGCCAACCCTATTGTATGAGCGAATGATATTGGTAGCTCTTGATGACACGGTAGTCTTATATAGCCAGCTCCTCTAATATGTTCTCTTCTTTTGCAGATAAAAATAGACCCGAAAGTGAAAAATGTGCTGCAATATAACAACCTCATCGAATGCCTTGATCTCCATCTTACAAAAATTGATTTGATCAACTACCGAGGCACCACATCTGAGATTAAATTGGCCAGGTTCTTGTTTCTGAAGGCAAGTGTGCTCAAGGAAATGAGGTCTGGCATTCTCTGGCGCAACAATGAATGGTGTGCTGATCACCACAAGCGTCTAAAGCTGAATGACAAAGGCTCTGCAGAAGCTGAATTTGTTTTTGAAAGATCAAGTGATGAGAGACGCGCAAGTTTATTTGCCGATTAGTGACTTGTCAAGGGCGATGGATTTTAGTTTGTATGATAATGCTGCATCCACCTAAAGTAATGAAACTTCCTACGTAAACTTCCTAATAATTCCCTCATCGTAGGTGCAGCATTACTGCTAGCATTTGTAATATCAGTTTGAACCTTGTAAAATTACGACTATCCAGCACGTGATACTACGTTACGATTATGTTCGCATGCATAGGTGCTGCAACGATGTAACCAATATACCCATTACAATATTTTATTCTAACTCGTGGCAACGCACGGGAAACTATCTAGAACACGGCTTGTTGTAAGCAGGGTAGCTCTACAACCTTGATGATAGTGACTGCACACGACGAGGCTGACTTTGGTAACCTGAACACGCCGCCTGCACTCTGGTGTCATCTCCGGGGCAGGGTCTTGTCACTTCACTGTGAGGAGCAGCACGTAATAATTTGACCAATGGGTAGTAGTTTGGTAGTACTACAAGTACTACCAGTAGTACTACTAGTACCACCGTTTGGATTTAGTAGTACTACCACCTCCGTTTGGATTTAGTATTTGACTAACAATATATAGTAATGCATGTCACAAAAAATATACTACTACTCCCTCTGTAAATAATACATGGAGTATTGTTTTATTTGTATTTGAGTGTAGTTTCCAATGATATTGTACACTCTCCCTTCTGGTTGAGGGCTCAAATATGAAATCTCATCAACCACACTAGTACTTGCACCGCATTCGCCCCGCATTAATTGTGCCAGCTTCCAACATAATTGCACGCAGAATTTACCTCAATCTTCTCATAACTATGCATGCACGCAGCGAGACAGGGAGCAGTGCGTGCATGCGGAGCGGGATTTGAGACAGCAGCAGGCATGCGATACTATGCAAACGCAAGGGCAATTTTTTCCAGAAAAAACAGACTGAGTCTTCCCTTGGTATGCACGCTCGACCTTAGGCGCAGAGAAAAAAGGACCGGAGGGAGTACTACTAGTAAGGACCGAGGAGTAGATAGCCAACGCACACGTGAATGCAAACGCAGTCTACACTTCTCATATAAAGACTCCCCACTAGTCAAATCCATCACTCCAACCACAAGATCAATTAACCAGAAGCTAGAGCCATGGAGGCGATGAGCGCGAGCATGAGCCAGTTGTGCCAGATGGTCCACGACGCCGGCCTACGGCCCAGCACCGAGGAACGTCTCCAGGTCATGCTTGAGGCTACCAGGGCAAAATGCCTCTTGGACGACAGCTTCGTCCCCTTGTTCGACGAGGCCCTCGTCGGCTTCCTCGACAAGTTCACCGTTGTCAAGAAGCTCGCGAACGACCTTGACGTACGCCTACAGCCCACGCACCCAGGCTCTGTGATGCCCGCCACCCCCACCAGCCTCTATGGTGACAACCTCTTTAACGCACTGGTGGCCCTACGACTGCCCGCCGTTGCGCCGGAGAATGTCCACCTCGAGGTCGCGCTCGCCGCGCAGCGCCTCGCCCAGCAAGACACCATCAACATAATCACCCACGACTACGAGGAAATTGTCCACAAGGACCACTACGTGCCAGAGGAGGACGATAGGATGGTGGCCTTCTTGGACCGCAGAGCAACCTTGGACGTCATTATTAAGAAGCATGTTGACCTCGCCGCCAACGCCGCTGCTCCTAACCCGTCGGTTGGTGGCCCGGCGCACTAGGCCAAGAGGATGTTGTTTATGGATCCGTATGCATAGTAATATTGACGTGTAAATTATGGGCTGGCATACGTACTAGAGAATATATATAGCTCGTTGCAATGCTCAGGCAATTATCTATTGCGCTAGAAAATATTTGGCCGCGTGGCACCACCCACTCTGATAAACGACTCAGGAGGGAGGGAGGATTCATTGGTCTTGCGTCCCACAAGTAGTACGTGCAAAAGCTTGGCTCTACGTGCAATAAATGCTTGTCCTAGGGGACGAAGGCTACCTCCAATCTAACGTCTTATCGCCCAACAAACAAATCAAATGTCCCATTTGTGCACATGCAAGAAAATGGAGAAGGGCAGATGGTTAGATTATAGGAGTAGTACTTTATTTTTTATTTTTTTAGTGAAGGAGGATCACCCCTACCCTCTAGAAGCCTCCAAACTTTGCAAGATTTTCCCCAGTACAACTACCGCCATCTGGATTATTAGTCTCATCTTATTTTGGGTCAACGATGGACAAACATACTACTACTCCAATGACATTACATAGTAGGAGTATTTGAGTAGCATGTCACACAATTTTTTTGTTGGATTCGTATTTGAATATGTTTTCCAATGACATTAAATTGGTCACACAATTTTATTAGTTAGATTAAGGGCCAAAATATGACACAAAATACAAGGGGGATGTCGGGGCCGGATTTTCCGGGACATAGAATCCTAGCAAATGACCCTCGTGTCATCACCAGCCCCAGGATTACTGTTCGCTGGTGGACACTTCCTTGATACAGAATTCCAAGCAATTACAAGAATTTGAATACAAGACCATAAAGGTCCCTTGGGTATCACAAAGATTTCTAGTGGCAGATGACGGAAGCGACTCATGGTTCTCCAACATCGATGGGGCTCCATTCCCACAGGAACAGCTGACCTGGATAACTCCTATCCTGCGTGGCTGCTATCTCCGATTCCTAGATTTCAGGTTGTGCCTTCGTGGTGCTCCTCTCCTAATCGTGATTTGGCCAAGACAATAGCCAGGGACAAGCCAGTGAGTATGTTTGAATGTACTCGCAAACATTATGAACAACAGATATAATAAAAGTAGGTGGAATGCATGCAATTAACTTTAAACATATTCCACAATATGATAAGAGTTTAATGCAATCATGGGAGTAGTATAATTATGCTGGTAACTAAAGTTTAGTCATCCGATATTAACAAAGGATAAATAATCATGATGCTACCAAAATTATAAGCCGGGTTCTAGGCGGTAGAACCATCCTAAAAGTACCCAAGAGAAAAAATTATAAAAGGATGCCACAGTTGGGTGTCTTCGCAACGCCACGCAAAGGGCTTCATTCCAAGAAAATAAGATGGAACATCGGGCATTAGACCGCCCGAGGATTCCAAGAAAAATAAAATGGAATATCGGGCATTAAACCGCCCGAGGATTCCAAGAAAAATAAAATGGAATATCGGGCGTTAGACCGCTCGAAAAATTCCAAGAAAATAAAAATGCCAGTCGGGTGTCTGAATGCGACGCCTCGAGAGGTCTTGAAAAGAAATCCCAAACGGGTGTCTGAATGCGATGCCTCGAGAGGTCTTGAAAAGAAATGCCAAACGAGTGTCTGAATGTGACGCCTCGAGAGGTCTTGAAAAGAAATGCCAAACGGGTGTCTAAATGCGACGCCTCGAGAGGTCGTGAAAATAAATTAATATTATGAGTATCCAGGTGGCATAACCATCCCAAGAGATACTCAAGGATACACATAAGAGAAAGAGGTTAGTCCATAGCAATATTCAGATTAACAATAATATTCATGTTAACAATATTATTCACGATAGCATCAGTAGTGACAATAATTATTCATAAAGAGTGGATCATGATCACTTAAATTATTTCCTCCGAAGACCAACACTAAGACCGACACTTGACCAACCCAGACTATAGTCCTTAACCGCGGACATGGCTATTCGAATAGGTTTTAAAACTCTGCAGAGGTTGTACTCTTTACCCACAAGTAAAGGATTTCTTTAGTCAACCCCGAAACATTGACTAATTCCGATTACGGTCTTTTGGTTGAAAACACACCAGGCCAGCACACACCAACTTAACCGTTCTAATGCCCGGAATTACCCAAGGTATCATTCTAGGAAAACTTTAAGACGAGGAGACCAACGTCTCAACTAGCATGGAATCACAAAATTTATAACGCGCGAAAATACAAGGGGTGCCCCCTCTCGGCCCAGCCGGATACACCCATGCCGCCTGACCCAATGACTGGCATTATACCTGGATCCTGGAAACCTTCATCGCGGCCCCTCTATACGGTGTGTGCAGGAAAGGAGTTAACAACTTACTAAACCGTACCCTACCTGCGGCAGAGACAAGTGGCAGCACGGAACAAGTACGGGGGTTACCGGAACAAGACTCGATCTACGGTCGACTTAGGAGGTTTAAGTTTTCCTGCAGTGGTTAGCACAGTAAATATCCTCGGTAGTACCCAATAGGGTCACCGTCTGGCATGTCCCAACATGCCATCACTGATGACACTCGTCATAATGGGATTTCACCCTCACAGTCACTTTTCTCTCGTGACTGATTCTTTCCTGCAGATTAATTTGGACCAACATGGACATATGTGGCAGGTGAGAAAATCATCCTCACTCATATTTCATGTTTAACAAAGTATCAATGGATCATGCATGCAAAAATAGCAATATGCAAATTTCAATCAAAATAACATAATCATGATTCAGATATTCTAGCTAGCAAACTACCAAACATTCATCATATCAAGTGTCCAAGATGCTTGCCTTAAGCATGCAGAAGGATTGGGTGCACTCCAAAACTTTGAAAAAATCATCTTCACTCCATTTTCCTATTTTCAAAATATTGCAATTACCACATAATTTGAAATCAGTACAAAAAAGTTGTTT
The DNA here is from genome assembly GCA_039707655.1 of Elymus sibiricus. NCBI lineage: Eukaryota > Viridiplantae > Streptophyta > Magnoliopsida > Poales > Poaceae > Elymus > Elymus sibiricus. Next base: position 120,829,576 of record CM077664.1, on the reverse strand, counting down.
GATTTTTTTTGAAATAGATACTAAAATAAACTAGATGAAAAATGAAGAATAATAGAAAAAGAATCAATTCATTTGGGCTTGTGGTTAAAAAAGTTAAAGCCAGGTAAAGTTGAGTCAAATCTGGTTTTTAACAAAAACATAAAAAGGAAACGGTTCGGTGAAGTTTACGCTTTCTAAACAGGGGAGACATATTTTGTGAAAACAACCTCCACTTATAGACGCAGGCGTGACCTCTAGTCACTGACGATGAGCCCCGCGGGCCCTCCAGTCAGGTTTGACTTGTCCAACCGCGCGCCTTCTTCTTCTCTTCCCTTCGGCCGAACGGAGTGGAAGCTCCGGCGATCCTTGCCGGTGGACGGCGGTGTCTCTCGATGGTCTGAGCCCATGGGAATACTCAGGAGACCGCAGCCGTTCTAACGACGTGCTACACGGTCTCCGGGGCCCACCAAATCATCGGCGGCGAGTCCTCCCGCGGAACTCTGGTGACGGCAAATTGGGGCTTCTGACTATGGTCTTCATCGGGCAAAATCGAAGAGAGGAAAGGGTTTGAGAGGTCGTGGGGAATCTGTGGGCGAAGAGAATGGAGGAAAAGGGGCTCTGGAGGCGATGGATTCGACAGAAGGGTGGTGGCGGTTGCCTCGGCCGGAAACGAGGGAGACGACCATCTACGGGTCAGGTCGTTGTCTGGGGAGGCATCTGGAGGTAGAAGGAGTCGTGCTGTTGAACGGGACGAGCCCGTGGTGGCTTTTATAGACGCGGGAGGCCGGTCCCGTTGCCTCCAGAGGATGAACACGTTGACGGGCGCCATTACTGCGCCAGGAGTGTGGTCGTGGACGGTGGCCGTGGTCGGTGAGGACGGCTGACCTTGGTGAGGTCCGCACTTAGTTCCCAGATGATCTGACTGGCTCGGGGAGCTCCAAGTGGCCCGGTCGGCGCCATCCACAAGCAGATTGTGGCGACGGCCATTCATGGCAAACTGTGGACGGCGGCGAGGTGGTTGAGGGGCGGCTGACCTCGGGCAGTTGGCATTTAGAGCTAGGGTGCGCTGGCTAGCTCGGGAACGGGCCAGGTGGCTTGGCCGGTGAGTGACAGCGACGGGCGAGTGTCGGTGGCGGCGCTGGCCGGTGGAGGGAGATGCCAAGGGGAGAGCTCCGGTGCGGGGAAGGTGCGGGGGAGGTTGATCCTGGTCCAGGTGATGGCTTGGGCATGCAGGGGCTCCAGGGGAGGCGATGCTGTGGGTAGCAGGGTTCGGGCACTGTCAGGGTGCAGTGTGGGCGCTCTGGCCATGCCCAGAGCACGCACGCAGTGTGCTCGACCGAATGCCAGGTCACGCTAGGTTGCTCCATTTGAGTTAAAATTTGGCAGGGTGGCCACACTTGATTTGTTAGAGATTCTGGACATACTGGTTTGTCAGGAGAAGGTAGTGTCAAGTGTAGTTTAGAAAGAGGCCAAATTGCTGTCATGCTCACAAGCTGTTTGACAGAATGCTTTGGTGATCCAGGATGCTCTGTTTGATTTAAATTTGGCAGGATGGTGACTCATTGGGTGATGAGAAGAGTAGTAAGGTTGGTTTGGAAAAAAATTCAAAACTTGCTAGTGCAAGTTTTTAAGAAATCCAGTTCTGGACCAGAATTACAGGGAATAGTTTGGTGAACTTAAAAGATGTAAATTGAGGTGAGCTTCTGCACTTAAGGGTTTGGTTGGAAGGACTATAAGATGGAAAAATTTCAGAATAATTAGAGCAAGAAAAATTGGGGTTGTAGTTCAATGCTCAAACTGGACCAGAATAAAAAGGAGGATGGTTTACTCAAAAATTTCAAAATACCATGTTGGGTTTTTGCACCAAAGTAATCTATAGGCATCACATCACCCCTCATAATTTTTGTGGAATTTTAAAAGAATTATTTAAAATAGTTATAGTGCAACAGGAGCGTTCCAAAGCTGGAAAATGCTATTAAAGAATTATTTTGGGCAGATTTTATTATGAAAATGTTTCCTACTGTTATTTAAAATATAAATGAATTGATTTAAGAAAACTACCAAAGCCCACAATATTTTCCAAAATTTTCTATATGGAGGGAAGATTTTTTTTTAGAAAACAGAAAACAAAGAGGATTCTGAAACCATAAATGGCCTCCTATAATTCAAAATTTTATTTCTGGCCAAATTTTACTTAATGAAAACATGATTAAATTTTTGGGATGTTACAAACTCTACCCCCCTTAAGAAAATCTCGCCCTCGAGATTTGTTAAGGTGGTTACCAGAATTAAGCCCACCTTTTTGTGGAGATTTTTCTGAACTAATTATTTAGATTATCTAATTAGGCACAGTTGATGTGGGGCAACTGGTAATTGGTCCAACTACAGTGAGGTACTGGTGTTGTGTTTCTACTGTTAGGGCAACTGAGGGTCTGCCACTTAGAGCTACGACATATTTGGAAAATGTATAATTTCTAAATTCCAAATTTCACTTGCCGTACTCCAGTGCACAATGTTCTCTCCGGCTGACAGGTGGACCCAGGGCCCACTGTTAGTCTCTTCTTCTTCCTCCGGCTCTCCTTTCTCTTCTTTCTCTCGCGTGCTTTCTCGCACTTTCTTCTCCTGTGGCGTCTAGCACGTAGGGCATCTAGGACCATACTGTGGTAGTGCGTGGCGTGCTTGCTGCCGGCGCAGCGTGCACTCACCTCGCGGGCCAGCACGCTGTTGGCACTGCTCACGGATTCACCTCCGAACGCCGGCGATCAAGCGACGAGCGGCGCTGGTGGACTTCGCTCACCGTGCACCGAGCTCGAGCTATAAAAATGACCGCGGTTTTTCTTCCTTCTACCTCACACCTCACCTCACTTCTTCTTCTTCTTCTTCTTCTCCTTCTGGTTGCAGGAGCTCGAGACGAGGCATTAATGGAGGACATGGTTCCGGAGCTGATCATGATCCTCCTGGCTGGTATGCTGGCGGCGTTGGTTGGCTTCTCGCTGCTGCTGTGTGCGATGATCCTCGATGATCGCCGTGATGCCGCTGCTCGATTAGTGGCTCTCTGGGGCGGCGGTGATCATGAGGACTAGGCATCTGTGTCGGTTATGAGTGAGTGCTAGTGCATTTTACAGTAGGCTCCATGGAAAACTATGGTGTGGAGAGAGTGATCCAGTGGGCGAGGTGGTTAATTAGATGCTAAGTGTGGGCGTGAGGTTTCTGCACTTAGTGCATGTGGTAGAGTTAGTGTGACTGTAAGCCGGACGCCGTGGCTGCACGCGAATTAAATTTATGTTGAGAAATTTTTTGTGATAATGGCCCTTAAGAAATTTTTCTCCCCTAAGGGCGAATGAACCAAATGCAGATCACCACAATCGAATATTCGTAGACAAACTGCAATCATATTAATGCATTCATGACATATGCCCTAAAATACGTCGCAAAGATTGCATCATGTAAACAAGTGCTAGACACAGTAATAACCATACTTATGACCGTCTACGGTTCGAAGGTAAGATCTACAGGGTCTTGCGGAAAGGTTCCCGGTGCTGGAGCACATTCTTCTTCTTCCGGAGGAAGTGGAGGAAGCATACGAAGAACATGCCCTTCCTGAGTTGGCAAGGGTGGTCCGCCAATGGCGATCTGGGGATTCAGCACAGCAAGATAATGGAGATAATCCATTAGTTGCTGGGTTAGATGCTCCTGGGCCAACACATACTGAATGAGATTGGCCAGAGCTGGATCTCTTTCTATACGTTCACAGCGGAACGTGGCTTCTGCTCCAAAGGCTGCGCAGCTCGGGAAATAGCAGTATTTCCTTTCGCTGGCAGCGGGTACCAAAAATCAAAGGCGGGTAACTACTTCATAGGCAACAGCCTCAATGGCCATGCCTGAGGTTGGCATGGATCTCCCGATGAAGACAACATATGGAGGGCCTTGGTTTAAATCCTCTGGTGGGATGTGCACAACTACCCAGTATTTCGAGGAATCAGGGGTGATCGTTAATTGGAACAACTCATACTGGGGTGGGTGGCTAGAACCAAGGGTATCGCGGGAAAAATCCCACAAAACCTTAACAAAACTACCAGGGCTTGCATCTGGGGTTCTCAGGTAGGCTTCGGAGTGAGACATGGAGTGATGGATGGGGAAAAGCGGTGCTCAAGGTTGATGGTTGTTGGTGTTGTTTACGGATATGGCCTCTTATAAAGTGCCTCGGTTAGGAAACATGATGCGGCGCCGGTACGACTTGTGTATCGGCTCCGTCATAGGGTTGTCCAAGTCAAAGTCTCGGACCTCACTCCCCGAAAGCAATGTGACGTATTAGTGTGCATGTCGGTTAGGGTGATTTTGGTAGTCACACTTAGAATTTACTCTGTAACCTCACGTCTAACAATTTACACTAGGTCACGCATGGCATTATCAAAACAATGGCATACAAGTAAATTACAACCCTGCTACACCATACGAGTGCTACTTCAAAGATACAGAGAAACCGGGCCACTAAGGCTCGACAACAAATCAGGTGGACTTAGTCCACCTCGTTGACATCTAGCCGGGCGTGTCTTGCAGGCGTCGAGGCTTCTCCGTGAGCTTCAGTGTCGGAGCTGGCCGGGGTAGGGTGGGGAGCTACAGGGCTGGGGTAGCAGTGATGCCCCTCGCGGGGTGTCGTGGCCATAGTCCCGTTGGAGTAGGTCTCCAAGAGATGACGGAGTTCCCCTGGGGAGGTGAAGGCATTGCCCGGATGGACAACTGGAGCAGACCTTGGGGGCTCAATTGGTCTCCCGAGCAGTACTATCGGGGTGTCGGTGGCGGGTGCAGCTTCTCTTCTCACCGAGGTTAGGAGAGCAAGCGTCCTGCGGGTCGTAATCAGGTCAAGGGTGGCCTGATCGAATAGTGTCTCCTGCACTCTCAGGTAGCGCACTAGATGCACCAAAGCAGGATCCGTCTCATGGTCTCCATTGGCGACTTGGGTCAGGCTACCATAGCCTTCATGACTAGGGTAGTAGTAGAAAGGACGGATGTTAACCCTCGGCACCAGATGCCGGAGATGAACTACAGCCTCTCGGGCTGCGAGTTGAATAGCTTGGGGCTCGTCGGAGGTCGTCCTCCCGGTGAACCGGTAGGGGCGTTCGGATGTGGTACCCCTCCCATAGATGTGCATCGTGGCCCAGAAGTGATGGATGGCGTCACTCGTGTGCTCCTGGTACACAACATACTCTGGGGGCTCTTCTATGCCAAAGGCACGATGAGTGAGATTGGCGAGGAGGACTACAAAGTCTCCAAGCTCGGCTGCGGTGGTCTCGTTGCGGACGATGGGGCCAGGCATCTTGGTGATTGGATATCGAACTGAGAGTGAAAGCTGTGATGTGCTGAGTTGGGGCAAGGCTTCCTTTATAGGTAAGTGGAGTCTTCTATCGCACGCTTGTGGATGGGATAACTCAGGTGTCAGTCACAGGCACACGGCCTATGGGCAGGGATGATAGGTTGGGCACCGACTGTCAAAAAGATGTCGGCTGGGCACTGTGCAGGCTTATCGGATGGGATGGGCTTGGCTATGAATAGGAATGGTTTTGGATGGTGAGGAAATCTAGGGATAGCGACCAGGCTAGGATAGGATTAGCCAATGGTCAGCCTGGCTCTGATACCAAGGCTGTCGGGGCCGGATTTTCCGGGACATAGAATCCCAGCAAATGACCCTCGTGTCATCACCAGCCCCAGGATTACTGTTCGCTGGTGGACACTTCCTTGATACAGAATTCCAAGCAATTACAAGAATTTGAATACAAGACCATAAAGGTCCCTTGGGTATCACAAAGATTTCTAGTGGCAGATGACGGAAGCGACTCGTGGTTCTCCAACATCGATGGGGCTCCATTCCCACAGGAATAGCTGACCTGTATAACTCCTATCCTGCATGGCTGCTATCTCCGATTCCTAGATTTCAGGTTGTGCCTTCGTGGTGCTCCTCTCCTAATCGTGATCTAGCCAAGACAATAGCTAGGGACAAGCCAGTGAGTACATTTGAATGTACTCGCAAACAATATGAACAACAGATATAATAAAAGCAGGTGGAATGCATGGAATTAACTTTAAACATATTACACAATATGATAAGAGTTTAATGCAATCATGTGGAGTAGTATAATTATGCTGGCAACTAAAGTTTAGTCATCTGATATTAACAAAGGATAAATAATCATGATGTTACCAAAATTATAAGCCGGGTTCTAGGCGGTAGACCCGTCCTAAAAGAACCCAAGAGAAAAAATTATAAAAGGATGCCACAGTTGGGTGTCTGAATGCGACGCCTCGAGAGGTCTTGAAAAGAAATGCCAAATGGGTGTCTGAATGCGCCGCCTCGAGAGGTCTTGAAAAGAAATGCCAAACGGGTGTCTGAATGCGACGCCTCGAGAGGTCTTGAAAAGAAATGCCAAACGGGTGTCTGCATGCGACGCCTCGAGAGGACTTGAAAAGAAATTAATATTATGAGTATCCAGGTGGCATAACCATCCCAAGAGATACTCAAGGATACACATAAGAGAAAGAGGTTAGTCCATAGCAATATTCAGATTAACAATTACATTCATGTTAAAAATATTATTCACGATAGCATCAATAGTGACAATAATTATTCATAAAGAGTGGATCATGATCACTTAAATTATTTCCTCCGAAGACTGACACTAAGACCGACACTTGACCAACCCAGACTGTAGTCCTTAACCACGGACACGGCTATTCGAATAGGTTTTAAAACTCTGCAGAGGTTGTACTCTTTACCCACAAGTAAAGGGTTTCTTTAGTAAACCCCGAAATGTTGACTAATTCCGATTACGCCCTTTGGGTTGAAAACACACCAGGCCAACACACACCAGCTTAACCGTTCTGATGCCCGGAATCACCCAAGGTATCATTCCAGGAAAACTTTAAGACGGGGAGACCAACGTCTCGCCTAGCATGGGATCACAAAATTTATAACGCGCGAAAATACAAGGGGTGCCCCCTCTCGGCCCAGGCGGATACACCCATGCCCACCGACCCGATGACTGGCATTATACTTGGATCCTGGAAACTTTCATCGCGGCCCCTCTGTATGGTGTGTGCAGGAAAGGGGTTAACAACTTACTAAACCGTACCCTACCTGCGGCAGAGACAAGTGGCATCACGAAACAAGTATGGGGGTTACCGTAACAAGACTCGATCTACGGTTGACTTAGGAGGTTTAAGTTTTCCTGAAGTGGTTAGCACAGTAAATATCCTCGGTAGTACCCAACAGGGTCACCGTCTGGCATGTCCCAACATGCCATCTCTGATAACTCTCGTCATAACGAGATTTCACCCTCAGGGTCACTTTTCTCTCGTGACCGATTCTTTCCTGCAGATTAGTTTGGACCAACATGGACATCTCTGGCAGGTGAGAACAATCATCCTCACTCATATTTCATGTTTAACTAAGTATCAATGGATCATGCATGCAAAAATAGCAATATGCAAAATTCATTCAAACTTAACATAATCATGATTCAGATATTCTAGCTAGCAAACTACCAAACATTCATCATATCAAGTGTCCAAGATGCTTGCCTTAAGCATGCAAAAGGATTGGGTGCACTCCAAAACTTTGAAAATTTCATCTTCCCTCCATTTTCCTATTTTCAAAATATTGCAATTACCACATAATTTGAAAACAGCAAAAAAAGTTATTTGAATTTTTTTGAAATAAATACTAAAATAAACTAGATGAAAAATGAAGAATAACAGAAAAAGAATCAATTCATTTGGGCTTGTGCTTAAAAAGTTAAAGCCAGTCAAAGTTGAGTCAAATCAGGTTTTTAATAAAAACATAAAAAGGAAACGGTTCGGTGAAGTTTACGCTTTCTAAACAGGGGAGACGTATTTTGTGAAAACCGCCTCCACTTATAGATGCGGGTGTGACCTCTAGTCACTGACGGTGGGTCCCGCAGACCCACCAGTCAGGTTTGACTGGTCCAACCGCGCGCCTTCTTCTTCTCTTCACTTCGGCCGAATGGAGCGGAAGCTCCGGCGATCCTTGCCGGCGGACGGTGGCATCTCTCGATGGTCTGAGCCCATGGGAATACTCAGGAGACCGCGGCCATTCTAATGACGTGCGGGATGGTCTCTGGGGCCCACCAAATCATCAGCAGCGAGTCCTCCCGCGGAACTCCGGTGACGGCAAATTGGGGCTTCCGGCTATGGACTTTTTCGGGCAAAATCGAAGAGAGGAAAGGGTTTGAGAGGTTGTGGGGAATCTGTGGGCGAAGAGAATGGAGGAAAAGGGGCTCTGGAGGCGATGGATTCGACAGAAGGGTGGCGGCGGTTTCCTTGGCCGGAAACGGGGGAGACGACCGTCTACGGGGTAGGCCGCTGTCTAGGGAGGCATCTGGAGGTAGGAGGAGTTGTGCTATTGAACGGGACGAGCCTGTGGTGGCTTTTATAGACGCGGGAGGCTGGTCCCGTTGCTTCCAGAGGATGAACACGTTGGCGGGCGCCATTACTGCGCCAGGAGGGTGGTCGTGGACGGTGGCCGTGGTCGGTGAGGACGGCTGACCTTGGTGAAGTCCGCACTTAGTCCCCAGATGATCTGACTGGCTCGGGGAGCTCCAAGTGGCCCGGTCGGCGCCGTCCACAAGCAGATTGTGGCAGTGGCCATTCATGGCAAACCAGGGACGGCGACGAGGTGGTTGAGGGGTGGATGACCCCGGGCAGTTGACATTTAGATCTAGGGTGCGCTGGCTAGCTCGGGAATGGGCCAGGTGGCTTGGCCAGTGAGTGACAGCGACGAGCGAGTGTCGTTGGTGGCACTGGCCGGTGGAGGGCGGCGCCAGGGGGAAAGCTCCGGTGCGGGGAAGGCGCGGGGGAGGTTGATCCTGGTCCAGGTTATGACTTTGGCATGCAGGGGTGCCAGGGGAGGCGATGCTGTGGGTAGCAGGGTTCGGGCGCCGTCGGGGTGCAGTGTGGGCACTCTGGCCATGCCTAGAGCACACACGCAGTGTGCTCGACCGAATGCCAGGTCACGCTAGGTTGCTCCATTTGAGTTAAAATTTGGCAAGGTGGCCACACTTGATTTGTTAGAGATTCTGGACACACTGGTTTGTCAGGAGAAGGAAGTGTCAAGTGTAGTTTAGAAAGAGGCCAAATTGCTGTCATGCTCACAAGCTGTTTGACAGAATGCTTTGGTGATCCAGGATGCTCTGTTGGATTTGAAATTTGGCAGGATGGTGACTCATTGGGTGATGAGAAGTGTAGTAAGGTTGGTTTGGAAAAATTCAAAACTTGCTAGTGCAAGTTTTGAAGAAATCCAGTTTTGGACCAGAATTACAGGGAATAGTTTGGTGAACTTAAAAGAAGTAAATTGAGGTGAGATTCTGGACTTAAGGGTTTGATTAGAAGGACTATAAGATGGAATTTTTTTAGATTAATTAGAGCAAGAAAAATTGGGGTTGTAGTTCAATGCTCAAACTGGACCAAAATAAAAAGGAGGATGGTTTACTCAAAATTTTCAAAATACCATGTTGGGTTTTGGCACCAAAGTGATCTATAGGCATCACATGACCCCTCATAATTTTTGTGGAATTTTAAAAGAATTATTTAAAATAGTTATAGTGCAACAGGAGCGTTCCAAAGCTGGAAAATGCTATTAAAGAATTATTTTTGGCAGATTTTATTATGAAAATGTTTCCTACTGTTATTTAAAGTATAAATGAATTGATTTAAGTAAACTACTAAAGCCCACAATATTTTCCAAAATTTTCTATATGGAGGGAAGATTTTTTTTTTTAGAAAACAGAAAACAAAGAGGATTCTGAAACCATAAATGGCCTCCTATAATTCAAAATTTTATTTCTGGCCAAATTTTACTTAATAAAAACATGATTAAATTTTTGGGATGTTGCAGGGGACTAGTAAATGAGTATGGTTCCCGATACGGCTTGAATGAAAATAAAGTAGAGGGTAGCGGTTCCTGATGAATGGCCATTGATGTTTATCCTCCTTCAATTCGCATGCTGAGGGAAGTAGTACTACTAAATGGGAGAAGCGGCATGCAGCCAGCAACCCAGCACCATGGGCGTGTTTGGTTCGGTCGCTCGCAAGTTTCATTTGGCCACGTGTAACCACCATTGCATCGTGTCGTCGTGGCCTTGATTCTTACTGTATTGCATTCTCATTCCAGCTGATAAAGACGTGTGTGATCCCTTGCTCACCTTTTGCATGATGGCTTATAATAAGTGTTACACTTCACAACTTCAAAACAAGAAACTGGAACATGTACAGTCCGGTTTGCGTCGCACCCCAGACGGTCATTCCGGCCCGCCGCTCAACGCACAGTGGCTAGGCATATCACTTACATGTGGGACCGCATGCAAGGAAAGCGATGATGGCCGAAATTGGCAAAACTCCCCCGCTTATCGCGTGGGAAAAGCCCAGCGCTAGTGTTTTTAATCGTTATTTCTATTTTTTTGAGGGAAAATCATTATTTCTATCTATCGATCGCACCATGGAGCAGAACCAAATGTTACAACTTACAAGTTCAAAAGGAAAAGCCAGCCGTGTTCGTGTCGCACCCCCACACGGATGGTGCGGCACAGCTCTCAAGGGGGAACGCGCGATGTCTTGCATTTTCACTTACAAGTGGGACCACAGTTGAGCAAACAGACTATCGGCAAACCTCCACCCCGCCCGCCGCGCGATGACTTAGTTAGAGAAATGAGGAGGGAGAAGAGATAGCTGTAGCATGGACTCCAAGTAATAGTGTCAGATGGGACTCATGGTGGTGGCGTGTGCCGTACTCTTGGACGTGAATGCTTGTTCTGGCCCATGCCACCCCACTATATCGAGGTGCTGGTTACATATAGCGAGCACATTAGTATCTCTCCAGGAGTACGGTACCACTAGTAGTAGTACTAGTTTTATTAACATATGGCCCACCTCACACTGTCTGGAGTTCGTGCTCGGCCCTCCTCTCTCTCTCGGTTCCACATGTCGATTTGCTCACATTCGGTTCCACATGTCAGTGAAAATGCAAGACGACGCACATTCGTTGGGTGAGCGGCGTGCCTGACCCACCGTGTGCGGTGCGACGCGTACGCTACAGGCTGGAGGTTTAGGAAGATGATCCCGCCGTCCATTTTTCATCCAACGGCCCAAGCCAAATTGACTGGCCACAAAAAAATATTCAGGCGACTGTCATCTAGCCACGCCCCTTGTTTCCAAAGGAAAATATCCATGCACTCCATTTTTTTGGCGGGTATACTTGAATATATATATATATATATATATATATATATATATATATTATAACCTGTTGCAATGCACTAACAATTATGTATGACGGTAAAAAATATTTTGCCGCGTTGCAGCACCTACTCTGAGAAGTGACTCGAAAACCATTCATAAATTAAGTAAGTTTATAACATGCATATGCAAATATGCTATTTATTACATACAACAAGTCAGCAACGCACAACCACAACGAGGATACATTCTAAATACTAAAGTTTTTATCACACAACAATTAACAAGCAATGAAATGAACTTTAGTTCAACCAATCCTCGGCGTTGGAAACACTTTCTTTGAACCAGAAGTGAGCCTCTGGGTAGGGCCAGCTATTGTCAACATCGAGACCAACGCAAGACACACCATCCAGGCTGAAGCGGCCTATATCAGGAGTATGGAAATTGTCATAGCCAGCGTAGGGAATAATACCAATGTGCGAGGTATAGATACAATCGCTTCTCATAAATGGTAACGTTGTGCCAACAGCAGCCGGATCGCCTTTCACCATAATTGGACAGTTTAGTCCAAGGAAAAGCGAGTATTCTCCAAGACTATCAATATTGAACCAGGGAGAAGGTTCTGGCGCTAGCACACTAGTATCCATTCTGAATACCCTGCAACGGATGTTGGAACAAGTACGGAGACGACTGCGACCATGGTAGACAACACCTGCTTCCTCTGTAACATCATCCGTGCCCTGTATACAGACAAGAAGAGGTGATCCATCGGAGTAAGTAGCTAGGCACCACTGAGTAGGTAGGTACTACGCGTCTTCATGCTCGTGATCATCACCATCGTCATCTCCCCCTTGGTTATAAAAGTTTCCAAGTATTGGTGGGGGGATGTTGACAGGACCTTGGAAACACAAGAAGGTTAATTAGTACGGGGATAACTGGCATGCATGGTGAATGAAACAATTATAATTACGGTGGAGGACAAACAACGTACCGAAACAATCAGGATCCCATGCAAAAACAGTGCCAGAAGTGGTGGCAGCAAACACAAGACGATCGTATTAAATTGCATCACAATACACATGCGTGCCCAGAAACTAGTTCTCAAGCAATATCCATTGAGGCACAGAAGTAAGGACGGAAACAAGCTTGTCGAAGATAGCGACAACATAATAGTTCGCATAACTCCAAGAGCGATTGGGAACTCAACAAATTGCTATCTTCTGTAGACGACAGTCACAATGATCGTATTTGAACGTACGTAGAGTATCAGTGTGTTCAACCTTAGGGCAGTCTGAGATTTTTGGAAGTGGAATCCGGTGACGAGTGTACATATTCACAAGCTCCCACTCGCAGTTGTCCCCAATATAAACAACCAAATTTCCATTTGCGTCTGCCCAGGCCTTATGCTGAAGCGATGGCATCTTAACATCACACGGATCATTATTGTCATGTGGCATCAATTTGCACAAGGCGAGCCTTTCCTCGTCCCCGCGCTAGCGAGCAGGGTCATAGCGAAGAAGATAGGGGAGATCAAACCGCTCTTGAACCCTTGGGTTGTTTGTAATGATCTTATTTGTTGAGTCGAGAATGTTCTTGAACGAACCTGCCATGCTAGCCGCGGTGATGATGTCGCACCGATCAATGATTTCCTCCACCGCGTCATCTGTCAGATTAGGGCAAGAATAACGGGGTCAAGTCCTGCTACTTCCCTCCATCGAGAAGACGAACAATGGCAGAAGGAAGAGTCAAGGCAAATGGAGGGAGGAAGAGCGTACGATAGCAATTCCAACTTCCAAATCGAGAGGGAAAGGGGAAGAGGCGGTGGACGGTTGCCACGGTACAAGAAGAGGCGAGTGGGGAGCGGACGGTTGGCACGGTATAGGAAGAGGCGACCCGGCCTACATAGACGTTCGTTCAGAAATTATACAAAAGGACTCGTCGTCTTCTCACTAACATGTTGGAACGGGACCCTCTCCAGATCTAAAAAAGACGGCGGTGGCCCAGCGCTAGCTTTTTTAATCGTTATTTCTAATTTTTGAGGGAAAACCATAATTTCTATCTATTGGTCACGCCAAGGAGCAGAACCAAATGTTACAACTTACAAGTTCAAAAGGACCCCCACACGGTTCGCGTCGTACGCCCTCACGGTTGGTCTGGCACGCCGCTCAAGGGGGAACACGTGATGTCTTGCATTTTTAATAACAAGTGGGACCGCAGTTCAGCAAACCGACTATCGGCAAACCAACTTGTCCATGCTCCCATGATACCAGCTTCTGAGAGCCCTTGGATCTGAGATCGAACGGTCGCATGCCGAGATTCTAGACCTGTGCGTAAATATCAGATCCTAGTGGGCTTTTTTGCAAACATGCAGGAGCTCAGCATGCAACCGTTCGATCTCAAATCCAAGGGCTTTCAAAAGCCCGTATCATGGGAGCATGGGCAGCTTCGTATCACTTGAAACTCCCCCACCCCCCCCCCCCCCCGGCCGCCGCGCGATGGTTGAGTTAGAGAAACGAGGAGAGAGAAGAGCTAGGTGTAGCACAGAATCCAAGAAATTTGGTGTTAGATGGGACTCTTGGTGGTGGCGTGCGTACTCCTAGACGTGAATTCTTGTTTTGGCCCATGCCACCCCACTATATCGAGGTGCTGGTTATGTAGAGCGAACACATTATCTCTCCAACTTGCGAAAAGAAAAACAAATTCTTTCTCCAGGAGTTCGGTACCACTAGTACTAGTACTTTATTAACATATGGCCCACCTCACATTGTCGGCAAATTTCCTGGAGTCCGTGCTCGGCCCTCCTCTCCCTCTCTTGTCAGCCAGCCAGCAGACACGCGGAGTGTGCCCATCGTCAGTTTGCTCACATTCGGTCCCACATACTATCAGTGAAAAGTATTTTGCTGCGTCGCAGCACACACTCTGAGAAGTGACTCGAAATCCATTCATAAATTAAGTAAGTTTATCACATGCATATACAAATATACCGTTCACACTACATACAACAAGTCTACAACGCACAACGACAACGAGGATACATTCTAAGTACTAAAGTTTTTCTCACACAACACGTACAAGAAATGAAAACGACCTTCACGTCAACCAATCCTCGGCGTTGGAAACGCTTGCTTTGAACCAGACGCGAGTCTCTGACCAGGGCCTGGTGCTATTGTCAATCTTGAGACCAACGCAAGACTCACCATCCGGGCTGAAGTGGCCAATACCAGGAGCAATACTTGCATTGGAGTAGGGAGCAACAACAGCAATGTCAGTGGTATAGATAGAGTTGCTTCTCATAAATGGCAAGGTTGTGCCAACAGGCGCTGGATCGCCTTTCACCATCATTGGATAGTTTAGTCCAAGGAAAATCCTACAACGGAAGTTGGCATAGGTCCATAGAGTACGACCATGCGAGACAATACTACTACCTGCTTCCTCTGTAACATTAGCAATGCCCTGTATACAGACAAGAAGAGGTGATCCATCGAAATAAGTAGCTAGGCACCATCTAGTAGCTAGGTATTGCTCATCTTCATGCTCGTGATCATCATCATCGTCATCATCATCATCACCATCGTCATCATCATCATCACCATCGTCATCTCCCCCTTGATTATAAAAGTTTCCGAGTATCGGTGGCGGAATGTTGACAGGACCTTGAAAAATTTGAAGGTTATTAGTAAAGGGATAACTCACATGCATGGTGAATGAAACAATTCTAATTAAGGTGGAAGACAAACGTACCGAAGCAAAAAGGATCCCATGCAAAAACAGTGCCACAAGTGGTGACAGCAAACACAAGACGCTTGTATTGAATTGCATCACAATACTCACTCATGTACAGAAACTGGTTTTTAAGCAATGTCCATCCAATCCCTCCAGGAGTAAAGAAGGCAACAAGAGCGTGTGGGAACTCGACAAATTGCTATCTTCTGTAGACGACAGTCACCACGATCGTATTTGAACGTACGTAGAGTATCGGTGGCTCAACCTCAGGGCAGTCTGAGATTTTTGGAATTGGAATCCGGTGACGAGTGTACACATTCACAAGCTCCAACTCGCAGTTGTCCCCAATATAAACAACCCAATCTCCATTTGCGCCTGCCCAGGCCTTATGCTGAAGCGATGGCATCTTAACATCACACGGATCATTATCAAGTGGCATCAACTTGCACAAGGCGAGCCTTCCGTCGTCCCCGGACCAGAGAGCAGGGTCATAGTGAAGAAGATAGGGGAGATCAACCACTCTTGAACCCTTGGGTTGTTTGTACTGATCTTATTTGTTCAGTCGAGAATGTTCTTGGACGAACCTGCCATGCTAGCTGCGGTGATGACGTCGCACTGATCAATGATTTCCTCCACCGCGTCATCTGTCAGATTGGGGCAAGAATAACAGGGTCAGGTTCTGCTACATCCCTCCATCAAGAAGACAAACATTGGAGAAGGAAGAGTCAAGGCAAATGGAGGGAGGAAGAGCGTGCGACAACAGTTCCAACTCCCAAATCGAGAGGGAAAGGAGAAGAGGCGGTGGACGGTTGCCACGGTACAGGAAGAGGCGAGTGGGGAGCAAACGGTTGCCACGGTATAGGAAGAGGCAACCCGGCCTACATAGACGTCCATTCGGAAATTATACAAAAGGACTCACCGTCTTCTCACTGACACGTTGGAACGGGACAACACATCAACGAAGCATGGTTTGTCATTTCTCGTGCAAAATGCGACCGGGCCGCGTTATTTCTCGACTTTATTTTTTTAATGGCGTGTCGTTCAATTTTGATGCATTACTACACGTCGTCCTGATTTATTAGGCCGGACGTTACATGCACGCTATCCATTGGGCACATGCACGCAAGATAGAGAAAAAGTGCATGCATGGGAGAGAGATGGAAGACCTTAATTTGCCCCATTCATTGATCCTGTTGCTCCAGCTCGCGGGACTTAGAAAACCATGACGGAGGTACTCTACCAAGTAATATAGTAGTATATAGGCTGGAGCTTCAACGCTTGCTTGCTAGGGTTGTCCCCTTGCTTCTCACACTATCACCCTCTCCAGATCTAAAAAAGACGACGGTGGCCACTCTCTCTCCCTCCTCACCGGTGGCCACAGATCCGGCCTGATCCCATCCGCCGGGGAAGAGGAGGACGTGCACTGATGACAAGGCCATCTTCTCAGACCTAGCACCGGCGCGGGATGGCCTCCATCCCCAAGCTCGCTGTCGTAGTGTCGGCGGAGGACGACGACGGCGAGAGAAGCCGCTTCCCGCTGACCCTCTGGTATGCTACCTCTTTTCGAACCATACCCTTGTGCTATTGCCCCATCTGCCTACGTCGCTGCATGCGGTTGTTTTTCCACTGCCCCATCTCCCCAAGTTACTAGCCTCTGCTGGTCATGCAGACGAAAACCTTAACTTGCACTATTAAAGGAAACCCTACTTCTTGCAGACTAATCCATGTCTGGGTTGAATAAGGAAAGAAAGGGGAGAAAGTAGTACTGTAGAAGAGACTTGGTATTGAACCTGCATCTTGGTTGAAAAGGGGAAAAGCAGTAGTAGCCGAGGAACGAGTCTCCTGTCTCTTGGTTGAAAAAGGAAAGAAAGGCAGGACAACGCAATAGAGAATGACCAGGCCAATAGGTTTGTTGTCCTCACATAGGAAAAAGGAGGCTTAAGAGAACAAAAATGGGACGTAATCCAGATACGCTGCTTGGATGTTTGTTGCTCTGGGCAACCATCCCTGCTTCACCACTCTATGCATCCGTGGAGGTACATTGTACTTTTTCGACAAAGGGTGGATTTTATTGGCTCAAAACGGAGCATGAAGAAGATACATAACACAGTGAGCACACACCCGGCCTCTGCACAACTAGGATGCACACAGCCAACACCATGCTATTATTTCCACTTTTTTTATTAGTGTAACGCCACCGGTAAAATTATGCTACTGCTAAAGTGATGCCACTTTTAAGTAATGCCGCAGTCTGTCTAATGCCATCGATAAATTGAAAAAGGAAAGAAAGGGAGGAAAACTACTACCTCTCTTTCAAAATACAAGGCGTTTTGGTACATTAAATTGAACTGTGAAAACGTCTTATATTAAGGAACAGAGAGTGTAGAATTCTTCAAATTATGCCGGCAAAGCTAGTCACACCTTTGTTAAAATTAATGTTCATTATGTTATCGGAGGAGGTTTGCATTTTTGTCTTTATTGCCTGTTGATTACATATCTAACATCATGATGTAATGGTAAGTCAATTTTTTTGTACAGTTTCACCAAAATGTCAAGGTGGTGATGGCATTTTATTTTAGTTGAACTGCACAAAAAACTTCTTAAAAGAAGAGGAAAGGTCAGCAATGTTTCAATCTTTCACAAGATACTATGTATGCCTTCATGACATCCGTCGTTGTTGCCTTCTTTATTCCTTTGAACATGTGGTTAGAAACTGTCTTGGTACCTTTTCCCATTAAGAAATTTGGAATGCTTAAATTTGTGAGTCTATGCTTCAACTAGTGCCAGTTTTAATCACACTTTCAATATCTGTGCAAACAGGGATGCTCGATTTTAGTGGAACTGCACAAAAAGTCCAGATGGTTCAACATTATGACCATTATTTTCTGCAAATAGTTATATCCAGTCGGTGGCACTATGAGCTGTTTATTACCAAGGTACATGGTTTGCTACTATCTTGCTTCTGTTTTTGTATTATCATTAGATAGTAATATTAGTGGTTTGCATGTAAATTTATTGCCAGGGTGGACCTCCATTGCTGGTGCAGGACATGAATCAATGATTGGATGCTCACTTTCGGTTGTATCGATTTCACCTCTTCCATCCCTGCAAACGTGGATATCCTTGGTTTGATGAAGAATAGGCGCTATATTTCTGCTCTGTACCAGCAAATCAATTCAGTATCAAATTGTCCAGTGCAAAACATGACAAATGCTAGGCTAAAATGACTAGCAGAGACGTGGTTAAACCAAAAATACAAGGTGGAGTATATGTTAACTAGCTGCTTGATATTTGTGCAAATAGATGTCTGCTCGTTGCTATTTGGCAAACAAACACAGGGACCTCAATTTTTGTGGAACTGCACAAAAGAATAGGATAGTCACTGCATGCAGTGCCATTTGAAAATAGACACAGAAGGATTGGATAGTCACTGCATGGACCGCACAAAAGTAGTACTGTACTATTTATTGGCCAACACTAGGTGCTTCATTGCTCTGGTCTGATTATCCAATGGGCATCATCTCGCCAAACTTAAAGTTGAATTCTGAAAATAGTCTCGCCGTGTGATCGACAGATGACCATAACATATTTTAGTGGATGTTCCTCCATCATGTGTGGTTGATTCTCATGGTTCCATTTATTGGTGAAACCACTTACGTTTGCAAGAGGAAATGTAGACTTTACAAACAAATTTGGGATTCACTCTGTACTGAATGTTGGCCCAGAGAAGCATCCATGTTAGTAGCAAGATAAGATGTATTGTGTATGATCTGTGAATCATTGAGATGCATAAACATGTTGATCTTATGTATGGGAATCGTACTAGTTGGTTGTGAATTTGAGCTATTAATGTGAACATAATACTAAGCTAGGCCTGTGAGTCTGGTGTGAACATTTAGAGTGGATCAGCTCTTACTACTGTGCACAGCAGTTCCTTTTTTTCTCTTCGCTCAGTGTTTTCTTTTTGTTCGAAACAGAGGCAAAAGATTTACCTCATGCATTAATTAAGAAGGAGTTCACAGTTGCTTTTACAAAGAAAAGCGAGACGGAAATTACAAAGACACTACTCTCCCAGCATGATGTGACCCAAATGTTTTGCGCCCACGGTGACCCAAAGTTTTGCCTTAGACTGGATGTTTAACAACAGGATGGACAGAAGAGTAGACTTGTGCTGGAACACCCTAGCATTCCTCTCGCACCAAATGGTCCAACATGTTCCTTATTTCTCTTCGCTCAGTGTTTACAAGTTACTGATTGATCACCAGCTAGCCTACTAATACACTCCTGGTAGTTTTAGTTGCGACGCAAGATCCAAGGGTGGCAGTTTTTAGAATAAAAATGCCTTCCTCTGAAGAAACTGACATGCTGTTCTGAAGAAAATGCCATGCGAATCTGAAGAAACTGCAAGCAAAAACATTCGCAAATGCCTTCTCTCCCAGTGAACGTTCATCAGCTATTGTGATCCTACATGTACACTATCTGAACGACTCAATCCTGCACGAATAACCAGCGGATCACGCACGTACCTCATTTGGATGAATCGAGTGCACTCGTTTGACTGTCGTGCGGATGTGCGACCCAGCAGTGACGGGACGGGAGTACGGTGCAATCATAATTTCAGTTTTTCCAGTTTTCCACGGCAAGCTGGCGCGCTAAGCCATGCATACTTATGCATTCAACTCCGATGACCGTCGCGTTTCACGCGACACGCTGGTTTACCTACCGTCCGCCTATAATTACTGGTTCCCGGCTTGCTCCGGTGGCACCTTCACCCAACGCACCCTATCCTCACAAGACCCCGCCGGCCCGACGTCGCTCACCACTTGCCCTCGCTCTCGCCACGTCGGTCATGCCCCCACGCGGCAGCAATAGGCACTCACCGCCAGAGTTAGTGTTCGGTTTTTCACGGGAAGGCAGATGGTGGGAGGAGGCATTCTGGCGGTCTTTCGATGGCAATGCGGAGTATGTGGATGCCTTGGAGCATGACTGCATGGCGGAGGAGCAGCATACCGCCGATTTGCGCCGCCAGCAGAGCATGGAGGAGGAGGAGCGTACCGCCGCTCTGCGTCGCGAGCAGAGCGCCCGCAACTGGGCCGACTACGTGGAGGTCGGCACCCGGCGAATAGCCCTAGAGGCTATCGGGCACGCACACATGCACGACGCTGAATTTTACTACCAGCTCGTCAAGTGGGTTTCCCTCTTAGAAGCCGAAGCTTTGATGGACCACACTGGCATGGAAAGGGCCAACGGGTGCGAGCAACGCGCCCTATCGCACCTCTGCCAAGTCCAAGGCTAGGAGGAGGACGTCGGTGCTGGCGTTTAGCGTGTGCCATAGATGGCAACCGGCATCGTCTAGTTAGCTAAGAGTATGTTAGTTGTTCTAAACTCGAGTATTAGTGGGAGTAGATAGTTAAGTTGGCTATGATGGTTGTCAACGTGGAAGTTCAGTACTCTATCTCTGAATCAGACTTGTTACTTTGCTCTGAATGTTGAACTTTCCGATTGAACGTTTGGAATGGGATGTTATTTTTTTAAATGGGTTGTATTTGTCCGCCACAGATTCAGAGGCTGACTTGTGGGCCTACTAGGTTGACGTCTACACAAGGCTTTGTCAACTTAGTCAACAAACGATTGTGGCAGCCCAAGCCGTTGGACGTCTGTCGTGCTTTTTCAATCTTTTGTCTTCTTCCTCCAGGCTCCAGCCGCCCAAACCAAACCAACGCCGGCGGGATCGCCTGCTCCCACCTTCCGCGGCTTGCTGCGCAGCCGCACACGCATTGTTGTCCCACCATACCCTAACCAGTGCCAGGCCATCCCTCTACACCCCCACCCACCCACCCCCACCTCCTGTTATTCTCTGGCGACGGCATCCCCACCCGGACCAACCCTCATACTCCTCTCCGCTTCCGACCACACTACCGCATCTTCCATGGCTCCTTTTCGTTCCCGTTCGAGGCCTCGCCGTCGTCCTCCGCTTTGGTTCCCTCGCCGCGGCACCGCCTTCGGGCGTTGTCAACATGGTCAACAACCGAGAGGAATCAGGAGATGATTGTACGTGGAGAGGATGATAGTAGGGACCCACCAGGGTCATGGCAGTATGCAAGCAAGTGCCTCCTTATTACAAGCAAAAAAAATGCTTCCTCCTAATGGTTTCCTGACATCTTGGTCCCACCCCATTGTCAACGTAGTCAATAAACGAGAGAATTGCACAACGAGCGACTGTCAACAAACGACAGGAATTGGTGAGGACTGTACGTGGAGAGGATGAAAGTAGGGACCCTCAGGTGCATAGGCGTACACAAGTAAGTTCCTCCTTATTACATGAAAAAAATGCTTCCTCCTAATGGTTTGCTGACATCCGGGACCTACGACATTGTCAATGTAGTCAATAAATGAAAGAATGGCACAAGGGGCGGCTGACACCTGGGACCCAGTAGCTCGAGCAGTTTTTGTTGTTGTTGTTGAGACGGAGCAGGGTATCAACTGGGCTGTGCGGTGTCTGTGGCCCGTCTAGCCCAGGCTTTATTTACAACATGACGGGCCCAACTGTTTTTTTTGTCTGTGAAAATATCTAGCACACCATTTTTTTCATACAATACCCTACACAGGCCGATTTCCTTTTCCCCGCCCTGTTGGGCTCCAAATCTTTAAGACAAGGAGGGATACATTCGGCCTGGCCATAAAAAAAGGCTGTAAATTTTATGAGTAATATCAAATGGGGTGTAAATATATAAAACAGACATCAAATGGGCAATTAGTTTCAAATTGCGAATTTTATTTTATTTTTTGATATTTCATATTTCATTGGATTTTAACATAATTTAAATATATTTTAAAATTTGTTTTTATCGGGCTCAAAATTTCGGGATTAAAAATAGTTTGAAAATTTCAATGACCAGTCTTTTATTTTATGTTTACCACATCACCAGCCCAGTTTTTTTTCTTTCTTGAAACGGCGAACCCAGTTCTATTTTCTTTTGCACAATACCCAACCGAAGCCTGCTTGCTTTTCCCAGCCGTGCTGGGCTTCAAATCTTTCAAGACGAGGAGGGATGCATTTGGCTTGCCCACAAAATGGCCTATTTCCCTAAAAAATGGCATATAAGCAATAAGAAATGGGTTGTAAATTTTAAAAAATACAGCAAACCGGTAATTAGTTTCAAATTTTGTTTCATCCGGATTTTGAAATTTTAAATTTCATTGGATTTTTCTGCGGTGAAAATATCATTGGATTGTAAATTAATGTAATTTTATTTTTCAAATTAGTCTGAATCAGACTCGAAACATCGGGATTAGAAATAGTTCGGAGCCCACCAAAATATGCAAAATTTCATTGAAATTTTTAACCGTGGCCAGAATATTGGTTGTAATGCTAACAAAAAAATATGTGGTGCAAAAAATTCCTTAAGAATGAGCAAATGGGCTGTAAATTATTAAAAATAATAGCAAATGTGTTGTATGATGTTTGCCACAGATTTGGAGGCTGACTTGGGCCTACTAAGTTGACGCGTACGCATGGCTTTGTCAACTTAGTCAACAAACGATTCTAGCAGCAGTGACTGTTGGATGTTAATCCAACGGCCGTGCTACTTCTTCAATCTCTGATCTTCTTGCTCCAGCCGCCCAAACCAGCACCGGCGGGACCGCCTTCTCCCGCCTCCTATGGCCGGCTGTGCTGCCGCGCAGGCCTCACTGCCCCACCCTACTCCCATCGCTAACCAAGCCATCCCTCTACTCACTCACATCTCCTGTTATTCTCCAACGATGGCAGCCTCACACCGTAGCCGAACCAGTAAACCCTCGTACTCCCCTCCGTATGGGCAACCACCGCCAAGTCTTCCTCGTCTCCGGGTCGTTCCCTTACTAGGCCTCACTGTTGTCCACCGCCTTGGTGCTCTCGGCGCCGCGTCGTCAACACAGTCAACGAACGGTAGCCATCGGAAGAGGACTTTATGTGCAGAGGCTGACAGCTGGGACCCATGAGGTCCATGGTCGCACGCAAGGAAGTGCCTCCTTATTACGCGCTAGAAAAATGATTCCTCCCCCTGTTAGCTGGGACCCACCTGATTTGGAGGCTGACTTGTGGGCCTACCAAGTTGACGCGTATGCAGGGCTTTGTCAACTTAGTCAACAAATGATTCTAGCAGTAGTGACCATTGGATGTTAATCCAACAGCCATCCTGCTTCTTCAATCTCTGATCTTCTTGCTCCAGTCGCCCAAACTAGTGCCGGCGGAACCACCTGCTCCTGCCTCCCGTGGCCGGCTGTGCTGCCGCGCAGGCCTCACCACCCCACCCTACTCCCACCACTGGCTAGGCCATCCCTCTACTCACCCACACCTCCTGTTATTCTCCGGCGATGGCAGCCTCAAACCGCAGCCGAACCAGTAAACCCTCGTACTTCCCTCCGCGTGGGTAACCACTGCCTTGTCTTCCCCGGCTCCGGGTCGTTCCCTTCCTAGGCCTCACCATCGTCCACCGCCTTGCTGCACTCGGTACGGCATCGTCAACGCGGTCAACGAACGACAGCCATCGGAAGAGGACTGTACGTGGAGAGGCTGACAGCTGGGACCCACGAGGTCCATGGTCGCATGCAAGGAAGTGCGTCCTTATTACGCGAAAAAAATTGTTTCCTTCCCTTGACAGCTGGGACCCACCAGCTACATCTTCGCACGCAAGGAAGAGCCTCCTTATTACGAGCAAAAAAAATGATTCCTCCCCCTGACAGCTGGGACCCACCAGCTATATCTTCGCACGCAAGGAAGTGCCTCCTTATCCCCTGACAGCTGGGACCCACCAGGTCGAAGCGTACGTAACGTTGTCTGTCTGGTCGAGAGCGTGTATGTACATACTGGTCGATCGGTCTCATGAACCATGGCCCTGTAAGGAGCGGCACGTGTCATAGTAGAGCCCCCGACATAGTAGTTCAGGCAGCCCCATCTAAATCATTTACACGTACGTACGGCCACACGGCAAAAAATACGGGCACGTACGTACATACGGGCGGGGTCTCGAACGCGTACTCACGCATACGTACGCCCAGGGCTCGTATACATGGAGAGGCAACGGACGGCAGCAATGGCCTCCTGTTCATCGGCAGCCAACCGACTGGGTCAGAACGGAGGAAACAACATCATGTTCATCGGGAGCCAAGCAACTGGGTCGGAACGTGTCCTGTTTATCGGGAACCAACCGGCTTGGACGGAATAGCCAAAATGGGGTCCTGTTCATCGACTCGGGGTCTGGCGTACTGCAAAACAGAGGAAACGGCCTTCTGTTCGACCGCCTATGGTCAAAATGGGGTCCTGTTCATCAGCTGGGGGTCTGGCGTACCGCAAAACGGAGGAAACGGACTTCTCCCCAACTGCCTACGGTCGAAACGGGGGTCCTGTTCATCGGGAGGGGTGTGGCGTACCACAAAACGGCACTCCAAGGGCTACTGTTCATCCACGGTCGACCTCCTCCAGCTACTGTTCATCCACCGTCGACTTCCTCCAGCCTCCACCGACTACTGTTCATCCAGCCTCCACGGGGTCATGTTCATCCACCCCCAACCGACTGGGGTGTGGCGGCCTCCTCGGGGGTCCTGTTCATCCAGCGCCAACCACCTTCACAAGGCCAGGGTACTGTTCATCCACAGCCAACCCACTGGCTGGGGTGGGGCGTACGAGCGGGCGGCAGCAACGGGAACTGTTAATCCACAGCCAACCAACTGGCTCGATCGATGCGTCTCAACTCGTTTCTACGTGTATCGCGTGCGCGGCAGCAACGGGCACTGTTCATCGAGAGGCAACCCAACACCGGCTGGCTACGTCTCACATGGGGGCTCGATCGGCTTCAGTAAGCAGCGAGAAGGATTGATTGGGTTCAGTTAGCAGCGAAGGGATTGCTCGGGTTCAGTTAGCAGCGAAGGGATCGCTCGGGTTTAGTTAGCAGCGAAGGGATCGCTCGGCTTCAGTACGCAGTGGGATCGATCGCTTGGGTTCATTGCGTGTAGTAGTGTGAGGGATCGATTGATCGCTCAGGTTCAGTAAGCGAACGCCTGGCTCGGGTTCAGTTAGCGAACACCTCACACACACGCGCGTACGAGAGAAACGTGCAAACCACACTGCATCGCTCGGCCCCGACCATCCACCGTAACCGGGAACTCCCCGAAAATTTCCTCGGGCTCACTTCTACCATGATTTTTTACGTCATGGACAACCCAAAGAATGTCATGCGGGTGCGTCTCCGGCCCTTCCAGGACGAAAAGCCCATTTTCTGTCATATTTTTTTGTCATAGAAGTAGGAGCCCACCACATCTATGATGATACATGTTTTTGTCACAATTATTGTCATAGAAGTGTCACAACCATGACAAAAAAAGTTTTTGTTCGGGCCATAATGTCATGGATGTGTCTTTTTTTGTACTGCCGGCCTGCTATATAAATAGTCGCGGCTGGAGAGTCGGCATCGCATTTTCCCCTCCCTCCCCGTAGCTTATCTCGTCTGCTTCTCCCACCATCGCCAATGGCACCGGTCCGTCGTCGTCGCTCAGCCACTCCGTCGTCATCTAAGGACAGCTCTAGCTGGGAGGCTACACCGCGGCGGTGGCGCAGTCCCCGGTGGCGTGTACTGCCCATGGCATCCCTGTTGGGTGTGCGCACAACACCCACCACACGCTCCGCCGCCGCTGCCCGACAGCAACTATTACTAGCCGTCGTTGCCGCCACCCCATCGTCGGCCGCCGTGGCTGTCACACCACCGTCGGCCGCTAGGGCCATTGCCCGCTCCGCCACCGCGGCCCGAAGGCGGGTGGTGGCTGTTGTGGCCGCCACCCCGCCATCGGCCGCTGTGGCCATCACCCGCTCCGCCACCACGGCCCGAAGGCGGGAGGTGGCCGCCACCCCACCGTCAGCCGCCGTGGCCGCCAACCCACCGTCGACCGCCGGGGTCATCACCCGCTCCGTCACCGCGGCCCGAAGGCGGGATGTGGAGGCCCGCATGTGCCTCAGCGACCTTGCCGCGTGCTACATCGAGTTCCTGCGGGAGGAGGAGGAGTGCCTATTTGAGCACGCAAAGCGTCTTACCGCCGCCGTGGGCGCAACAGAAGCTGCCGCAGTGGCGTGGAATGCGGAGATCAACGAGGAGTCCCGCTGCTTCGAGAGGGATCATCTGGAGCAGCAGAGGGCGTTCGAGCTGGGCGTCGCTAAAGGTGCAGCAGCGGCAGGCGCCGGATTCCACTTCTCCAGCTCGTCGGTAGGCTCCTCCTCCTCTGCCTCTTACTGAGTGCGCTCGGCAGAGGAGAGGCTGCTGGAAGTAGTACAAAGCCCCTCCGTAGTAGTAGTATTTAGGGGCTATTTTGTTCAGTTCATCTGACTATAGATATGGTTGAACTGTACTACGTACTTAAAATTAGCTAGTATATATAGTTGAACTAGCTATTTCAGTACGTGGTTGGCAACAGTTGGTTCGGTTCAGCTGTCGAGTTGAACTGTTTGTATAAAGAACGACTGCTTAATCTATGAATGAAATCTATGCTTACTGAATTTCATTTGCAAAAATTATACAGTACTAGTGATTTTTAGCTGCAAAATTTGACAAATGGCAGTGTTTTTTTTCTGAGGATCACAAATGGCAGTGTTACAAGGTTGACAAATGGCAATGTTACTAGATTGACAAATGCCAATTTTTCCAATTTGACAAATGGCAAATATACCCAATATGACAGATGCAAATCTTACCACATTGTTTGTACGTCGTTGCACACGGGACATCATGCAAAATCGTTTGCGATGAAGAGATGCACAAAACCTGCGCGCCACATTTTCCCTTGGCTTAGCTGTGAAGGAACCCAGCTCTCGCTTTGCATACGGGTGTTCATTCTGAAATGTTTGCGATGAAGAGATGCACAAAACCCGCGCGCCACATTTTCCCTTGGCTTAGCTGCGAAGGTACCCAGCTCTCGCTTTGCATACGGGTGTTCAGTCTGAAACATGTGCGATGAGTGTTTTATTCAGAGAAAAACATTGATGTTTTTTTTTACTTTGGTAAGTCTGTACATTCAGAGAAAAAACGCTAACTTGATCAAAACCATAGATTTCATTCAGTGACATTGTGATTTTACATTCATATGATCGAGATACAATATTAAACAAAAAAACTAATTGCGGCAGCGGCAGCAACGGCAGCGGCGGCGTGCTACGTCGGCAGTGTTGTCCTCTGGGACGCAGTTGTTCAAGTCTTCAAGCCATCCCAGAATGTTCTGGACTTGCAAATCCAAGAGCCGTTCGTCGCACGATCGATGGGCGGGGGGCGGGGGGACGGCGACTCGCAGTGCTGCGAGGTACTGGTCGACGGCGGCGTCCCATGACGCTGAGGGGGGCGGCTGGTGCAGGCGTGCACACAAGCAATGCAGGCAAGCGCACGGGGATCGGCGCCGTGGTGGGTGCTGGGGTGCGCATGAGCACAGGCGGGGGTGCTGGCGTTGGCACGTACACGAGCTCGCGACCAGCCCGTCAATGCCACGGGGATGGTCGCTGGCGAGGGTGCGAGGATGGGAGCTGGGACGGGCGCGGGGGCAGCATCCGCCGCGGTCAACTCGTTCAAGGCCATGTCCGTGAGGTCCCATTCCTCCTTATTTTCTATCTCCTCCGGCTCGGAGTCGACTTCACCAAACCGGAAGACTAGTGGCAGATGATCCTTGTGCGCCATGGCGTAGGTGGAGGTCTGGAAGATAGGATTCGGGTGAGAGGGGAATGGGTTGCAAAGAGAGACCAGTAAGGCTGCCTATTAAACAGCGGCTCGGAGGTTGAGAGCGAGGCGGGTGGCGTTGGAGGTCAAAGGGCTCGCTTCCCGGTGAGCCTGTGCAGCATACTGCTCACACGCCTCCCGGTGAGCCTGCGTAGCAGAGGACTGGTCACACGCCTCCCGGTCAGCCTGCGCAGCGCAGGACTGGTCGCACGCCTCCCGGTCAGCCTGCGCCGCGGACTTCGCTCGCACGCCTCCCATCTACTCAAACAGCTGCCCGCACGGCACCTCCTTGCCAATAAAAAAGTGGGACGCGTGGTGGCACGTAAATGGTCAGTAGAACGCCCACGATTTAAATAATACTGTACAACCGTTTATGATGATAACATGGCAGCTATTTGTTCCTAAATGGCTATGTTGGCTATGGATGTTAGTGTGTGCGCCCTCTGTCATATTGGACAATTTTTTTACCACAGCATGTTGGTGCCATTTCATGACACCATGCCAAGTCTCATGAATTTCAGACGAGTTTTGGATTTACAGGAATTTAAAAACTAAGTTTCTCAATGTTTGCGGCTGAGCCACGAATCCTAGGTGTTTGAAATTCATTCCCATTTCTTGCATGGGACCTAAACATGCACCCAACGACACATATATGATTTTTCAACCCATTTTGGTGCACCAGAGCATGTGCTTGTAGTTCAAATTTGAATTATGCACATAAAATGCCTAGAAAACTCAGTTAATTTATAAAATGTCCAAACGAACCCCGAATAATTCCAAAATTTAACAAGACACTCCAATTGGTCTATGTTGCCTCTAGAAAAAAAATCAAGGCAAGAGGAGGCAACGTATGTCGTTTCGTCCACAAAGGTGACATGTTCCCTACCGGAACCACGAGGCTTCTTGTGAGAAGCTCTGGTTTGTGAGAAGCTTATACCAAAACCTGCCCCAAATGGGACAAAAAATTTACCACGGCATGTTGGTGCCATTTCATGATAGCATGCCAAGTTTCATGAATTTCAGACGAGGTTTGGATTTACTAGAATTTCAAAACCAAGTATCTCAACGTTTGCGGCCGAGACACGATGCCGAGGTGTTTGAAATTCATTCCCATTTCTTGCATGGGACCTAAGCATGCACCCAAGGACACACATATGATTTTTTAACCCATTTTGGTGCACCGGAGCATGTACCCGTAGTTCAAATTTGAATTATGCACATAAAATGCCTAGAGAACTCAGTTAATGTATAAAAATGTCCAAACAAACCCCGGATAATTCCAAATTTTAACACGACACTCCTATTGGTCTATGTTGCATCTAGAAAAAAATCAAGGCGGGAATAGGCAACGATCGTCGTTTCGTCCACAAAGGTGGCACACATTCCCTACTGGAACCATGAGGCTTCTTGTGAGAAGCTATGGTTTGTAAGAAGCTTATACGAAGATCTGCCCCAAATGAGACAAAAAATTTACCACAGCATGTTGGTGCCATTCCATGATAGCATGCCATGTTTCATGAATTTCAGACGAGTTTTGGATTTACTAGAATTTCAAAACCAAGTATCTCAACGTTTGCGGTGGAGCCACGATGCCGAGGTGTTTGAAATTCATCCCCATTTCTTGCATGGGACCTAAGCATGCACCCAAGGACACATATATGATTTTTCAACCCATCTTGGTGCACCGGAGCATGTGCCTATAGTTCAAATTTGAAGTATGCACATATAATGCCTAGAAAACTCAGTTAATGTATAAAAATGTCCAAACGAACCCCGAACAATTCCAAAATTTAACACGACACTCCTATTGGTCCATGTTGCCTCTAGAAAAAAAATTGAATGCAAGAAGAGGCAACGAATGTCGTTTCGTCCACAAAGGTGACATGTTCCCTACCGGAACCATATGGCTTCTTGTGAGAAGCTCTGGTTTGTGGGAAGCTTATACCAAAACCTGCCCCAAATGGGACAAATTTCACAGCATGTTGGTGCCATTCCATGATAGCATGCCAAGTTTCATGAATTTCAGACGAGTTTTGGATTTACTAGAATTTCAAAACCAAGTATCTCAACGTTTGCGGTGGAGCCACGATGCCGAGGTGTTTGAAATTCATTCCCATTTCTTGCATGGGACCTAAGCATGCACCCAAGGACACATATATGATTTTTCAACCCATTTTGGTGCACCGGAGCATGTGCCTGTAGTTCAAATTTGAATGATGCACATAAAATGCCTAGAAAACTCAGTTAATGTATAAAAATGTCCAAATGAACCCCGAAAAATTCCAAAATTTTTTAGGACACTCCTATAGTTGTATGTTCACTGCAGATAAATGTTCTAGCAATTCAAACACCGTCCTTTGCCGCTGTGACCCCATTCCGTATTTCAAATCAAGACAAAAAATCAAGTACATCACACACAGTTTATTATCACCAACCGTGTGAGATGCGGTACAAAATATCTTGGTGCACCGTCATATATGGCTTACGCGAGAAGGTTCGTCAGCTACAGTCCACAGCCGGCGTGTCAAGCAAACTAGCCCCCCAAATATCATTTCACTGTTCAATCGTCGCCGGTCAAAGATGGGGACGTGGACCCGCGTCGTGAGGGCAACTTCGGCGGCCCACTCCGACGAGAGCGCGGCCGCAGCCTCCATGAGCATGCTCACAACCTGCATGAGCGCGGCCGCAATCTGCGACCGGGCGGCTGTGGCAGCCGAAACTGCCAATACTGCAGCTCAGATGGCGGCAGCAACATCTGCGACGGGGATAGCAAATGGCGAGAGCGGGACAGCAGCAGTCCGTTCCGCGGCGGCCTTCTTAGCCCTGATGGAGGCCGTCCACGCCCAGCTCCTGGCGGTCACTGAACAAACGCACGAAGCTTCTCCGACAACGGTCGGCAACCCAAGGCCGAAGAGTTGGCAATCACCGAGAGCGTTCGAGCAGCCGTCCGTTCGTTCGCGGCATACCTTGCCACGATGGAGCCCGTCCAAGCCCAGACCGCGGCCGCCCACGCCCAGCTCGTGGCTGCCTTTTCCAAAGAGATGGCGGACGCGTATGGCGAGATGCTTGTCGAGTATGGTGCGGTGGATGCCATGGAGCCCCTTCCCCAGGAGATCGTCGGGCGCGAGCTGGACATGGAGGAGGCGGCGGAGATCGATGAGCGTCAGGCGTAGTAGTAGTCTTTGTTTAGGGCGCGGGTCTTTCCTTACAGTAATGTTTAGGCCAACTAAGCTCTGTTTAATTGCTGAACTTGCTCGATTAAGAAGTGTGGGTGTCCTGTAGGCTCTTTTGTGTACCCAAATTATGCAATGACGTGGTCGACCACTGAAACCAGGGAAATTCGAACCAAAATTTGCACGTTCAAACTCATCACACACGGGGTAAGCCATATGAATCGTTTGTGATGTTCAGATATCGTACACAGCGCATAATAAGGGACCGTGTCTGATGACACTTTGCGCGCCAGTTTTTCGCTGCACGAAGCAAAAAAAATCGGTGTCCGCGGAAATATCTACCTCCCATGCTCCCCTCCTCCTTACCAAAAGCCACATTTCCCCTGTTTCTGCATTCCATTCCAAGTTCAAACCTTCACTGCTTGCATGCAGCGCCGCCGCCTCGCCGGCGACGCTCCTTCCTACTGCTTGGCCTCATCGATCTAGTCAGGTAATCCACAGCCGACCCCCATCCTCCACCTCCTTCTACATCCCACATGCCCCCACCGCCGGCGCTACACCTTCCACCCAAATCACTGACCCATCCTCTATATAAGCGCCGCCCTAAGCCATGGTGCATGCAGTATAGCCAGGAGCTCAAGGAGCATTTGGCAGCGCAGAAGCAAATCACGGCCGCACACGCGAATGAGGTCGCGATGGTTGCCATGCGTGCCGACCCCCAGATCTTGGAGGAGCACGTCGCCGTCGAGGCCACCGTCGATGCAGCATGCGCGGATGCCGCCACGCGATTGGCTGCTTTAAACGACAGTTCGTGGCGTTTTCTCAAGGCCACCGTCGGTGCCTTCGACGAAGACTACGAGGTGTTTTCAATTGAGTTGTCAATTCAACCACACCTGGAGAGCTAAATATCTGCAGCAAAGTATTTAGTAGAACAGTAGTTTGATAGTTTTGATAGTAACAGTAAGAAGAATAGTAGCACTTTCGTAGTGATTGTAACAACAATAGCAACAGTAGTAACTTATCAAAGATCAATATGAGCAAAGCATAGGCATTGGATCAGCGATGGATATTTGCGTTGGATGACATTCATCATGTAACAGTCACAACCTAGAGCGATTCACAATAGCTCTAATTTATTAATTCAATGTAGGCATGTATTCCGTATATAGTCATATGTGCTTATAATAAGAACTTGCATGACATTTTTTGTCCTACCCTCCCGTGGCAGCGGGGTCCATAAGAAAAACTAAGGGATATTAAGGCCTCCTTTTAATAGAGAACCAGAACAAAGCATTAACACATAGTGAATACATGAACTCCTCATACTACGGTCATCACCGGAGCGAATCCCAATGATTGTCACCTTGGGGTCTGCGGATCATAACACATAATAAGTGCATACAACTTGTAAGATAGGATCCAAAACACACTTATATTTATGAAAACATAATAGGTTCAGATCTGAAATCATGTCACTCGGGCCCTAGTGACAAGCATTAAGCACAGCAAAGTCATAGCAACATCAATCTCAGAACATAGTGGATATTAGGGATTAAGCCCTAACAAATTGACTCGACTACATGATAAATCTCATCCAACTCCATCACCGTCCAGCAAGCCTACAAAATAATTACTCACTCCCGGCGGTAAGCATCATGGAATTGTTGATGGAGAAGGGTTGATGATGACGACGGCGACGAATCCCCCTCTCCGGAGCCCCGAACGGACTCCAGATCAGCCCTCCCAATGAAGAACAGGAGGTGGCGGCGGCTCCGTATCATAAAACGCAATGATTCCTTCTCTCTGATTTTTTTCTCCGCGAGACGATACTTATGTACTTGGAGTTAGGGCAAATGGAGGTCTGTGGGACCCACGAGCTCTTGTGGCGCGCCCTAGGGGGGCGCCACCTGAGCTCATGGCTCCGTGGTGGCCCCTCTCCAGCAGATCTTTCCGCCAACAATTTTTATATATTCTAGAAAAATTCTCTGTAAGTTTTCAGCCCAATCCGAGAACTTTATTTCTGCACAAAAATAACACCATGGTAGTTCTGCTGAAAACAGCGTCAGTCCGGGTTAGTTTCATTCAAATCATGCAAATTAGAGTCCATAACATGAGCAAAAGTGTTTGGAAAAGTAGATACATTTGGGATGTATCAACTCCCCAAGCTTAACTCATTACTTGTCCTCAAGCAATTCAGTTGACAAACTGAAAGTGACAAAGAAGAAGTTTTACAAACTCTTTTGCTCTGTTGCTGTATATATGCTTAACTAGTATTCAAGTTTCAGCAAGGATTATGAACTAACCATATGAATGATGATACGTCTCCAACGTATCTATAATTTTTTATTGTTCCATGCTTATATAGTATTAACTTAGTGCCCAGTGCCAGTTGCTGTTTTTTGCCTGT
Source organism: Elymus sibiricus (assembly GCA_039707655.1). Lineage (NCBI taxonomy): Eukaryota > Viridiplantae > Streptophyta > Magnoliopsida > Poales > Poaceae > Elymus > Elymus sibiricus. The sequence goes on along the minus strand of CM077664.1, from coordinate 120,796,319 downwards.
TTTTGGCTTTTCAGAATATCCGTACCAAATGAAGCCAAATGCCACGAAACTTTTTGGAATTTTTTTTCTGGACATAAGAGACCCTGGAAGCTTCGGGAGGGGACGAGAAGATGGAGCAATGGCCCACGAGGCACCAGGGCGCGCCCTGGTAGCTTGTGGGGCCCACGTGGCTCCGTTTGACCTAACTCCGCCTCTATAAATTCTTTAAAATTGGGAAACCAACAGAGGAGTCCACGAAATAATTTTTTCGCCGCCGCAAGTTCCTGTTCTCGAGAGATCCCATCTGGAGGCCTTTTCCGGCACTCTGTCGGAGGGGGATTCGATCACGGAGGGGCTCTACATCAACCTTGCTACCCTTTCGATGATGCGTGAGTAGTTTACCACAGACCTACGGGTCCATAGTTAGTAGCTAGATGGCTTCTTCTCTCTATTTGATCTTCAATACAATGATCTCCTCGATGTTCTTGGAGTTCTATTCGATGTAATCACTTTTTCCGGTGTGTTTGTTGGGATCCGATGAATTGTGAGTTTATAATCAAATTATCCATGAATATTATTTGAGTTTTCTCTGAACTCTTTTCTGCATGATTGTTATAGCTTCATATTTCTCTTCGATCTATTGATTTGGTTTGGCCAACTAGATTGATTTGTCTTGCAATGGGAGAGGTGCTTTGTAATGGGTTCGATCTTGCGGTGCTCAATCCCAGTGACAGTAGGGGACATGACATGTATTGTATCATTGCTATTAAGGATAAAAAGATGGGGTTTATTCATGCGTGAGTTTACTTTGTCTACATCATGTCATCTTGCTTAAGGCGTTACTCCGTTCTTTATGAACTTAATACTCTAGATGCATGCTGGATAGCGGTCGATGTGTGGAGTAATAGTAGAAGATGCAGAATCATTTCGGTCTACTTGTCTTGGACGTGATGCCTATATACAAGATCATTGCCTTGGATATCGTCATGATTATTTGCTTTTCTATCAATTGCCCATCAGTAATTTGTTTACCCATCGTATGCTATTTTCAAGAGAGAAGCCTCTAGTGAAAACTATGGCCCCCAGGTCTGCCTTTATCATATTTTAAAAATCCTAAAAATACCTTGCTGCAATTTTACTTTATTTATTTTATTTTGTATTTTTGTTCGATCTATCTATCTATCTATCACCATACAATTTAATCTTCCAATTAACCGCCAAGGGATTGACAACCCCTTGTTCACGTTGGGTGCGAGGATTTGTTATTTTGTGTGCAGGTGCTGTTAACGAGTTGTTGCGTGATTCTCCTACTGGATTGATAACCTTGGTTTCATAACTGAGGGAAATATTTATTTCTACTGTACTGCATCATCCCCTCCTCTTCGGGGAAATCCCAACGCAGCTCACAAGTAGCAGGAAGAATTTCTGGCGCCGTTGCCGGGGAGACATCATCAACATCTATCAAGTACCTATGCATAAACTTTCATCTCCTTGCATTTATTTTATTTGCCTTTGCCTCTCGTTTTCATCTCCCCCACTTCTAATTTTTTTTACAAAAATACAAAAACATTTTACAAAAATACAAAAATATTTTTCCGTTTGCCTTTTTGCTTGATTGGTTCACCTTGTCATCATGACTAGCTTAACTATCCCTCCTTTGTCACCGGATTTTGAAGTGCTTTACTTCAAACAGAAACAAGGAGAAAATCTTAAGGATGCTCGATATAGGTTAATGGAATCGTACCATGTTTGCTCTATAAAAGGGGATGTAAAAATTTTGCTTCGCAATTTCTATATAGGTTTAACCATGCATCATAGACAACTTTTGGATTTTGCCGCAAAAGGAAATTTTATTGAGACTGAGGCCAATACTACCTATGAAATAATAGAGGGTATATTGGGGTTTCCACCACCACAAAAGGGTTTTGTTTTTACTCAAGAAGGGGCTCAAATATTAGACAAATTGGGTGACATGCAGAAAAATTTGGTTGAGTTGCAGAAGTCTAACGAGCCTCTCAAAAATATTAGTGGAAACCTAAATCGCATGAACACTTTGATTACTCTATGCAATAAGCGATTGGATATTCTAGACCTTAAAATTGCCTCATTTCCTGAGAATAATGGGAAGTGTAAAGAACCTCCTGGGTTTGAGAAAACTCCTACAAAGATTACTAAAACAAAAGATGACAAGACTTGAAACTATGCATTATGCCTAGCTAGGGGTGTAAAACAATAGCGCTAGTTGGGAGGCAACCCAATAGTTATCTTAATTTTTGTGTTTATTTTTCTGTTTCCTTGTGTGCACACAATTATGCTACTGGTATGATTATGTTTTTATGTTTTAATTAGTGTTTGTGCCAAGTAAAGCCTTTCGGATGATTTGGATGATAGTTGACTTGATTCTGTGCAAAAACAGAAACTTTTGCGTCCATTGAAGAAATTCTTAAACATCACTGGAGCATCAAAAAATTCTGAATTTGTTGCACATGATTTATATACAAATTTCCCACGTTGTCCTAATTTTTCATAATTTTTGGAGTTACAGAAGTATGGTCAATGTTCAGATTGCTACAGACTATTCTGTTTTCGACAGATTCTGTTTTTGATGCATTGTTTTGCTTGTTTTAATGAAACTATGGATTGTATCGGGGGGTATAAGCCATGGAGAAGTTATAATACAGTAGGTATAATGCAAAAATAAAATATGAATGGGTTTGCAACAGTACTTAAAGTAGTGATTTGCTTTATTACACTAACGGATCTCGCGAAGGTTTTGTTGAGTTTTGTGTGATTGAAGTTTTCAAGTTTTGGGTGAGATCACGATGGATGAAGGAATAAGGAGTGGCAAGAGCCTAAGCTTGGGGATGCCCAAGGCACCCCAAGGTAACATACAAGGAAGACTCAAGCGTCTAAGCTTCGGGATGCCCCGGAAGGCATCCCCTCTTTCTTCTACCAACTATCGGTAATTTTACTTGGAGCTATATTTTTATTTGTCACATATCATGAGTTTTGCTTGGAGCGTCATGTATTATATGAGTCTTTGCTTTGTTTTCTTTTTAGTTTGTCACAATCATCTTTGCTGGACACACTTATTTGAGAGAGCCATACGTTTATCATGATTTGTTAGAATGCTCCATGTGCTTCACTTAAATCTTTTGAGTTAGGCAATTGCTCTAGTGCTTCACTTATATCTTTTTGAGCACGGCGGTGATTAAATTTTGAAGAAATATTTGCATTCTCATGCTTCACTTATATTATTTTGAGAGTTGATAAGATTAAATTTTGAAGAAATATTTGCACTCTCATGCTTCACTTATATCTTTTTGAGAGTTGATAATAGTAATGGTAATTTGCACAAGATATGAATTTGGTCCCAAAGTGATGAATATTCAAGAGGGATATAATAAAAACTTTCATATAGATCATTGCATATGATAAGTTTGATTCCTTGCAATAGTTTTGCGATATGGAGATGATAATATGTGAGTCATGTTAGTGAGTAATTGTGATTTACTAAGAATATTAGTGTTAAGGTTTGTGATTCCCTATGCATGCACATAAAGTCAATAGTTATGCAACGAAATTATATCCTACTTGTGGTGCATTATTCAGTGTTAGTTATGTTCAATGCATGTTTATAAACGTTTTCGCTTTTTGGTTGGTCGCTTCTCAATCTATTTGCTAGCCTTCATTTGTACTAAGCGGGAATGCTGCTTGTGCATCCAACTCCTTAAACCCAATGTTGTGCCAAATGAGTCTACCATACCTACCTATATGCGGTATTTCCAGGCTGTTCCAAGTAAATTTGCATGTGCCAACTCTAATTTTTCAAAATAATTTTCCGTTTTGTGTGCCCGTACCGCTCATGAAGCGGCAGGGGGTGGCCAATATTTTCCATGCTAGGTGTGTTATTCTCACGATGAGTCTTTATTCACTTGTCATTGCACAAGAAAGTGGCAAGGTATTAGGGATGCCCAGTCCCGAAATGAAAAATAATAATAATAATATGATGATAATAATAAATTCCTTGGAGAGTGTTGGTATGGAAGGCACCCGTGGATATGGCTAGCTATGGATTGTGAAAGAATGGTGGAAAGGAAATAAACTTTATTTTCTGTTTGGGAACCGCCTATAATGTGTCTAGCATGGAAGATATTGGGAATTCTCGGTCGTTTTCGTTGACAGGAAAAGCATGCCTCTCAAAATAATTTTATCTCTCTAATTTAAGCCTTGAGCTCTGGCACCTCTGCAAATCTCTGCTTCCCTCTTCGAAGGGCCTATCTGTTTACTTTTATGCAATTTTTATTTTTATTTTGAGTCTCCATCTTCTCTTACAAAGCACCAACTAGAGAGCACTATTGTCATACTTGTGCATTGGGTATAGCTAATATTGAGTGTGTTTCATGAATGGATCAATGATTGAGCATAATGGGCTAGGGATAACTTTCTTTAGCGTTGATATTTTGAAAGACATGGTTGCTTTTTAGTATGCTTGAGTATTTATGTCTTCATCTCAAACTATAGACTATTGCTTTGAATCATTCAAGTCCAAATGTCCATGCTACAAAAAAAAGAGTATATGATGAATATGATGGGTAGCATTCCACATCAAAAATTCTGTTTTTATCATTTACCTACTCGAGGACGAGCAGGAATTAAGCTTGGGGATGCTTGATACGTCTCCAACGTATCGATAATTTTTGATTGTTCCATGCTATTATAGTATCAATCTTGGATGTTTTATATACACTTACAAGCAATTATATATCATTTTTTGGGACTAACCTATTAACTTAGTGCCCAGTGCCAGTTGCTGTTTTTTGTCTGTTTTTTGGTTTTTTCAGAATATCAGTACCAAATGAAGTCCAAATGCCATGAAACTTTTTGGAAAAAAATATTTTGGACATAACAAACCCTGGAAGCTTCGGGCGGGGACAAGAAGATGGAGCAGTGGCCCACGAGGCACCAGGGCGCGCCCTGGCAGCTCGTGGGGCCCATGTGGCTCTATTTGAGCTAACTCCGCCTCTATAAATTCTCTAAAATCGGGAAACCAACAGAGGAGTCCATGAAATACTTTTTCCGCCGCCGCAAGTTCCTGTTCTCGAGAGATCCCATCTGGAGGCCTTTTCCGGCACTCTGCCGGAGGGGGATTCGATCACAGAGGGGCTCTACATCAACCATGCTGCCCTTCCGATGATGCGTGAGTAGTTTACCACAGACCTATGGGTCCATAGTTAGTAGCTAGATGGCTTCTTCTCTCTATTTGATCTTCAATACAATGATCTCCTTGATGTTCTTGGAGTTCTATTCGATGTAATCACTTTTTGCGGTGTGTTTGTTGGGATCCGATGAATTGTAAGTTTATGATCAGATTATCCATGAATATTATTTGAGTTTTCTCTGAGCTCTTTTATGCATGATTGTTATAGCTTCGTATTTCTCTCCGATCTATTGATTTGGTTTGGCCAAAAAGATTGATTTGTCTTGCAATGGGAGAGGTGCTTTGTAATGGGTTCGATCTTGCGGTGCTCAATCCCAGTGACAGTAGGGGACATGACACATATTGTATCGTTGCTATTAAGGATAAAAAGATGGGGTTTATTCATGCGTGAGGTTACTTTGTCTACATCATGTCATCTTGCTTAAGGCGTTACTCCGTTCTTTATGAACTTAATACTCTAGATGCATGCTAGATAGCGGTCGATGTGTGGAGTAATAGTAGTAGATGCAGAATCGTTTCGGTCTACTTGTCTCGGACGTGATGCCTATATACATGATCATTGCCTTGGATATCCTCATGATTATTTGCTTTTCTATCAATTGCCCAACAGTAATTTGTTTACCCACCATATGCTATTTTCAAGAGAGAAGGCTCTAGTGAAAACTATGGCCCCCGGGTCTACCTTTATCATATATTGAAAATCCCAAAAATACCTTGCTGCAATTTTACTTTATTTATTTTATTTTGTATTTTTGTTCGATCTATCTATCTATCACCATACAATTTAATCTTGCAATTAACCGCCAAGGGATTGACAACCCCTTGTTCGCGTTGGGTGGGAGGATTTGTTATTTTGTGTGCAGGTGCTGCTAACGAGTTGTTACGTGATTCTCCTACTGGATTGATAACCTTGGTTTCATAACTGAGGGAAATACGTATCTCTACTATACTGCATCATCCCCTCCTCTTTGGGGAAATCCCAACGCAGCTCACAAGTAGTAGGAAGAATTTCTGGCGCCATTGCCGGGGAGACATCATCAACATCTATCAAGTACCTACGCATAAACTTTCATCTCCTTCCATTTATTTTATTTGTCTTTCCTCTCATTTTCATCTCCCCCACTTCTAATTTTTTTTACAAAAATACAAAAATATTTTTCCGTTTGCCTTTTTGCTTGATTGGTTCACCTTGTCATCATGACTAGCTTAACTATCCCTCCTTTGTCACCGGATTTTGAAGTGCTTTACTTCAAACAGAAACAAGGAGAAAATCTTAAGGATGCTTGGTATAGGTTAATGGAATCCTACCATGTTTGCTCTATAAAAGGGGATGTAAAAAATTTGCTTCGCAATTTCTATATAGGTTTAACCATGCATCATAGACAACTTTTGGATTTTGCCGCAAAAGGAAATTTTATTGAGAGTGAGGCCAATACTGCCTATGAAATAATAGAGGGTATATTGGGGTTTCCACCACCACGAAAGGGTTTTGTTTTTACTCAAGAATGGGCTCAAATATTAGACAAATTGGGTGACATGCAGAAAAATTTGGTTGAGTTGCAGAAGTCTAATGAGCCTCTTAAAAATATTAGTGGAAACCTAAATCGCATGAACACTTTGATTACTCTATGCAATAAGCGATTGGATATTCTAGACCTTAAAATTGCCTCATTTCCTGAGAATAATGGGAAGTGTAAAGAACCTCCTGGGTTTGAGAAAACTCCTACAAAGATTACTAAAACAAAAGATGACAATACTTGAAACTATGCATTATGCCTAGCTAGGGGCATAAAACAATAGCGCTAGTTGGCAGGCAACCCAATAGTTATCTTAATTTTTGTGTTTATTTTTCTGTTTCCTTGTGTGCACACAATTATGCTACTGTTATGATTGTGTTTTCATGTTTTAATTAGTGTTTGTGCCAAGTAAAGCCTTTGGGATGATTTGGATGATAGTTGACTTGATTCTGTGCAAAAACAGAAACTTTAGCGTCCAGTGCAGAAATTCTTAAACATCACTGGAGCGTCAAAAAATTCTGAATTTTTTGCACATGATTGATATACAAATTTCCCACATTGTCCTAATTTTTCAGAATGTTTGGAGTTACAGAAGTATGGTCAATGTTCAGATTGCTACAGACTGTTCTGTTTTTGACAGATTCTGTTTTTGATGCATTGTTTTGCTTGTTTTGATGAAACTATGGATTGTATCAGGGGGTATAAGCCATGGAGAAGTTATAATACAGTAGGTATAATGCAAAAATAAATTATGAATGGGTTTGCAACAGTACTTAAAGTAGTGATTTGCTTTATTATACTAACGGATCTCGCGAAGGTTTTGTTGAGTTTTGTGTGATTGAAGTTTTCAAGTTTTGGGTGAGATCACGATGGATGAAGGAATAAGGAGTGGCAAGAGCCTAAGCTTGGGGATGCCCAAGGCACCCCAAGGTAACATTCAAGGAAGACTCAAGCGTCTAAGCTTGGGGATGACCCGGAAGGCATCCCCTCTTTCTTCTACCAACTATCGGTAATTTTACTTGGAGCTATATTTTTATTCGTCACATATCATGAGTTTTGCTTGGAGCGTCATGTATTATATGAGTCTTTGCTTTGTTTTCTTTTTAGTTTGTCACAATCATCTTTGCTGGACACACTTATTTGAGAGAGCCATACGTTTATCATGATTTGTTAGAATGCTCTATGTGCTTCACTTAAATCTTTTGAGCTAGGCAGTTGCTCTAGTGCTTCACATATATCTTTTTGAGCACGGCGAAGATTAAATTTTGAAGAAATATTTGCACTCTCATGCTTCACTTATATTATTTTTAGAGTTGATAAGATTAAATTTTGAAGAAATATTTGCACTCTCATGCTTCACTTATATCTTTTTGAGAGTTGATAATAGTAATGGTAATTTGCACAAGATATGAATTTGGTCCCAAAGTGATGAATATTCAAGAGGGATATAATAAAACTTTCATATAGATCATTGGATATGATAAGTTTGATTCCTTGCAATAGTTTTGCGATATGGAGATGATAATATGTGAGTCATGTTAGTGAGTAATTGTGATTTACTAAGAATATTAGTGTTAAGGTTTGTGATTCCCTATGCATGCACATAAAGTCAATAGTTATGCAACGAAATTATATCCTACTTGTGGTGCATTATTTAGTGTTAGTTATGTTCAATGCATGTTTATGACCATTTTCGCTTTTTGGTTGGTCGCTTCTCAATCTATTTGCTAGCCTTCATTTGTACTAAGCGGGAATGCTGCTTGTGCATCCAACTCCTTAAACCCAAAGTTGTGCCAAATGAGTCCACCATACCTACCTATATGCAGTATTTCCATGCTGTTCCAAGTAAATTTGCATGTGCCAACTCTAATTTTTCAAAATAATTTTCCGTTTTGTGTGCCCGTACCGCTCATGAAGCGGCAGGGGGTGGCCAATATTTTTCATGCTAGGTGTGTTATTCTCACGATGAGTGTTTATTAACTTGTCATTGCACGAGAAAGTGGCAAGGTATTATGGATGCCCAGTCCTGAAATGAAAAAAAAATATGATGATAATAAAAAATTCCTTGGAAAGTGTTGATATGAAGGCATCCGTGGATACGGCTAGCCATGGATTGTGAAAGAATGGTGGAAAGGAAATAAACTTTATTTTCTATTTGGGAACCGCCTATAATGTGTCTAGCATGGAAGATATTGGGAATTCTCGCTCGTTTTCATTGACAGGAAAAGCATGCCTCTCAAAATAATTTTATCTCTCTAATTTAAGCCTTGAGCTCTGGCACCTCTGCAAATCTCTGCTTCCCTCTGCGAAGGGCCTATCTGTTCACTTTTATGCAATTTTTATTTTTATTTTGAGTCTCCATCTTCTCTTACAAAGCACCAACTAGAGAGCACTATTGCCATACTTGTGCATTGGGTGTAGCTAATATTGAGTGTGTTTCATGAATGGATCAATGATTGAGCATAATGGGCTAGGGATAACTTTCTTTAGCGTTGATATTTTGAAAGATATGGTTGCTTGTTACTATGCTTGAGTATTTATGTCTTCATGTCATACTATAGACTATTGCTTTGAATCATTCAAGTCCAAATGTCCATGCTACAAAAGAAAAGAGTATATGATGAATATGATGGGTAGCATTCCACATCAAAAATTCTGTTTTAATCATTTACCTACTCAAGGACGAGCAGGAATTAAGCTTGGGGATGCTTGATACATCTCCAACGTATCTATAATTTTTTATTGTTCCATGCTATTATAGTATCAATTTTGGATGTTTTATATACACTTACAAGCAATTATATATCATTTTTTGGGACTAAGCTATTAACTTAATGCCCAGTGCCCTTCCGATAAGATGGAGCGGTGGCCCACGAGGCACCAGGGCGCGCCCTGGTAGCTCGTGGGGCCCACGTGGCTCCGTTTGACCTAACTCCGCCTCTATAAATTCTCTAAAATTGGGAAACCAACAGAGGAGTCCACGAAATACTTTTTTCGCCGCCGCAAGTTCCTGTTCTCGAGAGATCCCATCTTGAGGCCTTTTCCGGCACTCTGCCGGAGGGGGATTCGATCACGGAGGGGCTCTAAATCAACCTTGCTGCCCTTCCGATGATGTGTGAGTAGTTTACCACAGACCTACGGGTCCATAGTTAGTAGCTAGATGGCTTCTTCTCTCTATTTGATCTTCAAAACAATGATCTCCTCGATGTTCTTGGAGTTCTATTCGATGTAATCACTTTTTGCGGTGTGTTTGTTGGGATCCGATGAATTATGAGTTTATGATCAGATTATCCATGAATATTATTTGAGTTTTCTCTGAACTCTTTTATGCATGATTGTTATAGCTTCGTATTTCTCTCCGATCTATTGATTTGGTTTGGCCAACTAGATTGATTTGTCTTGCAATGGGAGAGGTGCTTTGTAATGGGTTCGATCTTGCGGTGCTCAATCCGAGTGACAGTAGGGGACATGACACGTATTGTATCGTTGCTATTAAGGATAAAAAGATGGGGTTTATTCATGCGCGAGTTTACTTTGTCTGCATCATGTCATCTTGCTTAAGGCGTTACTCCGTTCTTTATGAACTTAATACTCTAGATGCATGCTGGATAGCGGTCGATGTGTGGAGTAATAGTAGTAGATGCAGAATAATTTCGGTCTACTTGTCTCGGACATGATGCCTATATACATGATCATTGCCTTGGATATCATCATGATTATTTGCTTTTCTATCAATTGCCCAACAGTAATTTGTTTACCCACCGTATGCTATTTTCAAGAGAGATGCCTCTAGTGAAAACTATGGCCCTCGGGTCTACCTTTATCATATACTGAAAATCCTAAAAATACCTTGCTGCAATTTTACTTTATTTATTTTATTTTGTATTTTTTGTTCGATCTATCTATCTATCACCATACAATTTAATCTTGTAATTAACCGCCAAGGGATTGATAACCCCTTGTTCGCGTTGGGTGCGAGGATATGTTATTTTGTGTGCAGGTGCTGCTAATGAGTTGTTGCGTGATTCTCCTACTGGATTGATAACCTTGGTTTCATAACTGAGGGAAATACTTATCTCTACTATCTGCATCATCCCCTCCTCTTCGGGGAAATCCCAACGCAGCTCACAAGTAGCAAATGATAACACTTAAATCTCAGATTTACTCATGACAGTAACATAATCAACTAGCGAGCAATAATAAGATACCTCGGATGCCAACAATTTGTCAAAACAATCATGATACAATATGATAACATGGTATCTCACTAGCCCTTTCTGAGACCGCAAAACATAAATGCAGAGCACCTCCGAAGTCCAAGCAGCGACTAAACATTGTAATTCAGGATAGAAGAGATCCAGTCATGCTCATTTCCAACATTAACTAGACTCAATGCATGTTAAACTAAGAATGACAATAGCGCTCTCTATGTTGGTGCTTGAATGAGAAGGTGATGATTCAAAGTAAACAACATGAAAGTAAATAGAAAGGCCCTTCGCAAAGGGAAGCAGAGATTTGCAGTGGTGCCAGAGCTCAAAGCCAAAACAGAGATGAATACATTTTGAGAGGTGTGCTTTTCCTATCAACGTCACGACAAAGGATTTTGATATCTTCCATGCTAAACACATTATCGGTGGTTCCCAAGCAGAAAGGTAAAAGTTTTACTCCCCCTCAACCGTACAAACACAAGCCATGGCTAGCCGAATCATCGGGTGCCCTCCAAACAATCAACTTCCCAGGGAGAGTTTTGTTTATTATATTTTTCTTTGTTTTTGTTTAACAGGACTAGGCATCCCTAATAACAGCCTCTCTCATGCAAGACGAGTGAATAAACTCTCGTCATGAGTGTCGTGGTTTTGACACGGCAGATGCCCTTGCGAAAGGACTTAGGGATGAAGCCATCGCACAAAGGTGGAAGCTTAACGAGGTTGATCGGGAACGCGAAGACGCGGAATTACCCAGGTTCGGCCCCTCGCGATGGAGGTAAAAGCCTATATCCTGCTTGATTGTATTGCTTTGGATCTCGATTACAAGGGTGCAAACTTGCTAAACCTAGCTTTCGAGGGATTGCAACTTAGTCTTTCTATCGTAGGCCCTCCCCTTTATATATAGGTTGAGCCCTAGGTTTACACGAGAGTCCGGGTTGTAGACTTAACCCGTATCCTACTCTTATTCTACTTATTCCACAAGATAATATTCCTTGTCTTATCTTTCTTCTTAAGTCGGCCCGTACAACGAGCCGCCTCTTCTCACCGGGCCTCCTGTTAAGCCGGCCCGCTTGGTATCTCCAAGGCCCAGCAGTCAGATGCCCCGCAGAGCCCTTCAGCTCTATGGCTGGGTCATCTTTCTGCCGGGTCTACACGTCGGGAAATATCCCCAACATTGGCCCTCAGTTTGACTTGAATTCATTCATGCTAAACTCCATCCTGAAAAACAAACAAAATATTAATAGGGAAAGGTACCCCCGAAACTGTTTCTCAAGCCGGCCTTTGGAGCATCTTTCGCTTCCAGACATAATTTTCCCGTCTTAAGCAACTCGCGAGGTCGTTCTTTACCCTCAGACTTAGCGTTTTCTAGTGACTCTGCTCATGACGTCACATCCAATTTCCGCAAAATCCGGGATGACATCACACCGAAGCTTTTAGTGGTTTCGTATCGTCTTGTCAGGCGCGAAAATCGAGGAGCCTTTTTAGCCACTGTTTACTGCGCCGCCTCGGGCTCCGTGCGTGCCATTTCGGGTCCGCCGCGCCTATAAATAGGCCGACGCCCTTCCCCCTGCTCCTTCTACTACTCCCTGCAACTCTTCCTCCTCTGCTTCTTCAACGTCACCGCGCCCCTTCGAGCTCGTCGGCACCATCAGGGACCACGTCATTCGAGCCCTTCCGCCGCCGCCGAAGTTCATGTTCTCCCGCGCTGCCGCACCCTCAACGCTCAAAGGCCACATGGTTCCTCGTTCAAATCTGTAAGTGCCTGCTCCACCATTACTACCAGTTCCTCCATCGTTCTTCATAGTTCATCGTAATGGCTGCCCGTAGATCCAAGAACACCCGCAAGTTTCTACCTTGCGGCTCGTAGAATCGGTCTGCTATATTCCCGTGCATCTGTAGATCTTATCTACTCTATCCTGAACAAATCTCCAATGCGGTTCCTCTCTCACCATGAAGAACAGCCCTAAGTTTACCCTCCTATTTTAGGCTATTTTTTTATATCTGTTGGATCTCTTAATCCGCATGAAACTTGTTTACCGACTCATAGATCAGATCACCTCCAACACTTTTAATTTTTGCATTCTACAAATTCTGGCTTATTTTATGCGTGAAGTCTTGACCCGGGATATACTTGCATTCTTTCCTGTGACCTGGCGAACATTTTAGCTGCCGGCTCATATTTTTACTTACGTTAACCCGGCAAATCCTTGAATTGCCGGCTTATGATATTCTTTTACTTCTCTTGCAGCTAAATCCATGGCTCCCAAAGTTAAGTATGTCAACTAGGCAAAATCCACTATGACAGAGCTCAGATTGCAGGCTCTAGTGGATACCGGGTTACTGCCAACTAAAGAGGCAATTGGATGGCGGGCTCCTGAGGAGGAAATTCATCCTCAACCAGATCAGAACGAGATCATTATATTTGCTGAACATCTAGAGAGAGGCTTCCGTCCCCCCGGCTCTAAGTTCTTCAGAGATGTGCTCCATTTCTTCAACATCAGGCCTCAAGATCTGGCCCCCAACTCCATCTTCAATCTATGTCAGTTCCAAGTTTTCTGTGAAATTTATCTGCAGCTTGAGCCATCCATCAGCTTGTTCTGGGAGTTTTTCTACTTGAACCATAAGACAGAGCACAAGGATGGACCAAGCCTAGAACTTGGTGGAGTCACTATTCAACGAAGGAAAAACACCCCTTTCCCCGAGGCCAAGCCGGCAAGCCATCCTAAAGGATGGTATAAAACTTGGTTTTACTGCAGGGATACTTCTCCAGAAGGGCAACACCCACTCCCGGGTGATAGAGCAAGCCGGCTTGACGCCAACATAGTCTTTCCAGGCTTCGCCCCCAAAGAGGAAAGGAAAACTCTGGATCCCTTATATTCCAAGATAAATGCCTTGACCGCCCATGGCCATACCGGCGTTGATCTGGCCCAGACTTGGGTAGAGTGGCGTGTCCAATCACTGAGCCTGAGGACCCGGCTTATGAACACTTATTCTGGCGAGCCGGAAGATTCACTCCGATTTAGCCGGGTCAACCTCCAGGAGAAGGAAGTTCTCAAATTCGCCAAGAAGTTACTTGGTGAAACCAAGGATGACATTAAGCTCGTGGGACTTGCTCCCTTTTGCATGAATAACCCGGCACCCGAGGTAAGCCGTCTTTTTGTCGCCCTTCATTTTATTAATGTTGTTTTATCTTTGTCATAACTTTATCAACCCGTCATGGTACAGGAAAATGCTGACTGGTGGCGGGTCGAACTTCAAGACCCCACTCCTCCTCGAGAAGATAGCGAGGAAAACCCCGAAGATGATGAAGACCAAGAGGTAGAACTCGACTCCCTTGGTCGCCTATTTAACCAACTTGCTGACGCCACCTCTTCTCAGGAATAGGTCGAGACCAGCTACGCCAGCGCACCAGAGGTAACTTTGATCTCCTCCGATTCCGACTCACAAGTACCCGTCCAAAAGAAATTCTGGGTTGCAGTCCAAAAAGTTCCATTTTCACACCCAGATGCTCATTTAGACCCACACTTTTCTTTGAAGAAAGCGCAGCACACATGGACTTCTAAGAGGAAGACCCGTAGCAGTGAAGGGGAATTGAGCGGCGGGTTAGACAATGAGCCGCTTGCACGGAGAGCACGGACAAATGTGCCTCTCAACCCCATTGCCTCTCTTCCTCACGCCGGTCGCTTCAAGGAGCCCTTGCCTTTGAACGACTCGGCGTATCGAACATCTCCCTCTTCTGACGTGTCAAGCGCCACTCAGGCGCCAGCCTTTAATATCAATCTTGGGTAACCAATCTGAGCACTTATATTTTATACGAAGGATTCTTGCTCTTATCTTCTAACTGAATGACTCGTTGTTCCTTGTATAGCGCAAAGGCCATTAAGATGAAGACCACCACCGGGTCGTCTGACCCTGTCATTCAAACAGGTCCTTCTCAAGAAGACGCAACGGCTAACCTGGACATTCCGGATGAGCCGGCTTTCTAGAACGACCTGCCGCATCAGGACACTTACCGTGAGCCCAGCTCACATTTCTCCTCCTTTTGCCAATCAGGAGAAGGAAAACTTAGTTGAGGAGCAGCCTGCTGAGAAAGGTCAAGATGAAATAACGGTGACTGGTGAATAGCTGAATGCTCCACCAGAAACCTCTATTGTCTTAGCAAAGATTCCTGCCAAGGTTGAGCCGCCCCTCAAGAATAAAGGGAAGGCGGCTCTCAATATCCAATCTTTTGAAGAACAAGACATCAACCTGCTGCATTAGTCTGTGATAACCCGGCTATCTGAGAGCCGGGATACGGAGATTGCCATGGTGACTTCCCTAAAACGGAAGTATGAGGTAACTTTCTGTCTCCTGATTTAATATACCCATATTATATGTAGCCCCCAAGGGCCGGGTCATTATACCATGATGATCAGGGACTTGTATGCTGTGATCGACCTGTAGCCCCCAAGGGTCGGCTCATCGTGATATGATGTGCCGGGTCTCTGTATGTAGGGTACATAGAACAAACTATGCATTAGCCCCCAAGTGCCATGTGGCATGCCTGCATCCTCATGGGACTTTTGCTGTATTTGAGAAAACGTTGATAAGTGTAGCCCCCAAGGGCTGGGTCGACCAGAATGGCAGCTCGGGACTTACGATATACCATCTGACTAAATACTGCTATGCAGGACATGCTGAACCATGCTGATACGCAAGCATCCTACTTCCAAAGGGAAGCAAAGAAAGAGAAAAAACTTCGTGAGAGGGCTGAAGAATCATCGTTAGAAGCCAACAAGTCTTTACGCCTCATGAGAAGTACGCTGAAAAATGCTGAGTTAGCATTTGAAGAGGAAAGATCCATCCTGGTGAAGCATGCTGAAGAAGCAAAAGCAAAACTTAAGTCGGCGACCCAAGAGCTGGCCACATTGAAAAATCATATCACCAGCATGTGCAATGCCATCTTTGGTATGCAGTAAATTCATACGCCGCCAAACATGCCGTGTTGCAAAATACCATGCTAACCAGACTAACTTATCTTTCTCTTCTTGCAGGCCGAAAAACACATAACCAAGCCGAACAACCATTGGTGAAGCTGAAAGCCGCCTACACTTTCGCCGAACAACTTTACATAGGCGGCGCACACTGCATCATGGCCGTCAAAAACACCAAGGACCCGCCCCACCTGATTGCAGACATGCTAAAAGAACTCTCAGTGGTTCTAAAATGGTTTGAAGAGTGGAAGAAGGCGGCTTGCCATGCTGGGGCTTTGACAGTGTTTGCGCGTGCCAAAGCGTATGTGCCAGAATTGGATCCAGCTCAAGTTGTCGGTGGATATCCAGAGTTAAATGTTGATGATTCACCTTTCACCAAAAAGGATTTCCAGCGGTGCATAAAGGAAACCCGGGTTGCCACCACAACGATTGCAGAAGAGATGGATCTATCCAAGTATCAAGCCAGATACTTTGAAGGCAACGAATGGATTGAGCGGCCGAACCCTCAGCCAGTTGCTCTTACTCGTACGCGTAAGCCATTTTTTGCCCCTGACGTCGACCCTTCCTCTGTGATAATCGCTGATGCAATGTTTGAAGTGTTGCGCTCAATCCAGTGGTTGATCGGCGATACAACAAGTCAGGAAGAGGCGGTGGATGACGACGATCGTGAAGAGCCGGGACATGGCGCTGCTTCAACCTCCAGCGCCAATCCCAACCCGGCAACATAGAACCCCGGCTCTTTATTTATTGTAGCTGAACTTGGAAACATTTGCTGTGTCTGCAGCCCAGTGAGCGGCTTGTAATAATTTTATATCCAGAAACTTTTGCTGGTACAAGTGCCATCGTGCACTTGTTGCTTTTTTGTTGATTGTAGAAACTTGTTGAACTGCTTGCAATGACAAGTCTTGTGCTGCTCAGAATAGGAGCATAAAATCAGTTGTGTTAATTACGAGCTCACACCAGTGGTGTGTTAAGAAGAAAAGATAACCCGACAAGTCTTGCTACTAGAAAGAAAAGGTGACTGTAATGCAGAATGTATGAAAACAAAGATTATGCATGCATGCAAGAAGTAACAATAATGCAAAACATGAATTTTAAATTGCCGGCTTACGCAGCACGATGGGAAGACCGACCTTTTTAGGCACAGGTCTGATTTGCTTTCATGAAGCAGGCACTTTGGCCTTTTGGTTTGTCCTCGCTTTCTGAAAGCCGGCTCTCACGTGACCAACAAGCATTTTTTAACTCTGATGAATTCAGGGTCACCTTTGTGATTGACTCATCAGGCTTACGCCGGGTCACCTTTTCGGAGTAGCATCTTGCTGACAGGCAGGTTTAACCAAGTTGTGGCTTTTTGCCGAGTTAAAGGGTTTTGTAAGCTAAACTCGATGAGTTGGAAGCCCCCAAGTAACCAATGATCAACTGATAAAGACTCAACATACCATTTTGAGGCGAAACGACAAACTCTCTTATACAGAGCTGTCGGTCTTTATTTCATTGATCAATATATATATATATATATACATGATAGAAGGTATGTACAAAAGATATGACCCAGTCTATGACTTAGGTGTAGTATGGCCGGAGATGGGCAATGTTCCAGGGCCGGCTTCCCTCCTCTTCAGAGGTACGTGATTTATCCGCCTCACGTATATCAACTAGGTAGTATGACCCATTGTTGAGATTCTTGCTGACCACAAAGGGCCCTTCCCAAGGAGGTGAAAGCTTATGCATGCCTGTCTGGTCTTGTATCATACGGAGCACTAAGTCACCTTCCTGAAAAGTACGGCTTCGTACTCGACGGCTGTGATAGCGACGTAGGTCTTGTTGATAAATTGCTGATCTGGACGCGGCAAGTTCGCGTTCTTCCTCTAGAGCATCAAGAGCGTCCTGGCGAGCTAGCTCATTATCTGATTCCACATAAGCCACCACTCGAGGGGAGTCATGATGAATATCGCTTGGAAGTACAGCTTCTGCACCATAGACCAGGAAAAACGGCGTATAGCCTGTTGACCTGTTGGGAGTAGTCCGTATGCTCCAAAGCACTGCAGGTAACTCTTCTTCCCAGCAACCCGGCGTGCGTTGTAAAGGCACCATGAGCCGGGGTTTGATTCCGCGTAGCAATTCCTGATTAGCTCTTTCTGCCTAACCGTTAGACTGAGGATGCGCAACCGATGCTAAATCAAGACGGATGTGCTCCTATTGACAGAACAGTTTCATGACTCCTTTGGAAAGATTGGTTCCATTGTCTGTGATGATACTGTGTGGATATCCGAAGCGATATATCAACTTTTTCAAAAACTTGACGGCTGTAGCAGCATCACAACGACTGACCGGTTCTGCTTCCACCCACTTGGTGAATTTGTCCACAGCTACCAACAAGTGAGTATGTTTATTCTTAGAGCGTTTAAAGGGTCCAACCATGTCAAGCCCCCAGACTGCAAAAGGCCAAGTTATTGGAATCATCCTCAATTCTTGAGCCAACACATGAGCTTGGCGAGCAAATTTCTGGCAGCCATCACACTTGCGCACAATATTTTCTGCATTTGCGTGAGCTGTGAGCCAGTAAAACCCATGCCGGAAGGCTTTCGCGAAAAGGGATCTTGAGCCGGCATGATGACCACAATCGCCAGAATGAATCTCATTGAGAATTGCACGGCCCTCCTCAGGTGAAACACAACGCTGAAAAACACCAGTGACACTTCGTCGATGCAACTCGCCATTGACGATAGTCATAGACTTAGATCGTCTAACGATATGTCCAGCGACGATTTCTTCTGCTGGAAGTTCTCCCGACTTAGATAAGCCAACTAAGGAATTGTCCAATCAGGTATAGCATGAACAGCAGCCACTAGAGCTGCCTCTGGGTCAGGAATAGCCAAGTCTTCCTCCGTTGGCAACTTGACAGATGGGTTATGCAAAACATCCAAAAAAACATTGGGTGGCACCGACTTCCGCTGAGAACCCAAGCGAGACAGTGCATCGGCTGCCTCGTTCTGTCGGCGATCGATGTGATCAACTTGCTAACCCTTGAAGTGTCCAGCAATATTAGTGACCGCATGCCGATAAGCCGCCATAAGGGGATCCTTGGAGTCCCATGTGCCAGAAACCTGTTGGGCCACCAAATCTGAGTCGCCCAAACACCTGACCCGGCTCAAGTTCATCTCCTTGGTAATTCGGAGTCCATGAAGCAATGCCTCATATCCTGCTACATTGTTAGTACATGGGAACATAAGTCTTAAAACATAACAGAACTTATCTCCTCGCGGGGAAGTTATCACAACTCCAGCCCCCGAGCCTTCGAGCTGCCTTGAGCCGTCGAAATGTATGGACCAATACGTCGTGTCCGGCTTCTCTTCGGGAGCCTGTAACTCTGTCCAATCATTGATGAAATCCACCCAAGCATGAGATTTGATTGCTATGCGAGGCACATATTTGAGATGATGTGAACCAAGCTCGATGGCCCACTTAGCAACCCGGCCCATGGCTTCCCGGTTCTGGATTATGTCCCCAAGAGGTGCTGAACTGACCACGGTGATTGGATGCTCGTGGAAGTAATGCTTCAGCTTGCAACTCGCCAAGAACATGTAACAGCCCGAGACCGACGCTCCAGATGCCTTCCATGTTTTTCGTGAGAGCCTTGTTAATTATTTGTATGTTGCATTGCATCATTTCATCATGCCATCATGTCATTAAATTTTTGCAACTCAAACAAATAAATTGCATGGATCTTTGATTCATTTAAATTGAGGGAACCCACATGGTGATTTCTCTTCATAACATATCCTCCCAATATTATTAGGGAGCTACAATAAAATATTCCATTAATTCAGAATAACCCATAAACACACTTGCAATTTAATCCCATGCCTTTTCTGCTTCGAGTTTGACTTCCAAACCTTGTCCTAATTCAAACTTATTTGGACCAAATTCAAATATGTTCGAATCCAATCCTTCTAAATGGTGCCAAATGTATTTTTCTTGGATCAAGCTCATTTTTGTGAGTCCAGGAAAATTGGCCTCCTGCACAAATTCTTTCTCTAACCCTTTCTTTTCTCTCCTTTTCTTTCATTGCAATTTTCTGTTTTCGGAAAAGATTTTGAAAGAAGAAGAGAGAGGGCCAGCAGGCAAGCCACCGCCAGCCCAGCCGGCCCAAGGCCCAGCCGCCCCCTCCTAACCTATAACCCTAGCCTCTCCCCGATCCACTCTCTCCCTCGATCCCTTTCTTCCCTCCTGCGCCGCCTCTCACACCCACGCACACACAGGAGAGGAGCTCCTCGCCCCGATCCCCATGACCGACCCCCTGCCAACCTTGCACCGTCGCTCGCAAGCCACGCTGCCGGCGAGCACAGGCCGCTGCTGCGCCACCTTGCCTTCTCCTCCGCGCGCCGCTCCTTCCCTCGCCTCCGCGACTAGCCTGCAGCCACCTGCCATGGCCGGTCCCGAGTGCTGATCTGCCTCAACCACCGCTGCGTCCCGATGACCTCCACCCACCGGCTGCTTCCCTTCCTTGCCCCACGCTGTTCTTCTCCAGCCCCGCGCTCCGCCTCCTCACCTCGTCCGGCCACCTCTACCATGCGCGCGCGACCAGCATCACCTCGGTCTGCCGAGCCGCACTACTCGTGTCCCCTCTATTTCCCTTGCTTCACCAGCAGCTCGACGCCTCCAGCACCTCCTCGCGCGCTCGGCCTCCGTGCTTGCCCCTACAGCCGCTCACATCTGGCTCTTGCCGGCCTCCGGTGACCCCTGCTCAAGCCGGCCGCCTTCCTGTGTTGCTGCTGCTAGACGCAAGACCAGCAGCTCCACCACCTTCTTGCGTGTCCTACACGTAGCCTCCGGCCCTGAACTGTTGTCGTGGTCATAACCTCCCCGAACAGGGGCAATTTGGATCGCGAAGTACCTCTACGAAGCACACCAAACGTCTACGAACTGTGTACAACTACTGTTTCCCGTGGATTTCGCCAAGTACCTCTACGCACGGAAACCCCAAGTTCCACTACCGCATCGGATCACCAAGTTCAACGACGACCCGTGAGGAACATGGATACGTCAAGTTCCTCTTCAACACATGTACCACTACCGCCGCCCGAACGACTACCGCACCGGAACGCCAAGTGCCCGAAGACTTGTGTACCACAAGCGTCAAGTTCGACTACCGTCGCATGTACCACTACTTCCACTACGAACTTGATTCGCTCCAAGAATGCACGCTTCGAAGGTATAACCGCCGAGACGACCGCCCGTGGACGCATGCATGTTTTGTACGAGATGCCCGTGTTCGCGTCGTGTCCGAATTGTTTCATGCTCGTTCCCCGTTTCCATGCCACCGACACGTGGGAACCCGGTAACCGGATGACCCCACCATCTCTTGCATGTTCCGCACATCCGCACACTTGTTCCTCCTTTGCACTGGTATCTCAACGAGTTACCGGAACCGGAATGTTGCCGTGGCACCATTTCCGTTATCGCCGCCGTGGCACCCATTTCTTTCCACCATGGCGACAAATGCCTCATATCATGATATATGTCATTGTTTTCATAAAATTGCATCCAACTTAAATATGTAATCCTCATGCATATTAACAACATTAAAATTGTTGTTTGAATTAAATTGCTAAATGGCATGCTAAAATGGTTTATTTCATAGCTATTTAACCGTAGCTCCGAATTAAATAAACTTTATATGTAAATGGTCTAGAAAAATATGTAGATTAACATGGTGCACTTACTTTTGCTATTAAACAACTTTAAAATTGTGTTTTAGGCAGAACAGTACCAATTTCGAAAATTACATATGGGGATTTTCTGGAATTGCTATGTGTTGTTTCCGGCCTCATTTAAATTGCCTAGAGAGGTAGTTTACTTGTGCTTCATCTCTTGCCATGTTTAACAACATTTAATATTGATGAGTAGCATAAACAGGATTGAACTAAATAATTGTTGTGGAGTTTCGTCAATATGCAACTCGTTGCATATTGAGCTTCACTTAATGTGTAGTATTTGGTTGTTGCATCTTGCCATGCCATGCATCTTTCAACTTGACATGCATCATACTTGGTTGTGCATTATGCCATGGTTATGCTTGTTTGTTTACCATGTTGTTTGCTTCTTTCCGGTTGTGCTTCTTCTCGTTAGTTCCGGTTACGTTTCGGAGTGAGGATTCGTTCGACTACGCTTGTTCGACTACTTCATGGATTCGATCTTCTTCCTAGCGGGATTTTAGGCAAGATGACCCTTATCTTGGATATCACTACTATCTTTGCTTGCTAGTTGTCTCGTTGCTACCGTTATGTCGCGCTTCCTACCACATATATGTCAGCCTCCCATATGCCATGATACAGCCTCTAACCACCCTTACCCAGCAAACCGTTGTTTGGCTATGTTACCGCTTTGCTCAGCCCCTTTCTTATAGCGTTGCAAGTTGCAGGTGCAGTTGCAGGTTGTTCCATGTTGGGACATGGATATCATGGGATATCACAATATCTCTTATTTAATTAATGCATCTATATACTTGGTTGTGTGTGGAAGGCTCGGCCTTTTGCCTGGTGTTTTGTTCCACTCATGCCATCTTAGTTTCCGTAATACCGGTGTTATGATCCTTGATTAGCGTTCCTAACATGCTCAGGGGTTATGGGACCCTCTTGACAGTTCGCTTTGAATAAAGCGCTTCCAGCAAGGCCCAACTTTGGTTTTACCATTTGCCTAATAACAACTAAAACTTGCATAGGGACCTGCTGGCCCCTGTGGATAATTTAATCAACAACTCGGGCCAGGGCTCCTCATGAGTGTTGGTCCACCTACCTAGCAGCCTACGGCGCCCCCTTGGAAACTTGGGTCTCAGCAAACCGTAGCCTTTGCATAGACGGATGTGTCCTGAGAACGAGATACGCGCGGCTCTTATCGGGGTATCGACACACCGGGAGGTCTTGCTGGATTTGTTTTACCATTGTCGAAATGTCTTGTGCACCGGGATTCCGAGGATACTTCGGGCTGACTCGGGGTTGATCGGGTTTTCTTGAGGTTGAGGTCTTTCCACCGCAGCTTGTGTTGGTTTATGATGGACTAGGCTGGAACACCCCTGCATGGTTAAATCTTTCGCGAAGCCGTGCCCACGGTTAAGTGGAGACTTGGAAATTTATAACCTCTGGTTGTAGAGAAATTGACACTAAATCTAATTAAAATACACCAACCACATGCGTAATCGTGATTGTCTCTTTTCGAGGGAGTTCGGGAAGAGAACATGGTGGGGTTATGTTTGTACTCGTAAGTAGGTGTTCAGGATCACTTCTTGATCATTATTAGTTTGTGACCGTTATGCGTAGTTTACTCTTCTTATTCTTGTACTCGTAAGTTAGCCACCATAAAATGCTTAGTGCTTGCTGCAACCTCACCACTTATCCATTCCATACCCATTAAGCTTTGCTAGTCTTGATACCCATGGTAATGGGATTGCTGAGTCCTCGTGGCTCACAGTTTACTACAACAATAGGTGCAGGTACAAGTAAAGCAATGATTTGACGCGAGAGCGATGCATGTTTGCTTTTGGAGTTCTTCTTCTGCTTCTTCTTCTTCGTCGGTCATAGGATGGGTTCCCGGTTGGCAGCCTGGGATTAGCAGGGTGGATGTCGTTCTTCTTTTTCGTTTGATTTCATCAGTAGTCGGATCCTGCTCTTCTGTGTGATGATTGCTATGTATTGTTGTATTGATGTATTCATGCTGTAGCTTGTGGCGAGTGTAAGCCTTTATCTGGTACTCTCATCTATTCAGTACATGGTATGATGTAACGATATCCACCTTGCAAAGCGTCTCCGATATGCGCTTCTATCATTAGTGGGATTTTCGAGTCCCTTGAGGATAGGACCGCATATTGGGCGTGACAGAACACTCCATAGACCAGCTTCTGCCAATGCAGATACCGCAGCTTGGACTCTGATAATACTTCGCTGATATAATATACAGGGCGCTAAACTGGGTATTCCTTGCCTTCCTCCTTGCGCACCACAACAACTGCAATGCTTACAGCCTTGTTGTTAGCAGCAATATATAACAACATAGGTTGCTTCTCTTGAGGGGCAGCAAGGATGGGCGGCTCAGACAACTGTTTTTTAAGGGTCTGAAAAGCCTAATCTGCAGCATCACTCCAAACAAAGGCATCTGATTTCCTGAGCAATTGATACAACGGGATTGCCTTCTTCCCAAGCCGGCTTATGAACCGGCTCAACACTGCAACCTGCCCAGCCAGCTTCTGCACAGCATTAATATTTGTTGGTTTAGCCAGGGTCGTGACTGCTTTGATCTTTTCCGGGTTAGCTTCGATGCCGCGCTCAGAAACGAGAAAACCCAGTAGCTTTCCTGCAGGGACACCAAAGACACACTTCTCCGGGTTAAGTTTCATCTGGTAGACGCGGAGATTGTCAAATGTTTCCTTGAGATCCTCCAATAAGGTTTCTTTCTTGCGTGATTTAACCACAATGTCATCAACATATGCGTGGACGTTCTGCCCAATCTGCTTGTGAAAACAACTTTGGACACAACGCTGATAAGTCGCCTATGCACACTTCAGACCAAACGGCATGGACATATAACAGAAAGCTCCAAAGGGCGTGATGAAAGCCGTGTTTTCCTGATCCTCCTGCTCCATCTTGATCTGATGATAACCTGAGTAAGCATCCAGAAAGCATAAACACTCACAACCCACCGTAGCATCAATGATCTAGTCAATATGGGGCAAGGCAAATGGGTCACTAGGACAAGCCTTATTTAGGTCTGTGTAATCAACACACATCCGCCAAGTCCCGTTTTTCTTCAGAACAAGCACCGGGTTGGCTAGCCACTCGGGATGGAAGACTTCAACAATGAACCCGGCCACTAGGAGCCGGGCTACTTCTTCGTCAATAGCTTTCCGCCTCTCTTCATTAAAACGACGGAGATACTGGCGAACTGGCTTAAACATGGGATCCACATTAAGGGAGTGCTCAGCGAGTTCTCTCGGTACACCTAGCATGTCAGAAGGTTTCCATGCAAAAATGTCCCGGTTCTCATGGATGAACTCGATGAGCGCGCTTTCCTATTTAGGATCCATATTTGCCCCAACGGTGAACTGCTCGGAAGAATTACCGGGGGTGAAGTCAACTTGCTTGGTGTCTCTGGCCGACTTGAATTTAAGCAGAGGATCAGACTCTGTTGTTGGCTTCTTCAGAGAAGTCCTGTCAGCCGGGTCAACATTGTCCGGATAATACTTTAGTTCTTCCGCCGCACAAGCCAACTCAGCATATGCTGCACCTCCTTCCTCACACTCGAGCGCAAGCTTCTGATTGCCTTCAACTGTGATGGTTCCCTTCGGTCCTAGCATTTTTAACTTCAAATAAACGTAGCATGGCCGCGCCATGAACTGCGCATAAGACGGCCTACCGAACATAGCGTGGTATGGACTTTTGAGTTTGACCACCTCAAAAGACAGGAACTCGGAACGATAATTATCTTCTGAGCCAAAGGCCACCTCTAGGGATATTCGTCCCACGGGATAAGCTGATTTGCCGGGGACTATGCCATGAAAAACTGTAGAAGATGGAGTCAACTGCTTATCAGACAGATTCATCCGCCTAAAAGTATCATAATACAGTATGTTGATGCTGCTGCCTCCATCCATGAGCACCTTAGTTAACGTATAACCGCCGACTTGGGGTGCCACCACCAGAGCTAAATGACCGGGGTGATCAAGGAGTACTGGATGATCCGCTCGGCTCCAAGTGACCGGTTGCTCTGACCAGTTGAGATAGTACGGTGCTGCCGGCTCAACCAAGTTGGCGGCTCGCCGCTGCACCTTCCTATCATGTTTGCAGCTACTAGTGGTGAAAACATGATACTGCCCACTATTCAACTGCTTCGGGTTACTCTGAAATCCTGACTACCCGGCTTGATGCTGATTTCCTTGGTTGTTCCGCCGATTGCTGCCTCCAGTATTGCCAGCCCCCTGAAACCCGGCATTCTGCCCGTTATTCCCTTGGAACCCGGGGCCTACAAAGGGCCCGTGTGAGCCGGCTCCCTGGAAGCCGGGTCCCTGATTGCTGGGTTGTCCGCCGTTGCCACCGCCATTGTGGTGATTCTGGAAGATCCGCTTGGAGCACTCTTGCATGATGTAGCAATTTTCCCAGGAGTGGCTAGACGGCTTTCCATTGAAATTGTGCTTTGGACATGGACCTTTGAGAGCCTCCTCGAAGCTGAGAGAGCGATTACCAGAAGACTGCCTGCTAGAACCATTGTTCTGACGCTGATTTTTGTTACCCGTATTTGTATTTGCCACCAGGTCGGAGCCACCCTCATAACCTTTGTGTTTACCGTTGTTGTTGTTCTGCCCATTGCCATTGTTCTGTTGGTGACCCTTGCCACCGTTTTTCTTGCCCTTACCGGATTTTTCCTCATCAGACGGCGGATCCTTTGTATTATCGGATTCAGCATACCGAGTTAAGACATCCATGAGATCACCCATGTCTTGGGCCTTTCTCTTGAGTCGCCCTAATTTCTGGACCAGGGGCTGAAACTTGCATGTTCGTTCCAGAACGAGCACTGCCTGTGCAGCAGGAGATGCTATCTGAACTTTGTATAACTTCCGCAACCCGGAGATTCTATCCTCACGCTGAACACAATGTTCGAGATCAACAATTGTGGTTGGCCTTTTGCAGGTTCCCTGGAAATTCTTGATGAAGTGCTCCTTCAGCTCCTGCCATGTGTTGATAAAATTCACCGGCAGGTTTTTCAACCAAGTGCGTGCGGGACCTTCCAACATGAGAGGCAGATAACATGCGCACACTGACTCACTTGCTCCCAACAGATCCATTGCCAGCTCATAACTCTCGATCCACTCGGTCGGCTCCAGATTCGCTGTATAATTAGGAACCTTGCGAGGACCTTTGAAATCTGGGGGCATGCGTGCATCTCGCAGCGCCGGGACTAGACAAGGAGTCCCGATCATGCGGCTTGATGGCCCCCCAAGCCAGCCAGCTGTCTGGGTTGGCGGGTTATGTGCTGCAGGCTGGTTATACACCGCACGCGTGTTCTCCTGTTCCAACGCTCGTAGAGCCTGAGCGGTGTCCACAATATCCTGTGCATTCGGAATCCTGGGTTGGTGCTGATTCGTCAGTGGCTGTGCGGCCCTTTTGTGGTGTGCGCAGCTAGAAACTGCTGGTGATTCAAGGCGTTGGCTCCTGGTGCGGCTCTGGTGAGGGGTTGAGTGGAGCCGGTGCTGGCTATGAGAATAGTAAGCTTGCTGCACCATTGCTGTTTTAAGCATCACGATGGCGTTCCTGGCCTCGACCTTAGCCGGACCGTCTCCCTCAATTGGGATTGCCGCCAAATTGTGAGTCACCGCCAGCACGTTGTCGACCGGGTTGGAATAGTGTCCAATTGGGGTCTGGAACCAGCGAGACGGTAGCTGCTGTTGTTGATCTGGTGTATGATGCTGAGCCGGCTCCCTCTGCTGAACCGGCTGCTGCAAAAGTGGTCCTCCCGGGGGCACAACTCCAGCCCCCGGGTTTGCCGGAGCCGACGGATTGTCTGGTGTGGTAAACAGCTGAGTCGGCTCGATATTAGCCGGAAGCCGGCTTTGATGACGCCTTCGGTGGACAAGCTCTGACTCGGCCTGCCGGCGGCTTAAATAATGAGCCTCTTCATCCAGACGTTGTCTCTCCTCGGCAAGCCGGGCTTGCGCCTCTGCCATGCGGGTGTTTTCAGCATTGATATCCTCTTGGATCTTGGCCATCTGCTCGCGACACTTCATGATGTCCATGTTGCGCGCCGCTGCGTTCTCCACAGTAACCGGCTCGGCCAACAGGGCTGTCAGAGTATTCATCAAGTCCGTAAGCGCCTGTGCCTTGGTTTTCTGAGAGCTGGCAGCAGCCGCGCTGGCTCCTACTGAGCCGGCTAGGGTGAGGTTCTGCCCTGTCGCTGGATCGACCGGATCGCGCGCAGGATCTTGTCTACCCGCCATATAGGCCGCGACAAAGCAAGGTGGCTCAAGGGCCTCTGGAAAGACTTCATCAGTATATCCCAGCCTTCCATCATACAGGGGACGGATCAACTCGGTTTCTCCCATCGAGGATTCACCGTCAGATTGAACGAGCGTATCGTCTCCAGACAGGGAGTTCTCCGACTAGGCCACCCCTTGGGTGAACCCTACGAAGACATGCTTCCGGCCGGCTTGCAGTGGGCCAGGTCTTGCCTGGCTTGGAATAGCGCGGCGAGCCGACTCGACGCCAGTGACAGCCTCCAAGCTGGCAGCCGGCCCTTCGACGACACCGATGAAGGTGTGGATCTTGCCAAAGGGGACCCGGTACCCGTACTCGATTGAGTCGGCGCCGGGGCTCCAGTACGAATCGTCGATGTAGAGCTTCCCGCGGTGGCTCTTCGTCATCAAGCCAACCGTGTACTTCCCGAACCCTGGGAGAGCTCCCGCTAAGAACTCAACTCCACCACGCGTAGGCCCCACGGTGGGCGCCAACTGTCGTGGTTTTGACATGGCAGATGCCCTTGTGAAAAGACTTAGGGATAAAGCCATCGCACAAAGGTGGAAGCTTAACGGGGTTGATCGGGAACGAGAAGACACGGAATTACCCAGGTTCGGACCCTCGCGATGGAGGTAAAAGCCTACGTCCTGCTTGATTGTATTGCTTTGGATCTCAATTACAAGGGTGCAAACTTGCTAAACCTAGCATTCGAGGGATTGCAACTTAGTCTTTCTACCATAGGCGCTCCCCTTTATATATAGGTTGAGCCCTAGGTTTACACGAGAGTCCGGGTTGTAGACTTAACCCGTATCCTACTCTTATTCTACTTATTCCTCAAGATAATCTTCCTTGTCTTATCTTTCTTCTTAAGCCGGCCCGTACACCGAGCTGCCTCTTCTCACCGGGCCTCCTGTTAAGCCGGCCCGCTTGGTATCTCCAAGGCCCAGCAGTGAGATGCCCCGCAGAGCCCTTCAGCTCTATGGCCGGGTCATCTTTCTGCCGGGTCTACACATCGGGAAATATCCCCAACAATGAGAGTAACCCGCTTAGCATGGAAGATATTGACCGCCCCCTCGCTCCATGGGCGGTACGGGCACACAAAACATATGCTTATTTGAATGATTAGAGATGGCACATGCAAATTTACTTGGAACGGCAGGGTAATACCGCATATAGGTAGGTATGGTGGACTCATATGGAACAACTTTGGGTTTTCATGAATTTGGATGAACAAGCAGCATTCCCGCTTAGTACAGGCGAAGGCTAGCGAATAGATTGAGAAGCAACCAACTAGAGAGCGACAATGGTCATAATCATGCATTGCAAATATTTAACTTGGACCATGAGCATGAGTAGGATAAAAACACCTTGAACATAAATATCATGAAGGCTGTATTGGTTTTGAATCAACTACATGTGTGAACATGTGCCAAGTCAAGCCACTTGAATTCTTCAGAGGTGGATACCATCCTAACATACTACATCACAATCATTTTAATGCATGTTCACATTCGAGATAAATCATTATCCACTCTTAGCTACTTAAGCATGGAATGAGCAACTATAATCTCTAATTGTCATCACAAACATGTTTACCCATAGTATGCTGAATCAGGTCTACTGAGTTAAACATATTTACAAAAACAAAAACAAGAAGAGTTCATCCCAGCTTTTCTTTGCCACAGTCACTTCATCAAATCATCGTCACTATTGCCTTTCACTTGCACGACCGAATGATGCGAAAATAATAATAGTGCAAGTGTGTCGTGGGCTAAGCTAAAATCTACAAACAGTTTATTCAAAGGAGAAGACAAGATAATAATGGCTCTTTTAATAGATCAACAATAATACATATGAGAGCCAGTCAACAATTCTAGCATAGTCTTCTCCATACGATGACTTAAAGAAAGAAAAGAAATTCAGAGAAACACACTGAAATATTTTTGGAGTTTTTGGTTTTTTCTGAAGAAAGCAAACGAAGAAAGAAAAATGAAAAGCTAGAAAAACTATTTACATTGGAGAACTCCCAACAAGCAAAAGAAGAAACGAGAAATCTTTTTGGGTTTTCTTTTAATACTACGAACTAGTTAAACGAGAAAGAAAAAACCGAAAAGAAGCGAGAAATATTTTTGGATTTTCAAAGTTTTTCAAACACACAAAAGAAAGCAAAATAAAGTGAAACATGGATATACAATGAAAAAGGATGAACACCGACTACTAGAATGAATATGTGGTGCATGAATGTAGTGTCGGTGGGAATACGTACTCCCCCGAGCTTGGGCTTTTGGGCCTAACTCGGTCTATGGACACGGCTGGAAATCATCTGATCCAGGGAAATACTGGGGCCCCGGAGGGTCCCACTGGGGCCGCTGAGGCTCCCACTGGTAGGTCGGTGCTAGTGCTGGTGCTGGCTCATAGTGAAAACTCGGGTCGTACTCAAGTGCAGCGGCCACCCCTTGGTGGGCGGCCTCATTCCGATGAGCGGTCTCCATTGCTGCCCTGTACGCCTGAGCCTCCTCCTCCTGTATATAGTATCTTTGTTTTTCCTGAAAGTTAAAGAAGGTAGGGGTAGGCAAAGTAACATGGACAACATGCCTCTTATTAAAGATTACCCTGTACCGAAATGGTGGGTTTTCCCTTTCAAAAAATTGATGGCGTACCATAGCATCATAATCAATGTAACTAGTAGGCAGTTCAAGGTCATTTTCTTTAATAGGTATTCTAAGATAAGTAGCCAAACGAGTAGCGTAAATTCCACCATAAAGATCACCATCAAAAGAATTTTTATTTATGCGACGTGCAATGATGGCCCCAAAATTAAATTTTCTATCACTCAGTACAACACTTTTCAGAATGCTCAAATCAGAAGCGCAAAGAGTGTTGAGGTCATGTTTACCATTTATGCACCTTCCTATGAATAGAGCAAAATAGTGAATGGCAGGAAAATGAATGCTTCCAATTCTAGCTTGTGTTATGCCTCTAGTTTCACCTCGGGTAATGCTCATGAGAAATTCGTTGCAATCGGATTTACGAGGCTCAAGGCAAGTACCCCAAAAGGGAATTCTACAAGCAGTGCAAAATTCTTGAACACTCATACGGTAGGAATTTTCATAAAGATTAAAAATGACATCATGAGAAAAGCGGTGAGATACATACTCAAATTTCCACACAAAGGAATCAGTGAGGTCACGGTATTGCGGACACTTATCTGATAAGAAGTCCGTCAACTCAGCATTATGTACGTACATACAAAATTTCTTCCTTGATGCTGGCATTGATCATGAAGGCATCGGATGGCCATTCACAAGCTTTCACAATGGCATCCCGAGGAAGTTCGAGATCGGGCTCACAGATAGCGGGCCTTGGGGAACTTCTGCTCGAAGAACCCCCAGAGAACACTCTCCTCAACATTTTCTTTCCTCTGAAAAATTTCTGAAATTTTTAGTCCCCAAAATAAAAGTGAATGAAACTTAACAAAATTGATAGCAACTACTCCCACAAGTATCCAGAGGCTATATCATGCATCAAAACTACTTGTAACCATAAAAATTCAACATGCAAGCTCATATACATGGTCACCAACAGTAGCAAAATATGCAAAACATAATCCACTAGAACAAAAAACTAATTGGACCATCAGAGGAGTTACATACCAAGGAGTGATTCCCCCGAACAGTTTCGGAAATGGAGCTCCGAGCAAAGAGATCAAAAGAATAAGGTATAGTAGGTATCCCTGGGTCTCCTAATTTCTAAGGTACTTTTCTGTCAAAAGAATAAATTGCAAGCATGGTGGAAATTTCAGCTTCCGGTATCTTTCTTTTATTAGTGACAATATCTTTCATATATTTAGAATATGGAGGCATTTTCGAAATATCAGTCAGAGGTGTTCACAAAAACACAGGTCTAAGCATTTCAACAAAACGATTAAATGCCTCCTCATCTCTATATTTAACAACCTTACTAGGGAAAGTCATGGGTTTTTGAACCCACTGTTCTCTTTCTTTACCATGTTTCCTAGCAATGAAATACTTTTTATCATATCTTTTATTTTTAGGAGGTGGGTTATTGATACCTGCTTTTATTGATCCGGTATTGGAACAGAAAAGAGTATCCCTCACCTATTTCCCCAGAGGTGACACTGGGTTATCGAACCCACGAGAGGAAGATTCCTTTGAAGCAATGGTCTCTAGCAATATTTTGTCAAAGTGTCAAATCCAACTTTTGACCGGATCAGCAAGCAAATAGTGATTCAAACACTTCTAACAAAATGAGGTACGGGTATGAGGTCTTATGCTTACAACCTTGTATTTGCGCTGGGATCAAATAAGATATTAATTTGCGCACTGGAAGTCACCCGTCGAGATGTGCTTGTTACAGATCGAAGTGGGGGATGTGTCCAAATAACATCTTGGCCGGCACGAGTCCTGCATCAAGAATCAGTTGTCCTACCGCAGGCCCTATTCGTCGCACGGGGTTGCCTCAATAATTAAGATAATGAAATCAGACAAGAGCTTTGGGCGTTTAATGACTACACCTCATTTCTCCCCAAGGATATGATCCATGTTACCCTACTGAACCTTACTGTCACCGGTGTTCGGTATGACACTTCACGGTCTCCTCGCTCCTAGCCTCACCGGTGCTCGATCTCCATGATCCTGGGTACCTGCAGGGATGAATCGCAGACAAGATAAGAGATATTGAAAGTGCAACTAATCCCCGGATGGTTTTGGTAATTAATAACAACATATATATCATTGATCTAATACTCATTGCTAATAGATTTCAGAAAAGATCAATGATTGGTATGGCAAGGACTAATGGATGTGGACCCCTGAAAATGTCAAGGACAAGATTGGCAACTCCAAGACTCTACATTTTTGGTTTAGTGATCCAAGATCACATTGAGTCCCTTAGGAAAGCCAATACTATTAAAAGGGGATGAGGTATTAATGATGAGGTTGTTGCTCAAGTGCTCAGTGATATTGCTCCAAAAATCCTCAGTCATTTTCTCAAAATCACATCTGTCCAAACCCTAAATCACTATCTTGGTCCCACCGAAACAATCCCATCCAGACCCACTGAGATTACCACTCCCATTGCCACTGCCAAACCCTAGCAATTCGGTATGACCAAAATGGATCTCGGTCCCACCTAGATGGCATTGCCAAGTTTCTGTGATGACATTGTTTCACTTCGGAATCATCGAGTTGAAATGATCGAAATTTCCAAGACTAGTTTTGCCCTTGCCATTGCACTTCGGTCCCGCCGAAAAGCCTAACGTTCACATCTTTTACACTAATCGGTCGCATCGAGTTCACGTTCGGTCTCACCGATTTGGGTCAAAAGTGTGTAACGGTTGGATTTTGGGTGATGGCTATTTATACCCCTCCACCCCACTTACTCTCTAAGAGAGTCATCAGAACATGCCTACACTTCCACCATTCATTTTCTTAGAGAGAACCACCTACTCATGTGTTGAGATGAAGAGATTCCAATCCAACCATTTGAACCTTGATTTCTATCCTCTTCAAGTTGCTTTCCACTCCAATCCTTCTCCTACCCAAGCCAAATCTGTGAGAGAGAGATTGAGTGTTGAGGAGACTATCATTTGAAGCACAAGAGCAAGGAGTTCATCATCAACACACCATCTATTACCTTTTGGAGAGTGGTGTCTCCTAGATTAGTTAGGTGTCACTTGGGAGCCTCCAAGATCATGTGGAGTTGAACCAAGGAGTTTGTAAGGGCAAGGAGATCACCTACTTCATGAAGATCTACCCCGAGTGAGGCTAGTCCTTCGTGGACGGAAGCCATGGTGGAATAGGCAAGGTTGCTCCTTCGTGGACCCTTCATGGGTGGAGCCCTCCGTGGACTCACGCAACCGTTACCCTTCGTGGGTTGAAGTCTCCATCAACGTGGACGTACGATAGCACCACCTATCGGAACCATGCCAAAAATCATCGTGTCTTCATTGCGATTGAAATCTCCAAACCCCTCCTTTACTTACATGTGCAATGTTGTACTTTCCGCTGCTACACTCTTAGAATTGCATGTGTAGGGTGATACTAGACTTGATAGAATTGCTAAAATCTGCCCACAACTAAAATTGGGAAAAGGATACATTTTTATTTGGTCAAGTAGTTTAATCACCCCCCCTCTAGACATACTTTCGATCCTACAAGTGGTATCAGAGCTTTGGTCTCCATTGCATTGGTTTCACTACCTAGGAGAGTATGGCGTCTAGTGAGGGAAATTACCACCGTAGAGGTCCATATTTTGATGGTACAAACTTTGCTAGTTGGAAGCATAAGATGAAAATGCATATTCTAGGTCATAACCCCACCGTTTGGGATGTTGTTCGTGTTGTCTTGCAAGGTGAATTCTTTGAGGATGGAAAGGAACCGGATCGTGAAGCAAGCGCGGAAGAATTGAAGGTGTTGCAATACAACGCTCAAGCATGTGACATTCTCTTCAACGGTTTGTGCCCCGAGGAGTTCAACAAGATCAGCCACCTCGAGAATGCAAAGGAAAATTGGGATACTTTGGTTGATATGCACGAGGGTACCGAGTCCATCAAGAAATCCAAGTTGGATGTGCTTCAAAGTCAACTTGACAAGTTCAAGATGAAGGATGGTGAAGGAGTCGCCGAGATGTACTCCAGGCTTGCTCTCATCACAAATGAGATTGCCGGCTTAGGAAGTGAAGAGATGACCGACAAATTCATCATCAAGAAGATTCTTAGAGCCTTGGATGGAAAATAGATACCGTGTGCACATTGATCCAAATGATGCCCAACTACAAAGATCTCAAGCCCACGGAATTCATTGGAAGGATTGTTGCTCATGAGATGTCACTCAAGGACAAAAAGGAGCTACACAATAAGTCAAGTGGTGCTTACCAAGTTTCAAGCGATGCTCCCACTACATCAAGTGACAAGCTAGTGTACAATGAAGAGATAAGCTTAATGGTAAAGAGATTCAACAAGTTCTACAAGAGTAGAGGAAAAGAAAGGAGCTCAAACTCAAGAAACTATGAGAGAAGATCATCAAGTCGTGACCGTAATTGCTACAATTGTGGAAGACTCGGACACTACTCCAATGAGTGTACGGCACCTCACAAGAAAAGAGACGAATCACCAAGAGGAAAGTATAGAAGAGATGAATCACCTCACAAGGAGAGAAGGAGTAGGGATGATCTTTATGAACGTAGACCTTCTCGGAGAAGCAAGGATTTGGAAAGGAAGGACAAGTCATCCAAGAGCTACACTAGAAGAAGACATCAAGCTCATGCTGGTGAATGGATTTCCGGCTCCGACTCCGACAACCAATCCGAGAGAAGTTATCACTCCAACTCCGACTATAGTCAAGATGAAGGTGTTGCCGGACTTGCTCTCATATCCTCCAACTCCTATGACCTATTTGATTCACCAAATGAGGGAATTCGAAGATACTTCATGGCAAAAGGCCCCAAGGTATCACACCCCGAATACCTAGACCTTGATAGTGATGAGGATGATTTACTTGGTGATGATGATTTGCTTGTTGATAAGACTAGTAATGTGAGCTATAATGAACTTGCTAGTAATCATGATAGTCAAGATGAAACGAATGACAATGCTATGAAGGAGATTGAGCGTCTAACTAAAGAACTAAACACTCTTAAGTTAGCTCATGAAACAACTCAATAGGATCATAGAGAGATTCTAAGAACTCATGAGAAGCTATGCTTCGAGAAGCTAAATTTAGAGCAAGAGCATGAGTTTCTAAAAGGGTTCTACCTCTAGTAGTAACACTAACAATGCTAAATCTAATGTTGTTGCTTCTAGTAGTTCTATTGATTCCACTAATGATTCTCTTAGCCAAGTTACACTTGAGCAAGAAAACAATTTATTGAAAGGAAATATAGAAAAAGGTGTCTACAAGGGCCTTGCCGGGAGTAAGCAATTTGAGGAAATTGTACGCAAGCAAGGAAGGCACCGGAAGAACAAAGGTATTGGTTTTGAACGAAATTTCAATGCCAATGGAGTTAAGTGGGAAGAAGATCAATACCCCAAGACGAAGTTTGTTCCTCAACAAAAGAAGTATGATCCTACTTCCTTCAAAGGAACACAAGCTTAAGATGATCTTCCACCACAAGACCACAAGCTAAAAGGCAAGGACAAGCTTGAAGAAGAGATTGACTCATTTGAAGAACCACCTCAAGCCTTGGTCAAGTGGGTTCCCAAGATCTCATCAAGTTCTACTTCATCAAGTACAACTACAACTCCAAGGATTCCCATCAAGTTGATGTGGGTCCCAAAGAAGAAGAACTAGAGAGTTCTTGAGGGTGACTCCGCCAACAAACTTCACTCATATTCATTCATGGCAAGGACTTGTGCAATCAACTTCAACATCTTGCACTAGTTCATGGAGTCACAAACCCTCTTGTTGGTAATACAAGGGACA
The DNA here is from genome assembly GCA_039707655.1 of Elymus sibiricus. Taxonomy (NCBI): domain Eukaryota; kingdom Viridiplantae; phylum Streptophyta; class Magnoliopsida; order Poales; family Poaceae; genus Elymus; species Elymus sibiricus. The sequence continues at coordinate 120,759,981 of CM077664.1, read as the reverse complement.
AAGTATTCAATGCATTCATGGACATCATCATATGTGCATTTCACTCTATGTCTATGGATATCCTTTCTTATTCATTGTGGGACTAACCCATGTAGGTATTGAAAGTGCAAAACTCCAAGGATTGCTCCCAACTCTTGATGGTCTACATCAACATTGAGCATCCACATCTACAACATCTACATGAAGTCATCATCGACAAAACCCAAGGTTAGTTCATCCCTCTTTGGGGGGATATCACATCTAGGGGGAGCTTTGCTCTAAGACTTGAGCTAAATCAACTCTAATTGTGTGAACACATTAATGCTTTATGTAAAAGTGGTAACCCCACTTGTGCTTAAACGATGAGTATGACCTATGATCAAATGTTCTCATTTGGCTCCTAAGTCAAAATACTCATATATAGATCACTATGTCATCGCCCATTGTGTGATAGATGCTAGAATTGTGTGTGCATGTTTGCCACATATTTCATTTGCTATCTTATTGTGTGAGCATGTTGCTATGCATATTTCTCATTCGAGGACATCCATTTGTAGTTTGATTGATTTGGTTTTTCTGGCCAAATGGATGTACAAGAATGCCTAAGCACATTCTCTAGCTATCTATTCTTTCTTGTCTGAAATTCTCTTCATGCTACATCACAAAATTTGAACAAGTTTTTTCCGGACCCTCCGAGTGAGGCGCACTCGGAGTCACCGATCTGTCAAGGACTGAATTCCAAAACCTTCTAAATGTCTTTCGGTTTGACCAACTCACTCCCATTCAGTCTCACCGAAATCATTTGGATTCATCTGGGTTTTCATCTCGGTGCAACCGATCTGAACCGTCTCGAAGTCACCCATGTGCTGTACTGCTAGCAGTTACACATCTCGGAGCCACCGATATGTTTCGATCAGAGCCATCGATAGCTGATGGGTATATATATCCAGCGAGTCCATACGGTTGAAATTTCTCAAATGTTTCGTCCTCGTGCCCCACAACCACCGTCGCCCCAGTCTCCGGATAGGCTTCGTTCCGTCCAGCGCTCCCTCGCCGTTGGATTCCGCTGCCGTCAACGGAAATCTCTCCCTCTGTTGCCGCCGTAGAGGATTTGCACCAAGTTAGGGTAAAATCCGACCCCTTAGTGCCTCTATTTCCGATTCAATGCACTAGGGTTTTCGCCATGATTCATGCCACAGTTTGCAACCTCTATACCGAGTATAAATTCCATAGATTAGATTCGAGCAAAGATTTTAGGTTTAAATTTCCACATAATACATCTCGGACCAGCCGATTTGAAAATTTCGGAGTCACCGATCTGGCTTTGGCCATTGCACTAGTACATCTCGGTGCCACCGAGTTGTACTGATCGGTGAGGCCGAAATAAAGTTTCTGTGAAACCCTAGCATCTTGGGGAGACCAAACCACATATCGGTCTGACCGAAACTGTGTGCCAAGTCTCTGTTAAGTGCTTTGGTATCACCGAAATGATCAACTCGGTTGTTCCGAAATGCCTTCTGTGAAAATTTGAAACTAAGATTTGAACTCAACCAGATGCATTTTGTGAGGACTCATCCACTCTGCCTATACCCAAATAATTCACAGGTCAGCTTGCAAGATGTCAGATGCCAGTGACAGCCAGAACAGATCTGAGGAGCAGAATGTTGATTTGAGTGCAGGTTCTAGTCCTGAGAGCAGTTATGATGAAGGCAGCAGAAGAACTCCCAGCAATTTGCCTAAGGCTGCCAAGAGAACAAGAAAAGCAAAGGGCTCAGAAACTGAGGATGAGGACTTCCAGTTGGAAGAGGTCACCTCCAAGAAGAAGAAAGCCACTGTACAAAAAGAGTATGCAGGAACTCAGAAAGAGAGGGGGGTTACCAGGAAAGTTCCTATCTCAGTTGCAGCAAAGAGAGGCATTACCTCAGCCAATCCAGAAGGATCTCAGCCAGTGCCCACCAAATCAAAGCCAAAGGCTACAGGCAAGAAGAGGGAAAGAAAGCAAGTGGCTCATGTGGTGTTCAAATCCACATCCATGAGGAGAGATGATGCCACAGATGAGGAAGGAGAAGAGGAAGAGCCAGCAGCCAACCCAGCTACTGCCAAGCAACAAAAGCTCATGGCAGATGCTATAAAGACTGCTGCTCCTTTCAATGTAAAACCTAAAGCACCTACCTCCAAGCCTAGGAGAATTACAAGGAATGTGCCAGCCAGTGAGAAGAACAAGGCCCAAGTGCCTCAGAGAAATGATGATGAAGAAGATGAAGCCACAGTGCTAAGGAAGCTAAGACCCAGATTGCCGGAGCACAATGACACACATCCAGTTGCTAAAAGCATGAAAGAGAGGAAGAACAATGGCCTGAGGAAGTGGAGAGAGTCAGACCCATATGTTGTGAGGAGGAGAACTGCTGTAGACTACCGCTTTCACACCAAGGAACGGCAGGATTTCTATGAGACTGTGTTGCTTGACAAGAAGCCATAGTCAGTGACATGAGATGGGTGGATTGGAAATTCATTGATGCTAATGAAGACCACTTTCCTCATGTGCATGAGAGCTTCAAGATGATAGGCATTGATGAGTTCATTGGGAAGAAATTGACTGCTTGGAATGACGAGATGATCATGCAATTCTACTCCACAGCTCATTTCTATCCTGATGGCAGGATTGTGTGGATGACAGGAGGTGTTCGATATGAGTCCACAGTTGAAGAATGGGCTACTTTGCTAGATGTGCCCAAGCCCGAAGAAAATGACATTGATGTATATGCCAAGCGCAAGATGGATCACAATTCCATGGCCAACATGTAAAAGGAAATTCCTTTGGAGGATGTTGAAACACACAAGCTAGGCTCAGTTTATCATTTGTTGGCAGGACTTGCTACCGCCAACACAATCATGAGATATACCTTGATGCCCAAACCAGGAGATGAGAGGATGATCAGAGGGCACTCCATCAATATGCTTCATCACATTGATCGATCTGAGAGATTCAGAGTCATGGATCTTATTGTTGAGACTATCATGAGGACTGTCGCGGATCAGAAGAGGTCATGTGGATTTGCTCCACACATCCAGGTGCTTATCAACTCCAGAGTTGGTAACAATACATATCTACTTGACCGTGAGCATTTGCCGCTTAAGCCGGAGTTTGAGGACAACACAGTGACGATGGATCCATCCCATCCCACTTCGGCCGCAGCACATGCAGAGAAGGAAGCACGAGCGGAGGCTGCTAAGTCTGCAGAGCCCAGAGCCACATCTACTCCATCACTGAAGACCAAGGCCGATCAGATGAACCATCTTCTTCGAGCTACTCAAAGGATCGAGCAAAGTCTGGCCAACTTAGCTAAGAACCAAAAGAGTCTTGAGAAGATAGTTGAGGCAAAATTCTATGATCTGGATGTCAAGGTGACAGAGATGCAAACTACAATTGAGAGCCTGAAGAAAGAGATGGATGAGGCAAAAATTGCTAGCAGTGAGGATGACGAGCATCATGGTTCAGTACTTCCCACAACCACTCAGTTCTGGACCCAGCCTAGGTCAGCAGCAGTTCCAGACACTTCCAGAGCTACAGCTTCAGCTCCAGCTGCTGCACCCTCAGTTGCTTCGTCAGTTGCTCCAGTCGTTGCCACTCCTCCACCAGTTCAGCAGACTTCTTCTGAGGCATTTGTAGATGCACTTCTCTCTACTTCGACATCGACGCACACTGGCGCTGCAAGTCAAAGGACTTCACCACCAGGAGCTGCCGGAGATCGAGCCCAGAGCAACATTTAGCTCTATACCTATTCGATCTTTTTGGTACTTGTTGCCAAAGGGGGAGAATTTGTATAGATCATTAGGGCTTCGAGAGAGTGTCTTGCTTTTGTTTGATCGTTTTTCCTTGAGTTTCTTGCTACAGTTTGGTTTGTGCTACTTTGATCGTTATGCTTGTGATGGTACTAGTTTGGTTGTATGTTTGATCATACGATGCTTCATGCTATGCACATTGTCTCATTATCGTTATCTATGTATGATCATTCATTCGGTTGTTTGGTGATGAGTGCTTACTACATTGCAATCTTATCATTTTGCGTGCTCCACGAAGTTGTATGTGACATGGAAGAGTGACCCATGATCCTAATCGATTGTGCATTTGCATTCAAACGCAAATTTTAAATAATGCACAAATTTAGGGGGAGATCTTACTTATCACATACTTCTCAAAGCGATGATGTATTCCATTGATTATATCATTTGTCGAAGCTTTGATCTACATGTTGTCATCAATTACCAAAAAGGGGGAGATTGAAAGTGCAACTAATCCCCGGGTGGTTTTGGTAATTAATAACAACATATATATCATTGATCTAATACTCATTGATAATAGATTTTAGAAAAGATCAATGATTGGCATGGCAAGGACTAATGGATGTGGACCCCTCAAAATGTCAAGGACAAGATTGGCAACTCCAAGACTCTACATTTTTGGTTTAGTGATCCAAGATCACATTGAGTCCCTTAGGAAAGCCAATACTATTAAAAGGGGATGAGGTATTAATGATGAGCTTGTTGCTCAAGTGCTCAGTGATATTGCTCCAAAAATCCTCAGTCATTTTCTCAAAATCACATCTATCCAAACCCTAAATCACTATCTCGGTCCCACCGAAACTATCCCATCCAGACCCACCGAGATTACCACTCCCATTGCCACTGCCAAACCCTAGCAATTCGGTTTGACCGAAATGGATCTCGGTCCCACCGAGATGGCATTGCCAAGTTTCTGTGATGACATTGTTTCACTTTGGAATCATCGAGTTGAAATGATCGAAATTTCCGAGACTGGTTTTGCCCTTGCCATTGCACTTCGGTCCCGCCGAAAAGCCTAACGATCACATCTTTTACACTAATCGGTCTCACCGAGTTCACATTCAGTCTCACCGATTTGGGTCAAAAGTGTGTAACGGTTGGATTTTGGGTGAAGGCTATTTATACCCCTCCACCCCCACTTACTCTCTAAGAGAACCATCATAACGTGCCTACACTTCCACCATTCATTTTCTGAGAGAGAACCACCTACTCATGTGTTGAGATCAAGAGATTCCAATCCAACCATTTGAACCTTGATTTCTAGCCTCTTCAAGTTGCTTTCCACTCCAATCCTTCTCCTACCCAAGCAAAATCTGTGAGAGAGATTGAGTGTTGAGGAGACTATCATTTGAAGCACAAGAGCAAGGAGTTCATCATCAACATACCATCTATTACCTTTTGGAGAGTGGTGTCTCCTAGATTAGTTAGGTTTCACTTGGGAGCCTCCAAGATCATGTGGAGTTGAACAAAGGAGTTTGTAAGGGCAAGGAGATCGCCTACTTCATGAAGATCTACCCCGAGTGACGCTAGTTCATCATGGACGGAAGCCAAGGTGGAATAGGCAAGGTTGCTTCTTTGTGGACTCTTCGTGGGTGGAGCCCTCCATGGACTCGTGCAACTGTTACCCTTCGTGGGTTGAAGTCTCCATCAACATGGACGTACAATAGCACCACCTATCAGAACCACGCCCAAATTCATCGTGTCTTCATTGCAATTGAAATCTCCAAACCCCTCCTTTACTTACATGTGAAATGTTTTACTTTCCGCTGCTACACTCTTAGAATTGCATGTGTACGGTGATACTAGACTTGATAGAATTGCTAAAATCTGCCCACAACTAAAATTGGGAAAAGGATAGATTTTTATTTGGTCAAGTAGTCTAATCACCCCCCCTCTAGACATACTTTAGATCCTACAGACATCTTCATGGAACAAATTTATTTCACACATACAGGACGTTATGTCAAAGTCTTCCATTGACCCCCTCAACAAATACCTTGGGTTGCAAGGCTTATGCCTCAACCCATACCTTACCGAACTACTCACACATGGAGATCAGATCGCGGGAAGAAAACATTGAAGAACACATCTTTGAGATTGATTGATTGCAATATGTCTTACAATGGATGCCTTGTGCGATGCACAATTACAAGTATGAATGGGGTGGAAGAGCACTATGGTGGTGGTGGAGATGGCTATGGCGATGGAGATGGCAGTGGCTAGGGTTTGTGGATGAGGATGATGATGAAGACGTTCTGGCTTCTGTGCTTGTCTCCTGGTTGACATTTCGACGGGGTCCCTTTAACGAATGTTGTTCAGGTGGACAATCTGCCTCGAAATCCAGGCCAAACGGGCGCTCATATGGGTGCTCGCGCCCGTATGGAATGCCCTCTTTTGTGCTGCCTTCCCGCAGATGCCTCCTGTTGATTCCTTCTTCCTCCATTCTCATTCCATTCCATTTCCACACGTGATTTCTTCCTTTTTTAGACCATTTCCTGTGGAAACACATCAAAGAGAGGATCTGTGCAATCCCTTGCACTTATTAGCCATTAGTGATAATATCGGAGCGAATATCTCTTTTTAAATGAAATATCTCGGTTTAGACAAAGGTGAAATGAGTGTAAAAATATCACTCATCAACTCCCCCAAGCTTAAACTTGATCGTCCTCGAGCAACATAAAAAGAAATCCGAATCGTAAGGAACTCAGTTGTTTAAACCAAAATATCAAGAAGGTTTTGGTTCGCTTACGATCGGTACGCCTAGATAGCCCTCCGCTTCTTGACCTAAAAACTTAGCATAGCTGTAGCGGTGGCATGGTTATAGTGCAAGTGTTAGTGAAGCAAAGATAATCAACACAAAGTTCTTGATCTACTAGATAAAACAACTTTGCAACACCCTATTCTATTTATTCTAGACAACACTTGCTTGCCGGGAATGCACGGAAGAGTTTTGTTTAGATCGAGCCAATAAAACATAGGTTAGGGAGTGAAAGCATGTAGTAAAATGTAATTGTTGACGGATGATTGTATTTGTTCCATGTATACATATACATCTATTAGGTGTAGTTGTCCCGCTTGTCTCCCAAGTCTGTATTCTGTAATTAGGGTACTAGCCGTGGACAGAACTATCCCTGTACATGTTATATATTGGCACCTTTGAGATGAATACAATTATCTTGCACCAAATATTACTTCTACATGGTATCAGCCTAAACCTACGATCCCTAACCTAGCCGCCCCGCCGCCGCCGCCGCTCCCCCGCGCCGCTACATCTCCTCGCGAGTTGCCCCGCCCGCTCGCTGCGCCCGCCCCGCTCGCGCGCGCGAGCCCGACGATCGCTGCATAGCTAGCTAGCTGGTGTCGCTCGCGCTACATAGCTACCTTAGGTAGCTACTGCCGATCGCTAGCACTGCGTAGCTAGGTAGCTAGCTTTGCAAGCTGCTGCTGCTGCCTAGCCGCTGCCTCTGACCACTGCTCACTGCTTGCCGCTCCCGTCTCGAGCCGCCGCCGCCACACTCTAGTCCTCTATCGACCGCCGCCGCCGTCCCATCCGCTACCTCCGCTGCCCACTGCCGTCGCTACTCCGCTCTTCCGAGCCACCGCCATAGCCACCCTAACCGTAGCCGCCATGGACTTCTCCGGGTCCGGCTCCTCCTCCCTCTCCGATGGAAACTCCAACCCCTTCGCCGGTACCGATCCGGTGACCATCCGCGCCCCGGACCATAGTCGTCCGCACATGCGGGGTGGCTGCCACGTCCAGCAGCGCGCCACCACCCCGCGCTCGACGGGCCACCAAGCCTTCTTCGCGGCGCCGGCGCAACCGCCACATGGTGCCGGTGGCGACTGGTATATGGACACCGGGGCGACCGCCCACATGTCTACCCATCTCGGTAACCTTCACACTTTCTATCCCACCAACTCCTCCACTCGGATTACCGTCGGTGATGGTTCATCTCTTCCCATAACAAATGTTGGACATGCTTCGTTTCCATCTTCATCTATGCCATTATCTTTGTCTAACATACTTGTTTCTCCTACACTCATCAAGAATCTTGTTTCCGTTCAATGTTTTACTCGTGAAAATCCTGTCACTGTTGAATTTGACGAGCTTGGCTTTTCTGTCAAAGACGCTCGTACCCGGATGATTCTTCATCGATGTGACAGCCCCGATGAGCTCTACCCGATTCATCCATCCTCTCCCACCACCACCGCCCCCGTCGCTTTCTCCGCCAGTGTGGATCTTTGGCACGCTCGCTTGGGTCATCCCAACCCAACGACTCTTCGTCATATTCTTAAGAGTTTTTCTTTCACACGTAATAAGATCGAAGATCACACTTGTCATGCCTGTCGTGTTGGCAAACATGTTCGTCTTCCCTTTAGTGAGTCATCCACCATTGCATCCTATCCGTTTCAGTTAATTCATAGCGATGTGTGGACTTCTCCTGTTGCAAGTAATACGGGCTTTCTTTATTATCTTGTCATTCTAGATGATTATTCTCACTACGTGTGGACTTTTCCGTTACGGCAAAAATCTGATGTTTTACCCACCCTCACCGCCTTTTACTCATATGTCATCACTCAGTTTGGTCGCCCCATTCATGCCCTACAGACTGACAATGGTAAAGAGTTTGATAATCTCGCCATTCGCACCTTACTCGCCACACATGGTACGATTTTTTGTCTTACTTGCCCCGATACTTCGCAACAAAACGGGCGTGCCGAGCGTGTTCTTCGCACTCTTAACGATTGCGTTCGCACACTTCTTTTTCACGCTAATGTGCCGCCTCGTTTTTGGCCGGATACTCTCGCCACTGCCTATGTTCTTCTTAATATCCGACCATGCCGGACTCGTTGGAACTATGCACCACATCATCTCCTATATGGCACTCCACCGTCCTACGATGAGCTTCGAGTTTTTGGGTGTCTTTGCTACCCTAGCATCACCTCTACCACCCCCATAAGCTCGCTCCGCGCTCGCTTGCATGCATCTTTCTCGGATACCCCACCAACACGAAGGGCTACCGGTGCTATGATCCCGTCTCTCATCGTGTGATCACCTCGAGACATGTTTACTTTGATGAAAGGGTATTTCCGTTTTAGCAGGTCTCTCCGGGTGTCACTTCGTCATCCCCATCCGGCTCATCACCGGGCGCCCTGGACGTTTCGGACCCTTCTCAGAGGTATCGTGGGGGTCCCCCGCGCTTGGCCCTCGGGCCGCCTCCTGGCTTCCCGGCACGGGCGGCCCCTCCGGATGCGGCTGCTTCAGTCGCCGGCTCGCTGCCCACCTCGCCCCATGTGGCTGGAGATTCAGGCGCCGGCTCACTGCCCGCCTCGCCCCATGTGGCTGGAGGTTCGGGCGCCGGCTCTCTGCCTACCTCGCCCCCTGTGGCACCACGGGCGCCAACTCAGAGCCCGCCTCGCCCTCTGCAGCCTCGCCGGCCACGCCGGCTCCTTCGCCGGCCACGCCGGCTTCTACGCCGGTCGCCTCATCGACGGCTCCTTCGTCGGCCACGCTGGGTACCCTGGCATCTTCGTCGGCCGCACCAAGTACCCCGGCATCGTCGGCATCTGCTTTGGCCTCGTCGGCCGCCTCGACGGAGACTTCCTCTCCGGTGGCTACTCCGATCGTTGCGCCACGACCGGTCACTCAGGCGCGTGCCGGCGTTTTTCGTCCAAGTGGTCACTATCCCTCCGACCAGTACGTTTGCACTACCTCGACATCTGCGCCATCGCCGGTTCCTTCATCCGTCCGTGCCGCTCTTTGCGATCCTCAGTGGTTTGCAGCCATGCAGGAGGAGTTCGACGCCCTATTGCGGAACCAAACGTGGCAGCTTGTACCTCGACCCCCACATGCTAATGTCATCAGTGGCAAGTGGGTGTTCAGGCATAAGCTCCGTCCCGATGGCACACTCGAGCGCAATAAGGCTCGCTGGGTGGTTCGTGGCTTTCGACAGCGTGCGGGTGTTGACTTCACCGACACATTTGCTCCAATTGTCAAACCGGGCATGATCCGCACCATTCTTTAGCTCGTCATGTCGCGTGCATGGCCCGTTCATCAGATGGATGTCTCCAATGCATTTCTTCATGGTCATCTTGATGAACAGGTTTTCTGCCAGCAGCCCACTGGCTTCGTTGACGATGCGCATCCCGATCATGTCTGCTTGCTCTCCCGCTCCTTGTATGGACTCAAGCAGGCGCCGCGTGCCTGGTACCAGCGCATCGTGGCCTTTCTTCATCAGCTCAGGTTTCGCTCCACTCGCTCGGATGCCTCGTTGTTTGTGTACACATAGGGCGCTGCTACAGCCTACCTGCTACTCTACATCGACGACATCATCCTGACGGCATGCACCACCGACCTCCTTCGACGGCTCACCGAGCGTCTTCGCGCCGAGTTCGCCATCAAGGATTTGGGGCCTCTTCACTACTTCCTCGGCATCGAGGTGGTACGGCGTGCAGATGGATTCTTCCTTCATCAGAGGAAGTATGCTCATGAGCTACTTGACCGCGCTGGCATGCTTAATTGCAAGCCCGCGGCCACGCCTGTCGACACAAAGGCCAAGCTCTCCGCTACTGATGGTGCTCCCGCCTCGGATGCCTCCTTCTACCGGTCCATTGTCGGTGCGTTGCAGTACTTGACACTCACTCGGCCCGAGTTGCAGTACGCTGTTCAGCAGGTGTGTCTCCACATGCATCCTCCCCGCGATTCTCATTGGTCTCTGGTGAAGCGGATTCTCCGGTACATCCGTGGTCACATGGACCTCGGCATCACCTTGCAGGCATCGCCATCCACCGACATCGTCGCTTATTCGGATGCTGACTGGGCTGGTTGTCTGGACACTCGTCGCTCTACCTCAGGGTACTGCGTGTTCCTTGGACCATCACTCATCTCGTGGTCGTCTAACGACAACCCACAGTCTCGTGATCCAGTGCTGATGCAGAGTATCGTGGTGTGGCCAACGTAGTTGCTGAGTGTACGTGGCTTCGACAGCTCCTTCACGAGCTCTGTCATCCTGTTCACAAAGCCACCGTGGTTTACTGCGACAACATCTCTGTGGTCTACCTCTCCGCCAACCCAGTTTATCATCGTCGGACTAAGCATATTGAGCTGGATATTCATTTTGTTCGCAAACAGGTTGCTCTTGGGAAGATTCAAGTCCTTCATGTTCCCACGACGCAGCAATTCGCCGACATCATGACTAAAGGCTTACCGACGTCCACCTTTGAGGAGTTCCGGTCCAGTCTTTGCATCGCCAGACACGACGCTTCGACTACAGAGGGGTGTTGAGCGATGATTGTATTTGTTCCATGTATACATGTACATGTATTAGGTGTAGTTGTCCCGCTTGTCTCCCAAGTCTGTATTCTGTAATTAGGGTACTAGCCGTGGACAAAACTATCCATGTACGTGTTATATATTGGCACCTATGAGATGAATACAATTATCTTGCACCAAATATTTCTTCTACAGTAATGCTCTAATGCTCTTAAGCACACCCACAATCATTGCCTCCTCAAGGCTCTCAAGCACTTTATTTCAATCATTGTTTGCTAGAACTTTGATTGTCACGTGAAGGGATTATGCCAACTAAGTGATCATGCATAGGTTTTCACTGTGGCTTAATGTTTGGGAACTATGGACCTTTGATATATGTCCCTTTCGAGCTCTTTTGATCAGTCCTCTTTATTTACCACATACACACCATTTCAAGAGAAAGCCGAATAATATGTGTTTGTAGTGTTGCCACTACGTACGGTAACAAACTCATAGCCGAAATCCAAGCTATCGCTCTTGGTTGATCGTTCACTAGCCAGCGGAGTCCTCAGCACAACATTAAGAAAGGTGACAAAGCCACATTTACACACGTACACGTGCATAGAGTAGCGGGCCATGGCACCAGCAAGGAGCTGAAGCACCATGTAAAAGATACAACACAGATTTTTGGCATAATCTCATTCACTCTTCAACTAAGTTCCTCTAGACAATTCAATCCACTAGTGCTATAAAGTCTATTAAAATTAACAACATGGGGTTGAGCAATTCAAACATTACTTCCACTTCAATTTTCTCAACTCCCAAGTCTTGAAAGACTTTCTCTGGTGCATAGTTATTCTTAGTTAATATCATTTAATTTAAAAACAGTCCCACGGCAAGTCTTGGTTGTCTAAACTAAACAGAACAAAGGCTACAAAATTGTCGTGGTGTTCTCGCGGGGGGTGCCGCGTCACGGCAGATGCCATGGGATGGCTTGAAGAGGTGAGGGCAAGGCTACAGTGGAGATCCGGGACGGGATTGGGCAACTGTACGCGGTGGTTTACCCAGGTTCGGGGCCCTCCGTGGGAGGTAACACCCCTACTCCTGCATGTCTGATGTATATGTGGAGTATATGGCAGTACATAGTTGCTCCTAGAGCTATATTTAGAGGAGGAAGAAGGAGGCTGGGAGCGTTCCTCTTCTCTGCCTCATGCGTGTGTGTGGGTGTGTGTGGAGAACGAGAGGGAGTGTGAGCCTGAGGCTTGCTCGTGTGTGCCCTTGCACGAGAGAGCTTCCTGGGTCACTTTATATAGGGGTGCCGAGGGGACAAGAGGGGCCCGCGTGGCCTAACTACGCTGTTGGGGGGAACACCAGACGGGTGAACAGTGCCAGTTGTCTGTCTACAGTGCCAGCCGCTCATCTACAGTGCCAGCCGCTCATCTGCAGTGCTCTTCTGTAGAGCATGGCCGTCTCGTCTGCGCAGGTCCGACGGGACGTCTGAGGTTGACTCGGCCGGATTCCAGCCGGACGGGCTCCACCCGGATGGCTCCACCTGGACGGCATCACCCGGATGGCTTCACCCGGACAGCCCCACCCGGACGGGCTCCACCCGGACGGCCCCACCCGGATGGCTCCACCCGGATGGCTCTACCCGGATGGCTCCACCCGGATGGCTCCACCCGGATGGCTCCACCCGGATGGCTCTACCCGGATGGCTCCACCCGGCCAGGGTGAATAGTGCCAGGTTCCAGCCAGCCAGCCAGGTCGCCGTGTCCCGAGGTGGTGAGCCGGACGGGACGCGGGGCGGTGAGCCGGACGGGTCGCCAGCATGCCAGGGGACGCTCCCCTGGCAAAGTTTTGAAGTGTCATTCCGCCGTCTTGGGCCTACCCGGGGGTCATCCCCGCGACAGTAGCCTCCGAGCCTCCGGGCGACTTGGCAAGTCGGGCGGAGGGTTTTCGCGGGCGTTGATGTAGCAGATGTCGTCGATGACAGCCGGCTGCGGGCTGCAGCCGGCGCGGCTTGCTCCTAGTGGGGGCGCGCCAGCGCACCCACTGGGTGTAGCCTCCGAGCCTCCGGGCGACTCGAAGAGTCGGGCGGAGGGTCTTCGCTGTCGCGGTAGCAGAGGTTGGCGATGACAGCCGGCTGCGGGCGGCAGCCGGCGCGGCTTGCTTCCAGTGGGGGCGCGCTAGCGCACCCACTAGGTGTAGCCTCCGAGCCTGAGGGCGACTCGAAGAGTCGGGCGGAGGGTATTTGCTGATGTTGGAGCAGAGGTCGTCGATGACAGCCAGCTACAGGCGGCAGCCGGCGCGGCTTGCTTCCAGTGGGGGCACGCTAGCGTACCCACTGGGTGTAGCCTCCGAGCCTCCGGGCGACTCGAAGAGTCGGGCGGAGGGTCTTTGCTATCACGGTAGCAGAGGTTGGCGATGACAGCCGGCTGCGGGAGGCAGCCGGCGCGGCTTGCTTCCAGTGGGGGCGCGCTAGCGCACCCACTGGGTGTAGCCTCCGGGCGACTCGAAGAGTCGAGCGGAGGGTATTTGCTGATGTTGGAGGAGACGGTGGCGTCGAGGATGCCGGTGACAGCCGGCGGCGGGCCTGCAACCGGCGTGGCGTTTTCCCAGCGGGGCGCGCCGGCGCACCCATTGGGTGTAGCCTCCGGGCGAGGAGGAGGGGTTCCCCACGGAAATGATCATACGAAAGACAAAGTTAGTCAGTGCAGATATATCAAATATTTAGCTTTGGCAGCGCAAGTTTTATGCAGTGGGTGCCGACTCGGTTTCGTCCGAGCCCCCTTCAGTCTTTTTCATGTCCCCTCCGCTCTTTGGCTTTTGCTCTTGCTAGCCGGACAGCCGGGGGTCGGTCTGTAGCTGAGGCGAAGAGTGGGCCGCGGAGTAGAGTGTACAGTACTCGGACTCTGGGAGCGGATTCGACCGAGCAGATACTCATAAAGGAAACGACCGGGTCGCCCAAGCCGTTTTCTCCCCGGACGTTTTTCATGTGAGGTGACCTCCAGCGTTTGCTCTCGTCAGCCGGACAGCCGGGAGCCGGTCTGTAGCTGAGACGGAGAGTGGGCCATTGGTACCATTCACCCTACTAAGCCGTCTGCGGGAAGAATGTATCGGGCCAAACGGCCAGCCCCCGGGCCGAGGCTAGCTGGCGCCGGGCTAAGCAGCAGTGCAACTGGAAAAAAGCGGAAGTGGCCCCCGAGGGTCGCTCAGGGTTATCCGTTTTGTGTGCTGTGTAACGATATGCGGACGGGAGCTCACATTGCTTTTTGACACGGACGGGTCGGAGGTGACCTCCGGCAGGCGGCCCGAGCCCCCGGGCGGTCGAGGGGCGCCCCAGCCGTTCGGGCCCAACCGGCCAGGCGTCGAAACGGACGGGCGGCGAAGCGGGCAGGCGGCCGGGCCGGCTCTCCAGCCGGCCCGGCGTCGAAGCGGGTGGGCAGGCCAGATCGGCCAGGCGGCGACGCGGGCGGGCGGGCGAGCCGGTCGAGCGCCGACGCAGGCAGGTGGGCGCAGCGAACGTCTTTTTCTTTTTCTATCCGGCAGCATTTTCTTTTCCCAACCGGCTGGGCAGCCGGCTTGCTCTCTTTTTTTGTAGCCGGTCTTTCACTTTTCTTTTCCAGTCGGCTGGCCAGCCGACCACAGCAGGTGGCTGGAGCGAGCCGGCCCAAGAGGCCAGCGGGACGCGGAGCAGTCAGCGGCGGTGCGGGTGGCTGAGCTGGCGCGGAGCGGCAGCCGACCGGAGGCGGCGGGGGCACGCGGGCGGACGGGCCGGCGCAGCAAGGCGGAGTGGCGGAGCCGGCGTGCGCGGATGCGTGGGCGCGCGAGCGGGGCAGCCGGCAGGCGAGGCGGTGGCTAGCCGGCGGGCGCGCGGAGGCGGCCGGGAGGCGGCGCAGCCGGCCGGAGCGGCGAGCCGGCAGCCGAGACGCGGCAGCGGGATGGGCGCGTGGAGGCAGAGCAGGCGAGCTGGCGCGCGCGAGCGGGTCTGGCTGGCGGCGAGCCGGATGCGGGGCGAGTGGGGCCGGCCAGCGCGGGAGCGGCGAGCCGGCAGCCGGGAAGCGGCGGTGGGACGGGCGCGGGGGCGCGGACGGCGGGTCGCAGCGGCCAGGCGCGGATGGCGGGGGCGCAGCGGCCAGGCGCGGACGGGGAGCCGGCTGGGCGAGACAGCGTGCGGGGCCGGCGCACGGGGCAGAGAAGGCGGCCGCGGAGAGGGCGGAGCCGGCGCGACGTGCGGATGCGACCCGGCGGAGTTGGAGCGAGCGGGCCAGATCGGAGAGGGGCGCGGGGAGGTGATGGAGGCCGTGCGCGGCCGGGCGCGGGGTCGAGCTGGGAAGCCGCGGCGCTGGGGTTCTGTCTCCTCCGTGTGCGACGGCGCGAGGCCGAACGAGATGCAGCAGCAGCGGGGATTTCTTGGAGAAAAAGGGGCTGAGCGGAGCAAGGCCGACCGGGTCTGGCGAGGGCGGAGGCGCTCGAGGCGAGCTCGGAGGGGAGCGGAGGCGCGTCCAGGCCGCCCCAGACCTAGCGGAGCGAGGAAGGGCAGGGCGCCGGCGGTGAGGACGGAGGCGCGTGCGCACGGGACCGCGGGCGGAGCCACGATTGCGGGAGTTGGTGGAGGCAACGCGCGGGTCGCGGAGGACGCGCGCCTGAGGCGCGTGTGCCAGGGACAGAGCCGAGGTGGCGGCAAGAGGCCCCGTGGCGGTGCTTGGGGCTCCCATGAGCGGAGGGAGGAGCGGAGAAGGGGCCGAAGCGGCGCGCGCGCGGGGACCGAAGGTAGACGACGAAGACGTGCCTCCCCGCATGGCCGCGCGGGGGGCGTGCCGATGTCGAGCCCCCGAGCGCCGTCGGAGAGACGGCGGCGACGCCGACGGCGGCGACGTCGCGGTGGTGGCGAAGAAGGTCCCGCCCGGACCGCGTTTCCAGCAGCAGCTCGCCCCACGGTGGGCGCCAACTGTCGTGGTGTTCTCGCGGGGGGTGCCGCGTCACGGCAGATGCCATGGGATGGCTTGAAGAGGTGAGGGCAAGGCTACAGTGGAGATCCGGGATGGGATTGGGCAACTGTACACGGTGGTTTACCCAGGTTCGGGGCCCTCCGTGGGAGGTAACACCACTACTCCTGCATGTTTGATGTATATGTGGAGTATATGGCAGTACATAGTTGCTCCTAGAGCTGTATTTAGAGGAGGAAGAAGGAGGCTGGGAGCGCTCCTCTTCTGTGCCTCATGCGTGTGTGTGGGTGTGTGTGGAGAACGAGAGGGAGTGTGAGCCTGAGGCTTGCTCGTGTGTGCCATTGCACGAGAGAACTCCCTGGGTCACTTTATATAGGAGTGCCCAGGGGACAAGAGGGGCCCGCGTGGCCTAACTACGCTGTTGGGGGGAACACCAGACGGGTGAACAGTGCCAGCTGTCTGTCTACAGTGCCAGCCGCTCATCTACAGTGCTCTTCTGTAGAGCGTGGCCGTCTCGTCTGCGCAGGTCCGACGGGACGTTTGAGGTTGACTCGGCCGGATTCCAGCCGGACGGGCTCCACCCGGACGGCTCCACACGGACGGGCTCCAGCCGGACGGCTCCACCCGGATGGCTCCACCCGGACGGCATCACCCGGATGGCTTCACCCGGATGGCCCCACCCAGACGGGCTCCAGCCGGACGGGCTCCACCCGGAGGGCTCCACCTGGACGGCCCCACCCGGATGGCTCCACCCGGATGGCCCCACCCGGATGGCTCCACCCGGATGGCTCCACCCGAATGGCTCTACCCGGATGGCTCCACCCGGATGGCTCTACCCTGATGCCTCTACCCGGATGGCTCCACCCAGATGGCTCCACCCGGCCTGGGTGAACAGTGCCAGGTTCCAGCCAGGCAGGTCGCCGGGTCGCGAGGTGGCGAGCCGGACGGGACGCGGGGCGGCGAGCCGGACGGGTCGCCAGCATGCCAGGGGATGCTCCCCTGGCAAAGTTTTGAAGTGTCGTTCCGCCGTCTTGCGCCTACCCGGGGGTCATCCCCCCGACAAAAATTATTTCAGCTACTAGAACAAAACCTTTGTCTTAACTATCAATACTTACTCCCATCTGCACATATCACACATACTACTACTACATCTACTCTAAGTATTTCAAGTACAAAAGACGGGGGTCGTAGGACATACCTTCACAGTTGCGAATTTACACACTTCTCTTCCTTATTCTTGCATTCCTCGTTTGTCCGGTGTTGATCAACTCCTCTGAAAACAAAATGCAAACGAACTCCAAAGGACAAGATAAAGAACAAGAGAAAGCGAAGCTTATTCCATTTTTTTGGTTTTTGGGTTTTTAAAACTAACTTGCAACTGAAAAATCGCAAAGGCAAAAGAAAAATAAAAGCAAAAGCAAATAAAAGTAAAGTGTTGGAACAAACAAACACGAGTATTTTGAAGCTCCTCGAGCTTAAGTACAACCTCATTACAAATTATTAAAATACCGCCACACCTTGATGTAGAAGTGGTGATAACCTCCCCCAAGCTTAGGCTTTTGCAAGCCCAAACCGGCGAGATCATTGTGGCGGTTGGTCAGGAGCCCATCCTTGGCTCCAGTTGGAGAAGTTCATGTTCATGTAGGTGGGCGTGCCTCGGAGAGACTCTGCGAGGTTGCTCATATCTTGGATAGAGTCCTGAAGGCTGTTGAGGTCCGCGTAGGTGGTGTAGACTTGTTGTGGCTGCTCTTGGGGCTGCTCCTCTTCTTCGTCGGGTGCGAGTTCTTCTTCATATAATTGTTCTGGTTCTGGGCCTTCTTGGCCAAAAGCTGCATCTCCTTCTTGTGCAACATAATGCAATTGTCCACGCTCGATGGAAAAACGGTTAGGCATAGGAGTAGGCAACAAGTGTGCCACTCCAGGAATTCTAATGCAATGATGGCCATTAAGAACTACTACCATTCCAGTGCTAGTGAGAACACGAATATTAACAAGGGTGTTACCGACAATGGGGCGAAGGTGATTGTAGTTGAGACCAAGGGAGTTGGCCAACATGGTGATCACTCCTCCACACACGATATCTCCTTGTGCATGATTTGCTTGATGCGCGAGGTGTAGCAAAAGTATTGCCCCTAAGTTGGGCGAATAACCGACGTCAAGGTTTGCTGCTTTCCCGAGAACTAGCATGTTCTCCTCATTCACCTTAGAAACTTCTCCTCGTGCCTGCAACGAGTTAGTGATAACATAATAGAAATAACGTATAGCAGGACTTTCAATGCAACTAGCTCTTGAGCCTGGCGTGCTCATCAAATTAAAGGTTTACCTCGGGTGCGGTTCAGTGTAATCATAAACATGGCGGATGTCATCATCATTTTTTGGTGAAGCCAAAGTAGTCACACCACTCCTAAAAAGTGATGTTGAAGTCTTGGTCCAGGAAACGGAAATTGATCCTCTCCTCTTCATATGCATTGGGCATCAAACCAACATTATGTGAGAGAGTACTAAGAAACTCAAACGTCATGCGTTCATATGTCTCGCATCCCTAATAAACAAAATGGTGCAACCCTTCATTATGACAAAGCAAATTGAAATCATTAGTAATACCTAGCTTGGCGAGTGTTGTCGCACAAGCCCACTTGGTTGCTTTGATCTTCCTTGAGCTTAGTTGCCTAAGCTTTCTTTTCGCTTCACGGTCAGTGAAGACGATCCCCTGGGTAAAAACTTGTTGTGGCGGTGCGGTGGATGAACTCGAAGCACCGCATACGCAAGAAGACCTCCATGTAAACATCTACAAAACATTTTTTCAGTCCAATACATTTAAGCAGTATTGATCCTACGGTAATCACAACATCATACTCCTCTAAAAACATCAACGAATCCAAGCCAAACTCAAATTTGAATCAAAAATATGCATCTCCTAGTCATGGTAATGCTAAGCATGAAGAACATGGATTCGCGAAAAATAACTTGGGGATCGAAGGAGAAACATACCGTAGAACGATCACACGGAAGGATTTGAACTGAAATCGAGTGAGTACAGAGATCGGGCGAAGTTTTGCTAGGGTTTGGAGAGGCTCGGAGGAAGAAGAAGAAGAAAAGAGAGAGATGGGGGAAATTTACCTTCTTCCTCGGGCTTATTGGGGCCGCGCTGCGTCTGTGCTCATATCATGTGACCGTTCATACGACCGGCGGCATCCATTTGAAACGCTGTCGTTGGCGGTGTTCTTTTCTTCTTCTGGTCGAAGGTGTCAAACGATTGCTCGGATGGGCGCTTGTGCCCGTATGCAACGCCGTCGAACGCTCTGGAATTTTTCTTCGTTTTCTGCAAAAGAGTCAAACGACCGCTCGAACAGGCGCTCGTGCCCGTTTAAAACGCCATCTTTCCTCCTGCTACCCCTGGTTGTTTTGCACTGGAACCTCCAGCAGGTCATGCGACCGCCCGCGGTCGTTTTGAATGTCGTCTTTTGATCTGTTTCTTTCAAAACTTTTCTTTTCTTTTGGTCTCCTGTGTGGTTAGTTCCAAGACAATACATAGACATATTTCCAGGCATCCAAACATCGATTCAACACATAATTCAACTTGCACATTGCAAAGCCTTCACTAGAACAACTCTTCCACACTTACTTCTTCGTATAGAACTTCTATCACTCTTTTATTGAAACAAAAACAAAAACTTACTTGTCTACTTTATTCGCGTGGGTTGCCTCCCACGAAGCGCTTGTTTTCGGTCGGTTAGCTCGGCCGTAATGGTGATCAAGGTGGTGCAAACACACCGAGACCGTAACTTCTGGCATTCACAATGATGCCTTCTCCTGAGTAGGTCTTCATTTTCTTTTTCCTGGGGAAATGTCTTACAAAAGGATCTTTAGCGGGTAAATCAAATCTAACATTCCCCTCAAACACATTGATCACAACTTTGATAGTCCTTAGAAATTGTCTACCGAGAATTATAGGGGCAACTGGATCTTCAGGCATATCTACTATGACAAGATCAATCATGAAAGGGCAATCATTAATTTGAACTATAACACCATGCTTAATGCCTACTGCCTGAGTAAAAGTAGAATTTGCCATATTCAAAATGATCTCGGTATTAACATAAGGACCGAGATTAAGACTATCATAAACTGATTTGGGGATAGTAGAAACACTTGCCCCTAAATAACATAAAGCACTGAATTTATTTAATCCTATCTCAATTTCTATAGTAGGTTCAACAGCATCCTCTTGCTTAGTTGGTAACTTACTGTAGAGCTTTTTCCTTTCATCATCAAGTTCACGTACCTTGGCTGCAACTTGTTCAACAAAGACATTATATGCTTCATTATTAGTTACCTCCGGTAGTGGATACTTCATGGATATCATCTTCACAAAATCTGCAATGATATAATTGTACTCTGGCACATGGCTCGTGTCAAGTACTTCAACTTTCACTTCGTTGCTTCTCATCATTTTAACTTCTTCAACCGGGTTAGGCTCCGGTTTACCTGCAAACTTAGCCAAAATTAGTGTTTGGCTCTCTGCTATCTTAGCTACTTGTGCATCCATATTCTTGGATCTTCCTTCGAGTACCTACACATCATTTGTTAGTCCAACAACCTTACTGGTCAATTGACCAAGTAAGTAATCATGATTCTTCAAGATATTCTTGAAGTTCTCATTCTGCTCAGCCTGACTAGCAATAAAACTTTTAAGGATTTCTTCAAGAGTATTTCTATTGCTAGCATTAGCTCCATTAAAATTATTGGATGCTCCTTCATTACTAGGATAAGGAAGTCTAGGAGCATATCCATTATTTTTCAAATTAGGATTATAGATATTACGAGCAATAAAATTCACATGACTAGTTTCTTCATTAATGATGGCATTTACGTTTACCTCTTCTTTACCTTTTATCACAGAGATAAGTTCTTCGAGCTTGGCTATCAACTCCGTGTTACTTTCTTCCATGGCATTCACCCTTTTAGTGGTGGTTCTCTCAACATGCCATTGGGCATGGTTCTCTTGCATATCATCACATAGTTTCTTGATATCTTCTATGGGCTTTCCCATGATTGTTCCTCCTGCAGCTGTATCAAGCATAGTTTTTGACATATGATTCAAGCCATTATAAAACATATGAAGGATTAACCATTCCTCCATTCCATGATTGGGACAGTTTCTTATAGCTTCCATCATTCTATCCCACGCAAGCGCTAGTGGCTCACGTTGCTTGAAACCTGTAATCTGACAATGTAATTGCATAATTTTTGCAGGTGGGCAAAACTTAGATAAAAATTTACTTCAACAATCAGCCCAAGAAGTGATACTGCCCTTAGGTAGTGCAAGAAGCCATTCCTTAGCCTTTCCTCTCAAGGAGAAAGGAAAAAAGACGCAATTTCAATGCATCGGGATCATAATCCTTTATGCGTGTCATGTTGCACAATTCAGTGAAATTGTGTAAGTGCATACCGGCATCCTCAGAAACAGAGCCTCCAAATTGGTCCTATTAAACCATGGAAACTAAGTTTGGTTTTATTTCATACTCAGCGGCTGCTACCTCAGGTTGTGCTATAGGTTCATGCATGAAGTTGTGGCTGGGAGTAGCAAAACTCCCAAGATTACGTGCCATAGTAATCTTTTTGGTTTTTCAACTGAGAAGACTTGCAACAAAAATTAAAACTTAAACTAAAAAATAGAGAAGTAAAAAACAAAAACAGAAAATTAACTTTAACAAAAACTCTAAACACAAAGACTAGGAATACTAAACTCCTCCCCGGCAACGGCGCCAGAAAAAGGGCTTGATACCTCCTTTTATTGATCGGGTATTGGAACAGAAAAGAGTATCCCACACCTATTTCCCCATAGGTGACCCTGGGTTATCGAACCCACGAGAGGAAGATTCCCTTGAAGCGATGGTCTCTAGCAAGCTTTTGTCAAAGTGTCAAATCCAACTTTTGACCGGATTAGCAAGCAAATAGTGATTCAAACACTTATAATAAAAAGAGGTACGGGTATGAGGACTTATGCTTACAACCTTGTATTTGCGTTGGGATCAAATAAGATATTAATTTGTGCGCTGCAAGTCACCCGCCGAGATGTGCTTGTTACGGATCAAAGTGGGGGATGTGTCCAAATAACATCTTAACCGGCACGAGTCCTGCATCAAGAATCAGTTATCCTACTGTAGGTGCTATCCGTCACGCGGGGTTGCCTCGATAATTGAGATAATGAAATCAGACAAGATCTTTGGGCGTTTAATGACTACACATCATTTCTCCCCAAGGATATTGTCGTGGTTTTGTCATGGCAGATGCCCTTGTGAAAGGACTTAGAGATGAGGCCATCGCACAAGCGTGGAAGCTTAACGGGGTTGATCGGGAACGAGACTACGCCGGGTTACCCAGGTTCGGCCCCTCACGGTGGAGGTAAAAGCCTACGTCCTGCTTGATTATATTGTTGTGGTTCTCGATTACAAGGATGCGGATTCGCTAACCTAGCTTTCGAGAGATTGCAACTTAGTCTTTCTCGTATAGGTGCTCCCCTTTATATATACAGGTGGAACCCTAGATTACATGAGAGTCCAGGTCGTCTTTTGACCCGTCTCCTATTCTATCCTTACTTGTTCTCCAAGTCGGCCTTCATACCACTCATCTTCCTCGTGAGCCGGCCCATTGCCTAAGCCGGCCTATCCTCGTTAGGCCTCGTCAAGCCGGCCCACCAAGAGTCCTTCAGCCCCGCAGTGAGCTGACCCGCTGAGCCTGCTCTATGGCCAGGTTAACACCCTGTCGGGTCTGTATGCTGGTAAACATCCCCAACATTAGCCCTTAGTTTGACTTGAATTTATTCACGTTAAACTTCATCCTGAAAAATCAAAACATTAGTAAGATACTCTCCAAGTGCTTCCCAAGCCAGTCCTTTAGAACGCTGTCCTTGACCGACTCAATTTGCCGGGTTAAGTAGATCGACGGGTCATTCCTTCAGGTTCAGACTTAGCATTTTGTATTTCCTTTTACTGATGACGTCGCAATCCACTTTCGCAGAATCCGTGATGACATCATGCCATATCTTTGAGTGGGTTCGTATGATCCTGTCAGGCGCGAAAATCAAGGAGCCCGCAGCCAAAAATTACTGCGCCGCCTGGGACTCCGCACCCGTCGTTCCAATTTTAACCGTGCCTATAAAGAGGCCAGCTCACCACCATTCCACCTTTTACCCCTTGCTCTTCTTCTTCCTCGTGTCCGCTTCCTCTTGCAACCGAAGCCCCGCCGCCTTCGAGCTCTCCGACCACCTCGACCGCGTCCTCAAGTCACACCGTCGTCGCCGGAGCTCACCCAAACCGATCAGGCCGCTCCGCCGCGCTATCTCTCCTTCAAGTTCACTACGGCCAGATCTGTAAGTGCTCCCTGCCATTACCGCGGTTTTCCTCAAGTTCTTCCGTGTTCTTCATTGCGGCCATGGTAGATCTCAAATGCCTTCAGTCTTTTTTGGTTTTAGTTCCCGTAGCCATTCCGCAGCATTTTCCATATAGTAGATCCATTGTGCTGCCGTAGCTAAACCCATTGCGGTTCATCTTACCATACGAAGAACATGCTCAGCCCTTATTTCTTCATTTTTATCCCTTTTTCAGATCCATGGAATTTTTTTACTATGCGGAAACTTGTTTGCGGGCTCATAACCTAGATTCTGTTTCAACACTTGTAAAAATCCATAATACGCAGCATCCGGCTTATCTGTGCTAGTGATCCTGACCCGGAATTTTTCTGCATCCTAGATCCTGTTTCAACACTTAGCAAAAACCCAGAACACCACTGATTCACCAGCACCGGCTTACTAGTATACTGGCTTATCACTGCTTTCAGCGGCTTGCACAAATTCATGTCATGGCTTCAGCAATCATGTTCGTCTTATCATTTTGCCGGGTTATACCTTCAAATATTCGGACGGCTTGTCCTAACACGCCGGCTCTTCATTATTACCTTGTAGCTGAAATCTTGAATCATCATGGCTCCCAAGACCGACAAGGCCTGCAACTGGGTTAGATCCCATGTCTCAACCCTCATGTTAACTGAGCTCGTGGGGCAAGGCCTCTTGCCGGCTCAAGAGACAATCAGCTGGCGGGCGCCTGATGAAGAGAGCTCCCCCCAGCCTAAGCAAGACGAAGTGGTGATCTTCGCAGATTATCTTCAGAAGGGTTTTCGTCCGCCCGGGTCAAAATTCTTCCGTGACGTTCTCAACTTTTTTGACCTCCGACCGCAAGATCTCGGTCCAAACTCAATCACCAACCTCTGCCAGTTTCAAGTCTTCTGCGAAGTGTATCTCCAAACAGAGCCAACTGTCCTTCTCTTTCGAGAATTCTTCTGCATCAACCAATAGACCGAGTTCACCGATGGTCCTAGTATAGAACTTGGTGGCATTTCCATTCAAAGGCGAAGAAATACTCCTTTTCCTAAGGCCAAGCCGGCGAGTCATCCCAAGGGTTGGAATAAGACTTGGTTTTATTGCAAGAACACTGCTCCTCAAGGTGAAAACCCCCTGCCGGGTTACAGACTGGACCGGCTCAATGCCACAGTTGCCTTTCCGGGTTGACCGTCGGCAGACGTAAGCAATTTGCCCCTATTTATTCCAAACTAAGGGCCTTAGCTGATAACGGCCTCACCGGGATCGACCTAACCCGGTGCTGGATAAGCTGGCGAATCCAGCCCCTTAGCCAAAGGGGCGACTTGATGTGCAATTATACTGTTGAGCCGGCTGATGTTCAATGCTTCAGCCAAGTTAATTTATCTGTGAGTGACATCAACAAAGCTACCAAGAAATTGTTGGGAGAGCCCCAAGATAAATGCAACAAAACTGGGCTATCTCCCTTCTGCTTGACCAACCCGGTGCCTTCAGTAAGTACTTGCACCCTCTTATCCTGTTCTTGACTCGCTTTTTCCATCTCAATCATAACCACCGACTCATCCCAAATGCAGGCAGACGACAAGTTTTGGAAAAAGAAGAAGCCTCGACAACCCGCCCCCGCTCCAGTGGAGCCACAGGATGAGCCGGCCTATGCTGATGAGCCGGCTGCAGAAAACGAGGCTGAGGTAGAACTCGACTCGCTTGGTCGTTTTTTTTATTCAACTTACTGACGCCCCTTCTCTTCAGGATGAAGCTGAAATTAGCCACACCAACGAGCCAGAGGTAACTTTGATCTCTTCAAACTCTGACTCTACAATACCTATTCGGAAGAAAACCCGGGATGTAATCCGCAAGGTTCGAAGGAAGCCCCGGGTTGCCGTCCGTAACGTCCCTTTTTCACACCAGGACGCTCATTTTGATCCCAAATTTGTTTTGAAGAAAACACATCAAGCCGGGACCTTCAAAAGGAAGAGCCGGAGTAGTGAAGGCGAGTTAAGTGGCGGGCTTCCATACGAGCCGCCATCCCGTAGAGCACGGGCAGAGGTGCTTCATAGTCCAACTCCCTCTTTTCCTCTAGCTGGTCGTTTTAAGGAGCCCTTACATTTAAATGACTCGGCATATCAGACGTCCCCCTCCTCGGGCGAGTCAAGCGCTACTGAGGCGCCGACTTTTAACATCAACCCCGGGTAAGTAATCACTCCTGTGACATATAGCGGTTCCTTATTCCTCGCCCTTTTAAATGAATAACTCCTTTTGTTTCTTGTACAGTGCCAAGGCTATCAAGAAGAAAGCACCTGCCGGGTCATCTTACCCGGTCATTCAACCAGGCTCTCAAGGAGAGAGAGAGGCCACCTTGGTCACCCAGGACGAGCCGGCGGTCCAGAACAGCCCGCCACCTGAAGACACCGCCAGCCCGGCTCGTGCTCCCTCGCCTGTTATCCAGGAGAGAGAAAATCCAACTGTGGAGCAGCCCGAAGAGCCGCCCGTGGCACCGGCTTAGGATGATTTGGTGGTGACCAGAGAACAGCAAGCGATTCCGGAGGCTTCTACCGCTCTTACCAAAATCCCCGCCAAGCCTGAGCCAGCCTCGAAGGACAAGGGAAAGACGGCTCTTAACTTTTCTACGTTCGAAGACCAAGATGCCAGTACCCTGCACCAGGCTGTGCTGACCCGGCTGTCTGAAAGCCGGGACACAGAGATCGCCCTGATAACGTCATTGAAGTGGAAGTATGAGGTAATTTGCGCCCTTCGTTCTGTACCATATATATATATGTGGCCCCCAAGGGTCGGGTCATTATAGAATGATGACCCGGGACTTCAAAATTGAACTCATAAGCAGAACTTCAACCAGCAACCCCAAAGGCCAGCTCGCCATTCATGATGAGCGGGTCTTCATAACTTTAGTAGGATAGATCAATTTATGCATTAGCCCCCAAGTGCCATGTAGAGTGCCTGCAGCTGCATGGAACTTGCCTTGCTGATTGTGTTAAGCTCGAAAACATGTAGCCCCCATGTGCCGGGTTGTCCTTTAGGGCGACTCGGGGCATGCGTATATGATGAACAAAATACTGCCCTGCAGGAAATGCTGGATCAAGTGGAGGCCCAGGCTTCCTTCTTCCGAAAGGAAGCAAGGAAGGAGACGAAACTGCGCAAAGACGCTGAAGAATCCGCTGCTGAGGCCAACAAGTCTTTGGTCATTGTGAGGAACACCTTACAAGAAACTGAAGCTGCAAGAGCCGCCCAAACCGCGCGAGCTGAAGAGGCCGAAGCCAAACTTGAGACGGTAACTCAAGAACTGACGAATTTAAAAGGGCAAATCACCGCCATGTGCTGAGCCATCTTTGGTAAGTAAAACAACTATTACGAGTCAATTGTACCGGCTTATCATGCTGAGCCGGCTTAACTGATCATGCGTACTTGTCCTTGAAGGCCGCAAGAACCGAACACTGGTGCAGCAACCACTGGTGAAATTAAAGGCGGTGTACACCCATGTCGAGCAGCTGTACATAGGCGGCTGTCATTGTATAATGGCCGCAAAGAACACCAAGGCGCCGCCGCAGCTAATTGCAGACACTTTGAAAGAACTGTCAGTCGTGCCCAGGTGGTTCGAGGACTGGAAAAAGGCGGCTTGCTGCACTGAGGCCCTAACAGCGCTTGCTCGAGCCAAGGCATGCGTGCCAGAACTCGATCCGGCTCAGGTGGTGGGCGGGTACCCAGAGTTCAACGTGGACGACTCGCCATTTACCAAGAAGGACTTCCAACGCTGCATCAAAGAAACCCGGGTTGCCGCCACCGAAATCGCAGAAGAGGCAGATCTGACCAGGTACTAGGCGCCCTACTCGAAGGAGAATGAACGGATAGAGCCGCCTAATCATGAGCCGGTGGCCCTAACCCGTATGCGTAAGTCCTCCTTCGCTCCTGAAGTCGACCCTTCCTCCCTGATAACCGTCGATGCCCTATTTGAAGCGATGCGCTCAATTCAGTGGTCGACCGGCGAATCAAGTCAAGAGGCGGAGGATGACGACGGCCACGAAGAGCCGGCACATGGTGCTTCATCGGGCGCTGGTGCCAGCTCTGACCCGACGACATAAACGCCGGCTTATCCTGTTGTAGGCCGTACTTTTTAAAAATCTTTGTTGTGGCCGCAGTTGATGGGCGGCTTGTAATAGCGTAGCTTGAAACACTTGTTACTGATGCCAGTGCCATTGCGTACTATGCTTGCTTACTGCCTGTACAAATACTTTGTGCTTCTGTGAATCTTCTTTTGGGCTTCGAGAGTCGGTTTTTGCAATAGAGTGATTCTGCTGAAACAATAACAATTGCATGTAATGGTGACTGATGTAATCACATAAACAACGAGTAATCTTTGTTACTGTTTGCAATGAATCAAAAATATCTAAGTGAACTAAAGTAAATGCTATGCACGGATGTATGCATGTATGCAGAGATGAGTGCAACAAAAATGAACTTAATCATAATAAGCCGGCTGCTAAAGACAACTTGAGATGGCCGGCTCATAAAGCTCAAGCCGGAATATGCTTTCATGAAGCTAGCACTTTGGCCTGTTTGTTTGTCCTCGCTCTCTGAAAGCCGGCTCTCACACAACCAATCGGACGTTTTAACTCTGACGAATTCAAGGTCACCTATGTGATTGACTCATCAGACGTACGCGGGGTCATTTTTAGGGAGTAGCATCTTGCTAACAGGCAGGTTTATTCAACTTTGTGGCATCTCGCCGGGTTAAAGGGTTTTGTAAGCTAAACTCAATTGAGTTGGAAGCCCCCAAATAACAAAGACCAACAAATAAAGATCCAGCACACAAATTTTGAGGCAAAACAACACTTTTTTTTATACAATGCTGCTTGTCATTATTTTATTTGATCGAAAAATAGGTATATACATGATAGAAGGTATGTACAAAGATATGACCTAGTCGATGACTTAGGTGTAGTATGGCCGGAGCTGGGCAATGTTCCAGGGCCGGCTTGTTTCCTCCTCAGAGGTACGTGACTTATCTGCCTCTCGTATATCAATCAGGTAATATGACCCGTTTTTGAGATTCTTGCTGACCACAAAGGGCCCTTCCCAATGTGGCGAAAGCTTATGCATGCCTATCTGGTCTTGTATCAGACGAAGCACCAAGTCACCTTCCTGAAAAGTGCGGCTTCGAACTCTACGGCTGTGATAGCGATGTAAGTCTTGTTGATAAATCGCGGATCTGGACGCAGCAAGTTCGCGTTCCTCTTCCAGAGCATCAAGAGCGTCTTGGCGAGCCTGCTCATTGTCTGATTCCACATAAGCCGCCACTCGAGGAGAGTCATGATGAATATCGCTTGGAAGTACAGCTTCTGCACCATATACTAGGAAAACGGCGTATAGCCTGTTGATCTGTTGGGAGTAGTCCGTATGCTCCAAAGCACCGAAGGCAATTCTTCTTCCCAGAAATCCGGCGTGCGCTGCAAAGGCACCATGAGCCGGGGTTTGATACCACGCAGCAATTCCTGATTGGCCCGTTCTGCCTGTCCGTTGGACTGAGGATGCGCAACCGATGCTAGATCAAACCAGATGTGCCCCTGTTGACAGAACTGTTCCATGACTCCCTTGGAAAGATTGGTTCCATCGTCTGTAATGATACTGTGCGGGTAGCCAAATTGGAATATCAGCTTTTTCAGAAACTTGACAGTTGTAGCCGCGTCGCAGTTGCTGACCGGCTCTGCTTCCACCCACTTTGTAAATTTATCCACTGCGACCAATAGGTGAGTACGCTTGTTCTTCGTGCGTTTGAAGGGTCCAACCATGTCAAGCCCCCAGACCGCAAAAGGCCAAGTTATCGGGATCATCCTCAATTCTTGAGCCGGCACGTGAGCCTGGCGAGCATATTTGTGGCAACCATCACACTTGCGTACATTGTCCTCTGCATCAGCATGGGCTGTGAGCCAGTAAAAACCGTGCCGGAAAGCTTTCGCGACCAGTGATCTGGAGCCGGCATGGTGTCCGCAGTCACCTGAATGAATCTCATTGAGAATTGCATGGCCTTCTTCAGGTGAAACACAACGCTGAAAAACACCAGTGACGCTTCGTCGGTGCAACTCGCCATTGATAATAGTCATAGACTTGGATCGTCTGATGATCTGCCGAGCGAGGTTTTCCTCTGTTGGCAGTTCTCCCCAGCTTAGATAAGCCAAGTAGGGGACCATCCAATCAGGGATAGCATGGACAGCAGCCACTAGAGCCGCCTCCGTGTCAGGAATAGCCAAGCCCTCCTATGTTGGTAACTTGACAGACGGGTTGTGCAAAACATCCAGGAACACATTGGGTGGCACTGGCTTGCGCTGAGAACCCAAGCGAGAGAGTGCGTCTGCCGCCTCGTTCTGCTAGCGATCAATATGGTCAACTTGATAACCTTTGAAGTGTCGAGCAATATTTGTGACCGCCTGCCGATAAGCCGCCATAAGGGGATCCTTGGAATCCCATGTACCTGAAACTTGCTGGGCCACCAAGTCTGAGTCGCCCAAACACCTGACCCGGCTCAGGTTCATCTCCTTGGCCATCCGAAGCCCATGAACCAAGGCCTCATATTCTGCTGCATTGTTAGTACAGGGGAACATGAGTCTTAAAACATAACAGAACTTATCTCCTCGTGGGTAAGTAATCACAACTCCAGCCCCCGAGCCATCGAGCTGCGTTGAGTCGTCAAAGTGTATGGACCAGTATGTTGTGTTGGGCTTCTCTTCGGGAGCCTGCAACTCTGTCCAATCATTAATGAAATCCACCAATGCCTGAGATTTGATTGCTGTGCAGGGCACGTATTTGAGATGATGCGGACCGAGCTCGATGGCCCACTTAGCAACCCGGCCTGTCGCCTCCCGGTTCTGGATTATATCCCCAAGAGGTGCTGAGCTGAGCATAGTGATTGGATGTTCATGGAAGTAATGCTTCAGCTTGCGGCTAGCCATAAACACTCCGTAGACCAGTTTCTGCCAATGTGGATATCGCTGCTTGGACTCGGTTAACACCTTACTGATGTAATACACAGGGTGCTAGACTGGATATTCCTTGTCGTCCTCCCTGCGCTCTACAACGACTGCCACGCTTATAGCCTTGTTATTGGCAGCAATATATAGCAACATCGGCTCCTTCTCGCGAGGGGCAGCAAGGACTGGTGGCTCCGACAACTGCTTCTTGAGGGCCTCAAAAGCCTGATCTGCAGCATCGCTCCAGACGAAGTTATCTGATTTTTTAAGCAATTGGTACAACGGAATTGCCTTTTCCCCAAGCCGGCTGATGAACCGGCTCAGCGCCGCAACCCGCCCAGCCAGCTTCTGCATGGCATTCAAATTGGCCGGCTTAGCTAGGGTCGTGATTGCTTTGATCTTTTCCGGGTTAGCTTCAATGCCACACTCGGAAACAAGAAATCCTAGAAGTTTTCCTGCAGGGACACCAAAAACACATTTCTCCGGGTTAAGCTTCATCTGGTAGACACGAAGATTGTCGAACGTTTCCTTGAGATCCTCCAACAAGGTTTCTTTCTTCTGGGACTTAACCACAATATCATCAACATAAGCATGAACGTTCCGCCCTATCTATTTATGAAAGCAGCTCTGGACACAACGCTGGTAAGTCGCTTGTGCACACTTCAGACCAAACGGCATGGTTGTATAATAGAAAGCTCCAAAAGGTGTGATGAAATCCGTCTTTTCCTGGTCTTCCAGCTTCATTTTGATCTGATGATAGCCAGAGTAAGCATCCAGGAAGCATAAACTCTCACAACCAGCCATAGCATCGATGATCTGGTCAATACGGGGCAAGGCAAAGGGGTCACTAGGACAAGCCTTATTCAGGTCTGTGTAATCAACACACATCCGCCAGGTCCCGTTTTTCTTCAGAACAAGCACTGGGTTAGCTAGCCATTCAGGATGGAAGACTTCGACGATGAACCCGGCAGCTAGGAGCCGGGCCACTTCCTCACCAATAGCTTTCCGCCTTTCCTCATTAAAGCGACGGAGATACTGGCGAACTGGCTTGAACATGGGATCCACATTAAGGGAGTGCTCAGCGAGTTCTCTCGGTACACCTGGCATGTCAGAAGGTTTCCATGCAAAAATGTCCCGGTTCTCACGGATGAACTCGATGAGCGCGCTTTCCTATTTGGGATCCATGTTTGCCCCGATGGTGAACTGCTCAGAAGAATTGCCTGGGGTGAAATCAAATTGCTTTGTGTCTCTGGCCGACTTAAACTTGAGCAGAGGGTCAGACTCCGTGGTGGGCTTCTTCAGGGATGTCTTGTCAGATGGGTCAACATTGTCCTTATAATACCGCAACTCCTCTGCAGCGCAAGCCGTCTCGGCATAAGCTGCGTCTCCTTCCTCGCACTCGAGTGCAATTTTTCGGTTGCCTTCCACTATGATGGTTCCCCTTGGTCCTGGCATCTTCATTTTCAAGTAAACGTAGCATGGTCGTGCCATGAACCGCGCGTAAGCCGGCCGGCCAAATAAAGCGTGGTATGGGCTCTTAAGCTTAACCACCTCAAAGGACAGGAACTCAGAACGCCAGTTATCCTCTGAGCCAAAGGCCACCTCAAGGGAAATTCTTCCCATGGAATAGGCCGACTTGCCAGGAACAATGCCGTGAAAGACTGTACAGGACGGTGTTAACTGCTTATCGGACAGATTCATCCGCCTGAACGTGTCGTAGTACAGAATATTGATGCTGCTGCCTCCGTCCATGAGCACTTTAGTCAGTGTATAACCGCCGACTTGTGGCGCAACCACCAAGGCCAGGTGGCCAGGGTGATCGAGGAAGACAGGATGATCCGCCCTGCTCCAGGTAACCGGCTATTCAGACCAGTTGAGATAATAAGGGGTTGCCGGCTCAACCACGTGGGCGGCTCGTCGTTGCACCTTCCGATCCCGCTTGTAGGTACTGGTGGTGAAAACACGATACTGTCCACTATTTAACTGTTTCGGGTTACTCTAAAACCCTGTCGCGCTGGCTTGGTGCTGACTCCCCTGGTTGCCCCACTGATTGCCGCCTCCAGTGTTACCAGCTCCCTGAAACCCGCCGCCTTGGCCACTGTTCCCTTGGAAACCTGGTCCTGCGAAGGGCCCTTATGAGCCGGCTCCTGAGAAGCCGGGTCCCTGGTTGGCGTGTTGGCCACCGTTGCCGCCCCCATTATGATGATTCTGGAAGATCCGCTTAGCAAACTCTTGCATGACATAGCAATTTTCCCAGGAGTGACTGGACGGCTTACCATTGTAACTGTGTTTCGGACAAGGAGCCTTGAGAGCTTCCTCATAAGTGAGAGGGCGATTACCCGAGGATTGCCTCCTAGAACCGTCATTCTGGCGCTAACCTTTGTTCTCGGTGTTTGTATTCACCACTAGATCAGAGCTACCATCGTAACCCTTGCGTTTACCACCATTGCTATTCTGACCGTTGCTGTTGTTCTGCTGCTGACCCTTACCGCCAGCCTTCTTCCCCTTGTCAGATTTCTTCTCGTCTGATAGCGGATCCTTGGTGTTATCTAACTCCGCATACCGGGTTAAGACATCCATGAGGGTCTCCCATGTCCTTGACCTTTCGCTTGAGTCGCCCTAGCTTCTAGACCAAGGGTTGAAACTTGCATGTTCGTTCCAGAACGAGCACTGCTTGCGCGGCTGAGATGCTGTCCGAGCTATGTATAACCTCCGCAACCCGGCGAGCCCAGTGATGCGCTGACTCATCCTCGCGCTGGACACAACGCTCAAGATCAACAATTATGGTTGGTCTTTTACAGGTTCCCTGGAAATTCTTGATGAAGCGCTCCTTCAGTTACTGCCATGTGTTGACAGAATTCACCGGTAGGTTCTTCATCCAGGTGCGTGCAGGGCCTTCCAACATCAGAGGCAAGTAACGCGCACACACTGACTCACTTGCGCCCAACAAATCCATCGCCAGCTCATAACTCTCGATCCACTCGGTGGGCTCCAGATTCGCTGTATAGTTAGGAACCTTGCGAGGCCCCTTGAAATCGGGGGGTATGCACGCTTCTCGCAGTGCTGGTATCAAGCAGGGAGTTCCGATCATGCGGCTCGAAGAGCCCCCAAGCCGGCCATCCGTCTGGGTTGCGTCGGGCTGGTGATGTACTTCCGGCGGGTTGACATTCGGCGGCGGGTTGACTCGCGCCTGCGTGTTGACGTGCGCCGGCGGGTTGTGCCCTGCACGCGTGTTTTCTTCCTCCCATGCTCGTAGAATCTGAGCAGCGTCCACAATGTCTTGCGGGATCCTGGGCTGGTGCTGCTCCGCCAGCGGCTGGGCGGCTCTCCTGCGGTGTGCGCTGCTGGAGACCGCAGGCGACTCAGGGCGCTGACTCCTGGTGCGGCTCTGATGAGGGGTTGAGTGAAGCCGATGCTGGCTATGCGAGTAGTTGGCTTGCTGCACCACTGCTGTCTTGAGCATTGTAATGGCGTTCCTGGCCTCGGTCTAAATCGGGCCGTCCCCCTCGATCAGAATAGCCGCCAAGTTGTGGGTTGCAGCCAGCACGTTATCGACCGGGTTGGAGTAGTGTCCAATTGGGGTCTGGAACCGGTGAGACGGCGGCTGCTGTTGCTGATCTGGCGTGCGATGTCGGGCCGGCTCTCGCTGCTGAACAGGCTGCTGCAAAGGCGGCTCTCCCATGGGAACGACTCTAGCCCCCGGGTTCGTCGGAGCCGGCGGTATGGTGAATAGCTGAGTCGGCTCAAGATTAGCCGGAAGCCGGCTCTGATGACGCCTCCTGTGGACAAGCTCCGACTCGGCCTGTCGGCAGTTCAGGTAATGTGCCTCCTCATCCAAGCGCTGCCTCTCATCGGCAATCCGGGCCTGTTCCTGTACAATGCGGGCATTCTCCGCATTGATGTCCTCTTGGATCTTGGCCATCTGCTCGCAACAGTTCATGATCTCCGTGTTGCGCGCCGCTGCGTTCTCCACCGTGACCGGCTCGGCCAACAGGGTTGCCAGCGTGGTCATCAAGTCCGTGAGCGCCTGAACCCCGGTTTTCTGAGAGCCGGTGGCCGACGCGCCGGCCCCTCCTGAGCCGGCAAGGATGTTGTTCTGCCTCGCCGTTGGATTGGCCGGGTCACGCACCGGATCTTGCCTACCCGCCATGTATACCGCCGCGAAGCGAGGCGGATCAGGGCTCTCTGGAAAGACGTCGTCCGTGTGCCCGAGCCCTCCATCATGCGGAGGAAGGATTGACTCGGTTTCTCCCATCGAGGACTCGTCGTCAGATTGGACGAGCGTATCATCTTCAGACAGGGAGTTCTCCCATAAGGCCACCCCTTGGGTGAAACCCACGAAGACATGGTTTCGGCCGGCTTGACGCAGGCCAGGTCTCGCCTGGTTCTGACCAGCGCGGCGCGCCGACTCCACGCCGGCGATGTTCTCCAACCCGGCGGCCGGCTCGCCGACCACGCCGATGAAGGTGTGGATCTTGCCGAAGGGGCCCCGGTACCCGTACTCGATCGAGTCGGCGTCGGGGCCCCAGTATGAATCGTCGATGTAGAACTTCCCGCGGTGGCTCTTTGTCATCATGAAAACCGCGTACTTCCCGAACCCTGGAAGAGATCCCGCTAAGAACTCAACTCCACCATGCGTATGGCCCACAGTGGGCGCCAACTGTCATGGTTTTGTCACGACAGATGCCCTTGTGAAAGGACTTAGAGATGAGGCCATCGCACAAGCGTGGAAGCTTAACGGGGTTGATCGGGAACGAGAATACGCCGGGTTACCCAGGTTCGGCCCCTCACGGTGGAGGTAAAAAGCCTACGTCCTGCTTGATTATATTGTTGTGGTTCTCGATTACAAGGATGCGGATTCGCTAACCTAGCTTTCGAGAGATTGCAACTTAGTCTTTCTTGTATAGGTGCTCCCCTTTATATATACAGGTGGAACCCTAGATTACATGAGAGTCTGGGTCGTCTTTTGACCCCTCTCCTATTCTATCCTTACTTGTTCTCCAAGTCGGCCTTCATACCACTCATCTTCCTCGTGAGCCGGCCCATTGCCTAAGCCGGCCTATCCTCGTTAGGCCTCGTCAAGCCGGCCCACCAAGAGTCCTTCAACCCCGCAGTGAGCTGACCCGCTGAGCCTGCTCTATGGCCGGGTTAACACCCTGCCGGGTCTGTATGGTGGTAAACATCCCCAACATTAGCCCTCAGTTTGACTTGAATTTATTCATGTTAAACTTCATCCTAAAATAGCAAAACATTAGTAAGATACTCTCCAAGTGCTTCCCAAGCCGGTCCTTTAGAACGCTGTCCTTGACCGGCTCAATTTGCCGGGTTAAGTAGATCGACGGGTCATTCCTTCAGGTTCAGACTTAGCATTTTGTATTTCCTTTTCTTGATGACGTCGCAATCCACTTCCGCAGAATCCGGGATGACATCATGCCGTATCTTTGAGTGGGTTCATATGATCCTGTCAGGCGCGAAAATCGAGGAGCCCACAGCCGAAAATTACTGTGCCGCCTGGGACTCCGCACCCGTCGTTCCAATTTTAACCGTGCCTATAAAGAGGCCAGCTCACCACCATTCCACCTTTTACCCCTTGCTCTTCTTCTTCCTCGCGTCCGCTTCCTCTTGCAACCGAAGCCCCGCCGCCTTCGAGCTCTCCGACCACCTCGACCGCGTCCTCAAGTCACACCGTCGTCGCCGGAGCTCACCCAAACCGATCAGGCCGCCCCGCCGCGCTATCTCCCCTTCAAGTTCACTCCGGCCAGATCTGTAAGTGTTCCCCGCCATTACCGCGGTTTTCCTCAAGTTCTTCCGTGTTCTTCATTGCGGCCATGGTAGATCTCAAATGCCTTCAGTCTTTTTTGGTTTTAGTTCCCGTAGCCATTCCGCAGCATTTTCCATATTAGTAGATCCATTGTGCTGCCGTAGCTAAACCCATTGCGGTTCATCTTACCATACGAAGAACACGCTCAGCCCTTATTTCTTCATTTTTTCCCTTTTTCAGATCCGTAGAATTTTCTTACTATGCGAAAACTTGTTTGCGGGTTCATAACCTAGATTCTGTTTCAACACTTGTAAAAATCCATAATACGCAGCCTCCGGCTTATCTGTGCTAGTGATCCTGACCCAGAATTTTTCTGCATCCTAGATCCTATTTCAACACTTAGCAAAAACCCAGAACACTATTGATTCACCAGCACCGGCTTACTTGTATACCGGCTTATCATTGCTTTCAGCGGCTTGCACAAATTCATGTCATGGCTTCAGCAATCATGTTCGTCTTATCATTTTGCCGAGTTATACCTTCAAATATTCGGACGGCTTGTCCTAACACGCCGGCTCTTCATTATTACCTTGCAGCTGAAACCTTGAATCATCATGGATCCCAAGACCGACAAGGCCTGCAACTGGGTTAGATCCCATGTCTCAACCCTCATGTTAACTGAGCTCGTGGGGCAAGGCCTCTTGCCGGTTCAAGAGACAATCAGCCAGCGGGCGCCTGATGAAGAGAGCTCCCCCAGCCTAACAAGACGAAGTGGTGATCTTCGCAGATCATCTTCAGAAGGGTTTTCGTCCGCCCGGGTCAAAATTCTTCCGTGACGTTCTCAACTTTTTCGACCTCTGACCGCAAGATCTCGGTCCAAACTCAATATCCAATCTCTGCCAGTTTCAAGTCTTCTGCGAAGTGTATCTCCAAACAGAGCCAACTGTCCTTCTCTTTCGAGAATTCTTCTACATCAACCATCAGACCGAGTTCACCGATGGTCCTAGTATAGAACTTGGTGTCATTTCCATTCAAAGGCAAAGAAATACTCCTTTTCCTGAGGCCAAGCTGGCGAGTCATCCCAAGGGTTGGAATAAGACTTGGTTTTATTGCAAGAACACTGCTCCTCAAGGTGAAAACCCCCTGCCTGGTTACAGACAGGACCGGCTCAATGCCACAGTTGCCTTTTCGGGTTGGCCGTCAGCAGAGGAACGTAAGCAATTTGCCCCTATTTATTCCAAACTAAGGGCCTTAGCTGCTAACGGCCTCACCGGGATCGACCTGACCCGGTGCTGGATAAGTTGGCGAATCAAGCCCCTTAGCCAAAGGGGCGACTTGATGTGCAATTATACCGGCGAGCCGGCTGACGTTCAATGCTTCAGCCAAGTTAATTTTTCTGTGAGTGACATCAACAAAGCTACCAAGAAATTGTTGGGAGAGCCCCAAGATAAATGCAACAAGACTGGGCCAGCTCACTTCCGCTTGACCAACCCGGTGCCTTCAGTAAGTACTTGCACCCTCTTATCCTGTTCTTGACTCGCTTTTTCCATCTCAATCATAACCACCGACTCATCCCAAATGCAGGCAGACGACAAGTTTTGGAAAAAGAAGAAGCCTCGACAACCCGCCCCCGCTCCAGTGGAGCCACAGGATGAGCCGGCCGATGCTGATGAGCCGGCTGCAGAAAACGAGGCTGAGGTAGAACTCGACTCGCTTGGTCGTTTTTTTTATTCAACTTACTGACGCCCCTTCTCTTCAGGATGAAGCTGAAATTAGCCACACCAACGAGCTAGAGGTAACGTTGATCTCTTCAGACTCTGACTCTCCAATACCTATTCGGAAGAAAACCCGGGCTGTAATCCGCAAGGTTCGAAGGAAGCCCCGGGTTGCCGTCCGTAAGGTCCCTTTTTCACACCAGGACGCTCATTTGGATCCCAAATTTGTTTTGAAGAAAACACATCAAGCCGGGACCTCCAAAAGGAAGACCCGGAGCAGTGAAGGCGAGTTAAGTGGCGGGCTTCCATACGAGCCGCCATCCCATAGAGCACGGGCAGACGTGCTTCTTAGTCCAACTCCCTCTTTTCCTCCAGCTGGTCATTTTAAGGAGCCCTTACATTTAAATGACTCAGCATATCAGAC
Organism: Elymus sibiricus; assembly: GCA_039707655.1. Taxonomy (NCBI): domain Eukaryota; kingdom Viridiplantae; phylum Streptophyta; class Magnoliopsida; order Poales; family Poaceae; genus Elymus; species Elymus sibiricus. Next base: position 120,721,703 of record CM077664.1, on the reverse strand, counting down.
GTCCCCCTCCTCGGGCGAGTCAAGCGCTACTCAGGCGCTGGCTTTCAACATCAACCCTGGGTAAGTAATCACTCCTGTGACATATAGCGGTTCCTTATTCCTTACTCTTTTAAATGAATAACTCCTTTTGTTTCTTGTACAGTGCCAAGGCTATCAAGAAGAAAGCACCTGCCGCGTCATCTGACCCGGTCATTCAACCAGGCTCTCAAGGAGAGAGAGAGAGAGAGGCCACCTTGGTCACCCAGGACGAGCCGGCGGTCCAGAACAGCCCGCCACCTCAAGACACCGCCAGCCCGGCTCATGCTCCCTCGCCTGTTATCCAGGAGAGAGAAAATCCAACTGAGGAGCAGCCCGAAGAGCCGCTCGTGGCACCGGCTTAGGATGATTTGGTGGTGACCAGAGAACAACAAGCGATTCCGGAGGCTTCTACTGCTCTTACCAAAATCCCCGCCAAGCCTGAGCCGGCCTCGAAGGACAAGGGAAAGACGGCTCTTAACTTTTCTACGTTCGAAGACCAAGATGCCAGTACCCTCAACCAGGCTGTGCTGACCCGGCTGTCTAAAAGCCGGGACACAGAGATCGCCATGATAACGTCATTGAAGCGGAAGTATGAGGTAATTTGCGCCCTTCGTTCGGTACCATATATATATGTAGCCCCCAAGGGCCGGGTCATTATAGAATGATGACCCGGGACTTCAAAATTGAACTCATAAGCAGAACTTCAATCGGTGACCCCAAAGGCCGGCTCGCCATTCATGACGACCGGGTCTTCATAACTTTAGTAGGATAGATCAATTTATGCATTAGCCCCCAAGTGCCATGTAGAGTGCCTGCAGCTGCATGGAACTTGCCTTGCTGATTGTGGTAAGCTCGAAAACATGTAGCCCCCATGTGCCAGGTTGTCCTTTAGGGCAGCTCGGGGCATGCGTATATGATGAATAACAGACTGCCCTGCCGGAAATGCTGGATCAACTGGAGGCCCAGGTTTCCTTCTTCCGAAAGGAAGCAAGGAAGGAGAAGAAACTGCGCAAAGACACTGAAGAATCCGCTGCTGAGGCCAACAAGTCTTTGGTCATTGTGAGGAACACCTTACAAGAAACTGAAGCTGCAAGAGCCGCCCAAGCCATGCGAGCTGAAGAGGCCGAAGCCAAACTTGAGCCGGTAACTCAAGAACTGACGACTTTAAAAGGGCAAATCACCGCCATGTGCCGAGCCATCTTTGGTAAGTAAAACAACTATTACGAGTCAATTGTACCGGCTTATCATGCTGAGCCGGCTTAACTGATCATGCGTACTTGTCCTTGAAGGCCGCAAGAACCAAACACTAGTGCAGCAACCACTGGTGAAATTAAAGGCCGTGTACACCCTTGTAGAGCAGCTGTACATAGGCGGCTGTCGTTGTATAATGGCTGCAAAGAACACCAAGGCGCCGCCGCAGCTAATTGCAGACACTTTGAAAGAGCTGTCAGTCGTGCCCAGGTGGTTCGAGGACTGGAAAAAGGCGGCTTGCCGCACTGGGGCCCTAACAGCGCTTGCTCGAGCCAAGGCATACGTGCCAGAACTCGATCCGGCTCAGGTGGTGGGCGGGTACCCAGAGTTCAACGTGGACGACTCGCCATTTACCAAGAAGAAATTCCAACGCTGCATCAAAGAAACCCGGGTTGCCGCCACCGATTTTGCAGAAGAGGCAGATCTGACCAGGTACCAGGTGCCCTACTACAAGGAGAACGAGCGGATAGAGCTGCCTAATCATGAGCCGGTGGCCCTAACCCGTATGCATAAGCCCTCCTTCGCTCCTGAAGTCGACCCTTCCTCCCTGATAACCGCCGATGCCCTATTTGAAGCATTGCGCTCAATTCAGTGGTCGACCGGCGAATCAAGTCAAGAGGCGGAGGATGACGACGGCCGCGAAGAGCCGGCACATGGTGCTTCATCGGGCGCTGGCGCCAGCTTTGACCCGGCGACATAAACACCGGCTTATCCTGTTATAGGCCGAACTTTGTAAAAATCTTTGTTGTGGCCGCAGTTGGTGGGCGGCTTGTTATAGCGTAGCTTGATAAACTTGTTACTGATGCCAGTGCCATTGCGTACTGTGCTTGCTTACTGCATATACAAATACTTTGTGTTTCTGTGAATCCTCTTTTGGGCTTCGAGAGCTGGTTTTTGCAATAGAGTGATTCTGCTGAAACAATAACAATTGCATGTAATGGTGACTGATGAAATCACATAAACAACGAGTAATCTTTGTTACTGTTTGCAATGAATCAAAAATATCTAAGTGAACTAAAGTAAATGCTATGCACGGATGTATGCATGTATGCAGAGATGAGTGCAACAAAAAGGAACTTAATCGTAATAAGCTGGCTGCTAAACACAACTTGAGACGGCCGGCTCATAAAGCTCAAGCCGGAATATGCTTTCATGAAGCTGGCACTTTGGCCTGTTGGTTTGTCCTCGCTCTCTGAAAGCCGGCTCTCACACAACCAATCGGACGTTTTAACTCTGACGAATTCAGGGTCACCTATGTGATTGACTCATCAGACGTACGCCGGGTCATTTGTAGGGAGTAGCATCTTCCTAACAGGCAGGTTTAACCAACTTTGTGGCATCTCGCCGGGTTAAAGGGTTTTGTAAGCTAAACTCAATTGAGTTGGAAGCCCCCAAATAACCAAGATCAACAAATAAAAATCCAGCACACAAATTTTGGCAAAACAACACTTTTTTTATACGGTGCTGCTGGTCGTTATTTTATTTGATCGAAAAATAGGTATATACATGATAGAAGGTATGTACAAAGATATGACCTAGTCGATGACTTAGGTGTAGTATGGCCGGAGCTGGGCAATGTTCCAGGGCCAGCTTGTTTCCTCCTCAGAGGTACGTGACTTATCTGCCTCTCGTATATCAATCAGGTAATATGACCCGTTGTTGAGATTCTTGCTGACCACAAAGGGCCCTTCCCAAGGTGGCGAAAGCTTATGCATGCCTGTCTGGTCTTGTATCAGACGGAGCACCAAGTCACCTTCGTGAAAAGTGCGGCTTCGAACTCTACGGCTGTGATAGCGATGTTGTAACATCCCAAATTTTGGAATATTATATTAATTAATAGAATGATTGATTGTTTGAATGATTCTTTGAAATTGAGTGAAATTTGAAAACTTAAAAAAAAAACTTTTGAATGAGAGGGAATAAAATGACTTTCCCCTTTGTTTTTGATTTCAAATACATCCAATTCAAATCAATGAGAGAAGATGACATGACTTCTTCAATACGATGTATTTGAAATTTTGGATTTTGAAAACTACTTTGAATCCATTTCATATTTGGCTCTATTTTAAAAGTTTGAATGAATTCAAACTCCCCTGCCTAAATTCAAAATTTTGAGATGAGGAACATGACCCTCCAAACCAGAGGTATTTTTGTGATTTATTTGAACCATAAAACCCATGGGATTATTTGATAATTATTTGCAAAAAGAAATAAAACCAATTTAGGTATTTTCTGAAAAATATTTTTTTAAAAGTATTTATTTTGGCCATGGAAAAATGTCCCTCAGATTGAATTTATTTTTCTGATAATTTTGATATATAATACTCCCATACTTGACTTTATATTTATTTCCTATTTTTAGTTTTCTTTCCTGATTTTAAATAAAAGGAAAATGTTTTATAAAAAGGAAAAACGATCGTGCTCTATTAGGAAACAGTGTGGCCCATATGGAATAGTACCGGCCCGATCTCCCTGCGCCAGATCCGAAAAGATTCGGATCGGCCACCGATCGCCCGCGCAACTCCTTGCGCTCGCTGACAGCCGGGCCCACGCCCGACCGCCTCCTCCCCTCGGTCATCCCCTTCCTTCTTACTCCCCTCCTTCCTTCGCCGGCGACCGCCTCGAATCCGACGGGATCTCGTCGATCCCCTTCCCTCCGAGCACCCCTGACCCCAGGGCTATCAAATCCGGGAGCCCCGCACCCCGTTTCGCCCGAATCCCGCTCGCCCGACCCTCTCCTCTCGCCGCAATCTCTCGCCGGAGTCCGAAGCCGCCGCTGCGCCATTGTCGCTCCCCCGCTCACCTCCGTCGCCCCCAACCGTCGCCGTGACCACCATTGCCACCATAGTCACCGTCCGCGCCTCCCCTTGCACTCGCCTGACCTCCAGAGCCACCGGAGTGAGCTCCCCGTCGACCACCCGAGTGCCACTACCTCTCACGAGCTCGCCGCCATCAACACCGTCGTCCCCAAGCTTCGACGAGGCCACCTTCGTGCTCGCCGTCCTCGTCTGAGTTACCTGAGCCCTTCGCCGTCGCCGGAGGATCACCGGAGCGCCATCCCGAGCACCTGGAGCTTCTGCCGCCGCCGCGACATCGCCGGAGACCTCCACCCCCTCTGTAAGTCGCAGGCATCCCTCCTAGCCGTCGGATCTAAAGCAACGGTTAGGATTAGATCATTTTTAATTGTATTTAAACGGCCGAACCGTTTTTCTTTAATTACCGCACGTTCGCTCGCTAGCCACCGCGCGCGCACGCCCGCAACCAATAGCGATGCGCCACGTAGCCCCCTGTTCGTTAGTTTAGGTTTTATTTTTTTCTGTTTTTGTTTTATTTAACAGAGTAGAATCTGTTTTTGTTTTAGCTATATCTTTTAGGTTTTTAAATTTTTTAATTTGATTCTTTTTGAATTAGGTCACAAATTTTATGCAGTTTCTGTAGATATAAAGTTTTACCATGTTTGAAAATTTGAAATTTGAATTCAAACAGATTTGCTTCAAACACTAAATTGCTTATATCTTGAGTTTAAAAAGAGGTTTTGAGTTGATTCTTTTTGATACTTGTCACTAGTGACTTTATTTAACAGTAGGTAGAGATTGAATTTTTTTTGAATATTTTAAATTAGGGTTTCAAGCAAAACAGATTCTGTTTTAGTTCTTTTAGGTTTATTTCTATTTCTTTTGCTTTAAATTGTTTTAATTTAATTTATTTTATATTAGTTGACAAGTTTTACTTTGTTTTATGTTAGTTAGAAGTAGTGCTTCAACCAAGTTTATTTTTATGTCATTTATTATTTTGATAGCATGAAATCAATTCTAGTTTCATAATAACTTGCAAATTGGTTTCATTGCTAGTTTGATTTCCTATTTGAAAATATTTTTATAAATTGTTTTATAAGTTTTACTTTCTGTTATTTTTTTTTATATTGTTGTTTTCTGTTATTTATTATTTTGTTGTTTTTCTTGTTGTTAAGTTTAATTGACAAACACTTATGTTGTTAGTGTGTTGTTTTCATAATTTTTAGTTGTTCTTCAAAAGTAATTCTTTTTGCTAGTAAAATCTTTGCTAAAATACTTTTGTTAGATTTTGCTTTGTTGTTATTTTTTTGCTATTGAAAAGTAGGTTATTTGTAGGGAAAACTACCTTTGGTTGTTGTGATGAAGTTTTGTTGTTTTAACTTTTGTCTTAAGTATTTCCTTCATCACAACACTTTTGTATTTGGTTTTTGTGTTGCCTTTTGATTGTTAGTATTGATTGCTAGTATGATTTCTTATATGAGTGCAATGTTTGATTATATAGATTTTATCGGAGAGTGACGAATAGTTCTATCAAGTTATTTCTGAGAGCGATATTTATCTTCATCAACAGTACATGCAAGTTCACTTTGATCATCTTACATTACCTATGTTTTATTTGCATTAGCATAATTCTCTCCATCATACATCCAGTAGGATATTGAGCTTGAACTTGTGGTAGTATCATGAGGTAGGAGAAACCCAACACCCTGTTACCATTTGCCCGGGAAGGGACGATACTTCACAATTGCTACGCTTTAGTAGACGGGGTTTGGTTGTGAGATTCAGGAGTGTTGTGAGGTTAATTAATTATTTCAAGACATGCATGATGATCAAGACTCAAGGACTCAATATACCTCTGGGTGGATTGGACATGCATTTTGGCAGCCTGATATCTATCATGGTTATGCCGGGAATCCTGGTATCTACCTGTGATCATCCCAACGGAATGCCACCCAGGCTCAAAGAGATGGATGGATACTTCAAGGCCGGAAAGCTTACGTGTGCAACCGCAAGTCAATATGGGCTCTGGCTTGGTTAACCTTAGTGGTGACTCTGGTAGGTCAGATTGCTACGAGATGTAGAAGAACAGTAGGATTGGATGGGCACTGACTTTCTACCGGAGGATCGCTTTGGAAGGCCATGTTTCGATCGTCTCGTTCTCAAACATCATGCAGTGCGAGGACACAACGAGAGGGATCGAATCTTGCGGGTAAAGTGTACAAACCTCTGCAGAGTGTCAAACTAATCGATTGGCCGTGTCCCCGGTTACGGACAACATGAGCACCGGAGATGATACTATCAGCCAGCTCAACACAATTAATAAATTATGATGAGTGGGTCTATTAATAATTTTGGGACATGAGAATTGGTTGGTGGAACCATCTCATTAACAACCAACTTTTGTAGTGATATTTCCGTTTGACTCCTTTGTTGTAGGAAAAATAAAACCAGCTTTTCTGCAAAAACTCAGACACATAGCCACAAAGCCTTTTGCATATAGAATAGTCTTATCATTTTAACCTATGGTGATCTTGCTGGTACATTCAATGTACTAACCTACACGGCTGCAACGTCTTATGTTGCAGATACTTCTCTATGACGAGTAAGAGTACGATTTAGGGTTACGGTCTACACTCAACCCGCCGTTGGTGTTTATTGGGACTCCACTCCCGTTGACTGTTTCCGCTGAGATTTAAGAGGTATATATCAATATTTACGTTATTTACATGTGATTGCACTTTGATATATACATTGATGTACTGTGTGTGCCAGCATACTGATCCAGGGATGGCACTGACACACACAGGCTTGACTCGTTTTGAGTCGGGACGCTACAGATGTAGGTCTTGTTGATAAATCGCGGATCTGGACGCAGCAAGTTCGCGTTCCTCTTCCAGAGCATCAAGAGCGTCTTGGCGAGCCTGCTCATTGTCTGATTCCACATAAGCCGCCACTCGAGGAGAGTCATGACGAATATCGCTTGGAAGTACAGCTTCTGCACCATAGACTAGGAAAAACGGCGTATAGCGTGTTGATCTGTTGGGAGTAGTCCGTATGCTCCAAAGCACCGAAGGCAATTCTTCTTCCCAGCAACCCGGCGTGCGCTGCAAAGGCACCATGAGCCGGGGTTTGATACCATGCAGCAATTCCTGATTGGCCCGTTCTGCCTGTCCGTTGGACTGAGGATGCGCAACCGATGCTAGATCAAGCCGGATGTGCTCCTGTTGACAGAACTGTTCCATGACTCCCTTGGAAAGATTGGTTCCATTGTCTGTAATGATACTGTGCGGGTAGCCAAATCAGAATATCAGCTTTTTCAGAAACTTGTCAGCTGTCGCCGCGTCGCAGTTGTTGATCCGTGTTACCCTACTAAACCTTACTGTCACCGGTGTTCGGTATAACACTTCACGGTCTCCTCGCTCCTAGCCTCACCAGTGCTCGATCTTCATGATCCTGGGTACCTGCATGGATGAAGATCGCGAACAAGACAAGAGACATCTTCACGGAACAGTTTTATTTCACACATACGGGATGTTATGTCAAAGTCTTCCGTTGATCCCCTCAACAAATACCTTGGGTTGCAAGGCTTATGCCTCAACCCATACCTTACCGAACTACTCACACATGGAGATCAGATCGCGGGAAGAAAACATTGAAGAACACATCTTGAGATTGATTGATTGCAATATGTCTTACAATGGATGCCTTGTGCGATGCACGATTACAAGTATGAATGGGATGGAAGAGCACTATGGTGGTGGTGGAGATGGCTATGGCGATGGAGATGGCGGCGGCTAGGATTTGTGGATGAGGATGATGATGAAGAGGTTCTGGCTTCTATGCTCGTCTCCTGGTTGACATTTCGACGGGGTCCCTTTAACGAAAGTTGTTCAGGTGGACGATCTGCCTTGAAATCCATGCCGAACGGGCGCTCATACGGGTGCTCGCGCCCGTATGCAATGTCGTCTTTTGTGCTGCCTTCGCGCAGACGCCTCTTGTTGATTCCTTCTTCCTCCATTCTCCATCCATTTCATTTCCACACGCGATTTCTTCCTTTTTTTAGCCCATTTCCAGTGGAAACACATCAAAGAGAGGATTTGTGGAATCCCTTGCACTTATTTGCCATTAGTGATAATATCGGAGCAAATATCTCTTTTTAAATGAAATATCTCGCTTTAAACAAAGGTGAAATGAGTGTAAAAATATCACTCATCAGTTATCAAGATCAACTGCAAGTTCTATTCCACATCATTATCAGATTCTTTACTATTGTCTGGTTGAGCATCATTATGATCATCATTATCATTATCACTAGGCAAATGTTCATTACCAGACTGTGTCTCAGCATTAGAAACAGAAACATTATTAGGATTCTCAGAAGGTTTTTCTACAGCAGGTTCACTAGAATCATGCAAAGTTTTATCCTTTTTCTTTTTCTTCTTCTTAGATGAACTAGGTACTTCATTATTAATTCTCTGAGAATCTTGCTTAATTCTTTTAGGATGACCTTCAGGATATAGAGGATCCTGAGTCATTTTACCACCTCTAGTAACCACTCTAATAGCATGATCATTCATTTTATTATTCGTCTCATTAAGCAAATCATTTTGTGACTTAGAGACTTGTTCTAACTAAGTGTGAACCATAGAAGCATGTTTACATAGGCCTTTAACATCATTAGTAGTCCTAAACATCAAATCACTCAAGCGTTCAATCATAATAGCATTTCGTTTTAGTTGATTGCTTACATATCTATTAAAGTTTTCTTGCTTCACAACAAAGTTATCAAATTCATCCAAGCATTGACTAGGAGATTTATTGTATGGAATATCACCTTCATCAAATTTACGAAGAGAATTTACCTCTACTACCCGTGTCGGGATATCAAGTCCATGTATTTCTTCAATAGGTGGTAGATTTTTAACATCTTCAGATTTAATACCCTTTTCTTTCATAGATTTCTTTGCTTCTTGCATATCTTCTGGACTGAGGAATAGAATACCTCTCTTCTTTGGAGTAGGTTTAGGTGGTGGTTCAGGAAGTATCCAATCATCGGCATTCCTCAATATATTATCTAGTAATTCTTGAGCTTGTTCAACAGTTCGTTCCCTAAAAACACGACTAGCACAACTATCTAGGTAATCCCTAGAAGCATCGATTAGTCCATTATAAAAGATATCAAGTATTTTATTTTTCTTAAGAGGATGATCAGGCAAAGCATAAGTAATTGGAGAAGCCTCCCCCAAGCTTGAGGGAGATTCTCTTCTTCAAATTGCACAAAGTTATATATTTCTTGTAAGGCAGCTTTTTTTTATGAGCAGGAAAATATTTTTCAGAGAAGTAATAAATCATATCATGGGAACTACTCACACAACCAGGAGCAAGGGTATTGAACCATTCTTTAGCATTACCCTTTAATTAGAAAGGAAACAACTTAAGAATATAGTAATAGCGAATTTTTTGCTCATGAGCAAATAGGGTGGTAATGTCATTCTATTTAGTAAGATGTGCCACAACAGTTTCAGATTCATAACCATGAAAAGGGTCAGATTCTACCAAAGTAATTAATTTAGGTTCAACGGAGAATTCAAAATCCTTATCTGTAATAGAGATAGGAGAAGTAGAAAACTTAGGATCATATTTCATTCTCTCTATCATAGCCTTTTCTTTCAGCTTACTCAGTAATTTCATAAGATCATCTCTATCATTACAAGCAAGAAAATCTCTAGAAATCTCCCCATCCATAACATAACCCTCTGGTATATTAGGCATTTCATATCTAGGAGAGATATGTATAATTGGTGAATCATAATTTTCATCAGTTTCAGCATTCTCAAGTTCTTTAGATCTAGCAATTTGTTCATCAAGAAATTCACCTAGTGGCATAGTTTTATCAAGCAGAGTACTAGCATCATCACAAGGTTCATTTATAGCAGAAGTAGTATCACCAATTACTTGCGACGTATCAGAATGAATAGCAGGTGGTGGTGTCGCAAGCCTACTTAAAATAGATGGTGAATCAAGTGCGGAGCTAGATGGCAATTCCTTGCCTCCCCTTGTCTTAGAGGGTACGATCTTGGTCTTAGCGTCTTTCAGATTCTTCATAGTGAAAACCAAATATCCAACTCCCAAGTGAACTTAATAAATAGAGTTGTGCTCCCCGGCAACGGCGACAGAAAAAGGTCTTGATAACCCACAAGTATAGGGGATCACGACAGTCTTCGCAGGTAGTATTTTACCCAATTTATTGATTCGACACAAGGGGAGCCAAAGAATATTTATAAGCCTTAGCAGTTGAGTGGTCAATTCAAACACACCTGGAGAGCTAAATATCTGCAGCAAAATATTTAGTAGCACAGTACTTTGATAGTTTTGATAGTAACAGTAACAACAATAGTAGCAGTTTTGTAGTGATTGTAACAGCAGTAGCAACAGTAGTAACTTAGCAAAGATCAATATGAGCAAAGCGTAGGCATTGGATCAGCGATGGATATTTGCGTTGGATGACATTCATCATGTAACAGTCACAACCTAGAGCGATTCACAATAGCTCCAATTCATTAATTCAATGCAGGCATGTATTCTGTATATACTAAGAACTTGCATGACATCTTTTGTCCTACCCTCCCGTGGTAGCGGGGTCCATAAGGAAAACTAAGAGATATTAAGGCCTCCTTTTAATAGAGAACCAGAACAAAGCATTAACACATAGTGAATACATGAACTCCTCATACTACGGTCATCACTGGAGTGAATCCCAATTATTGTCACCTTGGGGTCTGCGGATCATAACACATAATAGGTGCATACAACTTACAAGATAGGAGCCAAAACACACTTATATTCATGAAAACATAATAGGTTCAGATCTGAAATCATGGCACTCGGGCCCTAGTGATAAGCATTAAGCATAGCAAAGTCATAGCAACATCAATCTCAGAACATAGTGGATACTAGGGATTAAGTCCTAACAAATTGACTCGATTACATGATAAATCTCATCCGATTCTATCACCGTCCAGCAAGCATACGAAAGAATTACTCACTCCCGACGGTGAGCATCATGGAATTGTTGATGGAGAAGGGTTGATGATGACAACGACGACGAATCCCCCTCTCCGGAGCCCCAAACGGACTCCAGATCAGCCCTCCCGATGAAAACAGGAGGTGGCAGCGGCTCCGTATCGTAAAACGCGATGATTCCTTCTCTTTGATTTTTTTTATCCGTGAGACGGTACTTATGGACTTCGATTTAGGGCAAACGGAGGTCTATGGGACCCACGAGCTCATGTGGCGCGCCCTAGGTAGCTCCGTGGTGGCCCCCCTCCAGCAGATCTTTTCGCCAATAATTTTTATATATTCCAGAAAAATTCTCTATAAGTTTTCAGCCCAATCCGAGAACTTTTATTTTTGCACAAAAATAACACCATGGTAGTTCTGCTGAAAACAACGTCAGCCCGGGTTAGTTTTATTCAAATCATGCAAATTAGAGTCCATAACATGAGCAAAAGGGTTTGGAAAAGTAGATGCGTTTGGGACGTATCAGTGTGCATCCAACTTGCTTGCTCATGAAGACCTCGGGCATTTGAGGAAGCCCGTCATCGGAATATACAAGCCAAGTTATAATGTAAAAATTCCCACTAGTATATGAAAGTGACAAATCATGGAGACTCTCTATATGAAGAACATGTGCACAAGTGTGGTAAAAGGATAGTAGCATTGCCCCTTCTCTCTTTTTCTCTCATGTTTTTTCTTTTCTCAAATTTTTAGAACAATATGATGAACCTCATCCCCACTTTTTCGTGGACTCATCAGTCTCCATGATTCTTTACTTCACTGGGACAATGCTCTAATAATGATCATCACACTTCTTTTTTACTTACAACTCGATAAACTGACATGACTCTATATGAATGCCTCTGGCAGTGTACCAGGATGTGCAATGATCTAGCGTAACATGTATTACAATGATGAACGGTGGTTTTGCCACAAATATCATGTCAGCTCTATATGATCATGCAAAGCAATATGATGATGAACACACAAGTCATGTGAATAGTAACCACGAAAGTTGCATGGCAATATATCTCGGAATGGCTATGGAAATGCCATGATAGGTTGGTATGGTGGCTGTTTTGAGGAAGGATATAATGAGGCTTATGTGTGATAGAGCGTATCGTATCACGGGATTTGGATGCACCGGTGAAGTTTGCACTGATTCTCAAGGTGAAAATGGGCAATGCACGGTACCGGAGAGGCTAGCAATATATGGATAGGTGGGAGTGTTGTATTAGTCCATGAACTGACATTAGTCATAAAGAACTCACATACTTATTGTGAAAGTTTTATTAGCCCTCAAAGCAAAGTACTACTCGCTTGCCCCAAGGGAGGAGGTTGGTAGGAGTTAACCATCGTGCGCCCCCGATTCGAACAACACTAAGGATTTCAACGAGGAATAAATATGCTCCAACATCCCTGCCATGCCATGACCGACACTTAAGTGAGCAGTGCATAACAAGCTTTAATATCGATATCTTTACTAACCAATTATTATGAACCAATACTCTTTAATATTACTACATCAATATTATTAAATCACATGATTCATATTCAGTGATCTACACAAAAGTTTTTATTATATCATTCTTGTATACCTATCATTCTTGAACTAGTCTTATAACCCGTGCACAATACCACTTCCTATTTAACTCTCAAAAAGATATAAGTGAAGCATGAGAGTGTAAATGGTTTTTATAGAATATAACAACGCCCGTGCTCTAAAGATATAAGTGAAGCACATGAGCAACTGCCTAACTCAAAAGATATAAGTGAAGCGCATAGAGCATTCTAACAAATTGTGATGAATATGTGTCTCTCTCAAAAGGTGTGTCTAGCAAACAATGATTGTGGCAAACTAACAAACAAAATAAAACTGTAGCACATGACGCTCCAAGCAAAACTCATATCATGTGATGAATAAAAATATAGCTCCGAGTAACATACCGATGAATTGTAGACGAAAGAGGGGATGCCATATGGGGCATCCCCCAGCTTAGACGATTGGGTTTTCCTTGAATATTACCTTCGGGTGCCTTGGGCATCCCCAAGCTTAGGGTCTTGCCGCTCCTTATTCCTTCATCCATCATGATCTCACCCAAAACTTGAAAACTTCGTCACACAAAACTCAACAGAAACTTCATGAGATCCGTTAGTATAATAAATCAATCATCCACTTTAGGTACTGTTATAAATAGATTCATAATTTCCCTTGCATAATACCTACTGTATTCTAACTTCTCCATGACTTATACCCCCCCCCCCCCCCGATATAATCCATAGCATCATGATACGTCTCCAATGTATCGACTTTTCCAAACACTTTTGCTCTTGTTTTGGACTCTAATTTGCATGATTTGAATGAAACTAACCTGGACTGACGCTGTTTTCAGCAGAACTACCATGGTGTTGTTTTTGTGCAGAAATAAAAGTTCTCGTATTGGGCTGAAAATTTACAAAGAATTTTCTGGAATATATAAAAATTATTGGTGAAAAGATCTACTGGAGGGGGGCCACCACAGAGCCACAAGCTCAGGTGGCGAGCTCCCCCTAGGGCGTGCCACCTGAGCTTGTGGGCCCCTCGATCCTCCATTTGCCCTACCTCCAAGTCCATAAGTACCATCACACGGAGAAAAAATAGGAGAGAAAGTTTCATCACGTTTTACGATATGGAGTCGCCGCCACCTTCTGTTCTTCATCGGGAGGGCTGATCTGGAGTCCGTTCTGGGCTCCGGAGAGGGGGATTCATCGCCGACGTCATCATCAACCCTTCTCCATCGACAATTCCATGATGCTCACCATCGGGAGTGAGTAATCTATTTGTAGGCTTGCTGAACGGTGATAGAGATGGATGAGATTTATCATGTAATCGAGTCAATTTGTTAGGGCATGATCCCTAGTATCCACTATGTTCTGAGATTGATGTTGCTATGACTTTGCTATGCTTAATGCTTGTCAATAGGGCCCGACTGCCATGATTTCAGATCCGAACCCTTTATGTTAGCATCAATATATTTGAGTTCTTGATCCTATCTGCTAGTTATATGCACTTGCTATTGTTCTGAACCGTAGACCCCGAAGTGACAATAATCGGGATACTCTCCGGGGATGACTGTAATTCGAGGAGTTCATGTATTCACCATGTGTTAATGCTTTGTTCCAGATATCTATTAAAAGGAGGCCTTAATATCCCTTAGATTTCCTTATGGACCCCGCTGCCATGGAAGGGTAGGACAAAAGATGTTATACAAGTTCTTACTATAAGCACGTATGACTATATACGGAATACAAGCCTACATTGAATTGATGAATTGGAGCTATTGTGTATCACTCTAGGTTGTGACTGTTGCATGATGAATGTCATCCACACTAATATCCATCACTGATCCAATGCCTACGCTTTGCTCATATTGATCTTTGCTAAGTACTATTGTTGCTACTACTGTTACAATCATTACAAAACTGCTACTGTTACCATTACTATCAAAACTATCAAACTACTATGCTACTAAACACTTTGCTGCAGAGAATTAACTTTCTAGGTGTGGTTGAATTGACACCTCAATCGCTAAGACTTATAAATATTCTTTGGCTCCCCTTGGGCCGAATCAATAAATTGGGTGAAATACTACCCTCGAAGACTGTCGCGATCCCCTATACTTGTGGGTTATCAAGACCTTTTTCTGGCGCCATTGCCGGGGAGCATAGCTTTACTTATTAAGTTCAATTGGGAGTTAATTATTTGCTTGTTACTATGAAGAATCTGAAAGACCCTAAGACCAAGATCGTACCCTCTAAGACGAGGGGAGGTAAGGAACTGCCATCTAGCTCTGCACTTGATTCACCTTCTTTTTTAAGTACCCTTGCGACACAACCGCCTGCTATTCAATCTGATATGTCACAAGTAATTGATGAAACTGCTTCTGTTATAAATGATACTTATGATGATGCTAGTACTTTTCTTGGTAAAACTGTGCCACTGGGTGAATTTCTTGATGAACAAATAGCTAAATCTGGAGAACTTGAGAATGCTAAAACAGATGAAAATTATGATTCACCTATTATGCCTAGCTCTCCTACTAGATATGAAATGCCTAATATACCTGAGGGATATGTAATGGATGGGGAGATTGCTAGATATTTTCTTGCCTGTAATGATAGAGGATCTTAAGAAATTACTGAGTAAGCTGGAAGAAAAAGCTATGAATGAAAAAAAGAAATATGATCCTAAGTTTGCAACCTCTCCTATCTTTGTTACTGATAAGGATTATGAATTCTCTGTTGATCCTGAATTAATTACTTTGGTAGAATCTCACCCTTTTCATGGTTATGAATCTGAAACTGTTGTGGCACATCTTACTAAATTAAATGACATTGCCACACTATTTGCTCAAGAGGAAAAGATTCGCTACTACTATATTCTTAAGTTGTTTCCTTTCTAATTAAAGGGTGATGCTAAAGAATGGTTTAATACTCTTGCTCATGGTTGTGTGCGTAGTCCCCAGGATATGATATATTACTTCACTGAAAAATATTTTCCTGCTAATAAGAAACAAGCTGCCTTACAGGAAATATATAACTTTGTGCAACTTGAGGAAGAGCATCTCCCTCAAGCTTGGGGGAGGCTTCTCCAATTATTAAATGCTTTGCCTGATCATTCTCTTAAGAAAAATGAAATACTTGATATCTTTTATAATGGACTAACTGATGCATTTAGGGAGTACCTAGATAGTTGTGCTGGTTGCGTTTTCAGGTAACGAATGATACGTCTCCAACGTATCTATAATTTTTGATTGTTCCATGCTATTATAGTATCAATCTTGGATGTTTTATATGTAATTATATGTCAATTTATATCATTTTTGGGAACTAACCTATTAACCTAGTGCCCAATGCCAGTTGCTGTTTTCTACATGTTTTTGGTTTTTCAGAAAATCAGTACCAAACGGAGTCCAAACGCTATGAAATTTTTTGACAATTTGTTCTGGACAAAAGAGACCCTAGAAGCTTCGGGGGAGGACCATAAGACCAACGAGGAGACGACAAGGCAACAGGGCACGCCTAGGGGGGTGGCCGCGCCCCGTTACCTTGTGGGCCCCATGTGGCTCCTTTTGACCTAATTCCACTTCTATAAATTCTCAAATATCGGGAAACCAACAGAGAACCACCTCGAATAACTTTTCCGCCGCCGGAAGCTTCTGTTATTCCGCGATCCCATCTGGAGGCCTTTTTCGGTACCCTGCCGGAGGGGGAATCGATCACGGAGGGCTTCTACATCAACCTTACTGCCTTACCGATGATGTGTGAGTAGTTCACCATAGACCTACGGGTCCATAGCTAGTAGCTAGAAGTCTTCTTCTCTCTCTCTCTCTGATCTTCAATACAATGTCCTCCTCGATCTTCTTGGAGTTCTATTCGATGTAATCTTCTTTTGCGGTGTGTTTGTTGGGATCCGATGAATTGTGGGTTTATGATCTGAATATTCATGAGAAGTAATTGAGTCTTTTCTGAACTTTATTATGCATGATTTTTATAGATTTGTATTTCTCTCCGATCTATTCGTTTGGTTTGGCCAACTAGATTGATTTATCTTCAGCGGGAGAGGTGCTTTGTAATGGGTTCAATCTTGCGGTGCTCTATATCCCAGTGACAAAAAGGGACAAGACATGTATTTGTATTGTTGCCATTAAGGGTAAAACGATGGGGTTTATTCATATTGATTGGGTTTACTTTGTCTACATCATGTCATCTTGCTTAAGGCGTTACTCCGTTTTCATTAACTTAATACTCTAGATGCATGCTGGATAGCGGTCGATGGGTGGAGTAATAGTAGTAGATGTAGGCAGGAGTCGGTCTACTTGTCTCAGACGTGATGCCTATATACATGATCATTGCCTTGAATATCGTCATAACTATGCGCTTTTCTATCAATTGCCCAATAGTAATTTGTCTACCCACCGTATGCTATGTGTTCGAGAGAGAAGCCTCTAGTGAAAACTATGGCCCCCGGGTCTACTTTAAACATAAAAAGAAAACCTAAATATACTTGCTGCAATTTTATTTATTTTATTTTGTTTTGCAATTTATCTATCTACCACTACAAGATTGAATCCTTGCAAGTAACGAGTTTAAGGGGATTGACAACCCTCTTGCCCGCGTTGGGTGCAAGTATTTGCTTTTGTGTGTGCAGGTGCTGTTCACGAGGCTTTGCGTGATTCTCCTATTGGTTAGATAACCTTGGTTCTCACTGAGGGAAATACTTATCTCTACTCTGCATCTCCTCTCCTCTTCGGGGAAAATCCCAACGCAGCTCACAAGTAGCAGGAAGAATTTCTGGCGCCGTTGCCGGGGAGACATCATCAAAACCTATCAAGTACCTTTACACAGACTATCATCTACTTGCTCTACTTTTTATTTGCCTTTGCCTCTCATTTTCATCTCCCCCACTTCTCATAAAAAATACAAAAACACAAAAATATTTTTGTTTGCTCGTTTGCTTGATTGCAATAATTGTGTGACTCAATGAAAATAAAAATATAGACATATGGATCCTGATCCGCTTGCTAATCTTTTCAAACAATCCAATTATGATGAACCAATTGCTAGTGAGTTGAGTTCACTTGATTATCTTTATGAAGTTTTGCTTGAAAACCGTGAATCTGAAAATTGTGATGAAGTGCTAAAAGAAGAAGTTTATAAAGTGATTCATGATAGCTCCTTGAATGAAAAACATGATTGCAATGATATTATTATAAATTCTATTAATGTCAGTTGTGCTAATGATATGCAAAACTACAAGCTTGGGGATGATAATTTTGTCATGTCCACTACTTATTGCAATGATCATGATTGGGGTGATAATGCTTCTTATGATCTTGAAAAGTTATTTAAGACTCATGATGAATATGTTATTGATAATAAAATTTGCAATACTACTAAAAGTGGGTTTGGAAGAGTGTCAACTTTAGGTAAAAAGATCCCACATATTTGGAGAGTGTTCAATCTTATGAATTTTTTGATAAAAGTGGGTTTGGAGAGGTCATGAATTTAGTTGATGATTATCTCACTATCTTGGAAGATTATAAAACTTTTATGCATATGGATCATAAAGGGAATGTTTTACATGATAATTATATTGTTGAGTTTGATTATGATGCTACATGTAATTATTATGAGAGAGGAAAATACGGTTGTAGAAATTTTCATGTTACTCAATTACCTCTCTCGAAGTTCAAATTGTCAATGTTTTATTCTTCTTCCTTGCATATGCTAAATAGTTCTTGCCTTGATAATTTGTTTGCTTATAAAATGCCTATGCATAGGAAGTATGTTAGACTTAAATGTGTTTGTCACATGTTTTAAGATGCTTTCTTTGTATTTCAATTATCTTTCATATGAGCATCATTGAAATCTCAAGCCTATTTGGCTATAAAGAAAGAGATTGCTGGGAGACAACCCAATAGTTATCTTTATTTTTAATTTTTCCTTTGTGTGTGTTTAGACAATTATATCTACTGTTATGATTGTGTTTTCATCTTTTAATTAGTGTTTGTGCCAAGTAATGCCTTTAGGATGATTTGGATGATAGTATGATTGATGCTGTTTGAAAACAGAAAGTTTTGCGCCCAGTTCTGGATTTTTAGTTCTGTACTAGAATGTCAGAAAAATCTGAAACTTTTACAAAGTATTTACATATGAATTTTTTACGTTGTCCTAATTTTTCAGAAATTTTGGAGTTAAAGAAGTATGATTTTTATTCAGATCTTTACAGACTGTTCTGTTTTAGACAGATTCTGTTTTCTATTGCATAGTTCGCTTATTTTAATGATGCTATGGATTATATCGGAGGGTATAAGTCATGGAGAAGTTACAGTACAGTAGCATTATGAAATAATTAAATATTAATCAATTTATAACAGTACCTAAAGTTTAAGATTTGTTTGTTATACTAACGGATCTCATGAGGTTTCTGTTGAGTTTTGTGTGCTGAAGTTTTAAAGTTTTTGGTGACATCACGATGGATGAAGCAATAAGGAGCGGCAAGACCCTAAGCTTGAGGATGCCCAAGGCACCCCAAGGTAATATTTAAGGAATACCCAAGCGTCTAAGCTTGGGGATGCCCCGGATGGCATCCCCTCTTTCGTCTACAATCTATCGGTATATCACTTGGAGCTATATTTTTATTCATCACATGATATGAGTTTTACTTGGAGCGTCTTGTGCCATAGTTTTATTTTTTTAGTTTTCTTTTTAGTTTGCCACAATCATCTTTTGCTGAATACACCTTTTGAGAGGGACACACATTTATCGTGATTTGTTAGAATACTCTATGTGCTTCACTTATATCTTTTGAGCTAGGCAGTTGCTCTAGTGCTTCACTTATATCTTTTAGAGCACGGCGGTGGTTATATTTTAAAGAAATAGTTGCACTCTCATGCTTCACTTAAATATTTTTGAGAGTCTAATAAATAGTAATGGCAATTTGCACTGGTTATAAGACTAGTCCATCAAGGATAGGTATTCAAGAGGGATATAATAAAAACTTTCATGTAGATCACTAAATATGAAACGTGTGGTTTAATGATATTAATGTCGTAATATGAAAGGATATTGGTTCATGATCATTGGTTAGTAGAAATATCGGTATTAAATTTTGTTATTAACTTCTCATCTAAGTGTTGGTCATGGCATGGTGGGGAGGTCCGAGCATTTTTATGTCTGAAATGAAATCCTTGAGTGCTGTTACAATCGGGGGTGCGTGATGGTTAACTCCTACCAACCTCCTCCCTAGGGGCATGGAAGTAGTACTTTGCTTCAAGGGCTAATAGGCCTTGCAATAAGTATGTGAGTTCTTTATGACTAATGTGAGTCCATGGATTATACGCACTCTCACCCTTCCGCAATTTGCTAGCCTCTTTGGTACCGTGCATTGCCCTTTCTCACCTCGAGAGTCGGTGCAAACTTCGTCGGTGCATCCAAACCCCGTGATATGATACGCTCTATCACACATAAGCCTCCTTATATCTTCCTCAAAACAGCCACCATACCTACCTATTATGGCATTTCCATAGCCATTCCGATATATATTGCGATGCAACTTCCACCGTTCCGTTTATATGACACACATCTTCATTGTCATATTGCTTTGCATGATCATATAGCTGACATAGTATTTGTGGCTCAGCCATCGTTCATCATTTTTTATACATGTTACGCTAGATCATTGCACATCCTGGTACACTGCCAGAGGCATTCATATAGAGTCATATTGTTCTAGTATCAAGTTGTAATATCGAGTTGTAAGTAAATAAAAGAGTGATGATCATCATTATTAGAGCATTGTCCCAGTGAGGAAAGGATGATGGAGACTATGATTCCCCCACAAGTCGGGATGAGTCTCCGGACGAAAAAAAGAGAGGCCAAAAAGATCCCCAAAAAAAAGGAAAATAATAATAATGAGACAAAAAGAGAGAAGGGGCAATGTTACTATCCTTTTCCACACTTTTGCTTCAGAGTAGCACCATGTTCTTCATTTAGAGAGTCTCCTGAGTTGTCACTTTCATATACTAGTGGGAATTTTTCATTATAGAACTTGGCTTGTATATTCCGATGACGGGCTTCCTCAAATGCTCGAGGTCTTCATGAGCAAGCAAGTTGGATGCACACCCACTTAGTTTCAGTTTGAGATTTCATACACTTATAGCTCTTAGTGCATCCGTTGCATGGCAATCCCTACTCCTCGCATTGATATCGATTGATGGACATCTCCATAGTCCGTTGATCCGCCGAGTTGATGCGAGACTTTCTTCCTTTTTGACTTCTCCTATTAATCCCTATCACTGCATTCTATTCCACCTTGTGTTATGTCCATGGCTCACGCTCATGTATTGCGTGAAGTTGAAAATGCTGAAGCGCGTTAGAAGTACGATCCAATTGCCTGGTTTAACACCAGGGTGCTCATTATTTATATTTATGCAGTGAAGGTGGAGTCATGCCATGCAAACATGATAAAATGAGTGGGGAATAACATTCGTTAAGGATCGTCTATTTTGAAAGGTTAATGATTATGCTTCTTATATTCATGGATATTATTATATTGATATTGTTAATTCATCGCTTCTCAGTATTTATACCGTAAAAAGAGATTACATGATAAACATGTTAGGTAGCATTCCACATCAAAAATTCTGTTTTTATCATTTACCTACTCGAGGACGAGCAGGAATTAAGCTTGGGGATGCTAATACGTCTCCAACGTATCTATAATTTTTAATTGTTCCATGCTATTATAGTATCAATCTTGGATGTTTTTTATGCAATTATATGTCATTTTATATCATTGTTGGGAACTAACCTATTAACCTAGTGTTGGAAATATGCCCTAGAGGAAATAATAAATTGGTTGTTATTATATTTCCTTGTTCATGATAATCGTTTATTATCCATGCTATAATTGTATTGATTGGAAACTCAAATACATGTGTGGGTACATAGACAACACTGTGTCCCTAGTAAGCCTCTAGTTGACTAGCTCGTTGATCAAAGATGGTTAAGGTTTCCTAGCCATTGACATGAGATGTCATTTGATAACGGGATCACATCATTAGGAGAATGATGTGATGGACAAGACCCAAACTACGAACGTAGCATATGATCGTGTCAGTTTATTGCTATTGTTTTCTGCATGTCAAGTATCTGTTCCTATGACCATGAGATCATGCAACTCCCTGACATCGGAGGAGTACCTTGTGTGTATTAAACGTCGCAACGTAACTGGGTGACTATAAAGATGCTCTACAGGTATCTCCGAGGGTGTCTGTTGGGTTGGCATGGATCAAGACTGGGATTTGTTACTCCGTGTGACGGAGAGGTATCTCAGGGCCCACTCGGTAATACAACATCACAATGAGCCTTGCAAGCAATGTGACTAAAGTGTTAGCCACGAGATCTTGTATTACGGAACGAGTAAAGAGACTTGCCGGTAACGAGATTGAACTAGGTATAGAGATACCGACGATCGAATCTCGGGCAAGTAACATACCGAAGAACAAAGGGAACAGCATACGGGATTAACTGAATCCTTGACATAGAGGTTCGACCGATAAAGATCTGCGTAGAATATGTAGGAGCCAATATGGGCATCCAGGTCCCACTATTGGTTATTGATCGTAGAGGTGTCTCGATCATGTCTACATAGTTCTCGAACCCGCAGGGTCTACACACTTACCGTTTGGTGACGATTAGTATAGTTGAGTTATTGTGTTGGTGACCGAAGGTTGTTCGGAGTCTCGGATAAGATCCCGGACATGACGAGGATCTCCGGAATAGTCCGGAGGTAAAGATTGATATATGTGATAATAGTGTTTTGGTTTCCGGAAGGGTTCCGGAATTCACCGGAAGAGGTTCCGGATGTTTCCCGAAATGTTCGGATACGAGAACACTTTATTTGGGCCAAGGGGTAAAGCCCACGAGGCTTAGGCAAGGTGCAAAAGGAAGTTTTGCTGGCGTCTGGGGCGGTACTACCGCTTATCGTAAGCGGTACTACCGCTACGGGCGGTACTACCGCTTATCGTAAGCGGTACTACCGCTACGGGCGGTACTACCGCTTATCGTAAGCGGTACTACCGCTACGGGCGGTACTACCGCTTATCATAAGCGGTACTACCGCTACGGGCGGTACTACCGCTTATCGTAAGCGGTACTACCGCTTGTACGCGGTACTACAGGGATCCGAGTGGGACTCTTTCCCTGCGGGCCAAACCGACCTTGTGCGGGCAAAACCGACCTGGAGGAGGCTTTTACTCCAAGTTTAGACCCCAAGGCTCAACATATAAATAGAGGGGCAGGGCTAGCACACGGGACACATTAAGATTTCCCAAGCCGTGTGTCGGCAACCCTAACCCTCTAGTTCTCCCGTCATAATCTCCGTAGTGCTTGGCGAAGCCCTGCAGAGATTGTTCCTCACCACCATCACCACGCCGTCGTGCTGCCGGAACTCATATACTACTTCACCATCGCTCGCTGGATCGAGGAGGTGAAGGCGTCATCAAGCCGTACGTGTGTTGAACGCGGAGGTGCCGTCCGTTCGGCACTAGTTCGTGATCGGATCGAGGGACGACTTGCGATTTGGATCGCGGAGACGTTCGACTACATCAACCGCGTTTCTTAACGCTTCCGCTTAGCGATCTACAAGGGTATGTAGATTCACTCTCCCTCTCGTAGATGCTCATCACCATGGATAGATCTTGTGTGTGCGTAGGAAATTTTTTGTTTCCCATGCAACGTTCCCCAACAGTGGTATCAGAGCCAGGTTTATGCGTAGATGAGATCTCGAGTAGAACACAAACGAGTTGTGGGCGTGGGTGTATACATATTGCTTGCCGTTACTAGTTGATACTTGATTCGGCGGTATTGTGAGATGAAGCGGCCCGGACCGACATTACGCGTACGCTTACGCGAGACAGGTTCCTTCAACTGACATGTAACTTCGTTGCATAAAGATGGCTAGCGGGTGTCTGTCTCTCTCACTTTAGTTGAATCGATTTCAATGAAGAGGGTTCTTTTAGAAGATCAAAAAGCAATCACTACACCACGTTGTGGTTTTGCGTAGGTAAGAACGGTTCTTGCAAACCCGTAGCAGCCACGTAAAATTTGCAACAACAATTAGAGGACGTCTAACTTGTTTTTGCAGGGTATGTTGTGATGTGATATGGCCAATTACATGATGAGATATATGTGATGTATGAGATGATCATGTGTTGTATAGAATATCACGACTTGCATGTCGATGAGTACGGCAACTGGCAGGAGCCATAGAGTTGTCTTTAATTATTTTCGCCGTTTTTGCTTTACTTTATCGCTATGAGTTAGCAATAGTCGTGGAAGCAACAGTCGGCGCGACAACCTCATGGCGACACGTAGATGGAGATCAAGATGATGGAGATCATGGTGTCATGCCGGTGACGATGGAGATCATGCCGGTGCTTTGGAGATGGAGATCAAAAGCACAAGTTCATGGCCATATCATGTCACTTATGATTTGCATGTGATGTTAATCCTTTTATGCATCTTATTTTGCTTAGGACGACGGTAGCATTATAAGGTGATCCCTCACTTAAATTTCAAGATAAATTGTGTTCTCCCTGAGTGTGCACCGTTGCGAAAGTTCGTCGTTTCGAGACACGCCGTGATGATCGGGTGTGATAGACTCTACGTTCACATACAACGGGTGTAAGCCATGTTGCACGTGCGGAACACTCGGGTTAAACTTGACGAGCCTAGCATGTACAGACATGGCCTCGGAACACAAGAAACCGAAAGGTCGAACATGAGTCATATAGTAGATATGATCAACATGAAGATGTTCACCATTGAAACCACCTCGACTCACGTGATGATCGGACTTGAGTTGGTGGATTTGGATCATGTTACACTCGAATGACCGGAGGGATGTCAATTTGAGTGGGAGTTTTTTAAGTAATATGATTAATTAAACTCATTATCTTGACCAATAGTCTAAGTTGTCTTTGCTATATTTATGTTGTAGATCATGGCTCGCGCAGTAGCACCCCTGAATTTTAATGCGTTCCTAGAGAAAGCTAAGTTGAAAGATGATGGAAGTAACTTTGTGGACTGGGCCCGTAATCTAAGGATTATCCTTACGGCTTCCCAGAAGGCTTATGTCCTTGATGCACCGCTTGGTGATCCACCCGCTCCAGTTGAGTCTCTAGACGTTGTGAACGCCTGGCAGGCTCGTTCTGAAGATTACTCAATAGTTCAATGTGCAATATTGTATGGCTTAGAACCGGGACTTCAAAGACGTTTTGAACGTCATGGAGCATATGAGATGTTCCAGGAGTTGAAGTTTATCTTTCAGAAGAATGCCCGGATCGAGAGATATGAGATCTCCGATAAGTTCTATGCTTGCAAGATGGAGGAGAACGGGTCTATCAGTGATCATGTACTCAGAATGTCTGGGTACTCCACCCGTCTGGCTGAATTGGGGATGCCCCTTCCGCCAGAGGCTATCACTGATAGAGTTCTTCAATCATTGCCACCTAGCTACAAGAGCTTCGTGTTGAACTATAACATGCACGGGATGAACAAGTCAGTCGCCGAGCTATTTGCGATGCTGAAAGCCGCTGAGTCTGAAATTCAGAAGGAGCATCAAGTGTTGATGGTCAATAAAACCACTAGTTTCAAGAAAAATGGCAAGGGTAAGAAGGGTAACTCCAAGAAGAGTGGCAAAGCAGTTGCTCCTCTCGTGAAGAAACCCAAGGCTGGACCCAAACCAGAAACTGTGTGCTTTCATTGCAAGGGAACTGGACACTGGAAGCGGAACTGCCCCAAGTATTTGGCTGACAAGAAGGCGGCCAACAACAAACAAGGTATATATGATATACATGTTATTGATGTGTACCTTACCAACTCTCGTTGTAGTGCCTGGGTATTTGATACCGGTGCGGTTGCTCATATTTGCAACTCAAAACAGGAACTGCGGAATAGACGGAGGCTGGCAAAGGACGAAGTGACGATGCGCGTGGGAAATGGTTCCAAGGTTGATGTGATCGCCGTCGGCACGCTCGCTCTTCGATTACCATCGGGATTAGTGATGAACCTGAATAATTGTTATTTAGTGCCTGCGTTAAGCATGAACATTATATCTGGATCTTGTTTATTGCGAGACGGTTACTCATTTAAATCAGAGAATAATGGTTGTTCTATTTATATGAGTAATATCTTTTATGGTCATGCACCCAATGTGAGGGGTTTATTCTTATTGAATCACGATAGTAATGATACACATGTTCATAACATTGATGCCAAAAGATGTAGAATTGATAATGATAATACCACTTTCTTGTGGCACTGCCGTTTAGGTCATATTGGCGTAAAACGCATGAGGAAGCTCCATGCTGATGGACTTTTGGAGTCACTTGATTTTGAATCACTTGACACATGTGAGCCATGCCTCATGGGCAAGATGACTAAAACGCCGTTCTCTGGAACAATGGAACGGGCAAGTGACTTATTGGAAATCATACATACTGATGTGTGCGGTCCAATGAGCATTGAGGCGCGCGGTGGTTATCGTTACTTTCTCACCTTCACTGATGACTTAAGTAGATATGGGTATATTTACTTAATGAAACACAAGTCTGAAACATTTGAAAAGTTCAAACAATTTCAGAGTGAAGTTGAGAATCATCGTAACAAGAAGATTAAATTCCTACGATCTGATCGAGGAGGAGAATATCTGAGTTATGAGTTTGGCAGTCACTTAAGACAATGTGGAATTGTTTCACAACTAACACCGCCTGGAACACCACAGCGTAATGGTGTGTCCGAACGTCGTAATCGAACCTTATTGGATATGGTGCGATCTATGATGTCTCTTGCCGATTTGCCACTATCGTTTTGGGGTTATGCATTAGAGACAGCTGCATTCACTTTAAATAGGGCACCATCGAAATCCGTTGAGACGACACCATATGAACTTTGGTTTGGCAAGAAGCCAAAGCTGTCGTTTCTTAAAGTTTGGGGATGTGATGCTTATGTCAAAAAGCTTCAGCCTGAAAAGCTGGAACCCAAAGCGGAGAAATGCGTCTTCATAGGATACCCAAAAGAGACAGTTGGGTATACCTTCTACCTCAGATCCGAGGGCAAAGTGTTTGTCGCTAAAAACGGAACATTTCTTGAGAAAGAGTTTCTCTCGAAAGAATTGAGTGGGAGGAAGATAGAACTTGATGAGGTTGTTGAACCTTTACTTCAACCTGAAAGTAGCGCAGCGCAGAAAGATGTTTCTGTAGAGCCTACATCAGCTGAAGAGGAAGTTAATGATGATGATCATGAAGCTTTGGATCAAGTTGCTATCAAACCTTTTAGGTCGACAAGGACGCGTACTGCTCCTGAGTGGTACGCCAACCCTGTCTTAGAAGTCATGTTGTTGGACAACGACGAACCTACGAGCTATGGAGAAGCGATGATGGGCCCGGATTCCGAGAAGTGGTTAGAGGCCATGAAATCCGAGATGGGATCCATGTATGAAAACAAAGTGTGGACTTTGGAAGTATTACCTGAAGGGCGTAAGGCCATTCAGAACAAATGGATCTTTAAGAGGAAGACGGACGCGGACGGTAATGTCACCGTCTATAAAGCTCGACTTGTGGCAAAGGGTTTTTCACAAGTTCAAGGAGTTGACTACGATGAGACTTTCTCACCCGTAGCGATGCTT
The DNA here is from genome assembly GCA_039707655.1 of Elymus sibiricus. NCBI lineage: Eukaryota > Viridiplantae > Streptophyta > Magnoliopsida > Poales > Poaceae > Elymus > Elymus sibiricus. The sequence continues at coordinate 120,694,349 of CM077664.1, read as the reverse complement.
AAGTCCGTCAGAATCATGTTAGCAATAGCTGCCTTTTTCGATTATGAAATTTGGCAGATGGATGTCAAAACAGCGTTCCTTAACGGTTTCCTTAAGGAAGAGTTGTATATGATGCAACCAGAAGGTTTTGTCGATCCAGAGAATGCTGACAAAGTTTGCAAACTCCAGCGATCCATTTATGGACTGGTGCAAGCATCTCGGAGTTGGAATCTTCGCTTTGATGAGGTGATCAAAGCGTTCGAGTTTATACAAGTTTACGGAGAAGCTTGTATTTACAAGAAAGTGAGTGGGAGCTCTATAGCGTTTCTAATATTATATGTGGATGACATATTGCTGATTGGAAACAATATAGAAATGTTGGAAAGCGTAAAGGAATATTTGAACAAGAGTTTTTCAATGAAGGACCTAGGAGAAGCTGCTTTCATATTAGGCATCAAGATCTATAGAGATAGATCAAGACGTTTAATAGGACTTTCACAAAGCACATACCTTGATAAAATTTTGAAGAAGTTCAAAATGGATCAGTCCAAGAAGGGGTTCTTGCCTGTTTTGCAAGGTGTGAAGTTGAGTAAGACTCAATGCCTAGTGACTGCAGAAGATAGAGAAAAGATGAGTGTCATCCCCTATGCTTCAGCCATAGGCTCTATCATGTATGCAATGCTGTGCACAAGACCCGATGTCAGCCTTGCCATAAGTATGGTCGGAAGGTTTCAAAGTGATCCAGGAATGGAACACTGGACGGCGGTCAAGAATATCCTGAAGTACCTGAAAAGGACTAAGGACATGTTTCTCGTTTATGGAGGTGATCAAGAGCTCGTCGTAAAGGGTTACGTCGATGCAAGCTTTGACACTGATCCGGATGACTCTAAGTCTCAAACCGGATACGTATTTATTCTTAATGGGGGTGCGGTTAGCTGGTGCAGTTCCAAGCAAAGCGTGGTAGCTGATTCTACATGCGAAGCGGAGTACATCGCAGCCTCGGAGGCGGCGAAGGAAGCTGTCTGGATGAAGGAGTTCATGATAGATCTTGGAGTAGTGCCTAGTGCGCTTAACCCAATGACTCTGTTTTGTGATAACACTGGTGCCATTGCTCTAGCCAAGGAACCAAGATTTCACAAGAGGACCAGACACATAAAGCGACGCTTCAATTCCATCCGCGATTACATCAAGGAGGACGACATAAATATTTGCAAAGTACACACGGATCTGAATGTTGCAGATCCGATGACTAAACCTCTTCCAAGGGCTAAACATGAACAACACCAGAACTGTATGGGTGTTCGATTCATTACAATGTAAATCACATAGTGATGTGAACTAGATTATTGACTCTAGTGCAAGTGGGAGACTGTTGGAAATATGCCCTAGAGGCAATAATAAATTGGTTGTTATTATATTTCCTTGTTCATGATAATCGTTTATTATCCATGCTATAATTGTATTGATTGGAAACTCAAATACATGTGTGGGTACATAGACAACACTGTGTCCCTAGTAAGCCTCTAGTTGACTAGCTCGTTGATCAAAGATGGTTAAGGTTTCCTAGCCATTGACATGAGATGTCATTTGATAACGGGATCACATCATTAGGAGAATGATGTGATGGACAAGACCCAAACTACGAACGTAGCATATGATCGTGTCAGTTTATTGCTATTGTTTTCTGCATGTCAAGTATCTGTTCCTATGACCATGAGATCATGCAACTCCCTGACATCGGAGGAGTACCTTGTGTGTATCAAACATCGCAACGTAACTGGGTGACTATAAAGATGCTCTATAGGTATCTCCGAGGGTGTCTGTTGGGTTGGCATGGATCAAGACTGGGATTTGTTACTCCGTGTGACGGAGAGGTATCTCAGGGCCCACTCGGTAATACAACATCACAATGAGCCTTGCAAGCAATGTGACTAAAGTGTTAGCCACGAGATCTTGTATTACGGAACGAGTAAAGAGACTTGCCGGTAACGAGATTGAACTAGGTATAGAGATACCGACGATCGAATCTCGGGCAAGTAACATACCGAAGAACAAAGGGAACAGCATACGGGATTAACTGAATCCTTGACATAGAGGTTCGACCGATAAAGATCTTCGTAGAATATGTAGGAGCCAATATGGGCATCCAGGTCCTGCTATTGGTTATTGATCGTAGAGGTGTCTCGATCATGTCTACATAGTTCTCGAACCCGCAGGGTCTACACACTTAACGTTTGGTGACGATTAGTATAGTTGAGTTATTGTGTTGGTGACCGAAGGTTGTTCGGAGTCTCGGATAAGATCCCGGACATGACGAGGATCTCCGGAATAGTCCGGAGGTAAAGATTGATATATGTGATAATAGTGTTTTGGTTTCCGGAAGGGTTCCGGAATTCACCGGAAGAGGTTCCGGATGTTTCCCGAAATGTTCGGATACGAGAACACTTTATTTGGGCCAAGGGGTAAAGCCCACGAGGCTTAGGCAAGGTGCAAAAGGAAGTTTTGCTGGCGTCTGGGGCGGTACTACCGCTTATCGTAAGCGGTACTACCGCTACGGGCGGTACTACCGCTTATCGTAAGCGGTACTACCGCTACGGGCGGTACTCCCGCTTATCGTAAGCGGTACTACCGCTACGGGCGGTACTACCGCTTATCGTAAGCGGTACTACCGCTTGTACGCGGTACTACAGGGATCCGAGTTGGACTCTTTCCCTGCGGGCCAAACCGACCTTGTGCGGGCAAACCGACCTGGAGGAGGCTTTTACTCCAAGTTTAGACCCCAAGGCTCAACATATAAATAGAGGGGCAGGGCTAGCACACGGGACACATTAAGATTTCCCAAGCCGTGTGTCGGCAACCCTAACCCTCTAGTTCTCCCGTCATAATCTCCGTAGTGCTTGGCGAAGCCCTGCAGAGATTGTTCCTCACCACCATCACCACGCCGTCGTGCTGCCGGAACTCATATACTACTTCACCATCGCTCGCTGGATCGAGGAGGTGAAGGCGTCATCAAGCCGTACGTGTGTTGAACGCGGAGGTGCCGTCCGTTCGGCACTAGTTCGTGATCGGATCGAGGGACGACTTGCGATTTGGATCGCGGAGACGTTCGACTACATCAACCGCGTTTCTTAACGCTTCCGCTTAGCGATCTACAAGGGTATGTAGATTCACTCTCCCTCTCGTAGATGCTCATCACCATGGATAGATCTTGTGTGTGCGTAGGAAAATTTTTGTTTCCCATGCAACGTTCCCCAACACGTAGTGCCCAGTGCCAGTTGTTGTTTTCTGCTTGTTTTTGTTTTTTCAGGAAATCAGTACCAAACGGGCAATGCACAGTGCCCAGTGCCCAGTGCCAGTAGGCTACAAAACTTTTTGACAATTTTTTTTGGACAAAAGAGACCTAGAAGCTTCGGGAGGAGACCAGAAGCCTCATGAGGAGGTGACAAGGCAACAGGGCGCGCCCCAGGGGGGGCATGCCCTGATGCCTTGTGGGCCCCTCGTGGCTCCTTTTGACCTAATTCCACTTCTATAAATTCTCAAAAATTGGGAAACCAACAGAGAACCACCTCGAATAACTTTTTCGCCGCCGCAAGCTTCTGTTCTTCCGTGATCCCATCTGGAGGCCTTTTCTGGCACCCTACCGGAGGGGGAATCGATCACGGAGGGCATCTACATCAACCTTGCTGCCCTTCCGATGATGTGTGAGTAGTTTAGCACAAACCTATGGGTCCATAGCTAGTAGCTAGATGGCTTCTTCTCTCTCTTTGATCTTCAATACAATGTTCTCCTCGATCTTCTTGGAGTTCTATTCGATGTAATCTTCTTTTGCAGTGTGTTTGTTGGGATCCGATGAATTGTGGGTTTATGATCAGATTATTCATGAGAAGTAATTGAGTCTTTTCTAAACTTTATTATGCATGATTTTGATAGCTTTGTATATCTCTCCGATCTATCCGTTTGGTTTGGCCAACTAGATTGATTTATCTTCAGCAAGAGAGGTGCTTGTAATGGGTTCAATCTTGCGGTGTTCTATATCCCAGTGACAGAAAGGGACAAGACACGTATTTGTATTGTTGCCATTAAGGGTAAAACGACGGGGTTTATTCATATTGATTGGATTTACTTTGTCTACATCATGTCATCTTGCTTAAGGCGTTACTCCGTTTTCATTAACTTAATACCCTAGATGCATGCTGGATAGTGGTCGATGGGTGCAGTGATAGTAGTAGATGCAGGCAGGAGTCGGTCTACTTGTCTCAGATGTGATGCCTATATACATGATCATTGCCATGAATCCGTCATAACTATGCGCTTTTCTATCAATTGCCCAACAGTAATTTGTCTACCCACCGTATGCTATGTGTTCGAGAGAGAAGCCTCTAGTGAAAACTATGGCTTCCGGGTCTACTTTAAATATAAAAAGAAAACTAAAAATACCTTGCTGCAATTTTCTTTCTTTTATTTTGTTTTGCAATTTATGTATCTACCACTACAAGATTTAATCCTTGCAAGTAACGAGTTCAAGGGGATTGACGACCCTCTTGCCCGCGTTGGATGCAAGTATTTGCTTTTGTGTGTGTAGGTGTTGTTCACGAGGCTTTGTGTGATTCTCCTACTGGATTGATACCTTGGTTCTCACTGAGGGAAATACTTATCTCTACTGTACTGCATCTCCTCTCCTCTATGCGGAAAATCCCAACGCAGCTCACAAGTAGCAATGAACTATTGAACAGGATCAGGAACTATTGGATAATATATTGAGAAATGGCGATGATTGGACACTGCCTGAACCACCACCCAAGCCTACTCCAAAGAAAAGAGGTATTCTATTTCTCAGTCCAGAAGATATGCAAGAAGCAAAGAAATCTATGAAGGAAAAAGGTATTAAATCTGAAGATGTTAAGAATCTACCACCTATTGAAGAAATACATGGACTTGATATTCCGACACTGGTAGTAGAGGTAAATTCTCTTTATAGGTTTGATGAAGGTGATATTTCTTATAATAAATCTCCTAGTCAGTGTTTGGATGAATTTGATAATTTTATTAGGAAGCAAGAAAACTTCAATAAATATATAAGTGATCAATTGAAACACAATGCTATTATGATTGAACGATTGAGTGACTTGATGTTTAGAATTACTAATGATGTTAAGGGACTAGGTAAACACTCATCTATGGTTCAAACACAATTAGAACAAGTTGCCAAATCACAAAATGACTTGCTTAATAAAATGAATGATCATGCTATTAGAGTGGTTACTAGAGGTGGTAAAATGACTCAGGATCCTCTTTATCCTGAGGGTCATCCTAAAAGAATTGAGCAAGACTCTCAGAGAGTTAATAATGATGTACCTGGTTCACCTAGGAAGAAGAAAAAGAAAAAGAATAGAACTTTGCATGCTTCTAGTGAACCTGTTGTAGAAAAACCTCCTGAGAATCCTAATGATGTTTCTATTTCTGATGCTGAGACACAATCTGGTAATGAGCATACACCTAGTGATAATGATAATGATAATGTTAATGATGGTCACATTGATAGTCAACTAGACAATAATAAAGAGTCTGATAATGAAGTAAAAATAGAACCTGCAGTTGAGCTTGATAACCCACCTCCTAAGAATAAAAGATATGACAAAAAAGACTTTGTTGCTAGGAAACATGGTAAAGAAAGGGAACCCTGGGTTCAGAAACCTATGCCATTTCCTAGTAAGGCTGTGAAATATAGAGATGAAGAGGCTTTTAACCATTTTGTTGAAATGCTTAGACCTTTCTATCTGAGAACACCCTTGACTGAAATTATGAAAATGCCTCCTTATGCTAAATACATGAAAGATATTGTCACCAATAAAAGGAAAATACTGGAGGCTGAAATTTCTACCATGCTTGCAAACTATTCTTTTGAAGGAAAAATACCTCAGAAGTTAGGAGATCCAGGAATACCCACTATACCATGCTCTATTAAAAATAATTATGTTAGAACTGCTTTGTGTGATTTAGGAGCTGGTGTTAGTGTTATGCCTTTCTCTTTATATCGAAGACTTGACTTGAGTAAGTTGATACATACTGAAATCTCTTTGCAAATGGTTGATAAATCAACTGCTTTACCTATTGGAATTTGTGAGGATGTTCCCGTTGTGGTTGCTAATGTTACTATCTTAACGGACTTTGTTATTCTTGATATGCCCGAGGAAGACAACATGTCGATTATTCTTGGTAGACCCTTTTTGAATATTGTAGGGACTGTTATTGATTGCAACAAAAGCAGGGTCATTTTTCATGTCAATGGTAATGAGCATACAGTATATTTTCCAAAGAAACAACACCAAGCAAATAGTATCAACTCTATTGAAAGAATTATGACAATCACTATTGGAGGTTTTGAATTTCCTCTTCTGACTCCCGAAAAGAAATATCAAACTCTTATTGTTGGGGAAATGCATATTCCCATTGAGGTAACTTAGTGTTATATGAGAATTCTTCGGTTTCATGTTACTAGGAACTAGGAAGTAGTTCGTTAATAAGAAATGATCAACCTTATAAATGGATTCCTTTTGAGGGGCATGTGGTCGATGAATTTAGTAAGCATAATCTCCTGTACTTATAGTTTGTTCTCTGTTATTTATAGTTTAATAAAGTAAAATGCCATGTTTATCCTGTTTTCTGAATTATCCATGCAATAAAAAATGTCCCGAAAATAAAAGTCCTCGGAATGTCCTAAAAATTTAGTATGATTTTTCCTGAATATTTGAGAATTTTGGGCACTGAACACACCCCAGGGGGGTGCACCAATGAGCCAGAAGCTCACATGGCGCGCCTACCCACCTGGGCGTGCCATGCAAGCTTGTGGGCCCCACAGGGACCCACTCACCCAGTGCCCATGCCCACATCCTTCTTCCACCTCCAGAAAAATCATCCTTGCTTTCATCCCCGTGTTCTTGCTCGTTTTCGTGAGATTTTCGATCTCCTTGCTCGGAGCTCCGTTTCCAAAACTGTTCGGGGAAATTACTCCTTGGTATGTGACTCCTCCGATGGTCCAATTAGTTTTTGTTCTAGTGGATTATATTTTGCATATTTTGCTACTGCCGGCGACCATGTATAGGAGCTTGCATGTTGAATTTGTTTGGTTCTAAGTAGTTTTGATGCATGATATAGCCTCTAGACACTTGTGGGAGTAGTTTCTATCAATTTTGTTGAGTTTCATTCACTTTTAATTTGGGGACTAAAAATTTCAGAAATTGTTCAGAGAAAGAAAATGTTGAGGAGGGTATTCTCCAGGGGTTCTTCGAGTAAGAGCTCCCCAAGGCCTGCATTTCGCGAGCTAGACCTCGAGCTCCCTCGGGATGCCATTGTGAAAGCTTGTGAATGGCCGTCAGATGCCTTCATGATCGACGCCGACATCAAGGAAGAATTTGACATGTACGTGCAAAATGCCGAGCTGACGGATTTCCTATCAGATAAGTGCCTGCAATACCGTGACCTTACTGATTCCTTTGTGCGGAAATTCTAGTATGTGCCTCACCGCTCTTCTCATGATGTCATCTTCAATTTATGTGAAAAATCTTACCGCATGGGCATTCGAGAATTTGGCGTTGCTTGTAGAATTCCCTTTTGGGGACTTGCCTCGAACCTCATAAATCATATCGTCATGAATTTCTCATGAATATTACCCGAGGGGAAACTAGAGCCGTAACACAAGCTAGAGTCTGGAGCATTCATTTTCGTGCCATTCACTATTTTGCTCTGTTCATAGGAAGATGCATAACCGGTAAACATGACCTCAGTACCACTTGTGCTCCTGATTTAAGTATTCTTAAAAGTGTTGTATTGAGAGATAGGAAATTTAATTTTAGGGCCATCATTGCACGTCGCATTAATAAAAACTCTTTTGATGGTGATCTTTATGGAGGGATTTACGCCACCCGGATAGCTGCTTACCTTGGAATACCTGTTAGAGAAAACGACCATCAGTTGCCTACTAGTTACCTTGATTATGATGCTATGGTCCGCCATCAATTTCTCGAAAGGGAAAACCTACCATTTCGATATAGGCTAATCTTTGATAAGAATCGTGTTATCCATGTTACTTTGCATGCCCCTACCTTCTTTAATTTTCAGGAAAAACAAATATGTTACATACATGAGGAGGAGGCTGAGGCGTACAGGGCAGCAAAGGAGGCCGCTCGTCGGATTGAGGCCGCCCACTAGGCGGTGGCCGCTGCACTTGAGTACGACCCGAACTATCGCTACGAGTTCTACCTAGGCCAGCAGTGGCCGTAGACCAAGTTAGGCCAAAAGCCTAAGCTTGGGGCAGTACGTATTCTCACCGACATTTCATTCATGTTCACACATTCACTTCATTTCCATTGTATATCCATGTTTCGTTCTATTTTGTTGTTCTTTTGTGTGTTTGAAAAACTTTGAAAAATCCAACAGTATTTCTTGCTTCTTTTCGGTTTTTCTTTCTTGTTTAGTTAGTTTGTAGTATTAAAAGAAAAACCCAAAAAGATTTCTCATTTCTTCTTTTGTTGCTTGTTGGGAGTTCTCCCAGGTAAATAGTTTTTCTCGTTTTTCGTTTTTCTTCGTCTGTTTGCTTCTTTCAGAAAAACCAAAAACTCCAAAAATATTTCAGTGTGTTTCTCTGAAATTCTTTTTTTCTTCTTTGAGTCGTCGTTTGGAGAAGACTATGCTAGAATTGTTGAGTGGCTCTCATATGCATTACCTTTGATCTAACGAAAGAGCCAATATTGCCTTGTCTTCTCATTTGATTAAAGTGTTTGCAGATTTCAGTTTAGTCCACGACACCCTTGCACTATTATTATTTTCACATCATTCGGTCGTGCAAGTGAAAGGCAATAATGACGATGATTTGATAAGTGACTGTGGCAAGGAAAAGCTGGTATGAACTCTTTTTATTTTTGTTTTTGTAAATATGTTTAGCTCAGTATCCATGATTCAGCATATTATGAGTAAACATGATTGTGATGACAATTAGATTTGTAAATTGCGTGCAAATTGTGCCCCATTTTTCATCTATTAAAATTCTCCTATTATATGCTTATTCTTGCGTATTACAAAAAATACAATTTATGCGTAAATTGTATGCAAAATTTGTTGTTATTTGTTTTATATTTTCATTTTTTTTCTTTCTCCTTGAAAACTATAGTATAATTTTTATTTTTAAAGCATATTAGTATAGATGGAATGAGAAGGCTAGAGAAAGTAGAAATTTTTATGCATGTTCTATTATGTTACACATAGTTACGTAATATTATTTTCCTTTTAAAGTTTGTGTCTGTTTAGTCTAGTTTTAATCCACTCGCCCGCTCATTTTCTCTTACAAAGGATTTTGTTTATGTTTGCTTCTCTTTTGTTTAAATTGTCATGTGCTAGCTCCACCGATGTAAAGAAACATTGGTTCAGAGAAACGCACGTGCATCACGTAGAAGCTATCCACGCACTGTGACGTATGGCTGCTTCATCATCGATGAGACCGGTGCTACAGCTGGTCGAAGGAAGCCCACGGACGCGTGCACACGGCACAACACACTCTGCTCCACGCAGTAGTGTCTAGCCCGGCTATTTAAGCCGTGCGCCGGCCCCGAAACCCTATCCCTCTACATTTTCCTCTACCCGCCCGCCGCCTCCGCCACTTTGCACTACCTGGTGGCCACCACTAGTAGTCATGCCCCCACGCCGCCGGGTATGGAGCTACCCATTTCTAACGCCGGAGCGCCGGCTGCAGCTCCTTGAGCAGATCCAGGCAAGGTGCGAAGCCTGAATCGCCACGGGGTTACCTCTGGATGCAGTCGATCCGGAGGAGGAGTTGGAGGAGGAGGAGGTTGAGGAGGAGGAGGAGGAGAAGGAGGATGAGGAGGAGCCGGAGGAGGATGTGGGGGACGCTGGGGACGCGGATCTGCAGACGGAGCAGCAGGCCATCCTCGATTCCCTCCGGTCGGAGTCGGATGCGGAGGCCACACGCCGTCGCCGGCAGGAAATGGAGGCGCAGCACACCGCGGAGGAGGAGGAGATGCTCGTCTACATGGATGAGGTCGAGCAGGAGGAGGATGAGCCGGAGCCCTCCTACGCGCCCGTCCAACCGGCGCCCGGCACCGACGTCGTGGACATCTCCGACGACGAAGATTAGCTAGGGCAGTACGTAGCATGTAGTACGTAGGATTTCTTTTGCATGCTTTGTATGAATTTAGGGGTTGAAATATGAAAGATTCGGATGCAGAGTAACTAATTTGAGACGTGACCGGTCAGTATCCGCGGATACGCCGGACGCGTCCACAGGCGTTTGCGGGTCGGATTTGCCGACTTCGGCTGTAGATGCTCTAACTAGCTCGTCGCGCGCGCCAGCCGGAGCTACCTAGCTCGTTGCGCGCACCCAGCCAGAGCTAGCTAGCTCCCGCGCGCACCCAGCCGAGCTAGACCGGAGCTAGCTAGCTAGCACGGACGCGCGTGCATCCAGCCGGAGCTCGTTTAGCTCACGCACGCACGCACACGGTACTCTCCTGCATGCAAAAAAAAAAAAGTGACTGACCCAAATTAGATATTCAGTCGACTCCAAATTAGTCAGTCCCATTAGAAAAAGGTAAACCTTTCCACGCGGCGCACCGGCCGAACCATTGGGCCGGTCGCACCGCTCGCTCCGCGACTCGCTTGTCTGCACGTAGGCCCACCACCGAACGACCACCTCCCATGTTACCTTATCTCTTCAGGGACAACGCCATCCACTCATTCTTTGCAATTTGATATGAACTCAGAAAAATGCAAATAAGATATCAGGATGTTCAGAAAACATCACCTACATTTGCATGTAATTTTTATTCATGAAAAAAAAATATTGTTTATACCTTTTTATTTTTAATAATGTTAATAGCATTAATTACCTCGGGTAGTTTAAACGGTGCTTTTGTCCTGAATGCAAATGATATGCACATAAAGGTAATGTTTATCTGAACATTTTGATATCTTATTTGCATTTTTCTGAGTTCATATGAATTTGTTATGAATTTTCAAAGTATTGGTCAAACGGTCAAAGGGCATTCGAGGGACCTCGATGGAAAAAGTAAGGGCAAAACTGAGCAAGCTCGAAAAGTAAGGGCAAAACCCGTGGGTAGGAACCAACTAGGAATAAAAATGCAATTGTCCCTTTTTTTATGGAACCAACCCAAATTTTTGCTACCATGTCATTTTGCTTTTGGTACAATCAGTGTACAATTTTGCTACTACCATCTGCAGTTTTTGCAGGAATCAATCAATTTTTTGCTGCCACCATGTCCGTTTTTTTATGGAACCAACTGAAATTTTTGCTACCATGTTATTTGTGTTTGGTACAACCAGTGTACATTTTTGCTACCACCATCTTCGGTTTTTGCTGGAACCAATCAATGTTTTTGCTATCATGTTTTTTTGGTGGAACCAGTGTATCACTTTTTGCTACCACTGTTTGAGTTTTTGCTACAACCAATGTTCTCAATTGCTACATCCATCACATGACACGCATCATGGCATCATGTAATTTGCTGGAACCAGCAAAAAATTGCTCGAAGCGGCATGATTTTTTGTTGGAACCATTGTTTCTTTTTGCTGGAATTAGCTAATTTGTTTGCTACAAATCGACTACCGAAGTTTTTCTGCTGCTGAGATTTTTGCTGGAACCATCATTATTTTTTGCTGGAACCAGCAAATCTTTTTGCTTCAACCCAGGACTGGAGTATTTTGTTACTTTTTTTTGCTAGTCATGGCAGTGCAAGTCGACAACGGCGGCGAGCCGGAGCCGGGGATGCTACAACCATGGTGACAGCACGCTGGAACCCTCCTGTGTTCCAGCTGCAACCATGGCGAGTGGAGGCAGCCGAGGCAAGTGCCGGGCTCGAGCGGCAGGCGACCGCGGGTGACGGGCGCGGCGGCGCGGTGGCAAGCAAGCATGGGAAGACGAGGACAAGCGCGGGCGACCAGCGAGCGCACGGGATCTGGCATGTACGCACATTGCCCTTTTTTCGTGTTTCTTGTGCGTGTTTGACTTTTAAAACGAAGCAATCAGACGATTGGGAAAGGATATATCGGACGGCTGGGGCTCGACCGGCCCAACTGTTCCCCTGTTGCGCCGGCGCCTATCAGCGCCCAGAAGCGACCTTGGATCACCGATTCACCGGATGGCACGATTAAGAACCCACTTGGAGTGCACCAAAGTACGGCTGCATTTCCGATTTTTTTTAGACAAGCAAAGCAGTACTCGTACATAATTGCTCGCCTGCCATACGGCTTTGTGCATCTCTCCATACATCGCCTTGTCCTTCTCCGTCTTGAGAATGACCTAAAGAGAGAGACATCCGGACACGATAAGCATCGCGTCAATCACTTCGCTTCAGCTTTCGATCCCCTTATCCTTCCATGGGCAGGGCAGTAACAATCTCCCGCGGCATTTTACGCTCAGAACAGTAACTAACCGGAAGAAACGTGCAGCCGCAGTAACAATTTCAGGTATCGCCTGCAATCCGCCGCACAAACTCCCTCAGGCTCCGGTCCGAGCCGCCGCCGTCGGCCACGGCCAGCCTCGCCTCCTCCTTCCACGACGCGGCGCGCGAGGTCACCGCCTCCGACGTAGCGATCTCCACGCACCTCCTCAGCTCCCCGGCCTCCAGGACGCCGTCCTCCGCGCGCGCCGCTGCGCGGACACCCACGCCCAGCGCCCGCTCCACGAGCCACGCGTTCGTCCCCTGGTCCGAGTACTGCGGCGCCGCAACTATGGGCACGCCGCAGGCCACGCTCTCCAGCGTCGAGTTCCACCCACAGTGCGTCACGAAGCACCCCACGGACGGATGCGAGAGCACGCGCGCCTGGTCGCACCACTCCACCACCATGCCGGCGTCGTCGTCGTCGTACGTGGCCGCCGACGCCGCTGCGAGGAGTCCCTTGATCACGTCGCCTTCGTCCTTGTCCCTGCAGTTGTCTTTCCGTAGCACCCACAGGAACGGCCTGTTGCTGTTGGATTGGCTCATGGCGTCCGCTATCTCTGCCACCTGCGTCTTGCTCATCACCGACGTGCTCCCGAAGGAGATGTACACCACCGACTTGGCCGGCTTCGTATCGAGCCAGTGGAGGTAGCCTTCGCCGTTGTGGTCGAACAGGTCGTTTGGACTGTTGCCGTCGTGGCCGTCGTGCAGGAACGAGAGCACCGGACCGACGGTTACGACTTCGACGTGAGGCCTCAGCGAAGCCAACGCATCAGGCTCCATGGCGTCGAACGTGTTGGCGAGGACATACGTCGGGGGCTTCGCGGAGTCGCCGTCGAGCGCGTCGATGAGCTCGCGGAACTCCGGGATCAGGCAGGCAAAGGGGTCGTCGTCCGAGGTGACGGCGAGGAAGGACGGCAGGTCGCGGAACCGGAGCGGCCGGAGGCCCGGGATACACACCTCGGCATTCGGGTCACGCGACGCGGCGGCCGCCATGACGGCCTCCCGGCTCCCTCGAAAGTAGTGGTAGTACGCGGCGAGCGCGGTGGCCGGCTGGATCCAGAACACCGCGACGACCGCCACGCCGTACTCCCGCGCAACGCCGGCCACCCACGGCATAAGCAGCGTGTACACTGCGCAGGTGACGGGGTGCCCGCGATCGCCGAGGCGCCGGAGCAGCCCGGACAGCGTGCGCGCGCCCTCCTGCCTGACCTGCGACATGTAGTGCGCGTAGTCGCCCGCGGTGCGGTCGAACCCACCGTCGTAGCCGTCGGAGTAAGCGGCGTATGCGACCCCGCCCTCTTCCCTTATCTCGTCGCCGCCCACCGCGGTCGTTGCGTCAGCGAACATCTTCCGAAAGGCCGAGACAGGGGTGCATATGGTGACGCGCGCACCGCCGGCGCCGGCGGCCGCGCGCAACAGACGGCGCGCAAGGTGACGCGCCGGGGTGATGTGGCCCTGCGCCGGGTACGTCACGATCAGGAAGTGAGGCTGGCTCTGCTCATCCGCGGCACGCACGTCTTCCTGCAGCTCCATTGGCGGTAATAACTCGAGCGAGCTTGGGACGCGCGCTTTGACACGAGGAATAGGAGTGGAAGTGGGAGCGAGGAAAAATGATTTTTCTACCAGTACCGGTACGGCCGTACCCGGAAGGGCACCCGATGACTTGATGTTTAACCATGTAACAGATGTTCCTCGGCGAACCAACTTTGAATGGTCAGGAGGACGGTAGTATCATCAGTCATGTGCTCCTATTTATTCTGCATTTATTTCAGGATTCTCAAGATGACATGCCGGCTATGTCTCTTCCAGGTGCTCATATCATAGGTGTGCGTGTGTGCGTTCATAGGAATGAGTGTATGCGCGTTTATATGAGCGCGCGTTTGTACTGTGTTAAAAAAAACAGATGTTCCTCGGGAAAAAAAGCCATGCAACAGATCGACCGGTTTCTCAAAAAGGAAAAATATTGTAACTGATTGATTAATTCTCGGCTAACCGCACGTGCTTGCTTTTCTCGGCTTTAGTCTTTCTCTTTCCCAATCTGCAGTGAATCAGCCATGCGCCACGTCCGCGTCGTCTAATTGTGATTTGTGGTTGCTAGGCGCGATTAGTGGAGAAAAGGTAACACAATCTTCAGATTCCATCAATCTCCTCTTCAACGCAAATCCCCTCTCTTCTCGGATCGTTCGTTCCATGAAATTAATCCTCATGCACATCTCTTTCCCACACTCTAATTTCTTGTATTGATAGGGATTAGAAAAGAGAAACTCAGATTTCTTTTTTATTTAGGTGGAAACTCAGATTTCTGTTCGTGACTCATAAACAGGAGCAGAAGCTTGCAAGTTCTAAATTTCTAGCCATCCAGGTACCTTGTTCCATGCCTTTCTTAGCATTTTTTTATTAATTGACAGTGTTATTTCTTGTATCATATGTTCGTGTGCTAATTAGAAAGATTGCTACTAATTTAGCAAAAATTGCTTTTGGAGGCCGAGCTCCATGGAGGCCTCCTTTTGCAAAATTCAAAATTCGTCAAAATTCATATTTTTACATTTCAAAAAATTCTGAAAAAAATACAGGTATACATGAAGGCATAATGTACATGTGTGTAAATTTTCAGAACAAAATATGTTGAAATGAGGGCTGTGCAAAAAAATTCAAATCTGGAGCTTTTAAACACATGATACTATTCATTCTCAAAGTCCAGAAATTTGTCTTTTTTGTACAGATCGCATTTCAAGGTATTTCATCCTGAATTTTTACACACGTATAGATTTCATCCTTGTATAGTTGCATATTGTAATTCATGGTAGAAGAGATCCAGTCATGCCACACCCAACATTAACTATACTCAATGCATAAAAATGACAATAGTGCTCTCCAACTGGCGCTCGAATGAGAAGGTGATGACTCAACAATAAAAGTAAATAGATAGGCCCTTCGCAGAGGGAAGCATTAATTTGCAGCGGTGCCAGAGCTCGAAGCTTAAAACAGAGATGAAAACAATTTTGAGAGGTGTGCTTTTCCTGTCAACGTCACGACCGAGAATTTTCAATATCTTCCATGCTAAACACATTATAGCCGGTTCTCAAGCGGAAAGGTAAAGTTTACCCCCCCCCTCCACCATACCAACACAAGTCATGGCTAGCCGAATTCACGGGTGCCCTCCAAACGATCAAATTTCCGGGGGAGTTTGTTTACAATTTTTTTTTTGATTACGAGACTGGGCATCCCAATTACCAGCCCCTCTCGTGCAGTGACAAGTGAATAAACACTCATCTGAGAATAACCCGCTTAACATGGAAGATACTGATACGTCTCCAACGTATATATAATTTTTGATTGTTCCATGCTATTATAGTATCAATCTTGGATGTTTTATATGCAATTATATATCATTTTTGGGACTAACATATTAACCTAGTTGATGCGGAGCATCCCACGGTCATCCCCATGGACCTACCTACGTCTCCTCAAGTGCCAAGTGGACCTATGACACGAGCACATGCAAGAGCTCTCGAAACCGAGGTGACATCTCTCCTTAGTGAACTTTCATTCGACTCGGGTGAGACATGGCTACTACCTAAAGCCGAAGTGCTATGTGTGAACAGGTATGAAGAAGACCGCCTCGGGAATGCTCGGAACGAAGACCAAGTCGGCAAGTAGACGGACGGACGTGCGCGAGGAGGGAGACCGCTGGAAGGCTACAGCGGCCGGACATCCGGCCCCTGGCCCGGACATCCGACCCCTGAAGAAATGCACAGTAGCAGCAGCCCAGCCGTGAAGATGCTACAGGGCCCGGACATCCGGTCCGACCAGGCCGGACATCCGGCCCCTGCCAGGAAATCCGGCGCCCCATCACAGTAGTTGAACCACCTCCAGGCCGGACATCCAGCGCCAGGGCCGGACATCCGGTACCCCCGCGAACCGCCAGACATCCGGCCCCTGGCCCGGACATCCGGCCCCTGCCAGCACTTGTTTGGCCCTTTGGCCGTGTAATCTCGTCCACTCATCCCCACTTCGTCCTAGTCTATAAATAGACCTCCTCCTCATCCTTTCTAGGGTTAGCAAAGTATTTTGAGACATAGAGTAGAGCTTTGCTCCTTGTATCTCCTCTTGAAGAATCAAGACCTCTCTAGGGAGAAGGATCACCATCATAGGATCATCAAGACCTCCTAAGGGAGAAGGATCTCACCTAGATCATCAAGACCTCACCTCCTTTGGAGTGGGAAGAACTTTACCTTGTGTTTGTTTCCTTGGATTGTCCTTGTATACTTGTGGATCTCATGTATGCTATCCTAGTGGATGTGTGATTTGGGTTTGTTTGAGTGATTTCCCTTGGTTGATTTTGTTGTTCCTCTCTTTCCCCCCTCCAAGTGTGGAAAGATCGTCAAATTAGGGTTCCACCCTACATCATCTTGGATCAGAGCCACGTTGATTCACACTTTGGAGTCTTTCCCCTCGTTTTCTAGTCCAATTTTGTTTGATTTTTACCCAATTTCGAAAATTCCCCACAAAAATAGCCCTACCAAAAATTTTGTGATTTGTTGGTTTGATGATGTTTTGTTTATTTTGATCCATGGATTTGCTTGGTTTCGAGTGGATCTAGCTTTCCCCCATCTTGTCCATCAATTTCATCCACAAAATCGTTCGAATTTTACCCCAAATTTTTCTCTTACCCACTTGTTCTTGGAGTTCATCCACGGATCCAGCCGCCCGGACATCCGGCCCGAGTGCCCGGACATTCGGCGCCCCGGACATCCGGCCAGAAGGCCCGGACAACCGGCCCCTGGGAATCAGCACGCCAACACTTCACACTTTCTTCAATTTTTCGCCTTTTCCCACCGTTTCTTCCGCAACCACTTGAGCCACTCCACCACCGATTTCCGCAAACCACCACTATGTACCATTTGAGATTTTGAGTCGCGGGTTTTCCGTTTCCTAACGTGTTTCGGCTACTTAGGAATGGTTCGACATCGACATCACCGTCGCTCATCATCGCCACGGATCTCGTCATCGACAACACCAACTCCACCATTGTGACACCCTAACCGTAAGCAAGGACGGTAACATCGACGACAACTTGTTCATATCCTTGCCATTGCATTGTGAAACCCCGAGACCATCTTTTGCGTAGCTTTCCTACGAGACTAGCCATTTGAGTATTGCCGGGCAACGCTACTTGTGCACTTTAGTGATACCGATCCGCATAGCTATCATAGCGTGCATACATACACATATCACCTCTTGTGCCAAAATTTTGTTCCCGCATATACATCATTGCTATCTTCGTACGAGCACTTCGCATAAATGGCCAAAAGAAACCATCAAAAGAAAGAGAAGCTTTTAAGCAAAAGAAAAAACAGTAACAAGCTTGTAAGCAATAGCCATAGCATCGCCACATTACATAGCATCTTTGATCATCTTGGATCATTGTGACAAGTTCACCGGGAATCATACATACATAGCATAAGTGAGATAGAAAGCCATACGTTTTGTCTCTTATAGGTTGTGCACAAGTTCGTATCCGCCTTTTGAGCAAGCGTGCTAGTGTCTCTCTAGTGTTGTGCAACAAGAGCATTTTCCGTGGATTCCACATTTTGAGCTCATTCCTTGGTTGCACGACCTCATTTATCTATCCCTGCGTGTGTTTCCGTGTACTACTTATTGCTATTGGTCTACTTGTTACACTTGCGAACTTGTGAATCTTTTTCAACATTATTGATATCTTGCTTGCAAATTGCAATTATTTTGTGCCACCATCCTAACCAAGCTACACCATAAGCCTTTTTGTGTAGGTGTGAGAAACAAACCCGGTACCAATTCTACTATCATAGCAATACATTGAGGGATACTCGATACATCTTCAATCTTCGGAAATGGTAACTTTGGTTTTGTTCTCTCACCTCCTACTCACCTCTACTTGATCATGATGGATAGGCCAAGTACATCTTCGACTCCTCTCTTCGACGAGCACGACGCACCGAACAACTACGTCTCCAAGAGCCATCTCTTTGGGGTACAACGAGCCTTGCATCAAGAAAAAGAAGCTTTGGGCGATTGCATCAAGCAACTCGCCACCGACTTGCGTCACTCCGAAACGCGAACAAGGGACTACCTTGACGCCAAGCTTACTACACAAATGGAAGAATTTCGTGCCATGATGATTTACCGCGCTTCTACAACTTCGTCCTCGACAAGGAGAACACGGTCAAGACACCATTCTTCGGATTCATCATCGGATGCAAGTCTTCATCGAGCTCGTCTATATCCTCGGCAAAAACATCAAGCTCGCCAAAATCCATTACATTGCAATGGTTTGCAACAACGACTTCGAGAGCGCGAACGTCAACGCCATCAAGTTCAAGGCGCCACGCACCAAGAGCAAGTTCCACAACGTCAACAACAAGACGCCCAAGACGGTGATCCACTTCGGCAAGAGCAACAACGTCGTGAACAACAAGCCCTCGAAGCACAACGTGCCCTTCACGAAGCCACTCGTGCTCTAGAAGAACACAACCGTCGCATGCGTGAAGAAGAAGAGGCACGTCTCCAAGAAGAAGCCGCACACCAAGAAGAGAATCAAGAAAGGAGGAACCGGGCAAGAGTACCTCATCCCCACCGTCAAGCCAATCGCGTGGAGCAAGAAGAAAACGGGGATGACGACCCACCTCCAAGACAAGAACGATGACTACATCGGAATAATGATGAACAACGCTACGACAAGCTCAAGTTCAACATGCCCAAGTTTTTCGGAAGCAACGACCCCGAAGACTACCTTTCATGGGCCTTAAAGGTTAACAAGATATTCCGTCTACAAAACTATGATGAAGAAGGGAAGGTAGCCATGGCATCGCTTGAGTTCCAAGACTATGTTCTCATTTGGTGGGAGCAAGTGGTCGAGAGATGCCAAGAGAAAGGCGAACCACCTATCACAACGTGGACTCAAATGAAGGATGTCATGAGAGCTCGCTTTGTGCCTACACACTATAGCCGCGACCTCTTCAAGAAACTTCAACTCCTCAAGCAAGGCACCAAGTCGGTTGAAGAATACTACAAAGAAATGGAGATTGCAATGATACGAGCCAACGTCAAGGAAGATGATGAACAAACGATGGCGCGTTTCTTGAATGGTCTCAACCATCCAATCAAGAAAATTGCGGACTTTCAACCATACTCCAACCTCCTCGAGCTAGTGCACCAAGCCACCAAAGCGGAGCGTCAAGTGCAAGATGATTACAAGTACTCCAAGTACTCTTCCAAGACCTACGGTTCGTACACTCAAGCATCAACGACTTCTACCACTCCTTCCACGACTCGAACTACACCAAGTACCAGCGACAAGTCAAGCTCCAAGCAACCAACGACATCTTCGAGTCGTCTTCCTAGTACCCCAGCCAGTGTTTGGCCGGACATCCGGCCCTCAAGCCCGGACATCCGGCACCCTGACGAACCGCCGGACATCCGGCCTTACGCTCGGACATCCGGCCCGACGTCCACGTGTATTCGGCTCACGGGCCATGTATCCTCCTCCATCTCGCCCTAACTTGTACTAGCACTATATAAGGACCTCTCCCTCCTCCCTCTAGGGTTAGCAAAGTAGTTGGCTCTTTGAGATAGAGCTTTGCTCATCCATACCTCTCCCATGGAGATCAAGACCTCAACTCCTCTACGGATTGGGATGAACTAGCTACCGTGTATCCTCTTGTGTTGACTTTGGATCTTGTATCTCTACTATGTGTATGTGGATCTAGTGCATGTGTGATTTGGATTGTGTCATTTGAGTGTTCTTCTTGTGTTCTTCTTGAATTTGCTCCTTTTTCCCCACCTAAGTGTGAAAATATCGTCATCTAGGGTTCCACCCTACATCATCTTGGATCAGAGCCACGTTGATCCACACTTTGGAGCTCTTCCCCTCCACTTTCTAGCCCCAATTTTGTTGTTTTTGCCCAATTTCGAAAATTCCCCACAAAAATAGCCATACCAAAATTTTTGTGATTTGTTGGTTTGATGATGTTTTGTTGATTTTGATCCATGGATTTGCTGTGTTTCAAGTGGATCTAGCTTTCCCCCATCTTCCCCATCACTTTCCTCCACAAAATCGTCCGAATTTTGTCCAAAATTTTCTTTTCTCCACTTGTTCTCGAGTTCTTCCACGGGTCCAGCAGCCCGGACATCCGGCGCCCCGTACATCCGGCGCCCCGGACATCCGGCCCCCAAGCCCAGACATCCGGCCCCTGGGAAACCAGCACGCCAACACTTCACAATTTCTTCACTTTTTCGCCTTTCCCCACCGTTTCTTCCGCAATCACTTGAGCCACTCCACCACCGATTTCCGAAACCACCACTTTGTACCCTTTGAGATTTTGAGTCGCGGATTTTCCGTTTCCTAATGTGTTTCGGCTACTTAACGGTTCGACATCGACATCACCGCCGCTCATCATTGCCACGGAACTCGTCATCGACAACACCAACTCCACCATTGTGACACCCTAACCGTAAGCAAGGACGGTAACATCGATGACAACTTGTTCATATCCTTGCCATTGCATTGTGAAACCCCGAGACCATCTTTTGCGTAGCTTTCCTACGAGACTAGCCATTTGAGTATTGCCGGGCAACGCTACTTGTGCACTTTAGTGATACCGATCCGCATAGCTACCATAGCGTGCATACATACTCATATCATCTCTTGTGCCAAAATTTTGTTCCCGCATATACATCATTGCTATCTTCGTACGAGCATTTCGCATAAGTGGCCAAAGGAAACCATCAAAAGAAAGAGAAGCTTTTAAGCAAAAGAGAAAGAGTAACAAGCTTGTAAGCAATAGCCATAGCATAGCCACATTACATAGCATATTCGATCATCTTGGATCATTGTGCCAAGTTCACCGGGACTCATACATACATAGCATAAGTGAGATAGAAAGCCATACGTTTTGTCTCTTATAGGTTGTGCACAAGTTCGTATCCGCCTATCGAGCAATCGTGCTAGTGTCTCTCTAGTGTTGTGCAACAAGAGCATTTTCCGTGGATCCCACATTTTGAGCTCATTCCTTGGTTGCACGACCTCATTTATCTATCCGTGTGTGTGTTTGCGTGTACTACTTATTGCTATTAGTCTACTTGTTACACTTGCAAACTTGTGAATCTTTTTCAACATTATTGATATCTTGCTTGCAAATTGCAGAAATTTTGTGCCACTATCCTAAGCAAACTCCTCCAAAAGCTTTACTTGTGTAGGTGTGAGATTGACACGATCCGGTACCAATTGCACTATTTCCATAATACCATATTGGGTGATCATTGATCCATCTTCAACATTGGATAAGGTACATTGGTCTAGTTCGTTTCTTTCTTCCACAAACACTTGTTTGAGAATCATGGATAGGCCGAGCACTTCTATCAACCCCCTCTTCGATGAACAAGAAGACGAACCAAACAAATACGTCACCAAGGCTCACCTCTTCGGCGTCCAACGAGCATTACATCAAGAGAGCGAAGCATTGGGCGAACGCATTGAACAACTCGCCTCTGACTTTCGACAAACACTTGACGACAAGTTATCAACTCAAATGGAGGAATTCCGGAACATGTTGGTCAACCGTGATTCTTCTACTTCATCTACTTCAAGATCAAGACGGCGCCATTCGAGCAAAACCCCTTCGGACACTTCTTCGGATGCAAGTCTTCCACGAGCATGCTCTCATCGCTCCCACGAACATGACGAGCGGTAAGCTACAAGAAACCCATTCCATGGCAATGGTTTGCAAGACCGCCTTCGAGAGCGCGAACAACAAAAACGGCATGCACAAGCCAACGGGAACCAAGATCAAGTCCCATAACGCCAACGTCAAGTAAACCAAGACAACGACGCCCTCCAACAAGAACGACAACGTCGTGAGGAGCAAGCACTTGAAGCTCAACGTGCCCTACGCGAGGCAACTCGCAACGTCGCCGAACGAAACCGCCGAGTGCGCGAACAAGAAGAAGCCGCACGACTTGAGGAGCACCAAGAGATGAGGAACCGTGCGCGTATCCCAAGACCACAACGTCAAGCCAATCACGATGAGCATGAGGATCAAGAGCTAGAAGATAATCCTCCATGGCAAGAGCATTATCGCAATCGCCATCAACGAAATGAGGAGCGCTACGGCAAGCTCAAGTTCACCATGCCTAAATTCTCCGGTGGAAATGATCCCGAAGAATACCTTTCATGGGCATTGAAAGTCGACAAGATATTCCGTCTTCATAACTACGATGAGGAAAAGAAGATTGCCATGGCATCTCTCGAGTTCCAAGACTATGTTCTCATTTGGTGGGAACAAGTGATTGAACGACGCCAAGAGAAAGGCGAACCACCCATCACCACTTGGAATCAAATGAAGTATGTCATGTGAGCTCGTTTTGTGCCTACACACTATAGTCGTGACCTCTTCAAGAAACTTCAACTTCTCAAGCAAGGCACCAAGTCGGTTGAAGCGTACTACCAAGAGATGGAAATTGCAATGATCTGAGCCAACGTCATGGAAGATAATGAACAAACTATGGCACGTTTCTTGAATGGCCTCAACTATCCAATCAAGAAAATTGCGGACTTCCAACCGTACTCCAACCTCCTCGAGCTAGTGCACCAAGCAACCAAAGCGGAGCGACAAGTACAAGAAGACCACAAGTACTCCAAGTACTCTTCCAAGACCTACGGTTCATACCATCAAGCTTCAACGACTTCTACCACTCCTTCCACGACTCGAACTACACCAAGTACCAGCGACAAGTCAAGCTCCAAGCAACCAACGACATCTTCGAGTCGTCTTCCTACTACTACAAGCAACTCCAAGCAAAAAGCTTCGTCATCAACAACTCCTTCGAATGCCACTGACAAAACAAGTGACATCAAGTGCTTTACTTGCAAAGGCCGAGGAAACAAGTCATTCGAGTGCCCCATGAGACGCACTATGATCTTGAACGCCGACGGCACCTACGATTCCATGAGTGAAGATGAAATGGAAACCATCGAGCAAGTGGCCATGCACCGCCAAGGGAATGAAGAAGAAGATGATCAAGTGTTTTGCGACAAAGATTTGAGCCCTGCTCTTGTTGTCTCCAAGGTCTTGACACTTCAACAACATCAAGATGAAGACCAACGTTGCCACATCTTCCATACCAAAGCGGGTATCCAAGGACGTTCCGTCAAGGTCATCATCGACGACGAAAGTTGCCACAACTTGGCAAGTGAAGAATTATGTACCAAGCTCCAATTGGTCAAGAAGAAGCACCCTCGCCCATACAAGGTCCAATGGCTTAGCGACTCCGGCACCATTCAAGTGGAGCACACCGTCCAAGTGTCCTTCAAGATTGGCGCCTACGAAGACAACTTGGAGTTTGATGCGGTTCCTATGTCCGTGTGCCATCTCCTCCTTGGAAGACCTTGGCAATTCGACCGCGGCGTCATCCACAATGGATGGACCAATCACTATAGCTTCAAGATGAAGGGCAAGGAGTTCGTTCTTCGACCTATGACATCAAGTCATGTCATCGCGGACAAGCAAGCATCTACCCATCGTGGAGAGATAAGTGAGCGAGTGAACCACCTAAAAGAGAGTGAGCGCCACAAGCCAAAAATGAGCGACTCCACGATGAGCGACAAGAGAGACCTAGTTCTTTTAGCCACCAAAAGAGATTTGAGGGATGTGAGTGAGAGCCCATCAAGTGTCCTTCACTTTGTGCTTGTGTGCAAAGATGAAGTGGTGCGGACTAATACTTCACAACATCTTCCTTTGGTATTATCTCACTTATTGCAGGAATTCGTGGACGTGTTTCCCGATGAGCTACCTCCCGGGCTTCCTCCACTTCGCGGCATCGAACACCGTATCGACCTTATCCCCGGCGCACCTCTACCGAACAAGGCACCTTACCGCGTCAACCCCGAAGAGACCAAAGAGATCCAAAGGCAAGTGCAACATCTCATGGAGAATGGGTATGTACGCGAAAGCTTGAGCCCTTGTGCTGTTCCGGTCATTCTTGTGCCTAAGAAAGATGGTACTTATCGCATGTGTTCCGATTGCCGTCCCATAAATGCTATCACCGTTAGATATCGCCATCCCATTCCACGCCTAGATGACATGCTTGACGAACTTAGTGGAGCCACCATTTTCTCTAAAATTGATCTTAAAAGTGGCTACTATCAAATACGCATGCAAGAAGGTGATGAATGGAAAACAGCTTTCAAAACCAAATTTGGTTTGTATGAATGGTTAGTCATGCCTATGGGTTTATCACAAGCTCCTAGCACTTTTATGCGTGTGATGCATTATGTTCTTCACAAATATATTGGCATTTGTGTTGTGGTTTACTTTGATGACATCCTTGTGTTTAGTGAAACTCTTGAAGATCATGTCAAACACCTTAGAGACGTATTGCAAGTTCTTAGAGACGAGCGACTTTATGCTAACATGGAAAAATGCACTTTCGGTGTTGATAAGCTCGTTTTCTTGGGCTTTGTTGTCTCCTCTAAGGGCGTTCAAGTAGATGAAACTAAAATTGATGATATTAAGAATTGGCCACAACCAACCAATTTGCTTCAAGTGCGTAGTTTCCTTGGCTTAGCCGGCTTTTATCGTCGCTTTGTGAAGGATTTTAGCACCATTGCATCACCATTGCACGCATTGAGTAAGAAGAATGCACCATTTGTTTGGGGTCCATCTCAAGATGCCGCATATCATGAGCTTAAAATCTTGCTTACACATGCTCCATTACTTGCATTACCCAACTTTGACAAAACTTTTGAAGTGCATTGTGACGCTAGTGGTAATGGTATTGGTGGTGTGTTAATGCAAGAGAAACGACCCATTGCATATTTTAGTGAGAAGCTCTCTGGTGCGCAACTTAACTACCCCATCTATGACAAAGAGTTATATGCTTTAGTGAGAGTCTTGCATGTGTGGGAACATTATCTCCGTCCACGTGAGTTTGTCATCCATACGGATCATGAAACGCTTCAGTACCTTAAGGGACAAACCAAATTGACTAAGCGTCATGCTAAATGGAGTGAGTTCATTGAGTCATTTCCTTATATTATCAAGTATATCAAAGGTAAGGAAAATGTTGTGGCGGACGCTCTTTCCCGCAAGTGCATGTTGGTTACCCAACTTGAGTTGAATGTTATAGGATTTAAGCACATTAAAGGCTTGTATGCGCAGGATGCATCATTTTCGATTCCTTATGCCAAATGTTTACCACATAAAACTTGGGAGCAATATTACTTGAAGGATGGTTACCTTATGAAAGCTAACAAACTTTGTATTCCCGAGTCTTCTCTTCGTTTGCTACTTTTGCAAGAAGCTCATGGTGGAGGACTCATGGGACATTTTGGACGCGACAAGACCTTCGCTACGCTCTCCAAGAACTACTTTTGGCCAAAGATGTTTCAAGACGTTTCTCGCTACACCAACCCGTGCTCTACATGCCGCAAAGCTAAGTCCAAAGCTCAATCTCATGGCCTTTATATGCCTCTCCCTATTCCATATCATCCATGGGAAGATATTAGTATGGATTTCGTGCTTGGTTTGCCTCGAACTCAAAACGGCAAAGATTCCGTATTTGTTGTTGTGGACCGTTTCTCTAAGATGGCACATTTCATTCCTTGCAACAAGATAGACGATGCTTCACATGTTGCAAATCTCTTTTGTAGGGAAATCTTGCGATTGCATGGAGTGCCAAAGACGATCATGTCGGACCGAGACGTCAAGTTCCTTAGCTACTTTTGGAAGACACTATGCGCCAAGCTCGGAATCAAGCTCCTATTCTCCTCGGCATATCACCCTCAAACCGACGGCCAAACGGAGGTCACGAGCCGGACTCTATCCACACTACTCCGCATGTTGATCAAGAAGAACATAAGGGAGTGGGAGGAATGTCTACCCATCGCCGAGTACGCCTACAATCGAACACGACACTCTACTACCGGCAAGTCCCCCTTCGAGGTCGTCTATGGCTTCAATCCGTTGTCTCCATTGGACATTCTACCGCTAGCTCTACAAGAGCGCATCGACATGGACGCGAGTGCACGAGCGAGCTACCTCAAGAAGATGCACGAAGATACAAGGCACGCGATCGAGCGCCAAGTACAATGACTCGCGACCAAGGTCAACATCAACAAGCAGCCCATGGTGTTCAACCCCGGCGATCTTGTCTGGCTACACCTTCGAAAAGACCGCTTCCCCAACGAGCGCAAGTCCAAACTACTACCTCGAGCCGACGGACCGTTCAAGGTGCTAGCATGCTACAACAACAATGCCTACAAGATCGACATCCCTCGTGACAAGTACGATGTGAGCGACACATTCAACGTCAAGGACTTATCTCCTTTCCATGGTGATGCGGATTCCAATCCGAGGACGGATCTTTTCCAAGGGGGGGGAGATGATGCGGAGCATCCTACGGTCATCCCCATGGATCCACCTACGTCTCCCCAAGTACCAAGAGGACCAATGACACGAGCACGTGCAAGAGCTCTCGAAACCGAGGTGACATCTCTCCTTAGTGAACTTCCATTCGACTCGAGTGAGACATGGCTACTACCTCAAGCCGAAGTGCTATGCGTGTTCAGGTATGAAGAAGACCCCCTAGGGAATGCTCGGAACGAAGACCAAGTCGCCAAGTTCACGAATGAAGAGGACCAAAGAAGAAGGTCACCAAAGGTCTACAGGACCCGGACATCCGGCCCCTGGCCCGGACGTCCGGCCCCTGGGAGTAGCGGAAGCAACAGCAGCCTTATAGCCGAGAGGCTACAGGCGCCGGACATCCGGCCGGCAGCCCGGACATCCGGCCCCCTCCCCAGAAATCCAGCGACCAAGTACAGTACCCCAGCCAGTGTTCGGCCGGACATCCGGCCCTCAAGCCCGTACATCCGGCACCCTGACGAACCGCCGGACATCCGGCCCGACGCCCACGTGTATTCGGCCCACGGGCCATGTATACTCCTCCATCTCGCCCTAACTTGTACTAGCACTATATAAGGACCTCTCCCTCCTTCCTCTAGGGTTAGCAAAGTAGTTGGCTCTTTAAGATAGAGCTTTGCTCATCCATACCTCTCCCATGGAGATCAAGACCTCAACTCCTCTACGAATTGGGATGAACTAGCTACCGTGTATCCTCTTGTGTTGACTTTGGATCTTGTATCTCTACTATGTGTATGTGGATCTAGTGCATGTGTGATTTGGATTGTGTCATTTGAGTGTTCTTCTTGTGTTCTTCTTGAATTTGCTCCTTTTCCCCCTCCTAAGTGTGAAAAGATCGTCATCTAGGGTTCCACCCTACATCATTACCTATGTGAGTTTAATGATAATGAAATCCTATCTTCTTATGCCAAGGGTGTTTATAGTTACTATGATATCGAACACATTGAAGAATTTGTTGCTTTTAAGGGTGCTTATGAAATTGCTTCTTTGATTGAAAAGTATGATGTTACTCTCTACAAATCTGAAATTTTTGCTATACTTAAATATTGCTATGAAAACTATGCTCCTAATGCCTATGTTAATGAATTTATTGAGAGAATGTCTGCTCCTTTGGAAGAAAATAATGATATGCAGGAATCTATAGATAATTATGATCCCGTTGATTCGATTGAAATATCCCCTCTTGATGAACGTGATGCTTGCTATTCTTATGGCCATGATGCCAATATTAATTATGCTGATGGAGATGAACTTGATATAGTTCCTTTTGTTAAGAATGAAATTATTGCTATTGCACCCACACTTGATAGCTCCTTGAATGAAAAGCATGATTACAATGATGCTATTATAAATTCTATTTATGTCAATCATGCTAATGATATGCAAAGCTACAAGCTTGGGGATGACAATTCTGTCATGTCTACTACTTATTGCAATGATCATGATTGGGGTGATAATGCTTCTCATGATCTTGAAAATTTATTTAAGCCTCATCATGAATATGTTATTGATAATAATGTTTGCAATAATATTGAAAGTGAGTTTGGAAGAGTGTCAACTTTAGGAAAAAAGAATCCCACATATTCGGAGAGTGTTCAATCTTATGGAATTTTTGATAAATGTGGGGTTGGAGAGGTCATGACTTTAGTTGATGTTAATCCCACTATCTTGGAAGATTATAAGATTTGCTTGCATGTAGATCAAGGAGAGAATATTTTATATGATAGCTATATTATTGATTTTGATTATGATCCTACATGTAATTATTATGAGAGAGGAAAATATGGTTATAGGAATTTTCATGTTATTAAATTACCTGTCGTTATGTTGAGATTGTCAATGTTTTACTCTTCTTCCTTGCATATGCTAGATATTTCTTGTCTTGATAATTTTTTTGCTTATAAAATGCCTATGCATAGGAAGCATGTTAGACTTAAATGTGTTTGTCACATGTTTTATGAGACTCTCTTTGTGCTTCAATTATTGTCTTTCATGTAAGCATCATTGGAATCTCAAAGCCTATCTTAATGGCTATAAAGAAAGAGCTTGTTGGGAGACAACCCAATACTTTCTGTTTTTGTGTGTTTACACAATTATAGCCTATGTTATGATTGTGTTTTTATCTTTTAGTTAGTGTTTGTGCCAAGTAATGCCTTTGGGATGATTTGCAAGATAATATAATTGATGCTGTTTGAAAACAGAAACTTTTGTGTCCAGTATTGGAATTTTGATTTTTTTCTGGAGAGTCAGAACCTTCTGAAATTTTTACAAAATATTTATATATGAATTTACCATATTTTCCTATTTTTTTAGAATTTTGGGAGTTACAGAAGTATGACTTTAATTCAGATCTTTACAGACTGTTCTGTTTTAGACAGATTCTGTTTTTGTTGCATAGTTTGCTTATTTTGATGAATCTATGGATCGTATCGGGGGGTATGAGTCATGGAGAAGTTGTAGTACAGTAGCATTATGCCAATATTAAATATGAATCAATTTACAACAGTACCTAAAGTTTAAGATTTGTTTGTTATACTAACGGATCTCACGAGGTTTCTGTTGAGTTTTGTGTGCTGAAGTTTTCAAGTTTTGGTTGAGACTACGATGGATAAAGGAATAAGGAGCGGCAAGAGCCTAAGCTTGGGGATGCACAAGGCACCCCAAGGTAATATTCAAGGAAGACTCAAGCATCTAAGCTTGGGGATGCCATCCTTTCGTCTACAATCTATCGGTAACTCACTTGGAGCTATATTTTTATTCATCACATGATATGTGTTTTACTTGGAGCGTCTTGTGCTATAGTTTGTTTGCTTTTTAGTTTGTCACAATCATGTTTGCTGAACACACCTTTTTGAGAGGGACACACAATATTCGTGATTTGTTAGAATACTCTATGTGCTTCACTTATATCTTTTGAGCTTGGCAGTTGCTCTAGTGCTTCACTTATATCTTTTAGAGCACGGCGGTGGTTATATTTTAAAGAAATAGATACACTCTCATGCTTCACTTATATCTTTTAGAGAGTCTAATGAATAGCAATGGTAATATGCACGGGTTATGAATTTGGTCTTAATCTGATAGGTATTCAAGAGGGATATAATAAAAACTTTCATGTGGATCACTGAATATGATAAGTTTGATTCCTTGCAATAGTTTTGCGATATTAAGATGATAATATGTGGGAGGTGCTAGTAGATAATTGTGGTTTAGTAAGAATATTAGTGTTATGGTTTGTGATTCCTGAAGCATGCACGTATGATGTGTCGTTATGCTAAGAAGTTGGAGCATGATTTATTCTTGATTGTCTACCTTATGAGTTACGGTCGGGGACGAGCGATGGTCTTTTCCTACAAATCTATCCCCCTAGGGGCATGCGTAGTAGTACTTTGCTTTGAGGGCTAATAAATTTTTGCAATAAGTATGTGAGTTCTTTATGACTAATGTGAGTCCATGGATTATACGAACTCTCACCTTTCCGCAATTTGCTAGCCTCTTCGGTACCGTGCATTGCCCTTTCTCACATCGAGAGTTGTTGCAAACTTCGTCGGTGCATCCAAACCCCATGATATGATACGCTCTATCACACATGAGCCTCCTTATATCTTCCTCAAAATAGCCACCATACCTACCTATCATGGCATTTCCATAGCCATTCCAAGATATATTGCCATGCAACTTCCACCGTTCCGTTTTTATGACACACATCATCATTGTCATATTGCTTTGCATGATCATATAGCTGACATAGTATTTGTGGCTCAGCCACCGTTCATCATTTTTTATACATGTTATGCTAGTATCATTGCACATCCTGGTACACTGCCAGAGGCATTCATGTAGAGTCATATTTGTTCTATTTTCGAGTTGTAAGTAAATAGAAGTATGATGATCATCATTATTAGAGCATTGTCCTAGTGAGGAAATAAAAAAAAGGAAAAAAAGAGGCCAAAAAGAGCCCACGAAAAAATGGGAAAAGAAAAAAAAGAAAAATAATAATAAAATGAGAGAAAAAGAGAGAAGGGGCGGTGTTACTATCCTTTTCCATACTTGTGCTTCAAAGTAGCACCATGTTTTTCATATAGAGAGTCTCCTATTTTGTCACTTTCATATACTAGTGAGAATTTTTCATTATAGAACTTGGCTTGTATATTCCGATGATGGGCTTCCTCAAATGCCCGAGGTCTTCATGAGCAAGCAAGTTGGATGCACACCCACTTAGTTTTCATGTTGAACTTTCATACACTTATAGCTCTTAGTGCATCCGTGCCATGATAATCCCTACTCCTCGCATTGACATCAATTGATGGGCATCTCCATAGCCCGTTGATTAGCCGCGTCGATGTGAGACTATCTTCTTCTTTTTGACTTCCCCTTATTAATCTCTACCATGACATTCTATTCCACCCATAGTGCTATTTCCATGGCTTGCGCTCATGTATTGCGTGGGGGTTGAAAAAGCTGAAGCGCGTTAAAAAGTATGAACCAATTACTCGGCTTGTCATCGGGGTAGTGCATGATAAATACTTTGTGTTAAGAAGATGGAGCATGACATGATTATATGATTTTGTAGGGATAACTTTCTTTATCATTTTTTATTTTGAAAGGCATGATTGTCTGTTAGTATGCCTGAGTATTGATGCCTTTATATCAAATTATATACTATTGCTTTGAATCACTCGGATTTTAATATTCATACCATAAGAAGAGAATTATATGATAAAACATGTTAGGCAGCATTCCGCATCAGAAATTCTATTTTTATCATTTACCTACTCGAGGACGAGCAGGAATTAAGCTTGGGGATGCTTGATACATCTCCAACGTATCTATAATTTTTGATTGTTCCATGCTATTATAGTATCAATCTTGGATGTTTTATATGCAATCATATATCATTTTTTGGGACTAACCTATTAACCTAGTGCCTATTGACCCACAAGTATAGGGGATCAATCGTTGTCCTTTCGATAAGTAAGAGTGTCGAACCCAACGAGGAGTAGAAGGAAATGAAAAGCGGGTTTCAACAAGGTATTCTCTGCAAGTACTGAAAGTAGCGGTAACAGATAGTTTCGGTAGTAAGATAATTCGTAACAAGTAACAAGTATAATAAAGTGCAGCAAGGTGGCCCAATCCATTTTATAGCAAAGGACAAGCCGGAACAAACTCGTATAATAAGCAAAGCGTTCTTGAGGACACATGGGAATTTCATCTAGTCACTTTCATCGTGTTTGTTTGATTCGCGTTCGCTACTTTGATAATTTGACATGTGGGTGGACCGGTGCTTGGGTGCTGTTCTTACTTGAACAAGCCTCCCACTTATGATTTCCCCCTCTCGCAAACATCCACAACTACGAAAGAAGAATTAAGATAACTCTAACCATAGCATGAAACATATGGATCCAAATCAGCCCCGCATAAACTAGGGTTTAAGCTTCTATCACTCTAGCAACCCATCATCTAATTACTACTCCACAATGCCTTCCCTTAGGCCCAAATATGGTGAAGTGTCATGTAGTTGACGTTCACACGACACCACTAAAGGAAGCAACAACATACATATCATCAAAATATCGAACGAATACCAAATTCACATGATTACTTATGACAAGACTTCTCCCATGCCCTCAAGAACAAAAGTAACTACTCACAAATCATATTCATATTCAAGATCAGAGGGGTATTGAATATCATTAAGGATCTGAACATATAATTTTCCACCAAATAAACCAACTAGCATCAACTACAAGATGTAATCAACACTACTAGCAACCCACAGGTATCAATCTGAGGTTTTGAGACAAAGATTGAATACAAGAGATGAACTAGGGTTTGAGATGAGATGGTGCTGGTGAAGATGTTGATGAAGATTGGTCCTCCCACGATGAGAGGATCGTTGGTGATGTCGATGGCTTCGATTTCCCCCTCCCGGAGGGAAGTATCCCCGGCGGAATCGCTCCGCCGGAGAGCAAAATAGCTCCTGCCCAGGTTCCGCCTCGAGATGGCGGCGCTTCGTCCCGAAAGTCTTCTCATTAAATTTTTTAGGGCAAAACACCTTATATAGCAGAAGGAGGGGGCCAGAGGCCAGCCAGGGGCCCCACAAGGCATCAGGGCGCGCCCAGGGGGGCACCCTGTTGCCTTGTGGGCAACTGGTGGGTCCCCTCCCGTATCTCTTTTCTCCAGTATTTTTTATATATTCAATAAAAAATTTCCGTGAAATTTCCAGTCAATTGGAGCTCTGTAGGATAGGTATCTCTGCTGTAGCTATTTCAGGTCCAGAATTCCAGCTGCAGGTATTCTCCCTCTTCATACAAATCTTGCAAACTAAGAGAGAAAAGGCATAAGAGTTGCATCATAAAGTGAAATAATGCTCAAATACATTATAAATAACAGTAGGAAATCATGATGTAAATTGGATGTATCAACTCCCCCAAGCTTAGACCTCACTTGTCCTCAAGCAAAAGCCGAAATCGATAATCATGACCACATGTTTAGGGAGAGAGGTGTCGATAAAAATAAAATACGGACATGAAGGCATCATGATCTTTATTATAGCAGCAATATACCATCATAAAACTTCTCATGAAAAAGTGACAATTCATTCACAAGTTAAAGTATGAAACATAAACCATATTGAAAACTAACAAACTATGATCTCAGTCACTGAAGCAATTGCAATTCATCATATTATCAGAAAGAGTCTATGTAAGAGCTTTGATTAGCAAGTTCACATACTCAACTATCATTTAATCTTCTATGATTGCTGACACTCATGACATACTTATGGAGCAGAAGTTTCAGCCAGACACATAGAAAGATAAGGGCTTATAATTTCGCCTCCCAACGTATTTACCTCAAGGGTAATGTCAACAATAATAACTCATGATCACCTACATCCAACTGGATATATATGCCTGGATCAATCCCCACCACATGATGCTTGCCAAGAGAGAAAAATAAAAACGTAATAGAGGAGAATACTATTGACTCTTGCATAAAATTAAATACATAAAGTAAAAGATAGGCCCTTCGCAGAGGGAAGCAGAGGTTGTCATGCGCTTTTTGTTTTTGGATGTGCAAGCTCTTAATGTAAAGGAACGTCACTTTATATTGCCCCTTGTGATAGCGACCTTTATTATGCAGTCTGTCGCTTTTATTTCTTCACCATCACAAGATCGTACAAAGCTTATTTTCCCTTACAATAAAAGATCATACATATTTAGGAGCAATTTTTGTTGCTTTGCACCGATGACAATTTACTTGAAGGATCTTATTCAATCCATAGGTTGATATAGTGGACTCTCATGACATGAAACTGGGTTTAAGGGTTTTTGGATGCACAAGTAGTATCTCTACTTAGTGCGGAATCTTGGCTAGCAAAAGGTAGGGGGCAAGCACCACATGTTAGAGGATCCAAAACAATATAACTTCTATGTGAATATAAGCAAACATAACTCATTACGTTGTCTTCCTTGTCCAACGTCGACTAATTGACATAGAATATTTAATGGGGGCTCACAATCATAAAAGATCTCCAAGATAGTATATTTATATGTGAGACCTCTCTTCCTTTATTACTTTTTCATGAATTGCAACAATGACCAATACTATGTTTGTCAACTTCCAACAAGTTTTATCAATTATACTTCTTTTATGTGAAGTCATCACTCCCCATGGGATTAGCATATGATCTTACTTTTTATTCTCTTTATTTTATTTCCAAGATTGGATCAACAAAAGCAAAACACTCAACTCAAACTACTCTTTATTATATAACTTCCACACATGATTACATAGAAAGATAGACCACAAAGCAAGCACTCGAAACTAGATCATACTAAAACTTTATTCTTCTAAATCATGAAATAACTAAGGATCGAACTAAGATAGATAATGATGATAAAAGTGATGGTGATACGATACCGGGGCACCTCCCCCAAGCTTGGCACAAGCCAAGGGTGGTGCCCATACCCATGTACTCAAGTCTCCTTCTTCGGTGATGGTGGTGATGAAGTGATAGGCTTGTCCTCCGTCTTCCACTTGAGAACATGAATTTCTTCTTTTAATTTGTCATTCTCCCTTTCAAGATCCCAGATTTTGTGACGCAGTTTATGCGAATCTTCCTGCACATGACAAAAAGGAGTGAATTAAACTTTAGGAACCTTCACCATGTTAGGTAAGCTGGACCTCTTGAATTCAATGTGCATATCTCCTGCTTGAGGCAATGGGGAATCCTCGTCCTCCTCGCTGGAATGACCTCGCTTTTCCCTTAAATCAGCATCTTCCTCTTCGTCAGTTGTCCAACCATAGGGGTCAGTTGTGACGCCCCCGACTTAATCGTGCACTAATCATACACGCAAATGCACACAATCAAGCCTAGGGACTCACGGGAAGATATCACAACACAACTCTAGACACAAATAAAAAATAATACAAGCTTTATATTACAAGCCAGGGGCCTCGAGGGCTCGAATACATAAGCTCGATGAACAAGCGTCAGCGAAAGCATCAGATATCTGAGTACAGATATAAAAGTTAAACAAGAGGCCTTAAGAAGGTGAAAACAAACAACGACATCTGATCGAAAGAGGCAAGGCCTCCTGCCTGGGAGCCTCCTAACTACTCCTGGTCGTCGGGGATCTCCACGTCGTAGCAGGCTCCTCCGGAAGTGTAGTAGTAGTCGGCAGCGGCAGCAACTGACTCCTGGGCTCCGGCATCTGATCGCAGCAATCGGGTATGGGGGAAAAAGAATAGCAAAGCAACCGTGAGTACTCATCCAAAGTACTCGCAAGACTGACATCAGAACTATGCTAAATATGCATTGGTATCAAGTGGGAAGGCTGTATCTGTGGACTATAAAGCAGCAAAGCCAGAATAGAGAGAAAGGCCTAGCCTATCGAAGACTAGCATCTTCAGCGGTCTTGCAGCATAAGAAGAGTGCAGATTAGCATATTATTAATTAACAAGCATGTGGAAGCAAAGCCCTGAGATCCTTTCTCGACTCCCTGCGAGAAAGCAATCCCGGAGCTTACAATTAATTGCAGTATCCAGTTCAAATAGTAATAGATCAGGATACAACACTGAGCGTCCTGTTACCGTGGACACGGCTATTCGAATAGATAATCTTCCCTGCAGGGGTGCACTACTGTTACCCAACACGCTCGATTAACTCCGGCCGGACACACTTTTATCGGGTCATGCCCGGCCTCGGCTGATCGACACACCGCAGCCCTACCTAGAGCTAAGCAGAGAGGTCCCCGCCGGTCTACATCCTAAGCGCTCAGGGTTCTTGGGCCCATCCCCCTTTGCACTCCGGGTCGTTGTGTCGCGTATCGGAGTCCAAGCACCACCTCAGTCCTGGATGGCACTTGTCCCGACGGGCTCACAATGCCGAACTGGACATCTGACAGAGCTTTCGGCTGATACATACGGCGTAGAGGGCCCCATTAAACCATTATCCCACGTGGTGGTAGTGCGTATAGGGCACGACGACCCACTCAGATCAATACCCAAATCCGTTATCGCATTATTAGGAGCTCGCGGCGATGATCAGTACTCCTGTCGTCCCGTCTCGAGGAAGTGCAACAAGGGCCAGGCCCATCCCTCTCTAGGACGGTCTCTGCCTGCCCGGCTGCGCCTCGTAATTATCTCGCGGGTGCCTTCACGGTCAACCCGACTTCACATCTCTCGCGGGTACCCCTCGGGGTCGACCCGACTTTACCCGGGGTCTGTAGTAAAAGTAGGGTATCCGTGTGTTCATCACATCAAGGGGGAATCCGAGGAATCACCCTCTATGAATTCCTACTCGATGTAATCCGACAAGGTGAACCCAGAGGAATCACCCTCGAAGGCATTCACACTTGCGGGGTTGCACAACAAAAGCTTCTCCGGAGGTGGAGGGAGAGGAATCACCCTCGGTAATCCACGTCCGATTAGCTATACTACAGAGGCATCATCGGGAGTGAGTTAAGAGGTATCACCCTCGTCACTCGAGGACAACTCTGAAGAGTCGAACAACTTAGGGGGTGTGCGGTGTTGTGCTGGTCTCAGCCCGACGATCACTTCAATCGGGACACTAGTAGCTAAGCGGGGCAACTAGGACAAGGATGGGGCCACAGATGGATTTCATCCAACCTATACTAAGCATTTACGATATCAGGTAAAGTATCAACAGAAGTTACAATAAACAGGCTATGCATCAGAATAGGGTAAAACAATAGCAGCAGCAAAATCTAATGCAAGCAGGAGGGAGAAAGAATAGGTGATATAGGCATGCGTCAAGGGGGTTTTGCTTGCCTGGTTGCTCTGCGGAAAGGGGAAGAAGGATCGTCGGTGACGTAGTCGATCACAGGGGCATCGGCAGCAGCGTCAGTCTCGGAGTCTATCGGAGAGAAGAGGGGGGAAGAAACAATAAATACAAGCAACAAATGCAAACACAGATGTATGGCAGGGCAGCACGCTATTCGAGGGGTGACCTATCGTAGTACTACACGATACAGGTGAAGGGGGAATTAACTGGAACGTTTTCCCGGTTTCGGACATCTGTCACACAGATGAACCGGAGGGGAAGGTCCCATGTTTGCAGTGCTGGAGGCATCTGACAGGTATGTGGATAGCGTATTCGGATTCGTCACATTTTTCTGATCCTTTTTCACATATATATTATTTTAATCCGAGTTACGGTTTATTTTATATTAATTTTCAAAGTTTTAATTCAATTTCTGGAATTAACAGATTTAATTTAATTCTAAATTCATTTATAATTAAACAGAATTAATTAGGTTAATTAGGGTTTAATTAATTAATTAGTTTAATTAAACAGAATTAATTAAGTTAATTAATTATTTAATTATTTAATTATTATTTATTTTAATTCTTTAATTCTTTTATTTCTTTCTTTCTTTCTTTCTTTCTTTTTCATTTTCTTTTTCTTTTCGTTCTAAATAGGGTGGGGCCCCACTGGTCAGTGGGCAGGCGGACATGTCCGCCCGGTGCCCGTTCGGGGGCCGGACATGTCCGGTGGCCCAATGTGCGGGCACACTGCGGGGGCGGACGTGTCCGGGCGCGGCGCACGCACGCGCGGACAGAGAGGCCGGACGGCGGCAGCGGCAAGGGGAGCCGGCCGGCGCGCGAGGCCAGGGGAGGCGCGGGCGACGACAGCGGAGCAGGCGCGGCCTGGCGAACGCGGGCGAGCGCGGCAGCGGGAGGCGGCGCGCAGGCAGGGGAGCGCGGCAGCACGGTGACGAACGGGCGGGGCCAGGCGGTGGACGGCGGAGCGCGAGGCGCAGGGCGGCGGCGACTACGGGCGCGGCCAGGCGCGGGCGGCACGCGGGCGCAGGCGGCGGCGACCGGATGCGGCGGGGCAGAGGCGGGCGAGCGGAACAGGGGGGAAGGCGGGACCGGGTGGCGCAGCTCACCCGCGATGCCGAGGAGAGGGGGCGGCGAGGCGCGATGGAGGCCGGCGGGGAGGAGGTCGGGGACGCGACGGGCGGCGACGGCGTCGGGCGACGAGGCGGCGGCGACGGGGACGAGAGGAGGGGGAGGGGATTTTAGGATTCGGGGGATGGGAGGAGCTGGCGAGGGCCATATAGGCCAGGGCAACGTGGGGATGGGCCGGCCACTGTGGCCTAAGGCCCAGGGGGTCTTTCCTTTTCTTTTATTTTCTGTTTTCATTTTCTGTTTTCATTTTTATCTTTGGTTTAGTCTTTTCTTTTTACTCCAAGTGACTTTTGTAAAATATAAGACTTGCCCAAATAATTACTATGCCAATTAACCCACTGCCAGAAATTGGTTTGGAGGCAAATGGATTCCAATTAGATTTTAAATAAATGAAATGAGTTAATTATTGTTATTTTGATACTGTTTTGATGATGTTTGAGTCATTTAACTAATCCAATTAATGTGGATTATATTTTTATAATTGCCTATGGATTATTTGCAAAATTATGAACTATTTTGTTCTACTGTTTGGATAACTTTTAATTTTGACTTTGTTTTAAATTTGAATTTGAATATGGATTATTCTCTAATTGTTTTTTTATAAGGCTTAATGATGATGACTTGGCATGACTAATTGGCATAATTACTGTTTAGAAATCTGGGGATGTCACATCAGTGTCCCCATAGACTCTAGGGTTTGCAATAAGATGAGAAACATAGCTTTCCCCATCCGAATCCTGAGATGACATGGCAATTGACCTCGAGAGTCTGATAGAAAACAGCACGAAACAAGAGCAGAGGAGAAACTTGCGATGCGGTGGTCAAAACACCCGTGAGTATATATAAAGAATTTTTATCTTGCAGAACAAGCATACAAGAGGAAAACGGAGTCGGGAGGGCACACGAGGGGCCCACAAGGCATCACGGCGCGCCCCAGGGGGGTCGCGCCCTGTTGCCTTGTGGGCGACTCGTGGGTCCCCTCGGCTGTTTCTTATTTTTGTAATTTTTCTAATATTCCAAAACGGACAGAAATATTTTTTATGGAATTTTTGGAGTCGGTTTACTTACCGTATCACATACCTACCCCTTTTCAGGGTTCTAGAGCGTTCCGGAAGGACTCTTTGATGTGTTCCTCCGGTGTCATTGTCTGAATAATATTAGTTTCAACATTAATAGGAGTACCTAAGATATAATGCTTAATCCTTTGTCCATTCACCACTCTCGGGTTGGTGCCTTCGGAGTTGTTGATTTTGATAGCCCCGGAACGGTAAACTTCTTCAATGATATAGGATTCTTCCCATTTGGAGAGAAGTTTTCCTGCAAAAAAATCTGAAACAAGAGTTTTACAATAGAACTTTCTCACCCACTTTGAATTCTCGTTTTTGGATTCTTTTATCATGCCATCTTTTGATCTTTTCTTTAAATAACTTGGCATTTTCATAGGCTTGGGTTCTCCATTCATCTAGAGAGCTAATATCAAATAACCTCTTTTCACCAGCAAGTTTGAAATCATAGTTAAGTTCTTTAATTGCCTAATATGCTTTATGTTCTAACTCAAGAGGTAAATGACATGCTTTTCTATATACCATTTTATAGGGAGACATACACATAGGATTTTTATAAGCAGTTCTGTAAGCCCATAATGCATCATCAAGTTTCTTAGACCAATTCTTTCTAGATCTATTAACGGTCTTTTGCAAAATTAATTTTATTTCTCTATTACTCAATTCAACTTGACCACTTGACTGAGGATGATAAGGAGATGCAATTCTATGATTAACATCATATTTAGCAAGCAATTTACGGAAAGCACCATGAATAAAATGTGAGCCACCATCAGTCATCAAATATCTAGGGACTCCAAACCTCGGGAATATAACTTCCTTAAGCATTTTAATAGAAGTGTTATGATCAGTACTACTAATTGGAATAGCTTCTACCCACTTAGTAACGTAATCAACAACAACTAAAATATGAGTATACCCATTGGATTTAGGAAAATGTCCCATATAATCAAAACCCCAAACATCAAATGGTTCAATAACAAGTGAATAATTCATAGGCATTTCCTGACTTCTACCAACATTACCAATTCTTTGACATTCATCACAAGAAAGGACAAACTTACGTGCATCTTTGAAGAGAGTAGGCCAATAAAAACCAGATTGTAATACCTTGTGTGCAGTTCTGTTTCCCGCATGGTGTCCTCCGTATGCCTCGGAGTGACACTTCCGTAGGATTTGTTCCTGTTCATGCTCAGGTACACAACGTCTAATAATACCATCTACTCCTTCTTTATATAAATGTGGGTCATCCCAAAAGTAATGTCTTAAATCAAAGAAGAACTTTTTCTTTTGTTGGTATGTGAAGCTAGGTGGTATATATTTAGCAACAATGTAATTAGCATAGTTTACATACCAAGGTGTGTTACGAGAAGCATTTATCACAGCTAATTGTTCATCAGGGAAATCATCATTAATAGGAAGTGGGTCATCAAGAACATTTTCCATTCTAGAAAATTATCAGCTACGGGATTCTCAGCTCCCTTTCTATCAACAATATGCAAATCAATTTCTTGTAGCAAAAGAACCCACCTAATA
Source organism: Elymus sibiricus (assembly GCA_039707655.1). Lineage (NCBI taxonomy): Eukaryota > Viridiplantae > Streptophyta > Magnoliopsida > Poales > Poaceae > Elymus > Elymus sibiricus. The sequence goes on along the minus strand of CM077664.1, from coordinate 120,653,411 downwards.
AGTCTAGGTTTAGCATCTTTCTTTTCCATAAGATATTTAATAGCAGCATGATCAGTGTGAATAGTAACTTTGGAACCAACAATGTAAGATCTGAATTTATCACATGCAAACACAACTGCTAAAAATTCTTTCTCAGTAGTAGCATAATTTCTTTGAGCACTGTCTAGAGTTTTACTAGCATAATGAATAACATTCAATTTCTTATCAACTCTTTGTCCTAGAACAGCACCAACAGCATAATCACTAGCATCACACATAATTTCATAGGGTAGGTTCCAATCAGGTGGTTGAACAATTGGTGCAGAAATTAAGGCTTTCTTAAGTATTTCAAAGGCTTCTACACATTCATCATCAAAAACAAATGGCACATCTTTTTGCAAGAGATTAGTAAGAGGCCTAGAAATTTTAGAGAAGTCTTTTATAAACCTTCTATAGAAACCAGCATGACCGAGGAAACTTCTTATACCTTTGATATCTTTAGGACATGGCATTTTCTCAATAGCATCAACTTTAGCTTTATCAACTTCAATATCTCTTTCAGAAATTTTATGCCCAAGGACTACACCTTCATTCACCATAAAGTGGCACTTCTCCCAGTTCAAGACAAGATTAGTTTCTTCACATCTCTGCAAAACTCGATCAAGGTTGCTTAAGCAATCATCAAAAGAAGTTCCGTAAACGGAAAAATCGTCCATGAAAACCTCAACAATCTTTTCACAAAAGTCAGAGAATATAGCAGTCATACATCTTTGAAAGGTAGCAGGTGCATTACATAAACCAAAAGGCATACGGGAATAAGCATAAGTTCCAAAAGGACAAGTAAATGTGGTTTTCTCTTGATCTTCAGGTGAAACAGGTATTTGAGAAAAACCAGAATAACCATCTAGGAAGCAAAAGTGTGTATGCTTAGATAATCTTTCTAACATTTGATCAATAAAAGGCAAGGGGTAATGATCTTTCCTAGTAGCTTTATTTAATTTCCTAAACTCAATTACCATCCTATAACCGGTTACAATTCTTTGTGGAATAAGTTCATTTTTATCATTAGGAACAACGGTAATACCTCCTTTTTAGGGACACAATGAACATGACTTACCCATCTACTATCAGCTATGGGATCAATTATACCTGCCTCCAGAAGCTTTAATATTTCAGTTCTTACCACATCCTTCATTTTAGGATTCTGCCTTCTTTGATGATCAACAACGGGTTTAATGTCTGGCTCCATATGAATTTTATGCTGACATAAAGTGGTACTAATGCCCTTAAGGTCATCGAGAGTATATCCAATAGCGGCACGGTACTTCAGAGTTTTAAGCAATCTATTTTCTTCATGCTCTGAAAGGTTAGCACTAATAATAACAGGATATATCTTCTTTTTATCAAGATAAGCGTATCTAAGTGTATCGAGTAATTGCTTTAATTCAAACACAGGATCACTCTTCGGTGGAAGAGGATCTCCCAAGGTTTGAACAGGCAGATTATGTTTAAGGATAGGTGCTTGCTTAAAGAACAACTCATCTATTTCATTTCTTTCATTCATATGCATATCATTTTCATGGTCTAGCAAATATTGTTCTAAAGGATTAGTAGGAGGCACAACAATAGAAGCAAGACCTATAATTTCATCTTTATTGGGTAATTCTTTATCATGAAGTTATCTACTAAACTTAGAGAAATTAAATTCATGAGATATATCACCAAACTTAACTCTAACTTTCTCTTTAACACAATCAATTTCAGCATTAACGATATTCAAGAAGGGTCTGCCAAATATAATGGGACAAAAATTATCTTGTTGTGAACCAAGTACTAAGAAATCAGTAGGGTATTTGATTTTACCACACAAGACTTCAACATCTCTAACAATCCCAAGTGGTGTAACAGTATCTCTATTTGCAAGCTTAATAGTAACATCAATATCTTCAATCTCAACAGGTGCAATATCATGCATTACTTCTTGATATAAAGAAAACGGAATAGCACTCACACTAGCACCCATATCACATAAACCATGATAGAAATGATCTCCAATCTTAACAGAAACAACATGCATGCCAACTATTGGCTTGTTCTCATCTAGCATATCTCGTTCATTTCTAACAGGTTTAGCAATTCTAGCAGCCTCATCACAAAAATAAATAACATGCCCATCAATGTCATCAGCCAAAAGATCTTTAACCATTGCAATATTAGGTTCAACTTTAATTTGCTCAGAAGGTTTAGGTGTTCTTATATTACTTTTTTTAACCACAGTTGAAGCTTTAGCATGTTCCTTAATCCTAACAGGGAAAGGAGGTTTCTCAACATAAGCAGTAGGCACAACTAGATCAACATTGTAAACAATTGTTTCTTCTTTAACACTAACAGGTTCTTTATTTAATTCGATAGGTGAATGATATTTAAACCATTGCTTTTTAGGGAGATCAACATGAGCAGCAAAAGATTCACAAAAGGTAGCTACTATCTCAGAGTCAAGTCCATATTTAGTACTAAACTTATGAAAAGCATCGGTTTCCATAAAAGATTTAACACAATCAAACTCAAGATTTATACCTGACACTTTACCTTTGTCGATTTCCCAATCTTCAGAGTTACGTTTAATTCTTTCCAGAAGGTCCCATTTGAATTCAATAGTTCTCATCATAAAGGAACCAGCAGAAGAAGTATCGAGCATGGATTGATCATTATGAGAAAGCCAAGCATAAAAGTTCTGAATGATTATTTCTCTTGAGAGCTCATGATTGGGGCATGTGTGCAACATATACTTAAGCCTCCCCCAAGCTTGAGCGATACTTCCTCCTTCACGAGGCCAAAAATTATATATATAATTCCGATCACGATGAACCAAATGCATAGGATAAAATTTCTGGTGAAATTCCAGCTTCAACCGGTTCAAATCCCATGTTTCAGTATCATCACACAGCCTATACCATGTCAATGCCTTTCCCCCCAAAGATAAAGGGAATACTTTCTTCTTAACTCCATCTCCGGATAAACCTGCAAGCTTAAACAATCCACAAATTTCATCCACATATATCAAGTGCACATCAGGATGCACCGTTCCATCTCCTGCATAAGGATTAGCTAGCAGTTTCTCTATCATACCTGAAGGAATTTCATAATAAATATTTTCAGTAGGTTCAGTAGGTTGAGGAGAAACTCTCAATGCTTCCGGTCGAGGTGAAGATACCCCGAACAAGCCCCTCAAAGGATTACTTTCCATAGTGACAAGTGACAGTAACTTTCAGCACATAATATAAATGTTTCCTTACCAAATTCCACTCACCAAAGGAGCTTCACTCCCCAGCAACGGCACCAGAAAAGAGTCTTGATGACCCACAAGTATTGGGGATGAATCGTAGTCCTTTCGATAAGTAAGAGTGTTGAACCCAACGAGGAGCAGAAGGAAATGACAAGCGGTTTTCAACAAGGTATTCTCTGCAAGTACTGAAAGTAGCGGTAACAGATAGTTTTGGTAGTAAGATAATTCGTAACAAGTAACAAGTAACAAGTATAATAAAGTGCAGCAAGGTGGCCCAATCCTTTTTATAGCAAAGGACAAGCCGGAACGAACTCGTATAATAAGCAAAGTGTTCTCGAGGACACATGGGAATTTCATCTAGTCACTTTCATCGTGTTTGTTTGATTCGCGTTCGCTACATTTATAATTTGACATGTGGGTGGACCGGTGCTTGGGTGTTGTTCTTACTTGAACAAGCCTCCCACTTATGATTACCCCCTCTTGCAAGCATCCGCAACTATGAAAAAAGAATTAAGATAACTCTAACCATAGCATGAAACATATGGATCCAAATCAGCCCATTATGGAATAGCGCATAAACTAGGGTTTAAGCTTCTGTCACTCTAGCAACACATCATCTAATTACTCTTCCACAATGCCTTCCCTTAGGCCCAAAGATGGTGAAGTGTCATGTAGTCGACGTTCACACGACACCACTAAAGGAAGCAACAACATATATATCATCAAAATATCGAACGAATACCAAATTCACATGATTACTTATGATAAGACTTCTCCCATGTTCTCAAGAACAAAAGTAACTACTCACAAATCATATTCATGTTCTAGATCAAAAGGGTATTGAATATCATTAAGGATCTGAACATATAATCTTCCACCAAATAAACCAACTAGCATCAACTACAAGATGTAATCAACACTACTAGCAACCCACAGGTACCAATCCGAGGTTTCGAGACAAAGATTGAATACAAGAGATGAACTAGGGTTTGAGATGAGATGGTGCTGGTGAAGATTATGATGAAGATTGGTCCTCCCACGATGAGAGGATCGTTGGTGATGTCGATGGCTTCGATTTCCCCCTCCCGGAGGGAAGTATCCTCGGCGGAATCGCTCCGCCGGAGAGAAAAATAGCTCTTGCCCAGGTTCCGCCTCGAGACGGCGGCGTTTCGTCCCGAAAGTCTTCTCATTAAATTTTTTAGGGCAAAAGACCTTATATAGCAGAAGGAGGGGGCCAGGGGCCAGCCAGGGGCCCCACAAGGCATTAGGGCGCGCCCTGTTGCCTTGTGGGCAACTGGTGGGTCCCCTCCCGTATCTCTTTTCTCCAGTATTTTTTATATATTCAATAAAAAATCTCCATGAAATTTCAAGTCAATTGGAGCTCTGTAGGATAGGTATCTTTGCTGTAGCTATTTCAGGTCCAGAATTCCAACTGCCGGTATTCTCCCTCTTCATATAAATCTTGCAAATTAAGAGAGAAAAGGCATAAGAGTTGCATCATAAAGTGAAATAATGATCAAATACATTATAAATAACAGTAGGAAATCATGATGCAAATTGGACGTATCAGTGCCCAGTGCCAGTTGTTGTTTTCTGCTTGTTTTTGGTTTTTCAGGAAATCAGTACCAAACGAAGTCCAAATGCCACAAAACTTTTTGACGATTTTTTTGGACCAAAGAGACCCTGGAAGCTTTGGGAGGATGCCAGAAGCCTCACGAGGAGTCCACAAGGCAACAGGGCACGGCCCCAGGGGAGCGCGCCCTGATGCCTTGTGGGCCCCTCGTGGCTCCTTTTGACCTAATTCCACTTCTATAAATTCTAAAATATCCGGAAACCATCAGGGAGCCAGAAGAGAAAACCTTTCCACTGCCGCAAGCCTCTGTTCTTCCGCGATCCCATCTGGAGGCCTTTTCCGGAACTCTGCCGGAGGGGGAATCGATCACGGAGGGCTTCTACATCAACCTTGTTGCCCTTCCGATGATGTGTGAGTAGTTTACCACAGACCTACGGGTCCATAGCTAGTAGCTAGATGGCTTCTTCTCTCTCTTTGATCTTCAATACCATGTTCTCCTCGATGTTCTTGGAGTTCTATCCGATGTAATCTTCTTTTGCGGTGTGTTTGTTGGGATCCAATGAATTGTGAGTTTATGATCAGATTATTCATGAGAAATATTTGAGTCTTCCCTGAACTCTTTTATGCATGATTGTTATAGCTTTGTATTTCTCTCCAATCTATCGATTTGGTTTGGCCAACTAGATTGGTTTATCTTGCAATAGGAGAGGTGCTTTGTGATGGGTTCAATCTTGCGGTGCTCAATCCCAGTGACAGAAAGGGACATGGCACATATTTGTATTGTTGCCATTAAGGATAAAAAGATGGGGTTTAATCATATAGCTTGAGTTTACTTTGTCTACATCATGTCATCTTGCTTAAGGCGTTACTCTGTTTTATACTTAATACCCTAGATGCATGCTGGATAGCGGTCGATGGGTGGAGTAATAGTAGTACATGCAGGCAGGAGTCGGTCTACTTGTCTCGGACGTGATGCCTATATACATGATCATTGCCATGAATCCGTCATAATTATTTGCTTTTCTATCAATTGCCCAACAGTAATTTGTTTACCCACCGTATGTTCTGCGCTCGAGAGAGAAGCCTCTAGTGAAAACTATGGCCCCCGGGTCTATCTTTATCATATATTAAAATCGAAAAATACTTTGCTGCAATTTATTTACTTTTATTGTATTTTGCAATTTACTTTTTATCTATCACTATTAGAATTAATCCTTGCAAATAACCGCTAAAAGGATTGACAACCCTCTTATTTGCGTTGGGTGCAAGTGTTTTCTTTTCTGTGTGTAGGTGCTGCTAAAGGGGTTTTGTGTGGTTCTCCTACTGGATTGATAACCTTGGTTCTTAACTGAGGGAAATACTTATCTCTGCTATACTGCATCATCCTCTCCTCTTCGGGAAAATACCAACGCAGTCTACAAGTAGTAGATACTGACCACCCCCTGTCGCTCCACGAGCGGTACGGGCACACAAAATAGATTTTTATTTGAATGATTAGAGGTGGCTGGTGTCTACTACGCAACTTTATTCTTGTAGACGTTGTTGGGCCTCCAAGTGCATTATTTTGTAGGACAGTAGCAAATTTCCCTCAAGTGGATGACCTAAGGTTTATTAATCCGTGGGAGGCGTAGGATGAAGATGGTCTCTCTCAAACAACCCTGCAATCAATTACAAGAAATCTCTTGTGTCCCCAACACACCCAATACAATGGTAAATTGTATAGGTGCACTAGTTCGGCGAAGAGATGGTGATACAAGTGTAGTATGGATAGTAGATATAGGTTTTTGTAATCTGAAAATAAAAAAACAGCAAGGTAGCAAGTGATAAAACGGAGCACAAACGGTATTGCAATGCTTAAAAACAAGGCCTAGGGTTCATACTTTCACTAGTGCAATCTCTCAACAGTGCTAACATAATTGAATCATATAACAATCCCTCAACGTGCGACAAAGAATCACTCCAAAGTTTCTATCGGAGAACGTAGGACGAAAACGTGTATCAACCTATGTGCCTAGATTACCCCAATGTCACCACGGGAATCCGCAAGTTGAATACCAAAACATACATCAAGTAACTCAATAGAATACCCCATTGTCACCATAGGTATCCACATGCAAGACATACATCAAGTGATCTCAAATCTAATATTCAATCCAGCATAACGAAACTTCAAAGAGCAAGACTCAATTCATCACAACAAGATAGAGAGAGGGAAGAAACACCATGTGATCCAACTATATTAACAAAGCTCGCGGTACATCAAGATCGTGCCAAATCAAGAACACGAGAGAGAGAGAGAGATCAAACACATAGCTACTGGTACATATCCTCAGCCCCGAGGGTGAACTACTCCCTCCTCGTCATGGAGACCGCCGGGATGATGAAGATTGCCTCCGGTGATGATTTCCCCCTCCAGCAGAGTGCCGGAACAGGGCTTCGGATGATATCGCTTCGGTACAGAGGCTTGTGGCGGCGGCGTAGAAGTTCTAGGTTTCTTTCTGGGGTTTTTGGTATTTATAAGAATTTTTGGCGTTGGTTTCACGTCAAGGGGGCCCACGAGGGAGCGACAAGCTCACTAGGCCCGCCCTACCCCGAGGGCGCGCCTAACAGGCTTGTCGCTTCCTCGTGACTCTTCTGGTCCTTCCACGAAGCTTCGGGGGTCTCTTATGTTCCAAAAAAAATCACCAAAAAGTTTCAGCCAATTCCGAGAACTTTTATTTCTGCACAAAAAACAACACCACGGTAGTTCTGCTGAAAACAGCGTCAGTCCGGGTTAGTTCTAATCAAATCGTACCAAAACCATACAAAATTGTTGTAAACATGGCATGAATACTTCATAAATTATAGATACGTTGGAGACGTATCAGCATCCCCAAGCTTAATTCTTGCTCGTCCTCGAGTAGGTAAATGATAAAGGAAATAATTTATGAAGTGTGAATGCTAGTATAGTGCATAAGTTTGATCAATGATAATTTCAATCACTTTTCCTAGCATCTTAACAGCAACTCTTTCTCATGAAACTTCTCATGATCAAGTGGCAATCAATTCACATGTTATGGTTTAAACAATACATTCTCTTGAAAATTAACAAGCTATGTTCTTAGTCACCAAACAATTTCAATGCATCTAATTTTCAACAAAGTCTAAGTAAGAGCTCCACATACTCAATTATCATATAGTCTTCTATGATTGCTAATACTCAAAGCATATTTTTAGAACAAATAGCATCCATCAAACACAGAGAAAGATAGGGGTTTAAAGTTTCGCCTCCCAACTTATTTATCATAGAGATAATTGTCAACAATAATAATTCATGATCAGATATATTTGAATGGCTATATGTGCCTGGATCTATCCCCACCACATGATGCTTGCCAACTACAGAATAGGCTGGAATAAGAAATTGACTCAACATAAAAAGTAAATAACATGAAAGTAAATAACATAAAAGTAAATAGAATGCCCCTTCGCAGAGGGAAGCAGGGATTTGCAGAGGTGCCAGAGCTCATAGCTTAAAACAGAGATGAACACATTTTGAGTGGTGTGCCTTTCCTGTCAACGTCACGACCGAGAGTTCTCAATATCTTCCATGCTAAACACAGTATAGGCGGTTCCCAAGTGGAAAGGTAAAGTTTACTCCCCCTCAACCATTCAAACACAAGCCATGGCTAGCCTAATCCTCGGGTGACCACCATACAATCAACTTTCTGGGGGAGTTTGTTTCATTATATATGTTTTTGTTTTGTGGGACTGGGAATCCCAATTACCGGCCTCTCTCGTGCAATGATAAGTGAATAAACACCCATCTTGAGAATAACCCACTTAGCATGGAAGATACTGACCACCCCCTGCCGCTTCATGAGCGGTACGAGCACACAAAACAGATGCTTATTTGAATGATTAGAGGTGGCACATGCAAATTTACTTGGAACGATAGGGTAATACCGTATATAGGTAGGTATGGTGGACACTCATGGAAGAAACTTGGCTCAAGGATTTTGGATGCACAAGCAGTATTCCCGCTTAGTACATAAATTTTGGCTAGCAAAAGATTCTAAACAAGCACCACATGTTAGAGAATCCAAAACAATATAACTTCGATGCAAATATACTCAAACATAACTCATTATGTTGTCTTCCTTGTCCAACTTCAACTAATTTGCTCAAGTTTGAAAATAATTAATGGGTATTCACAATCATAAAAGATGTCCAAGATAATATATTTGTATGTGAAATTTCTCTTCCATATACTAATCATTCATGAATTGCTTGTATGACTAAGATTGTGATTGCCAAACTTCAATAGATTTTACTTTCTAAACCGAATGTGAAATATTTCTAAGCATGAGACAAGCATATGAAGCACATATAATTTCAACTTTATGATATTCAATTCATTCAATAATTTACTCATAGGATATAAGTGAAGCACAAGAGTAAATGACAAACTACTCCAAAAAGATATAAGTGAAGATCAACGAGTAGTCAAACTATTAAGTAGCTATGTGAAGACTCTTTCCAAATAAATATTTAAGATCCAAGTATTTTATTAAAACAGCAAGCAAAAATGAAAATAAAAGAACACACCAAGAATAGCACATATCATGTGAACAAGTAAAAACTTAGGCTAACCGATAGGTGTTGCTGAAGAAAGGTGGGATGCCTACCGGGGCATCCCCAAGCTTAGATACTTGAGACTTCTTGGAATGTTATCTTGGGGAGCCTTGGGCATCCCCAAGCTTGAGCTCTTGTGTCTCCTTAATTCCTCTCATATCATGGTTTCTCCGAAATCTTAAAAACTTCATCCACACAAAACTTGACGAGAACTCGTGAGAAAAGTTAGTATAAATCAACTCAAAACCTTAACATTATCTACTGTAGCAAATTACTAAAATTATAATTAAACATTGCATACTAAATGCCTCTGCATATTTAATACTCCTATCCACAAATAGAAACATTAAATAGGCAAACATATGCAAACAATGCAAATATAACAGCAATCTGCCAAAACAGAACAGTCTGTAAAGTGGGAATAAAAATTCATACTTCCCTAACTCTAAAAATTCTGAAAAATTACCACGTGACAGAGAACTCACGCATGCTTACTGTGTAAAAATTTCAGATTTTTATCATGTTCTAACAATTGACATAAATTCAGGACATAACAGAAAACTTTTTGTTTTCAAACAGCAACACATAAACTTGCAAACTGAGCATGGTAAAGGCTATACTTGACACTTTTATTGAAATAAAAGATACAAAACATTATTCTTGATAAAAGCAAGCAAATCTCAACAAAATAAAATGATGCTCCAAGTAAAACTCATATCATGTGACGAATAAAAATATAGTCCCAAGTGAGATATACCGATAATGTTGAAGACGAAAGAGGGGATGCCTTCCGGGGCATCCCCAAGCTTAGACGCTTGAGTCTTCCTTGAGTATTACCTTGGGGTGCCTTGGGCATCCCCAATCTTAGGGTATTGCCACTTCTTATTCTCCTCATATCGATATCTCACCCAAAAATTGAAAACTTCAATCACATAAAACTTAACGGAACTCCGTGAGATAGGTTACTATGAAAATAAATCATTCACTTTGGTACTGTAAAGACAAGATTCATAATTGTTCTCATATAATACCTACTGTATTCTATCATTTCCACAATTTATATTACTCAATATAAGCTATGGAAACACTAAAACAAGCAAACTATGCAATAAAAACAGAATCTGTCAAAAATAGAACAACATGTAGTGATCGAATTAAAAAGCATACTTATGTACCTCCAAAAAATCTGAAAATTTTGGAAACCATAAAAATTTTGTAACCCAATACTGTGTAAAAATTTGAGAATTTTATCACTTTCCAGTACAGAACAGAAATTCCAGCACTGGACGCAAAAGTTTCTATTTTTGCACAGAATCAAATCAACAAGTATCCACACTATACCAAAGGCTTTACTTGGCACATTATTGAAAGAAAACATATAAAACATGATTACTACAGTAGATTAATCATGTTAACACACATAAACAGTAGGTATAAATATTGGGTTGTATCCCAACAAGCGCTTTTCTTTAAAGCCTTTTTAGCTAGGCATGATGATTTCAATGATGCTCGCATAGAAATAAGAATTGAAACACAATGAGAGCATCATGAACATATGACAAGCACATTTAAGCCTAACCCACTTCCTATGCATAGGGATTTTGTGAGCAAACAATTTATGGGAGAAAGAATGAACTAGCATAGGAAGCCAAAACAAGTATAACTTCAAAACTTTCAACATATAGAGAGGAAAATTGATATTATTGCAACACCTACAAGCATATGATCCTCTCTCATAATAATTTTCAGTAGCATCATGAACAAATTCAACAATATAACGTTCACATAAATCATTCTTTTCATGATCCACAAGCATAGAAATTTTATTACTCTCCACATAAGAAAATTTATTATCATCAATAGTAGTGGGAGCAAATTCAATGAAATAACTATCGTATGATGTTTGGTTGACATAATCAATTTGAGCATTAAATTCATGATGACAAATTTCATGGTTATCATTATTTTTTATATCATAAGTGTCATCACAATAATCAGCATAGATAGCAACTTTGTTGTCATGATCAATTGAAACCTCTTCCAAAATAGTGGAATCATCACTAAATAAAGTTATGACCTCTCCAAATCCACTTTCATAATTATTGCAATAAGGTTAAACACCCTCCAAAATAGTGGGATCATTGTTACCTAGAGTTGACACTCTTCCAAACCCACTTTCATCATTGTAATCTTCATAAATTGGAGGCATGCTATCATCATAATAAATTTGCTCATCAAAACTTGGGGGACTAAATATATCATCTTCATCAACACATAGCATCCCCAAGCTTGTGGCTTTGCATATCATTAGCATCATGGATATTCATAGAAAGCATACTAACAACATTGCAATCATGCTCATCATTCAAAGTACTCACATTAAACATCTTATTAAATTCTTCCTCTAGCAATTGAGCACAATTATCGGAATCCATTATTTTCAAGAAAGACTTCATATAGATGAAGCATTTGAGGCAACCTCAATTCCATTTTTTTAATTTTATTTTATAAACCAAACTAGTGAAAAACAAGAAACTAAAAGATTCAATTGCAAGATCTAAAGATATACCTTCAAGCACTCACCTCCCCGGCAACGGCGCCAGAAAAGAGCTTGATGTCTACTACGCAACTTTATTCTAGTAGACGTTGTTGGGCCTCCAAGTGCAGAGTTTTGTAGGACAGTAGCAAATTTCCCTCAAGTGGATGACCTAAGGTTTATTAATCCGTGGGAGGCATAGGATGAAGATGGTCTCTCTCAAACAACCCTGCAATCAATTACAAGAAATCTCTTGTGTCCCCAACACACCCAATACAATGGTAAATTGTATAGGTGCACTAGTTCGGCGAAGAGATGGTGATACAAATGTAGTACGGATAGTAGATATGGGTTTTTGTAATCTAAAAATAAAAAACAACAAGGTAGCAAGTGATAAAACGGAGCACAAACGGTATTGCAATGCTTAAAAACAAGGCCTAGGGTTCATACTTTCACTAGTGCAATCTCTCAACAGTGCTAACATAATTGAATCATATAACAATCCCTCAACGTGCAACAAAGAATCACTCCAAAGTTTCTATAGGAGAACGTAGGACGAAAACGTGTATCAACCTATGTGCCTAGATTACCCCAATGTCACCACGGGAATCCGCAAGTTGAATACCAAAACATACATCAAGTAACTCAATAGAATACCCCATTGTCACCACGGGTATCCACATGCAAGACATATATCAAGTGATCTCAAATCCAATATTCAATCCAACATAACGAAACCTCAAAGAGCAAGACTCAATTCATCACAACAAGATAGAGAGAAGGAAGAAACACCATATGATCCAACTATATTAACAAAGCTCGCGGTACATCAAGATCATGCCAAATCAAGAACACGAGAGAGAGAGATCAAACACATAGCTACTGGTACATACCCTCAACCCCGAGGGTGAACTACTCCCTCCTCGTCATGGAGACCGCCGGGATGATGAAGATTGCCTCCGGTGATGATTTCCCCCTCCAGCAGAGTGCCGGAACAGGGCTCCGGATGATATCGCTTTGATACAGAGGCTTGCGGCAGCGGCGTGGAAGTTCTAGGTTTCTTTCTGGGGTTTTTGGTATTTATAAGAATTTTTGGCGTTGGTTTCACGTCAAGGGGGCCCATGAGGGAGCGACAAGCTCGCTAGGCCCTCCCTACCCCCCCAGGGCGCGCCTAGCAGGCTTGTCACTTCCTCGTGACTCTTCTGGTCCTTCCACGAAGCTTCGGGGGTCTCTTATGTTCCAAAAAAATCACCAAAAAGTTTCAGCCAATTCCGAGAACTTTTATTTCTGCACAAAAAACAACACCACGGCAGTTCTGCTGAAAACAGCGTTAGTCCGGGTTAGTTCTAATCAAATCATACCAAAACCATATAAAATTGTTGTAAACATGGCATGAATACTTCATAAATTATAGATATGTTGGAGACGTATCAGTGGCACATGCAAATTTACTTGGAACGGCAGAGTAATACCGCATATAGTTAGATATAGTGGATTCATCTGGAACAACTTTGGTTTAAGGATTTTGGATGCACAAGCAGTATTCCCGCTTAGGACAGGCGAAGGCTAGCAAATAGGTTGAGAAGCGACCGGCTAGAGAGCAAAAACGATCATAGTCATGCATTGAGAATAACTAACATTGAATACGAGCATGAGTAGGATATAAACACCATGAACATAAATACCGTGGAGACTATGTTGGTTTTGATCAACTACATGTGTGAACATGTGCCAAGTCAAGCCACTTGAATTGTTCAGAGGAGGATACCATACTAACATACTACATCATAACCATTTTAATGCATGTTGACACTCAAGATAAATCATTATCCACTCCTAGCTATTTAAGTATGGCATGAGCAACCATGATCTCTCATTGTCATCACAAACATGTTTACTCATAATATGCTGAATCATGAATACTGAGTTAAACATATTTACAAAAACAAAAACAAGAAGAGTTCATACCAGCTTTTCTTCACTGCAATCACTTCATCAAATATCGTCATTATTGCCTTTCACTTGCACGACCGAATGATGTGAAAATAATAATAGTGCAAGTGTGTCATGGACTAAGCTGGAATCTGCAAACATTTATTCAAAGGAGAAGACAAGGTAATGGTGGCTCTTTGTTAGATCAACAATAAAGTATATGAGAGCCACTCAACATTTTCATCGTGGTCTTCTCCTCGCGACTCAACGAAAAGAAAAGATATTCAGAGAAACACACTGAAATATTTTTGGAGTTTTTAAGTTTTTCTGAAGAAAGCAAATTAACGAACGAAAAACGGGAAAAACTATTTACACGGGAGAACTCCCAACAAGCAAAAGAAGAAACGAGAAATCTTTTTGGGTTTTCTTTTAATACTACGAATTAACTAAACAAGAAAGAAACTACAACTAATTTTTTTAATTATCGAAAGTTTTTCAAACACACAAGAAGAAAACGAAAATAAAACTAACATGGATATACAATGAAAAAGGATGAACACCGACAACTGGAATGAATGTGTGGTACATGAATGTAATGTCGGTGAGAAATACGTACTCCCCAAACTTAGGCTTTTGGCCTAAGTTGGTCTATAGCCACTCGTGGCCTGGATAATACCCGTGGTGGTAGTTCGGGTTGTACTGAAGTGCAGCTGCCACAGCTTGGCGATCTACCTCGTTACGCCGAGCGGTCTCCACCACTCTCTCGTACTCCTCAGCCTGCTCCTCAAGTATAAAGTATCTTTGTTTTTCCTGGAAGTTCAAGAAGGCAGGAGCAGGCAAAGTAATATGGAAAACGCGACGCCTATTAAAGATTAGCCTGTAACGAAAAGGCGGGTTGTTCCTTTCAAGGAACTAATGACGTTGCATGGCCTCATAATCTAAGTAACTGGGTGGCAATAAATTATCATTTTCTTGTATGGGTATGTTAAGATGAGCAGCTAAGCGAGTGGCATAAATTCCACCAAAAAGATGACCAACTAGGGCATTATTGTGCAAGCGATGTGCAATGATGGCACCCATGTTAAATATTCTATCTCTTAATATTGCACTCTTAATAATGCTCAAATCAGGAGCGCATAAATGACTAGGGTCCTGTTTACCATTGATGCATCTTCCTATGAATAGGGCAAAATAATGTATGGCAGGAAAGTGAATGCTACCCAGAGCAGCTTGCGTTATGGTTCTAGTTTCACCCTTAGTAATATTCATTAGAAATTCATTGCAATCAGCTTTACGAGGTTCAGTGCATGTCCCCAAAATGGAATTCTACAAGCATAACTAAATTCTTCAACGGACATGCGAAAAGGCTTTTCATATAAATTAAAGATGACATCATGGGAGGTGCGGTGAGATACATACTCAAATTTCTGTACGAAGGAATCAGTAAGGTCATGGTACTGAGGGCACTTATCTGTCAAGAAATTCGTGAGCTCGGCATTGCGCACATACATATCAAATTCTTCCTTGATGCCGGCTTGAATCATGAAGGAATCAGACGGCCATTCGCACGGTTGCACTGCGGCCTCCCGCGGCGGTTAGGTCCGGCTCGCGTATTGCGGGCCTTGGAGCACTCTTGCTCGAGGAAGCACAATGGAATATCTTCCTAAACATTTTCTCCCTCTGAAATTTTCTGAAATTTTTCGTGACTCAAAATAAAAGTGAACGAAACTCAACAAAATTGATAGCAACTACTCCCATAAGTGTCCAGAGGCTATATCATGCATCAAAACTACTTTGGACCATACAAATTCAACATGCAAGCTCATATACATGGTCACCACAGTAGCAAAAGTTTGCAAAACATAAAGCACTAGAACAAAAACTAATTGGAGCATTGGAGGAGTCACATACCAAGGAGTAATTCCGCAAAACAGTTTCGGAAATGGAGTTCCGAGCAAGGAGATCAAAATTTGCTGCAAAATGAGCAAGAACACGGGCTTGAGAGCAAAGATAATTTTTTCTGGAGGTGGAAGAAGGGTGTGGGTGGCTGGGATAAGTGAGTGGGTCCCTGTGGGACCCACAAGTCCACCAGGCGCGCCCAGGGGGTGGCCGCGCCCTGTGAGCACGTGGCTCACAGGTGCACCCCCCTAAGGTGTGTTCAGTGCCAAAAATTCTTAAATATTCAGGAAAAAATCATACTAAATTTTCAGGGCATTCTGAGAACTTTTATTTTTGGGCCATTTTTTTATTGCACGGATAATTCAGAAAACATGATAATCATGACATTTTCATTATTAAACTATAAATAACAGAGAGCAAAATATGATTACAGAAGGTTGTGCTTACTAAATTCATCAACCACATGCCCCTCAAAAAGAATCTGTTAATAAGGTTGATCAAGTCATATTAACAAACTATTTCCGAGTAACATGAAACCGAAGAATTTTCGTATAACACTAAGTTACCTCAACGGGGATATGCATCTCCCCAACAATAAGAATTTCATATTTCTTTTTGGCAGTAGGAAGAGGAAATTTGAAACCTCCAATAGTGATTGTCAAAACTTTTTCAATACAATTGATACCATTCCCCGAACTTTGTTTCTTCGGAAAAGTAAACCGTATGCTCATTACCATTGACGTGAAAAGCGACTTTGCTTTTGTTGCAATCAATAACAGCCCCTGCAGTATTCAAAAAGGGTCTACCAAGGATAATCGACATGTTGTCATCCTCGGGCATATCAAGAATAACAAAGTCTGTCAAGCTAGTAACATTTGCAACTACAACGGGAACGCTCTCACAAATTCCAATAGGTATAGCAGTTGATTTATTAGCCATTTGCAAAGATATTTCAGTAGGTGTGAGCTTATTCAAATCAACTCTTTTATATAGAGAGAAAGGCATAACACTAACACCGGCTCCCAAATCACATAAGGCAGTTTTAACATAACTTCTTTTAATGGAGCATGGTATAGTGGGTATTCCCGGATCTCCTAACTTCTTAGGTACTCCACCCTTAAAATAGTAATTTGCAAGCTTGGTGGAAATTTCAGCTTCAGGTATCTTTCTTTTATTAGTGACAATATCTTTCATGTATTTAGCATAGGGAGACATTTTCAACATATCAATCAAGCGAGTGCGCAAAAAGACAGGTCTAAGCATTTCAACAAAGCACTCAAAGTCTTCCTCATCTTTATTTCTAGATGGTTTGGTGGGAAAAGGCATGGGTTTCTGAACCCATGGTTCTCTTTCTTTTCCATGTTTTCTAGCAACGAAGTATCTTTTATCATATCTTTTATTCTTAGGAGGTGGGTTATCAATATCAACAGCAGATTCTATTTCTACATCATTATCTGGTTGAGCATCGACATGAACATCCTCATTATCATTTTCATTATCATTACCATTAGGTGGATGTTCATTACCAGATTGTGTCTCAGCATCAGAAATAGAAACATCATTATGATTCTCAGGAGGTTTTTCTAACTCAGGTTCATTAGAAGCAGGCAAAGTTTTATCATCTTTCTTTTTCTTTTTCTTTTTCTTCTTAGATGAACTAGGTGCATTAGTATTAATTCTTTGAGAATCTTGTTCAATTCTTTTAGGATGACCTTCAGGATACAAAGGTTCCTCAGTCATTCTACCTCCTCTAGTGACAACTCTAACAGCATGATCATTCATTTTATTATTCATCTCATCAAGCAAATCATTTTGTGACTTAGCAATTTGTTCCAACCGAGTATGAACCATAGAAGCATGTTTACTTAAGCATTTAACATCATTAGCAGTTCTAAACATCAAATCACTCAAGCGATCTATCATGAAGGCATTTCTTTTTAGTTGATTACTAACATATAAATTGAAGTGTTCTTGCTTAATGATGTAATTGTCAAACTCATACAGGCATTGACTAGCAGATTTATTATAAGGAATATCACCTTCATCGAATCTAGTGAGAGAATTTACCACCACTACCCGTGTGGGGATGTCGAGCCCATGTATCTCTTCAATAGGTGGTAAATTCTTAACATCTTTAGCTTTAATACCCTTACTTTCATAGATTTCTTAGCTTCTTGCATATCTTCTGGACTGAGGAATAGAATACCTCTCTTCTTCGAAGTTGGCTTAGGTGGTGGTTCAGGAAGTGTCCAATCATCAGCATTTTTGAACATATTATTCAATAGTTCTTCAGCCTGTCCAATAGTTCGTTCCCTGAAAACAGAACCAGCACAACTATCTAGGTAGTCCCTAGAAGCATCGGTTAGTCCATTATAAAAGATATCAAGTATTTCATTTTTCTTAAGAGGATGATCAGGCAAAGCATTAAGTAATTGGAGAAGCCTCCCTCAAGCTTGAGGGAGATTCTCTTCTTCAATTTGCACAAAGTTAAATATTTTCTGTAAGCCAGCTTGTTTCTTATGAGCAGGAAAATATTTCTCAAAGAAGTAATATATCATATCCTGGGGACTACGCACACAACCAGGAGCAAGAGTATTAAACTATTTCTTAGCATCACCCTTTAATGAGAAAGGAAACAACTTAAGAATGTAATAATAGCAATTTTTTTCCTCATGAGCAAATAGGGTGGCTATATCATTTAATTTAGTAAGGTGTGCCACAACAGTTTCAGATTCATAACCATGGAAAGGATCAGATTCAACCAAAGTGATTAATTCAGGATCGACAAAGAATTCATAATCCTTATCGGTAACAAAGATAGGAGAGGTAGCAAACTTAGGATCATATTTCATTCTCTCCATCATAGACTTTTCTTTTAACTTAGCGAGCAATTTTCTAACATCGTCTCTATCTTTACAAGCAAGAAATTCTCTAGCTATTTCTCCATCCAGAACATAACCATCAGGTATCTTAGGCATTTCAATTCTAGGAGAGCTAGGAATAATAGGTGAATCATAATTTTCAGGAGTTTCAACTTTTTCAGTTTCTTTAGCTTTAGCAATTTGTTCATCAAGAAATTAACCTAGTGGCACAGTATTATCAAGCATAGTACTAGCATCATCATAAGTATCATTCATAGCAGAAGTAGTATCATCAATAACTTGCGACATATCAGAATGAATAACAGGTGGCGGTGTCGCAAGCCTACTCAAAACAGAAGGTGAATCAAGTGCAGAGTGTGATGGCAGTTCCTTACCTCCCCTCGTCATAGAGGGAACGATCTTGGTCTTAGCGTCTTTCATATTCTTCATAGTGATCAACAGATATAAATCCCAAGTGACTCAACAGATAGAGCTATGCTCCCCAGCAATGGCGACAAAAAAAGGTCTTGATAACCCACAAGTATAGGGGATCGCAACAGTCTTCGAGGGTAGTATTTCACCCAAATTTATTGATTCGACAGAAGAGGAGCCAAAGAATATTTGTGAGTATTAGCAGTTGAGTTGTCAATTCAACCACACCTGGAGAACTAAAGATCTGCAGCAAATTGTTTAGTAGCACAGTAGTATGATAGGTTTGATGGCAGTAGTAGCAGTAGCAATTGTAACAGAGACAGTAACATTAGCAGTTTTGTAGTGATTGTAACAGCAGCAGCAGCGAAATTAACTTAGAAAAGATCAATATGCGAGAAGCGTAGGTATTGGATCGGTGATGGACAATTATGTTGGATGACATTGATCATGTAACAGTCACAACCTAGAGCGATACACAATATCTCCAATTCATCAATGTAACGTAGGCATGTATTCCGTATATAGTCATACGTGCTTATAATAAGGACTTGCATGACATCTTTTGTCCTACCCTCCCGTGGCAGCGGGGTCCATAAGGAAATCTAAGGGATATTAAGGCCTCCTTTTAATAGAAAACCGAAACAAAGCTTTAGCACTTAGTGAATACATGAACTCCTCAAACTACGGTAATCACCGGAAAGAATCCCAATTATTGTCACCTTGGGGTATGCGGATCATAACACGTAATAGGTGCATACAACTTGCAAGATAGGATCAAGAACACAAATATATTCATGAAAACATAAAGGGATCAGATCTCAAATCATGTCACTCGGGCCCTAGTGACAAGCATTAAGCATAGCAAAGTCATAGCAATATCAATCTCAGAACATAGTGGATACTAGGGATCAAGCCCTAACAAAACTAACTCGACTACATGATAAATCTCATCCAACCCATCACCGTCCAGCAAGCCTATGAAGAAATTACTCACCGGTGAGCATTATGAAATTGGTGATGGAGGATGGTTGATGATGACGACGGCGTCGAATCCCCCTCTCCGGAGCCCCGAACGGACTCCAGATCAGCCCTCCCAATGAAGAACAGGAGGTGGCGGCGGCTCCGTATCGTAAAACATGATGATTCTTTTTCTCTGATTTTTTTCTCCATAAAGAGGTATATATAGCGTTGGAATTAGGTCAATTGGAGTTTCCAGGGGCCCACAAGCCTGGAGGGCGCGCCCTGGGGGGTAGGCGCGCCCCTTGGGCTTGTGGCCCCTGGGTGGCTCCCCTCCAGTGGATCTTTTCACCAATATTTTTTATATATTCTGAAATAATTCTCCGTAAATTTTCAGGTCCATCCGAGAACTTTTATTTCTGCACAAAAATAACGCCATGGCAATTCTGCTGAAAACAGCGTCAGTCCGGGTTAGTTCCATTCAAATCATGCAAATTAGAGTCCAAAACAAGAGCAAAAGTGTTTGGAAAAGTAGATACATTTGGGACGTATCAGAGAGTCCGTTCGCCGTCTTCCTCCGGCGGCTCCCCTCCGCTGGCGGCCTCGGTCGTCGATGGTGAGGGCGGTCACCAGATCTATGCGTGTGGATTGTGTAGTTTAGGTTTTTTGTTTGTTCATCGTCTTGGCTTCGGTGGTGGCACTGAATAAAAAAAAGCTTCAGATTCTTCCCCAACGAGGCAATCGGTACTATGGTCGTGGATGGATTTGAAAACCAGTCTGCTCAAGCAAGGATGACGTGGCAGCAACGGCATCCTCATGGTGGAGTTGTGTCCCCGGGCTCCGCCGTTGCGACGACGTTTGCTCCAGCGCCGGCGGAGGAGCTTGGGATGTAGTCCAGCACATGCAGATTGTGATCTGCATTGGCGGCATCTGAAAAATGGTGGATCGTGTGCAGGGTTCGGGGTTCATGGCTGATAGATATGGTTTCTTCCTCCGACGTCTTAGTCATGGAACGGTGCCAGGTCTTGAGTTCAGTGGCGTGTCTGGAGTGTTACCCCCATCTGATTCGTTGAACGACAATGGATTCGCCTGAGGCGAGCCACCTTGGAGGTCCGCAAAGCTGCATATCAGCAATGGAGCCGTGTCGAGCTCAGGTAAGGAGGTGATCCGTCATTTTTTCTTTGTTGGTTGTTGTGGTGGTGCCAGAGGCAGGTGACGGACGATGGTGTCAAGCTTAGGGATTTATTCGGTCTTGATTGTAATTTTTCTTCTTGACTGGTGTTCCTTTGTGCAAAGGCAGCGTTCTCCTGTCTTTTCAGTCTAGTCTTGTTACGTCGGTGTTTAGCTGGCTTGTATCTTTATGATATAATAAGAGAGGTATTACCATGCAATTTGTTTTTTGGAATTTATACATTTGTTTCGTATGAAGGACATAGATTATCTGCTCCTGGGTGCATATGCACCTAGATGAACAATAAAATGCGAAAAATAGTAAGATAAATTTAAAAAATCTGATTGTTTTTTACAACACACATGTAGGAATGCGCGTAACATTCCATGTGATAAAAAAATCAATACTCTGAAAAAGTCATTTCTGAAACATTTAGGGCTCCCTGTTTTTTTACCAAAAGTACTACGAATGTGATCCCTTCATTAAAATATATACGTAAGAAGAACACTCAAGAATATTTGCCTACAAAAAAATGCGATTTTTTTATCTTTTTTGCCATTTTTAGAATTTACTATTCACCCAGGTGCATTTGCATGTAGGAGCAGAAGGGCACTTTCGTTATAAAGGACAACTCCAACGTCCTTCATTAAAACAGACACGGCAAAAATGAGTGTTTCTCCGCTTGACTACCCTTTCTACCCAACACTTGGTGGGAAGGGTGGACATGGAGTTTGTGAGCTTGAGCTCACATGCACCCTTTGCTACAATAAAATCTAAAATAAATTCAAAAAATATCTAATATATATTTTAGCAACAAACATTGATGTGTGTTTCACGTGCGTGCAAATTTTCACGTTGGAATAATATTCATGGATGTCTGGGAAAAAGAACAAAATTGATGCTCTAAATAGACTGTTTTTGGAAGCATTTGGAGCATCGATTTTTTTTTGCCCACACCTTCATCAATGACATTCCATCATGAAATCTTGTACACACTTGAAACACACATCACAGTTTGTTAAAAAAAATCTGTTTTTTTTAATTTGTTTAATATTTTTTTGAATTTACTGTAGCAAAGGGTGCATGTGAGTTCGAGCTGACAAGCGTACTTTCGGCGAAGGGTGAACTACCACGGTGAAAATTTCAAGCGCGAGCCGCTGCCCCAGCAGACGCGCTCTAGAAGCCGGACTCCACGTCCGGTCCTCCCATGCGTCGCCCGCGCCTCCACTTCGATGCAGTCTTCCTCTCGACTCTCTTCCAGCCAGCACGCACCGCGCTGTAACCACCCCTGCCCCCCTAATAACCCACAAGTATAGGGGATCACAACAGTTTTCGCGGGTAGTATTTCACCCAGATTTATTGATTCGACACAAGGGGAGCCAAAGAATATTTGCAAGAATTAGCAGTTGAGTTGTCAATTCAACCATACCTGGAGATAAAATATCTGCAGCAAAGTATTTAGTAGCACAGTAATATGATAGTTTTGATAGCAGTAGTAGTAGTAGTAACAATAGTAACGGCAACAGTAACAATAACAGTTTTGTAGCAAGTGTAAAGCAGCAGCAACAAAGTAACTTAGCAGAAACCAATATGAGAAAGTCGTAGGCATTGGATCGGTGATGATAATTATGTTGGATGATATTCATCATATAACAGTCACAACCTAGGGCGATACACAATAGCTCAAATTCATCAATGTAATGTAGGCATGTATTCCGTATATAGTCATACGTGCTTATAATAAGAACATGCATGACATCTTTTGTCCTACCCTCCCGTGGCAGTGGGGTCTGTAAGGATACTAAGGGATATTAAGGCCTCCTTTTAATAGAGAACCGGAACAAAGCATTAGCACTTAGTGAATACATGAACTCCTCAACCTACGGCAATCACCGGAAAGAATCCCAATTATTGTCACCTTGGGGTATGCGGATCATAACACATAATAGGTGCATATAACTTGCAAGATAGGATCAAGAACACAAATATATTCACGAAGACATAAAGGGTTCAGATCTGAAATCATGGCACTCGGGCCCTAGTGACAAGCATTAAGCATGGCAAAGTCATAGCAACATCAATCTCAGAACATAGTGGATACTAGGGATCAAAGCCCTAACAAATTGACTCGATTACATGATAAATCTCATCCAACCCATCACCGTCCAGCAAGCCTACGAAGGAATTACTCATGCCCGGTGGTGAGCATCATGAAATTGGTGATGGAGGATGGTTGATGATGACGACGGCGTCGAATCCCCCTCTCCGAAGCCCCGAACGGACTCCAGATCGGCCCTCCCGATGAAGAACAGGAGGTGGCGGCGGCTCCGTATCGTAAAATGTGATGAAACTTCTTCTCCTATTTTTTTCTTGGGGAAAGAGAATTTATAGCGTTGGAATTAGGTCAGACGGCCGCCTGTGGGCCCCACAAGACATCAGGGCGCACCCTAGGGGGGGGGGTCGCACCCTGTTACCTTGTGGGCAACAGGTGGCCCCTCTTCTGTTGATTCTTGGCCAATAATTTTTATATATTCCATAAAAATTCTCCAAAAAGTTTAGTCCAAATCCGAGAATTTTGATTTCTGCACAAAAACAACACCATGGTAGTTCTGCTGAAAACAGCGTCAGTCCGGGTTAGTTTCATTCAAATCATGCAAATTAGAGTCCAAAACAAGAGCAAAAGCATTTGGAAAAGTAGATACGACGGAGACATATCAACTCCCCCAAGCTTAACTCATTGCTTTTCCTCAAGCAATTCAGTTGACAAACTGAAAGTGATAAAGAAAAACTGTTACGAACTCTTTTGTTCTTGTATCCGTATATAAGCTTAAATAGTACCCATGTTTACGAACTCCGAGGACCAGGTCGGCTCCATCTTGTCATACCAGAACACCACCTTGGATCTCTATCCGAGCAGCGACTTGATCTCTGTCCTCCAACTACTACAACTAGTAATGAATTTACAGAGAATCACAAGTCGACACGCAGGTCGTTATACATTATAATGACAGCACTTTGGCTCCTGCCGGTTGACAAAACATGACGCGCAGGCCATGTATAATTTACACACATCTATCACATACACATGAGCCATACTATTCACATCAAACCTGCAAAACAAAGTTATGCATAGAATCGCATTCTACCGGTTTGAGTGAACATGTACGAAATCTATGGCGCTACGCAAACGGCGGTCCCGATCATGCCGGATTTTCCGATTAGACCGATCTCATCGATCATCATGAATCCGAATCGGATTTACGTTTCACTATTAACCCCGATGGCGGAAACCGACCGGTAGGGGTAGGTTGTGTCACGACCTCATCGATTCTGATCGTCAGAAAACATAGCCTCAACGATCCCCTGTGCAATTGATCTCATCAACCGTGCACATAGCCGATCTCTTAAACGACAACAGATCTCATCTGCTGCCTCCACATATCTAATATGCATACGATCTAAATCCAAATCCTATAACAGAGGCTCTGATACCACTGTTGGGTTCTACGGTATGGTGCGTCGACTGCAAATTACAATTTTCCTACCCACAGAACAACCAGGAACATGCTAACAGAGATGGATCACAGATCATTACCACTAGACGCGCAGTGCCGTGCAACGGAAGTAGAGTCGTGGCAGCGCGTCACCGGAGTCGTCTCCTCCTCGTCGATCTCCCACATACAGCTGATCACCAAGTCCCACGAACAGGTTCGCCGGAGTGGCACAATTGCACCACCTCTAATGGTATCCGCGCGTGCGGGAGGAACGCTATGCGGCGGACTGCTAGGTCCGATCGCACAGCTTGTGGCACGTGGAGGTGGCTAGTTGCAACACATGCAAAGCCCTAATGACGACGCCAAAGCGATCAACTTTTTGATAAGCGTGATGTACCTCCACTATATATAGGCATCCGTCGTGGGCTCAACACTTGGGCCTCACACGAATCCTAAAGCCCAAAGTCTACTCAGTCACGATCCAAGTCCAGCTCGGATCACATCCGGAGTGTCCTCGGATCCGACCTCGTAGGTTCCTTCCCTTAAGCGCGCGACCCCTTAGGTTCAAGTCGGCTTGGTCGCAGTTCGGATCACCTCCGACCTGCTCGGCAGGTAGCGGCCTCTAGCAAGGCGTGCCGACCACCAAGTAGACTATGAAGCCGGTTGGCGAACCTGTACGTCACACTTCCGTTCCCTTTGCCACACGATATATGTTGTCGGGCTCAAGGCGATGTGGCCATCCCTGTTACAGCCCGACCTCTTTCTCGTTTCAGTGAATCCGACCAACACCTCGGATTATCTCATAATCCTCGTCGCATGGCCATGCTTATACAAGTCGGATCACACGAGGGGCCCAGAGTATATCTCTCCTCATCGGAGGGGCAAATCCCATCTTGCTTAACCATGTCTCGCAGCATGGGTCTGGACAAGCCCGAAACCTACCTTTATAACCACCCAGTTACGGAGTAGCATTTGGTCGGCCCAAAGCAGGTCGGTCACCATCCCGAGCACATGCGTCAGCTCAGGTCCGAGGACACAGAACATATGTGTACTAGGGACTCACAGATGACCTATCGCTGTGTCTCATGGTTGGGTCTGTCCAATCCGATATCCATCCGAGCTCGGATCCGGTCACCCGTATCCTATCTCGGATCCGATCAGATCCATGCAGTTCGGCAGCATCACATGCTTCATGGCTAGTGAGACAAAACCATCCACCGTATTTGCATACTAGTCTAGTCCGACGTGTGCCCACACGTCACTTACGACTAGGGACCATTTTAGGACATATCATACAACACAAGATCTCACAGACAAGTCACATACTTGTCAACAAGTATCATTGATAACATCCGAGGACTACATCGGTTCATAAACACATCGGAAATATCATCATACATGATTGCCTCTAGGGCATACCTCCAACAGTCTCCCACTTGCACTAGAGTCAATCAAACAGGCATCATATGCCCATGGCTCTAATATGCCCCTCATGCTTGGGTTGTGGAAGCGGCTTAGTCAATGAATCTGCAACATTTGCATCCGTGTGAATTTTGCATAACTCTATTTCACCACTCTTTACGATCTTACGTATCAGGTGATATCTCCGATCTATGTGTCTGGTCTTGTGGTGGTTCCTTGGCTCCTTGGCTTGTGCGATGGCACCAGAATTATCACAATAAAGGTCCAACGGTTTTACCGAGGTTGGGAAAACACCAAGATCATCCAGAAAGTTCCGGATCCAAACACCTTCCTTTGCAGCTTCACAAGCCGCAATGTATTCGGCTTCTGTTGTGGAATCGGCCACCGTATCTTGCTTGGAGCTGGTCCAGCTCACTGCTCCTCCATTCATGATGTACACGAATCTGGACTGTGATCGACAATCATCTCGATCGGTTTGGAAACTAGCATCAGCGTAACCCTTTACGACGAGCTCCTCCTCACCTCCATAAACTAGAAACATTTCTTTAGTCCTTTTCAGGTACTTTAGAATATTCTTTACCGCCGCCCAGTGAGCCTCACCGGGGTCTGCCTGGTATCTGCTCGTTAAGCTTATTGCAAAAGCAACATCAGGCCGGGTACATATCATGGCATACATGATGGATCCGATTGCCGAGGCATACGGTATCCGGCTCATCCTGCTTTGCTCATCAGATGTCGAAGGACTCTGAGTCTCGCTCAGCCTTATACCATGTGAGAGTGGCAAGAACCCTTTCTTGGCCTCACTCATGTTGAACCGTTTCAACACTTTATCTATGTACGTGCACTGGCTCAAGCCGAGCAATCTCCTCGATCTATCTCTATAGATCTTAATGCCTAATATGTAAACTGCCTCACCGAGGTCCTTCATCGAAAACTTTTCATTCAATGATTCTTTGACCGAGTTCAGCATCGAAACATTGTTTCCGATCAGTAGTATGTCATCCACATACAGGATCAAAAACACTACCGAGCTCCCACTCAACTTCTTGTATAAACAAGCGTCCTCTTCGCTTTTGATAAATCTGAGGTCTGTAACAACCTCATCAAAACGAATGTTCCAGCTCCGAGATGCTTGTCTCAATCCATAAATGGATCTCTTGAGCTTGCATACCTTACCAGCACTAGTCGGATCGACAAAACCCTCGGGCTGTATCATATACACGTCCTCGATTAAATTTCCATGAAGGAAAGCCGTTTTGACATCCATCTGCCATATCTCGTAATCGAAATATGCAGCTATAGCTAGTACGATCCTCACCGACTTCAGCATCGCTACTGGCGAGTAGGTCTCGTCGTAGTCAATCCCTTGAACTTGTGCATATCCTTTTGCGACAAGCCGAGCTTTGTGGATCTGAACATTTCCATCCACATCGGTTTTCTTCTTAAAGACCCATTTGCAACCAATGGCAGTGACGCCAGGTGGCAGATCAACCAAGTCCCAGACTTGATTGTGATCCATGGACTTTAACTCAGATCTCATGGCTTCCAGCCACTCCTCGGAATCCAGGCTCACCATCGCTTCCGCATACATAGCCGGCTCGTCGCTTTCAAGCAACAGCACATCGCGCACTCTACGCAATCTTTCCGACCTTCGTGGTTGTGGTGCTGCTTCCATCTCGGGTTCCCTGACAGACTCCGGTATGATCACATCACCAGCCAAGCTATCCCCTAGTGGTTCTCGAATTTCTTCGAGTTGCACCTACCTCCCACTGGCTTCCCGTCCGAGAAACTCTTTCTCAAGGAAGACCCCGTTCCGAGCAACAAACACTTTGTTCTCTTCGCGGTTGTAGAAGCTATATCCCAAGGTTTCCCTCGGATATCCCACAAATATGCACTTATCCGACTTGGGTGTAAGCTTGTCTGACATGAGTCGCTTGACAAATGCTTCACAACCCCAAATCTTTAGAAAAGACAGCTTGGGACTCTTCCCAGTCCACATCTCATGTGGTGTCTTGTCTACGGATTTTGATGGTACTTTGTTGAGTGTAAAAGCTGCAATTTCTAGAGCGTATCCCCAGAATGACAAGGGTAAATCCGATTTGCTCATCATAGATCGGACCATGTCTAACAAGGTATGATTCCTCCGTTCCGATACGCCATTTCTCTGTGGTGTACCCGGAGGTGTGAGCTGAGGTACTATACCTCGGCCTTTCAGATGATTGTCAAACTCCTGGCTCATGTACTCACCTCCACAATCAGATCATAAAAGCTTTATAGTCTTGCCGAGCTGATTTTCAACCTCGTTCTGAAACTCTTTGAACTTTTGAAAAGTTTCCGACTTGTGCCTCATCAAATAGATATATCCATATCTACTCAAGTCGTCGGTAAAAGTCATGAAGTACTGATAGCCACCTCTGGCAGTTGTGCTCATCGGACCACACACATCATTGTGTATCAGTTCCAATAGCTCGGATGCCCTTTCGCAACTCTTTGCAAAAGGTGACTTAGTCATCTTGCCGAGGAGGCAGGATTCACATGTCTCGAACGACCCAAAGTCAGATGAAGTTAGAAGCCCATCATCATGGAGCTTCTTCATGCGTTTCAGACTAATGTGTCCAAGCCTGCAATGCCAGAAGTATGTTGGATTTATCTCATTAGGCTTATGCCTCTTGACATTCATATTATAGACAGGTTCAGATTCCAGATTCAAAATAAATAACCCATCAACTATGGGTGCATAGCCGTGGAACATTCCATTCAAAGATATTGAACAACCATTGTCCTTTAAATTGAATTCATAACCCTGACTCATCAAGCATGAGGCAGAAATAATGTTCCGACTAAGCGCAGGAATATAATAACAATTATTCAATTCCAAAATGAATCCGGAAGGTAGCTGGAGTTGCATCGTGCCGACCTCCAACGCAGCAACTCTTGCTTTGTTGCCGACCCTGATGTCAATCTCCCCTTGTGACACACGCCTAGTTCTTACCAGCCCCTACATCGAGTTGCAAATATGAACAACCGATCCGGTATCAAATACCCAAGAGCTACTAGGTATGTCAGCAAGGTAAATGTCTATAACATATGTAACAAGTGTACCTTTCCCGAAGTCGTACTTCCGGCCTTCTTGCCATGCTCGGCAAGCCACTTGCTACAGTTCCTCTTCCAGTGACCGGTCTCTTTGCAGTGATAGCAAATAGTTCCCGAGTCCGGTCCAGACTTCGGCATAGCGGCGGAGCCCGGAACAGATTCCTTCTCCTTGCCCTTTGCCTTAGCCTTTTTCTTGGACCAACTTTTCTTGAACTTGCCCGAATTCTACACCATCAACACTTGATGCGTGCCTTTCTTAATATCCTGCTCTGCCACCTTAAGCATCCCATGCAGTTCAGTGAGCTTCTTATCCATGCCATGCATATGATAGTTCGAAATGAACGTCCCATAGCTAGCTGGAAGAGAACCCAGAACTGCATCGGTAGCCAGCTCATCCAAGAGCGGGAAGCCTAAGCGCTCCAGAGCTTGCACGTATCCGATCATCTTAATCACATGCGGACTTAGTGAATCACCCTCCTTCAGCTTACAATCCATCAAGGATCGCCAGACGTTGAACCTTTCGGTCCTAGCCTGCATCTGAAACATGCTCTTGAGATTCTCGATCATATCGAAAGCCTCAACGTTTTCGAAATGCTGTTGCAAATCGGGCTCCATACAAGCCAGCATCAGACAGCTGATTTCCGTTGAATCATCAACGAGTTTCTGGTAGGCATTCCTTGTTGTGGCATTAGCATTCTCGGCAGGTTCATCTGGAAGTGGATTCTCTAGAACATGTTCCTTCTTATCATGCTTGAGAACAATTCTCAAATTTCTATACTAGGTGGTAAAATTTGTTCCACTAAGTTTATCCTTTTCCAAGATTGATTTCAATGCAAAGTTGGGTTGAGCAGGTGGTGCCATTGATCTACAACAGAAAAATACGCAAACGCTAAGCACTGTGTTTATGTAGAGTAAATCAAGCCTAAACAGATATACTCCCACTGAAGTTGACATCCCTCTGCAACTTCCAGTGATCCAGGATCCGAGTAGTGGAATCTGACTAGTGAGCTTTAGCATCACTGCTAGCCGAAGTGGCTATCCGGTAAGCAACTCTTTGCTAATCGTATCTCTATACGACTCCTGTCGGCTGGGTTGGTATCTTATACCATGGCTCCCAACCTCTTTTGCCACAAGGCCCAAAACCGTTTTGATAGCCTTGTCAAGTTAACCTGATGCAGTGCATGTCCGTGTCCGACACGAACCCTTCAGTTCAAGGACACCTAGCAGCACCCCAATTTTATGAGCCCACTACTAGACGTACTTGACGTGCGAAGGTGCAACATCGGGGATGGCAATTTGCTTGATATTAACGAGGGATCTTTCTACCATTTCTAACATGTGTAGAAGACAAGAAGCAATATCAATCACAAATAAATAAATACTGTGAAATAGTATGGCTCCTTCATGGACGTCCGAGGACCAGGTCGGCTCCAACACCGAGGACCAGGTCGGCTCCATCTTGTCATACCAGAACACCACCTCGGATCTCTATCCGAGCAGCGACTTGATCTCTGTCCTCCAACTACTACAACTAGTAATGAATTTACAGAGAATCACAAGTCGACACGCAGGTCGTTATACATTATAATTGTTGGAAATATGCCCTAGAGGCAATAATAAATTGGTTATTATTATATTTCCTTGTTCATGATAATCGTTTATTATCCATGCTATAATTGTATTGATTGGAAACTCAAATACATGTGTGGGTACATAGACAACACTGTGTCCCTAGTAAGCCTCTAGTTGACTAGCTCGTTGATCAAAGATGGTTAAGGTTTCCTAGCCATTGACATGAGATGTCATTTGATAACGGGATCACATCATTAGGAGAATGATGTGATGGACAAGACCCAAACTGTAAACGTAGCATTTGATCGTGTCAGTTTATTGCTATTGTTTTCTGCATGTCAAGTATCTGTTCCTTTGACCATGAGATCATGCAACTCACTGACACCGGAGGAATACCTTGTGTGTATCAAACGTCGCAACGTAACTGGGTGACTATAAAGGTGCTCTACAGGTATCTCCGAGGGTGTCTGTTGGGTTGGCATGGATCAAGACTGGGATTTGTTACTCCGTGTGACGGAGAGGTATCTCAGGGCCCACTCGGTAATACAACATCACATTGAGCCTTGCAAGCAAAGTGACTAAAGAGTTAGCCACAGGATCTTGTATTACGGAACGAGTAAAGAGACTTGCCGGTAACGAGATTGAACTAGGTATAGAGATACCGACGATCGAATCTTGGGCAAGTAACATACCGAAGAACAAAGGGAACAGCATACGGGATTAACTGAATCCTTGACATAGAGGTTCGACCGATAAAGATCTTCGTAGAATATGTAGGAGCCAATATGGGCATCCAGGTCCCGCTATTGGTTATTGATCGTAGAGGTGTCTCGGTCATGTCTACATAGTTCTCGAACCCGCAGGGTCTACACACTTAACGTTTGGTGACGATTAGTATAGTTGAGTTATTATGTTGGTGACCGAAGGTTGTTCGGAGTCCCGGATAAGATCCCAGACATGACGAGGATCTCCGGAATAGTCCGGAGGTAAAGATTGATATATGTGATAATAGTGTTTTGATCTCCGAAAGAGTTCCGGAGTTCACCGGAATGGGTTCCGGATGTTTACCGAAGTGTTCGGGTGCAGCAACACTTTATATGGGCCAAAGGGATAAAGCCCACGAGGTATTGGAAAGTGCAAAAGTAGTTTTGCTGCCGTGTAAACGGTACTACCGCTTGTGTGAAGCGGTACTACCGCCCGAGCGGTACTACCGCTTGTGTGAAGCGGTACTACCGCCCAAGCGGTACTACCGCTTGTGTGAAGCGGTACTACCGCTTGTGTGCGGCTGTGCACAGTTCGGCAGGGATCCGAGTTGGACTCTTTCCCTGCGGGCCAAACCGACCTTGTGCGGGCAAAACCGACCTGGAGGAGGCTTTTACTCCAAGTTTAGACCCCAAGGCTCAACATATAAATAGAGGGGCAGGGCTAGCACACGGGACACATCAAGATTTCCCCAAGCCGTGTGCGGCAACCCTAACCCTCTAGTTCCTCCGTCATAATCTCCGTAGCGCTTGGCGAAGCCCTGCAGAGATTGTTCCTCACCACCATCACCACGCCGTCGTGCTGCTGGAACTCAACCACTACTTCATCATCGCTCGCTGGATCGAGGAGGTGAAGGCGTCATCAAGCCGTACGTGTGTTGAACGCGGAGGTGCCGTCCGTTCGGCGCTAGTTCGTGATCGGATCGAGGGACGACTTGCGATTTGGATCGCGGAGACGTTCGACTACATCAACCGCGTTTCTTAAACGCTTCCGCTTAGCGATCTACAAGGGTATGTAGATTCACTCTCCCTCTCGTAGATGCTCATCACCATGGATAGATCTTGTGTGTGCGTAGGAAAATTTTTGTTTCCCATGCAACGTTCCCCAACAGTGGCATCATGAGCCAGGTCTATGCGTAGATGAGATCTCGAGTAGAACACAAACGAGTTGTGGGCGTGGGTGTATACATATTGCTTGCCGTTACTAGTTGATATTTGATTCGGCGGTATTGTGAGATGAAGCGGCCCGGACCGACATTACGCGTACACTTACGCGAGACAGGTTCCTTCAACTGACATGTAACTTCGTTGCATAAAGATGGCTAGCGGGTGTCTGTCTCTCTCACTTTAGTTGAATCGATTTCAATGAAGAGGGTTCTTTTAGAAGATCAAAAAGCAATCACTACACCACGTTGTGGTTTTGCGTAGGTAAGAACGGTTCTTGCAAACCCGTAGCAGCCACGTAAAATTTGCAACAACAATTAGAGGACGTCTAACTTGTTTTTGCAGGGTATGATGTGATATGATATGGCCAATTACATGATGAGATATATGTGATGTATGAGATGATCATGTGTTGTATAGAATATCACGACTTGCATGTCGATGAGTACGGCAACTGGCAGGAGCCATAGAGTTGTCTTTAATTATTGTATGACCTGCGTGTCAATCATTAAGCGCTATGTAATGCTTTACTTTATCGCTAAACGTTAGCTATAGTCGTGGAAGCAACAGTCGGCGCGACAACCTTATGGCGACACGTTGATGGAGATCAAGATGATGGAGATCATGGTGTCATGCCGGTGACGATGGAGATCATGCCGGTGCTTTGGAGATGGAGATCAAAAGCACAAGTTCATGGCCATATCATGTCACTTATGATTTGCATGTGATGTTAATCCTTTTATGCATCTTATTTTGCTTAGGACGACGGTAGCATTATAAGGTGATCCCTCACTTAAATTTCAAGATAAATTGTGTTCTCCCCAAGTGTGCACCGTTGCGAAAGTTCGTCGTTTCGAGACACGCCGTGATGATCGGGTGTGATAGACTCTACGTTCGCATACAACGGGTGCAAGCCATGTTGCACGTGCGGAAACACTCGGGTTAAACTTGACGAGCCTAGCATGTACAGACATGGCCTCGGAACACAAGAGACCGAAAGGTCGAACATGAGTCATATAGTAGATATGATCAACATGAAGATGTTCACCATTAAAACCACCTCAACTCACGTGATGATCGGACTTGAGTTGGTGGATTTGGATCATGATACACTCGAATGATCGGAGGGATGTCAATTTGAGTGGGAGTTTTTTAAATATGATTAACTAAACTCATTATCTAAGAACAATAGTCTAAGTTGTCTTTGCTATATTTATGTTGTAGATCATGGCTCGCGCAGTAGCACCCCTGAATTTTAATGCGTTCCTAGAGAAAGCTAAGTTGAAAGATGATGGAAGTAACTTTGTGGACTGGGCCCGTAATCTAAGGATTATCCTTACGGCTTCCCAGAAGGCTTATGTCCTTGATGCACCGCTTGGTGATCCACCCGCTCCAGTTGAGTCTCTAGACGTTGTGAACGCCTGGCAGGCTCGTTCTGATAATTACTCAATAGTTCAATGTGCAATGTTGTATGGCTTAGAACCGGGACTTCAAAGACGTTTTGAACGTCATGGAGCATATGAGATGTTCCAGGAGTTGAAGTTTATCTTTCAGAAGAATGCCCGGATCGAGAGATATGAGATCTCCGATAAGTTCTATGCTTGCAAGATGGAGGAGAACGGGTCTATCAGTGATCACGTGCTCAGAATGTCTGGGTACTCCACCCGTCTGGCTGAGTTAGGGATGCCCCTTCCGCCAGAGGCTATCACTGACAGAGTTCTTCAATCATTGCCACCTAGCTACAAGAGCTTCGTGTTGAACTATAACATGCACGGGATGAACAAGTCAGTCGCCGAGCTGTTTGCGATGCTGAAAGCTGCTGAGTCTGAAATTCAGAAGGAGCATCAAGTGTTGATGGTCAATAAAACCACTAGTTTCAAGAAAAATGGCAAGGGTAAGAAGGGTAACTCCAAGCAGAGTGGCAAAGCAGTTGCTCCTCTCGTGAAGAAACCCAAGGCTGGACCCAAACCAGAAACTGTGTGTTTTCATTGCAAGGGAACTGGACACTGGAAGCGGAATTGCCCCAAGTATTTGGCTGACAAGAAGGCGGCCAACAACAAACAAGGTATATATGATATACATGTTATTGATGTGTACCTTACCAACTCTCGTTGTAGTGCCTGGGTATTTGATACCGGTGCGGTTGCTCATATTTGCAACTCAAAACAGGAACTGCGGAATAGACGGAGGCTGGCAAAGGACGAAGTGACGATGCGCGTGGGAAATGGTTCCAAGGTTGATGTGATCGCCGTCGGCACGCTCGCTCTTCGATTACCGTCGGGATTAGTGATGAACCTAAATAAGTGTTATTTGGTGCCTGCGTTAAGCATGAACATTATATCTGGATCTTGTTTATTGCGAGACGGTTACTCATTTAAATCAGAGAATAATGGTTGTTCTATTTATATGAGTAATATCTTTTATGGTCATGCACCCAATGTGAGGGGTTTATTCTTGTTGAATCTCGATAGTAATGATACACATGTTCATAACATTGATGCCAAAAGATATAGAATTGATAATGATAATACCACTTTCTTGTGGCACTGCCGTTTAGGTCATATTGGCGTAAAACGCATGAAAAAGCTCCATGCTGATGGACTTTTGGAGTCACTTGATTTTGAATCACTTGACACATGTGAGCCATGCCTCATGGGCAAGATGACTAAAACGCCGTTCTCTGGAACAATGGAACGGGCAAGTGACTTATTGGAAATCATACATACTGATGTGTGCGGTCCGATGAGTATTGAGGCGCGCGGTGGTTATCGTTACTTTCTCACCTTCACTGATGACTTAAGTAGATATGGGTATATTTACTTAATGAAACACAAGTCTGAAACATTTGAAAAGTTCAAACAATTTCAGAGTGAAGTTGAGAATCATCGTAACAAGAAGATTAAATTCCTACGATCTGATCGAGGGGGAGAATATCTGAGTTATGAGTTTGGCAGTCACTTAAGACAGTGTGGAATTGTTTCACAATTGACACCGCCTGGAACACCACAGCGTAATGGTGTGTCCGAACGTCGTAATCGAACCTTATTGGATATGGTGCGATCTATGATGTCTCTTGCCGATTTGCCACTATCGTTTTGGGGTTATGCATTAGAGACAGCTGCATTCACTTTAAATAGGGCACCATCGAAATCCGTTGAGACGACGCCATATGAACTTTGGTTTGGCAAGAAGCCAAAGCTGTCGTTTCTTAAAGTTTGGGGATGTGATGCTTATGTCAAAAAGCTTCAGCCTGAAAAGCTGGAACCCAAAGCGGAGAAATGCGTCTTCATAGGATACCCAAAAGAGACAGTTGGGTATACCTTCTACCTCAGATCCGAAGGCAAAGTGTTTGTCGCTAAAAACGGAACATTTCTTGAGAAAGAGTTTCTCTCGAAAGAATTGAGTGGGAGGAAGATAGAACTTGATGAGGTTGTTGAACCTTTACTTCAACCTGAGAGTAGCGCAGCGCAGAAAGTTGTTTCTGTGGAGCCTACATTAGCTGAAGAGGAAGTTAATGATGATGATCATGAAGCTTTGGATCAAGTTGCTATCGAACCTCGTAGGTCGACAAGGACGCGTACTGCTCCCGAGTGGTACGGCAACCCTGTCTTAGAGGTCATGTTGTTAGACAACGATGAACCTACGAGCTATGGAGAAGCGATGATGGGCCCGGATTCCGAGAAGTGGTTAGAGGCCATGAAATCCGAGATGGGATCCATGTATGAAAACAAAGTATGGACTTTGGAAGTATTACCTGAAGGGCGTAAGGCCATTCAGAACAAATGGATCTTTAAGAGGAAGACGGACGCGGACGGTAATGTCACCGTCTATAAAGCTCGACTTGTGGAAAAGGGTTTTTCACAAGTTCAAGGAGTTGACTACGATGAGACCTTCTCACCCGTAGCGATGCTTAAGTCCGTCAGAATCATGTTAGCAATAGCTGCCTTTTTCGATTATGAAATTTGGCAGATGGATGTCAAAACAGCGTTCCTTAACGGTTACCTTAAGGAAGAGTTGTATATGATACAACCAGAAGGTTTTGTCGATCCAGAGAATGCTGACAAAGTTTGCAAACTCCAGCGATCCATTTATGGACTGGTGCAAGCATCTCGGAGTTGGAATCGTCGTTTTGATGAGGTGATCAAAGCGTTCGAGTTTATACAAGTTTACGGAGAAGCTTGTATTTACAAGAAAGTGAGTGGGAGCTCTATAGCGTTTCTAATATTATATGTGGATGACATATTGATGATTGGAAACAATATAGAAATGCTGGAAAGCGTAAAGGAATATTTGAACAAGAGTTTTTCAATGAAGGACCTAGGAGAAGCTGCTTTCATATTAGGCATCAAGATCTATAGAGATAGATCAAGACGTTTAATAGGACTTTCACAAAGCACATACCTTGATAAGATTTTGAAGAAGTTCAAAATGGATCAGTCCAAGAAGGGGTTCTTGCCTGTTTTGCAAGGTGTGAAGTTGAGTAAGACTCAATGCCCAGTGACTGCAGAAGATAGAGAAAAGATGAGTGTCATCCCCTATGCTTCAGCCATAGGCTCTATCATGTATGCAATGCTGTGCACAAGACCCGATGTCAGCCTTGCCATAAGTATGGTCGGAAGGTTTCAAGGTGATCCAGGTATGGAACACTGGACGGCGGTCAAGAATATCCTGAAGTACCTGAAAAGGACTAAGGATATGTTTCTCGTTTATGGAGGTGATCAAGAGCTCGTCGTAAAGGGTTACGTCGATGCAAGCTTTGACACTGATCCGGATGACTCTAAGTCTCAAACCGGATACGTGTTTATTCTTAATGGGGGTGCGGTTAGCTGGTGCAGTTCCAAGCAAAGCGTGGTAGCTGATTCTACATGCGAAGCGGAGTACATCGCAGCCTCGGAGGCGGCGAAGGAAGGTGTCTGGATGAAGGAGTTCATGACAGATCTTGGAGTAGTGCCAAGTGCACTTAACCCAATGACTCTGTTTTGTGATAATACTGGTGCCATTGCTCTAGCCAAGGAACCAAGATTTCACAAGAGGACCAGACACATAAAGCGACGTTTCAATTCCATCCGCGATTACATCAAGGAGGACGACATAAATATTTGCAAAGTACACACGGATCTAAATGTTGCAGATCCGATGACTAAACCTCTTCCAAGGGCTAAACATGAACAACACCAGAACTGCATGGGTGTTCGATTCATTACAATGTAAATCACATAGTGATGTGAACTAGATTATTGACTCTAGTGCAAGTGGGAGACTGTTGGAAATATGCCCTAGAGGCAATAATAAATTGGTTATTATTATATTTCCTTGTTCATGATAATCGTTTATTATCCATGCTATAATTGTATTGATTGGAAACTCAAATACATGTGTGGGTACATAGACAACACTGTGTCCCTAGTAAGCCTCTAGTTGACTAGCTCGTTGATCAAAGATGGTTAAGGTTTCCTAGCCATTGACATGAGATGTCATTTGATAACGGGATCACATCATTAGGAGAATGATGTGATGGACAAGACCCAAACTGTAAACGTAGCATTTGATCGTGTCAGTTTATTGCTATTGTTTTCTGCATGTCAAGTATCTGTTCCTTTGACCATGAGATCATGCAACTCACTGACACCGGAGGAATACCTTGTGTGTATCAAACGTCGCAACGTAACTGGGTGACTATAAAGGTGCTCTACAGGTATCTCCGAGGGTGTCTGTTGGGTTGGCATGGATCAAGACTGGGATTTGTTACTCCGTGTGACGGAGAGGTATCTCAGGGCCCACTCGGTAATACAACATCACATTGAGCCTTGCAAGCAAAGTGACTAAAGAGTTAGCCACAGGATCTTGTATTACGGAACGAGTAAAGAGACTTGCCGATAATGAGATTGAACTAGGTATAGAGATACCGACGATCGAATCTCGGGCAAGTAACATACCGAAGAACAAAGGGAACAGCATACGGGATTAACTGAATCCTTGACATAGAGGTTCGACCGATAAAGATCTTCGTAGAATATGTAGGAGCCAATATGGGCATCCAGGTCCCGCTATTGGTTATTGATCGTAGAGGTGTCTCGGTCATGTCTACATAGTTCTCGAACCCGCAGGGTCTACACACTTAACGTTTGGTGACGATTAGTATAGTTGAGTTATTATGTTGGTGACCGAAGGTTGTTCGGAGTCCCGGATAAGATCCCAGACATGACGAGGATCTCCGGAATAGTCCGGAGGTAAAGATTGATATATGTGATAATAGTGTTTTGATCTCCGAAAGAGTTCCGGAGTTCACCGGAATGGGTTCCGGATGTTTACCGAAGTGTTCGGGTGCAGCAACACTTTATATGGGCCAAAGGGATAAAGCCCACGAGGTATTGGAAAGTGCAAAAGTAGTTTTGCTGCCGTGTAAACGGTACTACCGCTTGTGTGAAGCGGTACTACCGCCCGAGCGGTACTACCGCTTGTGTGAAGCGGTACTACCGCTTGTGTGAAGCGGTACTGCCGCTTGTGTGCGGCTGTGCACAGTTCGGCAGGGATCCGAGTTGGACTCTTTCCATGCGGGCCAAACCGACCTTGTGCGGGCAAAACCGACCTGGAGGAGGCTTTTACTCCAAGTTTAGACCCCAAGGCTCAACATATAAATAGAGGGGCAGGGCTAGCACACGGGACACATCAAGATTTCCCCAAGCCGTGTGCGGCAACCCTAACCCTCTAGTTCCTCCGTCATAATCTCCGTAGCGCTTGGCGAAGCCCTGCAGAGATTGTTCCTCACCACCATCACCACGCCGTCGTGCTGCTGGAACTCAACCACTACTTCATCATCGCTCGCTGGATCGAGGAGGTGAAGGCGTCATCAAGCCGTACGTGTGTTGAACGCGGAGGTGCCGTCCGTTCGGCGCTAGTTCGTGATCGGATCGAGGGACGACTTGCGATTTGGATCGCGGAGACGTTCGACTACATCAACCGCGTTTCTTAAACGCTTCCGCTTAGCGATCTACAAGGGTATGTAGATTCACTCTCCCTCTCGTAGATGCTCATCACCATGGATAGATCTTGTGTGTGCGTAGGAAAATTTTTGTTTCCCATGCAACGTTCCCCAACAATAATGACAGCACTTTGGCTCCTGCCGGCTGACAAAACATGACGCGCAGGCCATGTATAATTTACACACATCTATCACATACACATGAGCCATACTATTCACATCAAACCTGCAAAACAAAGTTATGCATAGAATCGCATTCTACCGGTTTGAGTGAACATGTACGAAATCTATGGCGCTACGCAAACGGCGGTCCCGATCACGCCGGATTTTCCGATTAGACCGATCTCATCGATCATCATGAATCCGAATCGGATTTACGTTTCACTATTAACCCCGATGGCGGAAACCGACCGGTAGGGGTAGGTTGTGTCACGACCTCATCGATTCTGATCGTCAGAAAACATAGCCTCAACGATCCCCTGTGCAATTGATCTCATCAACCGTGCACATAGCCGATCTCTTAAACGACAACAGATCTCATCTGCTGCCTCCACATATCTAATATGCATACGATCTAAATCCAAATCCTATAACAGAGGCTCTGATACCACTGTTGGGTTCTACGGTATGGTGCGTCGACTGCAAATTAAAATTTTCCTACCCACAGAACAACCAGGAACATGCTAACAGAGATGGATCACAGATCATTACCACTAGACGCGCAGTGCCGTGCAGCGGAAGTAGAGTCGTGGCAGCGCGTCACCGGAGTCGTCTCCTCCTCGTCGATCTCCCACATACAGCTGATCACCAAGTCCCACGAACAGGTTCGCCGGAGTGGCACAATTGCACCACCTCTAATGGTATCCGCGCGTGCGGGAGGAACGCTATGCGGCGGACTGCTAGGTCCGATCGCACAGCCTGTGGCACGTGGAGGTGGCTAGTTGCAACACATGCAAAGCCCTAATGACGACGCCAAAGCGATCAACTTTTTGATAAGCGTGATGTACCTCCACTATATATAGGCATCCGTCGTCGGCTCAACACTTGGGCCTCACACGGATCCTAAAGCCCAAAGTCTACTCAGTCACGATCCAAGTCCAGCTCGGATCACATCCGGAGTGTCCTCGGATCCGACCTCGTAGGTTCCTTCCCTTAAGCGCGCGACCCCTTAGGTTCAAGTCGGCTTGGTCGCAGTTCGGATCACCTCCGACCTGCTCGGCAGGTAGCGGCCTCTAGCAAGGCATGCCGACCACCAAGTAGACTATGAAGCCGGTTGGCGAACCTGTACGTCACACTTCCGTTCCCTTTGCCACACGATATATGTTGTCGAGCTCAAGGCGATGTGTCCATCCCTATTACAGCCCGACCTCTTTCTCGTTTCAGTGAATCCGACCAACACCTCGGATTATCTCATAATCCTCGTCGCATGGCCATGCTTATACAAGTCGGATCACACGAGGGGCCCAGAGTATATCTCTCCTCATCGGAGGGGCAAATCCCATCTTGCTTAACCATGTCTCGCAGCATGGGTCTGGACAAGCCCGAAACCTACCTTTATAACTACCCAGTTACGGAGTAGCATTTGGTCGGGCCAAAGCAGGTCGGTCACCATCCCGAGCACATGCGTCAGCTCAGGTCCGAGGACATAGAACGTATGTGTACTAGAGACTCACAGATGACCTATCGCTGTGTCTCATGGTTGGGTCTGTCCAATCCGATATCCATCCGAGCTCGGATCCGGTCACCCGTATCCTATCTCGGATCCGATCAGATCCATGTTGTTCGGCAGCATCACATGCTTCATGGCTAGTGAGACAAAACCATCCACCGTATTTGCATACTAGTCTAGTCCGACGTGTGCCCACACGCCACTTACGACTAGGGACCATTTTAGGACATATCATACAACACAAGATCTCACAGACAAGTCACGTACTTGTCAACAAGTATCATTGATAACATCCGAGGACTACATCGGTTTATAAACACATCGAAAATATCATCATACATGATTGCCTCTAGGGCATACCTCCAACAGGTGAGAGATACCTACTCCCCCAAGCTTAGGCTTTTAGCCTAGCTTGGTCTACTGCCATGGCTGTCCAGGATAATAATCAAAGTGGTAGCTCGTGGAGGCGTGCTGAGCTTTCACTCGATGATGCCTCGGAGGACCTCCTCCTTGAAGAACTCCTCCTGAAAATGTTCATCTTCCTACAAACAAATTTCTGAAAAATTTTGGACCACAAAAGGATGTTAACAAAACTTCACAAGATTGATAGCAACTACTCATATAAGTGCCTAGAGGCTATATCAAGCATTCAAACTACTTAGAACTCAAAGAATTCAACATGCAAGCTCATTTTCAGTAGCACCAATAGCAGCAGTTTATGCAAAATATAATCCACTAAAACTAATTGGAGCAGTGGGAGAGTCACATACCAAGGAGCAATCCCTCAAAACAATTTCACAAACGGAGCTCCGAGCAAAGAGATCGAAAATCTCAGGTTTGGGAGCAAGAACACGAGAGAGAGAGCTACCATGATTTTTTCTGGAGGTAGGAGATGAAGTGGGCTGAATGGATAAGTGAGTGGGTCCCTGTGGGACCCACAAGGCATCTTGGCGCGCCCAGGGGGTGGCCGCGCCCTGTTGCCTTGTGGGCAACCGGTACACCCCCCTGGGTTGTTCTCAGTGCCAAAAATTCTTATATATTCCAGAAAAAATCATGTTAAAATTTTATTGCATTCTGAGCACTTTTATTTTTGGGCCTTTTTATTGCACGGATAATTCAGAAAACAGGATAATCATGGCATTTAATTCTATTTAAACTATAAATAACAGAGAGCAAACTAAAATTTACAGAAAGTTGTGCTTACTAAATTCATCGACCACATGTCCTTCAGAAAGAATCCATTAATAAGGTTGATCAAGTCTTATTAACAAACTATTTCTGAGTGACATGAAACCGAAGAATTTTCATATAACACTAAGTTAACTCAACGGGGATATGCATCTCCCCAACAATAAGAATCTCATATTTCTTTTTGACGGTAGGAAATGGAAATTTGAATCCCTCAATAGTGATTGTCGAAACTTTTTCAATACAATTAATACCATTCACTGAGTTTATTTCTTCGGGAAATAAACCGTATGCTCATTACCATTGACATGAAAAGTGACCTTGCTTTTGTTGCAATCAATAACAGCCCCTGCAGTATTCAAGAAGGGTCTTCCAAGGATAATCGACATGTTGTCGTCCTCGGGCATATCAAGTATAACAAAGTCCGTTAAGATAGTAACATTTGCAACTACAACGGGAACATCCTCGCAAATTCCAATAGGTATAGCAGTGGATTTACCAGCCATTTGCAAAGATATTTCAGTAGGTGTGAGCTTATTCAAATCAAGTCTTCTATATAAAGAGAAAGGCAT
The DNA here is from genome assembly GCA_039707655.1 of Elymus sibiricus. Classification (NCBI taxonomy): domain Eukaryota; kingdom Viridiplantae; phylum Streptophyta; class Magnoliopsida; order Poales; family Poaceae; genus Elymus; species Elymus sibiricus. Next base: position 120,610,254 of record CM077664.1, on the reverse strand, counting down.
AACACTAACACCGGCTCCTAAATCACATAAAGCAGTTTTGACATAACTTCTTTTATTGGAGCATGATATAGTAGGTATTCCTGGATCTCCTAACTTTTTAGGTACTCCACCCTTAAAAGAATAATTTGCAAGCATGGTGGAAAATTCAGCTTCAGGTATCTTTATTTTATCAGTGACAATATCTTTCATGTATTTAGCATAGGGAGACATTTTCAACATATCAATCAAACGAGTGTGCAAAAAGACATGTCTAAGCATTTCAACAAAGCGCTCAAAATCTTCATCATCCTTATTTTTAGATGGTTTAGTAGGAAAAGGCATAGGTTTTTTGAACCCATGGTTCTCTTTTGTTTTCTAGCAACAAAGTCTCTTTTATTATATCTTTTATTCTTAGAAGGTGGGTTATCAAGATCAACAGCAGGTTCAATTTCTACATCATTATCTGGTTGAGCATCAAAATGAACATCATCATTATCATTATCATTATCACTAGGTGTATGTTCATTACCTGATTGTATCTCAGCATCAGAAATAGAAGCATCATTATGATTCTCAGGAGGTTTTTCTAACTCAGGTTCACTAGAAGCATGTAAAGTTTTATCATTTTTCTTTTTCTTTTTCTTCTTAGATGGACTAGGTGCATCATTATTATTTCTTTGAGAGTCTTGTTCAATTCTTTTAGGATGACCTTTAGGATACAAGGGTTCCTGAGTCATGCTACCTCCTCGAGTAACAACTCTAACAACATGGTCATTCTTTTTATTATTCATCTCATCAAGCAAATCATTTTGTGACTTAGCTATTTGTTCTAACTGAGTCTGAACCATAGAAGCATGTTTACTCAAGCATTTAACATCATTAGCAGTTCTAAACATCAAATCACTCAAGCGTTCAATCATGATGGCATTCCGTTTTAGTTGATTGCTAACATACATATTAAAGTGTTCCTGTTTAATGATGTAATTATCAAATTCATACATGCATTGACAAGCAGATTTATTATACGGAATATCACCTTCATCAAATCTAGTGAGAGAATTTACCTCCACTACCTTTGTCGGGATGTCGAGCCCATGTATTTCTTCAATAGGTGGTAAATTCTTAACATCTTCAGCTTTAATACATTTTTCCTTCATAGATTTCTTAGCTTCTTGCATATCTTCTGGACTGAGGAATATAATACCTCTCTTCTTCGGAGTTGGCTTAGGTGGTGGTTCAGGAAGTGTCCAATCATCGGCATTTCTCAATATATTATTCAATAATACTTCGGCCTGTCCAACAGTTCGTTCCCTAAAAACACAACCAGCACAACTATCTAGGTAGTCCCTAGAAGCATCGGTTAGTCCATTATAAAAGATATCAAGTATTTCATTCTTCTTAAGAGGATGATCGGGCAAAGCATTAAGTAGTTGGAGAAGCCTCCCCCAAGCTTGAGGGAGATTCTCTTCTTCAATTTGCACAAAGTTAAATATTTCCTGCAAGGCGGCTTGTTTCTTATGAGCAGGAAAATATTTTTCAGAGAAGTAATATATCATATCCTGAAGACTACGCACACAACCAGGAGCAAGAGTATTAAACCATTTCTTAGCATCACCCTTTAATGAGAAAGGAAACAACTTAAGAATATATTAATAGCGAATTTTTTCCTCATGAGCAAATAGGGTAGCAATATCATTCAACTTAGTAAGATGTGCCACAACAGTTTCAGTTTCATAACCATGAAAAGGATCAGATTCAACCAAAGTAATCAACTCAGGATCGACAAAGAATTCATAATCCTTATCGGTAACAAATATGGGAGAGGTAGCAAACTTAGGATCATATTTCATTCTCTCCCTCATAGATTTTTCTTTCATTTCAGCAAGCAATTTTATAACCTCATCTCTATCATTACAAGTAAGAATTGATCTAGTTGTCTCTCTATCAAAGACATGTTCATCAGATGTTTCAGGTATTTCAACTCTAGTAGGAGAGCTAGGCGTAATAGGTGAATCATAATTTTCAGAAGTTCCATTAATTTCAGCATTCTCAATTTCTTTAGCTTTAGCAATTTGGTCATCAAGAAATTCACCAAGTGGCACAGTATTATCAAGCATAGTACTAGCATCATCATAAGTATCATTCATAGCAGAAGTAGTATCATCAATAACTTGCGACATATCATAATGAATAGCAGGTGGTGGTGTCGCAAGTCTACTCAAAATAGAAGGTGAGTCAAGTGCAGAGCTAGATGGCAGTTCCTTACCTCCCCTCGTCTTAGAGGGAACGATCTTGGTCTTAGAGTCTTTCAGATTATTCATAGTGATCAACAGATATACATCCCAAGTGACTCAACAAATAGAGCTATGCTCCCCGGCAACGGCGCCAGAAAAAGGTCTTTATAACCCACAAGTATAGGGGATCGCAACAGTTTTCGCGGGTAGTATTTCACCCAGATTTATTAATTCGACACAAGGGGAGCCAAAGAATATTTGCAAGTATTAGCAGTTGAGTTGTCAATTCAACCACACCTGGAGATAAAATATCTGCAGCAAAGTATTTAGTAGCACAGTAATATGATAGTTTTGATAGCAGTAGTAGTAGTAGTAACAATAGTAACGACAACAGTAATATTAACAGTTTTGTAGCAAATGTAAAGCAGCAACAACAAAGTAACTTAGCAGAAACCAATATGAGAAAGTCGTAGGCATTGGATCGGTGATGATAATTATGTTGGTGTAGGGTAACGCAGTAGAAAACAAAGATTTTCCGACCTACGCACCAGCCCAGGACCACTATGGAGACTGCATACAAGGTTTGATCTTTTTCGTTACCGACTCGTAGCGCAGCGGAAGTAGAGTCGATGACGCTCGGCGGTGCAGATCCCCGCAGCTAGGATTTACAACCTCCCAACCGCGAGGATGTATTCCCACATCAGCCCCTCGGACAGCCCTCCGGGAGGCGGTCGGACAGTCCCTCGGACGGTGTCGCGGACAGCCCTTCGGGAGGACATTCGAAGCTCGGACGGTCACTCGGACAGCCCTTCGGGAGGACCCTCGAAACTCGGACGACCACTCGGACAGCCCTTCGGGAGGCACTCTCGAACTAAGACCGAAACTACGATCTCTCTACAGAGTTGCACACATACGGTGTCATCTATCCGGCAGGGCTTCGCCGTCCAGAACTAGTTCCTGCCGGAAACTAGACAGCCTTTCGGCTCTATGAAACTATTTCACTGGGAGGGAGAGAGAAGCCAGACAAGTCTATGGCATGTGTATGAGAGCAAGCATGAGGTTTGGGGCAGCCCCCTCACCTCCTATTTATAGGAAAACCAAGGGGTAAAGTTGCCATTCCAAAAACCCAAAAATGCCCATGAAGGAACACTTTCCACAAGGGCATATTAGGGAAGTATGGAGCAAGTGGGGCTCCATGGAGGAGCCCACAATGTGGCCGGCCAAGCCCTCATGGGGGGCCCCCAAGGGGGGCTTCCTTGGCTCCCAAGTTCTTCTAGAAACCTTTTTGGAAATATCCAAAAAGGTGCTTTCCAAAAAATATCCAAAAAGCACTTTCACTATTCACAAAGACATTTTCCTGCGTCCGTTAAATCCCAAATTATTTCTGTGTGCCTAGAACAATTCCAGTACCCACTAAAATAATTTTGAACGCATTCCGAAACAATTTCGGCACAATGTTTCTTCAGCGAAAAGCAACCAAAGCGGTTCCGGCTGCTCCGGAACATTTCCGGTTTTTCCTCCGGAAAAATCCCAGAAGTTACCAGAACGATTGTGGCACCCTCCAAGAATTTCCAGACGTGTGCCGAAACCATTTTGACTTAATGGAATACCCTGAAACAACTTTTCAGTTTTACCGGAACTATTCCGATATCCTCTCCGGAACGTTTCCGTTTCGTCCGAAACTTTTTCGGTGATTTTCTCTCAGACTCCCTATCTAGTATTCAGCAGATAGATGACCCTTAAGCGTGTGACCCTATAGGTTTGGTGAAGTATAGACATGACCGGAACTCTTTTCGATCAATGATCAACATCGGAGCCGTGGACACCCATATTGACCCCTATACCCACACGAATGAATATTCGAGTGAACCTCCAGTTGCCGTGTGCTATTCCTGTTGCTTCGCGATATGTTACAAATACCCGAGGTGAGAAACATCGGCATCCCCGTGGATCAACACTTGTCCACAATGCCAGTTACCTCATTACCGGTTTTGTTCTCTTTTCTCGTTCCCGTGTTTCGGCATCCCTGTGATCAAATCACATTGTGTCTGGCCAGACGATGATGGATACCGTAACACCGAGAGGGCCCAGAGATATCTCTCCATCGTCGGAGGAGCAAATCCCAATCTTGAGCTATCAAGTTACTTGACATACTTTTCCATGAACCCGTAAGCCGCCGTAATAGCCACCCATTTACGGATGACATTTAACAAACCCCAAAGTTCATGAAGCTAGCATGAAGAAACTCGACACTCTCATGGTCTAAGAAATTATGCAAACATTAACTATCTCTGTGTTATTAACCATTAACTTATGACGAATGAATCTCATAGCATAACATCAATCGGGTCGATTCAACACAAGTGTTCTACTAACATTGTGCCCTCAAAGTTGCCGGCATAGACATGCCCATGATCAGGAAAACAGAACCATCATGCAACACTTGAGCTAGTCTTAGAGGCCAGACTAGGAATACTTTTTACCGTTTATTATTCCACACGTGCATATGAGTCTTCCTCCGAGCCTCGTGGTTATTGTAGACTCGAGAACCATAGCAGTTATAGCATGGAACATAAACATAATTATGAACATGGAGATAAACAATAACATTTATTATTGCCTCTAGGGCATATCTCCTACAGTTGGATGATATTAATCATATAACAGTCACAACCTAGGGCGATACACAATAGCTCCAATTCATAATGTAATGTAGGCATGTATTCCGTATATAGTCATACGTGCTTATAATAAGAACTTGCATGACATCTTTTGTCCTACCCTCCCATGGCAGCGGGGTCCTTAAGGAAACTAAGGGATATTAAGGCCTCCTTTTAATAGAGAACCGGAACAAAGCATTAACACTTAGTGAATACATGAACTCCTTAAACTACGGCAATCATCGGAAAGAATCCCGATTATTGTCACCTTGGGGTATGCGGATCATAACACGTAATAGGTGCATATAACTTGCAAGATAGGATCAAGAACACAAATATATTCATGAAAATATAAAGGGTTCAGATCTGAAATCATGGCACTCGGACCCTAGTGACAAGCATTAAGCATAGCAAAGTCATAGCAACATCAATCTCAAAACATAATGGATACTAGGGATTAAAGCCCTAACAAATTGACTCGATTACATGATAAATCTCATCCAACTCATCACCGTCCAGCAAGCCTACGAAGGAATTACTCACGCCCGGTGGTGAGCATCATGAAATTGGTGATGGAGAATGGTTGATGATGACGACGGCGTCGAATCCCCCTCTCTGGAGCCCCGAACGGACTCCAGATCAGCCCTCCCGATGAAGAACAGGAGGTGGCGGCGGCTCCGTATCGTAAAACGCGATGAAACTTCTTCTCCTATTTTTTCTCGGGGAAAGAGAATTTATAGCGTTGGAATTAGGTCAGACGGCCGCCTGTGGGCCCCACAAGGCATCAGGGCGCGCCCTAGGGGAGAGTCGCGCCCTGTTGCCTTGTGGGCAACAGGTGGCCCCTCTTCTGTTGATTCTTGCGCCAATAATTTTTATATATTCCATCAAAATTCTCCAAAAAGTTTCGTCCAAATACGAGAACTTTGATTTCTGCACAAAAACAACACCATGATAGTTCTGCTGAAAGCAGCGTCAGTCCGGGTTAGTTTCATTTAAATCATGCAAATTAGAGTCCAAAACAAGAGCAAAAGTGTTTGAAAAAGTAGATACGACGGAGACGTATCACCCCCCCCCCCTCCCCGTCGCCTCCTGTCATAGCCCCACCATGACGTCGTAATTTCAGTCGGGGTTGCCTTGCCACACCCACCCATGGCGTAAGAAGTGATGTGCCACCGCACCACGACCAATTTGGAGGCAAGCTGATGTCGGGAGGCAGACATCGAGCTGGATTTGACATCGCAGAGCTCGCCCAGCCTCCCATTGTCAGTAGTTGTCGTCGCCCCCGTCGCCAACGCCTCCTATAGTGCCCGGGCTGACACCCCCAACCGCTGCCGGCGCACCCATCGTGTTTGGTGAAATGCAGAAAAGAAATTTCTTTTTTTATTGAATAAGATGGTATGTAGTGAATATAATGTATAAATTTGATAATTTTCCACTGAATGGTAATTTGCCATGAATATAAATTAAAATTGATATATATACTTTTTTCATTTAGACAATCAGAAGCTCAAAAATATGTCTATCCATTCTCGGTATGCTGCAAAAGTTCAAAATTGTAATTTTCATCTAACTTTCTGTATGCTGCAAAAGTAAAAAATAAAATAAAAAAAGAGAGAGAATTGGCTAGCCCAATTTTCTATCCATTCTGTTCATAACTGATTTGGATAGTTAAAATACGGGTATATTGCTGGGATGCTCTTGTGTAATTATTCATTGTCTATCCTAGAAGGCTGAAATTATTGGAAGGGTTGCTGCGTCCAGTTTGGCCACCATGGCCGACGATGGAGTAGTAATGGTGCGGAAAGCTTTTGGAGTCAAGTGGCTAGTCATGCTTGATATATCTACTCAGCGAATCGGGAGAAATCGCGCTAGATAATCGTAAGGCCGCAGCGGAATTTCTACGCACCCATCGGCCATCTCTGTCAGTATATGGTCCCCGTCCGGCCGTTCGCCCGACAACGTCGCTGCCCCGAGCTGGGGACACGTACGCCCCGGGTCGAGTCCATCCCACGTGCCGGGCCCTGCCCTGCACGGGCAAGACCAAGCAATGCAAGGACCTGAAGAGACGAGCTCCTGTGCTCGTTGGTTGCCGCACTGTCGCTGTGCCTGCGTGGGACCCAAGCATCTTTATGCAAAAGGAGGGACTGCATGTGCCGTTGCCGTAATGCATATGAAGTTCTTAGAGCAACTTTAGCAAAAGACATATATAAAGCTGTGTTTTATACGTAGCCTCTTCATAGCATCTACGGCCACAATGGGCAAATCCGGCCCTCAAGCGCCCGCGGACACGCCGGACGCGTCCGCGGGCACTGACCGGGCACCCTTTAAATAAAGCAATTCACATCCGGACACTTTAATTATCATGTGTCAAATCCATACCAACTCATGCAACTACGTCGATGCATTACACACATCATCCGGCTACTTCGTCCGGCTAATCTATCACTACTATATGCCATCGGACTATCAAAATTTGGCATGTTTGGCTATGGTGCAGGTCATCCACGGCTGCCCTTGCCCTTCCCGGTGCACTTGCCGTCCTTCTTGCGGAAGTACCGGTCGAAGACGCAGTAGGGATCGAGCCGGAACTGCTCGTCGCCGGAGCTGTCCTCGCCGTCGTTGTCCTCCTTCTCCTCCCTCGGTGGCAGTCCGGCCATGGCACGGACCGCCCGATTCTGCTCTCGGGCGAGGGCACGCGTGTTCCTCCACTGCCGTTTCTTCAGAATGCGGGCGCGGATGGCTTCCTCCTCTGCGGCCGCCCGCGCCGCCGCATCAGCCGCATCCGCGGCCCTCATCCTCTCCTTCCCACGACGGGCTGCCCGTTCCCGGTGGGACTCATAGTCTGCCCGACCAGTGATGGGGAAGGAGAGATTTTCCGGCCGCCGGGACCGCGATGATCCAGCCCTAGAGGACCCGACCGCACGTTGAGCCGACGCTATGGAGTCGTGCCGGACAGATCCGTCCGTCGGCCGGGCGCTGTCCTCCCGGGAGCGGCGGAGTGCAATGCGGACCGCCATTGCCTCCTCCAACCCGCACGGGATGACACCCCAGTCGACGGATCCGGACTGGTCGGAGTCAGATCCGCTGCCCGTCATGCCGGAGCCGGCCGGAAATCGACGGAGGTGAGCTCGGGTGGCGGAGGGAGTGGATGGAAGAGGAGTGTGAAGTGGCTAGGGTTTGGTCCGGCGACCGAATCGGGAGGAATATATGTGGGTTCGAGGCGGGCCAGCGCGGGCCAGGCCAACGTGGCGGGCGTGCCCGAGGGCCCCCATATCCGCCCCATATTTGGGCTGGATATGGGGGTGCCGGTCAGCCCGGGCGTTTGAGGCCCGTTTGAGGCGCCGGCTGGGTCGAAATTTCGTGACCAGTCAGTGACCGGGCGGCCCGCCCGGGCGTATGAGGCGGGTTTGAGGCGCCCGGCTGTAGATGCTCTCAGGCAGTCTTGTGCCCTTCAATCTTGTCTATGAGCATCTCAATAGATGATGTAGATGCAAAAATAACTAACTTTTACATTTTCAAGGCTTAAAAACGCAACTCCAATAGATGATGTAGATGTAAAAAAAAATTACATCATCTGCTCCAAGTTGTTGAGTATCGTGATTATTAGGAAACATAGGATAGACTAGGAATTATTCTAACTTGTCTTGTACTCCAAGATGATCATGTACTCCTATATATATAAGCAATACAACAATAATTCCACCAATTATCCCTCTCTATCCTTCTACATGGTATCAGCCTAACTCGATCCAAAACCCTAGCCGCAGCCGCCGCTTCCGCACCACGCCGCTCCCGGGCGGTCGATCTCCATGATCGCCATCGGGGGCCGCGCCATCCATACTTAGGGTTCGTCCGCCGATCATGTTGATCGGCTACCCTAGAGAGTCTTTTTTCCGATCGATTGATCCAAGTTTTTTTCTCTCTCTCGATGGTCGTCTTGATCGATGTTTCTTTTTTACTTTTCCGATTTATGATCGGTTTGCGTCGCCCGCCGTCGTTCGTCTCGTCGACGACGCGCCCGTCGACTCCACCGGCAAATTCATCCGCGTACTCCTCCGCTGTCTCGCTGGATCGGACCGTGTGGCCGGCCGCTCGTGCGGTCCTACTTGGCCCGTGGTCTCGCGCACGGCCGTGGTGGATACCGCTTCGTGTGGTCAGCCGCTTGGGCCTGCCCACCGGGCCACGTGGATGCACGCCGCTATTGATTTATGCATCTGGTGCAGGTCTTGCTCCTTGCACGTGCAGGTGTGCTTGTGTGCATGCTGTTAGATCATTGCACATACTCGTAGACTGCCAAAGACATTCAGTAGATGTTTTTGCATCATATTTGCTATTTGTTGAGTTATGAGTATAATTGTTGTATTGATCATTATTATAGTGTTGCCCTTACTTGGTGAGGTTAAAAAATAAAAATAAGGAGAGAAAAATAAAGTGAGAAGGGGCACACTACTATCCTTTCTGCATACATATGTGCTGCAAAGTAGCACATTGCATTGCATATAGATGTTTTCATAGACTTCATGACTACATACTAGTATTTTCACATTATAGAACTTGGCTTACATATTCCTATGATGAGCTTTCTCAAAATGCTCTAGATCTTCGCGGGCAAGTGAGTTGGAGGCACACCCCACTAGCCCATTAGGAAAGCTTTCATACACTTATAGCTCTAGTGTATTCGTTGCATGACAATCCCAACTCCTTGCGCTAACATCGATTATAAGACCTCTTCATTGCCTAATGATCAAGCCGTGTTGGTGTGAGACTTTCTTCCACTTTTTGTCTTCTTAAAACTTCCATCATAGTTCTCCATTTCCATTTTAAGTGCAAAGATCAAGGCTCACATTTGAACATTACTTGAGTGTTGTGTGGTTGAAAAGGGGGAGTCATGTGATTGATTTACTCGGCCGACACTCTGGGTCATGTTATGACAAGATGTTTGATATGATAAAACCTTAGCGCATCAAGTCTCATGACATTCTTTCTAGAGAAAAAATGTATAGTGTTGATGAGCATGATGTGAAAGCCTTGATCCAATAAACACAAGAATGATTTTGCTAACATGTTTTGATGTTACTTGCTTTGTATCAACTATAGACTATTGCATTGCATCACTATCCTTTAAATTCATACTTAATTACATCAAATTAATTATAATTTTGCTAGTGGCATTTACAATCAAAAATTATTTTGTTGTCATGTACTTACACGAGGACAAGCAGGGACTAAGGTTGGGGATGCCGATATGTCTCAAATGTATCTACAATTTTTGATTGTTTGATGTCATGTTTATATTATATTGGAATAGTTTTGACTAATCTATTAATTCAATGCCCAAAGTCAGTTTCTATTTTCAACATGTTTTTCGATTTTTCAGGAAAATCAATTTTATCGGGCTCAAAAAGTTTCGAAGAAAATATAAAGAGAAGTTTTGCATCGAGAAGATTCCAGTGGCAACCGACAAAGGCCAGGGGTGGCCTACAGCCCACGGTCAGGAGGCATGTGGGGCCCATGGTGCTCCATTCCACCACTTCTTCACGCGTACGTCTCTATATATACCTGAAAACGCCCGAGAATTTTTAACCCAACATTTTCCGCTGCCGCACAACTCTGTTCCGTGACAATACAATCTAGAGGCCTTTTCCGAAGCTTTGCCGAAGAGAGAGTTCTTCACAGTGACCATCTCCATCAACTTGAAGGCAACCATGATCGCCCGTGCTAGTCAATGTTGCAAACATTGATCCGCTGTGCACCCAAACGGTTGTCGTTAAGGAACTAGCAACATAGTCAGTTTCTAGGGAAAGAAAGAACAACAATTAGGGCATCTCCAACGCCGACCCGCAAACCTTCCGCAACCGTCCGGACCGCGGAAGCCATCCAACGCGGTCCCGTATCGGTCCGCGGAGCGGTCCGGACGCGATTTTTCCCGCAAACCGGAGACAAACATGAGGGGGGGGGGGGCTTTGCGGGAGTCCGGACACGCGAAACGTCGCTCTCCGCCCCCTGGCCCACTCAAAAGGAAGGCGGAGCCCGCGCTTTTGGAGCATCCCACATTGTTTCCGTGCCAAAATCCCCCACTCTCTTCTTCCATTCCCCGCCGCTCTTCGTCCAATTCCCGTTCTACTCTTCCTCGCCGGAGACCGCACCTTCACCTCACGGGTTTTATCGTCGGTGGTCATGAAGACGGCGGATGGAGGACGACACGGGCTCGGACGCCGGGCGCCGCCGCCGTGTAGTATAGGTTTAGGGTCGGGTCTTTTTTTTTCTAAATGTTCGAAATCTAATGAAAATTCGTCGTGTTTGTACGAAATCCGTCTTGTTTTGTATGAAATCCGGCCGTGTTTAGATGAATTTCATCCGGTTTGTTGAAAAAGGGTTTGAAATGTATGCGGCTAGTGTTGGATGGCGGCCTCCCGCACCCATGTCCACGGACTGGTCCCCTGTCCGCGGACAGATACGGGAGGAAATTTGCGGGTCTTGGAGATGCCCCAACAAACCATTGGTCACTGACAGTCGGATGTAAACGACGAGTTAACTGTACTGAAAAAACATGCACGCAAGAATGAGGTCAATAGGACACCGCCGCAGGTATCTATAGATTTCTTGTCCGGTTGGTGATTGAACATGCGTGTGCATGATTTCTGGGCCTGTTGGTGATATCCAGGGCGCCACGCGCTCACGCTTTGGCAGGCGTCTTGGCGGCGGCTGCATCGGCCTTCTGGAATGCGGCGTCCAAGGACTTGTCGTCGGCGGAGTCAAGGGACGAGGCTGCGGCACCGACACCGGCAGTGGCAGCCGCACCGACAGGCTTGGCCGCCGCGTCAGCGACGCCACCCTGGGCGCCGCAGGATTCGGTGCACATCTTGGTGCAGGTGGGGTCATCCTTGCCGTTGGCGCAGCGCTCGTAGCAGTCGTCGTAGCAGCCATAGGCGCTCGCCGCCGGCAGAGACGCTGCCGCCACCACCAGGGCGACGAGGCAAAGCGCAGCAATTGCGGTCCTCCCCTGAGCCATTGCTGATGAACCTCTCAAATAGTTTAGATAATGATGTTGTATGCCTGTACAGAAGATGGAGATGCTTGCAGCTTGCGTCGTCGGGGGGGCTTGTGAAGGAAGTTGGTTTGCTTTATATAGGATAGAGAGGGTCGGAACACGGTGTGAGGTAGAGCTTCGCGGGCAACATGAGGTGTGGCTACCAAACTGATCACGTACCGGAGTGTTCGGGCCGCCGCTTTCTAGCTCTCTGTAACTCTCTACCTGAATCAGTCTGAAGTGAACCAAACTGAGATACCAAAATCTGAAATTACATAGAAGAAACACATCAGAGGTTGCAGATCAGGCTGCTTATATACCGCATCATCAAATGAATACGCGGACACTTCTAAAATATGGATTACAGACCACCAAGTGTTGATTATTTGCAGGATATAGCCTTGCTTAATCAAAGTAGCAGACACTCCGAAAAGCAATGTTATACGTACGACAAATCAAATGTTCTACGCCTGTTGTGAGGACGACCTCAGGACCGATACAAGCGAGCGGTATGTGCCCCCCGTTGCTAGTCCTACCATGGCTCGCCTACAGTGCGCAAGTATTGGGCCGCCTAACTAACCTCGTCCCAGCATCATGCTGACGTCATGCTACTTTTCTTTTTGTGTTTTTTCTTCCGTTTATCTTTATTTTTATTATTTATTTCATATTTAGAAATATTATATATATATATATATATTACAAAAACACTTTATATAAAATTTTAAAAAATGTTGATCTTGCATTTGAAAAATGCTAAACAGGTATAGAAAAAATTTGTGATGTATACAGAAAATGTACAATGTGAATAAAAAAAAGAAATTTTAATGATGTATATGAAAAAAATTAATCATGTGTACGAAAAATGTTCGTGACATTTAAAAAATGTCACACCTTTAAAAAAATGTACGTGGCATTTAAAAAATGTTAATTCATTGTAAACAATGTACGTGTGATTCAGAAAAATGATTCTTACATTACAAAAATGTACGTTACATTAAATCAAATGTTCACAAGTTCCAAAAGTGTGCCCGTGATATTTAAAAAAAGTTTGCATAGTTCAGAAAAAATACTTTTATCGTTAAAAAAATGTTCCAACCTGTCTTTAAAAAACTGTTTAACATGTATTCAAAAACAAATGTTCAAAAGTGTTTTTTTTAATTCTTAAACATGTATTTGAAAAAAGTGAAACATTTATAAACTCATGTTTTAGATGTATAAGAAAAATGGTATAACGTGTATGAAAAAAGTAAACATCAAACTTATATTGGAAAAATGTTCATCACATATTTGAAAAAGTTAAACATGTGTAGATAAATGTTCCGAATGTATACAAAAAATATGCAATGCTTATGAAAAAATATAGACATGTGTTCAAAAAGGAAAAAAGGAAAGGGAAAAAGAAAAAAACATAAAAAAACCACAGACAATAGGTCAAAACCGAAGAAAGAAAAAAAAATTGAAGACAGTAACAAAGAAAACCAAGAAACAAAAAAGGGAAAGGGGGAAAGGAAGAAACCCAATGAAATGACCAAAACACTGAAGGAAAAAAGAAAAGAAAAACAAAAAAACCAGAAAAACCCATAGAAAACTGGGCTAGAAACAGTGGAAAAAACTGAAAGAAAAACAGAAAAACAAACTCGCATGCTACAGTGTTGGGCCAGCTCGCTAGCGCATGCCCGTAGGCGATGAATCAATACGGGCGAGACATAGCCCTGGCGCCGGTATAACGCTGCTGGTAGCGAGCGCACAACTTCTATTGGTTTCCTACAGATTCCTATTAGTTGCTCATTCCGAAAAAATCAGCTATTTTCTATAGATTTCAAAATTAGTGATTACAAAAAATACTTATGAATTTTCAAAATAGTTCACATATTTTGCAAAAAAATCCATGAATTTAAAAAGTTCTTGAGTTTGAAAAAACTTACGAATTTTAGTTTATTTGAACAAAACCATAGACTTTGAATATGTTCAAAATTAAAAAGGTGTCATGAATTTGAAACAATGTTCACAATTTTTTTAAAGTACGTATTTTCTTAAAACTGTTCATGAATTTTGAAAATGTCCAGAGTTTTAAAATAAATGAACAGAAAAAATCAAAACCATGGAAACTAGTAAACAAAGGAAGGAAAATTAAAAAGGATCCAAAGAACATTCTAGAGAGTTCCCAAGAATAAAAATCTTAGTGTTGTTGGTGTACATAGGTCAGCTTGTTACGGAAACACAATCATGAGGCATGTGCGCTGGCCAACAGTTAGTGAGTGTTCCTAGCCAGCGCTTATGGCGTTGGCTAGCGAGCTGACGCTCACGCCCAATCACTATGGCCCGGCCCAACAACGGTCACCATGACGCCTCGCTCGCTCGGTTAACTGGTTGACGAGTTAACCATTGATTTTGGAAAAAAATCTTAACAAAATTTAAATTTTAAAAACTCCACTGACTATTGACTTGACCGTTGATCTTTCCACAATCTTCATATATTTAAAAAAGTTCATAAATTTATAAAAATCATGAATTTTTAAAAAGTTAATGAATTTGAAAAAAATCATGTGTTCCGTGGATTGATAAAACAGTTCACGATTTTGAGGAAAAAAAGTTCACATATTTGAAAAAAGGTTCGCGTATGTGAGGGAAAAAGTTCAGAAATTTGAGAAAAGTACACGAATTCTAGGGAAAAATATCACATTTTTTTATAAAAGTTCTCTAATCTGGGAAAAAGTCCATGAATTTAAAATAGTTCATGAATTTGAAAATCATTTGCAGATTTAGAAAATTTAACGAATTTAAAAATTCTGCGGCTTGAAAAGGTTTCATGAATTAAAAATATGAAGAAGAAAAGGAAAAAACAGAAAAGTGGGGAAGCGCCGAACTAAACCAGAAAGAACGAAAAACCAGAGAAATCCGGTGGGAACCTTCTAGAAGGTTCCCATAACTGGCGGCGGCCCGGGGGGGGGGGGGGGGTTACATGGGCCGGCAGCCTATTTAGTTTAGGAAGCTAGCAGGGACATACTGTGCGCCATGTACGGTTTTGCCTATATGTCGTGCCTTAAGTGCTAAATAGGAAATGGCCAGTAAGTTGTTGACAAATGTGTGCCCCCTCAGCTACATGGGCCGACCTAATTGGGCTTTCTGTTTGTTTTTTCTATGCTTATTCTTGCAGGATTTTACCCGTTTTCTTTCATTTTATGCAATGGGAGAGGTGCTTTGTGATGGATTCAATCTTGCGGTGCTCAATCCCAGTGATAGTAGGGGACATGACACGTATTTGTATTGTTGCCATTAAGGATAAAAAGATGGGGTTTAATCATAATGCTTGAGTTTACTTTGTCTACATCATGTCATCTTGCTTAAGGCGTTACTCTGTTTCATACTTAATACCCTAGATGCATGCTGGATAGCGGTCGATGGGTGGAGTAATAGTAGTAGATGCAGGCAGGAGTCGGTCTACTTGTCTCAGACGTGATGTCTATATACAAGATCATTGCCATGAATCCGTCATAATTATTTGTTTTTCTATCAATTGCCCAACAGTAATTTGTCTACCCACCGTATGCTATGTGTTTTAGAGAGAAGCCTCTAGTGAAAACTATGGCCCCCGGGTCTACTTTATCATATATAAAAAACCTAAAAAAATACCTTGCTGCAATTTATTTACTTTTATTTTAATTATTATTTTAGTTTATCTATTTATCTCTACAAGATTTAATCCTTGTAAATAACCGCTAAGAGGATTGACAACCCTCTTATTTGCGTTGGGTGCAAGTGTTTGCTCTTTTGTGTGCAGGTGCGCTTAACGGGATTTTGCTTGGTTCTCCTACTGGATTGATAACATTGGTTCTTAACTAAGGGAAATACTTATCTCTACTGTACTGCATCATCCTCTCCTCTTCGGGAAAATACCAACGCAGACTACAAGTAGCAGGAAGAATTTCTAGCGTCGTTGCCGGGAGACATCATCAAAATTACCAAGTACCTTCGCACAAACTATCATCCACTTGCATTTATTTTATTTGCATTTGCCTCTCATTTTCATCTCCCCCACTTCTAAAACAATTTTACAATAACACAAAAATATTTTATTTGCCCGTTTGTTTGCTTGTGTTGCCATGTGCTACCTATTTGCTTGCATCTTTGCTTGCTAAAAAACTATTGATATGTATCCTCATTCACTTGCTAATCTTTTTTAAAAATCCAATTATGATGAACCAATTGCTAGTGAGTTGAGTGCTCTAGATTATCTTTATGAAGTTTTGCTTGAAAATCATGAATCTGAAAATTGTGATGAAGAGTTAAAAGAAGAAATTTATAAAGTGATTCATGATAGCTCCTTGAATGAAAAGCATGATTGCAATGATGTTATTATAAATTCTATTAATGTCAATTATGTTAATGATATGCAAAATTACAAGCTTGGGGATGATAACTTTGTTATGTCCACTACTTATTGTAATGATCATGATTGGGGTGATGCTTCTTTTGATTTTGAAAATTTATTTAAGCCTCATGATAAATATGTTATTAATAACAATGTTTGCAATAATATTGAAAGTGGGTTTGGAAGAGTGTCAATTTTAGGTAAAAAGAATCCCACATATTTGGAGAGTATTCAATCTTATGAAATTTTTGATAAATGTGGGTTTGGAGAGGTCATGACTTCAGTTGATGTTAATCCCACTATCTTGGAAGATTATAAAACTTTTATGCATAGGGATCATGAAAAGAATATTTTATATGATGGCTATATTGTTGAATTTGATTATGATCCTACATGCAATTATTATGAGAGAGGAAAATATGGTTATAAAAGTCTTCCTGTTATTAAATTACCTCTCTTTGTGTTGAAATTTTTAATGCTTCATTCTTCCTATTTGCATATGCTAGATATTGCTTGTCTTGATAATTTGTTTGCTTATAAAATGCCTATGCATAGGAATTATGTTAGACTTAAAAGTGTTTGTCACATGCTTTATGATGCTCTCCTTGTGTTCCAATTATTATCTTTCATGTGAGCATCATTAAAATCTAGAAGCCTATCTTAATAGTTATAAAGAAAGAGCTTGTTGGGAGGCAACCCAATAAATAAAATAATTTTTTGTGTTCTTGAGTGTTTACACAATTATAGCCTCTGTTATGATTGTATTTTTATGTTTTAATTAGTGGTTGTGCCAAGTAATGCCTTTGGGATGATGTGGATGATAGTATAATTGATGTTGTTTGGAAAACAGAAAGTTTTGCGTCTAGTGCTGTGGATGATAGTATAATTTATGTTTTAATTAGTGGTTGTGCCAAGTAATGCCTTTGGGATGATGTGGATGATAGTATAATTGATGTTGTTTGGAAAACAGAAAGTTTTGCGTCCAGTGCTGGAATTTTAATTCTGTACTGGGCGTCAGAAAAATCTGAAATTTTTACACAGTATTGGTATATGAATTTTTTATGTTGTCCTAATTTTTCAGAATTTTTGGAGTTACAGAAGTATGGATTTTAAATAGATATTTACAGACTGTTCTGTTTTAGACAGATTCTGTTTTTGTTGCATAGTTTGCTTATTTTGATGAATCTATGGATCGTATCGGGGGGTATGAGTCATGGAGAAGTTGGAGTACAGTAGCATTATGCCAATATTAAATATGAATCAATTTACAACAGTACCTAAAGTTTAAGATTTGTTTGTTATACTAACGGATCTCACGAGGTTTCTGTTGACTTTTGTGTGCTGAAGTTTTCAGGTTTTGGGTGAGACTACGATGGATAAAGGAATAAGGAGCGGCAAGAGCCTAAGCTTGGGGATGCCCAAGGCACCCCAAGGTAATATTCAAGGAATACTCAAGCGTCTAAGCTTGAGGATGCCCCGGAAGGCATCCCCTCTTTCGTCTACAATCTATCGGTAACTCACTTGGAGCTATATTTTTATTCATCACATGATATGTGTTTTACTTGGAGCGTCTTGTGATATAGTTTGTTTGCTTTTTAGTTTGTCACAATCATTTTTGCTGAACACACCTTTTTGAGAGGGACACACATTATTCGTGATTTGTTAGAATACTCTATGCGCTTCACTTATATCTTTTGAGCTAGGCAGTTGCTCTAGTGCTTCACTTATATCTTTTAGAGCACGGCGGTGGTTATATTTTAAAGAAATAGTTGCACTCTCATGCTTCACTTATATATTTTTGAGAGTCTAATGAATAGCAATGGTAATATGCACGGGTTATGAACTTGGTCCTGATATGATAGGTATTCAAGAGAGATATAATAAAAACTTTCATGTAGATCACTGAATATGATAAGTTTGATTCCTTGCAATAGTTTTGCGATATTAAGATGGTAATATATGGGAGGTATTAGTAGATGATTGTGGTTTAGTAAGAATATTGGTGTTAAGGTTTGTGATTCCCGAAGCATGCACGTATGATCTGTCATTATGCTAAGAAGTTGGAGCATGATTTATTATTGATTGTCTACCTTATGAGTGGCAGTCGGAGATGAGCGATGGACTTGTCCTACCAATCTATCCCTCTAGGGGCATGCGTAGTAGTACTTTGCTTCGAGGGCTAATAAACTTTCGCAATAAGTATGTGAGTTCTTTATGACTAATGTGAGTCCATGGATTATACGCACTCTCACCCTTCCGCAATTTGCTAGCCTCTTCGGTACCGTGCATTGCCCTTTCTCACATCGAGAGTTGGTGCAAACTTAGCCGGTGCATCCAAACCCCGTGATATGATACGCTCTATCACACATAAGCCTCTTTACATCTTCCTCAAAACAGCCACCATACCTACCTATCATGGCATTTTCATAGCCATTCCAAGATATATTGCCATGCAACTTCCACCGTTCCATTTTTATGGCACACATCGTCATTGTCATATTGCTTTGCATGATGATATAGCTGACATAGTATTTGTTGCTCAGCCACCATTCATCATTTTTATACATGTTACGCTAGCATCATTGCACATCCTGGTACACTGCAGAGGCATTCATATGGAGTCATATTTTTGTTCTAGTATCGAGTTGTAAGTAAATAAAAGTGTGATGATCATCATTATTAGAGCATTGTCCCAGTGAGGAAAGGATGATGGAGACCATGATTCCCCCATAAGTCAGGATGAGACTCCGGACGAAAAAAAAAGAGGCCAAAAAGAGCCCACGAAACAAATGAGAGAAAAAGAGAGAAGGGGCAATGTTACTATCCTTTTTCCACACTTGTGCTTCAGAGTAGCACCATGTTTTTCATATAGAGAGTTTCCTATTTTGTCACTTTCATATACTAGTGGGAATTTTTTTCATTATAGAACTTGGCTTGTATATTCCGATGATGGGCTTCCTCAAATGCCCAAGGTCTTCATGAGCAAGCAAGTTGGATGCACACCCACTTAGTTTTCATGTTGAGCTTTCATACACTTATAGCTCTTAGTGCATCCGTTGCATGGCAATCCCTACTCCTCGTATTGACATCAATTGATGGGCACCTCCATAGCCCGTTGATTAGCCTCGTCGATGTGAGACTATCTTCTTATTTTTGACTTCTCTTATTTATCTCTACCACCACACTCTATTCCACCCATAGTGCTATATCCATGGCTTGCGCTCATGTATTGCGTGGGGGTTGAAAAA
This sequence comes from Elymus sibiricus, assembly GCA_039707655.1. Lineage (NCBI taxonomy): Eukaryota > Viridiplantae > Streptophyta > Magnoliopsida > Poales > Poaceae > Elymus > Elymus sibiricus. The sequence continues at coordinate 120,590,731 of CM077664.1, read as the reverse complement.
GCTGAAGCACGTTAAAAAGTATGAACCAATTGCTCGGCTTGTCATCGGGGTAGTGCATGATAAATACTTTGTGTTAAGAAGATGGAGCATGACAGGATTATATGATTTTGTAGGGATAACGTTCTTTAGCATTTTTATTTTGAAAGACATGATTGTTTATTAGTATGCCTGAGTATTGATGTCTTTATATCAAATTATAGACTATTGCTTTGAATCATTCGGATCTTATTATTCATACCGTAAGAGAGATTACATGATGAAACATGATAGGTAGCATTCCACATCAAAAATTCTGCTTTTATCATTTACCTACTCGAGGACGAGCAGGAATTAAGTTTGGGGATGCTTGATACGTCTCCAACGTATCTATAATTTTTGATTGTTCCATGCTATTATAGTATCAATCATGGATATTTTATATGCAATTATATGCCATTATATATCATTTTTTGGGACTAACCTATTAACCCAGTGCCAGTTGTTATTTTTTGCTTGTTTTTACCTTTTCAGAAAATCATTATCAAAAAGTGTCCAAACGAGAAAAAAACTTTGGATTAATTTTTTCTGGACCAGAAGAGACCCAGGAAGCTTCGGGAGAAGACCAGAAGAGCCACGAGGAGGCGGCAAGCCTGGAGGGCACGCCCAGGGGGGTAGGGCGCGCCCCCCAGGCTTCTGGGCCCCTCGTGGAACCTCTTGACCTAATTCCAACGCTATAAATTCCCAAATATTGCAAAACCAATAGAGAGCCAGAAGAGAAAACCTTTCCGCCGCCGCAAACCTCTGTTCTTCCGCGATCCCATCTGGAGGCCTTTTCCGGTAATCTGCCGGAGGGGGAATCGATCACGGAGGGCTTCTTCATCAACCTTGCTACCCTTCCGATGATGTGTGAGTAGTTTACCACAGACCTACGGGTCCATAGCTAGTAGCTAGATGGCTTCTTCTCTCTCTTTGATCTTCAATACCATGTTCTCCTCGATGTTCTTGGAGTTCTATCCGATGTAATCTTCTTTTGCGGTGTGTTTGTTGAGATCCGATGAATTGTGAGTTTATGATCAGATTATTCATGAGAAATATTTGAGTCTTCTCTGAACTCTTTTATGCATGATTATTATAGCTGTGTATTTCTCTCCGATCTATCAATTTGTTTTGGCCTACTAGATTGATTTATCTTGCAATGGGAGAGGTGCTTTGTGATGGGTTCAATCTTGCGGTGCTCAATCCCAGTGACAGTAGGGGACATGACACGTATTTGTATTGTTGCCATTAAGGATAAAAAGATGGGTTTAATCATATTGCTTGAGTTTACTTTGTCTACATCATGTCATCTTGCTTAAGGCGTTACTCTGTTTCATACTTAATACCCTAGATGCATGCTGGATAGCGGTCGATGGGTGGAGTAATAGTAGTAGATGCAGGCAGGAGTCGGTCTACTTGTCTCGGACGTGATGCCTATATGCATGATCATTGCCATGAATCCGTCATAATTATTTGCTTTTCTATCAGTTGCCCAACAGTAATTTGTCTACCCACCGTATGCTATGTGTTCGAGAGAGAAGCCTCTAGTGAAAACTATGGCCCCCGGGTCTACTTTATCATATATAAAAAACCTAAAAAATACCTTGCTGCAATTTATTTACTTTTATTTTAATTAGTATTTTAGTTTATCTATTTATCTCTATAAGATTTAATCCTTGCAAATAACCGCTAAGAGGATTGACAACCCTCTTATTTGCGTTGGGTGCAAGTGTTTGCTCTTTTGTGTGCACGTGCGCTTAACGGAATTTTGCTTGGTTCTCCTACTGGATTGATAACCTTGGTTCTTAACTGAGGGAAATACTTATCTCTACTGTACTGCATCATCCTCTCCTCTTCGGGGAAATACCAACGCAGACTACAAGTAGCAGGGCCCATGACCAAAGCTCATCTTTGAAGCACAAGTACCATAAAAAAATGGCTAATGTGCAAGACTTGGTTTATTTATGCATAATGGGGGGAGGGAGAGTTCATTGAGAGAACAATACTCCCCCTATGTCCATGCCTACATCTAGAACAAGATAACATGATGAATGGGTGGGGTAAGCCTAGTTTCAATCCACATTGCTCAAATCAATGATATTTAGCTCATGCCTTAACTCGCGAAATCTTGCTTCATCCAAAGGCTTCGTGAATATATCCGCAAGTTGCTCTTGTGTACCTACAAACATAAATTCAATATCTCCACGCTTGATGTGATCCCGAATGAAGTGATGATGAATCTCAATATGCTTCGCCTTGCTATGTTGCACGGGGTTGTAAGAGATCTTGATTGCACTTTCATTGTCACATAGAATAAGCACTTTGTCACAAGTGACACCGTAACCTTTAAAGTTTGCCTCATCCATAGCAATTGTGCACAACAACTTGCGGCGGCTACATACTCGGCCTCGGTGGTGGAGAGAAATGCACAATTTCGCTTCTTCGAAGACCAACTCACCAAAGAGCGACCAAGTAATTGGCACCCTCCAGAAGTTGACTTCCTATCCACACAGTATCCTGTCCAATCTGAGTCCGAATATCCCATGAGATCAAAGGTTGCTCCTTTGGGGTACCATAAGAAAAAGTTTGGGGTATGAGCCAAATATCGAAAGATTCGCTTGACCGCCACAAAGTGGCTTTCCTTAGGTGCGGCTTGAAACCTTGCACACATTCCCACACTCAACATGATATCCAGTCTATATGCACAAAGGTAAAGCAAGGATCCAATCATGGAGTGATATATCTTTTGATCCACCGCTTTACCATTGGGATCAATGTCAAGTTGGCATTTGGTTGGCATTGGAGTCTTGGCCGGCTTGATATCATCCAACTTGAATCACTTGAGCATGTCTTGAGTATATTTGGCTTGGTTGATGAAAGTTCCTTCTCTTCTTTGCTTGACTTCGAACCCAAGAAAGAACTTCAACTCTCCCATCATGGACATCTCAAACTTCTCGGTCATGAGTGTGGCAAACTCATCATTGAAAGCTTTGTTAGGAGAACCGAAGATAATATCATCAACATATAGTTGCCATATGAACAAATCCCCTTTAACCCTCGATTTTCCCAATTTCAAACCCACGGTCTTGCAACAACTCGGTAAGGTGCTCATACCACACACATGGGTTGTTTAAGGCCATAGAGTGCCTTATCGAGCTTGTATACATGATTGGGGAACTTGGGATCCTCGAACCCTGGGGGTTGTTTGACATACAACAACTCATTAAGAGGACCATTGAGAAATGCACTCTTCACATCCATTTGTTGCAATTTGAAATCATGATGAGATGCATATGCAAGCAACATGCGAATTAATTCAAGGCGAGCAACGGGAGCAAATGTTTCACCATAGTCGATACCCTCGACTTGAGAGTAGCCTCGTGCTACCAATCTTGCCTTGTTTCGAACAACAACACCATTCGCATCTTGCTTGTTCTTGAAGATTCATTTAGTTCCAATGACATTATGGTTCTTCTTTGGCCTTGGCACCAATTTCCACACCTTATTGTGCTCGAAGTTCTTGAGTTCATCATGCATGTCTTCTAGCCAATCTGAGTCCTCGAGTGTCTCATGTACCTTTTGGGGTTCAATACAAGAAACATACACGTGATGCTTAAAAAAGTTTGTTAATTGTTTACGAGTGGTTACCCCCTTTATTAGGCTTCGAAGGACATTCTCCATGACATGTTCTTGATGTTTGAGTTTGGAAGCAATTTTGGCGGCACGACGCTCCAATAGCTCTTCAATAGGAATTTGAGGAGCATCATCTTGAACATCTTGAGCGTCGTCTTGAGCTTGCTCTTGATCTTGAACTTGCTCGGTGTCGTGAACTTGATCTTGGGCATCACTTGGTGCATCACCATCATCATGAGGTTGATCTTGCCCTTGATCTTGTTCAGTTGGTTGAGGGCCTTCGTTTTGTTCTTCGGAAGCATGTGGGTCAAGTGTTGGTGATGTTCCACTTGCGTAGAACATTGTCCTTCTCCTTCGGCCACAAGGGGTTCTTCAATGGGAAGGATTTGACCAATCCCCATTCTTCTTATGGCTTGGGGAGGAATTTCATCACCTACATCACAAAAACCACTTTGCTCCACTTGGGAGCCATTATTTTCATCAAACTGTGGCACCCCGGCTCAGAGGACCGGTTTACCAGTGTTTCGAGCCCAGAGATCATGTCCTCTGGAAACACCCAACAACTTGGAACAGAACAGAACAGAACTTTATTGAAATATCTCGAGTACAAGCTCATAATTTACATGATAGCGAGGCCAGAAGCACTGCAGGTGCTGAGAACAATATCTACATTATTTATGGAACATAGCAGGGCCTCGATACTACTGGGTAGACTACGGCGTAGCGGAACATAGCGCGGAAAACTCCATCCACAGGGACACTGCTGTGGACACGGCCTAGTTAGCGTAGCACGAACCGTCGGGACCTCCGTCGGCTTCTCCTGCATCTGGCATGATACGCCAGGTGAGTACTTGGAATGTACTCGCAAGCTCATGGCAACCAAAACAAAGCAACAAACAATAGCATGGCAATTAACAGGTTAACAGATTAAGTTGCTCACTTACTGGTACCCAGTACCAACTTACTCCCATCTGGGTTGTCTCACAACCCTCGGAATGCTCACAATCCACCGAGCACTTCCGAACATAAGACAAGTTCTTCCATCATTATTATCTTTAACATGGTTGACCATCCTAGAGAGGCCTAAACGGACTGTCCAATACCGTGGACGCGGCTATTCGAATAGGTTTTAACACTCTGCAGAGGTTGCGCACTTTACCCACACCATGGAGTACCTGGCCTCGTGATCCCATTCGGGTGGACCGGTGGTGCTCCAACGAAACCTGCCTGACCCGTGACCCCTCTATCGTACCACCGACAATCATACCCTCCCAGGGTCATGTCCTGGGTGGCCCCTGTGTCACCCCGTGACACCTTCCACCGTCGTGGCCAAACAAACTGTCCCAAACGGGGACGCCGGCAAAATAACTCAACTGGGCTCACAGGATTATGGCCGTCTACCTGATCAGGGTAGCACGCATGCATAACCCTCCCTAGGTTGGTGGTACCGATAAAAGAGCACAAAGCCAGACCAAGTCAAGGCCGTCCCATACCGGCAAATGTGGCCGCACGGAAAAGTCCGGGTAGGTGGCTCTTGATCAACCAACTAAGTTTAATATAGCCAAGCATTTAACCAGTATGGATATTTAATTGCAAGTAACTTATCATGGCAGTAGCTATGCACTTAGATAAATTACTATGGATTATCACATATATAAAAGAATGTATGAAATTCAATTAAATAGCCAACACTATTGAAATGCTTCATGCAATGGATGACATGGCTTGCCTTGCTCTGTTGGGTTGTCCACAAACTCCTGGGCTTCAAATCCAAAATTATTTCCCTCTGAAAATATTTTTAAAAAGCAATTGAAAATGTCACATGCTACTGTTTTGAGCACCATAAATTCTGTGAACATGGGAAAAATACCAAATTTGGCAAGCAAATAGAGGAGCTCAAGACAAACCAGATGCAAAAAAGAATCAATTGATTTGGACTTATGGTTTAAAAGTTATGGACGGTCAAAGTTCTGGTCAAAATCTGGAATTTAAATAGAAAGTAGAAAATCTCTCAGGGGGCCACGTCGAAGGCGTAATCCGCCCGGGCGTCTCCACTTACCGCTTTGGTAAGTCGCTGACGGGCGGGCCCCATTGTCAGGTTTAAAGGGGGCAGGAGGGAACAGAGAGGGAGCGGAGCTCCGACGACGCTCGCCGGCGACACAGACGGCGGCGAGGTCCGGTGAGTAGTGGAATGGGTAGAGCTCAACGAGACGAACTCGCACGTACCCGAGGCTTAGCGAACGGTGACCGGACGGCGTCGTCCCCTTCTTCTCCGGCGGCGGCGGCGCTCGGGTGTCGTCGGAGACGGCGACTCCGGCAGCAATTCGACAGGGCAAGAGCTTGGGTGCGATCAGGAGGATGAGTTGAGCTCGATGGAGGAATCAGTGGAGCTCGGGGAGGAGTGAATCGGCGGAGAGGCAGGGCTCGGGTGGCGGTGGTTCTCCGGGGAGGTTCGAGGCCAGAGGGCCTCTCGGCCGTGGCTCGGGCTCGGGGAGGACGATTGGGAGGAGGAGGAGTGGGTTGATGAGCTCGGGAGAGGCCGGGGGGGCCTATTTATAGGAGGGGGAGGAGCTCGGCGATCTCTCTGGAACGGCCGGGAACCGGGACACGTCGCCGGCGCCAGGACGCCGCGTTGGCTGGCTGCTTGCGGGCAACGAGACGGGAGAGGGCAGGGGAGTTATGGCGTCCAGTGGCGGGTAGCGGGAGGAAGACGACGCGCCGCGCGCCACAGTGCCGGCACGGGCGGCACAGTGCCCGCGCGCGTGGCGGCCGACGAGCTCGATACCGGCGAGGGGAAGGATCGGAAGAGGGTTACGTGGACGGCAGCGACGATGTCGGCACCTCAGGACATCAAATGGCAGGGAGAGGACACTGGAATGACCTCGGCCGTCGCCGGCGAGGTGCAGAGCACGCGTACTGGCATGCCAGTACCGTGCTCACCACGGGAAGTGATGTCTCGAGGCCGACTAAGTCCAGCGCACCATGTCTAGGGCCTTCTCCTTTGATCATCTAGTGCCTCTGCATGCTTGGTTTGGCTAGGTTCACTCTGAACCGAAGCGTAGCTTCAGCTACAGTTCCTGACAGCAATCTTGAGAGAGATCTAGAGGAGACATGAGCTGGGGATGGAGCCAAAGGAGATGTCTGGGAGGATCTAGGTTGGAAGGACTCCAATCTGACCAAGTTTGAGAAGATTTGATCAAGATTTGAATATAGTTCATGTACAAGGGTTGTACTGAACCAGAAACAGAGATGAGCTTGATGCACTCATCTGGTTGATCTCCTGGGGCTGAAATTTGGTGTGGCAGGGTTATTTGGTGAGGATAAGATGCCATGAAATTTTTAACTCAATTGGAAACCTCTAGCTGGTACTTCCTTCACAGATGTTCCAACTGAACAGAAACTTGGCAGAATATTGGTGGTGAAAATTTGTACTGGACAAGATGATATTTTTGGATATTGTGGAAATATAGGTTCCCTAATATCTCAGGGAATTTTCTGGGAATTAATTGAGTAGGGAAAATATGAGCTCCTTCACAAATGACCAGTACTGTCCAGAGAGCAAATGGAGTTTTCTGGACTAAACTTTGTACTGGACCATGAGATGTTTTTGAAGATTGTGGGAGTAGACGATGACAAGAAGGTCTGGGATTAATTTGGGATTTTTGTGATCACCAGAACTATAGGTTGCTTTGTAACCCATAGTGATGACAGATTTTCCCAAAGGAAGAAAATGAAAATTTGGGAGGGATAAAGAATTGGAAATTGATCCAGAGGGTGAGTGACAAGGTTTTGGCAAGATGCTGAGGTCTTTGGATCACTGAGAGGAATGCATAAGTCCAAAGTCAACTGAAAAGATTCAAAATCCATCCAGATTGCAAATAAAACCAGAAAGATTTCGAAAAGAAAAAGTTGCCAAAAACCAGGGTGTCACAAACCTACCCCCCTTAGAATGAATCTCGTCCTCGAGATTCGGTTGCTTAGGGAACAGGTATGGATATGCTGATCTCAGAAAATCCTCTCTTTCCCAGGTAGCCTCTTCCTCAGTATGATGATCCCATAGTACCTTGTAAAACTTAATTGTCTTACTCCTGGTAGTCCTTTCCATCTCATCCAATATTCTGACAGGTCTTTCCTCATAGGTCAGATCTTTGGTCAATTCTAGCTCACTCATATCTGCCTGCTTGATCGGAGGTGCAATGCACTTTCTCAGCTGTGATATGTGAAAGACATCGTGAACGTCTGACAACTCTGGTGGTAACTCTAGCTGATATGCCACTCTGCCTATTCTAGCCATGACTGGAAAGGGTCCGATATACCTCGGTGCAAGCTTTCCTCGGGTGTGAAACCTTTTTATTCCTTTCATGGCGGTGACTCGGAGATAGGCATATTCTCCTGGTTCAAAAGTTACTTCCCGATGCTTCGGGTCATAGTAGCTCTTTTGACGGGACTTGGCTGCTCGAAGACGCTCCTGGATATCCTTGACTTGTTTCTCAGCCTCGAGCATCAAATCCGTGCCAAAGATACGGCTGTCTCCTGTCTGAGACCAATTTAGAGGAGTGAGGCATTTCCGTCCGTACAAAGCCTCGAATGGTGACATCTTGAGACTTGACTGATAACTGTTATTGTAGGAGAATTCTGCATAAGGTAGACTATCCTCCCATTTGGGTCCATGGGCGAGAGCACAGGATCGAAGCATATCTTCCACTATCTGATTCACACGTTCTGTCTGCCCATCTGTCTGTGGATGATATGCCGTACTATGCCTTAGCACAGTTCCCAGGGCTTGATGCAGTCACAGCCAAAATGCTGAGGTAAACAGAGAGCCTCTATCTGACGTGATAGATTTGGGTACTCCATGAAGGCTGACTATCCGGGACATATAGAGATGTGCGAGTTGATTCGCGTTGAAAGTGGTCTTTACCGGAAGGAAGTGAGCCACTTTCGTAAGTATATCCACGATGACCCAGATAGCATCATGGCCTCTTGTTGACTTGGGTAGTCCAACAATGAAGTCCATGCATATGTCATCCCATTTCCACTGGGGAACTGGTAAAGGTTGCAGTAGCCCAGCGGGTTTCTGATGTTCAGCCTTGACTCTGTTGCAGATGTCACAACAGGCGACATAGTATGCAATGTCCCTTCGCATTCCTGGCCACCAAAAGGTTTCTTGTAAGTCCTGGTACATTTTTGTTCCTCCGGGATGGATAGAGTATGCAGATTCGTGTGCCTCTCTGAGTATTTGCTGTCTCAAGTTGTCTTGATCAGGCACACAGATTCGGTTCTCAAACCATACAGTGTCCTGGTCATCAATTCGGAAGGACTTGGCCTTTCCTAGCGGAATGCGCTCTGTGATCTCTTGTATCTCTTGGTCTGATTTCTGAGCTGCCTTAATTTCTTCCATAAGTGTTGGAGTAATTTCCATTGTATCCGGGCTAATTGGGCCGCATAACACCATATTCAGCTTGGCAAACTCTTCCTGTAGCCTTGGATGCATTCCTTCCATGAGTGCATTCAGGGTACCTTGCTTTCTGCTGAGGGCATCGGTGACCACATTGGCTTTTCCCGGATGATAATTTATCCCAAGGTCATAATCCTTAACCAATTCAAGCCATCTTCTCTGCCTGAGGTTCAGATCAGGTTGGGTGAAAATATACTTGAGACTCTTGTGGTCCGTGTATATTTCACATCGCTGCCCAATGAGGTAATGCCTCCAAATCTTTAGTGCATGAACCACGGCTGCCAATTCCAAATCATGAGTGGGGTAGTTCTCTTCATGAGGTCGTAGCTGTCTGGAGGCATAGGCTACAACCTTTCCTTCTTGCATTAACACGCAGCCGATTCCACGCTTGGAAGCATCGCAATATATGTCGAAGCTCTTGTGGATGTCTGGAAGAACTAAGACAGGGGCTGTAGTTAGCCTCGTCTTTAATTCCATGAAACTGCTGTCGCATTCTTCCGTCCAGGAAAATTTGTGGTTCTTCTTCAGCAATTCTGTCAGTGGCTTGGCTACTTTTGAGAAGCCTTCGATGAAACGACGGTAGTAGCCTGCCAATCCCAGAAAGCTACGGACTTCCGTTACTGTGGCTGGGGTCTTCCAGTTTAATACAGCAGTCACTTTGCTGGGGTCGACAGACACACCTTGTTCTGGCAGAATATGTCCCAGAAATCCCACCTCTCTTAGCCAAAATTCGCATTTACTGAATTTGGCATACAAACGATGGGTCCTTAGTCTTTCCAGGACAGTACGGAGATGTTGCGTGTGCTCCTCTTCATCCCTGGAGTAGATGAGAATATCATCGATGAATACTACCACAAATTTGTCCAGAAAGTCCATGAAGACTTTATTCATCATGCTCATGAAATATGCGGGAGCATTTGTCAGCCCGAACGACATGACTGTAAACTCATACAGACCATATCTGGTGGTGAAGGCTGTCTTGGGGATATCCTCTTTTCTGATTTTTAGCTGATGATACCCCGTTCGGAGGTCAATCTTGGAAAATACCCGGGCTCCGTTCAACTGGTCAAACAGATCATCAATGCGGGGAAGCGGATATTTATTTTTGATGGTGACCTCATTCAGTTGGCGGTAGTCTACGCACATTCGTAGGCTGCCATCCTTCTTCTTGACAAACAGCACGGGTGATCCCCAAGGTGAAGTGCTTGGACGAATATACCCTTTTTGCAATAATTCATCCAACTGTTTCTTCAATTCCACCAGCTCTGGGGAAGGCATGCGGTAGTACTTCTTGTATATTGGAGCAGTCCCGGGAACAACCTCAATAGCAAACTCTAGTTCCTGGTCAGGTGGCATTCCCGGTATCTCTTCTGGAAATACGTCCGGAAATTCACTGACTACCGGAATCAGACTTATGTCGGTAGCTGTGGCTTTGAATGCCATTCCCTTCTTTGACATCACTCTGCTAGCAGTGAATTGCACTGTTTGGCCTGCCGGGTTAACCAATGTTACCTTCCTGGTGGCACAGTTGATACACACCTGGTGTGGTACCAACCAATCCATTCCCAGTATTATATCCAGTCCCGGGGATTCAATGGCAACAAGAGTAGCTGGGAACTTCACATCGTGTATCAAGATTTCCAGATTCTTGTATATCACATTTGTTCTGAGCATGGAACCAAGGGATTGTAACACCATGATTTTGTCCAAAAGAGAAGGGGGAAATTTGTGCAAGGTGGCAAAACTCCGCGAAATAAACGAATGAGAAGCCCCAGAGTCAAATAAAATTATTGCAGGTATGTTGTTAACAGAAAACATACCAAGGACCACATCTGGTGCTTCGCGGGCTTCCTCAGCGGAGATATGATGGACCTGGCCGCGGTAGAAGTTCGTATTGGGGCGGCGTCCAACACTGTTGACTTGTGGCTTGAAGTCAGATGGTGGCTTCCCATTTCTTGCGGGGCATTGCTTGGAGTAGTGCCCGCTCTGGCCGCAAGTGAAGCATGTGTTGTTGCGGCGGCAGTCCTCCAGCACTGGCTGTTTGCCTAAGGTCTTGTCCTGGCTGACAGGCTTATTGTTGTTGTTGCTATTGTTCCAGGCAGGCTTGTATTCAGATGAACTTGGTTGCCAGATACGCGGCTTCTGCACAAACTGCTCACAGTTGTCCTTCTTGGGTTCCAACTTCCGCTTGTGATCAGTATATCCTGACTTATACTCTCGTTCAGCTATGAAGGCCTTGTTTACTAGGGTCTGGAAGTCAGGAAAGTCCAGCATACAGAGCTGACAACGGAGGGTATGATTCAGCCCTCCTAGGAATCGGTCAATCTTCCTTTCTTCGGTGGACACGTCATGGGTAGAGTACCGGGCCAGATTGTTAAACTTGTTCAGATACTCACCCACTGACATGTTTCCTTGAGTAAGGGCCAGAAATTCCCTCTGCTTCACCTTCATTATGCCAGTAGGAATATGATACTTGCGAAATACCTCTTTGAACTTTTCCCAAGAAATATCCTCTCTAGAAGGCCATAACATTTTGGTGTTGTCCCACCATATGGCTGCCGGTCCTTTCAGGTAGTGTGTAACAAAAGGAACCTTGTCTGACTCATCACAGCGGGCTATGTCCAGTTTCTTTTCCATGGTCCTCAGCCAGTCATCAGCTTCTATCGGATCTGCAGCTTGACTAAAACTGGGTGGCTTTGTCCGCTGAAAATCAGACAGCTTAGAGTGTGTCCCATTATATTTGTTCTGACCCACCATACTCTGCATACTTTTCAGAAATTCCATGAGATCTTGGTTTCTTTTCTCTTCGAACATCCTCATAATCTGATCAGTGGTCGGTGTCTGTGGGGGTGGGGGTGGTAAATCTTCTGGTGACTGTCCTGCCTGTCTGGCGGATCGACGAACGGGAGTTCCATCGCCGCCTTGATTATTACACTTCTTCATCCTAAATTTGTTCCCATACCGAATCGATGAGGAAAAGTAGGGTAGCATGACACCAGAAAAGAAGCCAAATAGAAAGAGCGAATAAAGAAAGCAACATAATTATACAAGGCAACCCAACATCATACATGACAAGCTAGTAGGGGGATGATCATGACTAGGCTGCTCATACGGCAGTTGACACATGCAGGGATACTATGATGCATGCACTGAAACTCAAGCCTCCGCTCTAGTCACGCCGGTGGCACGAACACTGGGATACTGAAGACTCCTCGTTGTCTGACTCTGTCTCGGAATTTGAGCTGATGATGTGCACCTCGGCCTCCGGATCAAAGGAAACACGACGACGCTGACGGGAAGGTTCTCCCTCAGAAGGAGAAGAAGCACGACGCCGCAGCATCGGAGCAGCTGGAGTAGCTAGGAGTGAGGCCCACTCTGACGGGGTCTCACGTCGGCTACCAGACGAAAAGCCTGGCGGTCCGAACAAACTAGAAGGAGTGTCGGAAGGTGGAGCGGGTGGAGTGTATATAGGTGAAAACGGAGGGGAAGGAGGAGACTGTGCTGCCGCAACAGCAGCAAGTGCCTCAGGGGCAGAAGTCAGCTCCTCGGCTAGAGAAGTGATCATACAGTAACTGGCATGCAGATAGCGAGATAAAACACCAGTAGCACGATCACTCGCCGGATCAACGGGTGCGAAAAGGACTCGCCCTGTCGTAGGCGACAGGGTGGGGTAGTGAAAGAAACCTGGATGAGTCTGCATCTCGACCTCGTGGAAGCGCAAGTCAGTGAGAGCCTCCATCGCAGCAAACTGGATCGCCAACTCCGGAGTAGAAGCAGTTCCGCCCTTAGAAGAACGGGAGTAGCTGCCGATATCTGAACTCGTAGTGAGAAAGGCTTCTGCGCGATACTCGAATACTGACCCAGCAAGCTTCTCTCGAAACACCTGGAACACTGGGTCTTCGCCGTTGGGATACAGCCGAAGCCAGACGTCACGAAGCAGTACTGGAAAAGTGAACGGTGCCGGCTCGTGATTGTAGTGGTACGGAACTGGTGCCATCTACACTCATCAAACCAGCGGTTAGCACAATAAAACTATATGCATGCCATGCAATGCAGCAATCAAATGCAACAAGCAAGTCACACCAAGACTCTAAACTACTCGCGGTTCTAGCGCAGGGTTAACTAGGGTGTCCTACAGTCAGCCTGGCTCTGATACCAAGCGTTGTGGCACCCCGGCTCAGAGGACCGGTTTACCAGTGTTTCCAGCCCAGAGATCATGTCCTCTGGAAACACCCAACAACTTGGAACAGAACAGAACAGAACTTTATTGAAATATCTCGAGTACAAGCTCATAATTTACATGATAGCGAGGCCAGAAGCACTACAGGTGCTGAGAACAATATCTACATTATTTATGGAACATAGCAGGGCCTCGATACTACTGGGTAGACTACGGCGTAGCGAAACATAGCGTGGAAAACTCCATCCACAGGGACACTGCTGTGGACACGGCCTAGTTAGCGTAGCACGAACCGTCGGGACCTCCGTCCTCGGCTTCTCCTGCATCTGGCATGATACGCCAGGTGAGTACTTGGAATGTACTCGCAAGCTCATGGCAACCAAAACAATGCAGCAAACAATAGCATGGCAATTAACAGGTTAACAGATTAAGTTGCTCACTTACTGGTACCCAGTACCAACTTACTCCCATCTGGGTTGTCTCACAACCCTCGGAATGCTCACAATCCACCGAGCACTTCCGAACATAAGACAAGTTCTTCCATCATTATTATCTTTAACATGGTTGACCATCCTAGAGAGGCCTAAACGGACTGTCCAATACCGTGGATGCGGCTATTCGAATAGGTTTTAACACTCTGCAGAGGTTGCGCACTTTACCCACACCATGGAGTACCTGGCCTCGTGATCCCATTCGGGTGGACCGGTGGTGCTCCAACGAAACTTGCCTGACCCGTGACCCCTCTATCGTACCACCGACAATCATACCCTCCCAGGGTCATGTCCTGGGTGGCCCCTGTGTCACCCCGTGACACCTGCCACCGTCGTGGCCAAACAAATTGTCCCAAACGGGGACGCCGGCAAAATAACTCAACTGGGCTCACAGGATTATGGTCGTCTACCTGATCAGGGTAGCACGCACGCATAACCCTCCCTAGGTTGGTGGTACCGATAAAAGAGCACAAAGCCAGAGCAAGTCAAGGTCATCCCATACCGGCAAATGTGGCTGCACGGAAAAGTCCGGATAGGTGGCTCTTGATCAACCAACTAAGTTTAATATAGCCAAGCATTTAACCAGTATGGATATTTAATTGCAAGTAACTTATCATGGCAGTAGCTATGCACTTAGATAAATTACTATGGATTATCACATATATAAAAGAATGTATGAAATTCAATTAAATAGCCAACACTATTGAAATGCTTCATGCAATGGATGACATGGCTTGCCTTGCTCTGTTGGGTTGTCCACAAACTCCTGGGCTTCAAATCCAAAATTATTTCCCTCTGAAAATATTTTTAAAAAGCAATTGAAAATGTCACATGCTACTGTTTTGAGCACCAGAAATTCTGTGAACATGGGAAAAATACCAAATTTGGCAAGCAAATAGAGGAGCTCAAGACAAACCAGATGCAAAAAGAATCAATTGATTTGGAATTATGGTTTAAAAGTTATGGACGGTCAAAGTTCTGGTCAAAATCTAGAATTTAAATAGAAAATAGAAAATCTCTCAGGGGGCCACGTCGAAGGCGTAATCCGCCCGGGCGTCTCCACTTACCGCTTCGGTAAGTCGCTGACGGGCGGGCCCCGTCGTCAGGTTTAAAGGGGGAAGGAGGGAACAGAGAGGGAGCGGAGCTCCGGCGACGCTCGCCGGCGACACAGACGGCGGCGAGGTCCGAGGCTTAGCGAACGGTGGCCGGACGGCGTCGTCCCCTTCTTCTCCGGCGGCGGCGGCGCTCGGGTGTCGTCGGAGACGGTGACTCCGGCAGCAATTCGACCGGGCAAGAGCTTGGGTGCGATCAGGAGGATGAGCTGAGCTCGATGGAGGAGTCAGTGGAGCTCGGGGAGGAGTGAATCGGCGGAGAGGCAGGGCTCGGGTGGCGGTGGTTCTCCGGCGAGGTTCGAGGCCAGAGGGCCTCTCGGCCGTGGCTCGGGCTCGGGGAGGACGATTGGGAGGAGGAGGAGTGGGTTGATGAGCTCGGGAGAGGCCGGGGGGGCCTATTTATAGGAGGGGGAGGAGCTCGGCGATCTCTCTGGAACGGCCGGGAACCGGGACACGTCGCCGGCCCCAGGATGCCGCGCTGGCTGGCTGCTTGCAGGCGACGAGACGGGAAAGGGCAGGGGAGTTATGGCGTCCAGTGGCGGGTAGCGAGAGGAAGACGACGCGCCGCGCGCCACAGTGCCGGCACGGGCGGCACAGTGCCCGCGCGCGTGGCGGCCGGCGAGCTCGATACCGGCGAGGGGAAGGATCGGGAGAGGGTTACGTGGACGGCAGCGACGATGTCGGCACCTCAGGACATCAAATGGCAGGGAGAGGACACTGGAATGACCTTGGCCGTCGCCGTCCAGGTGCAGAGCACGCGTACTGGCATGCCAGTACCGTGCTCACCACGGGAAGTGATGTCTCGAGGCCGACTAAGTCCAGCGCACCATGTCTAGGGCCTTCTCCTTTGATCATCTAGTGCCTCTGCATGCTTGGTTTGGCTAGGTTCACTCTGAACCGAAGCGTAGCTTCA
The DNA here is from genome assembly GCA_039707655.1 of Elymus sibiricus. Lineage (NCBI taxonomy): Eukaryota > Viridiplantae > Streptophyta > Magnoliopsida > Poales > Poaceae > Elymus > Elymus sibiricus. The sequence continues at coordinate 120,574,929 of CM077664.1, read as the reverse complement.
GCTACAGTTCCTGACAGCAATCTTGAGAGAGATCTAGAGGAGACATGAGCTGGGGATGGAGCCAAAGGAGATGTCTGGGAGGATCTAGGTTGGAAGGACTCCAATCTGACCAAGTTTGAGAAGATTTGATCAAGATTTGAATATAGTTCATGTACAAGGGCTGTACTGAACCAGAAACAGAGATGAGCTTGATGCACTCATCTGGTTGATCTCCTGGGGCTGAAATTTGGTGTGGCAGGGTTATTTGGTGAGGATAAGATGCCATAAAAATTTCAACTCAATTGGAAACCTCTAGCTGGTACTTCCTTCACAGAGGTTCCAACTGAACAGAAACTTGGCAGAATATTGGTGGTGAAAATTTGTACTGGACAAGATGATATTTTTGGATATTGTGGAAATATAGGTTCCCTAATATCTTAGGGAATTTTCTGGGAATTAATTGAGTAGGGAAAATATGAGCTCCTTCACAAATGACCAGTACTGTCCAGAGAGCAAATGGAGTTTTCTGGACTAAACTTTGTACTGGACTATGAGATGTTTTTGAAGATTGTGGGAGTAGATGATGACAAGAAGGTCTGGGATTAATTTGGTATTTTTTTGATCACCAGAACTATAGGTTGCTTTGTAACCCATAGTGATGAAAGATTTTCCCAAAGGAAGAAAATGAAAATTTGGGAGGGATAAAGAATTGGAAATTGATCCAAAGGGTGAGTGACAAGGTTTTGGCAAGATGCTGAGGGCTTTGGATCACTGAGAGGAATGCATAAGTCCAAAGTCAACTGAAAAGATTCAAAATCCATCCAGATTGCAAATAAAACCAGAAAGATTTCGAAAAGAAAAAGTTGCCAAAAACCAGGGTGTCACACAAACTCCATGTTACACGTCTCCTCAATGAGTCCATTGGACTTGTTCAGGACACGATAAGCATGAGAGTTTGTAGCATAACCAACAAATATGCCCTCTTAAGCTCTAGGTTCGAATTTAGACAAACGGACACCTTTCTTGAGAATGAAACACTTACAACCGAACACCCGGAAGTACTTGAGGTTGGGCTTGTTGCCGGTAAGTATCTCATATGGAGTCTTGTTCAAGCCTTTGCGGAGGTAGAGCCGATTGGATGCATGACATGCGGTGTTGATGGCTTCGGCCCAAAAGTTGTACGGAGACTTGAATTCCACCATCATAGTCCTTGCCGCGTCCATTAACGTCTAATTCTTCCTCTCCGTTACACTGTTTTCTTGAGGGGTATATGGTGCTGAGTATTGGTGCTTGATCCCCTCATCACTAAGAAACTCATCCAAAGTGTAGTTCTTGAACTCGGTGCCGTTGTCGCTTCTAATCATCAATATCTTTGCATCATGTTGACGTTGAGCTTCATTTGCAAAGTCGATGACGGTTTGTTGGGTCTCACTCTTCCTCTTGAAGAAATATACCCATGTGTATCTTGAGTAATCATCCACAATCACCAAGCAATACTTTCTTCCTCCAAGACTATCAAATGATGGAGGTCCAAAGAGATCCATGTGAAGGAGCTCCAAGGGCCTCTTCGAGTAGATAATAGTCGTGGGTCAGTGAGCCGTCTCATGTAGCTTTCCTTCGATACAAGCACTGCAAGCACGATCTTTGGCAAAACTAACATTTGTTAGTCCACGGACATGATCCCCCTTGAGGAGACTTTGCAAAGATCTCATATTGACGTGGGCTAAATGGCAATGCCAAAGCCACCCCACGCCAACTTTAGCCATTAGGCAAGTCGCGGTCTTAGTGGGTCGCTCCGAGAAATTAACCACATAGAGACCGTTCTCGACATGTCCAACAAAGGCTAATTTAAGAGTCTTGCTCCACAAGAGGGCCACGGTATCAAGATCAAAGAAAGTGGCAAAGCCCATAAGTGCAAGTTGACGAACGGAAAGTAGATTATATGCAAGGGTCTCAACAAGCATGACCTTCTCAATTGATAAATCATGAGAAATCACAACCTTGCCAAGACCCAATACCTTAGATGTCGAAGCATCACCGAATTGGACATGGGTGGGCATAGATGAGCTTGGTTGCACGTCCACCACCAAGTCCTTGCTCCCGGTCATATGATTTGTTGCTCCACTATCGAGCAAACATGATGCCCCACCGGAAGCAAACTCCTACATAAGATCAATGCTTGGTTTTAGGTACCCATTTTTGAATGGATCCTTTGATGTTAGTAACAAGGGTCTTAGGAACCCAAATAGACCATTCAATGTACTCATAAGAAGAACCAACAAATTTGGCATAAACATGCCCATCACTAGCACGTCACAAACACATAGGAAGGGTTAAAGTTGCCGGATTTGTTGGGAGGAGTGGTTTTGCCCTTCTTGGCATCATCACCCAGCACCTTGTTCTTCTTCTCCTTAGGAGCATGCTCTCCCTCCTTGACAAATACCTCTTTGAGAGGGATAGGTTTCTTGGTCTTGCTTTTCTTCTTCTTCTTTGACCTGGGTGCAAACCCAGGTCCCTCCTTTGCCACAACTTCCTTCTGATTGCTCAAAAGTTCGTTCAGGTTCTTCTCGCCTTGTATTCAAGTCACAAGGCCCTTCTCAAGTTGCTCCTTCAACTTGGCATTTTCCCCCATAAGATGCATATGTTCACAACAAGGGTTAGTAGCATGAGCATTATCAATTAGCACGAAAGGAGGACACGTGGCTATCTCCTTAGTGAGCTTCACTTGGAGTTGATCATGAGACTCCTTGAGTGTAGCATGTGCACTCTTCAAAGCCTTGTGAGCCTTGTCAAGTAGCTCAAACTCCTCTTTGAGTCTAGCATGGCCAACCCCAAGCTCAACATTCTCAGATTTAAGCACACGAGCAAGAACTTGAGCATGATCATGATCTTTCTTTAATTTAGCAAGATCAACGTTTTGCGACTCCTCAAGAGCCAAACGAAGACCTCGCTCTTCCTCAAGAGCAATGGAAAGATCTACAATCTCATCGGCATAGTCACGATTGTGGCCTTCCAAATTAGTGATAGTCTCTTCATGAGACTCAATGATATCATTGGCCTCACCAAGTTGTTCCAAGAGAGCAACAAAGTGCTTCTTGGCCTCACCTTTGAGCTTACCCAAGAACTTGTCGAACTCATTCTCATCCACCTTTACCTCCTCATTTTCATCCACACAATCCGGCAAAGGGGGATTAGTAGTGATGGAAGTTTTGATGTTGGAGGTTACCTTGTTAATGCCTCTTGCCATGAGGCACTTGGGGATGAGGTTCTCGTTGGGGGCGTCAAAGAGAGACACCGAGGTTGGGGAAGAGGTGACAATGGCCACGGAGGCCGTTGCAAACCCTTCACCACTTGCGTCATCATCATCATCATTATCGGAGTTGTACTCTTTTTGCGCCACCAACCCCTTTTATGGCATCTTCTTCGTGAAGTTGTTCTTTTTTGGGAAGGACTTGGCCTTGTCTTTGCGAATGAGTTCGCCACCATTGTCTTCCCTCTTCTCATAGGGGCAATCCACCATGAAATGGCTCACATTGCCACAATTGTAGCAAGTTCTCACACGTTGCTTGCCCTTGGAGCCACTTGAGTTGTTCTTGGAGAAATTGGGCCTTGAGTTTCTCTTGTTGCCCCAAAATTGCCTTGACGCAAGAGCCATGTGCTCGTGGTAAGCATATTTGGTGTCTTCGGAGCAACTCTTCTTCTTCTTCTTCTTCTTCTTCCGGAATGGCCTTGGCCTTCAAAACAAGGTTGGTCTTCTTTGACCGTTGGACGCGAGCTAGAACATTTTCGGCGGTCTTGTTCAAAATGTTCATTACAATGAATTCATCCAACACTTCACTTGAGGACAAGGTGTGGAAGTCCGGTCTTTGACGGATCACGGAGGACATGCTCTTGTTGAATGGCATGATGGCCTTTAGGAACTTGCGCTTGACCCATGTGTCATCCGTATCCTTGCTCCCATGGTCTCGGAGTGAGACCATGAGAGTAGTCAATCTCTGGTATAGCTCACGAGGATCTTCATCATCTTTCATCACGAACTCACTGGCCTCATCAACTATGACCTCAAAGTTGGACCGTTGAATGCTTGATCTTCCCTTGTACAAAGAGATGATGTGCTCCCAAGCATCCTTGGCACGGGTGAATGGCCGCAAATGAGAGAGTTCTTTCGGCGGCATTGCGACTTGAAGAATGAACAACGCGGAGTGGTTGAGTTGATTATCCACTTCTTCTCTTGGCGTCATGTTGTTTGGATCATGCGGGTAGAAGCCTTGCTCAATGACTCTCCAAAGTTGTGTTGAGCTATAATTCAAATGAGACTTGATACGAAAAACCCAATCATGAAAGTTATTCAAATCAAGCTTAGGAGGAGGACCATGGGTATTAATATGTGGTGATGGGACCGGTCCTCCATAGACCGGGGGAAGGGCAACCGCGGCATGGATGCCTGACCCATTATTTCCTTGAGAAGCATTGACCTTATCACTACTAGCCCCCTCCTTACCGGAGTTGGCATCCGACTCCGAGATGGTGGGGTTAACCACTTGCAACGGATCGGTAGAAAGTTTAATGCCATCAAGGAATTCTTTAAACAAGGATTTGACCTCGGCCGTCACGGAAGTTTTAAGTGAGGCAATAGCCTCATTTAAGTCCTCACGTGTGACCGTGGCCACCGCCTCGGCCGCTGGTAAGTTGTCCACCCTTGGCCCGTCGTCAACCATACTCTTTAGGCGATTAAGCCCTTAAAAAAAGACATGGCTCTGATACCAATTGAAAGGATCGATATGGTTGACTAGAGGGAGGGGTGAATAGGCAACTACCAATTTTTAGCTTTTCTTAACAAATTAGGTTTAGCAACAAATAGGTTGTCTACATATGCAACTAGGTGAGCAACCTATATGATGTTAGGAACAACAACAACACAAGCAAGCATAGGATACAACACAATACTAGCTTGCACAAAGTAAAGGTAAGAAGTAACCACAAGTGGAGCCGATGAAGATGAGGATGTGTTACCGAAGTTCCTTCGCTTTAGGGGGAAGTACGTCTCCGTTGGAGCGGTGCGGAGGCACAATGCTCCCCAAGAAGCCACTAAGGCCACCGTATTCTCCTCACCCCCTCGCACAATGCAAGATGTCATGATTCCACTAGTGGTGCCCTTGAAGGTGGCGACCGAACCTTTACAAACAAGGTTGGGGCTCTCTCCACAACTTAATTGGAGGCTCCCAACACCACCACGAAGCTTCACCACAATGGAATGTGGCTCCAAGGTAACCTCTTCCGTCTAGGATGCCTAAACACCCAAGAGTAACAAGATCCGTAAGGGATTAGTGGGGGGAATCAAATATCTCTTTGTGGAAGTGTAGATCGGGGCCCTCTCAACCAAACCCTAGAGAATCAACAAGTTTTGTTGGCTAGGGAGAGAGATCGGGCGAAAATGGAGCTTTGAGCAACAATGGAGTTTGGGGGGATAAGAGGTGGGTCTTCTTGGGGAAGAAGACCCCTTATTTATAGTGAAAACAAATCCAACCGTTTTTCTGTCCACAGCCCGCACACAAGCGGTACATATACAACTAGTATCTTGATGCAAGATTCACATGCCATTTGCTTTAGTTCTCCCACACACAAGCCCCTGACAGGGGGATCATCATGCATCACGAACTAATGCATGTGTCGGCGTCATACCTTCCTTCCAACCTTACCACATTATTATTTTCTACAGGGAGCTCCCGCTTGACCTTATCATCTAGTTCAACAAGACTTGAATCCTTATGGAAGCATAAAACATGGCCTCCTGTGTCCACAAACTCAACACCAATGGTGCCAGATTGAGTGATAATTGTGCTACCGTGATGTAACTGCATTACATTACGGCACATCATCCTACATAAAAAGGGAAAATATCAAATATTAACCCTATGCGAAGATAGAGGTTGGTCATACCGTAAATGGAAGCGCACTACTTTACATGATACATCAATATAGTGATGTTTTATACACTAAGAATTCCCCAAATGGGGTATGTAATATACAACTAATCTATAAACTCGAAACATGTATGCTTCCATAAGTACTAACACACAGTAAAGTATAGCCAATACATTATACAATAAGACAAGTACCTGTGGGTTTAAGCAGATCTGTGGGGTGTTGCAGCTTCTCCACCCTATGAGTGCTCAACTGTGGGGGTTTTGGGATTAGGGTTGGGGTTGGGGTATGCGACAGCACGGGGTAGGGTTGCAGTGTTGCTAGGGTTGAGATATATATACCTAGGGGGCAGACGATGTCAGGGTCGATCTGCATCGGCGGCGGGTGGTGCCGGCTGGGGTTTGTGGGGTGGGGGGGGGGGAGGGCCGAGGGGGTTTTGTGCCGGTGAAGAGGCATGTTTTTGTGTGTGTGTGTGTGTGGGGGGGGGGGGGGGGGGGGAGGTGGTGCGGCACGGACGCTGATTTGTGGCGACAGTGTGGGGTTTGAGGTCTTCACCCCGAGACACACTCCTCGGTAGCACGGTCACTGGCGAAGTGGGTATGCAACGATAAATGATGAGTACCTATGTGGGTTTGGGGAATAATGGGAGGGAGTGCTCGAAGTGTTTTTATGGTTGTGGGGTCGGGGTGGGGTTGGGGGAGTCATGCCTAACAAAAAACGAGCCCGCCGAAAGACTTCACCTTAACGATGCATGATTCTTCTCTAAAAAAAACGATACATGATTCAAATGCAGCAGCTGGAATGTGTGGCTACATAACGCGCCAAATTGTTTGGCCATATCAACAACTGACCACGCCGTATCAAAGAGCGATTCTAGGATCCTTGGGCGCCTAAAAGATTGGCGTCCTATGCCTTAACGAAACACGCCTGTTTGGCTATACAACGGATTAGACCGTCCAATAATATAACTCGGAAAACCAGATGTCCTAAACACTCACAATTGATAGTCAGGTGTCGCGCTTAACGGACGGGCGTTTCTGCCCGTACCATATGTGCGGAAGTCAAACACGCCCGTGGGAAAGGCGAGGTGGCATACAAGTTACACATGAAGGGACCAGATTGCGAAATAACCTTTCGAGGGAGTCGTGAGCGGATTAAGTTCATTTAGTACTACAAATAATACTGTGCAAAGCTAGCCGCCCCACTCCCTTGCTTGCATAGTTGCAGGTGCATGCGTCTGTACATTTCACATGAAGTTTACTGTTGGATGTAAACGTACGCGCGCGGGGCAAGTTTTTCTTCCCCCTTTCCAATTTTCAAGATTAGGTTCGGACGACGCGATGCTGACTCTGTTTCGGCGTCTCTCCGAGGAGTCGTATTCTCCTAGTTATTACCCAATTAGTTGAGGCATCAAGCAGCTACAACAATAATTCAACGTTGCCCCAACCCAGTGGGCACACCGATCCCTGTCAACCCGGAAGTGATTGGTCATAGCATATTCGTGCCGTGTAGAATTAGGAACTCTGTGGTTCAATAATTACGCATCATTTTCTGACGAACTAGTTCGACGACTTGGGTCGCCCTTCCACTCTTCTCACGAATATATACAAAATGGACAGTTTATTTTGTTCCCAGTTCACAGGCAAACAAGCACGGACGGAAAATGGGAAATTTAATGATACTTCCCGTCGTTGTACGAAGAGGTGTAGTGTTCTACTACCTTCATCTTGGTTTATTAGAGCATCTACAACCGGGCACCCCAGACCCTCTCAAATGTCCGGACAGACGGCCCGATCAGTGACCGGTCAAAAAAAACCTAATCCAGACGGGTGCCTCAAATGGGCCTCAAAACTCCGGCTGACCGACACCCCTCATATCCAGCCCAAATGTAGGACGGATATTGGGAGGCCCGGATGCGACCGGGCGCGTCCGCCACGTCGGACTGACGATGTGGTCCCACAGGAAAACACCCGGAAACCCGACGGTCCGACTGGCGTCACCTCCAGTGGGGTGTGAACGCCGCGTGGCGCCGCTCCGGCTCGCCGCCTGAGGGCCAAAGTCCGGCTATTTAAGCTAGACGGTGCCCCCCCCAGCTCTAGCCACATCCACTTTCTCCCTTTCCACGCCGCCAGCCGAGCCCATCCACCTCTCTCCCGCTCGCCTCAATCTTCCCATGCCGCCCGGCTTCACCATGGTCCAGCAAAAGAAGACGGGTTATGCTATGCTAACGCCGGAGCGCCGGTTCCAGATTGAGGAGGAGATCCGGGCGAGGCGCGCCGCCCGCATCGCAATCGCCCTGCCTCTGGACTCGCTGTAGGAGGAGGAGGAGGAGGAGGAGGAGGAGGAGGAAGAGGAGCAGCAGCCGGAGCCGGAGCAGCAGCCGGTTCCTATGAAGGTGGCGGATCCGGAGGAGGAGGACGAGGCGGAGCAGCCGAAGGAGGAGCTGGTGCCGGCTACGGGCTTCCAAATGGAGGACGCCATGACGGAGTTCGCAGCCGCCCAAGCGGCGGAGATGGCGGAGCAGCAGGCCATCCTGGAGTCCATCCAGGATGAGGCCTATGTCGAGGCCAACCGGCAGTTCATCCGGTAGGAACTGGCGGTGACCGACACGCTTTTCGCCGAACTTGACGCGGAGGCGGGGGCGGAGGCCGACGCGGAGGAGCCGCAAGAGCCGGAGTTGCGGCTCCCGCCAATGTACCCGGAGCCGGGAACGGAGATCGTGGACATCTCCGACGAGGATTAGGATAGTGTAGGTTATTTGATCTACGTAGTACATAGATTTCCTCTTTTCCATGTTTTATATGGATTTAAGGTTTCAAGTATGTGGTATCCAAATGTAGAGGAGTAAATTTGAGGTGTGATCGGTCACTGTTCGCGGACGCGCCCGGGCGCGTCCGCGGGCGTTTGAGGGCCTGGATTTGCTGTCCGCGGCTGTAAATGCTCTTAGCCCCTTGCATTTTGGGTCAAAGTTTGACCTTTGATTCAACTATCAAAAAATAAGTTATAATATATACTACAAAAATAGTATCATTGAAAACCTCTTTCGAATACGAATCCAACAATATAAGTTTTGTGACTTACAACTTATATTTTGTTGGTCAAATCTATGATCAAAATTTGTGGAAGAAAAGGCCAGTGTGTTGCAACGGGGAAAGATTATCCATGTACTTGCTTGTGGAAGAAAAGCTTAAATCACCAACTGAAATTCTCTTAATAACATTCCAACTCTATAGATCACTAACAACATTAATAACTCGTAAATATTCACTTAATCCAATGATGAAGATTAACTAATGGATAAATTCAAGTATCACAATTTGAGACAACTAATTTACATGTCATGAAGTTGAGCAAAGCACAATGTACGTGCTTCGCTGCGAGCAAACATCAATTGCAATGCAATTGGGTTGACTGGGTTGAGGTACTGGATGGAAGAGCGTTGTTCGAATCCCAGGATAAAGATACTCCGTCCTTGGGCTAATATAATAGGGAAAATCGGGGAGTTCATGTGATCCAAGCCGTTAGCCCCGTTTTCCATTCGATTCCAATTCCCGCTCCAATTCTCTCATGTTGTTCATCTTATTCACACTCACACCACATAAAAGTTCCATGTTTAATTTTGTATTTGCATCTTAGCTTCTGGTTCTGTTTGCAATAAACAGAACAAAATATTAGGTTGAGTCATAATAACTTCAGTATAGAGCCCTTACCGTGTATTCGATCATCTGAAAGTTGTGTAACCTTGTGCCTTCAGACACAGAAATTGAGACATGGCTAAGCATGTTGTCGTTGCTGTGCTGCAAAGGGTAGGTGCCACCAAATAATTTTTTTGCGTTATGAATATGTCGGCTGCTAGGCGTCAACCGACTGATTTCCTGGCGAAATCAGTCGGGTCACCAGCCGTCCGATCTGTTCTTCCTAGCCCTTAGATACGTCAACGCCCGCATGTGCTTCTCTCGCATCACATCCAACCAGGCCCCATCTGCTTCGATCTCGTAGCACCTCGAGTCTCCGGCAAGTGTCCATCGTAGCACCGGAGGGCCGCCGCCGAGAGCTCCATAGCATCACCAAACGCTGCATCTAGTCACCGGCAAGCGCTGCAATGCAGCACCATGAGCCACCGGCGAGCGCTCAATTGCAACACCGAGCTTCCCCAAGAGCCGCCGGCGATGCTGCATCGAGCCACCAACGACGATGCAATGAGCCGTCGGTGAGCGCTGCGATGCAGCACCGACAACCGTCATGTGAGTGCTACATCAGAGCACAGGGGAGCCGCCGACGAGCGCTCCATTGCAGCTCCGCCACTGGCGACTTCCAGCACCAGTAGCAACGTCAAGATTGCATCGCAGCATGGCATCCGTGGACGAGTTGCTGCACGCGTTGCTGCGTTGCAACATCGGCGGTCTTCGACGAGTGTTGTGTCGCATCACCCGCAGCGCCTCCTGATTCCCCAGCTGCTGTGGTGGTGCTCGCCATGGCTCCCCTCCATGACACTGCTTTGCAGCCATGACGCCTCTAGCGCTGCAGCAGAGGAGCACCGGCTACTAGTGCCAACAACCGGCGGCAACCCCTTCTGATTTTCCAGCTGATGTGGTGGTGCTCGCCATGGCTCCTCTCCTCTCGCGATGAGATGGAAGGGGAAGAAAGAAATGTGTGGAGGAGGCAGCTTCGTTAGTGATAAGATTGGGGGAGCGGTGGCAGCCTGATGCGGGGCACGTGGTGCACAGAGAAGGACGTTTACGAGAGGAAAATATCAATCGGTTGGATTAGAGAGTTTTCTTATGAATATGTACTCCAAAAGGACCAATCATACTAAAATATCATGGTAATGTTTTAACAGAATGTATTCCTCCCCAACTGAATTAAATGAATAGATAATTGAAAATATGTCAGGTGCCATCTCAAACTTCAAAGAAATAATTACCATGTATATCTCTTCATCCCATTCAATCTTGAACAATTAATCTCGTTTCACAACAAGACTTTGCGCTTTCCCTTGCAATGTTCTGAATCTGTCTCTTCATCATGTGTAAGACAAATCTCAACATAAAAGGAAATCAAGATCCAACAGATATGCTGGCAAAAGTATTCGCAAAACTCTGGCCTTCAAAATATTAAGTTTTAGCTTGCTGGACATGAAGTAAGAACAAGAATCAATTTACCTGACGAGGATGTATTTAGTTTCAGCTTAAATTTTCATGCGAAAAGGAATTTTTATGATTGCTATGAAAAATCTCCTCATGCACCAAACCACCCGATGAAATTAGAATGAAACTTCAGGGTGTCAGTACTTGAGATAAGCCTCACAAACTTGCCGGACATTCCAAATTACGAACCTTACCTACAAAGAACAGGCAAGCAACCCAATCTACCATGTTTGTCTATTATACTAATCTTCAGCCAGGAGATACATTTACCTCCAAGCATTAACATGAGCGGAACATTCCAACCCAATCTTCCTTTAATCTGGACCCCTCTACGTGCAAAGATAGCCACTATTCAACAACATCACCAGATGTATCGGCCAGCAAACAGAGTTGCATGTGCTCTCCCAGACTCACAGTACCAATAAAACTCAATCGACCATGTGTTATGGGTAAGGTAGCAATGCCAACACTCTACAGAAAATCTAGAGCCAACAAAAATTCAGCCTCATCCTTGGCTAACCTGAGGTACTAACAGATTTCAGAGTTAGACCAAAAAGGACCTCCAGTCGCATGGCACAGGCACAAAACCCAGTCTGCTCATGGCGATGTCGAAATGCGGTGTGAATTGGAGGTGATCCAAACTCATGGTATGTCTCAGGCGTGCCGATGATGCTAACCTGCCACTTTTTTTGAACTGCAAACCATAAAACAATTGTTCTACGGTAATTTTCATTATATAGAGCCAAAAAAATATTTAAAATAGGATGAGAAAGAAAGGAAAATGGGATCATCCAATTCTAGTTCTAGGTATCATGATGTATAAAAAGAGTTAATATACTGATATCACCATCATAGATGTGATTCTATCCAGTTTTTTAAAACTGCCGCATTCTTGGCCTTGATCCGGTGCTCCAGCATTGTCAAGTCTTGCTTGAGTAAGAATTTCCAGGTATTGATGCTTGGGACTCCTCTCCTAAAAAACCTTGCCATTTCTTTGCATCAAAATATTCCAACATCACAAGATGATGATATCCATAGCTATGGGCTTTGGCAGCTTTTGGCATCCCAGCATGATTTCATCAAATGGAGAAATCGCTCTCTGTCTTTGGGGAAAAAAAATGAGATTTCAACAGCCATGTGCAAAAGAACAGTCCTAGAGAAGGTGCATCAAGGTTTCCTTAGTGCAGTTAGTGCACATGACACAGTAATAGCATTCGAGATGCATAGATTTCCTCTTTAGCATGCTCCTGGTATTAACTTGATCATGTAACAGTAACCAAAAGAAGATCTTATGCCTGACTCTGTTTGCACTTTTCCAAAGCCATAAATAAGATGTGAGAGTCAGGTCCGACCTTTAAGCTATTATAAACTAAGATGGAAGAGAATTTTTTTGTTGCCATTAAGATGTTCAAAAGCTTGAGCAGAGAGTGCGGTGTGGAAGTGATCTAAAAAATCTTCAAACTGAACCATGTCCGCCACAACAATTTTTTCACTTTTTTGAAGGAAAATAATTCAGGGAAGAGCTGAGCCAGTGGCCTATTCATCCATGGATCGAACTAGAATTTGATTATCTCTCCATTGCTAGCCTTACAGGAAGACAATCTTTTGAAATCAGGCAGGAGCTTATGATGAGCTTTCCACCAGCTAGAACCCACATCTTTTCTCCTGGAAGCTCAATGGTATAATAATGGTTCTAAATCATGTTAACCCATGGGAGATTTTCTTTGTTGAAGAATTTGTGCAGGTTCTTCATGAGAAGAGCTTTGTTATGCAAGGCTAGGTCCATGATCCCCAATCCTCCTTGATTTTTTGGCTGACAAACCTTATCCCAAGCAATTAATGCAGGGCCTGAATTCTCCTGTCCATATTTCCTCCAGAAGGTAACCTGCCACTTGAAGACTAGCTAAAACAAAGCACGAATTCCAAGAATATCATATGAAATTATCAACAAAGCAAATTCACTCTACTATCATATACCAAATTTCATGGAATCGGCCCGATGAGCTGCCGCACTCACCTTTGACAACAGAACAAAGTGGAAGATGTCAAGTCAGCACCAGTGGACACAGTTATTTAGCTGTGTGAGGTCATACACGTTAAGCGCCACCAGGTACTACCTGTCGCTGCGGCCTCGTCGAAGACCGTGCCGCCCATCGCCTTTCCCCCGAGCATGCTCACCCGGGACGCACACTTGTGGAGGCGCTGGGGCGCAAGTCCGGCCTCCGTGTGTGCTCTGCCCCGTCCCCGACGATGAAGGCCTTCGTGAGCCGTGCATCATGCCCAGCTTCCTCGCCCGGCTTGAGGCGGCCAGGTGGGTGGTCATGCGCGTGCCGGCATACACCGCGTGCTGGGTCGGGTTGGGTTGTGCTGATGGGCTGTTGGCCTTGGATTCTACTGCGACATACGCCATCCAGCTTGGGGAGAGGATGGGCTCCGGTGGCCGGAGATGGGGTGGGTGGCGGCGCTAGGTCGAGTAGAGGGGATTTGGGGTCACGGACAAGCAACAGAGGAAATAGAAACGAAATGGTAGTTGCATTTTCACAGCTTTTCACCTATTTTTAGGATCGTGGGTTGATTATCCGAAAAATCAGGGGTTTCTTGCAAAATGTCACTACAGACCAAGAATGTATTCTCCTTATTAGTAGGTATAAATATAGATTACTTCCTTCGATCCATATTAACTGTCATTGATTTAGTACAAACAATAATTAATATGAATCGGAGAGTAGTAAAATTTAGGATACAATGTCTGTATGAATACTGAGGTTGGGGGATCAATGCCCTCAACAAGCAATAAACTCTCTCTCTCTCTCTCTCAAAAGAAAAAGGAAAAACGGCAAGGGCACCGGTAATCTGTACAAATAAAAGACTGAACGACCTGATTAATGTGTGACCACCAACTACTCTGTCGAGCACAGCACCACTATCAAGTATCCTAAGGGCATCTCCAATGCGGACCCCTAAAATAGACACATTATTTGTCCGCGGGAGAGTCGGCCATCAACACATGCCCGGTTATATTTTAAACCGGACGAATTTCATGCAAACAAGATAATTTTCATCTAAACCAGACAAAATCATTACATTTTTTACATAGCGGACTATTCTTTTTTTAACCTAACCTAAATGATTGTCGGCCCCGACAGCGCCCGTTTCCCACGACATGTCTTTCCCATGTCCGGCAAGCTCCCCGGGCTGCCGTGAGCCCCGGGAAGTGAAGCAATGGGAGGGGAAGAATAGTAGTGGCCTTCTTGGGACTCAAACAGTGGCGGATTCCCTTGTGCTATTTTTCCTCGCCGAAGTCCGCCTCATCGCCGGCGCCGAACGTGGACGCGCCGACTTCGTGGTCGTGGCGGCGAAGCACGAGCCATGGTGGCGGCGCAGTCGACACAGAGCTGGTGATGTCCGCGATAGCCTGCGCCTCCTCTTGGGCAACCTCCACGTGGAGCTCCGCGAACAGGGAGTCTCTCTCCGCCCGCAAGACGCGCAGCCACCATCGCTCGCGTCGGATGTCGCGGGCGCTCCGCATGGACTTGTACAACGCCCGCTGCTCATTGAGGAAGCCTGGATCCTCCGCAACCATGCCCGTGACGGCATTGTCGTTCGCCTGCTCGCCAGCGATTTGCCCTCCATGGGACGGTGCTCGTTGAGGAACGCCGACACATATGCGGCACCGACTGCTCTTCCGCGGGCGGGTGTTGCGTGGTCAGGGGCACCGGCTTGTCGTCGGACGCCTCCTCCATCGTCTGGTCCTCGTCGACAACCTTCGACGAGCTAGCCGGCAAGCGAGCCGCAGTCCCTCGTGCACGACGGGCCTGTCGGCTGACCAACTCCTGCTTCTGCTCTGTGGACAGACTATCCCACATAGCTCTAGACCTCGAGGACATGGTGGATGTGGTGCGGTGGTGTTGGTCGTGATGGGCGAGGAGGCATCGTAAACTGCTGGCTACGGCCGGGACACGCGGCGTGGTGCGTCAAGGCGGGCGCCGTAGTAGGCTTCCCGGTCTCCTGTCAGGTCACGCTTCTCAAGCACTGGAATAGGCGCGGAGACCGGGCGACGCTCTCGGCCGGCGCGCCGCTTCAATGCCGGATACAGTGAGAGGTCGAGTTAGCTTTTGGACTGGCATGAATGCAGCGCTGACGCTCTGGAGCGGCTCAGGCCGACACGAATGCGCGGCAACCGCTTCACGTGGGAGAGGGCGCCGTAGAGATTTTTGGGTGGGTCCAGGGTGTCTAATGCATGCAAATCCCCTGGTTTGCATCTGGTTTGCAGGAAAACCGACGCCTGGATCGGTCCGCGGACCAATGAGGTACCGCATTAAAATGCATCCGAACCATTTGATTTGGACGGATGTGGGCGGTTTGAAGGTCAGTGTTCAAGATGCCCTAAACCTGCATAGTTTGTGTGCAGTAATGTGGTGTATTTTTTTTTCCTTTAAGAAAAGAAAATCAGGAACGAACTGCTGCAAAAATCTAACGGTAGCTGATTGAGTCTGAACAGAAGCAAACTTTGAAGAGCGGGCTAGTTATGTCATGAACAGAGACCTCCACCGCAAATGCCATTCCATCGGCGCCGTTCCCAGTTGCTTTCTCTCTTGTCCATTTCGTAGAAAGTTCTGCCCACAATTCGCCAAGGAGTTTGTGATGTCGCAAGCAAATTTGGCAGCGCGCTTTGACTCCCTCAAGTTTGGTAGCTGACATGCAAACATCACTACTAGCTGGCAGTTCTCCCTCGTGCATTTGTCGATTTATGCTCATACTTATCTTATTTATACACGTACCATTCTGATGTATGCATAGATGCAGGGAGGTATGTGTCACTGTGGGGGATGTGTGACGAAATGAGGTGTACTTCGGTATGTGTCTGCATTATTCTTCCCACTACTTTTTATTTGACGAATGCCTGAATTATTTGGATGAGCCCTGATTAAAACGGTGTAGTTTAGAATATATATTTTTCAGCTAGCTAGCCATGCGGTTTCAAAAATAAAACTGAGTCATGCAATCCAAGAAGTCAAGAAGGGAGTTTACCTTGCCAAGTCTCACAAATTGTACCACTGCACCAAACACTCTACAGTAGTCAAAAGTTGCATGCAAAGCAAGAAAGACTAACAAAGTTAGGTACAAAGCACACATCTACCGAACCAAAGCCAAATTACAGGGAGAGAAAGAATTAGCTAGCTTAGCCACCATAGTGACGGCTAGACACTGTCTCAGTTAACCCAACAAGATTTTACCGTTATTGCGCGCGCATCAAATATTCATCTTTGTTGTACTGGAATGTAGTACTACTGAATTAGCTGATGATTGCATGTTTGTTAGATAAGGTTCAAGCAGTCATCAGAGGGAACTCAAGGTTGAAGAACAACACATGATCCCATGTGAGTCCAAAGTTTCAACCATGGGCGCCTTCAAAGGTAAGTTTTTTGTTTTGTTAGCCATCCAAGATAGGATTTGGACCTCCGACCGCTTGTCCAAGTGAGGATTGCCGCATTGTGGTCTATACCTCCTATGCAAAGGAGAAAACGAATCCTCGGCGAGTCTTTTCTATAAGTGCCACTTCACTTTCAGGCTTTTGGGGCCTTGGCGGCCGAGTGATCCGTTAAGGAGTGATGGATTGGCATATCGGACTTACACATGCCACACCATAAGGCAATGAATGAAAGAAATGATAGCGTGTTCCGACACAAATCCACCGCTCCCTTCGTCATCTTTGCCATCATAAAAAATGACGCGAAGCTTTGATCAATTGGGTAAAATCATGCTAGGAGAGTAACGAGTTGGGGGAGTGAGCCTAGCTCAACTGGTTGGGGGAGTGGATGTACAATCCCAACACGTGGGTTCAAATCCTCACGGAGGCGAATTCAGATTCCTATTTATCCTTGAGAACCAGGCTTTCCAGATACTCACGCATTTATACTTGAGGACTAGACTTGGTGCGTAACCGAGATTAAAAATCCTAGTACTCATATACTTAAAAGGCTGTGTGCATCCCTAGTTGGTGCAGAGGCCGGGGAAGTGAAATTCTCCCCCAATTTTAAAGAAACCACGAAAGGCAGCCCCGAGAAAAGCGGATCGCCCCGCGTTGCCCAGCCCAGAGCAACTCGGGCGCGCCTCCATACTCGCACCGCCGCTGTTCCTCCTCCTCCTCTCGCCGTGCCGCCGCTGGAGGATGCCACCAGGCAAAGCTCGCGTGGTCGACGGCGGCGCCGGGGCTCTCTCTCGCGACGCCTCCGGCCTGTAGGGCGGCAGGTTCGGGAGGTACGTCGACGTGTGCTGCGCTCGGGATCCCGACGACTGGCGACTGACCTCAGCGACCTCACGTGGGCGGCTACTAGCGGCGTGGCGGCGACGGATAGCATGCACGGTGTTGCGGCCAGATCCGCAAGGGCGCACGCCTTCTTCATCGACGGCGTGGTGGTGGTTGCATCGTCGGCGTGCTCGCGGTCTTGGCAGCCCTTGGTGTAGACTGCGGGCGGCGCGGGTCGCCTTCTCCTACCACTCCGGCTCGGCCGTGGGGCTCCAGTTGATGGTTGGGGAGATGGGAGCGGCATGGTCCCGTGGATTTGCGGCATGGGGGCTGCTGATCTGGGTCAATAAAGGTGGCTGCCCTATTGGTCTTCTCGCGCCAAACGGACGATCTACCTGTATTCCATCCTCTTCGATCCGGCCGATGATGAGTTCCGGAATTCTCCACCGGAGTTCTACAGATTAGCGCAAGACGCTCCTGGTTTTTGGATCAGATGGGATTCGGCCATGTGCATCCGTGCATCTGCCCGTGCGGCTTTAAGTGGGTGTGGCACGAAGCTTCGTTTTTTGTCGATATCATGGGACATGTCTACTTCTAGATTTCCACGGTATTGAGAGAGGCGGAGAATGTCATGGCGGCTGCGATTGGAGTATCCGAAGAAAGGGTGGAAAGGTGCCTTGAATGCGATGAAGACTGAGCTTTGTGTTTAGTGACTTGCAGTAGCGGCCTCGGCAAGTGAGGGCGGCAGCACTGGAGGACTTCAGTCTTAGTGGTGCTCCTCGAGTACCGAGTCTCGATTATGTGGGTGAAAACCCAAGGTATGGCCTTCATTGGTTGTACCTGGCAATGATCTTGTTGAAGGCATTGTTTTCAGAACTCGGACTTTCTCCAGGGTGAAAACTTAAGATCATTGATCGGGCGACGACGGTGCTTGTGCTCTGTTCCCTTCTTGGAGGCATCGCCTTTGGAGGACCTCTTTTGCGGTCCGGGTGCTGTCTTTGTTGGTGGTTAGTGTGCTACTATTGTGAGTGACCGATCACTGTGTCGGGGCTTTTTTCTTTTTCTTTTTTTCTCTTTTTGGCTGTGTGCATCCTCAATGTCTGGTTGGACATTTTGTTATTGCAGAGACTAGGTGTAATTGGTATCTTCTCGATATTAATATATTCTATTTATCATAAAAGGAGAGTAACGAGTTTTGCAATAAAGGGGGCAATGTAACATCACTATAACATCTTCTTAATTAATGAATGAGGCAAATGTAGATGGAACAACTTCTTAATTATTTTATTTTTTGCGGGAACGGACCATTTCTTAATTACTCAATAATGGCGAAGAACTACATAATCTTTGTGAGGTGTATCTGAATATTCATCACAACTTGATGGGTTCGTTGAGCGGATGAATGGCGCCCTTCTGTTGGATCCTTTTCAGTGCCATGGCACATAAACAACATAATAATAACAATTTTGTGTCATTGGATGCATGATTAATCGCGAGGCAATAGTATGAACTGGCGGCTTTGACAGGGTGGTATGTGATTAGTTCAGGGATATAGATAGATTAAAACAGTTGTCAGTCGCAATAACCAATAATGGCTTTGGATCACATGACCACGTTACATATATTCAATCATATATATACAAGAGCCTGCAGGAGTCCAATTCAACGATAAACAAGTCTACCATTCGAGTAGGGCATTTTGGAGGCCGAGCTCCATGGAGCCCTTTATTTTGAAAAATTCAAAATTCATAAATTTCAGTTTCAAAAAATTCTGAAAAAAAATACACATGTATACAAGGATGTAAAGTGTATGTGTGAAAATTTTCAGGATGAAATACCTTGAATTGCGAGCTGCACAAAAAAAAGTAAAATCATGGACTTTGAAGATGAACAGTACATATGCTAAAAAGCCCCAGATTTGTCTTTTTTGTGCAGCTCACATGTTAACGTATTTCGACCTGAAAATTTGCACACATGTACATTATGTAACTAGGTATATGTGTATTTATTTTCAGATTTTTTTGAAACTGAAAAGTTTGAATTTTGAAGTTTTCAAATAAAGGCCTCCATGGAGCTCGGTCTCCGTTTGGCATTTTCGCTACGATTCGCCCTATTGAATGGAGACATATTGCGTGCTTAAATTGTGTTGCTCTGGAAGCCACTCCGTAGTACTAAAAATAAGGATTTTTATGGTTAATTTTACCTAGACTAGGTGTGCCATGAAAAGTTGGAAGAAAGATCTTTTGAAGTTTTCAAATAAAGGCCTCCATGGAGCTCGGTCTCCGTTTGACATTTTCGCTACGATTCGCCCTATTGAATGGAGACATATTGCGTGCTTAAATTGTGTTGCACTGGAAGCCACTCCGTAGTACTAAAAATAAGGATTTTTATGGTTAATTTTACCTAGACTAGGTGTGCCATGAAAAGTTGGAAGAAAGATCAAATATTAAAGCTAGGACGACACACTAATCATTTGCTCTACTATCCCCAACTACCACAACAGAAGTGTCTGTTCATGGAGAAAGAAGACAAAATGCCATGGAGTTGCTAGGGCATCTCCAACATTCGTTTCTCAAATCACCCGCAAATGTTCGGACTGAGACGTCCGGACATTTTTTACCATCCAATGGGGTGTCACAGATGGGTCTACGCGTCCGAGTTCGTGCAAACAAGCCACAAACCAGGGGAGGTTTACGGGAGTCCGAACCTCCGCCACGTAGGACTCCGAGACCCCTGGTGCACTCAAATCCCCTCTCCCGGATCACTTTTCTCCCACTTTGTCCGTCCCCGCTGCTCAGTATCTGCAGTCTCCTAGCCCGGCGCCGCCACTATACCACTTCGGCCTCTGCCCAGGCCATGCCGGACATCCGTCAGCCCCCACGCGTCTGCCTGCCAATGACTACGCCGCCGTCCACCCCGGATCCATCCGCAGCCAGGTATCCTCCGCCCCCTACCGACAGTGTCCATGCCGGACATCATGCCCGAAAAGTGTTCAGGCAAATGCCATTGAGCTTTTTTTTAACGTTTTCGTTGTTTCTTTGGAGCAAGCACAATTGCCGGGTATACGATGAGGGAGGATGAGTTGTTGTATGATGCCTGGTTGGCCAGAAGTGCGGACTTTGTAGACATGAGGCAAGGGGGTGGGTGTTTTGGCTAAATGTGCAAAAACACTTTCCGCCTTACAAACTTGCACATGACCATAATCACAATGTGAAGTTCTTAACTCATCGGTGGTACACCATCTCAAACTCTGTCCAAAAGTTTTGTAGTGCGATTGCACAGGTGGAGAGAAGGTTACCACCGGGCGCATCAAGCATGGAGATCATAAGTTTTGCTTCTTCTTGCTCTACATGCTAGTCAATTTATTCATTTTCATTCAATGTTGCAACTTGATAGTTATCATGTTGTATAGCCACCGCTGCCTTCCTGTACCCAAGAACGGAGGGCACGCCATTCAAGTTCATACATTGTTGGATGAGCTCAAGAGGCACAACGTCTGGATGGCCGACATTTGCGGATACTGATGCATTGTTGGGCTTGAGTAACGTTGAATTTGTATCGATAAATTTCAAAAACTTGTTGAACATCCAGTTATTTCGGATGTAATATTTATTATATTTGAACTATTGTTGTACTAGAATTTTTGCATGTTATTTATGGACGAATTGTGCTATTGCTATATTATTTTAAGTGCTCCAAACATAGGGAATAAAACATAGGTGGGCGTTTTATGGACAAGGTTGGTTGGCCGGCTTCCGTATCCGTGTCCGTGGACGCGTCCACTGAAGAATAGTCAGTCCGATTTGGGGGACGGCATTGGAGATTCCCTTAAGATGCTCCGATAGAGTGGACTTCATTCCAACCTAGCTTTTAGTGGCGTTTGGCACTTTCATATGTTCAAGTGAGTACTTTAATTTTGATTTTATATTATTAATGGCCAATCAATTAATATACTAATAATCTTATTGGGTGTGCTACACATTTAATCTCTTACCCCTTTCCTCCCCTCCTCACCCTGCATATGGCAAGATGAAGGTATTTGTGTTAGACTTTAGTGTAGTGACTTCATGATGGGTCTCTTAAATAAGCATGCCATGAACTGAGTAATTGACGCACATTGGCAAAGTCATCAAACTCTCATTCACCAGTTTTTCAACATGCCTCAAACTACTAAACTAGTCGACCAGTACCTTTGAACTACCATGAGAAGAGAGCTAGTGAGAATTCACATAGGTGTGGTTCTACAAATGGTGAGGTTTTTTTTTGGAGCCATAGACAAAGTGTTGATTAATTTCAAAGGGTTCTTTTAGGTCTAGAGCCCATGAGCGGAGCGTGCCCGGTACTTTCGAGTATGTTAGGGTTTCTCAACCAAACAAGTTCATGTATAGCTCCGGAACATCTGAGCGGAGTTGGTCTACAAACTCGAAGATGGGAGTTAGCCATTTTTCTCTAGTCCTTGAACTCGTTGGAACAATTTCAGAGGTCAGCATCTATGATGTGGATATAAAGCGTAGTTGTTTTCTAGAACCTCACAACATTCATGATCGGCACCTCCGAGGTGATCGTGGTTTTGTCACATCCCGAAATTTTCAAATTTAGGATGTGAACATAAAAGCATGTGCATACCATGATTTCATTGCATTGTGGTTGTTGCGGAATTTATTTGACTATTTTATAAACCCTATGTCCAATTTGGGATTTGTTTAATAGCACTATAGAAACCTTGCATGAAAATGAATTTTTCAAACGTGCATATGGGCTGGAAATATTTTCCTAAGATATATATGCCCTAGTTTTTGTTTGAAAACTTTTTTGTTCAAAGGAATTGAAATGGACTGAATTTACGCCAATTCAAATCCTGTGTTAGAAATTAAAACAGAAAAACAGAAAAATAAAAGAAAGAAAAAAGAAAAGGCCCATCGAGCCAGCCGCACTACAACCAAGCAGGTGATGCCCTTTGAGATCCGGTTTGGATAGCAGAAGGTATCCATAACTTTTTCCCAAGGAGTGACCCTAGGTATCGAACCCACGAAAGGATATGCACTACGACAAAGAGTCAAAAATGTTATTTTTCTCGAATTAAATTCCTGTTTTTTAATCGGACCTTTAACAACCTTTTTGGAAATAAACAATAATATTGAAATAGGCATGAGTAACAACCTTATACTTGTGTGTGGTATCTGATCTTGATATTAAACATAGTCATGGAAGACACCTGTTACGATTTGCTCACAATGCGATGAAGTGGGGGATGTGTCCAAAGTATGTCACGGCCGGTCACGACCTACATCGAGACTCAGTTGTCCAACTGATGGCCCTTACCATCGCATGGGGTTATGTAGGTTATAAAGAATTAATTTAGACAAAAGCATTTGGCGTTTAATGACTACACCTCATTTGTCCCCAAGGAATTGTTTTCCACGACCGTACTAATCATTTCTATCACTAGTGTTCAGAATAGCGTTCCATTCATCCTCGCTTCTTAACTCAGTTGATCGATCTACGGGTTCCGCAGGCGTAGATGAGAGTTTTGGGTGTGACTGGGGTATCGGACTTCGATGTGGCAGACGTCTGGACTCCCTTAGACCACCCGTCAATTGGGGCCGGGCTAGGGGATTTCAGACGGCCGAACCGGTCTAGCCCAATTTGGACGGCCATGTTCGACGCCTAATATTGTCCGGACTATCCAGTCTGGACATATAGAGGAGGTTTGACGTGTCGTGTTGGAGAATCCCTTAGAACTTCCGTAGTGGGTATCATAGCAAGTATCATTCATGACAACTAGACAATTTTACTGGGGTGGCAATTAAATGAAGAAACAAATAATTCAGTATCATATCATGATACCATATCATAATAAATGATGTGCTACTATCTATCATGCATGACAATAAATAAGATCATCTAAAATACAAACTGATAAGGACATCACTACTACAGTTACACCCACAACCCTTGCTGCTACATATACTGGACCAATTACTAGAGCTTGTGCATGTCAATTAAATTACCAGGTACTTTCGTTCTTGGTAACCATTCTAATGTTCATGAGAATGGATGCTGCCTAAATTGGATACATTTGTTTTGCTTACAAATGAAGGGCCCAACATGGACAAGAACGATGAACATTGGAGCATGATCAGGCATGGAGAGGATGGCGCGCGCAAGGGGAACAAGAACGGAGTTTCCAGTGGAGTTTTCAGCACTTTGGACCCACCATGATGACATACAAGGACATGGACGAAATATACAAGATGACCTTTCATAAATTTCGTCCATAGCTTAATATAGGTGCTGCACCACCTTATTTTTGCCAGGCCCATGTATTTTCGAAATACACTTAATAGGCTATTTTTAGAGTCCGTATTAATAGGAAAAATGACTTAGGATAGAATTTAGTCCCACCTTGCCAAGGGTGGATGAAATTCCCGTCTGTCTCCCTATAAATACAGCCCTTAGGGCATCGTTTTAGACTTGGGTTTTGTTTACATTAAAGTTCGCCATAGTTGCAACTCGCGTCCTTCGTTTGTGTTCAACGACCAGACCAAGACGTCACATAACCCCACTTTCATCAATAAAGCTTTCCTCGTATATTCGCAATATCCAGATTGCAATCTCAGTTTCTTGCTTGTTCTTCGTTTGCGTGCAAGAAATAGACCCTCGTGGTCAGGTTGATCGTGCTCTGGCGTGGTTAATAACCTCTCGGAGTTGGTTTTGCAATTGCTAAGGCGCGATGTCTTCGCATGTTTGTAGTCGGATTCTCAAAATCGACTTCCACCGAAAACGATAGCTACCTCTCATCGAAGCATCGGGACACCTTTACCTCTATCACAAACATATGATACTATGCACTACAGAGGTAGTATCATATACTAGTATGATGTGCATGTTACTCATGTGCAATATTTCCTACTATGAATACCTTAGGCACTTAGGACCAAAAAATTTTGGAACATAATTCCACGGGCACCCGTTAAAGAGTAAAGTAAAAAAAATACTAGAAAAAATTAAAAAAAACTGAATTGTTTCATGAAGAAATGAAATCTGAGTATCAAAGCTATAAAACACTGTTTTAATGAATAATAAGGTTTCAATTGTATATTTTTTCATTAAGAATATCATGGGTGTCATTCCACCACAAAACTTCACACATGAGTATAATGGTCGACCAAGTTTGATATTTCAAAATTTCAGATTTTTTATTTTCCCCCCTTTTTTTACTGTTTACCATGTTCACCTGTGTATTTCGTAGGCACTTCTTCTTAGAAACACTCATAATTTTGTTCTTGTGTATGTTATACAATTTATAGTGCATGCAATTCCAAAAATATAAAGGTGAGCATGGTTTCACGCGCACCCATGTGAATAGTAAATTTGATAAA
Source organism: Elymus sibiricus (assembly GCA_039707655.1). Taxonomy (NCBI): domain Eukaryota; kingdom Viridiplantae; phylum Streptophyta; class Magnoliopsida; order Poales; family Poaceae; genus Elymus; species Elymus sibiricus. The sequence goes on along the minus strand of CM077664.1, from coordinate 120,550,246 downwards.
AAAATACTAGAATTATTTTAAAAAATCTAAAAATTGGGTATCAAACTTGGTCATCCATTCTACTCATGTGTGAAGTTTCGTGAAGTATTGACACCCGTGGTATTCTTAGTGAAGAAAAAACATTTCACATCTTTCCATTCATCGACATTGTTTTTTAATATAGCTTCGATTTTATTATTTTTGTCCAGAATACCATGGATGTTATTGTCGGTGTCAAAACCGGCAGATCTCGGGTAGGGGGGCCCGAGCGGTGAGATCGGATCAATGGCTTAACAGGGAACGTAGAACACGGAGATTTACCCAGGTTCGGGCCCTCTCGATGGAGGTAAAACCCTACGTCCTACTCTTGTTTATATTGATGGTGTATCAAGGTACAGAGTTGATCTACCTCGAGATCGTAAGATGTGGTCTAAACCTAGGGGTATGATGAATGATCGTGTCCCTATGGACTAAAACCCTCTGGTTTATATAGGCACCAGGGGTATCTAGGGTTACACAAGGTCGGTTACCATTAAAGGAATACATGCCGAATCTTCATATCCTTGGGGTGTACGCCAAGTCTTCGGTGAGGCCTGGTACGTCGGTTCTTCAGGTTGGAAACCTCCGGAGTCTCTGCTCTTCCACAGGCCTCGAGTCCAGCCCATGGACTAATCACCTAGGCTGGGACCCCCAAGTCCAGGACACCGTTAGTAGCCCCCGAACTTGTCTTCGAATCCGAGATGGCCTTCTTCTTCGGACAGATGACTTCGGATGAATGTCTTCGGCATAGAAATTCTTTTCGGCTTAGCAGGCAAGTTCTTCCCTTTTCGTGACGTCGGTCATAGACGTCTTTCGATTCCGGGCCCACCACGAGATATCTTGAACACCGCGCCACCTTGGGGAACAAGTCACTTTACGGCAAGACGTCGAAGCGTCGTTCCACCCATCTTTTATTAATAGGTTCCTGAGCAACAATTGCGCCAAAACACATCTCAACCTTCCTTCTACCGTTGCCCCTCGCAAGCCAACACTCCCAAAGTCAAGCTTCGAGCGCCCTGAAAATGGCGAGCGGCGTAGGCTCCTCCAAGCGCCCCCACGGCCCCGTCAAACGTGACTGAGGCAGCTGTTCCATCACGCGCCTCCAATTAGATTGATTATCCACCCAAGGTTATTTGCCCGATTCAGATTTAGCTTCCACTCGCCTCGACTTGATATCCATAGACGGGCAAGCGCACGCCGACAGCCACCCTATCCCTCTCGGGGACGAGCGGGTGTGCTTCATTCCATTCCTCTTGCGCGGCTTAGGATTCCCAATTCATCCCTTTCTCAGAGGTCTCCTTGAATTCTATGGGATCCAACTCCACCAACTGACTCCCAACTCGATTCTGTACATCGTGGGGTACGTCGCCCTCTGCGAGATGTACCTCGGGTGTGAGGCCCATTTCGGGCTATGGAGAAAATATTTCTGCGTCATGCCTTGTTCCCGTGACGGGAAATTGCACGAAGTGGGATCAACCGAGGTCTGCCGCATAGCCGGAACCGGTTACCCTACAGGGACCCCTCGAGAGGACACCGACACCTGGTCGTCCGAATGGTTTTACATGGAAGACGTCCTGCTGCACGATCCAGTTCGGCCTGGGCTCCCAGCCTTCTCTTCGGATCCGCCGAAGAAGTGTTTCAGCTGGAGACCACGGAACCCCGCACAGCAGGACGACTCGGAGGTAGCGTCCCTAGCGGCCAAGGTGAGATGCCTAACGAGCACCGGCCTCACCATCATTGACGTGATGGCCACAGCCATCAGCCGAAGAGTTCAGCCTCTTCGGCAACATCAGCATCCATTGTTTATGTACAATGGAGACAGCGATGCCACGCGGTCAATCCAGAAAATCTTCCGAGATGACGTGGTGTTTGGCGCAGCCTTGGCCGGCATATACAAGGGAGAAGCCGTGAACTTCACCAAGCGAAAGTTCGTCGATGGCTTATCTTACTACAAGCCAGCCGAACTGGTGAGTTTAAATATCATCTTCTCGTCCATCCGAACAAGTTGATATTGCTTTTTTATGACAACCGTTCACTTCGCCCGAACAGAAACGGAGGCGATGGGTTGAAACCCTGAACAGCCCGGCGCCTGAGCTGGAGAGATATCGGCGAGGCGATGATCCCGTCTTCCATGAAGACGAAGAGATATCCACCCTGTATGAAGAGGGCACCTTCTATCAGGAGAGCCTCGACGGCTCACGAGTGGCCATCATCCCCGACCAACAAGGGATGCATCCATCTTCATCGGTAAAGCCTCCTCCTCATTCCTCTCGAAAGAGAGCTTCAACTCGCGGAACCCCTGGCACCCTGACTCCTCTTCCTAAGGGCCGACACTCAAAGCGCGCGCGTGGCAGCACGGTCCCGCAAAGGGGCCCGCCGGCCACCGCACAAAAGACCCCGGAAGGGGAGGTAATCATGGAAACAGAGCCTGCCGCCCCTCCCCAAAATAGGTAACCTGTGTTTCTTATTACGCTGTTCATTGAAGATCGAGGATCACAAGGTTAACAATTTATTTCCCTGCACATACCCTCTGCTAATACACCGTTAGCAGAGGGAGCCACCGCCTCGGCCCTGATGACCAATACGGAGCCGCCTTCGCGCGCAGGGGGCGTTCCTGAAACAACGAGCCACCTCGGGGACCTGCTCGGCAACTACCTCCGAGGTCGAAATCGCGATGAACCATAGGCGCCGAAGAGCCTCTCTAAGGAGTCCCTTCTTTTTGAGCCAGGAGTTTAACACCCTCAGCTCGGTGGACGCCTACCTCGGCATGACCCGCACTATTTTTGAGAAAGCGGTGGATGTCCTGTGTCATGGGTGCAAGTCTGACAGTAGCGTGTAGGGGTACGGATGAGAGGGCAGAGCCTAGCTATGGCGCAGGTGTTACACTCGGATTTACGAGTTCAGGCCCCTCAGCGGTGGAGGTAATAGCCCTACGTCTTGGTGCTCTAGAGCTTGATTGCTTGAGTGTATGAGTTACAAATGGATTGCGAACCCTTGGAATGGAGCTGGGGGGTGGCTTATATAGTCTTCGCCAGCCCTCCCATGAATGCCTGCCATTACTAGGGGTTAAGAGGAGGTTTAAGGGCGCCAGGTAACGGGCGCATTGATTACAATTAATACAGGCGAACGTGCGTCCCAACCGTTGCGCTCCTGGAGTCTCCTGGTCTTCTCTGGTCGAGTGACTTTCGGGTGCTCCGAGTGAAACAAGCTGGTCGAGTGAACTCTTGCCTCCCGAGTGGTTCGTCGAACTCCGAGTGAATGTCAGTTTGCAGAACTCTTGGTTGCTGATCTGGCCCTGGGGCCCAGTATAAGGCGTGAGGAGTCCTACGGTAGGGTCTGTAGGTCAGGCCTGTTACCCTATCCCTAGTACATGCCCTCGTCATTAGCCCCCGAATCGGTCGAGGTTAGGCGGGTCGAGTCAAGGCGAATCCCTAGGGGAGTTGAGCGCCACCGAGGCGCTCAAGAACTCCCGCTGGTCTTTAGACGGCCTTGTCTTCGCGTGGCACCTTGACGGATTCCGGACTGTGTGTCGTCCGAGTGAAATGAGTAGTCTCCATCCAAATGAAATGAATAACCTCCATCCGAATGAAGTGAGTAGTCTCCATCCGAATGAAATGAGCAGCCTCCATCCGAGTGGCGGAACAGATCCGCGTGTTTATGGAGTGTCTTTAAAGGCGAGTCATCGGATCGCTGGAATCCGGACCTTGCGGGATTTGAAAGTAGCGACGAGCGCGCGTGAACGGTTGCGGCATGGTGAGTGGGGAAAGTGGGGCGTGACGCCTCGATTTTCGCCCCACTTTTCGCCACGTACAGCTGCAACTCCACCAGCGAGATTCGAGGAGATCTGCGGGCCCGGGATATGCAGAAGAGGATTGGGGAGCGGAACGGGCGACGCCATAAGAGGCCGCCGCGTCGGAGAGGGAGCGAGGACAGATCTCCTTTTCCCTTATTCTCCCAGCCCGCTCAATCTTCTCTCCAGCAAACCACTCTGCACGAATCCCCTTTGGTCATTGGAGAGCTCGGCGGTGATGGCGAAGGATAAGACGGCGAAGCTCGAGAAAGCGAAGAAGGCGGCGAAGGGGAGGAAGGCGTCGAGCTCCCGAGCCGCGCTCCCGCCCGGGTGGATCCAGGGCGACTGGCTTCCGCCGACCACCACGGTCGACGACGTCGTCGGGCTCGTCGAGGACGGGCTGATCCACGACGGGACGTGAAGGCTGCCGGAAGAAGGGGAGACCGAGCCCGCGCCGCGCCCCGGGGAGCGAGTGCTCCTCACCACACACGTGGAGCGAGGTTTCTCCATGCCACCCCACCCCTTTTTCCGTGGATTTCTGAACTTCTTCGGTGCTCAACTCCATCACTTGCCTCCAAATGCCATAATGTATCTTGCCGCATTCGTTTCTTTGTGTGAAAATTTTCTGGGTTGTCCGCCGCACTGGGGTCTATTCAAACACATTTTCACGTGTCGATCTCAATCGGTTAAGAAGGTTGACCCCGATGGAGAGAGGACGCACGTGATTCAGATGTGCGGTGGCTTAGGCATCCAGATGAGGGGTAAGAGTGCATTCCCATCTATGTCCTTTCCCGATTCGGTGAGGGGTTGGTAGTCGACCTGGTTCTACTGCAACGACCTGCCATGCTCCGGCTCGTCGACTGACCTCCCTCCTTACACGACTGAGAGAGTTCAGACTCCTCGCTCGCTGACGGTTGATAAAAAGGAGAAGACGGATGTAGGGATCTTGGTGACCGCCATGGTTAGTCTGATCCAGGGTGGATTGACTGGTCTAGACCTTCTGGAGGTCTTCTTCAGTCGGAGGATCCAGCCGCTGCAGGAGCGGGCTCACCCCATGTGGCTCTACACTGGAGCCAGTGATCCGACCCGAGTGCATCCGGAAGACGTCGAGGAGAAAACGGTGGAACAGTGGATCAGGTGCATCACTGGCGCGCGTGACAATCCGTGAGGGTCAAGACGGATCCCGCCCTACGACGCCAACAACCAACCATTGGAGGTGAGGCACGAATTTCCGAGTGAATTGCCAACTGAACGATCCGAGTGAACTGACTGAACTGTCTGTCTTTATCTTTCATGTCTTGCAGGAGTTCCAGAAGATGTTATCGCCTGTGCCGAATGGAGAACAACTTGCCGGAGGCGCGGAGAGCGAACATGGCAGCGCCGGGGGCAGCTACGCGGAGGACAGCGAGGAGGAAAGTGAGGACTCGGAAGGGAGCGACGAGGTCGAGTCTTCTCTGTCTCCGGAGTTGTGCTCCGAGCACCGCTCCAAACGAGCTCATGATCCGAGTGCTGACCCGGAGAAGGAGGCGGTTCCGACTGCTAAGGCTCCGAAGCGTACTTAGCCGTCGTCGCCTGCACCGACTGAGAAGGCTGCCAAGCAGCCCAAGGTCGCTTCCCCCAAACCTTGGAAGGCTCTGCCCCGGATCAAGGTCGCTGTGCCTGTCGCCTCAACGTGAGTATCTTTCTCAGCTTATCTTTTCTGTCTTTGTCAACTTTCCTGATTCCTTCTGACCGAGTGCATCTTATGAACTAGTGCTGCAACCTCGATGACGTCTCCCATGCAGATTGATGGGGACCGCACCGAAGCCGAGACGGCAGACGCGTCCACTTCTCAAAGAGGTAACAATAACTTCATTTTTACTTCAACTTGTCATTCGACTGAAATGTCTTCATCCGATTGAATCGTGCATTGCGACTGATTGCGTCGAGTGAACGTAGTGCTTGTACAGGTCATCCACGTCTGAGATGACGATGAAGAGCCGCCGCGGAAGGACACTGAGAAGGGGACCCCAGTTCCGACTGCTCCTTAGGCCACCACACGGAAGACGCCGCCGAGCGGAGCGCCTCAAGTTCCTCCTGCACCTGCCGTGACCGTGCCACTGGGGCAGGGTTCTTCTCAGGCTGGGGCTGGTCCTGCCGCGGCTCCGTCGACTGCTCTGGCTTCGGTTCCGACTCCTCCCGTCAACATCTGGGAAGCTGGCGTACGATGCCAGTGCCACTCTCCAGGACAACGTTCGAGTAAGTGCTCTTGTAAGTCAATCTCCAAGTCGTTTTTCTTCAGTAGGAATTTCAGTCGGAAAATATCCGGTACACCCACTGGGTGTTTCTTTGTGTTTGGCCGTCACTCGGATCGGGCGGACCGTTCCGAGTGGATACCGTTCCAGTGGGGGCACGCTGAGTGCACCCACTAGGTGTAGTCACCGAGACTGCCGTCGACTGCAGGCAATCGGTGGGAGTCTTAGAGCTTAGAACCTGTTCTGTTGTTGTTGCTGTCATTTTTCTTTGTTTGGCCGTCACTCGGATCGGGCGGACCGTTCCGAGTGGATACCGTTCCAGTGGGGGCACGCTGAGTGCACCCACTGGGTGTAGTCCCCGAGACTGGCGTCGGCCGCGGGCGGTCGGCGGGAGTCTTAGAACCTTTGTCTTGTTTTTTTTTGTGTTTGGCCGTCACTCGGATCGGGCGGACCGTTCCGAGTGGATACCGTTCCAGTGGGGGCACGCTGAGTGCACCCACTGGGTGTAGTCCCCGAGACTGCTGTCGACTGTGGGCAGTCGGCGGGAGTCTTAGAACTTAGAATTTGATACTGGTCAAGCTTGTTCCTCCCTGTCGAAGGATACTTCAGGATCTGATACTGGTCAAGCTTATTCCTTCCAGGAGCGTCGGTCTCTGGGCACTCGGAACTTCTTTGTCTTGTTTTTTTTTTGTGTTTGGCCGTCACTCAGATCGGGCGGACCGTTCCGAGTGGGTACCATTCCAGTGGGGGCATGCTGACACCCAGTGGGTGTAGTCCCCGAGACCGCCGTCGACTGCGGGCAGTCGGCGGGAGTCTTAGAACTTAGAATTTGATACTGGTCAAGCTTGTTCCTCCCTGTCGAAGGGTACTTCAGGATATTCCTTGACATTAACTGTTCTCTCTTGTATTTCAGAAAACTTGCGAGCTTGGGGCTCAGTACGTGGCACTGGAGAAGGAGACGGCTCAGCTCCGAGTGGATTTGGAGGTGGAGAGGAGAAACACAGCGCGCGCTCAAGCAGAACTCAGGACCATGGGAGGTAAGCCTCAATTACTGAGCATTCCGCTTTCATCTCTCTCTCCGTTCTTTGAACCGAGTGACTTCACTCGAGCAGATGTGCGTAGTGAAAACCATCAACTCCAAGTGCGGCTCAGAACCTCTGTTTCTTTAGAAACCATGAAGCAGGCACTCGAGAGTAAGGACAGCGAGCTGGCGGGAGCACAGCAGTGGCGAGGAAAAAGACCAAGGCCGCCGAAGAGAAGCTGGCTTCACTCGGAAAGCTTGAAGCAGAGAACACATCACTGAAGAAAGAGGTACTCGAGCTCAAGAAGCAGCAAACCGAGTGGGAGAACAAGCTCAAGGCCTAGGCGGAAGCCTACGAGAAAGAGAAGAAGACTCTGAACGAGAAGGTCGCCCAGCTGGTTGAGAAGAAGAACGCTCTGGAAAGGTACATAGAAGAGTTCACAGAGGAAATGTACACCAAGCTTGCAGGTAACCTGTAACACCTGAGTGAAATTTTATCCGAGTGGACTTTATGCATGCAGATCTTCAACTCTCCTCTTTTCTTGTTCACAGAGTACTGCCGAGATTTCGAGCTGGAAACTGACAGAATTGAGAGGGATCTGGATCCTTCCAGGTCACTCGTCGGTGACAAGGCTGCTCTAGGTGTCCTGCGGGTGGAATCTCGCATCGAAGACGTCCAAGGCTACATCATTCGTCTACGGGGTGCACTCGGCAGAATTGACAAGGAGCTATGGCCCGAAGACACCTTCGACACCGACCTGGAAGCCATGATGACTCATCTCAACGACATTCCCAGCCGAGTGCAAGCGTGGAAGAAGCCGGCTGCTCGCTGCGGGGCCGACGTGGCGCTCTCCCTGGTCCGAGTGCATTGCAAGGAGGCCAAGGAGGAGAAACTGAAGAATCTCCAAGTTGCCAACATGAAGAAACTCAAGTTTGAGGACTTCATGGAGACATTCATCTAAGCGGCCACTCGGATCGCGGACGGCATCGATTTGGATTCCTTCGTTGAGCCAGCCAGCCCTACAGGGGCGTGAAAAAACTTTAAGTCTTACCCGTAAACCTCGGTATGCCGAGTGGAATTGTAATCGTTAAACTCTTTCGGGCTTTGGGCCCGCGTACTCGTATTCGCTTTTAAACTTCTGGAGTTAATCGAATGCTTTCCTTCGAGTCTTTCGAATCTTTGAACTGGGTTTTAACTTAGGCGAAAGCTGGTTCGCAGCTAAGCCTCCGAGTGAGAGGGACGCTCTACACTCGAAGTAGATTTTTAACTTGGGTGAAATCTGGTTCGCAGCCAAGACCCCGAGTGAGAGGGACGCTCTTCACTCGAAGTAGATTTTTAACTTGGGCGAAATCTGGTTCGCAGCCAAGCCCCCGAGTGAGAGGGATGCTCTTCACTCGGAGTAGCGTTTTTAACTTGGGCGAAAGCTGGTTCGCAGCCAAGCCCCCGAGTGAGAGGGATGCTCTTCACTCGGAGTAGCATTTTTAACTTGGGCGAAAGCTGGTTCGCAGCCAAGCCCCCGAGTGAGAGGGATGCTCTACACTCGGAGTAGCGTTTTTAACTTGGGCGAAAGCTGGTTCGCAGCCAAGCCCCCGAGTGAGAGGGATGCTCTTCACTCGGAGTAGCGTTTTTAACTTGGGCGAAAGCTGGTTCGCAGCCAAGCCCCCGAGTGAGAGGGATGCTATTCACTCGGAGTAGCGTTTTTAACTTGGGCGAAAGCTGGTTCGCAGCCAAGCCCCCGAGTGAGAGGGATGATGTTCACTCGGAGTAGCGTTTTTAACTTGGGCGAAAGCTGGTTCGCAGCCAAGCCCCCGAGTGAGAGGGATGCTCTTCACTCGGAGTAGCGTTTTTAACATGGGCGAAAGCTGGTTCGCAGCCAAGCCCCCGAGTGAGAGGGATGCTCTTCACTCGGAGTAGCGTTTTTAACTTGGGCGAAAGCTGGTTCGCAGCCAAGCCCCCGAGTGAGAGGGATGCTCTTCACTCGGAGAAGCGTTTTTAACTTGGGCGAAAGCTGGTTCGCAGCCAAGCCCCCGAGTGAGAGGGATGCTCTTCACTCGGAGAAGCGTTTTTAACTTGGGCGAAAGCTGGTTCGCAGCCAAGCCCCCGAGTGAGAGGGATGCTCTTCACTCGGAGTAGCGTTTTTAACTTGGGCGAAAACTGGTTTGTAGCCAAGCCCCCGAGTGAGAGGGATGCTCTTCACTCGGAGTAGTATTTTTGACTTAGGCAAAAACTGGTTTGCAGCTAAGTTGAACGGCGTACACCCACTGGGGGTTGTAAGCCAGAAAATGCATACGAGTGAACCCAATATGGAACTGGAAAAGTCATGCTTTTATTCACCAAATATCACTCGAGTACTTTTATTACATCTCATGATCAAGTATAAAATCGTCGCAGCAAATCTGCATTCCAAGCACGGGGCTCGTCTGCTTGCTTCTGAAGGTTGTACAGGTGGTATGCTCCGTTGTGCAGAACCTTTGACACGATAAAGGGACCTTCCCACGCGGGAGCAAGCTTGTGAGGTCGCTGCTGATCCACTCGGAGCACAAGATCTCCTTCCTGAAAGGTCCGACTTCGGACGTGTCTGCTGTGAAAACGTCTTAGATCTTGCTGGTAAGTGGCCGATCGGATCAGAGCCATCTCCCTTTCCTCCTCCAAGAGATCAATGCCGTCTTGCTGTGCTTGCTCTGCTTCAGCTTCAGAGTACAGTTCCACTCGGGGTGAATTATGGAGCAGGTCACTCGGCAGGACGGCTTCAGCTCCGTACACCATGAAGAAGGGAGTGCGATTGGTAGACCGATTGGGGGTCGTCCTCAAGCCCCAAAGAACCGACGGCAACTCGGTGACCCAAGCTCCAGCTGCGTGCTCCAAATCACGCATGAGTCGTGGCTTTAACCCCTGCAGAATCAGTCCGTTTGCTCTCTCAGCTTGTCCATTCGACTGAGGGTGCACCACAGATGCATAGTCGACTCGGGTGCCTTGGGTGGCACAGAACGCCCTGAACTCTTCCGAGTCGAAGTTTGAACCGTTGTCAGTGATAATGCTGTGGGGCACGCCGTATCTGAAGACTATCTCCTTCATGAACTTGATCGTTGTGCGAGAGTCTAGCTTCTTGATAGGTTTGGCTTCGATCCACTTAGTGAACTTGTCGACTGCAACCAGCAAGTGGGTGAATCCACTCGCCCCTGTCCGGAGGGGTCCCACCATGTCGAGTCCCCAGACCGCAAACGGCCAGACGAGTGGAATCGTCTTCAGAGCAGACGCAGGTTTGTGCGATAAGTTTGCATAGAACTGGCATCCGGCGCAGTGTTGGACTATTTCTTGCGCAGCTTCATTGGCATGTGGCCAGAAGAAACCGGCACGGTAAGCTTTAGCCACGATTGTCCGAGAGGACGCGTGGTGTCCACAAGTACCCGAGTGAATCTCCTCCAGAATCAATCGACCTTCCTCTGGAAAGATGCAACGCCGAGTCACACCGGTGACGCTCTTTCTGTATAACTGATCACCCATCACTGTAAAGGCTTTGGACCTGCGAACGATCTGACGGGCTTCAGCTTCATCTTCTGGAAGTTCCTGCCTGAGCAGGTATGCAATGTAAGGCACTGTCCACTCGGGTGTAATTGCTAGGACCTCCATGACCAAATCAATGACTACCGGGACCTCGACTTCAGTCGGATCAGACGGACTGACCGCTTGCGGGGGCTTTTCCGTGAAGGGATCTTCTTTTACCATCGGAGAACGTAAATGTTTGAGGCACACATTGCTGGGTATGGATTTCCGAGTGGACCCGATCTTTGTCAGATCGTCTGCCTCCTGATTCTTGGCTCGGGGAACGTGATGCAGCTCCAGACCTTCAAATTTCTTCTCCAACTTTCTCACTGCGTTGCAGTACCCTGTCATAGCGGGGCTTCTGATATCCCACTCCTTCATCACTTGGTTCACAACTAGATCCGAGTCTCCGTAGACCATCAGGCGTCGGATGCCGAGTGAGATGGCCATACGTAGACCATAAAGGAGCGCCTCATACTCAGCTTCATTGTTGGAGGAATCGAAGTGAATCTGCAGAACATATCTGAGACGATCGCCCTTCGGAGATACTAACACAACTCCAGCTCCTGAACCATTCAGCATCTTGAAACCATCAAAGAACATGGTCCAGTGTTCCGGGTGACTCTGACTCGGTTGCTGCTGTTCAGTCCACTCGGCTAGGAAATCGGCTAATGCTTGGGACTTGATCGCCTTCTTCACCTCGAACTTGATGTCCAGGGGCATGAGCTCGATAGCCCACTTGGCCACTCGACCAGTCGCATCCCGATTGTTCATGATCTCAGACAGTGGGGCGTCGCTGACGACTGACACAGTGTGCTCTTGGAAGTAATGGGCCACTTTCTTCGCAGTCAAGTAGATGCCATAGATGAGTTTCTGATAATGAGGATACCTCTTCTTGGAAGGAGTCAGAACTTCAGAGATGTAATAGACTGGGCGCTGAACTTTGTAAGCCTTGCCCTGCTCTTCTCGCTCGACTGTGAGGACAATGCTGACAACTTGACCAGTGGCCGCAATGTACAAGAGCAACGGCTCGTTGCTGTTCGGAGCGGCAAGCACCCGCTGGGTGGAAAGTAGGGCTTTGAGCTCAACAAACGCTGCTTGTGCTTCAGCAGTCCACTCGAACGAATTAGATTTCTTCATCAATCGGTACAGGGGCAGTGCCTTCTCACCGAGACGGGAGATGAATCGCCTCAGAGCTGCGAGGCAACCCGTGAGCTTCTGTACATCATGAAGACGTTCTGGACGTTTCATTCGTACAATCGCCCCGATCTTCTCAGGATTGGCATCTATCCCTCGTTCGGAAACGAGGAAACCGAGTAACTTACCCCCAGGAACTCCGAAAGTGCACTTTGCTGGATTCAGCTTGATGTCGTACCTCCGCAGGTTTGCGAAAGTTTCAGCTAAGTCAGCCAGCAGGTCGGAACCTTTTCTGGACTTAAGATATCATCCATGTATGCTTCAATATTCCGACTGATCTGTTTTTGCAAACACTTCTGCACCATGCGCATGAAAGTGGCACCAGCGTTTTTAAGACCGAAAGGCATGGTGATGTAGCAAAAACACCCGAATGGGGTGATAAAGGCTGTTTTTATTTCATCTGGCCCATACAGTCGGATCTGGTGGTACCCGGAGTACGCATCCAGAAAACACAGTCGCTCACAACCCGCGGTGGAATCTATGATTTGATCTATGCGGGGAGCGGGAAATGATCCTTGGGGCAGACCCGATTGATGTGCTTAAAATCAATGCACATTCGGAGAGACTTGTCCTTCTTAGGGACCATGACGACGTTGGCGAGCCACTCGGAGTGGTACACCTCACGGATGAACTCGGCTGCCAGGAGCCGAGCAACTTCTTCGCCAATGGCCTTCCTCTTCTGTGTAGCAGAGTGACGGAGATGCTCTTTCACAGGTTTCGCCTTTGGGTCGACTCGCAAACGGTGCTCAGCCAGCTCCCTGGGTACACCCGGCATGTCAGATGGTTTCCATGCAAAGATGTCCCAGTTCTCACGGAGGAACTGGATGAGCGCTTCTTCCTATTTGCTGTCGAGTGTTGTTGATATGTTGGTGGGAGCAGCATTGGGATCTTCTGGGTGGATGTGCACAGGCTTCGTGTCGCCGGCCGACTGAAATGCAGATTCTGCAGCCGGCTTCTTGGAGCGTAGTAGATCACTCGGATCAGCGTTTTTCTTGTACTCCTCCAGTTCCACCATGGCCATTTGCTCATCAGCTATCTTGGATCCTTGCTGCAAACACTCCTCCGCGTGCTGTCGGCTGCCAGTGACTATGATCACACCTTTGGGGCCGGGCATCTTCAGCTTGAGATACACATAACATGGACGGGCAATGAAACGCGCGTAAGCCGGCCGTCCGAGGATGGCATGGTAGGCGCTGCAGAAGTCGACCACTTCGAAGGTCAGCCTTTCCTTCCGGAAGTTCTTGTCGTCTCCAAAGACCACATCCAGGGCGATCTGCCCGAGTGACTTTGCTTTCTTGCCGGGGATCACTCCGTGGAATTGCATGCTGCTCTCGCTGAGTCGGGACATCGGAATGCCCATCGCTTGCAGGGTATCAGCGTACAGTATGTTCAGTCCGCTTCCACCGTCCATGAGGACCTTGCGCAATCGGACCCCTCCCACGACTGGATCGACCACCAGCGCATGCCGCCCAGGGGTGGCAATGTAGGCTGGGTGGTTCGACTGATCAAAGGTGATCGGAGTCTTCGACCAGTTCAGAAACTTTGTCGTCGCCGGCATGGCCATGTTCACTTCTCGGTTGATAACTTTCAATCGGCTTCTGCTCTCTACGTCTGCAAAGATCATCAGGGTTGCGTTGACACTGGGAAAATGTTCATCTTTGTCTGCATCATCAGCGTCTTCTGGGCTCTTCTCACTCGACGGGCCCTCTCGGAACTGCTAAATCAACAGGCTGCACTGTCGAGTGGTATGCTTGGGCAAAATCAGATTGCCCTCTTCATCCTTTCTGGTGTGGATGTGACACGGCAAATCGAGGACATCTTGGCCCGACTGATCTCTCTTTTTCTTCGGGATCCATTTTTCCTTAGCCTTCCCCTTGTTCTTGGCTTGGCCGGCCAGAGCGGCAGCCTCGGCCTGAGTCGAACCATCAGCCTTGCGCTTCGGCTTCCGATTGAGATTACTGTTTCCGGGGTTGGGCTCGCTAGTTTTCCCTTTGCCATTACGGAGACGGTCTTCCTCTTCTCCGTTTGCATACCGAGTGGCAATCTCCATCATTCGGCTCATGGTCAGAGATGCTGACCGACCAAATTTCAGGATGAGCTCCCGATATCTGACTCCTGCCTTGAAGGCATAGACTGCTTGATGTTCTGTGATGTTTTCCACCACGTGATGCAAGGTTGTCCACCGCTGGATGTACTCCCTCAATGTTTCATTCGGTTTCTGCATGCAGTGCTACAGCTCAGACATTCCAGCCGGTCATTTGCATGTGCCCTCAAATGTTTTGATGAACACTCGGGCGAAATCTTCCCAGCAGTATATGCTAGCCGGAGTGAGCTGGTTGAGCCAGGCACGGGCGGACCCTTCCAGCATCAAAGGCAAATGCTTCATAGCCACATAGTCATTTCCTCCACCAATCTGCACAGCCACTCGGTAATCCTCTAACCAAGTTTCTGGCTTGGACTCACCGGTGAACTTGCTTACTCCAGCTGCCAATCTGAAGTTAGGCGGGATCTCAGCGGCCCGGATGGCTCTGCTGAAACACTCGGGCCCGGAGATGAATGCTCCACTTCCACTCGGACGATCTCTGTCCAAGTTCTCTCTCAGAGCTCTGCCTCTGTCGACCAGGTTCTGAGCGAGAACGGATCTCGCGTTGAACTGCGGGTCACGGTAGTCGACTGGATCTCTCCGGTGATAACCGTCACCATGACGGGGAGGGCTGGCCCTCCGATCGTTGCCGTAAGGACGCCTGGCGTCGTACGGCCGGGGCGCGTACGAGCCATCCCACGGAGGGGGCGACTGCATGCGGCGACAATTAGAGGGCCGACTGAGTCTCGGGGGCTACACCGAATCGTCGGCGATGAAGCTGAGGACGCCGAAACGGATCTCGCCGCCCAGAGTCAGTCCGCCGCCGGAAACCATGGTGATGATCGGAAAAATGCAACTACGCCGGAAGTCGCTAGACGCCTGCCCCACGGTGGGCGCCAACTGTCGTGGGTGCAAGTCTGACAGTAGTGTGTAGGGGTACGGATGAGAGGGCAGAGCCTAGCTACGGCGCAGGTGTTACACTCGGATTTACGAGTTCAGGCCCCTCAGCGGTGGAGGTAATAGCCCTACGTCTCGGTGCTCTGGAGCTTGATTGCTTGAGTGTATGAGTTACAAATGGATTGCGAACCCTTGGAATGGAGCTGGGGGGTGGCTTATATAGTCTTCGCCAGCCCTCCCATGAATGCCTGCCATTACCAGGGGTTAAGAGGAGGTTTAAGGGCGCCAGGTAACGGGCGCATTGATTACAATTAATACAGGCGAACGTGCGTCCCGACCGTTGCGCTCCTGGAGTCTCCTGGTCTTCTCTGGTCGAGTGACTTTCAGGTGCTCCGAGTGAAACAAGCTGGTCGAGTGAACTCTTGCCTTCCGAGTGGTTCGTCGAACTCCGAGTGAATGTCAGTTTGCAGAACTCTTGGTTGCTGATCTGGCCCTGGGGCCCAGTATAAGGCGTGAGGAGTCCTAGGGTAGGGTCCATAGGTCAGGCCTGTTACCCTATCCCTAGTACATGCCCTCGTCATCCTGTCCATAGGCCTGTAGGTAATTGTAATTTTTTGTTTTGAATTTCAATAAACCGACCACCGACTAAGCAGGAGCCCCCAAGACACTTCTCGGATGGAACATCCGACGGGTGGATCCATTTTCTACCATAGGGAGTGAGCTACGCAGCCCCCACATCATAATGTGGGCTTGGGGTGACCATGTATGGTTTTGATAAATACGAATGGCAATTTGCAGGCTACGCAGGAGAAAAATGCGAGCCTCTCCGCAGAGCTAACACAGGCCAAGACTCAACTTGACGCACGGTAAGTGCATCTGGTTTTATGGCGCATTATTTTTAGAAATGCAGTTGTTCGAAGACTAACTTCCTTATAATTCATAGCAGCGGCAGTCATTGGTCAAATGGAAAAGGATCTGAAATAGGCCCGTGAGGACCTGGTATATTCAGAATCACAGCGGCAGGCCGAGCGCCTTTTTCTGTCCCGGAGCAAGGATGAAACAAAGGAGCTGAAGGCAAGGAATGCGCAGCAAGTCGAAGAGATTGACCGCCTCAAGGCTCAACTGGCCGCTGCCAAAGAGAAAAATAAGAGAGCGGATGAAAAAATATCCGGTGAGTACCTCCCATATGACGACAAAAACTCTGACTCCTGTGAGAAGCTAATACGTAATCCATTTAGTATTGCTGACAGGTCGGCTGAAAGAAACCGGGAGCACTCATGCCGAAGATGCCCTAACAGAGCTTTCCGAGGTGCACGAGCGAGCTCGGACAACGATGAAGGTCGTATTCAAATCTTTATGGCCCGAAGAGCGTGTGCTCGAGGACATGTCCGAGCTTGCCGATCGCCTTAAAGGGGCTCGACGCCGAATACAGGCCTGGAAGGTTTCGGCTTGCCGTGAGGATGCGAGGGAAGCGTGGGACATGGTCAAAACCTGGTATACAAAGCTGGACCCAAATCATCTCGCCGAGGTCGGCCCCATCGGGGCCGATGGCAAAGAGGTGCCAACTTCTCTAGTCTATGACGATGTCATGGAGGCCGCGCGCTTTTCTCAGCAGGACTACTCCCTCAAGTCATTGATAGACGACCTAGATAAAGTTTAGGATATGTTGTAATAACTCTATGTATCGATGTACTTTATGGTATTACAAAAGCTATTGTTGTACGAACTCTGCTAGCCAGCCTTCGGCTTCTCCCTCCTGGGCCATAAGCCGAGGAGTGCGTCCTACTTCTTGGTCCGAGAACTGAACCAGGTATTTCGGATAGCGAGGCAATCCGGCTATGGGGCTCGAAAAGCAAAGTGAACCAGAGCTTGTGTTATATTACGTCAAAGCGTAAGAAACACCTTCCGAGGAAAAAAGTTCCGCTATGAGTTCCTTTCCTTGGGAAAAACGTTTTGCCTGTTTTGAAGCAGGTCGGGACATACATCTGTGGTGAGCATAAAGCCCCGGGTGATTGGCTATATAAAACCGATTAAATATACTTCCATCGGAGCCGATCAACTATCTTCTTAAGAACGCTAGCTTTCATCTTGACCCATCTGAGGTGCATATCCGGATGACCCGGAGGCAACAATCGCAGAGGTGCTCCCTTTACCCCCTAGCCGAACAATCGGGAACGTAGGGGGCAAACACAGAAGCCAGGCAACCCAGCTTGGCCAAAACTTAAGTCAAGTCGATGCATATAAAGGCATACAATGATATTATTGGAAGGAGGCACCGAAAGTGCTTCAAAAATTCATGTAGCTTCGAAAAAAAGCAAACAACGCGGTTCATGCCGTACAAATAGAACGCGTCCGAAGGAACATAATCACTTCGGCTTTACCTTACACATTTATCCAAAAAGTTCTAACAACTTGAAAGGAGAAATTCATATCTCTTGTATATTAGATAGGAGAATAACCGGAAAGGTAGATCAAGCACGGTTTTGATTAACCGTAAAAGCGTCGGAGTAGGGCAGCATTCCAGGAATGCGGGACCAACCTGTTATCTTCGGGGTCTCGAATACGATAAGCGCCTTCGGTGAGTACTTGGTCGATGATGAATGACCCGTCCCATTTCGGGGATAGCTTGTCCTTCTGCTTCTCTGGATTAAACCGCATGACCAAGTCTCCTTTATTGAACGCCTTCGTCCTGACCTCCCTGCTCTGGTAGCGTTGTGCTTGTTGTTGGTAGAATGTGGAATGCGCCCGAGCAACGTCCCTTTCTTCTCCGAGGGCGTCCAGGTCATCCTGCCGATCCAGCTCGGCCTCCCTCTCTTTGTACATCCGCACCCGAGGTGCGTCATGAATGAGGTCACATGGTAAGACGGCCTCGGCTCCATATACCATGAAAAATGGTGTGTAGCCTGTGGACCTGTTGGGTCTGGTGCGTAAGCCCCACAACACAGAGTCGAGCTCTTCTACCCAGCAAGAATCGGCTTCCTTTAAGGATCAGACTAAGCGTGGCTTGATGCCTTGCAAAACGAGTCCGTTAGCGCGCTCAACCTGCCTGTTGGTTTGGGGGTGATAGACGGAGGCGTAATTGAGCTAAATGCCCATTTTAGTGCACCATGCCTGCACCTCGTTGGCGGTAAAATTACTGCCATTGTCTATAATTATACTATGAGGGACACCGTAACGGTGCACTATGCTGGAGATGAACTCTACAACTGGCACCGCCTCGGCGGTAGTTACTGGTCTTGCCTCGATCCATTTCGTGAACTTATCTATCATGACAAGCAAGTATTTCTTTTTACCCGAACCCCCTTTAGGAGGGCCGACCATATCCAGCCCCCAGACCGCAAAAGCCAAGTGATCGGGATGGTCCGAAGAGCCGTGGGGGGCATGTGGCTTTGGTTGGCGAAAACCTGGCAGCCGGGGCATCGCTGAACTAGGGTTTTCGCATCTTCCTTGGTGGCAGGCCAGTAAAATCCAGCTCGGAAAGCCTTGCTAACCAAGGCCCGAGCTGCGGCGTGATGGCCACTCATGCCGGAATGGATTTCGGCGAGGAGCTTGCGCCCTTCCTCCTCGGTTATACACCTCTGGAGGATTGCTACTTGTAAGCTGCGTTGGGATTTCCCCGAAGAGGAGAGGATGATGTAATACATTAGAGATAAGTATTTCCCTCAGTTAAGAACCAAGGTTATCAATCCAGTAGGAGAACCACACAGAACCTTGTTAGCAGCACCTACACAGACAAAAGCAAATACTTGCACCCAACGCAAACAAGAGGGTTGTCAATCCCCTTGGCGGTTACTTGCAAGGATTAATTCTGATAGTGATACATAGATAAGTAAATTGCAAAACAAAATAAAGGAAATAAAATTGCAACAAGATATTTTTGGTTTTTATATATGATAAAACTAGACCCGGGGGCCATAGTTTTCACTAGAGGCTTCTGATGACCCACAAGTATAGGGGATCAATCGTAGTCCTTTCGATAAGTGAGAGTGTCAAACCCAACGAGGAGCAGAAGGAATGACAAGCGGTTTTCAGCAAGGTACTTTCTGCAAGCACTGAAATTATCGGTAACGAGTAGTTTGATAGCAAGGTAGTTTGTAACAAGTGACAAGTAGTAACGGTAACAAAGAGTGCAGCAAGGTGGCCCAATCCTTTTTGTAGCAAAGGACAAGCTGGAACGAACTCGTATAATAAGCAAAGCGTTCTCGAGGACACATGGGAATTTCATCTAGTCACTTTCATCATGTTTGTTTGATTCGCGTTCGCTACTTTGATAATTTGATATGTGGGTGGACCGGTGCTTGGGTGCTATTCTTACTTGAACAAGCCTCCCACTTATGATTAACCCCTCTCGCAAGCATCCGCAACTACAAAAGAAGAATTAAGATAAATCTAACCATAGCATTAAACATATGGATCCAAATCAGCCCCTTACGGAATAGCGCATAAACTAGGGTTTAAGCTTCTGCCACTCTAGCAACCCATCATCTAATTACTACTCCACAATGCATTCCCTTAGGCCCAAAGATGGTGAAGTGTCATGTAGTCAACATTCACATGACACCACTAAGAGAATCAACAACATACATATCATCAAAATATCGAACGAATACCAAATTCACATGATTACTTATGACAAGACTTCTCCCATGTCCTCAAGAACAAAAGTAACTACTAACACATCATATTCATGTCCAAGATCAGAGGGGTATTGAATAGCATAATAGATCTGAACATATAATCTTCCACCAAATAAACCAACTAGCATCAACTACAAGATGTAATCAACACTACTAGCAACCCACAGGTACCAATCTGAGGTTTTGAGACAAAGATTGAATACAAGAGATGAACAAGGGTTTGAGATGAGATGGTGCTGGTGAAGATGCTGATGAAGATTGGTCCTCCTACGATGAGAGGGTTGTTGGTGATGACGATGGCTTCGATTTCCCCCTCCCGGAGGGAAGTATCCCCGACGGAATCACTCCGCCGGAGAGAAAAAGTGCTCCTGCCCAAGTTCCGCCTCGAGACGGCGGCGCCCCATCCCGAAAGTCTTCTTTTTTTTCTAGGGCAAATGGGCTTATATACCAGAAGATGGGCACCGGAGGCTGGCCAGGGGCCCCACAAGCCACCAGGGCGCGCCTGGGGGGGTGGGCGCGCCCTGGTGCCTCGTGGGCACCTGGGTGGCCCCCTCTGGTACTTCTTTTCTCCAATATTTTTTATTTATTCCAAAATATATGTTCGTGAAATTTCAGCTCATTTGGAGACGTGCAGAATGGGTATCTCAGACATAGCTTTTTCAGGTCCAGAATTCCAACTGCCGGCAATCTCCCTCCTTATGTAAATCTTGCATGTTAAGAGAGAAAGGGCATTAGAATTGCTCCACAAAGTGTTATATTGATTAAAAACACTATAAATAACAGTAGGAAAACATGATGCAAAATGGACGTATCAGCTTCTCTCTTGAACGCATAGCATACGGTGGGTAAACAAATTACTGTTGGGCAATTGATAGAAAAGCGCATAGTTATGACGATATTCAAGGCAATGATCATGTATATAGGCATCACGTCCGAGACAAGTAGACCGACTCCTGCCTGCATCTACTACTATTACTCCACCCATCGACCGCTATCCGGCATGCATCTAGGGTATTAAGTTAATGAAAACAAAGTAACGCCTTAAGCAAGATGACATGATGTAGACAAAGTAAACTCAAATAATATGATTAAACCCCATCTTTTTATCCTTAATGGCAACAATACAAATACGTGTCTTGTCCCCTACTTTGTCACTGGGATATAGAACACCGCAAGATTGAACCCATCACAAAGCACCTCTCCCATTGCAAGATAAATCAATCTAGTTGGCCAAACCAAACGGATAGATCGGAGAGAAATACAAAGCTATAACAATCATGCATAAATAAGTTCAGAAAAGACTCAAATATTTCTCATGAATAATCTGATCATAAACCCACAATTCATCGGATCCCAACAAACACACCGCAAAAGAAGATTACATCGAATAGAACTCCAAGGAGATCGAGGAGAACATTGTATTGAAGATCAAAGAGAGAGAAAAAGCCATCCAGCTTCTAGCTATGGACCCGTAGGTCTATGGTAAACTACTCACACATCATCGGAAGGGCAGCAAAGTTGATGTAGAAGCCCTCCGTGATAGATTCCCCCTCCGGCAAATTATCGGAGAATGCCTCCAAATGGGATCGCGGAAGAACAGAGGCTTGCGGCGGCGGAAAAGTTATTCGAGGTGGCTCTCTGGTATATGGGGAATTTGAGAATTTATAGGCGTGGAATTAGCTCAAGAGGTGCCATGAGGGGCCCACAAGCCTGGGGGGCGTGCCTACCCCCCTGGGCGCGCCTCCCGAGCTTGTCGCTCCCTCGTGGCTCTTCTGGTCTTCTCCCGAACCTTCGAGGGTCCCTTCTAGTCCAGAAAAAATTAATCCAAAGTTTTTTCTCCGTTTGGACTCTGTTTGATATTGATTTTCTGAAAAGCCAAAAACAAGCAAAAAACAACAACTGGCACTGGGCACTAGGTTAATAGGTTAGTCCCAAAAATGATATATAATTGCATATAAAACATCCAAGATTGATACTATAATAGCATGGAAAAATCAAAAATTATAGATACGTTGGAGACGTATCAAGGATACCGGTGACGCTTCATTTGTAAAGTTCCCCTTCATGGACCCGATAGGCCTTTGATCGGTGAATTATTCTTCGCGCTTCAGTTTGGTCCTCGGGTAGCTCGTTATGGAGCAAATATCCGAGGAAGGGCTCGGTCCATGCGGCGATAACTGCCAAGACCTCGTGGGTCGAGTATGTTTCTTCAATAGATGAGCCTCCAACTATACCCTCGTCCTTCTCGGCTGCCGAAGAGTTTATCTTTCCGGAGTCCGTGGTGGCCGATGTGGTATCTCCGCCCTGCCAGATCACGGACGGCTTAAAAAGCCATTCCAAGAACGTGTTCTCTGGTACCGGGTCGCATTTTGCGCTCATTCTGGCGAGAACGTCGGCGGCTTGGTTGCTATCTCATGGTATATGATGGAATTCCAAGCCCTCGAAGCAAGCTGATATGGCTAGGACGGCGTTTTGATATGCCGTCATCTTGGGATCCTTTGCATCGATCTCACCGTTAACTTGTGAGATCACTAAGTTGGAGTCACCTCGGACCTCCAGACGCTGGATGCCCATGGATACTGTAATTCACAGGTCATGAAGCAAAGCCTCGTACTCGGCCGTGTTGTTTGAGTCCGCATACATGATTTGCAGGACGTATCGTATGTTGTCCCCAATGGGTGAAGTGAGGACTACTCCAGCCCCCAATCCGGCCAGCATCTTTGAGCTGTCAAAGTACATCGTCCAATGTGAACATCTACTATACTCTCTAGGGAGTTCGACCTCTGTCCATTCGGCCACGAAATCGGCTAGCACCTGAGATTTAATAGCTCGGCGTGGGCGAAATGAGATTTCGAAGGGGAGGAGTTCGATTGCCCATTTGGCAATGCGACCCGTTGCGTCTCTGTTATTGATTATATCGCCTAGGGGGACCTCGGATGCTACTGTGATAGAGCACTCTTGAAAGTAGTGTCGTAACTTCCGAGATGCCATGAAAACTGCATAGGCGATCTTCTGGTAGTGGGGGTACCTTGTTTTACACGGGGTTAACACCTCGGAAACATAGTACACGGGCCGCTGCACCTGGAACTTGTGGCCTTCATCGTCCCGTTCGACTACGAGGACTGCGCTGACCACCTAGTTTGTTGCCGAGATGTATAATAGCATCGGCTCGCCTATTCCTGGTGCTGCTAATATTGGGTTGGTGGCGAGAAGCCTTTTGATTTCTTCAAAAGCGTCTCCTGCCTCCTTAGTCCATTGGAAGTTTTTTGTTTGTTTCAACAGCTTGTACAGCGGTAAAGCCTTCTCCCCGAGTCGGGAGATGAAACGGCTGAGGGCGGCTACGCAGCCAGTTAGTTTTTGAACGTGCTTGAGCTCGGTGGGGATTTGTAGTGCGGACAAGGCACGGACTTTTGCCGGATTGGCCTCGATTCCTCTATGGGAAACAATGAATCCGAGCAACTTGCCTGCAGGTACCCCGAACACGCACTTCTCTGGGTTGAGCTTTATGTGATAAACACGGAGACTAGCGAATATCTCGCCGAGATCATTTACCAGCTGCTTGACGTCCTTGGTCTTGACAACCACGTCATCGACGTAGGCCTCGACTGTCTTGCCGATATGTTTTTCGAGGCATGTTTGAATCATGCGTTGGTATGTTGCGCCGGCATTTTTGAATCCAAATGGCATTGTGTTGAAGCAGAACGGTCAATAAGGTGTTATAAAGGTTGTTGCCTCCTGGTCAGATTCCTTCATCTTTATTGGATGGTATCCCGACTAAGCGTCCAGGAAACAGAGGGAGTCATGCCGCGCCGTGGCATCGATGATCTGGTCGATGCGCGGCAGTGGGAAGGGGTCTTTAGGGCAGGCTTTGTTAACGTCTTTGAAATCCACGCAAAGCCGCCAAGACTTGTCCTTTTTCGGCACCATAACCAGGTTAGCCAACCACTCACGGTGCTTGATCTCGGGTATGAACCCTGCTTCCAACAATTTAGCCAATTCCTCCCCCATAGCCTGACGCTTGGGTTCAGAGAATCGCCGAAGTGCCTGTTTGACTGGTTTAAACCCTTTTATAATGTTCAAGTTGTGCTCAGCTAAGTTCCGTGGGATGCCGGGCATGTCTGAGGGGTGCCAGGCGAAGATATCCCAGTTTTCCGGAAGGAAGTTTCAGAGGGCTTCGTCAGTTTCTGGGTCCAGCTGGGCACCAATAGATGCTATTTTACTCGGGTCTGTTGGGTGTACTTGAAATTTAATGATTTCATCTGCTGGCTTGAATGATGTTGACTTGGATCTTTCGTCCAGAATGACGTCGTCCAAATTGACCGTGGCCCGGAGTGCCGTCAGCTCTTCGGCTGCGAAGGCCTCTACCAGTGATTCGAGGGCAAGCGAGGCCGTTTTATTCTCAGCCCTGAGCGCCCTTTCTGGGTTCCTGGTGACGGTAATCACTCCATTTGGGCTCAGCATTTTTAATTTCATATATCCGTAATGGGGTATGGCATGGAATTTAATAAATTCCTGCCGCCCGAGAAGGGCGTGGTAACCACTTCGGAAGGGTACAATGTGGAATGTTAATTCCTCGGACCGATAGTTCTCGGGAGTGCCGAAGACCACGTCGAGAGTGATCTTCCCCTCACATCGTGCCTCCTTCCCGGGGATAATCCCCTTAAAAGTGATGAAGCTATGTTGGATGCGGGCTGTATCTAGTTGCATCTTGTCCAGGGTATCTCTATAGATGAGATTCAAACTGCTACCTCCGTCCATCAGCACCTTGTGCAGCCGGCATCCGTCCACTATTGGATCGAGGACTAGGGCGGCTGGGCACGGGGTTAGGGCGACTGCCGGTTGATCGCGCTCCGCGAATGTGATCGGCGTGTCTAACCACGCGGCCCGAGGTGTGTGCATCTGGGCGGGGCCGAGCTCGTGCAGAGCCCGTTTTCTTTGATTTTTTGATATGTATGTCTGGTAGATCGTCAGGACCTCGGCTAAGTCCGAGGAGTCTGTGGCCGAGCTAAGGGCGGGCCTGTTTGTGAGAAGGGCCTCGCCGCCCTTGGCCACCTGTCTTATGACCCAGCAAGCTCGAAGGCTATGCGTTGGAATTGTGTCAGATGATATGGAGTGAATATGGCATGGTTGATCCAGTAGTCTATCTAGGATGGTCGGGGATGCCGTTTTCCTCCTTTTGCGCCACGACTGCGCAAGTATAGGGCGCTTTGATGGCGGCCCGGGTGCGGAGTTGAATTCTTCTGAGCTGTTCCTGTTGGCTAATTCTAGGGCCAACCAGGTATCTTCAATGGTGCAGGACTTCGACACTAGCCCAGAGAGCTCTAAGAAAGTCTGAACCCGGCATCGAGCGAGGGCGTTTAACACACCCTCATCGTGACAGCTGTGCCGGAAGGCCGCGAGTGCTTCCATGTCCGGGCAGTCGGTTATCTTGTTCTTGACTAACAAGAATCTTGACCAAAACTGCCAAACTGACTCGTCGGCTCGTTGCTTTATGTAGATTAAGTCCCATACGTCGGGAGGGCCCGAATTACTCGGGCAATACTCGACGTGGGGGATGGGTGGGATCGAAAATCTCAGTCCGATTGGGGTGACCTCGAAGGTGCCCCCATGCTCCTTGCGGGAAAGAAGCGCAGGTGAGTCGGAGCTCAGCTCGACGCTTGACGCGCCGGTTTCATCGAGCCGCTTGCGCTTGTCTCGCAGGTGGGGGCTCGGATCCGAGGCTGCCTTTGTCCGGTCTCTATCGGCCGGGCTTGCGAAGGGAGCGTAACGCTCCAGAGAGATCTCCCGACCGCCTCCCACTACCTCAAAGGGGGGAAACGATCCGAAGTGTATGGAGCCGTTAGACGGTCCGTCGGTGAAGATCGCGGGTGCACCCAAGGTGCTGAAGGGACTTAGGCGGCCCATTGACGAAGCCATCGATCTCAGATGATCACACAACGAGCTCTCAATGAAAGCACCAATGTTGGTGTCAAAACCGGCAGATCTCGGGTAGGGGGGCCCGAGCGGTGAGATTGGATCAATGGCTTAACAGGGAACGTCGAACACGGAGATTTACCCAGGTTTGGGCCCTCTCGATGGAGGTAAAACCCTACGTCCTGCTCTTGTTTATATTGATGGTGTATCAAGGTACAGAGTTGATCTACCTCGAGATCGTAAGATGTGGTCTAAACCTATGGGTATGATGAATGATCGTGTCCCTATGGACTAAAACCCTCTGGTTTATATAGGCACCAGGGGTATCTAGGGTTACATATGGTCGGTTACCATTAAAGGAATACATGCCGAATCTTCATATCCTTGGGGTGTACGCCAAGTCTTCCGGAGTCTTTGCTCTTCAACGGGCCTCGAGTCCGGCCCATTGACTAATCACCTAGGCTGGGACCCCCAAGTCCAGGACACCGTCAGTTATTTCTTCGTAAAACTTCATACGTACGCATACCAGTCACCTATGTATGTTACAAAAAATATTCAGATTTTTTTCTAGTATATTTTTTGAATTTACTATTCATAAGAGCAAGTATAATAGGGTGATGTAAGCAGGCTATAAGGATTTAAATATTATATTCTTGCTTATAGTTGGAAGAGAGAGAAGAGAAGCGCACTGTAAGACTGGCCATAGTGGGAGTAACTTCAAGAGTAACATAAGCTCCAACTCAGCAAAATTACCAATGTGGCATTGAGTTAATGAGGAGAGACGCAAATTGAGTAATTTAGCTAGTTACTGTAACATCACATATCCCAATACAATATGAGTCTATAATGTAATAAATGAAGGTGTGCATGACACCACACTTATGTTACTACCCACAATGACGGTAGTAACATAGCATATGATAATGTGTATCTTACTCTTGAAGTTACTCTCCACTATGACTAGTCTAAACTAGTAGTCAGCTACAGCACGCGCTCCTAGAAGCATTGTGAGAGAAAGTGGTGGACCATGTAGTGATAAACTAGTAAAAGTTTATAGCTAACTATTGTATGAGTTGACTCTTAGGTTGGCTATAGATGACATGGCTACTAGATATAGCCGGGCGCTGGCCGAGAATGGCGTTTTGGCTCTCGGCCTCCATGGAGGCCGATATTTTGAAAATTTCAAAATTCAAAAATTTTGGTTTCAAAAAAATCTGAATTTTTTTGTACAAGTAAATAAGGATGTGAGGCGTATGTGCGTAAAATTTCAGGATGAAATACGTTGAAATGCGACCTATACAAAAAAGACAAATTTATGGTCTGGGAGGATGAATAGTATCATGTGTTAAACAACCCCAGATTTGTCTTTTTTGCACAGCCCTCATTTCAACGTATTTCGTCCTGAAAATTTACACAGTTGTGCACTATGCCTTCATCTATCTCTGTATTTTTTTTCAGAATTTTTTAAAATGTAAAAATATGAATTTTCATGAATATTAAAATTTGCATTTGAAGGCCTCTATGGAGCTCGGCCTCCAAAAGCAATTTCCGGGCGCTGGCTCTACTATTAACCATGCTCTGAGGGATGCGTGTGGAACGATGTTCACTAAATCCACGTCCATACAATTCGGACAAAATAAAAATAAAAATGAAGCTGCATGCTCCCTGCCTACTCCAATGTACAGTCTCTACCGAACACCCAGACACCTATATAAACCCGCCGGCTCCCACTCATCTTGCTGAATTAAATCCAAACCAAACCCCCGCACTTCAATTCAATTCACTC
This sequence comes from Elymus sibiricus, assembly GCA_039707655.1. Classification (NCBI taxonomy): domain Eukaryota; kingdom Viridiplantae; phylum Streptophyta; class Magnoliopsida; order Poales; family Poaceae; genus Elymus; species Elymus sibiricus. The sequence continues at coordinate 120,523,126 of CM077664.1, read as the reverse complement.
CATCAACACACGTACCCACCGCCAGCAACAACAGCTCACCGTCACACCTCAAACCAACCCGAAGGTGTGTCCTCCTCCGGTCCTCCCCCGTTCCAAATGGCGGCGGCCGCGGCAAAGCCCGTGCCAGTGGAGCGACTCGGGCAGCGCCTGGTAGCGCCGGCGGCTCCGACGCCGGAGAGCCCTCTGCGCCTGTCGTGGCTCGACCGCTACCCCACCCAGATGGCGCTCATCGAGTCGCTGCACGTGTTCAAGCCCGACATGGCCAGGGAGGGTGATAGCCCCGCGAGGGCCGTGGAGCAGGCCCTGGCGAGGGCGCTGGTGGAGTACTACCCGCTGGCGGGCCGCCTCGCGGTGACCGACGCCGGCGAGCTGCAGGTGGACTGCAGCGACGGTGGCGTCTGGTTCATTGAGGCTGCCGTCAGGTGTCGGCTAGAGGACGTGGACTATCTCGAGTACCCGCTCGCCGTCGACAAGGACGAGCTGCTCCCCCACCCGCGCCCCAAGCCCAGCCGCGAGGAGGAGAGCAAGCTCATCTTGCTAGTCCAGGTACTTGCTGGATTCGAGTAGCATTGTGCTGTGTCGGTGGATTTGGATTTTACTGCGCGCTAAACTGGGCGTGGTGGATGCGACGCAGGTCACGACGTTCGATTGCGGCGGCTTCGTGGTGGGGTTCCGGTTCAGCCACGCGGTGGCCGACGGGCCGGGGGCGGCGCAGTTCATGGGCGCGGTGGGCGAGCTGGCGCGCGGGGCGGGCCGCATCTCGGTAGCACCGGTGTGGGGCCGCGACGCGATCCCTGATCCGGCGGGCGCCCTCGTCGGCAGCCTCCCGGATCCGGCGGGCGCCAAGAGGCTCGAATACCTCGCCATAGACATCTCCGCCGACTACATCAACCACTTCAAGGGCCAGTTCGCGGCGGCCACCAGCGGCGCCCGGTGCTCAGCGTTCGAGGTGCTCATCGCCAAGGCCTGGCAGAGCCGCACGCGCGCCGCTTGCTTCGACGAGGGCTCCCCCGTGCACCTCTGCTTCGCGATGAACGCGCGGCCGCTCCTCCACGCCCGCCTCCCCTCCGGGGGCGCCGGCTTCTACGGCAACTGCTACTACATCATGCGCGTCTCCTCGACCGCCGGGAAGGTGGCGTCCTCCACCATCACCGACGTGGTCAAGATCATCAAAGAGGGGAAGAAGCGGCTGCCCTCGGAGTTCGCAAGGTGGGGCGCCGGCGAGATGGCCAGCGTGGACCCGTACCAGATCACCTCCGACTACCGGACGCTGCTCGTCTCCGACTGGACGCGGCTGGGCTTCGCCGAGGTGGACTACGGGTGGGGCCCCCCCGCCCACGTCGTGCCGCTGACAAACCTGGACTACATCGCCACGTGCATCCTCGTCAAGCCCTGGGTCCACAAGCCAGGCGCCCGGCTCATCACGCAGTGCGTGACGCCCGACCGTGTCGCCGCTTTCCACGACGCCTTGGTGGACACCAACTAGCTCACCACTGTCTCCCCACGCTCGTCCTCCGTTTCGTTCACGGCTCGGTTTCCTTCCCTCCTATTTTTACACTGGTAATGACTAGTTAGTGTTTAATTACAGCTTGGTGAGCGAAAGTAATGGTAAACCGAGCAAGAATAATGGCAAACAGGTAGTGAAGAAACGTATAAAGTGGAAGAAGAATACGCGTAGATATGGGGGACAGGTAGACACAGCTAGTAGATGGTAGTGGGCAATGGTGAGATTGGTATAGGATGCCTTTGGGTGGTCTTGGTGGCGTTGCTTGAAGTGTATACTACATCCTTTTCTTCTTTTTCTTTTCTCTTTTTGGTGGGTTTTGATTGAAGGATCGAAGCTGGGCTTGGTGGGAAGCTACCAACTAGTCTCCCCTCGACTTGTGTACTGTACTGTTCATTTTTTTTTCGAATATAAACCCGCAAGGTGTACAGACTATTCTCTAGTGGTTTTTGTCCATATAAATTAGCTAATTCTACATAATTAATGGTATAATGTGAAAAACAGCTCATCTTGGTGTTGTCTTTTTCACAGGTTAGAAAATATCTGTGTTTTTAACAAGATCTGCGGGTATAAACTTGACTTCATAGCGTACATGTATGAAACGTTTGAAGAAATCTTCACAGTACTTACATGCGAGTACAGTATCATTTTGCTCCAACTTTTGGCATCATTTGGTCCAACGTCCACACTACCTGGCTGCTAGAGTGCTAGTCCTTCCCAAGGTCCCTTTTTCTTTTCTTTTCTCCGTAAATTCCTTCCCAAGCATGGAGTCGCTATTATTCTTGACCCGTCAATTTATCCTGTCCTTGCAATCCAGCTGGCTGGCATAGACGAACAGAGTATGAAGTGCATGACAGAGGTGGTCATCGTCTATGCATACTCTTCCTTCTACCGTTCCACGACCGACAAAATTGGAAGAACAGGCGACCTTCTTTTTTGCAACCGGTGATTTGACCTTTCAGTTCCCGTCTGGTGACCAATTAAGTAGGTAGAAATGCCAAAGGTGGTTCATCTTTACCGAACAATCGGCTTGAAATTTCTGTGCAGAACGTCCCGCGTTCCAAGCAATCTAAAGTAGTTCATCGAATGATAAGTTGATGCAGCCAAAGCCTCTGTTGTAGGGGTTGGTGCCTTGGTGATGAGAAGGAAAATCAAGAGTGAAGTAGCAAAGCAGCAAAGGTGTACCGTGTACGTCCTCATGTTAGAGACAAGGGAATGGTCACGACCTCGGTGCTGTTGGATGATAGCGCGGAGCCAACGACCCAAGTACCAGGATGACGCTTCTCGCGGGTGTCGAATGTGTGACACGATTTCGACGTGACCAATTGTTAACTGTGCAGGTAGTGTCGTGTTGCTGATTTAGTGCTGGACCTTCGCCGCTTGGAATCTTTAGCTGCTTTGGTTGCTTGCACGGAACCTAACCAGCGCACACAAGTGTCGGTGAGCCTATAACAGATCGTGGTAGACGTACATGGGAGATTGGGAGGGAAGCCGCCACCGCATACCGGGACCTCTCAAATCACCCTATACGCTTGGGATGACGCTTTGGTCCCTGTCCGATCATAAAATAGCCACCCAACCAGAACCCTCAAACCGGTTATAAACGTTCGGCTATCTGGCACCCCCTAAATCCAGTCCATATTTTGGGCGGATATGGGACGGACCGAACGCACCCGGACGCATTCGCCACGTCAGGCCAGCCCCTGCCGGCCCATCCCGTCCTCACATATACACCACCTTGGACCAAACCCTAAGCCCCCATCAACACTCTCGAACGCTACACTGCCCGTCTCCTCCACATCCCTCCCCGTCCCACCCCACTGTCCCCTCCTCTTCACATGGTCAGCTCCGGCGACAAGGGCGACTCCGACAGTGAGACACACCCAGTCGGCTGGGCGGCGCTCATGGAGGAGGACTCGATCTAAGCGCCATCGGACGAGAAGCCCACATTCCGTGTCGCCTTCCGTCGCTTGCCTGTGGACAAGGGCGTCTCTTCGAGCTCTGCCCCACCCCCACCCCCCCTGGATCGTCCACCATGGTGAAATTAGTCACGCCGGCAGTAGCCGTGAGCGTAATTACTCCGTGCCGTCCCCCGTCATCCTGCGTCGGTCATCGCCCCCATCCACTATGTTTCACAAGTCAAGGGCATAGAGATGTTAATCCGATAGTATGGACTCAGGGATGGGGATCACCGAGTCGGACAGACCCACTTCGAGACGCAACGATATATTGCCATCTCTTAGTCTTAAGTCCAGTGTATAAGTCTTGTCCTAGACATGAGGTCTTCACATGTTCTCAGGATGAAGACCGACTCACTTAGGGTTCTATTAAATGCCTCATAACTGGTTAATATAAAGGCAACTTTCGGTTGAGTCATGAAACATGTCACGAGACATGGTTGGCCAAGATGAGACGTGCCCCTCCTACTCGGAGAGATATTCTCTGGGTCCTCACGAGTGATCATATTCAGAAAGCATGACCATGCGACTTGGTTTAAGTGTTAACCCATTACAAAACTATGTCTAACAGTTTCATGAAGAGAGGGCGAGCTACCAAAAAGGGTGAAAAGTGTGATCCTTGAGCTCGGTAACATATATCGTGAAGCAAAAGGAATGGTGCATATGACACATTGTCTAGGTTCACCAATATGACTTCGCACACACATGGATGTTCACATGTTCTGTTAGGAGCCGCTAGCAACTATCGACTCGGGTTATGTCCATGTGTACGTGAACCTATACGGTCGCGCTCAAGGGGAAGGAGCCCACTCGGATTGGATCCCGGTGGAAACTGACCATAGAGTTCTAATGGGCCAAGTGTTGAGCCCACCTCAGACATCACTACTAGGGAAAACCCTAGCAGTAGCGCTGGTTTTTTGCCTACCAGTAGCGCCCCCCCCCCCCGCGCTACTACTACGGCGCTACAGCTAACTTGTAGCAGTAGCGTTGGTTAGACCAGCGCTACTGCTATCCCTACTTAGCAGTAGCATTGGTTTGTGCAGCGCTACTGCTATATAGCTGTAGCGCTGGTCTAATTCCCGCGCTGCTAATATACCAGCGCTACTGCTACTTGTCAACCAGCGCTACTGCTAACGTTACGCATAATTTTTTTTGGGTACGTATTTGCGATGTCTTTGTACAGGGTTTATACAATAGTCTAATCATATCATGAACAAACAATATTCTCATCATATCATACACATAATAGTCTCATCATATCATCACATCATCCGAAACAAATGATGTCTCTCATCATCATCTCGATATAGCAATACAAGTTACGTGACATGTCTCGAATACAAGCAACTGCATGGTCATCACATACACATGTTTCATTATCTATATCTAAACTATGATATAGAAGAGAAGAGCGATCACTATGAGCAAGAGCGCGATAATGTAGTAGTTCTTGAGGCACCGGTTCCTTTCCCTCTCTCGCGCTAGCGTGAACCTCAAGTAACTATCTTCCGCTTCGGCTCTGCTATCGAACCCTCTCTGGCTGCCGCCCGGGAACCGGTACACCTGGACCTGACACTCAGGCCATTCGTCGTACACTCCTGGAACCTTCCCTACGTACACGGCGTAGCACATCTTCGCCATCGATGATTTATATACCTGCATCGTCACATGATGAATTCATCGATAATATGCAACATAATATATAGTTTAGCAACACAAAGAGACAGGGTTAGCAAAAATAGAAGCAACATATCGTAAACATAAATAACAAAGTTCATCGTACCCAAACTAATTAACTAGAGTGATCTACGCTAGTTGAGGAGGACGGTTTAATTACATCACAAAGTTTCGTCGTGCATAAATTCAAAGTTTCGTCATAGAGAAAGTAGTGACTAAACGGACACATTGTCATCGTCAATCACTCCAACATGTCGTGCCATCCTTCCAAATCAGGGAGGAAGGACCCGAGCGACGTGAAAGGCTTCAGGTCGAGACGCTGAGCGGCTACGCGTGTTCGGACGTCTTCCCGCGACATTTGCCCTTCTTCGTAGAACATCCCTGTTTTTTCGACGACCTCCTTCATGATGACTTGGGCAAGTTCATGCTGGATGTGATAGAACTCAGCTCGTAGTCGATGATCAGGTACATTTCCTAGTTTCTTGGCCCATTGTAGAATATCGGCATCGCCGGATTTAGGTGACATGCGAAGATTCTGCCGATCCCTTGTACTCCAGCATGTGGTGGATGACGTAGAATCCATCACTGAGAATACCATTCGGTTGCTGGATGCAGCAGAAGTCGGTCTTATGGGCGAAGCAGGGCGCGCGGTTCTTTGTCCTCTTGACCGTGATCTCTCCACCCCGTTGGCGGTAGCTTAAGATAGCACTGTCGAGAACACTCTTGATGTGTGTGTAATCCTTTTTCTTTATGTTCTTCGACGAGTCCAAGTAAAGAGCGTGGGAGAATCGGGGGTTAAGAATGATGAGGACGGCGCGCCCCTCGCTGCGCAAAATAAGTACACCTCAAATTAGCCTCCACGCGTGCAAATGAATGATTGAAATTTACGAAAGTATTTATGTGTCACAGAGGATATCCGCGGATGACTTACATGGGATGATAAGGCAGGAGAATCGTCTCCTTGTCCTTATTGGCGACCATGAAGTCGGCGATGTAGGTCCTCGCATATTTACGGTGCTCTGCGCAGACTGCCAAGAAGGCCTCGTGCATAAAGTACGGGTCCGCGACTGAGATATAAGATATTTGCTCGCGCCTGATGATGTAGTTCATGTACAAGGCATAAAGGCGGACGAACGTAAAATCCAGCTTTGTCATGTGAATCATGTCGAAGAGGTAATCAAATCGAAGGAAGAACTTATCCGCGGGGAATGTCTGGACGTACAACCTTTGCTGCGGCACGTTAACCACGTAGAGCGGGTATCCTGGATTTGTCGAGACGAGAAGGCTTTTCTCTCTCGACAGCACATCGTCATGAAGTCTCCTTAGATCGCCATCTATGCCCTCTAGCGCTGCCTTAGGTAGGATCGGATCACCGGGGACATGGAATTTCGCCGCACCTTTGATAGGTATACGGTCTGCAACCCGAGGCTGCGGAGGCGGCTGGCTGATAGAAGCAGCTTTGTCGCTAGTAAGGCCTTTCCTCGGTCTCTCCCTATGCTTCTTGGGTGCCGGAAGTGAGCCTAACATACCGTCCCTGACCCCCGCCCCCAGTGTTGTCGGGCTCAGCATTGCACGACCCTCACATTGTTGATCCTGGGTTGAGGCGGCATCTGGAGGTGTGTCCTGCGAGGATTGCATGAAGAGAGACTTCTTACAATCAGCCTTAAGACGTTCCTGCTCCGGCAATTCAGGCATCAACTCATCACGCTCAAAGCCTGAGTCATACTGCTAAGCCATCAATCCTCCGTCGTCATAGCCGCCGGTATTGATAAACCGTAGAGGGTCATCATCCTCGTCCATGACATCATCCATTGCTTCTTCGACGACGGCGACGTCATCAGCCACTAATGGAGCCTCTTCCTCACGTCGTTCGCTATCACCCGGCACGACAGGCGCCGTTAATTGGGTAGGTGGGGTGGTGGTGTTCATACCTTGCTGAGGCTTGGTCGTTGGTGTGCTCCCGGCCGCCTCTAGACGAAGGAGATTCTTCGGCCACAACAGGACCCAACTCTTGCAATCGCCAAGCCGCGGCGGGGTCTCGTCGTCATCTCCCCCTAGTGGTACCGGAGGAGCCAAATTCTCGTGGCCCGCTTTGACACTGGCCACGGAAACCTTGAAGACGCCAGGGGGCATCGGCCGGCTGTGGAACGAGCGATCCTTCGGCTTCACTATCGTTGCCTTTCCCATGTCCACCTTCTGGCCGCTGATGGTGTACAGTATGGTGCACGGGGTTTCGTCGGCCTGCGAAGACATGTCTGCGACGTCAGACATCCGAAAGGCAATGGAAACGGAAGATTATATATATGTTGAAGAGGGCCGGTGTGACAGGTAGTTACCGTGAGGGCGTCGAGCTCAGCCAAAGACGAAGCCCCGCCGAGCATGCCAGAGACGGAGGACGGGCTGCTATGAGCAGGTGCGGGAGCAGGTGTGGGAGTAGGTGCGGGAGCAGGTGCGGTGGCGTGAGCAGGTGCTGGTGCGACGTTCACCGAGTTGCACCCGACGAAGCTGGGAAGGGGAAAGTCCGCTGCCTCTTTATCTGGATTTTGCTTCGTCCATTCGACAATTGCCGGAACCAAGGCACCAATCGAAGCTACAAGTTCCTCTCTGTAGACAGCTACCGCTGCTTTGACTGCCTCGCTCACCAACTCAGGTCGTATCGCTTCTTTGGTCTCAGCTGTTCTCTTATCGACCGCAATCTCAACCTTCTTGTCGATGTTCTTTTCGTTTAACTTCCATCTCTGCTTTCTCTCCTTGGCGTCCTCATGGTAGTAGTACTTCCATGTGGCGCCGTCTCCGACGGCGTGCACATGTCCATACGACGGCCGCTTGTCCAATGGGAGTCCTTTCATTAGGTTCAAGGCTCGGTTGAAAGGGGTGTCCCACTTGGGCCTCGCCGACGACTCAGACGACGAGTCGCTTTCGGCCGCCATCCTGTGTTGCTCTTTCTGCAAAAGGAACGTGGATCGTTTACAAATGTGACTAAACGTGTAGTCGAATTGATTAGAAGCTAAAATAAGGTGGTAAAATAATAATTACCAGCAGTCTCATGAACTCCCTCGTGGGCGTGTCCGTTTTGAAAACCTTATTTACTGGGTCCCAAGTGTATCGGGCCCTGATGAAGTCATGCTCCTGCGGGACGGTGAACTCCGCCAAGGGGTCTGGGATCCCCGCGGCTTCACGTTTCGCGTCCTCCTTGGCCCATATGGGCCTCTTGCCCGAGTAACCACGGCTTCCGAGGCGGTGGTACCCCGTGTTCCTTTCCTGAAGCCCCTTCATGTACTCCGACTTTTCTTTGGCAGCTTCGGCAACGCAAGCCGCCTTGAATATTTCGAACTGCTCTTCCGTAATTGTCGGATTATCCTTTACAATCTCGGAGTAGGGTTCCTTTTTGGTGATCTGACTTTTCACCCTTACTTTCCAGGCGGACAGCGCGCCGCTAAACGTTCCCATGGCTCTGTTGTTTATCTTCTTCATTCCCTTGTCTAGCCACGGTGATGGATATTTGGTTTCATCCCGGTCGGGGAACATGAATCTCTGGTGCAACTTCGTTAGGAGGAAGTGCTCCATATTTGGTATCTTCCTTAAGTTTTCGTCGTTGATGCTGGCAGTTTCCCGTAGGATGCATCCTATTTGATTGCCGTAGCACTTGCGCACTTCCTCAGGCTCTGTTGCCTCGAAATTGCCGGGGTCCACCGCCGTGACCACCAGTCTTCCGGTGCCGAGCTGGTTTGGGCGTCGTATCCTCTTCGCTTTCGGTTCTTTACCGGCTAATTCGCCAGCATCGGTGCCGGTTTTCGGCGCCGGTGTCGGTGCCGGTGTCGGTGTCGGTGCAACCCTCGGATGTGACAGGGGGGCCTGCAACAACCGTTGTTCGTCCAGATACTCGAAAAAGTTGTGTGCCGCCTCGTAGACGTCTTCGCAGTTACCAGAACCCCCGCCTTCGTCGTCATTAGCCATGTTTCCTACGATTAAGTCTGCTCATTTAATTCTAGACCTAATAAAATGAATAATGACATAAAAAAGGCCCTATGTTTTGCCGGAATGTTGATTCATTCCCGTTCCGTCAAATCCCGGGCACTCGATATGTCCTAGTTTCTAGCACAAGTCATGCCGCAATTCACGGAAAATTTCGGCATGACCTTTGCTAAAAAGTGGACAAATCGAGCGCCTAAAATTTTCCTGAACGGAAATGAATCAACATTCCGGTAAAACATAGGCCACTCGGAATCAGATTCCCTGCAAACAAGAAAAGGCCACTTGGGCACATTCATAGGCCACTTGGGCACAATCGAACAATTCAAATTTCCATATAACAGGACCACTTCAAGAAAATATAGAACTTGAAGAAAATTTGCTATAAACCCTAGAGCATTGGGTCGACAGCAACTCTCTCATACTGTCCTAATTTGCAACTCTCTCATACTGTCCTAAAAAAATATTTAGTTAACTACATTGGGTCCACAGCAAGATTATTTCTATATTGAATTTTTGATCTAAACTAATTTTTTTCTCTAAAATGAATTTATATAAACATTTGACGAACCCTAATCTTCTGTCCACAACAACTACAACTACTTAACCATCTACAACTACTTAAGCAAGCATCTACAACTACATAAGCACAGGAACCATAAACATTTGATGAACCCTAGCTAATTTGATGAACCCTAAAATTTCATGAACCCTAGGAACCCTAGCTAGGTAGAGGTAGGGGAGGAGGAGGAGGAGGAGGTGTAGGCATGGTCACCTCGGGCGTCGAGGGAGGTAGGGAGGAGGAGGAGGTCGGAGCGGCCGAGGGCGCAGCGGAGGTGTGGAGGAGGTCGTCGGCGTAAGGCGTCGGGGTCAACCGCGCGGCATCGGGGTCGGGGCTCGGGAGACGGCGAGGGAGGGGGCGCGACGGCGGCGACGCTGGAGCGCTGACGGTGGCGACGGAGACAGGAGGAGTGGGGATTTGGGGGAGAATTGGGGGAGAAAGGAGGGAAGGCCGCGCGGGGAGGCGGTTTAACTCAAAATAGTAGTAGCGCGGGTTCCAACCCATGCTATAGCTAACTTAGCTATAGCGCGGGTTAGAAACCCGCGCTACCGCTATAGTAAGTAGCTATAGCGCGGGTTCTAAACCCGCGCTACTGCTATAGTAATTAGCTATAGCGCGGGATCTAAACCAGCGCTACTGCTATTTCTTTCTCCATTTTCTTTTTTTTTAAATTTTTTCTGTTCATTTTCTTTTTTTCCTTTCTCCTTTTCCTTTTTTTTCATTTTCATTTCTATTCCTTTCCTTTTTATTTCTTTTCCTTTTTGGTTTACTTTTCCTTTTTCTCCTCCGAAAGACGACCGAGCCGACGTTGTCCGATATGCATGGTGGGAAGGGGATATATACAATGTATATAACTAAGGCAATATATATTACATCATTTGGCCGATAAAGGTTATGTGCGTATACAAAATAGGAACATATATATAAATGATGGTTTCTCAGTGTCGACGTTGCCGTTTCTGAGTGAGCTTCTTTCCTTTCTTGTTCGCTGCCGAATAATTGAGCCCCTTGTTGTGACTTTTCCTTTTCCATGGAGTACGATTTTTATTAGGTAATGTAGTCTTGCTTCATCTTTTGACATATGCTTCATCGTCATCGTCATCTTCCCTCATCGGGTCGCCGTACTGGTCGTAATCTTCCTCGTTAGCGACTCCATCCATTCCGACGATGCTCCTTTTGCCTCTCCTCACGACAACACGGCTGGGATTGCTCGGGTCGGTTATGAAGAAGCATTGTGTCACGTGCTTAGCGTGTACCCATGGCTCAGTTTTGGCGATGACGTTCACGGTAGCTGTGCTCTTCGCGTCGGGTATAGACATGGTAGTGAAATATCGGTTTTCTCTTTCGACGGCCTTAGCCCATCTGACACGGAACATCGTCGCACTATGCAGTCCAGCGTAGTCAAGCTCCCAGATCTCTTCGACCCTTCCGTAGAATCTTTCAGTTGCGCCGTTGTCGCCGGTCATGCATTCCATCGTCACCCCTGAGTTCTGGTAATCATTGTCTATATCTTTGGCCTCCATGTAGAACGTGTATCCATTGATATCATATGCCTGATAGGTCGCGAGGTTGGCCGCGGGGCCATGTGCTAAGGCGTGTATGCGCAATCCGTCTGCACTGCCCTCTTTCGGGGGATTAGCAAGAACATGCTCTTTGAACCAACGCAAGAAAGTGGAGTTGTGCTCTCTAGTAACTTCGGCGTCCGTCTTGTTTAGCCCCTTGTCACGGTACTTCTTTGCGATGGTTTCTTTGTGCAGTGCCACGAAAGGATCTACCACGTCTAGGTGTTGTAGCACTACTAAGTTTGCTATGTCCAAGTCGTTGCGTCGACCCGAGTGGTCCACATGCAATTCCCTCCGGCCGTTCATGTGACCTTCTCCTCCGAGCCTCCCAAGGTGCTTGTTGACGGGCAAGCCAACAACAGGGTTTTCGCCACCTAGATAATTCTCGCAGAAGGAGATGCACTCTTGGGTCAGATAGCCCTGCACGATGCTTCCATCCGGACGGGACATGTTACGAACGAATCCTTTGATGACCCCATTCATCCTCTCAAATGGCATCATGCTATGAAGGAATGACGGCCCGAGGTCGATGATGTCGTCCACAATGTGGACACAAAGATGCACCATGACGTCAAAGAACGCGGGCGGGAAGTAAATCTCAAGCTCATTTAGTATGACAACGATCTCTTCCTGTAGCCTTCGGAGTTGCTTCACACAGATCGACTTTCGAAAGATAACGTCGAAAAAGTTGCAGAGACCAGTAAGCGTCTCACGGACGTGCTTGTCCATTATCCCACTAAGGGCAACCGGAAGGATCTGAGTCATCATCACGTGACAGTCATGAGACTTCATCCCGCTGAACCTTTTCTTCTTGGTGTCTAGAAATCTGCTTATCTTCCCACAGTAACCGGAACTAACTTTGATTCCGGTAAGGCACTTGAAGAATTGATCAATCTCCTTCGGACTTAAGGTGAAGCAAGAAGGGGGGCAATAATTCTCTTCCTTCTTGTTGACTTTTTTGCCCCTGTCCCCCGCATCCGTCTCCGTCTCCGTCTCCTCCGACTTTTTACGGGGCGGCATGTGGAGATCTGCCCTGATGTTCAAATCTTCCAAGTCTCTTCTTGCCTTCGGCCCATCCTTGGTCTTATCCGGCATGTTCATCACTGTTGCAAGCAAGCTCTCAAGGACATTCTTCGTGATATGCATTTGATCGAGGCAATGAGGCGTGTCGAGTTTGGGCCAGTACTCCAAGTCCCAGAAAACAGACCTCGTCTTCCATACCTTCAGCAGCGGCTCCGACGCCTTTTTCATCTTTCCCGGCGTGGGGCACTGTTCCCAGTTTTTCAACAGCTCATTGATTTCGGCGCCGCTCCTCTTACGTGGAGGTCCTCGATGCTCAGCCTCACCATTGAATAGATCTCCACAGTTTCTCCACGGGTCATCCTTCTCGAGCCATCTTCGATGCCCCATGTACACGATTTTCCCAGACCCTCCATCTTTCGTTAGCTGCTGAGACGTTGTATCATCCATGCACCGGGTGCATCCGCAATATCCATGGCACACCTGGCCTGCGACATATCCGTAACCGAGATAGTCGTGCACCGTCGTTATCAGCGCGGCTCTCATATAGAAATAGTTGCCTTTGCTGGCGTCCCATGTCTTGGACAGTGTTTTCCATAACGTGTCTAACTCCTCTTTCAGTAGCCCCAGATACAGATTAATATTATTTCCCGGTTGTTTCGGCCCTTGAATCAGCATGCTCATGTGTATGTACTTTGACTTCATGCACAACCAGGGGGGAGGTTGTACATACATACAAACACGGGCCATGTGCTATGGTTGGTGTTCTGGTTGCCAAACGGATTCATTCCATCGGTACTCGTGCCAAGCACGATGTTCCTTGCATCATCTGCAAAATATGCATATTCGGCGTTGAATGCTCGCCACTGGCTAGCATCCACGAGGTGTCTCAGCTTCGGATCATCTCCGTCGTCAGGCTTCACCCTCTCCGCGTGTCAGCGCATGAGCTTTGCTTCCTTAGGATCTACGAAATAACGCTGCAGACGAGGAGTGATCGGTAAGTACCATACAACTTTCTGAGGAGATTTCTTCCTGGTTTTCTTGTATCGAGAAGCATTGCACACCGGACAGCTGGTTTTTTCCACGTGCTCCTTCCGATAAATGATGCAATCGTTGATGCATGCATGGTATCTAATGTGGGGCAGATCAAGAGGGCACACGATCTTCTTGGCCTCATCGACACTAGTAGGACACAGGTTCCCCGCGGGAAGAACTTTATTATGTAGATACTTCAAATGCTCATCGAGGCTTGCGTCTGTCCATTTGTTTTTGGCCTTCGTCTTTAGAAGTTCGAGCGTGAAACTCAAGCGGGTCACCTCGGGATCGCAACCGTCATACAATGGAGTCTTCGAGTCTACCTCCAGTTGCGCCAGCTTGGCCTCCTCTCTAGAAGCAGCTCTGTCACTACTCGTATTCTTGCGAAGCAGGTCTCGAACATGAGGGTCCTGCACGACTGAACTTAGTCGCGTCGAAGACTGCGGCGTGTCCGCCTCTTCTCCGCCGTGTCCGGCCTCTTCTCCGCCGTGTATGGCCTCTTCCCCGCCGTGTCCGGCCTCTTCTCCGCCGCCATGTCCTGCGCCCTCGTCTTCGGGTCCATCGTCGGTCATCTCTTCGTCTAGCCCCATGTCGTTATTGCCTGCCATGTGGACATCCTCATCATCATCTTCAATTATCCACCGAGTATAGCCATCCATGAAACCATGCATGAGCAGGTGCGCCTTCAAACTCCCATGGTCAAAGGGGTCCAAGATGACGATTAGTTTGCATCTTCTACACGGACATAAAATCCTAGTCCGGTTATTTGAATACATGTCGTGCACCGCGGATCGCAACCATCTTTCCACCACCCTTCCACTGACCTTCATGATTGCCTGCGCGGTATAATAAGCAAAAAAATTATTACCATGCATGCATATGCATACATCAAAGTCATACAAAAATTTGGCATGACCTTCCCTAAAAATAGGACATATAGAGTTTGCCCGAAATTCGCCGAAATGGAAATAAATCGACATTTCAGCAAAACATAAGCAACTCATGTCAAGCACGATCCGACAAATACACATAGGCGGCAAGTCATGCCACACGCACATTCCCACCATCATAGCGCAAACACATATATTTCCATTCTTGCAAAGCACAACTTTTTACTCACCTATCGTCCCGAGAGAGGGATCGAGCACACGGTAGCTATAGATGGCTGATGCCGCTATCTAGGGATCGAAAGTAGTGGACAAAGATGCATGGCTTACTTCTAAAATGGGTAGATCTAGTTGGAAGGAGATGCTCTACCTAACTAGTGGAGAGGGAGGGAGAGCTAGCTAGTGAGACAAAGGTAGGAGTGGGGAAAGGGAAGGAGGGAGAGACAAATAAAGTGAGGAAGAAGTTAGAGAGAAAGAGAGGTCATTAATGGAGGAGATGGTGGATGGGGGCATTAATGGGGAGAGAAGAGAGATAGGAGAAGTAAGAACTAAGTGAGGGAGCTAGAGGAGGGAGAGGGGAAAAGGGGAGGGGGAGGGTGGGGAAAAGGTGGCTGCTACGCATACCAGTAGCGCGGTATTGCTAACAAAGCTACTGCTAAGCTCTATAGCAGTAGCGCGTGTCGGTAGCCCATTGCTACTGCTAAGAGGGGCCCACCTGCTGGCACCGTGCACACATAGCGGTAGCGGTGTGCCACCGACACGCGCTACTGCTACGGGAATAGTAGTAGCGCTGGTTTTTGTCGGACGCTACTAGTACGGGCAGCCCCGGTGGGTGACGATGGGACCACTTAGCAGCAGCGCTGGTTCACAGGCCAGCGCTACTGCTACCTTCCTACCTGTAGCGCTGGTAAGTTCCACGCGCTACTACTAAGCAGCAGTAGCGCTGCGACCCAGCCCCGCGCTACTGCTCAGGTTCTATCTATAAGCTTTCTCCTAGTAGTGCATCTATGTAAGTGGAGGGGTGAAACCCTGGAAAGGGTTCGACCAGTCCCACGACCTAGCCATCGCCACTCCCATGCCCACGTCATGTGATCGGACGTAGCAGTCCGCCGATGTTTCTCCCTGCATATGCAGATACCTTGGAGGCATTACATCTGCGACGCTCTAGCAAACTTTTCGAGGGAACCGCGAGGAAGTGTTCAAGGGATCCGTGAGGAGATGTTTGAGAGATCTGCAGGGAGGAGACGGGGACGCGCATAGCCAACTCTACAACATCAAGGAGGCGGTGTTCAAGGGATCCGCAACTATGACTGTGCGGCTAGTGGGAAAACTCATTCACATGATCTATCTCCACAACATGTTCCTTTTTGCGCGATGCAATTTTCATTGTGTGCTAACATAGCGTACCACGTGTCCAAACAATAGAAACTTACAAAAATGCAAAATTTAAAACAGTGTTCAAGTTTTTTTTTAAATTCACCTTTTTATCATGAATTATAAAATGTTTGCGAGTTAAAATAAAAATGGCTCCATAATTTCAAAAAACAATAATGAATTTCACGAAAAATATGAATTTAAAAAATGTTCATGACTTTTTCTAAGATCATGATTTTAAAAGCAGCTCATGAAATTTTTTTAAAAAATCCCAAATTTTAAAAATTGTTCCCAATTTTTTTAAAAAAATCTTGACTAAAAAAATGTTCATGAATTTAAAAATGTTCTGAATTTGAAAAATATTCTATATTTTATAAAATGTTCTTGAATTTCAGAAAAAAAATACAAATCAAAAAGCGGACAAAGAAGTAGAAGAAAAAAATTAGAAAACCGAAAAAGGGTAACACGGACAAAGAGAAACATAGAGAAAGGAAAAGACTAATAAGGGTGAGGGAAGGAACATAACACCCTGAGCGGTCCGGCCTATTTGAAATATGTCCTAGAGGCAATAATAAATGTTATAATTAATTTCCATGTTCATAATTATGTTTGTGTTCTGTGCTATAATTGCAATAGTTTTCGAGTCTATATATCCAAGAGGTTCACAGGAAAACCCATGTGCATGTGTGAAATAATAAACGGTAAAATAGATTCCTAATCTCGCCTCTAAGATTAGCTCAGGTGTTGCATGATGGTTCCATTTTGATCATGGGCATGACAATGCCGAAAACTTTGAGGACACAGTGTTAGAAGAACATTTGTGTTGAACAGACCCAATTGATGTTATGCTATGAGATCCATTCATCACAAGTTAATGGTTTATAACATAGAGAAAGTTAACATTCGCATAATTCCTTAGACCATGAGAGTATCGAGTTCCTTACCATATGATGCACTTTGGGGTTTGTCTAATGTCAACCGTAACAGGGTGATCATAACAGCATCTTACAGGTTCATCGAAAAGTATGACAAGGGACTAGATAGCTCAAGACTGGGATTTGCTCCTCCGGCAATTGAAAGATATTCTTTGGGCCCTCTCGGCGTCACGGTATCCATCATCGTCTGGCCAGACACAATGTAATTTGATCACAGGGATGCCGGAACACGGGAACAAGAAAAGAGAACAAAACCAGTAACGAGGAAACTGGCATGGTGAACAATTGTTGATTCACGGGGATGCTGATAAATATCACCTCGGACTTTTGTAATATATCGTGAAGCAAAAGGAATAGCACACGATAACTACATGTTCACTCGAATATCATTTGCGTGGGTATAGGGGTCAATATGGATGTCCACGGTTCCGCTATTGATCATTGATTGGAAGGAGTTCCGGTCATGTCTATACTTCACCGAACCTATTGGATCACACGCTTAAGGTTCATCGATCTGCTGAGTACTAGGTGATAAGGGGCTTGAGGGATAGTCACTGGAAAAGTTTCAGAGATGTTGAAAATGTTTCGGAGAGAAAACCGGAAGTGTTTCGGAGTAACCAGAAAAGTTTCGAGGAAAACCACAAAAACCATCAAGCCGGAAAATTTCGAAGTGTGCCGGGAATTTTTTGGAGGGTTCCGGGACCTCCCAGGTTTTTTTGGGAGGCCCCAAGGGGCAGCACACACAAAGGACCAAGTGTTGGGAGGTGGTTCCCCCATTGGGGGACAACCCTCCTCCTTTTGTGGGATGTGTTGGAGGGGCGTCCCTTTTGGGGGCAGCCCCCCTTTGTGTGGAAAGTTTTGGGAAGGGGGGGGGGGCTTTGGGGCAGCCCCCTCCATGTGATGCGGCTAGAGGTGGAGCCTTGGGCGGCAACCCCTTTTTTTTATGGAACAATGTTGGGTAGGGGCCCCCCTTCTAGGGACAACCCCTCCCCTTTTTGTGGGACGTTGCTGGTGAGGGGACCTTTGGGATGCTTCCTTTCACCCCCACCCCTCCCCTCTCCATCTATAAATAGAGGAGGTCAGCCACAATTCACACATAAGTTGAGCACTTGAGCTCTCAAACAATGGCATGCAATGATCTGCCTTCTCTCTCTCTAGCTACCTCACGAAATAGTTTTATTGTGATGCAAGGCTACCTAGTCTCTGGTGGCGATTAGTTCTGGGTGCCGACACACTGTTGGATCGGTGACACCATATGCGTGCAACCCGGTGGAGAGATCGTACTTCTGATCTTTGTTCGAGGGAGAAAATTCTCGCGGTTGGAAGGTTGTAATCCTAGTTGCGGGAATATGCACCAACGATCTTTGCCAACTCTTCTTTCGCTGCACTTCGAGTTGATAACGACCGGATCTAACCTTGTACGTAGTACGATTTGTTTCTTGCTGTGTTACCCAACAGTGGCAGCATGAGCCGTGCTATGCGTAGATGCAAGTTACAATCTAGAATCCATGAGATGTATGGGAATTGAACAAAAGTTATTTTTGTAGTAGATTAGATCAATTGCTTAAATTTTTTTAATAGATGAGATTTATTACTTAATAAATTCTATGCGAGTAGTAGATAAGATCTATTGTCAGTGGATGCAATCTATTACTTGATGTTCTTGTTGCTTCCCTTGAATTCGCATTTTTCTGATCTTGACGGCATGGTAGAATTTTGCTACAAAGTTCTAGATATCCATGATCCTTCCATGTTGCTCTTAGTATGCTGGTTGATAGATCAACGATGTGCTATCTCAGTTCTTTGGGTTCCACCTTGGTTAAGAAAGATGAATTTTCACAAACTAAAGAGCATGTAGATATGATCTACACGGGGGTCAAGCGTATGACGAAGTTTATTATGGGGGCTAGAGATTTTTAACTAAATCTCTTTCTTCATACACCCTGCAAAGTTAATCTAGCGACTTGAATAATCATACCTGATGATGAATGTTGGTAGCTATGGTTTATTTCGAAACCTTAGAAGCCACATAAAATAAATAAAAAATCATAAACTGATTAGAGGCATCTAACTTGGCTTTGCAGGGATGCATGTGATGTGGTATAACCTTCATCATATTAATGAGGTTATGTATGATATGTCTATATGTAATAATTATTTAAACATGTCCTATGTGTCATGATTCAACATGATGGCTTGAGCGATATGATTGTCACTTTAATGACCTATGTGTCGACCTTGTTGTAATGCATTATTTTTATTAGCTATGGAGATAGCAATATTATTTAGTGCATCGACATGGTGGTGACAAGTTTTGCGGAGTTTGACAACGGCGCAAAAGCCGTACACAAAGACGGAGAAGAAGAAGCTGGAAAAACAGGCTTCGACAGAAAAACTGCCACAACAATGATTTTGGCTGAAATTTCACAAAGACACTGAGTACTTCTCCGACATAAGGGGTTATGCCATATCATGCTATTATGAATTGCCTGAGATTAGAGAAGTGTAAGACGGGTGCATCATGTAACATGGGTACAAACGATTAGAGAAGTGTAAGACGGGTGAAGGTCGAACTTCACAGCAAGATCACTTGGTTGTCTTGATGTTCATGGCAGGAACGTCCTGAGCTCAGAACATGCCCATCAGAAGATGAACAAGAGTCGCATAGAGATGTGATTGGCAAGTTGGCCTACCAGTTAAGATTTTTGTCATCGGTGATGTAACATGAATGACAAACAATCGATACATGGGTCTTGAATCACTCACAATCAATTATGAGGGATATGGGTTTGAGTGGGAGCGCACTTTAGATTGAATTGTTTAATCACTAGTGCAATTAATTATGAACCTTGTCCAAGTGTAATTTGTATTATAGTTGTAGAACAATGGCTCGCATTTCCCTACTGAAACTGAATACTTGTTAATTATCTGATTAAAACTTTATGATTGGTAACGTAATGTGAGGATTATCCTGAAGAGTGCCGATAAGGACTATGTCCTATTACATGCTTTCGGTATTCTCCCACTAATGTTGTCGATGATATGACTCACGTCATTCGATCCAAAAGCTAGAATTCCATCACGGTCAAGTGCATTATGCTTGCTTCCATGAGACCCGAAGTTTAAAACATTTGGGATAGTTATGAGATATTCATGGAACTGAAAATTGTTTTCAAATACAAATAAAGGCTAAAAGATATGAGATATCCAAAGCAATGTTTGTTTGCAAGTATTAGTAAAGTGTTTACTTTGCATTGGACTGATGAAAGTGGAATCCAGAAAAATGCCAGTCATATGATGATGGTGAATAAAACAACAACTTAAAAAGAATGGACAAGTCTAAAGGGTGTTAGTGAGACTTACATGCCTCGGAAGTCCGGTGGTAACGCCACTCTTAAAGTTGGGTGCTTCTTCTAAGAGTAGGAAAAATATTGGAAGTAAGACCGTTAGAAGTATAAAGGCAAAAGGAAAGAAGACTGGAAGGTCTAGCTCAGGTATGAACATCATACAAGCAATAGATGTATCGAAAGCTAGTCAAAGATGTAATTCTTGAGTATGGTGATTAAAAGTTGATCACAAGGATACCCATTCGATTGCATACTGTTGCAAATCGACTACTACCGCCTAAAAGACTAGCTAGTAATTAGGTTTAGATACGCATGGTGAATATAGTAAAAGTGACTATACCTTCCATCGGTGTATGCTACTTGTGAGCTGCGTTGGGATTTTCCCCGAAGAGGAAGGGTGAAGCAATATAGTAGAGGATAGTATTTCCCTCAGTGAGAACCAAGGTTATCGAACCAATAGGAGAACCACGCAAACACCCGTCAACAGTACCTACACACTAGAGGGCAAATACTTGCACCCAACGCGGGAAGAGGGTTGTCAATCCCCTTGAACTCGTTAGTTGCAAGGATTAAATCTGATAGTGATAGATATATAAATTGAAAAGTCCCTACCTTTGAGCGGGACTTTGTTCTATTCTATCATTAATTATTGGTTCCTTTTTCTTTAGCATCTTTAATGTAGTCCCTACCTTTGAGCCAAATTGAGTGACTTGATTGTGGACCTTTTTGTCTAGATTCTCAATATGTTCAATAGTGGGCATTTTATTTTCAATCACTTCTAACCTTCGCATAACATGTCCAAAGTCAATGTTGTCTCATTAATAGTAATAGGTGGTGATCCTACTAAATTTCCCATAGCATTGAAAGCATCCATAGGGTGACTACTCAAAAAGTTACCGCCGGTAATAGTGTCTAGCACAAATCTATACCAAGTAGTTACACCCACATAAAAATTGAGAAGAAGAACGGTAGTGGATTGCTTACGAGTAGATCTATTTTGAGCATCGCAAATCCTATACCAAGCATCTTTTAAACTTTCTCCTCCCCTTTGTTTAAAATTTAGAACTTCATTTTCAGGGGTACAAGTAACAAGTGAAGAACTAGCCATAGCGGCGAGCGACTAAATCAAACAAACAAAGTAAAATATTTTTGTATTTTTGATTTTTTTAACGAAACTAATAAAGACAAATAAAAGCAAATAAAAATTAGAGCAAGTAATTGATAAATTGTGTGAAGGGACCTACTAGGTATTTGATGATGTCTCCCAGGCAACCGCGCCAGAAATTTTTTCTGCTACTTGTGAGCTGTGTTGGCATTTTCCCCGAAGAGGAAGGGTGGAGTAATATAGTAGCGGATAGTATTTCCCTCAGTGAGAACCCAGGTTATCGAACTAATAGGAGAACCACACAAACACCTGTTAACGATACCTACACACAAGAGAGCAAACACTTGCACCCAACGCGGGCAAGAGGGTTGTCAATCCCCTTGAACTCGTTAGTTGCAAGGATTAAATCTGATAGTGATAGATATATAAATTGAAAAGTAAATAAATTGCAGCAAGGTAAATTAGGGTTTTCTAATATGATAAAAGTAGACCCGGGGGCCATAGTTTTTACTAGAGGCTTCTCTCTCGAAACATAGCATACGGTGGGTAAACGAATTACTGTTGGGCAATTGATAGAAAAGCGCATAGTTATGATGTTATTCATGGCAATGATCATGTATATAGGTGTAACACCCCCAGCGTCATGCTATAGTGACCTCACACTAACGATGCCAAGTCATCATCATTATATCCTAAGAAATGCAATTAAGAAATAATTCAACTCAAATTCAAAATTCAAATAACAAGTAAAATTAGAAAAACTCCAAACTTATAAACAAAATAGTTCATAATATTGCAAATAATCCCAAAGCAATTATAAAAATAAAACCAACATTATTTGAATTCTCAAATTGACCCTAACATCCAAAAACAGTACCTAAACAGCCCTATTTAAACCTTTTCATTTATGCAAAATCCAAATGAATTAGTTTAAATCCCAAACTTACTGTGGCAGTACAGATTATTGCAGAGTATTTATTGAGACTAGTTTCACATTTTACAAAAGTCAATTGCTGGCTAACAAAATGCAAACAGAAAAGAGTAAAAGAAAAACAGAGAAAAGAATTAAGAAAAAGAAAAAGGGGCCTAAACCTCCTGTGCTTGTGGGCTTCAAGTCCACAATGGCTGGCCCAGCCCACCCAGCCATCGTCTCCCTCCTCCCGCCTCTCTCCTCCTCGCTGTCGCCACAGGAGCGCGCACACGCCCTGGCCCCCCCTCGGGCACGCTCGACAGCGGCCCTGCCGTCGCTGGGTGGATAAGGGCCCCGCCCCGCATCCCTCTGAACCCCCTGGCCTCACTCCTCCCCCTCCCGCGCACTGCCTCGCCCTCCCCGCACACACCCGAACGCGTTCATGGCCGCGCCTCGTCATTGACGCGGCCACCGGCCTCCCCGCGCTGCCTGTTGGTGTCCGGGAGGTCCGCGGTGGACCGCTTCTTCCTCCTCGCCGCTGGATCGGAGCTGGGGAGCGCTACCGCCGTCGCCATTATCCTCTTCTTCCCGTCTGCACCACCACGGTCGTCGCCTCGATCCGCCGTCGTCCGAGCACCCCCGGCTTCCCCGAGCCTCTCCTCGACCCTGCGGTGAGCCACCGCGCCAGATGTGCCCTTCCCCTCTCCCTCTAGTCGCCTCTAGCCACCCCGGCCATCACCACCGTATCTCTGCTCCGCCGCATTGCTCGCCGCCATCGCTACCGTCGCTATCATGGCCACCTGAGCACATGGACGTGCTCAGGGCACTCCTATGGTGCGGCCAGTGCCCACCGTTCGCTCACGTTTGAGCCGTAGCTAGAGTTTCGTCGAGCTCCAGTGCGCGCCGCCGTCTGCCGTCATTGCTCCGGCGAGCTCCGACCACCTCTGCTCGCGTGGCTGCCACCGTTCGACGTGGGCCGCTTCACTCGTACGAATGCCACTCGCGGCGCTCGATTTGGTGCGGTGTGCACCGAGCCCGCGCGACGCGCTCGCCCCTGCAGCTCGCCGGCGGCTAAACGTCGGCGCGCCACCGTATTTGAACGCCGGCGGGACCCACTAGCCAGTTAGTTAGCACTAACCCGGCCCTAATAGCCACTGACAAGTGGGCCCTTTACTGTAGCTATTAGATTAGTCTAACTAACGCTGTTAATTAGCACACCCACTGACAGACTGGGCCCACTGCTTAATTAAGTTAATTAAATAAACTAAATCATTGTTAGACTAAACAGTGGCTGACAACTGGGTCCCACTGGACCCAGTTGACCCAGTCAACTGGCTGACTGGGCAAGCCCAGTCACTGGCAGGTGGGTCCAGTCGACCCCCTTGACCAGTCAACGTGGACCAGTCAACTGCTGACTGGGCAGTTGACTGGCCCCACTTGTCAGCCTCTATGCACATTTCTGGGTACACTTCTATGTACCCATAGTAATTTATATTTAAATGAATTTCGAATTAAAAATAAATACAGTAATTCCAGAAAATTCAGAAAATCAATAAAACTTTGAAAATTCATATTAAATAAACCGTAACTCGGATGAAAATAATTTATATACGAAAAATGATCAGAAAAATATGATGAATCCAAATATGCGATCAAAGTGCTTGACCATCACTCCTAACTAGATGAACATGGAACTTTCCCCTCTGGTTCAATATACCGATAACTGCCCGGAGCCGGGAAAATATTCCCGGATATTTTCCCGCTCCTTTAAAATACTTAGTACTGCGTTAGGTCACCCCCAGCACTGCATATTGCCTTGTTATACGTCTGTGTGCATTTGTTTGCTTTATATTTATTGTATCTTCCCCCTCTTCTCACTGGTAGACCCGAGACCGACGCTGCCCCGAGTACGACTACGTCGTCGACGACCCTTATTCCTCTTCAGCAGAGCTTCCAGGCAAGCAAACCCCCCTTGATCATCCCTATATCGCCTATTCCTTCTCCCCCATGCTTGCATTAGATTTTGCTACTGCAATTGATTGCTCCTAATCTGATGCATAGCTTGTTTTTGTAACTGTTGTTGATTCCTTACCTGCTATCCTAAATGCTTAGTATAGGTTGGTTAGTAGTCCATCAATGACCCCTCACCCTTGTCCTTATTGCCCCGCTTTGTTACCGGTGCCCTGATCAATGTGATCGATGTACAGAGACCGACACAGCACCGCACACCCCCTTAGTTGTACGACTCTACAGAGCTACCATCGAGTGTCGAGGGTGATACCTCCTACCTCACTCCTGATGATATCTCTGTAGCGTAGCTAGTCGGTTGTGGGTTACCGAGGGTGATTCCTCTTTCACCACCTCCGATGAAGCCTCTGTCGTGCAACCCCTCAAGTGTGAACCCATCGAGGGTGATTCCTCAGAGTTCACCTTGATGGATACATCGGGTGGAAATCCATCGAGGGTGATTCCTTGGATTTCCCCTTGATGTTTCAGACACACGGATACCTTGAATTTACCTCAGGCCCCTGTTTGAAGTCGGGTCGACCCCGAGGGGTACCCGTGAGAGATGGGAAGTCGGGTTGACCGTGAGGGTACCCGCGAGATAATTATGTGGCACGGCCGGGCAGGTAGACTGCCCCAGGAGAGGGTTGGGCCTGGCCCTTGCCGTAAGTCCACGAGACGGGGCGACGGGGTCACATGATCGTGGTTCTCTGCTCGTTTCCGCGAGCTCCCAATGCACTAACGGATTTGGGTATTTGATCTGAGTTGGCCACTGGCCTATACGCACTACCACCACGTGGGATAATGGTTTAATGGGGCCCTCGGCGCTGTATGTATCAGCCGAAAGCTCTGTCAGACGTCCAGTTCAGCATTGCGGCACGGCTGGGCCGGTGCCATCCAGGACAGAGGTAGTGCCTGGACTCGCCCTGTGCGCAACGACCCGGAGTGCAAAGGGCGATGGCCCAAGACCCCTGAGCACTTAGGATGTAGACCGGCGGGGACCTCTCTGCGGAGCCTAGGTAGGACTACGTCGTGTCGATCAGCCAAGGCCGGGCATGACCCAGAAAAGTGTGTCCGGCCAGAGTTAATCGAGCGTGTTGGGTAACATTAGTGCACCCCTGCAGGGAAGATTATCTATTCGAATAGCCGTGTCCACGGTAACAGGACGTTCAGTGTTGTATCCCGATCTACTACAACTTGAACTGGATACATGTTAATTAATATGTAAGCTCCGGGATCGCTTTCTCGCAGGGAGTCGAGGAAGGATCTCTAGGCTTTGCTACTACATGCTTGTTGCTTTATTATATACTACTAATCTGCACTCTTCTAATGCTGCAAGACGTTGAAGATGCTAGTCTTCGATAGGCTAGGTCTTCCTCTCTATTCTGGCACTTCTGCATTCTAGTCCACAGATACAGCCCCTTCATTTGATACCGATGCATAAATAGAATAGATCTGATGTAAGTCTTGCGAGTACTTTGGATGAGTACTCACGGTTGCTTTGCTACCTCTTTTTCCCCATACCCGATTGTTGCGACCAGAAGACGGAGCCCCGAAGCCAGCTGATCCCGCTAACGACTACTACCACGGTGGAGCCTACTACTACGTGGAGACCGACGACCAGGAGTAGTTTAGGAGGCTCCCAGGCAGGAAGCCTGAGCCTTTTCGATCTAGACGTCGTTGTTTTGCTCAGCCTTCTTAAGGAAACCTTGCCTAATTATGTCTGTACTCAGATACTAATGCTTTCGCTGACTCTTGTGTAACTCGAGCTTATGTATTCGAGCCCTCGAGGCCCCTGGCTTGTAATATAAAGCTTGTATTATTTTATTTTGTGTCTAGAGTTGTGTTGTGATATCTTCCCGTGAGTCCCTGGGCTTGATCGTGCGCATTTGCATGTATGATTAGTGCATGGTCGGGCCGGGGGCGTCACAATAGGCATCACGTCCGTGACAAGTAGACCGACTCCTGCCTGCATCTACTACTATTACTCCACCAATCGACCGCTTCCAGCATGCATCTATGGTATTAAGTTCATAACAAACAGAGTAACGCTTTAAGCAAGATGACATGATGTAGACAGAATAAACTCAAGCAATATGAATAAACCCCGTCGTTTTATCCTTAATGGCAATAATACAAATACGTGCCTCGCTACCCCTACTGTCACTGGATGAGGACACCGCAATATTGAACCCATCACAAAGC
Organism: Elymus sibiricus; assembly: GCA_039707655.1. NCBI lineage: Eukaryota > Viridiplantae > Streptophyta > Magnoliopsida > Poales > Poaceae > Elymus > Elymus sibiricus. The sequence goes on along the minus strand of CM077664.1, from coordinate 120,497,069 downwards.
ACCTCTCCCACTGAATATAAATCAATCTAGTTGGCCAAACCAAACGGATAGATTGGAGAGAAATACAAAGCTATAACAATCGTGCATAATAAAGTTCAGAAAAGACACAATTACTTTCAATGAAAAATCTGATCATAAACCCACAATTCATCGGATCCCAACAAACACACCACAAAAGAAGATTACATCGGATAGAACTCCATGGAGATCATGGAGAACTTTGTATTGAAGATCAAAGAGAGAGAAGAAGCCATCTATCTACTAGCTATGGACCCGTAGGTCTGTGGTAAACTGCTCACACATCATCGAAAGGGTAGCAAGGTTGATGTAGAAGCCCTCCGCGATCGATTCCCCCTTCAGCAGATCGCAGGAAAAGGCCTCTAGATGGCATCGCAAAAGAGCAGAAGCTTGCGGCGGTGGAAAAGTTATTTCGGGCGGCTCTCTGTTGGTTTTGGAATATTTGGGAATTTATAGAAGTGGAATTAGGTCAAACGGAGCTGTGTGGGACCCACGAGCTCAGGTGGCGCCCCCCAGAGGCGCGCCAGGTGAGCTCGTGGCTCTCCCGTAGGGCTTCTGGCCTCCTCCCGAAGCTTCTAGGGTCCCTTCTGGTCCAGAAAAAATCATTTTAAAGTTTTATTTCTGTTTGGACTTCGTTTGGTGCTGATTTCCTAAAAACCAAAAACAGGCAAAAAACAGCAACTGGCACTGGGCACTGAGTTAATATGTTAGTTCCCAAAAATGATATAAAATTGCATATAAAGCATATAAAGTATCCACGATTGATAATATAATAGCATGAAACAATAAAAAATTATAGATATGTTGGAGACGTATCAGCATCCCCAAGCTTAATTCCCGCTCGTACTCGAGTAGGTAAATGATAAAAACAGAATTTTTGATGTTGAATGCTACCTAGCATGTTTATCATGTAATCTCTCTTATGGTGTAAATATTGAGAAATGCTGAAGTAATTGATATCAACATAATAATATCCATGAATACAAGAACATAATCATTAAATTATCAAAATATACGATGCTCAAAGAATGGTGTCCCTACTCATTGAATTATGTAAGCATAGCATGACTCTGCCTTCACCGCATAAATATAAATTATGAGCACCCTGGTGTCAAACCAGGCAGTTATATCATACTTTTAACACGCTTCAGCATTTTCAACTCCACTCAAAACATGAGCGTGAGGCATGGACATTAGCACTATTGGTGGAATAGAATGCGGTGGTAAAGGTATATAGGAGAAGTCAAAAAGGAAGAAAGGCTCGCATCAACTCGGCGGATTAATAGGCGATGGAGAAGCCCATCAATCGATACCAATGCAAGGAGTAGGGATTGCCATGCAACGGATGCACTAAGAGCTATAAGTGTATGAAAGCTCAATGGAAACTAAGTGGGTGTGCATCCAACTTGCTTGCTCATGAAGAGCTTGGGCATTTGAGGAAGCCCATCATCGAAATATACAAGCCAAGTTCTATAATGAAAAAATCCCACTAGCATATGAAAGTGATATCTCAGGAGACTCTCCATATGAAGATCATGGTGCTACTTTGAAGCACGAGTGTGGTAAGAGGATAGTAGCATTGTCCCTTCTCTCTTTTTCTCTCATTTTTTTTCCTTTTTCCTTTTTTTAGAACAATCTCTTGGACCTCATCCCCTCATTCTGGACGACTCATCAGTCTCCATCATTCTTTTCCTCACTAGGACAATGCTCTAATAATGATGATCATCACACTTTTATTTACTTACAACTCGATATTACAACTTGATAACTGATCAATGATGACTCTATATGAATGCCTCTGGCAGTGTACCAGGATGTGCAATGATCTAGCGTAACATGTATAATGATGATGAATGGTGGCTTTGCCATAAATATCATGTCAGCTCTATATGATCATGCAAAGCAATATGATGATGAACACACATGTCATAAGATGGAATGGTGGAAGTTGCATGGCAATATATCTCGGAATGGCTATGGAAATGCCATGGTAGGTAGGTATGGTGGCTGTTTTGAGGAAGATATAAGGAGGCTTATGTGTGATAGAGCATATCATATCATGGGGTTTGGATGCACCGGCGAAATCTGCACGGACTATCGAGGTGAGAAAGGGCAATGCACGGTACCGAAGAGGCTAGCAAAGAGCGGAAAGGTAGGAGTGTGTAATTGTCCATGAACTCACATTAGCCATAAAGAACTCATATACTTATCATGAAAGTTTTATTAGCCCTCGAAGCAAAGTACTACTCGCATGCCCCTAGGGAGGAGGTTGGTAGGAGTTAACCATCGCGCACCCACGATCATGACAACACTCAAGGATTTCAATCAGACATAAAAATGCTCAAACATCCCCACCATGCCATAACAGACACTTAAATGAGTAGTGCATAACAAACTTTAATCTTAATATTTTTACTAACCAATGATCATGAACTAATACCCTTTCATATTACGACATCAATATAATTAAAACATACGTTTCATATTTAGTGATCTACATGAAAGTTTTTATTATACCACTCTTGAATTTTTGGTCTATTCTCATAACTCGTGCCCATTACCACTTCCTATTTAGGACTCTCAAAAAGATTTGAGTGAAGCATGAGAGTACAATCATTTCTATAAAATATAACCACCGCCTTGCTCTAACAAGTATAAGTGAAGCACAAGAGCAACTGCCTAGCTCAAAAGATATAAGTGAAGCATATAGAGTATTCTAACAAATCACGATAAATGTGTGTCCTTCTCAAAAGGTGTGTCCAGCAAACAATGATTGTGGTAAACTAAAACCAAAACAAAACTATAGCACAAGACTCTCCAAGTGAAACTCATATCATGTGATGAATAAAAATATAGCTCCAAGTAAGTTACCATTAGATTGTAGATAAAAGAGGGGATGCCATCCAGGGCATCCCCAAGCTTAGACGCTTGGATATTCCTTGAATATTACCTTGGGGTGCCTTGGGCATCCCCAAGCTTAGGGTCTTGGCGCTCCTTATTCCTTCATCCATCGTGATCTCACCCAAAACTTGAAAACTTCAGCACATAAAACTCAACAGAAACTTCGTGAGATCCGTTAGTATAATAAATCAATCATCCTCTTTAGGTACTGTTATAAACTCATTCATAATTGTTCTTGAATAATACCTACTGTATTCTAACTTCTCCATGACTTATACCCCCCGATATAATCCATAGTTTCATTAAAACAAGCACAATATGCAATAAAAATAGAATCTGTCTAAAATAGAACAGTACGCAAGGACAGAATATTTATCCATACTTATGTAACTCCAAACATTCTGAAAAATTTGGACAACGTAACTAATTTGTATCCCAATATTGTGTAAAAATTTCAGATTTTTCTGACATTCTAGGAATAAAATTAAAAATCAACTACTGGGCACAAAACTTTCTGTTTTCAAACAACATCAATTATACTATCATTCAAATCATCCCAAAGGCATTACTTGGCACAAACACTAATTAAAAGATAAAAACATAATCATTACAATAGCTATAATTGTGCGACTCAAGAAAATAAAAATTGCAATATAGATAAATATTGGGTTGCCTCCCAACAAGCGCTATTGTTTTATGCCCCTAGCTAGGCATAATGCATTCTTTCAAGTATTGTCATCCTTTGATTCCAACTCCTCAATTATACACCCATGTTTCCTAGGTGGGTTGGCATGCATATTTTTAATAATCACACTTCTAGGAACAAAGTTGAGGAATTTGTTTTTAGCAATAGGTTCCTTTATCATATCAATGAAGTTGGGGTGCAAGCTAATCATTTTAATATCTTCGTTTCCCTTACTAGATGAAGCACCTTTATTTTTAGGAACATACATAAACTTGTAATTCTTATTTGGAGGAGTCCTCTCAATAGTTTTTATGGAAGAAAAAGTTGAACCCAAATTATTAATAATTTCTTCCAACTTATCAATTCTAGCGGGACTTTGTTCTATTCTATCATTAATTATTGGTTCCTTTTTCTTTAGCATCTTTAATGTAGTCCCTACCTTTGAGCCAAATTGAGTGACTTGATTGTGGACTTTTTTGTCTAGATTCTCAATATGTTCAATAGTGGGCATTTTATTTTCAATCACTTCTAACCTTCGCATAACATGTCCAAAGTCAATGTTGTCTCATTAATAGTAATAGGTGGTGATCCTACTAAATTTCCCATAGCATTGAAAGCATCCATAGGGTGACTACTCAAAAAGTTACCGCCGGTAATAGTGTCTAGCACAAATCTATACCAAGTAGTTACACCCACATAAAAATTGAGAAGAAGAACGGTAGTGGATTGCTTATGAGTAGATCTATTTTGAGCATCGCAAATCCTATACCAAGCATCTTTTAAACTTTCTCCTCCCCTTTGTTTAAAATTTACAACTTCATTTTCAAGGGTACAAGTAACAAGTGAAGAACTAGCCATAGCGGCGAGCGAGTAAAGCAAACAAACAAAGTAAAATATTTTTGTATTTTTGATTTTTTTTAACGAAACTAATAAAGACAAATAAAAGCAAATAAAAATTAGAGCAAGTAATTGATAAATTGTGTGAAGGGACCTGCTAGGTATTTGATGATGTCTCCCAGGCAACCGCGCCAGAAATTTTTTCTGCTACTTGTGAGCTGTGTTGGCATTTTCCCTGAAGAGGAAGGGTGAAGTAATATAGTAGCGGATAGTATTTCCCTCAGTGAGAACCCAGGTTATCGAACTAATAGGAGAACCACACAAACACCTATTAACAGTACCTACACACAAGAGAGCAAACACTTGCACCCAACGCGGGCAAGAGGGTTGTCAATCCCCTTGAACTCGTTACTTGCAAGGATTAAATCTGATAGTGATAGATATATATATTGAAATGTAAATAAATTGCTGCAAGGTAAATTAGGTTTTCTAATATGATAAAAGTAGACCCGGGGGCCATAGTTTTCACTAGAGGCTTCTCTCTCGAAACATAGCATACGGTGGGTAAACGAATTACTGTTGGGCAATTGATAGAAAAGTGCATAGTTATTATGTTATTCATGGCAATGATCATGTATATATGCATCACATCCATGACAAGTAGACCGACTCCTGCCTACATCTACTACTATTACTCCACTTCGAGAGCACTTCGATGCTTGCCTCTCTATGTATTATGTTCATAACAAACAGAGTAATGCATGAAGTATGATGACATGATATAGACAGAATAAACTCAAGCAATATGAATGAACCCCGTCGTTTTACCCTTAATGGCAACAATACAAATACGTGCCTCGCTACCCCTGCTGTCACTGGGTGAGGACACTACAAGATTGAACCCATTACAAAGCACCTCTCCCACTGAAGATAAATCAATCTAGTTGGCCAAACCAAATGGATAGATCGGAGAGAAATACAAAGCTATAATAATCATGCATAATAAAGTTCAGAAATGACTCATTTACTTTCAACGAATAATCTGATCATAAACCCACAATTCATCGGATCCCAACAAACACACCGCAAAAGAAGATTACATCGGATACAACTCCATGGGGATCATGGAGAACTTTGTATTGAAGATCAAAGAGAGAGAGGAGAGAGAGAGAGAGAGAGAGAGCCATCTAGCTACTAGCTATGGACCGGTAGGTCTGTGGTGAACTACTCACACATCATCAGATGGGATCGCGGAAGAACAGAAGCTTGCGGTGGCGGAAAAGTTATTTTGGGTGGCTCTCTGTTGGTTTTGGAATATTTGGAAATTTATAGAAGTGGAAATAGGTCAAACGGAGTTGCGTGGGACCCACGTGCTCAGGTGGCGCGCCCCCCAAGGGCGCGCCAGGTGAGCTCGTGGCTCTCCCGTATGGCTACTGGCCTCCTCCCAAAGCTTCTAGGGTCCCTTCTAGTCCAGAATAAATCACTTTAAAGTTTTATTTTCATTTGGACTTCGTTTGGTACTGATTTCCTAAAAAACCAAAAACAGGCAAAAAACAGCAACTGGCACTGGGCACTGAGTTAATAGGTTAGTTCCCAAAAATGATATAAAATTGCATATAAAACATATAAATTATCCAAGATTGATAATATAATAGCATGAAACAATAAAAAATTATAGATACGTTGGAGACGTATTAGTGTATTACCACTGTGTTTATTTTCATAATTCATTTCAGAGTTTTGTACACTCTAGCCCATTGCATAATGTTTGTTCCAAGAAGATTGTTTATAAAAGAACAATCGTTATTCAACGTTATGAATAACATAATGGGCCATTATTCCATTATGAATGGAGTGTATGTTGTGAATACATTCGTAACACTAACGCTAAATGTCATACGACTAAAAGAATACAACATATGTGCGGCACTGCATTTGGTCACATTGGAGAAACTCGCATGGAGAAATTTCATAGTGATGGATTTTGAAGTCATTTGATTATGAATCATCTGACACTTGCAACTTTCGTCCAAACATAGAGTGACCAAAATACCGTTCATGGGCCATAAGGAATGAGCAACAAACTCGTTGGTAAACATACATATACTGATGTGTGTAGTCCAATAAGTTTTGTTGCTAGCAGTGGATTTATCTAGCTTCAGTGATGACTCCAGTAGGTATGTGAATATTTGCTTAATGAGACATAAGTCTGGATCCTTTGAAATAGTTCAAAAGGTTTTCAAAATGAAGTAGAAATTATTGTAACAAGAAAATTATGTTTCTGCAATTAGATTTCGAAAGGAAATATTTGAGTTACAATTTTAGCGAATGTCTAGTGAGTTGTGAAAAGAGTTTCATAACTTGCGCATTCCGAAACACTACTGAAGGTGGAGTGTCCGAGAAGATGTTATCAAACCATGACATGGTAAGATCAAAGATGGCATTAATCGATTTGCCATTATCCTTTTTGAAGTGATGCTTTAGATACCATGGCTTTTACACTGAAAAGAGCGCCATCAAATCTATTGAAATAACGCCATGGTATGGTACGCCAAACCATCTTTTGTTTTTTCTTAACATTTGGAATATGACACATGTGTAAAGTGTTTACAAACCTTTTCCAAATCACATAAGTGCTACTTTTTAGGTTATCCCAAATTGTTGGGAATTCCTCTAGAGCGGTATATTTTAAAGAAAACATTTCTTGCAAAAGAGTGAGTAGGGGACAGTTCAGCTCGATAAGATAACAGAATTTTCACCATCATATCAGAGGAAAGAATCGTTGGAAGTAGTTCCAGAGTTTCCTACAGCGACTGATATGGAAACCTCTACATGAGATGTATAGACTTCGGTCGAACTTGCAGTTGAACCATGTAGGTTAGGCACAACTCGTGCAAACCTCTAAGGTGTGCAAACGTGATATTGTTGTTAAACAACAATATACCTACGATACACAAGGAAGCGTTGATGGGCTCTGACTCAGGAATTGGCTAAATGCCAAAATAATCTGTAATAGTATTCATATACATGATTCAAGATTAGATCTTGATAAACCCTCCGGAAGACTTAGTGTCTAATGAATACTAATGGAACTATAAACTAATGTGGATAAAAAAATTATACATAGAGCCTGACTTGTTACAAATAACAAATTCAAGGAGTTGACTATGACGAGATTGTCGCACAGTAGCGATGCTTTAAGTTAGTCCGGTTATACTAGTAATTAATACGTATTTCAATTATGAGATATGACAGATGGACGCCAAAAGGATTTCCATGAGATGGAAATACAACCAAGGACATGTATATGATACAGTCCAAAGTATTTTGGTGATCCAGAGGATGCTAGTGAGTGTACACACTTCAGAGATCCAGAAATGGACAGAAGCAAGCATAATGGAGTTGGAATCTTCATTTTGATGAAATGCTCAAAGAGTTTGATTTCATCAAGGATAGCGAAGATGCTTGTGTTCACAAGAAAGTAATTGAGAGCATAATAATATTTCTAAAACTTTGTGTGCATGACACACTATTGATTGGAATACTATTAATTTCTTGATGCAAATTAGGACTTCATTGAAAATAATTTTTCGTTGAAGTACTTGGGCTAGGTAGCCTTGGTATCAGGAATAATAATCTATATAGGTAGAATTGTCTAATAGGGCTATGCCAAAATACATATTGACAAGATGCTAAAATGGTTTAGCATGGGAACGCCAAGAATAGTTTCTTGCCGAAGTCACATGTAAAGAGTTTTAGCATGACACGGTGTCCTAAAACACCGATGAGCAAAAATACATGATTGAGATTCTGATACGTCCATTTTGCATCATGATTTCTTACTATTATTTATTATGTTTTTGATCATTATTTCACTTTATGATACAATTCTTATTCCTTTTCTCTCTTATTTTGCAAGTTTCACATGAAGAGGGAGATTGCCGGCAGCTGGAATTCTGGACCGAAAAGGGGTGAAACAGAGATAGCTATTCTGCATAGCTCCAAATGACCTGAAAATTTATGGAGAATTATTTTGGAATATATAAAAAATACTGGCAAAAGAATTACCAGGATGGGGCCCACCAGGAAGCCACAAGCCTGGGGGGCACGCCCTACCCCCTGGGCGCGCCCCCCGAGCTTGTGGGGCCCCTGACAGGCCTCCGGCCCCCTTCTTCTGCTATATGAAGCCATTTGCCCTAGAAAAAATCATGAGAAGACTTTTGGGACAAAGTTCCGCCGTCTCGAGGCGGAACCTGGGCAGGAGAACTTTTGCTCTCCGGCGGAGCGATTCCGCCGGGGATACTTCCCTCCGGGAGGGGGAAAACGAAGCCATCGACATCACCAACGATCCTCTCATCGTGGGAGGACCAATCTTCATCAACATCTTCACCAGCACCATCTCATCTCAAACCCTAGTTCATCTCTTGTATTTAATCTTTGTCTCAAAACCTCAGATTGGTACATGTGGGTTGCTAGTAGTGTTGATTACATCATGTAGTTGATGCTAGTTGGTTTATTTGGTGGAAGATTATATGTTCAGATCTTTAATGATATTCAATACCCCTCTGATCTTGAACATGAATATGATTTGTGAGTAGTTACTTTTGTTCTTGAGGACATGGGAGAAGTCTTGTCATAAGTAATCATGTGAATTTGGTATTCGTTCGATATTTTGATGATATGTATGTTGTTGCTTCCTTTAGTGGTGTCGTGTGAATGTTGACTACATGACACTTCACCATCTTTGGGCCTAAGGGAAGGCATTGTGGAGTAGTAATTACATGATGGGTTGCTAGAGGGACAGAAACTTAAACCCTAGTTTATGCGCTATTCCGTAAGGGGCTGATTTGGATCCATATGTTTCATGCTATGGTTAGATTTATCTTAATTCTTCTTTCGTAGTTGCGGATGCTTGCGAGAGGGGGTAATCATAAGTGGGAGGCTTGTTCAAGTAAGAACAGCACCCAAGCACCGGTCCACCCACATATCAAATTATCAAAGTAGCGAACGCGAATCAAACAAACATGATGAAAGTGACTAGATGAAATTCCCATGTGTCCTCAAGAACGCTTTGCTTATTATACGAGTTCATTCCAGCTTGTGCTTTGCTATAAAAAGGATTGGGCCACCTTGCTGCACCTTTGTTACCATTATTACTTGTTACTTGTTACGAATTACCTTGCTATCAAACTATCTGTTACCGATAATTTTAGTGCTTGCAGAGAATACCTTGCTGAAAACCGCTTGTCATTTCCTTCTGCTCCTCGTTGGGTTCGACACTCTTACGTATCGAAAGGACTACAATTGATCCCCTATACTTGTGGGTCATCAAGACTCTTTTATGGCGCCGTTGCCGGGGAGTGAAGTGCCTTTGGTGAGTGGAATTTGGTAAGGAAACATCTATATTACGTGCTGAAATTTACTGTCACTTGTCACTATGGAAAGTAATCCTTTGAGGGTTTTGTTCAGGGTATATTCACCTCGACCGGAAGCAATAAGAGTTTCCCCTCAATCTACTGAACCTACTGAAAATATTTACTATGAAATTCCTTCGGGTATGATAGAGAAACTGCTAGCTAATCCTTATGGAGGAGATGGAACGGTGCATCCTGATATGCACTTGATATATGTGGATGAAATTTGTGGATTGTTTAAGCTTGCAGGTTTATCCAGAGATAGAGTTAAGAAGAAGGTATTCCCTTTATCTTTGGAGGGAAAGGCATTGACATGGTATAGGCTATGTGATGATACTGAAACATGGGATTGGAACCAGTTGAAGCTGGAATTTCATCAGAAGTTTTATCCTATGTATTTGGTTCATCGTGATCGGAATTATATATATAATTTTTGGCCTCGTGAAGGAGAAAGTATCTCTCAAGCTTGGGGGAGGCTTAAGTATATGTTGCATACATGCCCCAATCATGAGCTCTCAAGAGAAATAATTATTCAAAAGTTTTATGCTCGGCTTTCTCATGATGATCGATCCATGCTCGATACTTCTTCTAATGGTTCCTTTATGAAGAGGACTATTGAATTCAAATGGGATCTTCTGGAAAGAATTAAACGAAACTCTGAAGATTGGGAAATCGACAAAGGTAAAGAGTCAGGTATAAATCTTGAGTTTGACTGTGTTAAATCTTTAATGGAAACTGATGCTTTTCATAAGTTTAGTACTAAATATGGACTTGACTCTGAGATAGTAGCTACCTTTTGTGAATCTTTTGCTTAGTGTTAAAGAACAAACAATTGTTTACAATGTTGATCCAGTTGTGCCTACTGCTTATATTGAAAAACCACCTTTCCCTGTTAGGATTAAGGAACATGCTAAGGCTTCAACTGTGGTTAATAAAAGTAATATAAGAACACCTAAACCTTCTGAGCAAATTAATGTTGAACCTAATATTGCAATGGTTAAAGATCTTTTGGTTGAAGATATTGATGGGCATGTTATTTACTTTTGTGATGAGGCTGCTAGAATTGCTAAACCTGTTAGAAATGAACGAGATATGCTAGACAAGAACAAGCCCGTAGTTGGCATGCCTGTTGTTTCTGTTAAGATTGGAGATCATTGCTATCATGGTTTATGTGATATGGGTGCTAGTGTGAGTGCTATTCCGTTTTCTTTATATCAAGAAGTAATGAATGATATTGCACCTGTTGAGATTGAAGATATTGATGTTACTATTAAGCTTGCAAACAGAGATACTATTACACCACTTGGGATTGTTAGAGATGTTGAAGTCTTGTGTGGTAAGATCAAATATCCTACTGATTTCTTAGTACTTGGTTCACAACAAGATAATTTTTGTCCCATTATATTCGGTAGACCCTTCTTGAATACTGTTAATGCTGAAATTGATTGTGTTAAAGAGAAGGATAGAGTTAAGTTTGGTGATATATATCAGGAATTTAATTTCTCCAAGTTTCGTAGACAACCTCATGATAAAGAATTACCCAATAAAGATGAAATTATTGGTCTTGCTTCTATTGTTGTGCCTCCTACAGATCCTTTAGAACAATATTTGCTAGACCATGAAAATGATATGCATATGAATGAAAGAAATGAAATAGATGAGTTGTTCTTCAAACAAGCACCTATTCTTAAACATAATTTGCTTGTTGAAACTTTGGAAGATCCTCTTCCACCCAAGAGTGATCATGTGTTTGATTTAAAGCAATTACCTGATACACTTAAATATGCTTATCTTGATGAAAAGAAGATATATCCTGTTATTATTAGTGCTAACCTTTCAGAGCATGAAGAAAAGAGATTACTTAAAACTATGAAGAAGCACCGTGCTGCTATTGGATATACTCTTGATGATCTTAAGGGCATTAGTCCCACTCTATGTTAGCATAAAATTCATATGGAGCCAGATGCTAAACCAGTTGTTGATCATCAAAGACGGTTGAATCCCAAAATGAAATATGTGGTAAGAACTGAAATATTAAAGCTTTTGGAGGCAGGTATAATTTATACCATAGCTGATAGTAGATGGGTAAGCCCTGTTCATTGTGTTCCTAAGAAAGGAGGTATTACTGTTGTTCCTAATGATAAAAATGAACTCATTCCACAAAGAATTGTAACCGGCTATAGGATGGTAATTGATTTCAGGAAATTAAATAAAGCTACTAGGAAAGATCATTACCCCTTGCCTTTTATTGATCAAATGTTAGAAAGATTATCTAAGCATACACACTTTTGTTTCCTAGATGGATATTCTGGTTTCTCTCAAATACTTGTATCACCTGAAGATCAAGAGAAAACCACATTTACTTGTCCTTTTGGAACTTATGCTTATCGTCGTATGCCTTTTGGTTTATGTAATGCACCCGCTACCTTTCAAAGATGTATGACTGCTATATTCTCTGACTTTTGTGAAAAGATTGTTGAGGTTTTCATGGATGATTTCTCTGTTTATGGAACTTCTTTTGAAGATTGCTTGAGCAACCTTGATCGTGTTTTGCAGAGATGTGAAGAAACTAATCTTGTCTTGAATTGGGAGAAGTGCCACTTTATGGTAAATGAAGGTATAGTCCTTGGGCATAAAATTTCTAAAAGAGGTATTGAAGTTGATAAAGCTAAAGTTGATGCTATTGAGAAAATGCCATGTCCTAAAGATATCAAAGGTATAAGAAGTTTCCTTGGTCATGCTGGTTTCTATAGAAGGTTTATAAAAGACTTCTCTAAAATTTCTAGGCCTCTTAATAATCTTTTGCAAAAAGATGTTCCATTTGTTTTTGATGATGATTGCGTAGAAGCCTTTGAAATACTTAAGAAAGCCTTAATATCTGCACCCATTGTTCAACCACCTGATTGGAACCTACCCTTTGAAATTATGTGTGATGCAAGTGATTATGCTGTTGGTGCTGTTCTAGGTCAAAGAGTTGATAAGAAATTGAATGTTATTCATTATGCTAGTAAAACTCTAGACATTGCTCAAAGAAATTATGCTACTGCTGAGAAAGAATTTTTAGCAGTTGTGTTTGCATGTGATAAATTCAAATCTTACATTGTTGATTCCAAAGTTACTATTCACACTGATCATGTTGCTATTAAATATCTTATGGAAAAGAAAGATGCTAAACCTAGACTTATTAGGTGGGTTCTGTTGCTACAAGAATTTTATTTGCATATTATTCATAGAAAGGGAGCTGAGAATCCCGTGGCTAATAATTTGTCTAGAATGAAAAATGTTCTTGATGACCCACTTTCTATTAATGATGATTTTCCTAATGAACAATTAGCTATGATAAATGCTTCTCGTAACACTCCTTGGTATGCAGACTATGCTAATTACACTGTTGCTAAATATATACCACCTAGTTTCTCATACCAACAAAACAAAAAGTTTTTCTTTGATTTAAGACATTACTTTTGGGATGACCCACATTCATATAAAGAAGGAGTAGATGGTGTTATTAGACGTTCTTGTACCTAAGCATGAACAGGAACAAATCCTACGGAAGTGTCACTCCGAAGCATATGGAGGACACCATGCGGGAGATAGAACTGCACACGAGGTATTACAATCTGGTTTTTATTGGCCTACTCTTTTCAAAGATGCACGTAAGTTTGTCTTTTCTTGTGATGAATGTCAAAGAATTGGTAATGTTGGTAGACGTCAGGAAATGCCTATGAATTATTCACTTGTTATCGAACCATTTGATGTTTGGGGTTTTGATTATATGGGACCTTTTCCTTCCTCTAATGGGTATACACATATCTTAGTTGTTGTTGATTACGTTACTAAGTGGGTAGAAGCTATTCCAACTAGTAGTGCTGATCATAACACTTCTATTAAAATGCTTAAAGAAGTTATATTTCCGAGGTTTGGAGTCCCTAGATATTTGATGACTGATGGTCGTTCACATTTTATTCATGGTGCTTTCCGTAAATTGCTTGCTAAATATGATGTTAATCATAGAATTGCATCCCCATATCATCCTCAGTCTAGTGGTCAAGTTGAATTAACTAATAGAGAAATAAAATTAATTTTGCAAAAGACCGTTAATAGATCTAGAAAGAATTGGTCTAAGAAACTTGATGATGCACTTTGGGCTTACAGAACTGCTTATAAAAATCCTATGGGTATGTCTCCATATAAAATTGTTTATGGAAAAGCATGTCATTTACCTCTTGAGCTAGAACATAAGGTATATTGGGCAATTAAAGAACTTAATTATGATTTTAAACTTGCCGGTGAAAAGAGGTTATTTGATATTAGCTCTCTAGATGAATGGAAAACCCAAGCTTACGAAAATGCCAAGTTGTTTAAAGGAAAAGTTAAAAGATGGCATGACAAGAGAATTCAAAAATGGGAATTCAAAGTAGGTGATCATGTTCTATTATACAATTCTCGTTTAAGGTTTTTTGCAGGAAAACTTCTCTCTAAATAGGAAGGACCATATATCATCGAAAAAGTTTATCGCTCCGGAGCCATCAAAATAAACAACTCCGAAGGCAATAATCCGAGAGTGGTTAATGGGCAAAGAATTAAACATTATATCTCAGGTACGCCCAATAATGTTGAAACCAATATTATTCAAACAATGACACCGGAAGAGCACATAGAAGAAACATTCCGGAACGCTCCAGAACCCTGAAAAGGAGTAGGTATGTGGTACGGTAAGTAAACTGACTCCAAAAATTCCATAAAAGTACTTTTTGTTCGTTTTGGAATTTATAAAAAATTAGGAAAATAATAAACAGTCCGGAAAGTGCACGAGGAAGCGACAAGCCTAGGGGGCGCGCCCTACCCCCCCCCCCCCCAGGGCGCCCCTACCAGGCTTGTGGCCCCCTCGTGGACTTTCCCGACTCCATTTTTTCTTCCATATTACTTGTCCTGCACGGGAAAAATTCATTATATATACTCTCGGATGTTTTGACCACTGTATCGCAAGTTTCTCCTCTGTTCTTGTTTCGGGCTGTTTTTCTGATAGATCTAGATCGCCATGGCGTCCCCAAGCTCTTCCAAGGACAAGTTCTACGAGAAGGTCATCAACCCGTACCTTCCGGAGGTGATGAAACACCCTCAAGCCATTGAGATGCATGGGGGGGTGCTTCACATCCGGGACGTTCAAGGGCCAAAGAAGACCGTGTGATAGCCTGGCTTATTAGGGATGATAGACTACTCATATCAATAAGGAATTCCTTCTTTTCCGGGAGCCCATTCGGACAGAACTCCAAAGTTAAGCGTGCTCAGCTTGGAGTAATTTCAGGATGGGTGACCGACCGGGAAGTTGCTCTCGGGTGCGCATGAGTGAGGACAAAGTGCGCAGAAAAGACTAGTATTGATCTGTGGGGCCAGTCTAGATCACGCCAGGAGTAGCGACCACCGGCGGGTGTGTCCGGGGCGTTACAAGTTGGTATCAGAGCCGACCCTCGTGGTTACACGGATGTTTGCGGACAGGTGCGCGGTCATGTTGTTCATGACGTTTGTGACCCGTCGTGGCACACGGCATGTCACATGTACTGGACTGGATGCACAGACGTATGTGCCAAGAGGGAACATTCCTGTGGCCCGACAAGGACGTCGGTTCCTCTGAGTGGGGGTGTATGTGATAGCCTGACTTATTAGGAATGATAGACTACTCATATCAATAAGGAATTCCTTCTTTTCTGGGAGCCCATTCGGACAGAACTCCAAAGTTAAGCGTGCTCAGCTTGGAGTAATTTCAGGATGGGTGACCGACCGGGAAGTTGCTCCCAGGTGCGCATGAGTGAGGACAAAGTGCGCAGAAAAGAATAGTATTGATCTGTGGGGCCAGTCTAGATCACGCCAGGAGTAGCGACCACCGGCGGGTGTGTCCGGGGCGTTACAGACCGGGAGCGAGAAGGCCAGGCTGGAAGCGGTGGAACAGGAGATCTTCAAGTGCCAGGGGATGGTGGAGCGCGGACTTAGCGCTAATCACTCCATGATACGGAATTCATCCGTGAGCACAATGTGGATAGCAAGGACATTGGGAACGCCATTTTCAAGCTCAATGACCGGATTGATCATCCTCAGGCCCAAATCTTTGACTTACAAAATCAAGATTTTGAGTATGAGGCCAGGTTTAAAGGTATGAGTTTAGCTGCAAGTTTCAAGACTCTGTAAACACGTTCATCCTTTTATGATGGGGAGCCTATGCCTTGGAAGACAGAGGACAAGCCTATTACTTCATCACCACCATCACCAAAGAAGGAGACTTGAGCACATGGGTATGGGCACCACCCTTGGCTTGTGCCAACCTTGGGGGAGGTGCCCCGGTATCGTATCACCATCATTTTTATCATCATTATCTATCTTAGTTCGATCCTTAGTTATTTTGTGGTTTAGAAGAATAAAGTTTTAGTATGATTTAGTTTCGAGTGCTTGCTTTGTGATCTATGTATCTATGTAATCGTGTGTGAAAATTATATAATAAAGAGTAGTTTGAGTTGAGTGTTTTGCTTTTTGTTGATCCAATCTTAGAAATAAAATAAAGAGAATAAAAAGTAAGATCATATGCTAACCCATGGGGAGTTATGACTTCACATAAAAGAAGTATAATTGATAAAACTTGTTGCAAGTTAACAAACATAGTATTGGTCATTGTTGCAATTCATGAAAAAGTAATAAAGGAAGAGAGGTCTCACATATAAATATACTATCTTGGACATCTTTTATGATTGTGAGCCCCCATTAAATATTCTATGTCAAATAGTCAACGTTGGACAAGTAAGACAACGTAATGAGTTATGTTTGCTTATATTCACATAGAAGTTATATTGTTTTGGATCCTCTAACATGTGGTGCTTGCCCCCTATCTTTTGCTAGCCAAAATTCCGTACTAAGTAGAGATACTACTTGTGCATCCAAAAACCCTTAAACCCAGTTTCATGTCATGAGAGTCCACAATATCTACCTATGGATTGAATAAGATCCTTCAAGTAAGTTGTCATCGGTGCAAAAGCAATAAAAATTGCTCCTAAATATGTATGAACTTTTATTGTAAGGGAAAATAAGCTTTGTACGATCTTGTGATGGTGGAGAAATAAAAGCGACAAACTGCATAATAAAGGTCGCTATCACAAGGGGCAATATAAAGTGACGTTCCTTTGCATTAAGAGTATGCACATCCAAAAATAAAAAGCGCATGACAACCTCTGTTTCCCTCTGCGAAGGGCCTATCTTTTTCTTTTATGTATTTACTTTCATGCAAGAGTCAATAGTATTCTCCTCTATTCCATTTTTATTTTTCTCTCTTGGCAAGCATCATGTGGTGGGGAAAGATCCAGACATATATATCCAGTTGAATGTAGGTGATCATGAGTTATTATTGTTGACATTACCCTTGAGGTAAATACGTTGGGAGGCGAAATTATAAGCCCCTATCTTTCTATGTGTCTGACTGAAACTTTTGCTCCATAAGTATGCCGTGAGTGTCAGCAATCATAGAAGACTAAATGGTAGTTGAGTATGTGAACTTGCTAAACAAAGCTCTTACATAGACTCTTTCTGATAATATGATGAATTGCAATTGCTTCAGTGACTAAGATCATAGTTTGTTAGTTTTCAATATGGTTTATGGTTCATACTTTAACTTGTGGATGAATTGTTACTTTTTCGTGAGAAGTTTTATGATGATATATTGTTGTTATAATAATGATCATGATGCTTTCATGTCCGTATTTTGTTTTATCGACACCTCTCTCTCTAAACATGTGGTCATGATTATCGATTTCGGTTTTTCGCTTGAGGACAAACGAGGTCTAAGCTTGGGGGAGTTGATACGTCCATTTTGCATCATGTTTTCCTGCTGTTATCTATTATGTTTTTCATCATTATTTCACTTCATGATACAATTCTTATGCCTTTTCTCTCTTATTTTGCAATTTTCACATGAAGAGAGAGATTGTCGGCAGCTGGAATTCTGGACCGGGAAGGGGTGAAATAGAGATAGCTATTCTGCACAGCTCCAAATGACATGAAAATTTACGAAGAATTATTTTGGAATATATAAAAAATACTGGCAAAAGAATTACCAGGAGGGGGCCCACCAGGAAGCCACAAGCCTGGGGGCACGCCCTACCCCCCTGGACGCGCCCCCCGAGCTTGTGGGGCCCCTGGTAGGCCTCCGGCCCCCTCCTTCTGCTATATGAAGCCATTTACCCTAGAAAAAATCATGAGAAGACTTTCGGGATGAAGCGCCGCCGCCTCGAGGCGGAACCTGGGCAGGAGCACTTTTGCTCTCCGGCGGAGCAATTCCGCCGAGGATACTTCCCTCCGGGAGGGTGAAATCGAAGCCATCGACATCACCAACGATCCTCTCATCATGGGAGGACCAATCTTCATCAACATCTTCACCAGCACCATCTCATCTCAAACCCTAGTTCATCTCTTGTATTCAATCTTTGTCTCAAAACCTCATATTGGTACCTGTGGGTTGCTAGTAGTGTTGATTACATCTTGTAGTTGATGCTAGTTGATTTATTTGGTCGAAGATTATATGTTTAGATCCTTAATGATATTCAATACCCCTCTGATCTTGAACATGAATATGATTTGTGAGTAGTTACTTTTGTTCTTGAGGACATGGGAGAAGTCTTGTCATAAGTAATCATGTGAATTTGGTATTCGTTCGATATTTTGATGATATGTATGTTGTTACTTCCTTTAGTGGTGTCGTTTGAACGTCAACTACATGACACTTCACCATCTTTGGGCCTAAGGGAAGGCATTGTGGAGTAGTAATTAGATGATGGGTTGCTAGAGTGACAGAAGCTTAAACCCTAGTTTATGCGCTATTCCGTAAGGGGCTGATTTGGATCCATATGTTTCATTCTATGGTTAGATTTATCTTAATTCTTCTTTCGTAGTTGCGGATGCTTGCGAGAGGGGGTAATCATAAGTGGGAGGCTTGTTCAAGTAAGAACAGCACCCAAGCACTGGTCCACCCACATATCAAATTATCAAAGTAGCGAACGCGAATCAAACAAACATGATGAAAGTGACTAGATGAAATTCCCATGTGTCCTCGAGAACGCTTTGCTTATTATACGAGTTCATTCCGGCTTGTCCTTTGCTATAAAAAGGATTGGGCCACCTTGCTGCACCTTTGTTACCGTTATTACTTGTTACTTGTTACGAATTACCTTGCTATCAAACTATCTATTACCGATAATTTCAGTGCTTGCAGAGAATACCTTGCTGAAAACCGCTTCTCATATCCTTCTGCTCCTCGTTGGGTTCGACACTCTTACTTATCGAAAGGACTATGATTGATCCCCAATACTTGTGGGTCATCAGATTCCACACACAATGTTGTTTGGATTAATCATGTACTCCATGGTATGTAAACAAACCAGATATGTCCGGTACTCTAAATAAGTTGCGAGCAAGTCACCAAAGTGATCAAAGCATTGATCATTGGACAATAGTGAAAAATGTCGTTAAGTACTAAAGTAGGACGATGACATATTTCTCGCAAACAGAGATTATGAAGAGATCGTTGTAAGTAGTTACATCGATGTAGTCTTCATCAGTGCTCCAACGATTTTTGACTTCAATTAAGGTTTTTGTATAATACACGATATGGTGGCAAAGTAAGTTGGAATCATTCCATACAGGTTAGGTTACTGTGGTGTATTCTATAACAAAGGCTAAGTATGTTGCCGCTTTAGAAGCGACAAAGGAGGGTGTTGGATCATATAGTTCATTTATGAACTTAGTATGGTTTCAAGATGGCTTAGGTCAATGAAACACTATTGAAGATAGTGACTGCATAGCTCAGTCTGATGAATCAAGGTCCAACCAGTGATTCAAATATATACAAAGCCAAGACCACACAAATTATGAATTTTGTGAAAGTGTGAAAATGCGAGGATATGCAAAGATACACACGGACCTGAACTTGTCAGATCCGTTGGATGAAGTCTATACCACAAGCGAAGCATATTTTACACCAATGTGCCATAGTGTAAAGTGCATTAGCATTGACTAGATTATTGACTCTAGCGCAAGTGGTAGTCTGTTGGAAATATGCCTAGAAGTAATAATAAATGCTATTATTAATTTCCATGTTCATAATTATGTTCTCTCTTTTGTTTGTTTTTACTATTTTTGCGCATGTCTTTCTTATTTTCACTAGTTTTTTGTGTTTTGATTTCTTTCTGTGTTATTTTTCCTGATTTTTCTTTTTGAACATTCTTCTAAATAATGTGAACATTTTTAAAGTTTGTGAAGTTTTTAAAATTTCACGACATTTTTCAATCTTTGACATTATTCTATATGGTGGACGGTCATAGTTTAGTAAAGATTTTTAGTGGGTTTACTTGGACTATGTTATTTCTGAATAATATTTTTTGTTTCATAGGAGATCTTGGTCCCTTATGGGAGAATATCATATGGAAACCAACATTCAAAGAAAATTTGTGGAAACAACTTTGAAAATTTCAAAAAAAAAAATCTAAAGAAAAAACATGATACGTTAAGAGGGTGATGTTTTATTGCCATACGAAATTCCAAGCTGAAACACATTACGAGGTGTGAGATATTAAAAAAGACAAATTTTGCAATGAATAGTGATATTACTGTTTGCACTATTTAGTGTTAATTTTGTTATTTTTATAGGTCACATCCCGTAATGTGTTTGAACTTAAAATTTCGCATGACAATAAAACATCATCCTCTTAACATCCCATATTTTTTTGAGATATTTTTTAAACTTCAGAACATCTTTTCCGTTTGGTTTTCACCAGTTTCCCTATGATATTCTCCCGTCCCTTATTTATAATTCTAGCATTAGTAAAAATACCGTCTAAATTCTGCAATACCTTGACAAGCAATCCTTCCTATACAAATCATCGTCTGTGTGACCTGCTTGACCTTCATCTTCGATGCAACCTTCTGTGAACATTTTAATAATTTGTGAACATTTTTTCAAATTAGCAAACTTTTTTAACAAATGTGTATATTTTGATATCCACTAACATTTGTTAAATTCTCGAACACTGAAAATTCCATGAATGTTTTTAAATAAGTTTTCTAAAATTCATGAAAATTCTAAACCCATGTGCATTTTTATTTTTTCTTGATCCTTTTAGACCCTTGAACATTTATCAATATTTGCGACCATTTTATGAAACTCATGAAGATTTTTTATATGCACGAGCATTTTTTTTAATTTTTCATGAATGTATTTGGTTTTTTCTAAAGGAGAGGTGCTGCAGCTTTTCTCCTACTTAGAACTTGTGGTGCTGGTTCTTTCGTGAATGGTACGTGGCGCCCACGCACCATCCAAATTGAGCCCGCCTAACGGTGTCTTGAAATAAGGGGTGCTATCCTGTATGGCCCGCAGTCCATGGGCCGGGCTTATGGCCCGCCGATCACTAAAAGGAAGGACTACCGAAGCTATGAACCTCGGTGTGATCAAGATGGAAACCTCCGAAGACTTGGCGTGTACTTCAAGGATTGCTTTGTAGCCGGCGCGCTGACAACCGACCATGTGTGTAACCTAGGTACCCTCGGTGCATATATAAGCTGAGGGGTTTAATCTTTAGAGGCACGATTACCTGCTTTAGGGTTTAGAACACAATCATACGATCTCGAGGTAGATCATCTTGTACTCTGTACTCCATCACATCAATACAATCAAAGCAAGACATAGGGTTTTACCTCTTTGAGAGGGCCCGAACTTGGGTAAACATCATCTCCCTTCGTCCCCTGTTACCATTGTTCCTAGACCTATAGCTCGGGACCCCCTACCCGAGATCCGCCGGTTTTAGCACCGACATTGGTGGCCCATACAAGTCCCGCTGTGTGGTCGAAAAGGATAAATGGCTCATCTTCAGATCAATATCGACATCGGTTGCAGCGACATCTTTGTTCCCGACCAACTGTTCGCGTTCGGCAGCATCGTCCTTCATGACAACCCGGCCGGTTGCGTCGGCCGTATCGAAAACTTTACCCCAGATCAGATCATCAGATTTGGGAGTTTGGAATATACTGCCGACTCCCATGGCGATCTCGCCTTCTCTGGCTGGATGCCAGATCGGTTGGAAAACTCCACGGACGCCGTGGCCTTCACCTCGGACCCGACCTCAAATCCGAACCTCGGATCAGGTCTCGCCTCGGAACCAACCTCGAGTTCAGATCCAATCACTTCATCATCAGACCAGGCCTTGGCCCTAGCTGATCAGTGCTCCGAGGTCGTGTCGCACGTCCCATCGAGCATACTACAGATTAGCCCCGCCTATTGTCAAGAGATGGGCCCGACAGACCTCTCGCTTTTGAACAAGATGCTAGATCGAATCCAGAACCTCGGAATTTCGGACGGTCAGTCCTCGGTCTATGACCAGATCGGATGTAAAGCCGATGATAGGAAATTTATATCCCACCCACCACCCACCTAGTCACTACGGTCGAAGATTTAACCAACGTACTTGACTACACCTCCGAAGAGGCAACTGACATGGATGAAGATTTTGAGGGCCCGTCTGGCGCTGCATCACCCGTTGCTACCTCGAACACGGGCAACTGGATGGCAACCTCCACCTACGATGTCTATATGGTGGACACCCCCAAGGACGACGAGGAGGAAGAGAAAAAGGATCCCCCCAAACGTCGACAGAGCGGTAAGCGCTCTAAACGTGTCGGTAAGGGGAACACTAGCA
Organism: Elymus sibiricus; assembly: GCA_039707655.1. Taxonomy (NCBI): domain Eukaryota; kingdom Viridiplantae; phylum Streptophyta; class Magnoliopsida; order Poales; family Poaceae; genus Elymus; species Elymus sibiricus. Next base: position 120,474,489 of record CM077664.1, on the reverse strand, counting down.
ACAACACCAATAATGATGCCTCCAATAACGATGCCACCCTGGATGGCACCGAGGACCAGGACAAGGGCGATGACGATGCGTCCGGTCAGATCGACGGTGCAGCAGGGATGGAAGATCTCGATGATCCCGATGACAGCAATTACATGCCAGAATTGGAAGAGGACATCAGTCTTGGACCCGATGAATTCAACGTTCCTGAGGACTTCCTCGATCTGGAAAGCTTCCGATGGCGGCTCATTAGCTCCACCTGAAGTATAAAAAGAGGGTGTGAGAAGCTTAAAGTCGATCAAGAAACGCTCAATGACAAGTGGGTTGAAGTCCTAGTAGCTGAGCAAGATCTCGAGCAAAGGCTCGCGAACCAAGCCAAATCCTACCCACGATGGCGTCTGCTTCCGGCATTCGATGACGAAGTCGACGACAATGTGCTTGATAAGCATGATCGAACCAATTAGCCCGACCGCCCTCCTCGGGGACAGGACATACCGAAGGGAGGGCCAAGACCCCCTGCAATCCCTCACCGTGAAGGCAAAGATCCAGCCCCATCTGCTCCGCCGTATGATTTACGGGGAAAATTGACGACACAGCCTGCTCCATCATGATCCATATACGGATCCAGAGACTGTGCACCTGCTGGACAGGCCAGATATTAGGCATGGCTTGATAAGCATGATAGGGCTCGGGATGATACCCGTGTTCGGACAGCAACAGACGTCCGACAAGTCATAGCTCGGGTCAAAGGAGTTGCACACCCGATGTGTTTTATAGACGAGGTCATGCAACATCAGTTCCCAGAGGGGTTTAAACCCGTCAACATCGAACAGTACGACGGAATGACTGACCCGGCTGTGTGGATTGAAGACTTCCTTCTCCACATTCATATGGCTCGAGGAGATGATCTCCATGCCATTAAATATCTCCCGTTAAAGCTTAAAGGACCAGCGAGGCACTGGCTCAATAGCCTGCCCGAGAACTCTATCGGAAGCTGGGAAGAGCTTGAAGATGCCTTCCGAGCTAAGTTTTAGGGAACCTATGTTCGGCCCCCAGACGCCGATGACCTCAGTCACGTCATCCAACAGCCTGGCGAGTCTGCTAGGAAGTTTTGGAATCGGTTTTTGACCAAGAAGAACCAAATCGTCGACTGTCCTGATGCCGAAGCGATCGCCGCTTTCCGGCATAGCATTCGTGATTAATGGCTGGCACGACAGCTCGGACAGGACAAGCAGAGGACCATGGCGGCCCTCACCTATCTCATGACCCGGTTCTACGCAGGAGAGGATAGCTGGTTGGCCCATAGTGGTAGTGACAGCGATGACCCCGGCACCTCAGAAGTACGCGACGAGACCGGGAAGCCTCAACGCAATAAAAACAATAAGCATCACCATAAAGGTAACTGAAGTGACGCCGACGAGGTGACTATAAATGCTGGATTCGGCAATCAACGGAACAGCCAGAAGAAGAAGCCCTTTAAAGGGAACAGAGACGGCCCATCCACACTGGACAAGATCCTCGACAAGCCCTGCCAAATTCATGGAACTTCGGACAAGCCGGCCAATCACTCGAACCAGAACTGCTAGGTCATCAAGCAGGCCGGCAAAATTGCAGCCGAGAACCAGGGCAAGGGTTAGCCTCACAGTGAGGACGACGATGAACCTCCAAGGCAAGCAATGGAGGCCAAAAATAGTTCCCTCCCGATGTAAAGGATGTGAACATGATTTATGTTACCCACATCCCTAAAAAGGAGAGGAAGCGAGCACTATACGATGTTTATGCATTAGAGCCTGTAGCGCCGAAGTACAATCCAGGGTCGTCTTGCCCGATCACATTCGACCGATGAGACTATCCGACCAGTATCTGTGATGGAGGAACTACGGCCTTGGTGCTCATTCTCATAGTGGACGGTTTTCACCTTACACGGGTCCTTATGGACGGAGGCATGATGGCTCGAGAATTTGTGATGTTTTAGTAGTGATTTTCTCTTGGTTTCTTTGGAATTCTTATTACTCTTCGGATATTTCTAACACTAATCCCTCGAAAGAGAAGAAAATCCACCTTCCCAATGTTTGGCAGGAAATATCAATTATGGAAGGAAACCAAGGAGGATTACCGCAAATCAAGTCAAATGGAGCAACTTTCCTGAAGAAACCCAAGTCAACGGGCGCACCAGAGTAAAATACGGTGTTCCATACAACTGCAAGCGCTCGTATGAGTGGTCGTATGGACTGCCATCAACTCCATTTCGTCTATACAAACAACTTTCGTGAAGGGCCCAAGGGGAGAGAGGAACCCTAGCTGCCGCCACACCACCCAGAACAGGAGAAGAGAGGATCTGAAGAACCTTCGAAGATCATCTTAGTTTTGGTCCTTTCATCTCCATCATCATCACTATTACTTTCACTATTGTAAGGGGCCTTCCAATTGGGAGAACAACTTGTAACTTTACTCAATCTCATCTGGAGATCAAGACTATTTGAATTATCCATTTCATCTTATTGTGGATCTTCCCGGTATTATTGATATGGTTTTCATGGGTTTAATCTTCATTGTGATTGATTCTCCTCTTACGATGTGTGAGTAATTCCCCTAGGTGTGGGAGATGTAGGTAAGTGGTGAGATTAAACTATGCCTATTCTATATGTCGTCATTTGCATTCATAGTAGTATAATCTATCTAGTATGTTGTTATGCTGTGGTGAACTCTATGTGTGTTGTCTAGTTTAAGGGCCCAGGCAACATGATCTCAAGACCTACACAGGTAACACGTATTGTTTAGGAAATCTGTGACCTCTAACGTGACAGGTGGAGATATCTATGAGGATCGAAGACAATATGAGATAATGGTGATCCATTTAACTTAATGCTTGGTTACGGTCTAAGGACCTTAATTGTGGAAACGAACACTCAGTGGCAACGGAGAAGCCGGACCATATAATGAAATATAATCCCTAAGGGAGGAGTTTCATAACTCTAGGGAGAACCGCCTATAGAACCCTTATATCGAATGCTATGAATACAATACAAGGTAGCTGGTATTACCTTCGCACTGGCACACTTTATAAATTCTTACCATGAGCTGAAATCTCTCCTCACCTAATCTCTTCCCTACAGGAAACCAAATCGTAGTCATATTTATGTTATTTACTTTTACTAGCTCTCTTAGTTGTTACTACAATTCCCTTTATATTTGTTAAACTGGTTTGTTCGTGATTCAGGACAATAAAGATATATGCAGAAGCCCAAGCAGTTACTTCACATAAGAACTGTGACGCCTTGTGTGTGACAGAAACGTTACCTATAAATACTCTCCCCCGCTATTTGTTGGGACGATTACTCATTGGGATACTTCTGCAAAAGTGTTACACTACCCTATTTGGCTTGTAGGCATCAAAGCATTTTCTGGCGCCGTTGCCGGGGAGCTAAGCGTAGATTATTTGTTTTGTAACTGTTTTTGTAGGTATTGTTATTGTAGATGCTTCCTATAACTCACAGGGGATCTACTCGTTCGGGAAAATCATATCTACCAGATTATATTGCTCGTTTTCCTCTGGAGCAGCAAGCTTCATTAATAGAAAAATACAAAAATAGTGAGAGTGTTGAGCTTAACGCTATGTTTGAACAGTTGTCGATTACTCCAAAGCCAAAGAAGACTATCAGAGATCATTGTGCTCCAGTGTTGATTTCTAGATCTCCTATAGTATATCCTACTAATTATGCTAAAGAGTACTCGATTGACTGTGATCTTATTGCAGAAGTTAGAAAGCACGCCTTCGCAGGAACCGAAGAAGAAGACCCTCAAGCACATATGATGTTCTTTGATACTTTATGTGGAACCTTTAAATTAAAAGATGTATCAAGAGAATTTGTATTATTAAGGCTCTTCAGGTTTTCTTTGAAGGATGATGTAGAGAAATGGTATAATCGGTTGCCCCAAGGAAGTATAACTAGCTGGCTTATGTGTACTGAAAGATTTATGGCTAAGTTTCTTCCAGGCTCAAAGATTACTAAATTGAGACAGAATCTCACCTTATTCCTCCTAGAAGATGATGAAACATTGAGCAAAGCTTGAGAGAGATACTCTAGATTCTTAAACTTATGCCCTAACCATGGTTATGCTGAGTATGTTATACTTCATATGTTTTATCATGGAATTAATGAGGAATCAAAATCCATTTTTGATTTGAGTGTAGGAGGACGATTTATGTCATTAACCCTAGAAGAGGGGAAGGAACATATAGAGAAGATTGTAACTGCACGGGAGCAATAGAATATTGAGGAGCCAGCCAAGCCAACGGGCAAAGTATACCATATTGAAGACATGGAAGAATTTAAAAAGGTCACTCAATAGAAAGGTAAACCTGTTGAACAAGTTATTAATGAAAAAGTGGATATATTCAATATTTATCGCCAGGAGGATGAACTTCAGGAGGCGATGAACAAATTTAAATTCCATCAAGATAACTTCAATAGGGACTTTCGAAGGTGTATCTATCATAACAAAAAGGTAATAGCTTATCTTTCCCAAGAGGTAGAAGGGTTGAGTCAAGCGGTAAACAACCTCAATAAACACTCTCGCATGATAGAAACTCAATGCTCTCAAATTTCTGAAACACAATCTTTGATTCTTTCTCAGTTAGATAAAGAGAACATTTTTGCTACTAATGAAATCTCGACTCGTATTGGCAAAAGAACGCAGGATCCTAAACGCCCAGCATGGTATGAGGAGGAGCAAGAGCAAAGAAGAAGAGAGAGTCAAAGCCAAACCCAGGAAAATAGGGAGCTTCTCTTTGGTGAGGAAGAACCTAAAGAACAGGTCCATCAAGATGCTCAGGGAGACGAAGCGGAAGCCAAAAAAGAAGTTGACCCTGATGCTGAAACAGTAGATGGTGACAACAACGAAGAAGAAACTCCGAGAATAGGAAGAGCTGAAGAACCGAGGGTGGATAAGAACATCCGACCACCTGATCCCACCAAAGAAAGAGGTAATCAAGCAACAAAGAATAAAGAAAAAGGTAAGATAAAGAAAACTCTTCCTTACCCTAAGGCTGTTAGGCCACCTTCAAATGATGCACTTTATTCCTCCTTCTTACAAGCAATAGCTGATCTTAAAATGTCAATGCATGTAACTGATATGTTAAAGATACCTACCTTTGCTAAGTTCATGCGCGACGTTGTTAACAATAAAAGGAGTATGAATCTGAAAGAATAGGTGGCTACAATAACGGAGCATCCTTTTGAGAACAAGATTCCGGGAAAGTTGGGAGACCCAGGTATACCCACAATATCTTGCTCAATCGGTAATCTTGATATAAATAATGCTCTTTGTGATGTAGGTGCAGGTGTTAGTGTAATGCCACTAACCCTTATCATAAACTGAATCTTACTGAATGTATGCCCACAAGTATAACCTTGTAGATGGCGGATAAATCCACAAAGAAGCCAGTGGGAGTAGCTGAGAATGTTTCGCTAAGATTAGACGGGCATGTTATACCTACTGATTTTGTTATCCTTGACATGCCCGAGGATGAAAAATTATCAATCATACTTGGTAGGTCATTTTTGAATACCGCAGGTCCACATTGGATTGCTCCGAAGGAAAGTAACCTTTCGAATTTGCGAAGAAGAAATAGTGAAGTACTTCCCGAAGAAGCCGGGGGCGAAGGAGAAGTACATTCCCCCACCTAAGCGAATATGTGCGGTAAGTAAAGAAAATTTCAGGCCTCCAGAGACTTGACGTAATGCCAAGGTGCGAGGTTGAACTGGGCAACCTAAAAATCAGCGCTTAATGGGACGCAACCCATTGTATTGTCAAATTTTTATCTTTGTCGATTTGCTCTCATAAATAATCTGATGAAAATCTTTCAGAAGAGTTGTTTTTGACTTTGTGTCGTAGGAGAAATGAAAAGGGGAAGAAAGAAAACAAAGGAGGAGGAAAAGAATTAAGGAGAAGAGCAAACAGAAGAAAAGATGGCGTAGCAAACGGGCGCATGCACCCGTATGTGCAGTCGCATAAGGGAACCAGAGAAACGCCGAAAAAGGGTAAGAGAGGACGATGGCGTATCATACGACCGCCCGCGCTCGCATGAGCGATCGTATGAAACCCTCGCCAAAAATGCAGAAAAGACCAGAAGAGAAGACGGCCTATCGAACGGGGGCAAGCGCCCGCATATGCGGTCGTTTGATCCCTCGAGCGAATTCAACCAGAAGAACAGGGGAAAACACGGTCTATCATATGGACGCTCGCGTCCGTTTGAGCGCCCGTTTGACACTCTGCCCCGCACGTCCTCAATATCCAGAGAAAACGATGGCATTCCATACAGACGCTCACATCCGTATGAGCGCTCGTCCCAGGTACGCAAACCCTAGATCGACAGAAATCAACGTGAGGCGGCGTTCCATATGAGCGCAAGCACCTGTATGAGCGGTCGTTTGGATTGAATTTTCATATATGGAGGCCACCGGCGCAGGGGGATCTTCTTCTTCCTCCCCTTAGCGCCCAAACCTCACATCTCTCTCTCTCTCAAAGCCTAACAAAAACTCTCCAGATCTTAGGTAGTATTAGAACTCGATCCCCATGTAAAACTTATATTTTTCTGTTCTTATTTTTGTTTTGTGTAGAAAATGATGAGATCGGTGATCGCCGCGGGGAAGAAGGCCATGGGCTCGCTCCAAGCGTGCACGGAATGAGGGGGACGACCTCCGTGTTGCTGCCAACAAGGACTACCTGCGAGTGAACAACCGGGGGATGACGCCCACGAAGTGGAAATGTGACATGTTCTTACATACCGCGGCATCACCATGGAGTTCCTCTCCACCTTTGAGCACACTCTCGAGGATACGAGGGTGCCGGCAAGTTGCTCCTTCATGCTCGGAGGAGTCCGGCGTATGATGATGCTTGAGCAGTGGTGCAATGCCTTTGGGTTTGAGAACCGAGGGGTTCTCGATACCAAGGGTGCGCCCATCGCTGATGCATTGGGTACGTGGGAACTCATCTCCGTCAAGGATGAGCACGACCTCTCTGGGAAGAAGGTATCGAGCATACAAAACCCCGCCATTAGTTACTTCATGATATTCGTTGCCAACACTATTTTCAGTAGGGAGAACATCGGGGGCATGTCGAGCTATGACATGTGTGTGCTTCACGCACCACTCCACCCCCACTACACTCCCAAGCCTAACTTGGGAGCTTTTCTGATGCACTACCTCGGCCGGCAGCACAAGCAGCCGAGAGGCGTGGTTGTTGTGGGAGGCATAGTGACTCGGCTTGCCGAGCACTTTGGCCTCGATATTGATGAGATGGAGCACGTCCCAGGTCATACAGTGCTCAACCGTAGGATCATGACTAACATACATTTTATTGGGCCTGTGCAAGGGGAGCATTGTTACAAATGTCCCCTACCTAACTCTGAAACTACTGATGTGCGCTTGCCCTTGCCGCAAGCTTTTAATGTTTCTACGCGTGATATGTGGTTGCTCTCCATTGATGAAATCAATGAGCATAGGCATGCAGCCGGGTTCGGGAACAATGTTCAACCCGAGCTCGCTCCTGAGTGGGATGCCGCGGCAGCAGGGCATGCCCATGGCTAGGATGCATGGGGAAATGCACCCCAGTATGCACCCAACTTTCCACCACAGCTTGCACCGCAATATGCACCGCATGTTTACTTTGGGCAGCCACGTGACTATGTGCCTAGGGTTGAGTTCCAGCAGCTACAACAACAGGTAGGAGGGATCCGCACGGATCTCCGAGAGGCCAACAACAACATCAACCTGCTCAGTGGGAACATACAATCCCTCTTTTCTTTTTGGCAGCCACACCCTAGCACGGGAGGCCAATCCTCTAGCGGCCCCTCTCAGATGCAATGGCCACACTTTGGCCAGGGGGGCAATGATGACGAGGACATGGACTAGAGAGTACGCCGAGAGCCTAAGCTTGGGGGAGCTCATCCCCTAGTTATCCACGCATGCATATTTATTTTTCTTATTTTTCCTTTTTGTTTTTGTTCTTAGCATGTTTGTTTTCAGTCTGCGTAATAAAATGAGAAGCAAGCTTTGTTCTTGCCTTGTTGGAATTCTTTTCATTTGTTTTTGCTTCGTCAAGCCCACAGGTTTGTTCTCCACTAGCAAGTTGGAAATAAAGAGAATGAAGAGGAGATGTGACTGAGGGAAGAAGTGAGCCAGCGCGAGAAGGTATAACATATGCATAATCCCTTATCTCGCGATATTATTTGAGAAAGAATTTTCAGTTGACTGGTTGCACTTAAGTGAGTTCCCCATGTTAGTTGAATATCATTTAGTCATAACTCCCAACTTTAGATTTTTCTAGCAGAACTTTGTGGTAAAGCATGTTTTTGTTCCAATAAAAAGTTAAAGAAAACTTAGGGGTTTGAATTTTTGAAGAGAACGAGCACTCAAGTAGTTCAACTCCATATGCTGAATCTGATTGACTTGATGACACCTATTGATAGAGTTACTTGGAGGAATGAATATTTTAAGTGATTGAGGTTATGCCAAAATTTATTCGCGATACTAAAATCGTGGAGCTTCAGCCCTAGTCTGGTTTTGCATCCCATTGCTATATGTTGAGATAATTCGCGTAACTGTGACGCCGTCACGAATTTGGAGATTGTGTGGTAAATGATCGACCTTCTCCAAAGGAGTGTGTATGTGGTAAATAAGAGCATTGATCGCTGAGCTCGAAAGAGACAATCATCTTGATCCATAGTGCACAAAATTAAGCCAAAACGGAACCTAATTGCATATAGTAAATTTTGGCATAACCCCGTCACAGAGGGTTGAAATTGCAAAGAGTAATGAAAGAGAGAATTGTTTCAAAGCCATGACTAGAAGGCACTAGTAGGGGTTAATGAAATACTTGAGTTCTCTGTTGTTTTTGTCTTAAACCCCCTAAATGTTTTTGAATAAATTTGAATTGAATACCCATCTCAAGAAAAACACTCTCACTTGCCTGAACACTTGGTTAGCGAATAAAATTTGGTTTGAGAAATTATAACTAGTGATAAGAGACTACATGTGGGTAGGCAACGAGTTTAGGTGAAGCTATTCAAATGCGAATACTTTCTTGAATGACATTGCAGGATAAGAGAAGATAGATATGATGTATCCTATTGAGTCGGTAAAACTTCTTTCTATTCGATCAAGCTCCCTTTCATTCTCTTGATTTCTTGTTTGCTCGAGGGCGAGCAAATCCTAAGCTTGGGGGAGTTGATGGCTCGAGAATTTGTGATGTTTTAGTAGTGATTTTCTCTTGGTTTCTTTGGAATTCTTATTACTCTTCGGATATTTCTAACGCTAATCCCTCGAAAGAAAAGAAAATCCACCTTCCCAATGTTTGGCAGGAAATATCAATTATGGAAGGAAACCAAGGCGGATTACTGCAAATCAAGTCAAATGGAGCCTCTTTCCTGAAGAAACCCGAGTCAACGGGCGCACCAGAGTAAAAGACGGAGTTCCATATGACCGCAAGCGCTCGTATGAGCGGTTGTATGGACTGCCATCAGCTCCATTGCGTCTATACAAACAACTTTCGTGAAGGGCCCAAGGGGGGAGAGGAACCCTAGCCGCCGCCACACCACCCAGAACAGGAGAAGAGAGGATCTGAAGAACCTTCGGAGATCATCTTAGTTTTGGTCCTTACATCTCCATCATCATCACTATTACTTTCACTATTGTAAGGGGCATTCCAATTGGGAGAACAACTTGTAGCTTTACTCAATCTCATCTGGAGATCAAGACTATTTGAGTTATCCATTTCATCTTATTGTGGATCTTCCCGGTATTATTGATATGGTTTTCATGGGTTTAATCTTCATTGTGATTGATTCTCCTCTTACGATGTGTGAGTAATTCCCCTAGGTGTGGGAGATGTAGGTAAGTGGTGAGATTAAACTGTGCATATTCTATATGTCGTCATTTGCATTCGTAGTAGTATGATCTATCTAGTATGTTGTTATGCTGTGGTGAACTCTATGCGTGTTGTCTAATTTAAGGGCCCAGGCAACATGATCTCAAGACCTACACAGGTAACACGTATTGTTTAGGAAATCTGTGACCTCTGACGTGACAGGTGGAGATATCTATGAGGACCGAAGACAATACGAGATAACTGTGATCCATTGAACTTAATGCTTGGTTCCGGTCTAAGGACCTTACTTGTGGAAATGACCACTCAGTGTTAATGGAGAAGCAGGACCATAGAATGAAATATAATCCCTAAGGGAGGAGTTTCATAACTCTAGAGAGAACCGCCTACAGAACCCTTATATCGAATGCTATGAATACAATCCAAGGTAACTGGTATTACCGTCGCACTGGCACACTTTATAAATTCTTACCGTGAGCTGAAATCTCTCCGCACCAAATCTCTTCCCTGCAGGAAACCAAATCATAGCCATATTTATGTTATTTACTTTTACTAGCTCTCTTAGTTGTTACTACAATTCCCTTTATATTTGTCAAACTGGTTTGTTCGTGATTCAGGACAATAACGATATTTGCAGAAGCACAAGCAGTTACTTCACATAAGAACTGTGACGCCTTGTGTGTTAAAGAAACGGTACCTATAAATACTCTCCTCCGCTCTTCGTTGGGACGATTACTCATTGGGATACTTCTGCGAAAGTGCTACACTACCCTGTTTGGCTTGCAGGCATCAAGGCAGCAGCCTCAACCTGATCTACGCTGACTCGGTCAGGAAGATCCGCATCGATCCGTCAAGGATAAAACCCAGGAACACCACTTTCAAGGGCATCATACCAGGTGTTGAGGCTCAATGCTCCGTTACTTTAACCCTAGAAGTGGTCTTCGGCTCTCTCGAGAACTTCCAGAGCAAGGATTTAATCTTCGACATCGTTCCTTTCCATAGTGGTTATCACGCACTGCTCGGGCGAACTGCTTTCGCCTGATTCAACGTTGTCCCGCATTACGCTTATCTAAAGTTGAAAATGCAAGGGCCCAAGGGCGTTATAACAATTAATGACAATACCGAACGCTCCCTTCGTACAGAGGAGCAAACTGCGACTCTCGTAGCCGAAGCTCAAGCCGTCGATGAGTCATCAAGGTCCATTAAGGCACCAAGCACATGGAGCTCCTTCAAGTGCTTCCGAGGTGTTACCTTCGCCTCCACGCAATCAAGCGGCAACCTCAAATAGGGGTACGCGCTCCATGGCTCTCCCTGCCTAACCGGGAACTATGTGCCTCGGGTACATAACTTTGCACTTAAAATACCATGGGAGGCTGTGGAGCACTACTATAAAGACACATTGTTTGGTTCAACTAGACGGTGGCCGAATTACATCCTGGTTGTTTCAAGGGCACTGTTAGAGGCCCACTAGGAGGTTATAAAAACAGCATTAAGCTAATATATTACTGCTACGTGGTATGACCACTTCAAAGGATCTGTGATACATCCATTTTGCATCATGTTTTCCTACTGTTATTTATTATGTTTTGGGTCATTATTTCACTTTATGATGCAATCCTAATGCCTTTTCTCTCATATTTTGCAAGTTTCACATGAAGAGGGAGATTGCCGACAGCTGGAATTCTGGACCTGAAAAGGCTACAACAGAGATAGATATTCTCCACAACTCCAAATAACCTGAAAATTTACGGAGAATTATTTTGGAATATATAAAAAATATTGGCGGAAGAAATACCAGAAGGGAGGCCACCAGAGAGCCACGAGCTCAGGGGGCGCCCCCCTAGGGCGCGCCTACTGAGCTCGTGGACCCTCCAGCAGGCCTCTGGGGCCCATCTTCTCCTATAAGATGCTATTTGCCCTAGAAAAAAAAATCAGAAGAAGACTTTCGAGACGAAGCGCCGCCGTCTCGAGGCGGAACCTGGGCAGGAGCACTTTTGCTCTCCGGTGAAGCGATTCCGCCGGGGATACTTCCCTCCGGGAGGGGGAAATTGAAGCCATCGACATCACCAACGATCCTCTCATTGTGGGATGTCCAATCTTCATAAACATCTTCACCAGCACCATCTCATCTCAAACCCTAGTTCATCTCTTGTATTCAATCTTTGTCCCAAAACCTCAGATTGGTACCTGTGGGTTGCTAGTAGTTTTTATTACATCTCGTAGTTGATTCTAGTTGGTATATTTGGTGGAAGATTATATGTTCAGATCCTCAACCATATTCAATACACCTCTGATCTTGAACATGAATATGATTTGTGAGTAGTTACTTTTGTTCTTGAGGACATGGGAGAAGTCTTGTTATAAGTAATCAGGTGAAGTTGGTATTCGTTCGATATTTTGATGATATGTATGTTGTTCTTCCTTTAGTGGTGTCATGTGAACATCGACTACATGACACTTCACCATACTTGGGCCTAAGGGAAGGCATTGGGCAGTAATAAGTAGATGATGGGTTGCAAGAGTGACAGAAGCTTAAACCCTAGTTTATGCGTTATTCCGTAAGGGGCTGATTTGGATCCATATGTTTCGCTATGGTTAGATTTATCTTAATTCTTCTTTCGTAGTTGTGGATGCCTGCGAGAGGGGGTAATCATAAGTGGGTTGCTTGTTCATGTAAGAACAGCACCCTAGCACCGGTCCACCCACATATCAAATTATCAAAGTAGCGAACGCGAGTTAACTAAACATGATGAACGTGACTAGACGACAATTCCCATGTGTTCTCGAAAACACTTTGCTTATTATAAGACAACATTCCGGCTTGTCCTTTGCTATAAAAAGGATTGGGCCACCTTGCTGCACCTTTATTACTATTGTCACTTGTTACTTGCTACGAATTACCTGGCCACGAAACTATCTGTTACCGTTACTTTCAGTACTTGCAGAGAATACCTTGCTAAAAACCGCTTATCATTTCCTTCTGCTCCTCGTTGGGTTAAACACTCTTACTTATCTAAAGGACTATGTTTGATCCCCTATACTTGTGGGTCATCAAGACTCTTTTCTGGCGCCATTGCCGGGTAGTGAAGCGCCTTTGATAAGTGGAATTTGGTAAGGAAACATTTTTATTACGTGCTGAAATTTACTGTCACTTGTCACTATGGAAAATAATCCTTTGAGGGGCTTGTTCGGGGTATCTTCACCTCAACTGGAAGCAATAAGAGTTGTCCCTCAACCTACTGAACCTACTAAAAATATTTATTATGAAATTCCTTCAGGTATGTTAGAGAAACTGCTAGCTAATCCTTATGCAGGAGATGGAACAGTACATCCTGATATGCACTTGATCTATATAGATGAAATTTGTGGATTGTTTAAGCTTGCAGGTTTATCCGAGGATGGATTTAAGAAGAAAGTATTCCCTTTATCTTTGGGGGGAAAGGCATTGACATGGTATAGACTATTGGATGATACTGGAACATGAGATTGGAACCGGTTGAAGCTGGATTTCACCAGAAATTTTATCCTATGCATTTGGCTCATCCTGATCAGAATTATATATATAATTTTTGGCTTTGTGAAGGAGAAAGTATCGCTCCAGCTTGGGGGAGGCTTAAATATATGATGCACACATGCCCCAATCATGAGCTCTCAAGAGAAATAATTATACAAAAAAATTATGCTCGGCTTTCTCATAATCTTCAATCCATGCTCGATACTTCTTCTACTGGTTCCTTTATGAAGAAAACTATTGAATTCAAATGGGATCTTCTGGAAAGAATTAAACGTAACTCTAGAGATTGGGAAATCGACAAAGGTAAACAGTCAAGTATAAATCTTGAGTTTGATTGTGTTAAATCTTTTATGGAAACCGATGCTTTTCATAAGTTTAGTACTAAATATGGACTTGACTCTGAGATAGTAGCTACCTTTTGTGAATCATTTGCTGCTCATGTTGATCTCCCTAAGGAGAAGTGGTTTAAATTTCATCCACCTATTGAAGAAAATTGTGAGGAACTTGTTAGAGTTAAAGATGAAACAATCATTTATAATGTTGATCCAGTTGTGCCCACTTCTTATATTGAGAAACCTCCTTTCCCTGTTAGGATTAAGGAACATGTTAAAGCTTCAACTGTGGTTAATAAGAGTAATATTAAAACACCTAACCCTCTGAACAAATTAGGGTGGAACCTAATGTTGCAATGATTAAAGATCTTTTGGTTGATAATATTGATGGACATGTCATATATATTTCTGTGAGGAAGCAACTAGCATTGCTAAATCAGATAAAAACAAACCTGTTGTTGGCATGCGTGTTGTTTCTGTTAAAATTGGAGATCATTGTTATCATGGTTTATGTGATATGGGTGCTAGTGTAAGTGCTATTCCATTTTCTATTTATCAAGAAATCATGAATGATATTGCACCTATTGAGATAGAAGATATTGATGTCACTATTAAGCTTGCAAACAGAGATACTATTTCGATTGTTAGAGATGTTGAAGTCTTGTGTGGTAAGATTAAATACCCTACTGCTTTTCTAGTTCTCAGATCACCACAAGATGATTTTTGTCCCATTATATTTGGTAGACCCTTCTTGAATACAGTTAATGCTAAGATTGATTGTACTAGGGAAACGGTCAGTGTTAATTTTGGCGATGTATCGCATGAATTTAATTTCTTTAAGTTTCGTAGACAACCTCATGATAAAGAATTGCCTAATAAAGATGAAATTATTGGTCTTGCTTCTATTGTTGTTCCTCCTACTGATCCTTTAGAACAATATCTGCTAGATCATGAAAATGATATGCATATAAATGAAGTAAATGAAATAGATGAAATATTCTTTAGACAAGCACCTATCCTCAAACACAATTTGCCTATTGAAACATTGGGAGATCCTCTCCCACCTAAGAGTGACCCTGTGTTTGAATTAAAGAAACTGTCTGATACACTGAAATATGCTTATCTTGATGAAAAGAAGATATATCATGTTATTATCAATGCTAACCTTTCAAAGCATGAAGAAAAGAGACTACTTAAAATTCTGAGGAAGCACCGTGCTGCTATTGGATATACTCTTGATGATCTTAAGGGCATTAGCCCCACAATATGTCAGCATAAGATTAATATGGAGCCTGATGCTAAGCCAGTCGTTGATCATCAACGATGTTTGAATCCTAAGATGAAGGATGTGGTAAGAACTGAAATATTAAAGCTTCTGGAGGCAGGTATAATTTATCCTATAGCTGATAGTAGATGGGTAAGTCCTGTTCATTGTGTTCCTAAGAAAGAGGCATTACTGTTGTTCCTAATGATAAAAATGAACTTATCCCACAAAGAATTGTAACTGGTTATAGGATGGTAATTGATTTCAGGAAATTAAATAAAGCTACTAGGAAAGATCATTACCCCTTGCCTTTTATTGATCAAATGTTAGAAAGATTATCTAAGCATACACACTTTTGCTTCCTAGATGGATATTCTGGTTTTCTCAAATACCTGTATCAAAAGAAGATCAAGAGAAAACCACTTTTACTTATCCTTTTGGAACTTATGCTTACAGACCTATGACTTTTGGTTTATGCAATGCACCTGCTACCTTTCAAAGATGCATGACTGCTATATTTTCTGATTTTTGTGAAAAAATGTTGAGATATTCATGGATGATTTCTCTGTTTACGGAACCTCTTTTGATGATTGCTTAAGCAACCTTGACCGAGTTTTGCAGAGATGTGAAGAGACTAATCTTGTCTTGAACTGGGAGAAGTGCCACTTTATGGTGAATGAAGGTATAGTCCTTGGGCATAAAATTTCTGAAAGAGGTATTGAAGTAGATAAAGCTAAAGTTGATGCAATTGAGAAAATGCCATGTCCTAAAGATATCAAAGGTATAAGAAGTTTCCTTGGTCATGCTGGATTCTATAGAAGATTCATAAAAGACTTCTCTAAAATTTCTAGGCCTCTTACTAATCTTTTGCAAAAAGATGTTCCATTTGTTCTGGATGATGATTGCGTAGAAGCCTTTGAAATACTTAAGAAAGCCTTAATTTCTGCACCCATTGTTCAACCAACTGATTGGAACCTACCCTTTGAAATTATGTGTGATGCTAGCGACTATGCTATTGGTGCTGTTCTAGGTTAAAGAGTTGATAAGAAATTGAATGTTATTCATTATGCTAGTAAGACCTTGGATAGTGCTCAAAGAAATTATGCTACTACTAAGAAAGAATTTTTAGCGGTTGTGTTTGCATGTGATAAATTCAGACCTTACATTGTTGATTCTAAAGTTACCTTTCACACTGATCATGTGATAACCCACAAGTATAGGGGATCAATTATAGCTTTTTCGATAAATAAGAGTGTCGAACCCAACGAGGAGCTAAAGGTAGAATTAATATTCCCTTCAAGTTCTATCGACCACCGATACAACTCTACGCGCACTTAACGTTCGCTTTACCTAGAACAAGTATGAAACTATTTTGTAGCTGATAGGATAGGTTTGCAAGAATAAAACTAGAAGTACTTTGCGAGAATAAAACTACGAGTATTTTGCAAGATAATAAAAGTTAGTTGTTTAGTAGAAAGCTTTTGTAACACAAGAGAATGATTTGTCCCTAGGCAATCGATAACTAGACCGGTAATCATTGTTGCAATTTTATATGAGGGAGAGGCATGAGCTAACATACTTTCCGTACTTGGATCATATGCACTTATGATTGGAACTCTAGCAAGCATCCGCAACTACCAAAGATCATTAAGGTAAAACCCAACCATAGCATTAAGTATGAAGTCCCCTTTACTCCCATACGCAACAACCCCCTTACTCGGGTGTAAGCTTCTGTCACTCTAGCCGCCCACCATAAGAGAATTATGAACGTATTGCAAACCCTACAGCGGGAATCCCCCACGTGTGCGCGGCACGGAAGGCACCATAGGACAGCACCAAAATAAAACATACAACTCAAACCAATCACGATCATCAATCAACCCATAGGACAAAACGAATCTACTCAAACATCATAGGATGGCCACAAATCATTGGATAATAATATGTAGCATTAAGCACCATGTTTAAGTAGAGAATTATAGCAGGAAAAGAGAGGTTACACCGCTGCATAGAGGGGGAGAGAGTTGGTGTTGACGGCGGCGAAGTTGTTGGTGTAGATCGCCGTCACGATGTTTCCCCCGGCGGCGCTCCGGTGCCACCGGAAGAGAGGGGGAGAGAGCCCCCCTCCTTCTTCTTCTTCCTTGGCCTCTCCCTAGATGGGAGGAGAGTTTCCCCTCTGGTCCATGGCGGCGGAGGGGTAGGAGCCCCTCCTAGATTGGATCTCTCTCTCTGTTCTCTTCTGTTTCGCGCTCCTGTTTTCTGGCCCTTCACCGTTTCTTAAGTTCCCGGAGATCCGTAACTCCGATTGTGCTGAAATTTTAACACGATTTTTTCCGGATATTAGCTTCCTTGCGGCTGAAGAAGGGCACCAACCGACCTACGAGGGCCTCACGAGGCACCACGGCGCGTCGCCCCCCCCCCCCCCCCTGGCGTGCCCTGGTGCATCGTGGGGCCCACGAGCACCGCCTTGCGTTGATTCCACCTCCCAAAAATCACATATATTCCAAAATAATTCTCCGTGAAACTTTATTGCATTTGGACTTCGTTTGATATGGATTTTCTGTGAAACAAAAAACATGCAACAAACAGGAACTGACACTGGGCACTGGATCAACATGTTAGTCCCAAAAAGAATATAAAATGTTGCCAAAAATATGTGAAAGTTGTAGAATATTGGCATGAAACAATCAAAAATTATAGATACGACGGAGATGTATCAGCATCCCCAAGCTTAATTCCGGCTCGTCCTCGAGTAGGTAAATGATAAAAAAGATAATTTTTGATGTGGAATGCCACCTAGCATAATCTTGATCATATAGTTTAATCATGGCATGAATATTAAGACACGAGTGATTCAAAGCAATAGTCTATAATTTGATATGAAGACATCAATACTCAGGCATCCCAACAAACAATCATGCCTTTCAGAATAAAAATGCTAAAGAACGCTATCCCTACAAAATCATACAGCCTTGTCATGCTCCATCTTCTTAACACAAAATATAAATCATGTACTACCCCGGTGTCAGCCAAGCAATTGATTCATAATTTTTAACGCGCTTCAACTTTTTCAACCCCCACGCAATACATGAGCGCAAGCCATGGATATAGCATTATGGGTGGAATAGAATGCGGTGGTAGAGATTAATATGGAGAAGACAAAAAAGGAAGAAAGTCTCACATCGACGCGGCTAATCAACGGGCTATGGAGATGCCCATCAATTGATGTCAATGCAAGGAGTAGGGATTGCCATGCAACGGATGCACTAAGAGCTATAAGTGTATGAAAGCTCAACATGAAAACTAAGTGGGTGTGCATCCAACTTGCTTGCTCATGAAAACCTCGTGCATTTGAGGAAGCCCATCATCGGAATATACAAGCCAAGTTCTATAATGAAAAATTCCCACTAGTATATGAAAGTGAAAGCATAGGAGACTCTCTACATGAAAAACATGGTGCTACTTTGAAGCACATGTGTGGAAAGGATAGTAACATTGTCCCTTCTCTCTTTTTCTCTCATTTTCATTTTGTTGTTGTTTTTTTTTCATTCTTTTTTTTCTTCTTTTTTCATTTTTTTTCTTGGGCTCTTTTTGGCCTCTTTTTTTTTTTTTAATTTTGTCCGGAGTCTCATCCCGACTTGTGGGGGAATCATAGTCTCCATCATCCTTTCCTCACTGGGACAATGCTCTAATAATGAATAATGATGATCATCACACTTCTATTTACTTACAACTCAAAATTACAACTCGATACTAGAACAAAATATGACTCCATATGAATGCCTCTGGCGGTGTACCAGGATGTGCAATGATCTAGCGTGGCAAAGATATCAAAAAACGGACAAGCCATGAAAATATCATGCTAGCTATCTTACGATCATGCAAAGCAATATAACAATGAATGCTCAAGTCATGTATATGATGATGATGGAAGTTGCATGGCAATATATCTCGGAATGGCTATGGAAATGCCATAATAGGTAGGTATGGTGGCTGTTTTGAGGAAGATATAAGGAGGCTTATGTGTGATAGAGTGTATCATATCACGGGGTTTGGATGCACCGGCGAAGTTTGCACCGACTTTCGAGGTGAGAAAGGGCAATGCACGGCACCGTAGAGGCTAGCAAATTGCGGAAAGGTGAGAGTGCGTATAGTCCATGGACTCACATTAGTCATAAAGAACTCATATACATATTGCGAAAGTTTATTAGCCCTCGAAGCAAAGTACTACTACGCATGCCCCTAGGGGGGAGGTTGGTAGGAGTTAACCATCGCGCGCCCCCGACCTCCACGCAAAGGAAGACAATCAATAATAAATCATGCTCTAACTTCTTAGCATAACGAGAGACTATACGTGCATGCTTCGGGAATCACAAGCCTTAACACCAATATTCCTACTAAACCACAATCATTCACTAGTACCTCCCACATATTACCATCTCTATATCGCAAAACTATTGCAAGGAATCAAACATATCATATTCAGTGATCTACAAGTTTTATGTAGGATTTTATGACTAACCATGTGAATGACCAATTCCTGTTGACTCTCTAAATAGATATAAGTGAAGCAAGGGAGTTTAATTCTTTCTACAAAATACCATACTCTAATAAATATAAGTGAAGCAAAAGAGCATTCTACAAATAACGGTTTTCTATATGAAGAGAAACAGGCATCCAAACTTCAAATGATATAAATGAAGCACATGAAGCATTCTATAAAGCCATACTCAAAAGATATAAGTGAAGTGCAAAGAGCATTCTATAAATCAACCAAGGACTATCTCATACCAGCATGGTGCATTATTAAAAGAAAAATAAAAGGCACACGACGCTCCAAGAATTTACGCATATCATGTGAACAAAGCAAAAACCGAGACATACCGATAATTGTTGAATAAAGATGGGATGCCTTCCGGGGCATCCCCAAGCTTAGACGCTTGAGTCTCCTTGAATATTTACTTGGGGTGCCTTGGGCATCCCCAAGCTTGAGCTCTTGCCTCTCCTCATTCTTCTCATATCAATACCTCCTCGATCTTTGAACACTTCATCCACACAAAACTTAACAAAACCTTCGTGAGATCCGTTAGTATAATAAAGCAAATCACTACTTTAAGTACTGTTGCAAACCCATTCATATTTTATTTTTGCATTACACCTACTGTATTCTAACTTCTCCATGGCTTATACCTTCCGATACAATCCATAGTTTCATCAAAACAAGCAAAACAATGCATCAAAAACAGAATCTGTCAAAAACAGAACAGTCTGTAGTAATCTGAACATTGACCATACTTATGTAACTCCAAAAATTCTTAAAAAATTAGGACAAAATAAACAATATGCATAGAAGTACTGTGTAAAATTTTTAGAATTGTTTCACGTTCCAGTAAAAAATGTAAATTCATGCACTACAGCAAAAGTTTCTGTTTTTGCACCGCACACACCAAACAAGCAATTTAAACATCCTAACGGTAAATCTTGGCACATTATTTTTATAATACAATGGATTTGTACAAGGGGATAATTATTTTTGTTGAAAAGTTTCTGTAATTCAAGATTCACAAAGTTTCCATGGGCATGAACAAAGTTCAAGGAGCCCCCCCACTTCAACGGTGCGCGTCTTTCTTACTTTCACTTTTCCTTTTAAAAAAGTTTTAGGTTCCCCTCTATATTTTTTTGTTTTTAAACTTTATAAAAGCACTCAACAAAAATAAATGACTCTCTAAAACTTCCGGATTGTCTCCCTGGCAGCGCTTTCTTTAAAGCCATTAAGCTAGGCATAAAGTGCTCAAGTAATCGATCCACCCGGATCCCAAGGTATATCAAAGTCAATTTTAATTAACAATGATTTGTAATTTAGTAGTGAGCACAAAGTAATATATATCATGTAACAATGAAGTCTAACTCTCTTCCTATGCATCGGCATGTCATAAAAGAACAATTCATGCACATCAAGTAAAGGCCAATGCATAGCATAAGTAGTTTCTTGCAATTTTATCGTGTTGGAAACATAGAGAGACGGAGATGTAGTTCCTCTCTCATAATAATTGCAAGTAGGAGAAGCAAGCACATGCATATTATATTCATCCAAATCATCATGTGTAGTAGTAAAACGCAACACTACACCATGACACCACAGTGGCGACATGCATTTGTTGGTACAAGTGTATATTACCGATACATTATTTGTCCACAACAATGCCGACACATGAATGGTCGAGGTTGCTCTAGACTTTCAATGGTATGTTTGTCGGCAATGCGTAATCGGTTTGTGGACATACTATGTGTCGGTATAAGTTCTTTGTTGTTAAATTATCTGTCGGATGGAAAAAGTGTCGGCGTAAGTTTAGACCTGGCCCACTTATTTCGAGCCACGCGGGACAAGTTGCGTGCGAGAGACGCAGAAACTCTAAATTTTGGCCAATCTTATCTCTTTCTCCACCCGGCCGCCACCCCATCTTATCTCTTTCTCTTCCTCCCACACCACACATGCTCCCACCGCCACTGCCCCCTGACTTGCCGGCCGATTTGCTCGCGCTGCCGCCTTTCCCACCACCGATGGCGCCTCCCAAAGCCTCTTGCATGTGGTGTTTCCCCACGTTCCAAGCCCAAGGTGCCTCCTGAAGACAGGACATGACAAGAGGGAGGCAGATCCACCGCGACCAAGAGCAGGTCAGGCGGCGGCCATGGCGCGCCCAGATCCACCGCGACCAAGAGCAGGTCAGGCGGCGACCATGGCGCGCCCAGATCCGCCAGTGCCATCGTCGTCGAGCACCTCTGATCCCAGTGCCGGATCCACCTCGGGCTCCATCTCCACAACCACGCACTGGCAGCCGCTGCCATGGAAGGTCTCCTCCCCGCCCCTCTTTCCCACGGACTGTTGGTTAGTTTTGATTTGGCCGCTCCCTTCCCTGATGTGTTGTCCTCACGCGCGCGCAGGTGCTCTGTGTGCTTGCTTCTACCCTTCCCAAGACACCGTTGCTCCGACGCCATGGACAATGTAAGCATTTCTCTTCTCTCCCCTTCTGTTCGTTTCCTTCCTCCGGCCTAAATTTGCTTACTGCACAACAGTAATTATTTCTTCATAGAGGAGAACAGGAGAGGTCCTGCAATCCAACTTGTCTTCTTGAACAAATGAAGCACAATCCTTTGCAGCACCTGAAGTTTCAGACTGAATAAATTATGTTGGCCACCTGTATTTGGAAAATTTACCCTATGTAGCATGTACCTTTAGTTTCCTAGAAGGCCATTGTGCTTGTCGTTCCAAAAGTGCCACCTGTATTAGCAACTCACGTTCCAAAAGTGCCGGTGGAAAATTGTGAAATCAGTAGTGCAGTTTGCATCTTTGTAACAGAACATGTTATAAGATCAATATTAAAACTAAAACTTGGACTCTGTATGTAGTGTATGGAAGTTTAAGTGATTATGTGAATCTCCTTTTCCTTCGGTTGTGCCTCAAATTTCACAATCATTATTTATTTATTTTAGAGACTGAAAAATCAAGAGAGAGATTATGAAGTGTGGTGGCCATTAGTTGCTTCCGTTGTATGTTGACCTACTTGCCTTTCCTTTTGCTATACATGCAGCCAAAATTTATGGAGCAGGACAGTTGATTGACATTGTGCTCTCATAAGGTTGATGCTACGTAAGGGTATCTCTGTTCCTTTATTTATTGATCTAACTATCATTTCCATATTTAAGGGGGTGTTATATAGGTTGGCAACGGATTATATTGTAGAGCATCTGCCAGTTGCTTCTGCAGCCTGTCTAAGATTGTTGTTATTGCTTCAGGGTTCATATCAAACATATTTCCCTTTTGATAATGTGGACATGTTATATCCTAATTACTAGCTCCAAAACAGAACAACATTTCCCATTTGGGCTAAGCTGTGGAAGTTTGTAGGTCCAAATATATTTCCCTTTTAATAATTATGATTGATTAGTGTGTGTTGAAGCATGTACGTTTGTGTTTCTTTGCTGCTGTGAACACCATATGTATTCACTGTAATTGACATCTCTACTGTATCAATGTGTTCCCTTGCGCATGCAGGTGCAGGACAAAGCTGCCATGTGGTGTGCGCGGTGATTCTTCTTCCACTCCGATGCCTTCCGCGCTATGTGTCCGGTGGACCCGATTTTACTTCCACTCCGGCATAGCTAGTGGTAAGCCACTGGTGCGCTCTCTCGCTCTCTCATGCTCTATGTGTCCACGGCCATTGTGCCATGCTGATTTATAGTTGCCACCTAGATTCTTATTATCTTGTTGCTGCTTGGAGTTATGAAAAGATCTAGAAATTGATGGTTGTTTGAATTTTATTTTGTTGCTGCCCTATGTTAACTCATTACATAATTTGCTTGGTATGCATCTTCTTTTCTACCATTGTCTCTTAAGCATCATGTTCAACAATATGTGTTATTTGCAGCAGAAAATATGGCAAGAACAAGAGAAGGAAGCGAGCTTAGCAAATGATCAACTATAGAGGCTCTCAAATATTGGTGAAAACAAGAGGAAGGTGAGAGGTCTTATATAACTGAATAGGATTTTTTGTAGAAAGGGAATTGTTTGTTCACTTTTATCTGTGGTATGATGCTTGGTTCAAAAATAAAAAGGGCTAGAATGGGAAAAAGGGTCATCAGTGTGAACTAAAAGTCTATTGTTTTTCTTCTGGGTCTCCTTTGCATTTTTCTTGTCATGTTTCATGCTTCATAGCGTGTGTATGTAAGCATATAATTACACACATATACACTAGTTTGTAATGTCACTATAAATAGATGATTCATCAGACTATCAGAGAGTTTGCATCAGACTATAATCGATGATGCATCGGACCTTCAAATCGGAGGGAGGATAATCTGCTACTTCAGGCATTTACATTGATAGCTTGTTTCTATGTGTACTGTGTAATATGAAGAAAAAAACGTGTAGTTTGATTCAGTGTCATGCTTTACCATTGAATGATCTTGAGCAACATTGCACCAGCAGGTGTCCGGGATGGAAAAGGCCAAGGGAAAACATTCCAGAGTCTAGACTGAACTTATATTCAAAGCAATGGGTGTTGAGCCTATTATTATGTTTGCTGGAGAACTCGAATCTAAAAAGTGCAGGTCAAGAAACACCAGAACTATTTAATGTTTGTATACTTTTTATTTACTCTGCCGTTTGTTTATGTTTCCAGATTACTATCGAGATGTAGCTCATTTGGTTCATATAAATCTTATTCCAAACACTTATATAGTTGTTTTAGGTCTAATATTTCACAGCATTTCAAAGCCATTAATTTGTCATTGACTTACACTGCACTGAACATATGAAAGTTATCTCTTATTTCCCTCAAGTTTAACCTCAAGCCTACAACTGATTGGTGGATAAGCACTACTAATGTTCAGATTGAAAACGGAGCCCTAGATCAGTGCTAGAGTAACTATCTGGTGCTTCAACCCAGCCAGAGATGAATTAATTCTGCAACCGAGTTTCTTGCTTCTTGTTAGAAAAAGGTAAGGGGCCCCTCCTCGTGTTGTGTTGATTTATAGTGCCCAGATTGGTTAAGTTCCACCTTGCTCGATGAAAGATCTGCTTATAGTACTTGTGAAAGGAATTATCAATTCCTAAATTCTGCTCGAGAGTCAAGTTGCTATTATGTTCTGTCAGATCTAGTCCATTAACAAATAAGGAGTTGCTTCCTCTTTTGCATTTATGATAATTAGCGGAGTTGCATGGTCTGACAATGTTTATGTGGTGGTTAGCTGCTCTTTTTTTCTACTTGTATTGCAATACTAGAAAATAGAAGAGGCTATCAATGTCTGCACAACACTGCTGGGCTATAGCAATCTAACTAATCAAGTTTCACAACGACCTGTTGGTTCTCAACCATTGTAGTTCAGAGCTGTATGTTTAGTTAAAACTCTAGCTAACTCTGACCGATGTAGATGGTTTCCAGTATAATGCTACATAATTTCCCCTTTTATATTCCTCACCCTTGGTTGGCACTACTTTTTTTATCAGCATATGGAAACTCTCATGTAACATGCAAACTCTCATGGATCTGTACGTGTGTTTATAAGAACTTGAATGCTGGTTTGATGCTTTATTTTCTACAAAGCTGGGCTATATATTCATGGATGCTTCTTGATAATTGTGCATGTAACTGGGTTTCTTCATTGCATTTAAATAAGTATGTTTTGGGCTTTGACCTATATGCTGCTAAATTAAATTTGAAAATTAGAGAGAAATAAAAAAACTAGGAGAGATGCATAGATTTAATTAGAGAGGTTGTAAAGTAAAGTATTTGTTTACTTTTCATTTAAGCAAGCCAGTTTGTTGTACATCTTCTGTTTTTAGATTTTTGGACTCAAGAGCAACTCAGAAGTTTGAACAAATGCTACTATGATAATATTCTGAAACATATGAGTGATTTTGTAGGGTCAAATGGCAGAAAGTATTAAGTCAAAGATGTTATGGCTTTTGTTCATGGCATGCATGGTCGACCTATTTTCATTATATGGAAGTTGTTGTTGGTTCGATGATCAAAGACTTGGTCTGTTCCATAGTGATTTGTATAGTGATCGAACACGAGTCTCTTATGAACTTAGCCTATATTTTGTAACAGGCCACAGCTTGTATGTCGACCTATGTATTTCCTTGGTGGTTGTAGCTAACTTGAGTGAAGGAAACTAATGAATCATCTATATGTTGAATATAAATGTATTGATCAATGGTATCTTATGATGAATACAAGAGTGCAATTGTTTGTATATGTATTGCGTATTGAACATGAATTGAATATTATGAATGTAATTTCATTCCAAATATGCTGCGTTTGCATTTGTGCTGAAATGTAGAACCCTGGCAGCAAATGTGTCGGCAGAAGTATTGGACGTCGCACTATTTGTCAGTATAGCGCACTGACAGACAAACTGTCGGCGTAGCAATGGATGTCGCATAATCTGTCGGCATAGCACACTGTCAGATGGTCTGTCAGTATAGCTCAGTCTGTCGGTGTAGAAATGTCTGTCGCCATAGATCTCATCAACGTCGTCATACTGTTTGTCGGCATAGATTTATCTGTCGGCAAAGATCTTTCCCGGCAGGACTATAAGCGACAGCTCCTTTCTGTCGGCAAAGGTCTTTCCCGACACTAGATGTGTCGCCTTAGGTGACCTATGCCGACAGATTGTTTGACGCTGCTTTGAGTGTCGTGGTGTAGTGCATCAATATAATCCTTAATAAGCGCAAACTTCTCCGATATAGTGTAGTTTGGAGAATTCAAAAAGATAATAGGACTATCATGTGTGGGTGCAATAGCAACAATTTCATGTTTAACATAAGGAATTATAGCAAGTTCATCTCCATAAGCATCATTCATATTGGCATCATGGCCACAATCATAGCAAGCATCAATTTCATCAAAAAGGGATATTTCAAATGAATCCAAGGGATCATAGCAATTATCATAGCATTCATCCTTCGGTAAGTACGAAGGGGAGTTAAACAATGTATGGGATAAAGAGTTACTCTCATCAGAAGGTGGGCTTGGGTGATCAATCCGCTCTTCCTCCTTTTGTTCTTCGCTCTCCTCCTCAATTTTTTCATCTAATGAGCTCACAGTGTCATCATTTTCTTCTTCCATAGGTTCCTGCAAAATATTAGTCTCTTCTTGGACAGCGGAGGTGTCCTCAATATATTGTTTAACATAAGCATTAGAAGCATAGTTTTCATAGCAATATTTAAGTATGGCAGAATTTTCAGATTTGTAAAGAGTAGCATCATACTTTTCAATCAAAGAAGCAATTTCATAAGCACCCTTAAAAGCAACAAATTCTTCAATTTGTTCAATATCATAGTAACTATAAACACCTTTAGCATAAGAAGATACGATTCCATTATCACTAAACTCACATTGGTATGGAAGGTGTTTCTTAGGGTCTTCAGAACAACAAGTAAAATCATGTATTTCGCATAAATTCCAAGCATAGCAATGCATAGTATTAATTTGATGCCATAAAAGTTTCCCTTTTTGAGATAAGTGGTGTCGCACAAAATGGGCATGCTCATCTAATGATTTTCCCTCAACTAATCTAGTTGGGTTTTTAGCACGAGCACAAAGGGATCGAAGATGATCCAAGTAGAAAACTTCAGCAGTATGATAGATTTTGGGTGGTTCTTCAACCATTGGTTTAGCAAGTACAACTAATTTTTTTGGTATTTTACGTTTCCTACCCATAACTAAAGATAGAAAACAAGAGTACAAAATAAAAACTACTTAGTGATAAAGCAAACAAGCACACACGAGAATATCAACCCCACGCTATTGCTCCCCGGCAACGGCTCCAGAAAAAGGTCTTGATAACCCACAAGTATATGGGATCAATTGTAGCTTTTTCGATAAATAAGAGTGTCGAACCCAACAAGGAGCTAAAGGTAGAATTAATATTCCCTTCAAGTTCTATCGACCACCGATACAACTCTACGCGCACTTAACGTTCGCTTTACCTAGAACAAGTATGAAACTATTTTGCAGGTGATAGGATAGGTTTGCAAGAATAAAACTAGAAGTACTTTGTGAGAATAAAACTATGAGTAATTTGCAAGATAATAAAAGTTAGTTGTTTAGTAGAAAGCTTTTGTAACACAAGAGAATGATTTGTCCCCAGGCAATCGATAACTAGACCGGTAATCATTGTTGCAATTTTATATGAGGGAGAGGCATGAGCTAACATACTTTCCGTACTTGGATCATATGCACTTATGATTGGAACTCTAGCAAGCATCCGCAACTACCAAATATCATTAAGGTAAAACCCAACCATAGCATTAAGTATCAAGTCCCCTTTACTCCCATACGCAACAACCCCCTTACTCGGGTATAAGTTTTTGTCACTCTAGCCGCCCACCATAAGAGAATTATGAACGTATTGCAAACCCTACAGCGGGAATCCCCCACGTGTGCGCGGCATGGAAGGCACCATAGGACAGCACCAAAATAAAACATACAACTCAAACCAATCACGATCATCAATCAACCCATAGGACAAAACGAATCTACTCAAACATCATAGGATGGCCACAAATCATTGGATAATAATATGTAGCATTAAGCACCATGTTTAAGTAGAGAATTACAGCGGGAAAAGAGAGGTTACACCACTGCATAGAGGGGGAGAGAGTTGGTGTTGACGGCGGCGAAGTTGTTGGTGTAGATCGCCGTCACGATGGTTCCCCCGGCGGCGCTCCGGTGCCACCGGAAGAGAGGGGGAGAGAGCCCCCCTCCTTCTTCTTCTTCCTTGGCCTCTCCCTAGATGGGAGGAGAGTTTCCCCTCTGGTCCATGGCGGCGGATGGGCAGGAGCCCCTCCTAGATTGGATCTCTCTCTCTGTTCTCTTCTGTTTCGCGCTCCTGTTTTCTGGCCCTTCACCGTTTCTTAAGATCCCGAAGATTCGTAACTCCGATTGTGCTAAAATTTTAACACGATTTTTTTACAGATATTAGCTTCCTTGTGGCCGAAGAAGGGCACCAACCAACCTACGAGGGCCTCACGAGGCACCACGGCGCGCCGGGCCCCCCCCGGCGCGCCCTGGTGCCTCATGGGGCCCACGAGCACCGCCTTGCGTTGATTCCACCTCCCAAAAATCACATATATTCCAAAATAATTCTCCGTGGAATTTTATTGCATTTGGACTTCGTTTGATATGGATTTTCTGTGAAACAAAAAACATGCAACGAACAGGAACTGGCACTGGGCACTGGATCAATATGTTAGTCCCAAAAATAATATAAAATGTTGCCAAAAATATGTGAAAGTTGTAGAATATTGGCATGAAACAATCAAAAATTATAGATACGACGGAGACGTATCATCATGCTGCTATTAAATATCTTATGGAAAAGAAAGATACTAAACCCAGACTGATTAGGTGGGTTCTTTTACTACAAGAGTTTGATTTGCATATTATTGATAGAAAGGGAGCTGAAAACCCTGTAGCATATAATTTGTCTAGGATGGAAAATGTTCTTGATGACCCACTGCCTATTGATGATAGTTTTCTTGATGAGCAATTAGCTGTTATAAATGCTTCTACTTCTCGTAATAATCCTTGCTATGCAGACTATGCTAATTACATTGTTGCTAAGTATATACCACCTAGTTTCACATACCAACAAAAAAAGTTCTTTGATTTAAGACATTACTTTTGGGATGACCCACATTTATATAAAGAATGAGTAGGTGGTATTATTAGACGATGTGTACCTGAGCATGAATAGGAACAAATCCTACGGAAGTGTCATTCCGAGGCATACAGAGGACACCATGCGGGAAACAAAACTGCACATAAGGTACTACTGTCTGGTTTTTATTGGCCTACTCTCTTCAAGGATGCATGTAAGTTTGTCCTTTCTTGTGATGAATGTCAATAAATTGGTAATATTGGTAGACGTCTGGAGATGCCTATGAACTATTCACTTGTTATTGAAACATTTGATGTTTTGGGCTTTGATTATATGGGACCTTTTCCTAAATCTAATGGATACACTCATATTTTAGTTGTTGTTGATTATGTTACTAAGTGGGTGGAAGCTATTCCAACTAGTAGTGCTGATCACAACACATCTATCAAAATGCTTAAAGAAGTTATCTTTCCAAGGTTTCGAGTCCCTAGATATTTAATGACAGATGGTGGTTCACATTTTATTCATGGTGCATTTCGTAAACTTCTGGCTAAATATGATGTCAACCATAGAATTGCATCACCTTATCATCCTCAGTCTAGTGGTCAAGTTGAATTGAGCAATAGGGAAATAAAATTAATTTTGTAAAAGACTGTCAATAGATCCAGGAAGAATTCGTCTAAGAAACTTGATGATGCGTTATGGGCTTATAGAACTGCTTATAAAAATCCTATGGGTATGTCTCCATATAAAATGGTTTATGGACAGGCATGTCATTTACCTCTTGAGTTAGAGCATAAGGCTTATTGGGCAATTAAAGAACTTAATTATGATTTCAAACTTGCTGATGAAAAGAGGTTATTTGATATTAGTTTTCTAGATGAATGGAGGACACAAGCTTATGAAAATGCCAAGCTGTTTAAAGAAAAAGTTAAAAGATGGCATGACAAAAGAATCCAAAAACGGGAATTTAAAGTAGGTGATCAAGTTCTATTGTACAATTCTCATTTCAGATTCTTTGCAGGAAAACTTCTCTCTAAATGGGAAGGACCATATATCGTTGAAGAAGTCTATCGCTCCGAAGCTATCAGGATTAACAATGCCGAAGGCACTAATCCGAGAGTGGTTAATGGGCAAAGAATTAAACATTATATCTCAGGTACGCCCATTAATATGGAAAAGAATATTATTCAAACCATGACACCGGAGGAACACATAAAATAGACCTTCCGGAATGCTCCAGAACCCTGAAAAGGAGTTGGGTATGTGATACGGTAAGTAAACCGACTCCAAAAGTTCCATAAAAGTACTTTTTGTTCATTTTGGAATATATAAAAAATTAGAAAAATAATAAAAAATCAGGAAAGTGCACGAGGGAGCGACAAGCTCAAGGGGCACGCCCTACCCCCAGGGCGCGCCATGTGAGCTCGTGACTCCCCCGTGGACTTTCCCGACTCCGTTTTCTCCCAGATTACTTGTCATGCATGAAAAAAATTCATTCTATATACTCTCGGATGTTTTGACCACCGTATCGCAAGTTTCTCCTCTGTTCTTGTTTTGGGCTGTTTTCTGTCAGATTTTCAAGGCCAGACATCATGTCTTCTTCCTCCTCCAACAACGTGGGAGACGACGCTTGGTTGCTGTAGATGGAACTCGAGAGAGAGGAAGCCGAGGGGGTCACCATGGAAGAAGACGCGAGAGATTCACTGGAAGTCCACCCTCCGGCTTCGGAGAGAGGTACTCTAGCTGGTATTTCCACTACTCCAAACCCCCATCAAGCCATGAGGATGGTGATGAGCCAAGGAAGTCAAGAGGTACAAGAGGAACCTGCCCCTAGGAGGCCCCTACACAGGTTACATCGGAACAATTTTCATAATTTGGTTCACAATTATGGAGGTGAGAATACTTCCCGTATGAACATACCTTCCAATTGGGACATCTCTCGTCCAAGTGAAAGTGATGCAGGAAAGAATGCTTGGGGGCTAGAGAATAAGCACATTATGGCCGAAGTCCAAAAGAATGCTGAGATTATTCAACATGTGCTTCGAGAAATCCAGAGTTTGAAGGAAATCTTAGTGAACATTATGAAGGACAAGCCTACCACCTCATCACCATCATCACCGAAGAAAGACACTTGAGTACATGGATATGGGCACCACCCTTGGCTTGTCCCAAGCTTGGAGGAGGTGCCCCGGTATCGTATCATCATCACTTTTACCATCATTATCTATCTTAGTTCGATCCCTAGTTATTTCATGATTTAGAAGAATAAAGTTTTAGTATGATCTAGTTTTGAGTGTTGGTTTCGTGATCTATCTATCTATGTAATCGAGTGTGAGAGTTATATAATAAAGAGTAGTTTGAGTTTGGTTGCTTTACCTTCTTGCTTAAATCTTAGCAATAAAATAATGAAAAGATCATATGCTAATCCCATGGGGAGTGATGTCTTCACATAAAAAGGTATAATTGATAAAATTTGTTGGAGGTTAACAAACATAGCATTGGTCATTGATGCAATTCATGAAAAAGTAATAAAGAAAGAGAAGTCTCACATATAAATATACTATCTTGGACATCTTTTATGATTGTGAGCCCCCATCAAATATTCTATGCTTGATCAAATAGTTGATGTTGGAAAAGGAAGACAACATAATGGGTTATGTTTGCTTATATTCACATAGAAGTTATATTGTCGTGGATCCTCTTACATGTGGTGCTTGCTCATAATCTTTTGCTAGCCAAAATTTGTACTAAGTAGAGATACTACTTGTACATCCAAAAATCCTTGAACCCAACTTCTTGCCATGAGAGTCCACCATATCTACCTATGGATTGAATAAGATCCTTCAAGTAAGTTGTCATCGGTGCATAAAGCAATAAAAATTGCTCCTAAATATGTATGATCTTTTATTGTAAAGGAAAATAAGCTTTGTACGAACTTGTGATGGTAAAGAATAAAAGCGACGGACTGCATAATAATGTTTGCTATCACAAGGGGCAATATAAAGTGATGTTCCTTTCCTTTAAGAGTATGCACATCGTAAAATAAAAAGCGCACGACAACCTCTGCTTCCCTCTGCAAAGGGCCTATCTTTTACTTTCGGTATTTACTTTTATGCAAGAGTCAATAGTGTTCATTCCTATTCCGTTCTTATTTATTCTCCACTTGGCAAGCATCATGTGGTAGGGAAAGATCCAGGCACATATATCCGGTTGGATGTAGGTAATCATGAGTTATTATTGTTGACTTTATCCTCGAGATAAATCAGTTGGGAGGTGAAAACTATAAACCCCCATTTTCCTATGTGTTTGACTGAAACTTTTGCTCCATAAATATACCGTGAGTGTTAGCAATCATGGAAGACTAAATGATACTTGAGTATGTGAACTTGCTAAACAAAGCTCTTACATAGACTCTTTCTGAAAATATGATAAACCGCAATTGTTTCAATGACTGAGATCGTAGTTTGTTAGTTTTCAATGAAATTTATGGTTCATACTTTAGTTTGTGAAGGAATTGTTACTTGATCATGAGAAGTTTTATGATGATATATTGTTGCTATGATAATGATCATGATGCTTTCATGCCCGTATTTTGTTTTATCGACGCCTCTCTCTCTAAAAATGTGTCATGATTATCGATTCCGGCTTTTGCTTGAGGACAAGCGAGGTCTAAGCTTGGGGGAGTTGATACGTCCATTTTGCATCATGTTTTCCTACTGTTATTTATTATGTTTTGGGTCATTATTTCACTTTATGATGCAATCCTAATGCCTTTTCTCTCTTATTTTGCAAGTTTCACATGAAGAGGGAGATTGCCGGCAGCTGGAATTCTGGACCTGAAAAGGCTACAACAGAGATAGATATTCTCCACAACTCCAAATGACTTGAAAATTTATGAAGAATTATTTTGGAATATATAAAAAATATTGGCAGAAGAAATACCAGAAGGGAGGCCACCAGAGAGCCACGAGCTCAGGGGCGCCCCCCCTAGGGCGCGCCTACTAAGCTCGTGGGCCCTCCAGCAGGCCTCTGGGGCCCATCTTCTCCTATAAGATGCTATTTTCCCTAGAAAAAATCAGAAGAAGACTTTCGGGACGAAGCGCCGCCGTCTCGAGGCGAAACCTGGGCAGGAGCACTTTTGCTCTCCGGTGGAGCGATTCCGTCGGGGATACTTCCCTCCGGGAGGGGGAAATCGAAGCCATCGACATCACCAACGATCCTCTCATCGTGGGAGAACCAATCTTCATCAACATCTTCACCAGCACCATCTCATCTCAAACCCTAGCTCATCTCTTGTGTTCAATCTTTGTCCCAAAACCTCAGATTAGTACCTGTGGGTTGCTAGTAGTGTTGATTACATCTCGTAGTTGATGCTAGTTGGTTTATTTGGTGGAAGATTATATGTTCAGATCCTCAAGCATATATAAACCTCTGATCTTGAACATGAATATGATTTGTGAGTAGTTACTTTTGTTCTTGAGGACATGGGAGAAGTCTTGTCATAAGTAATCATGTGAAGTTGGTATTCGTTCGATATTTTGATGATATGTATGTTGTTCTTCCTTTAGTGGTGTCATGTGAACGTCGACTACATGACACTTCACCATACTTGGGCCTAAGGGAAGGCATTGGGGAGTAATAAGTAGAAGATGGGTTGCGAGAGTGACAGAAAGTTAAACCCTAGTTTATGCGTTATTCCGTAAGGGGCTAATTTGGATCCATATGTTTCATGCTATGGTTAGATTTATCTTAATTCTTCTTTCGTAGTTGCGGATGCTTGTGAGAGGGGGTAATCATAAGAGGGTTGCTTGTTAAAGTAAAACATCACCCTAGCACCGGTCCACCCACATATCAAATTATCAAAGTAGCGAACGTGAGTTAACTAAACATGATGAACGTGACTAGACGACAATTCCCATGTGTCCTCAAGAACGCTTTGCTTATTATAAGAGAACGTTCCGGCTTGTCCTTTGCTATAAAAAGGATTGGGCCACCTTGCTGCACCTTTATTACTATTGGCACTTGTTACTTGTTACGAATTACATTGCCACGAAACTATCTGTTACCGCTACTTTCAGTACTTGCAGAGAATACCTTGCTGAAAACCGCTTATCATTTCCTTCTGCTCATCGTTGGGTTCAACACTCTTACTTATTGAAAGGACTACGATTGATCCCCTATACTTTTGGGTCATCAATCCGCCACTCGACTGCATCGTAAACATAGCAACGGCGTCATAGCAGGCGGCATTGATGAACCTTAGAGTTGACAAGGACTCGCTGGTACACAACATGAAGGCGCATACGTGTGGCAGGGCCAGGACAGGATGTTAAACCCAACGACATATGCCCTACATAAACCTTCCCTCTGTTTTTTATTATTTTCTATGTATCACTAGTAGTTTCTTCGGTAGCTAAAATTGTTTGGCTCAACCTTATCAATAAATAGAGAGAAGACCTATTTGGTCAGTTCCCATTTTGTGTGTGATCACCTTTTTCTCTCTTGTTTGTGCGCCGAAGACAACTCTCGCGGTACGATTATTTCATGCTTTTAGAAGTCATCAGTTTTAGACTGGGGGCTAGGATTCAAACCATGCCCATTTGCCTGCTACGGTACTCATATAAAAGTCCTAGGCCTCTCATTCTTGGATATTGCTTTATATGCATCGGTTTTGAATTGTGTCTTTGGTCAATAGCTGGGTTGCCCGGCTCCTGTGCTTACTCCTTACGTTTCCAAATGTTCGACTAAGGGTGTAAAGGGAGCACCACTGTGATTGTTACTTCCAGTTTAACTGGTCAAGTACCTCAGTGGAGAAAGCCGAAAGCTGACTGTCACAATAAGCGTAAACTAGTCAGCGATCCGATGACTGTGTCAAACTACAAATCGATAGAGGTTACCCCATGTTAAACGATGGGCCTTTCCTAGCATTGGACGAAGTGTTAATGGCTTGACCTCGGCTGACGCCGAACATTAACCATGCACCGGGGGCTAGTAACTTGCCTCCCTACTTAAAGCTCCTATGACTAAGTGAAAGTTATAAAGCCTTAAAATCTGATTGCCTTGTTTCCACTAACACAACTGCCTCCAGGCACTGAGACATCGGCTAAGGGTTGTTTTGTTAC
This sequence comes from Elymus sibiricus, assembly GCA_039707655.1. Lineage (NCBI taxonomy): Eukaryota > Viridiplantae > Streptophyta > Magnoliopsida > Poales > Poaceae > Elymus > Elymus sibiricus. The sequence continues at coordinate 120,439,212 of CM077664.1, read as the reverse complement.
TACGGAGACACCCTATGTAGTATCTACAAAGGGGCGGAAGCCGATGATTGGCCACTTTCAAATTTTAAATAGTCGCAACGGAGTCAAAATAACATATCAGGCATAAAGGATTCATTCACATCAAAGTGAAACTTGTCTTTTCTACATCATACATCTCGGCATACCGAGGAAGGTCTACTCAAGGTCTTCAAGAATGGTATCCTTACGGCACTTGGCCTCTGATATATGGGCGCCATGCATCACATCCTCAAAGTACTGCTCGGGTACGCACTTCTTCCCTTCGAGGCCACCCTTTGCCATTTCCTCCGCCCTGATCCCTGGGTAGTGCGTCTTGACAGATGCATATGCCTGCCGAGCTCCTTCCAAGCAGGCGGAGCGCTTCTAGAGTTGAAACTGGGGAGTGGCGCTTTGGAGCCGCTGAACCAAGCCGAAGTAGCTGCTCGGCAATGGCTCGGTGGGCCACATGGCGATGCAGAGGTCTTCCATGGCTGGTTTCGCAATTCGGTGCAGCTCCATCAACTGCTTCATTTGGTCACCGAGGAGTGGCAGATGTGATGTCACTTGAAATTGTGCCCAAAACGCCTTCTGCTCGGTAGCATCCTCGCGCCCGTTGAAGTGCTGGCACGCATCCGCTACACTCCTCGGCAGGTCCGCAAAGGCACCTGATACATGCCAGATTTGCGTCAGCTCGGTGAAGCGGCCACCACCGAAGATGTACTGCAATAAAAGTGGCTTACCGACGGCTATCTCCGAGACTTGTCGGAGTTCTTCTCGGCCCGACCTCGCTTCAACTTGGGCCTCTTTTCGCGCCAGCTCGAGCCTTTTGGGCTCGGCTGCATCCTTCTCCTTGTTGGCTTGAAGGGCGTCGCACTCCGCGTACAGGCCCTTTAAGTCTTGGTCCACCTCTAATAGCCGAGCTTGGTCCTTCCTCCGAGCATTTTGCTCTTCGGCAAGCTCGGCGTTGCTCTTCGCAGCCGCATCCCTTTGCTGCTCGGCTTCGGCCTGAGCCCTTTTGAGCTTGGCGCGAAGGGCCTCCATCTCGGCCGCGGCAGCTAAACAACAATCAGCACACATATATTAGTACTTGAGTTGTTTTAACAACGAATAAAGCTATGGTGCTAGTTTCTATATCTTACCTTGTGCTTTATTCATCTACTCCTTCAGCAGATTGATGTCCTCTTCGGACCGCTCAAGCTTGTGATTCAGCTCTTCCAACTCTTTTGAGTTGAACGCCGAAGAGGAGGCAGAAGCCTGCAAAAACTTTATTAGACTCCAAAAAGCGAATCGATCCTCTCGTCGGGCGTATTGGCCCAACAAGAGTCTCGGGGGCTACTGCATATTCGCTTTGGATATAACTTTCAAATCAATAAGTCGACCCCCAAGTCAGTTTATCAAACTAACTTAGGGATTGGGGGCTACTGTGTATGTGCTCTTAAAGCATAAATAAAATTTTGCAAAATTCTTGTAAGTCAGTCTTCAGACAAGTTTTCCTTTCAGAACTTGTCCTTAAAGGGCTACTGGGTGTATTAAGCATTAACTTAACATTGCAGTTGTACAAACTGACAAACAATAAAATAACATACCTTGAAACCTTTCGAAAGGCTTATGAAGGCCTCCACAATTCCAGCCTTTGCGGACCGGAATTGGTTGAATGACGTGCCAAGAATGGCACGGTGCTCGGGAAAAATTTAGGAGCTCTGAAGAGCTGCCTCTATCTTCTTATGCCGCCCCGAGATAGGCGGTCGGGCATCCTCGGCCCCGTCCCTCGTTGGAAAGGTGATGGCTGCCTCCGTGCGGCTCGGCGGCGCTAGAGCTATCGGGGTCAGGGACTCTGGGCGGTTAAGCACCAGTTCTTCCAGGACCAGGGGAATTCCTTCCCCTTGGTCCCCAGCGACCGAGGTCTGGACCTCGGCCATGGGCGCATCGGTACCACTCTCTGTGTTTAACACAGGAGGGTCCGGATGTGAAGAGACCCCCCCCCCAGCTCACCATGAGCAGGGGAGGGAAGCACGCGCACACGAGGAGCTCTCGGCCAGCTCAGGTGGAGGGATGGTATTATCCGACTCCTCTCCGGGAAGGCGGCATTGCGGGCTGTAAAGGCAAGCAATGTGGCAAAATCAAGAACATGTCGATTAAAACTTATTATGTACAATGTATCAAATAAGGCACCTTCTCGGCTGCGGCTTCTCTCTACGCGGCGGGGGAGGCACGTCCTCAGAGGAGCCAGAGTGTGCAGCCTCGGCAGGGGCCGAGGACCGGCTTGGCTGGGCGGCATTGGCTTTCCGAACCCTTTTGAAAAGCCGAGGAGGGTCGTCCTCCTCGAGGTCTTTGGACGTCGCCCTCCTCTTCTTAGGGGAGGATTCCTCACCCTCCTCTTCCCCCTTCTCCTTTTCCTTCTCTTCCTCCTCCTCTTGGATGGAGGAGCTGTGGGTGCTTTTCGACCTGGCATCCAAGGGAGCTCCTCGGCTGCGCAGGCCCCTCTTCCTCTTTGGCTCCCCCTTCTCCTTGACCGGGACAATGTACGGTGCCTCGGCCAAAAGCGTTGCGAGCTGGGGGGGGGGGTCCTGGCCTCTTCGGGCAGTGGTGCCAGGGAACTCATCTTCCAGGCCTTGTCTCACCAGGTCTGATCATGTAATGTCAAGCCGAGCACTTTATTGAAAGTTGAAGGATATTAAAAGAACAGCTACACAAGTGAAACTGTTTATACCTTGGATGGACCATTCTCGGCATTATAGCTGATGTCTCCCTCCTCTTCAAGGAAGGTGTTCTTGGATGGCTTGAAAAGCGACGTCCACATCCCGCCAAGGTCGGTGCGGAAGAAGTGTCGCACGGTCACCGCATCCTCAGGTTTGTAACGCTACATCGGATTGGCCCTGAGTTGAAGAGGTAGGACGCGGCGGTGAAGCATAACATGGACCATGTCCACAAGCTTGATGCCTTGCCCAATCACCGCCTTGAGCCTCTTCTGGAGCATCTTTACCTCGTCTGGGTTTCCCCGGTCAAGGCCCTTCTTCGTCCAGGAGACGAGCCTCTTCGGGGGCTCGGACGTGAAGGTGGGGATGTCTGGCCCTTGGTGGGCAGGTCGGTGATGTAGAACCACTCCCGCTGCCATAACTTGATTGTCTCCACAAAGGTGCCCTCTGGCCAGAGCACCTTTGGGAGTTTACTTATCATGGCCCCGCCGCATTCAGCGAGCTGGGAGCCACTACTCTTCGGCTTGACACTGAAGATCTTCAGTCACAAGCCAAAGTGCGGTTTGACGTGAAGGAACGCCTCACATATAGTAATAAAGGTGGCTATATGGAGGATGGAGTTCGGGGCTAGGTGGTGGAAGTCTAACCCATAGAAAAACAGTAACCCCCTCACAAAAGGATGGAGAGGGAACCCCAGACCTCGAACGAAGACAACCCTCTCCCCCTTCTTGGGAGTAGGGATGGCGGAGGAAGATCGGCCGGTCATTCCCGTCGCCGGAGCCCAGCACTTGGCGACTACGGGTATGTACCCGGCAGCCCGGAGCTCCTCGATGGTGCCCTCCGTGACGTTGGAGGACACCCACTGCCCCTTCAAATCGGCGTTGGGGGCCGAGGCCGCTTCCTCCTTTCCCTTGCCGGCCATCGCTGGTGGAGGATGGGGAAGAACTCGAGAGGGTTGGAAGCTTGGGGATGGATCTGAGGGCGTCGGAGCTTTTTGGAGCTTTGGGCAATGGAGCAGGGATGGAAGCATGGGAGAAATGATTTACTGCCCTTTTATAGGTCAGTAAATGACCAAGAGTCCCCTCGTTGCGTCGCGTAAATCGCTTATTCCCAACCCTTCGTGTCGTTATACGCGTATGGATAAATCAACTTGTTGATGATATCCCTTAAAAACCGGGGCACGATCTCTGTATTGATGAGACATGCCAATGAAGGGCAGCCTCGGGCCACGAAACGTTTTGTGATAACTAGTTCAACCCCACGAGAGGCGGTGGCGATTCGATAAATCTGTCAGGGTTTGAACCCTCTCACTGGTTGTACCTGCGTGGCAAGTCTTTGAGGCTAAGTTAACTCAGGACCTCGGACGTGGGTGAATGCCTTTGTGAAAAAGGGACCCTGTACTTTCCTTGCCGAGGATGAAGGTTTGAAACACATGGAGGTCGACTGTGAAAGGAGACCAACGGATTTGCAAGTGATTCAAGACCCCGGGTTCAAGCACGAACTAATAATGAAGGAACTCGCCTGCCAAGCCGAAGACATCAACCGAAGAGCCCAGTTCGAGGATAGAGCTGCAGTCTTCGGCTTCGAAGACCAGTTCAGGCGCTACTGACGGTGTCGTGGACTAAGGGGTGCTAACCTGTACGGCCCGCATTCCATGGGCCAGGCTTATAGCCCGCCGATCACTAAAAGGAAGGACTACCGGAGCTATGAACCTCGGCGTGATCAAGATGGAAACCTCCGAAGACTTGGCGTGTACTTTAAGGATTGCTTTGTAGCCGGTGCGCTGACAACGGACCATGTGTGTAATCTAGGTACCCCCGGTGCATATATAAGCCGAGGGGTTTAGTCTTTAGAGGCACGGTTACCTGCTTTAGGGTTTAGAACACAATCATACGATCTCGAGGTAGATCATCTTGTACACTGTACTCCATCACATCAATACAATCAAAGCAGGACGTAGGGTTTTACCTCTTCAAGAGGGCCCGAACCTAAGTAAACATCGTCTCCCTTCATCTCCTGTTACCATTGTTCCTAGACCTACAGCTCGGGACCCCCTACCCGAGATCCGCTGGTTTTAGCACCGACACCGCCCATATAACCTTCCGCAATTCCGTTTTAGGAAGCTACTAGATGATTTCAGTTAGTTTTTTTACGTTTCTATACTAGTTTTGTTTGGTATTTTGTTTTGTTTTTTCATTTAAAATTTTCCTTTTTTGATTTTATTTTTCCTCTTTTCCTTGTATGTTTTTTATATTTTTTTCATTTTTCTTTTTCATCTTTGTTTTTCTCTTTTTATCATTTTCCATTTTTATTTATTTTTTGAACATTTTTTCAAATACGTGGACATTTTCAAATTTGTAAACCTTTTTATAATTCATGAAAGTGTTTCACATACAAGAACATTTTTCAAATTCATGAATGTTTATAAATCCACGAACTTTTTAAAATCAACGAACATGTTTTGAAATTCATGAACTTCTTTCAAATGTGTGACTTTCTTATCGAATCCACATTTTTCATCAAATTCGTGAACATTTTTTCATATTAATGATTTTTTCCAAATTCATGAACTTTTTTAAACTCGTAAACATATTATTCGAATTTATTGATTTTTTCTGATAAATGAACTTTTTCCGACAGTCAATGGTTAGCGCTCGAGGTTAATGGTCATGGTCACTAGTCATCGTCGCGGTCAACGGTCCAGACGAGCATACCAAAGGAGACCGATTGCCCGCTATTGGGCCGGCCCATACGAGCGGTCGCGTGAGAAGCTTTAGCCAATCAGTGCCACGAGCGCTGGAGACCTCCTAGGCAGCGCTTAAGGATAGCTCTCGTCTCGCGTGAAACGCCTGCATATAGGGTCGGCCCATTAGCTCACCTTGCTCACGCGCTGCTCAGGTTCGCTCGCATCGCTCCTTATCATGCTAAGATCGCTTGCTCGCTGTTCCACGTCGTGTTTTTGGTCCGTTTGTTTCTTTTTCATTTACTAGGAAAATTGCCCGTGCGTTGCAACGGGAGAAAAAGTAGATTTCATTATCATGCAGAATGCACATCGACGTGACAACGCATACACCATTGTGCACGATCCTGCCAGAGATCCGCCTCTTTTCCGTTGTCCACCATCACCATGATGACCCCACACACGGCAGGGCGCGGCAACCTTGGTGAGCGTGCGGCCTACATGATGCCAAGCGAGGTCTAGAAGGTCCTCGGGGCACCGAATAGGCGCCCAACGTTGTCTCCATCCTCTTATACTCCTCCACCCAACAATTGGTCAACTGGACTATATGTAAATTACCTCCAAAATTCCTTGACCCCCTATACAAAGTCTTTACCTTCATGAACTAATAAGGTATGGAGAACAAAAAAAAATTCATGATACTTCTTGTTAGGAGTAGTATGCTTGACTAACAAATGGCCAATACATGTTGCTGAACTGATGTCGTTTGCTAGTAATACTTGACTGTTGAGTTCCACCTCTTTAATTCCATGACCATATATCATTAGCTCAAATAGCAGACCACCATATCAAACATTTTCTTTATATTATGATGTTTTAGCTTGTGTGCATACAATTTTAATCTTATTACATATTAAGTTAACTCAAGGGAGGAGGCAAGACTTGGGAGAGCAAGGAGAGATGAAATGTCAAACATGACAATATTCATATTATTTTATTCATCAATACACAATATTAATTCACTGATCAACATGTACTAAAGAGATAATCTATCTAGCTAAGCACATCAGGAATCCAACCTCAAAAGATATTAATTCATTGATTCTTCACATCCTTGTGATTCCATCCGTGAACAAAGTACTATCCAATAGATTAATGTGGGATTATGGAAGAAAAGTAAACCTGAAGATCAAATCATTCTTCTTAGTTAGCTCATCATGCGCGCCGCGACCAAACAGTTCTCTTTCAAAGTGAACCACCAAATAAGAGGGCTGAAAAACTCTTGTCCCTCATTCACAATGTTGTTGTTGTTGTTATCTAGACGGCTTTTCAGGACTTGCAATATAGCATGGTGCAAAGGGGCTGGTAGGCCTTGATCTTGCCGACAATCTCCCATGAGCTGAAGAAAAACAGTTGATCTACATGAGCCTCTCCTAAATTATAACACAAGTATTAATTTTGATTTTCTACTTCTCAAAATTTACAATCCTATTACATATTGAGAAGATAGTAACTTCTGCCAAGAAAATAATTCTAGGAAATTATACACCTGCACTCACTTTGAGTTGCACTTTTTTTCTACTCCTGCTACGCCACCTCGTACATGTTCACATTGCGTACCCATAAAGTCGACCCTTTGTCCAAAAAAAATATGATCATGCCAAGAATTGTAACTCCCTTAATTCTAGAATATCAGCAGCGAAGAGAGCATCATGATTGTTCATATTGTTCATAAATCAGCAGGAAGACTTACCGTGCGTCATGATTGTTTATTTTTGCACGTACTCTTCTCCAATGCAGCTTTCACCAGAGTCCCAACAACAGTTTCTCCTCCTGCATGTACAGGTTTTCAATCTCAGCTTCCTACAATGTTTTTCTTTAACTTTTTAGCTGTACGCTAGATGTATAGGGAGAATTGTTTCCTGTACAGTAGCATTATGCCAGATCTGACTATTGGCTTAGCATGATTATTTTGGAGATAATACTTTTCCCTGTACATCTTTGTTGAGAGAACATGTACATATCTCGAAAGAAAAGGAGGCACCATAATCATGCTCTAATGAACAATCTCCTGTTTAGATCTAGGCTACTATAAAATATTCAAGAACTGCACTTTTCCTCAAAGTAATGTATTGATGTAAATTCTGGTTGTTTCAAAATGTACAAGGGATATCACTTAACGATGATATAGCTATTTTTACTCCCAAATCCCATATAGCTTAATTTAGAGCTATTTACATATCGTTTACTTAAGTAAAAAACCCAAGTTATCCTCGGGCATAGCTCTGACTATATCAAGAAGGATGTCTTACGCAAAGGTATATTATACATCACAACAACCAAGAGCCGTTGGTTGTCATCGTTCTTTGTAACAACCAGATCTGGTCAGTTTCTGACCATGGCCTTCTCATTAAGAAAGCTCCCATCTTTAGCAATGCCTGGAAGAATGGAAGGTAGAAATCCTAGTCAGACATAGTTCAAAAGATCATCTTAGCCAAGTCATTATGTCAATGTTTGAATGCAATGTTTGCGTTATGGATAATTGTATTTACAGGGAACAATGGTGTAAAAACTTAAGAGCTAGAAGCATCGTATCGGTGGACCATGTACGTCTTTGTAGTAGCATAGAGCACTGGAATGAAAACCAGAATTACGTATATTGGTGTTATTGAACTACTTTCAAGGGAAACTCGGGCATCAGCATTAGCATATGAGTCCATTCTTTGTTGAAAAAATGATGTAATTTTTGCATAGGCCGGCATAAGAAAACAACACATTATTAGCTCTGTTAGCATGCCACACTGAAATTGCAGAAATAGATAAGAGCATCGGTAGTTACCTACCTTTGCATATGATCACCAGATTGTTGATGCAGGAGGGGCCGTGACGTTGTACCCACCGCAGCAATCCTTCTTGCAAGGGCATCCAATGGAACATTTAACCAGATAGTGAGTCCTTTCTTCAGATAACTCCTGCAAACTTCACACAATAAACTTAGTAAGCATTGCCTTGAAGACCAACTAGGGCTAGATAGGCAAAGCTGAGTGAGGTTTCTGGCGACTACGACCAACACAACGCGTGCCACCGGAACACTAATCACGAGCGGGGTTGTTCCAGCAAGATAGAGAGGGAAGCCAGAGGAAGTTATGTATGCAGATTATTATTTTTAGTTTGAACCACATATTTACACATATAAATCATCCTAAGTGTGTTGATGCTAGTGCACACACGTAATATCCATTGGGCAAATATTGAATGTAGTTGTAGGTTAAAATTTCAGTATTCTACTGGGAGTAGATAATAGATAACATACGATTTAGTGTCATACTTCAGTTGGCTCATAGTTGGACAAACTGAGATCAAAACAGTGAAGGTGGTAATGCTGAATCATGTCCCTTTGATGGCTCCATCTCATGCGAGTGAGGAAATAAATTCATTCATGCGACATACCCAATTTATCTAAGAATCACTTACAAAAGCCTATACAGCAACCTCCAAATATTCAGAAAGCAAAATGTGCCAAAAAATTTGTTACCTGACGTCCTGACCACTAACAATTGAGCACAACCTCTGATCCACCAACAATTTTTTGTTACCTGATGTCCTGACCACCAACAATTGAGCACAATCTCTGACCACCAACAATTGATCTTCTCAGCCTCTGCCCTCTTATCAGCGACTGATTCTCGTAGCCCAGCAATTCTCAGCCAGTCCGAACAGACGCAAGCGCTCATATACACGCGCATACACTCACCCCTATGAACGCACGCACGCACACCCTACCCCTATGAACACCTTCGAGAGACTGAGCCGGCATATCATCTTGAAATTTACGAAGTCATCGTAGGCACCTCGTCATCGACGGGAACGTCTCCTCCCACTGAATGCGCATCGCCGGAAATCCTGAAATAAATCCAGGAATAAATGCGAGCACCAAGATTTGAACCCTGGTGGGCTGGGGATACCACAGTCCCTCTAACCATCCAACCACAGGTTGGTTCGCGATACGATTGGGAGTTAGGGTCATGGGTTGTGCGCGTGGGTGGTTTTTTTTTTCTGTCGCTCGTAACTGTTTGGGTTGACTACAGTAGGACTGTAGGTTGATTCCTATAAACTTCAGGGTTTTTTATGCAAAAGTGTTAATGACGTACCGCCAGAAGGAGTAATGACTTTATTATTATAGGTAAAGATAAAGATTTTTATTTTTTTCTGACTTTTATTATTTTTTCACAGGTATTTCTTCGGTTTTTTGTTCTTTCACAAGTTTACTTCGTTTCTTTCAATGTATTTATTGATTTTTTTTGTTTATTTCCCTATTTCACTCATTTTTTGCCTTTTTTCTTTTTTCATTTTCTTTCGTTTTTTTTATTCTTTCCACTGTTTCCTTTGTTTCGTTCTCGGGTTTCACTGTTTTCATTCTTTTGCATTGGTTTTCTTTGGTTTTCATTTCCTTTTTTTGGTTTACTTATTTTATTTTATTTTCATTTTTCTTCTTTTTTGTTTTTTCTTGGTTTTCAACATTTTTTCTTTGTTTCTTTACCACTTTCACTGTTTTTCAATCTTTTTGCACTTGTTTGTTCGGTTTTCTTGTTTGTTTTCTTTTTTGGGGGGTTTCTTTTTTTTTTTTTGGTTTTCATTTTTCTCGATTTTTCTTTGTTTCTTTTCGTTTTCATTCTACATTTTCGTAAACTTTCAAATACAAGTTTTACATTTTCTTAATACGTGGCCAAAAAAATTATACACATTTTAACATTTTCAAATGCTGGATTAACATATTTCAAATACAAGATTAACATTTTCTTATTACATGGTCAACATCATTTCTATACACATTTTAAGATTTTTCATATGCTTGCTTAACATTTTTCCAATACTTGTTTAACATTTCTTCAAATGCTTGACTAACATTTTCTAAATAGATGTTCAACTTTTTCAAACACATTGTAAATTTTTTGTATGCATGAGAAACATTTTATTTATATACACATTTAACATTTTTTCAAATACAAGTATAACATTTTTTGAATGCATGGTCAATATTTTTCTATCCGTTTTTAACATGTTTCAAATACATGGTCAACATTTTTTATAGACATTTTAACATTTCAAATGCTCGATTAACATTTTTTTCAAATAAAAGTTTAACATTTACTGAATACATGGTTAACATATTTCAAATGCTTCATTAATAGTTTTGCAATACGTGTCTAACATTATTTCAAATGCTCAATTAATATTTTTAAATATATGATGAAATTTTTTCACACACATTATACATTTTTTGTATACATGAGAAACATTTTCTTTATAGACATTTAACATTTTTCAATTGTTTTGTTAACATTTTTTCAAAAAATTTGTGTAAAGTGTTCTTTCTAATACATTTATTTAGAATGTTTGAAAGTTTAAAAAAAACTAAAACAAAAAAACGAGATCGCGGCCTCCCGCGCGCCTGAGCTGGCCCATGTAGGCAGGCGCCTGACGCGAGCGCATGCTAGGTCTCGCTATAAGCGGGACATAGCGCTGCCGCTTAAGGCGCCCGAAAGCCCACTGGCACTCGCACGAGTCGTAGGTGGGCAGCGGGGGCCCATTAGGTACTGTATTAGCTCGCTCTCTGCCCCTTTAATCTCTCAACCTTGAGCGATCGAAGGTCAAGACGTCAAACAAATTTCATGAATTCTAAAATGTTCTAACTCCATGATTTTGAGAAATAAAAAGAGAAAAATGAAAAGAAGTAAACAAAAACCAAGCAAAAACAGGGTAAAACCATCCCAGAGAATATTTTTGAATAATGATGTCGCTTTTTTGAATATTTTGGCTCGGTTTTTGTCTAAATTTTTATTTTCGTTTTTTCTCTTTTTATTTATCAAATTGATGAAATTTTTTTAAAATTTAAGAACATTTTAGAATTCACGAAATTTGTTTGAAATCGTAAACTTTTTTGAAAAAGTGTTTTTCAGTTTTTGTGAACTTTTTCCTTCCCTTGAACTTTTTTCCCCAAAATCTAGAACTTTTTCGAATTTTCTGATTTTTTTACGAAGTTTTATGATTTTTTTTGGAATTTATGTATCTTTTTAAAATTCATCATTTATTTATTTTGCCTTTTTCGAATTTATTTTTTCAGATTATTTTCAAAAACTTAACGGTCAACGGGTCCACCGGTCCAACGTGGCGACCAAGCGATAGTAACCGAGTGGCTGGAGAGAAGCAAAGTGTTAATTGGCCGCCGCCCACCAGAACCCGCAAGGGCGCCAGGGAGCTTCAGAGCGCCTTAACCACGGGCGCGGCTATGTGCCGCTTACTAGCATTTCCTACGTTAACGGGCACTGAAGGCGCTCTTACCTTGGTCGGCTCATATACCATTTTATTCCTGTAAGATACCAAAAAATGTGCGGGAGTCCGGCTTCGAACAAGCGTTCAAAGAAAGCGAACCAACCACTAGGTTATCGCACTCATTGTGAAACAATTGCTTTTCTTTCCTTTTATTCCTTCTTCAGTTTCTGGTTTTTCTTTCCAGACGTTTTTATTCGGATTTTCTTTTTTTTCCTTTTTTTTTTATTTTTTTCATAAATGCGTGCATTCTTTTCAAATTTGTGAACATTTTCCTGGGTTTTTTTCTAGATGTTTTTATTCGGTTTTTCTATTTTTCTTTCTTTTTCCTTTTTCTTTTTTTTCATAAATGCGTGGATTCATTTCAAATTCATGAACTTTTTCTTGAAAATTGATGAAACGTTTTTCCAAAATCCATGAACTTTAATTCAAATTTGTGAACTTTTTTTTTCAAATACATGAACATTTTCAAAATCGATGAACTTTTTCTAAATTTGTAACTTTTTGAAAAAAAAATGATGAACTTTTTTCAAGTTCGATGAACATTTTTCAAATTTAATGAACGTTTTTCAAATTTAACGAACTTTTTTCAAATTCTATGAACTTTTTTTATAGATTTGATGAACTTTTTGCAAATTCGACGAAATTTTGAAATTTGAAGAACTTTTTTTAAATTCGATGAACTTTTTTTACAAACTTTATCAACCTTTTGCGAATTTTATGAACATTTTTCAAGTTGGGAACTTTTTCCCACAATTGATGGACTTATTTTTTTCAAAATCGATGAACTGTTTTCAGATTTGATGCACTTTTTTCAAAATTGATGAATTGTTATTCAAAATCAATGAACTTTTCCTCGCAAAAAAAACCAATGAACTTTTTTCAAAGCTGTGCACATTTTTCAAATCCGCGAACATTTTCAATTTCATGATTTTTCTTTCAAATCCATTAACTTTCAAAATTTGTGTCCTTTTTCGAATTCATGAACTATTTCAAATTTGCGAACTTTATTTTTTGACAGATATCAACGAAAGAAGATCCTTTTATTTAGGGAAACGAAAGAAGATCCTGAACGAATGCACGAAAGAAACGATCAGCTGAACGAACGAAAGAAACAGTCCTGTGAAGGAATGTACATGCGCGAGTTAGTGGCCTTTTGTGATTGCAGGCCGCTTACGCGCATGGTGGGCGCCAGCTCCACTAATCGGCGCTGAACGTGCTAATTAGGAGCTCCCCCGCTTACTGTGAGTCTGTGAGGCACGGGACCTCCTATATGGCGCGTGACGCGCTGGCGAACATGCTAGCGCCCACCGCCTCCCTCCCGCGCGCCCCTATTGGGCCGGCCCATGAGCGGGCCAGGACGCCCCCGTTTTCTTATTTTCGTTTTTTGCTTTTTGTATTATTTTCTGTTTTTATTTTTTCTTCTTTAAAATAATTCAGAACATAAAAAAGTTCTAAATTTAGAAAAAGGTGAATTTTGGGAAAATATTCCATAAATCATAAAATGTTCATGGTTTAAAAAAATGTTTGTGTATTAAACAAATGCTCGTGAATTCAAAAAATGTTCGTCGACTAAATAAATGTTCCTGATTTTATGAAATATTCACGATTTCAAAAGAATGAACATTTTCTGAATTTTAATGAATATTTTCCTCGATTAAATTTTTTTATGATCATTTTTTAATAATGATGAACATTTTTTTGTATTTGACGAACAAAATTTGAATACAATGAACATTTTTATAACTTGATGAACAAAATTTGTATTCAAGAACATTTTTTGAGAAAAAAGGATGAACAAAATTTGATTTCAATGAACAAATTTTGAATTCAATGAACATTTTTTGGAATCGATGAACAAAATTTGAATTTGATGAACAATTTTATTAATTTGATTATTATTTTTTTAATTTTGGCGAACATTTTTTTTAATCCGATGAACAAAAATTGAATTCGATGAACATTTTTTTTTGCAATGTTGAACATTTTTTGAATTAGTTGAACAAAAAATGTTCACGAATTGGAAAAGAAAAAATGCAAAAAAGTGAAAAAGTAAATAAGAAAAAATATTAAAGAAAGAGGAAAACAGAAAAGAAAAAGAAAGAACGAAAAAAGAAAATGACAGAAAAAATAAGAAAAGAAAGTAAAAGAAAAAGAAAAAAAGGAAAGAAAAGAATAAGGAAAAGGAAAAAGAAAAAAAGATAGAGAAAACATATAAAACAAAAAAACCGGATTTGGGAAGGCTCTAGAACCTTCCCAAAACCGGTGGGAAATAAACCGCAAATTGGGCAGGCCCATAAGCTGATCGGGAGGTCGGGGGTGCGCGTGCTACGTTCGTAGCGCGCGACCTATGCGCCAAATAGGATCCCCCGGGAGGCACACCGTTGCCTCCCTACATGGCATGGTTGTGGGCTGGCCAGTAGGGCGTGCATCATTGGGCTCACGTCGTGCATATGTCATTCGAGTTACATTCTTTTTCTTTTGTACTTTCCTTTATATTTTAAATGCATATAGTTAGAAAACTTAAATTTACTAAAGAAATATAAAACCAGGAATTTATAAAAAATGTTAACCTGGTATAAAAAATATTAACACAGTTTTAATAAATGTTGATGACTTTCAAAGAAATGGTCGTGCCACTAACAAAAATCCCCATGCTTCAAAAAAATGCATGCGAAAGTTTTTCAAAATTGTATATATAATGTAAAAAAATTTCTTAATGAAAATTGTACGTGACATTTTATGGAAATATACCCGCATAAAAAAAGATGAGACATTTTTGAAAATGTTATATAGTACAACGTAAAATAATGTTCGCGTAAGTTAGAAAAATGTTTATTTCCATTAAAAATGTACATGATATTTTGAATAAACAATCACAAGTTTCCAAAAAATGTCTGTTTTTTTTGTTTTTGAAAATGCTTATACAATGCAAAAACAAAGTTTGCATAGCATACAAAAAAACTATTGACATTAAAAAATGTACAACTTGTATTTTCAAAAAATGTTACCATGTATTCAAAAAATGTCGAAAACATGTATTGTAAGAAAGTGTACTTAAATGTCCAACGTGTATCATGAAAATGTTTCGCGTGTGCTCTAAAAGTATGCATTGTGTACTGAGAAAATAGCAGACATGTGTTGAAAGTTAGAAAACCGCTAAAAACGACAAAGAAATAAAAAAAAGTAAAAAAAAATAAAGCCAAGAAAGAAACAAAAGAAAATCAAAGTATAACAAATAAAGAAAGAAAAACAAAAAAAAAGATGAGAAAACAAAGAAAATCAAAGGAACGTAAAAAAAAGGAAAACTAAAGAAAACAGTTGAAAAAACAAATAAAACTAAATAAATAAAAAATGAAATGAAAAAAATTGAAAACAAAATCTGAACGAAACTAGAGCCCGCAACAAACAAACCGCACTACTGAGCCGGCTCCATAGACATCACATGTAGGTAATTTGTATTAAAAATTGGTATGGACGACATATAGCCCTGACGCTTAAACGCTGGCTAGGAGCTCTCACCATATTGTAGTGCTACTGGGGACGACACTTATGTGCGTGGGTTGGGCATTTTGGGCCAATTCCAAGGTTGAAGAGTGGAATTGGAGCTCCACTAGGGGAATGTCCTATCTGCGTGGGAACAACTAAGCCACAAGTTTGTCTAAAAAAATGGCTAACCCACAAGTTTTTTTTAGACAATCTCGCGAAGCCTTTATTTAACTCGTCACAATGTTTACAGGGACGAAAGTAAGATCACCGGGGTTATCTAAGCAAACATGACGGCCAACCCAAGTGAGAGATCATTCTTCGCTAAATTGTGAGCCTCGGTATCCGAGCTCCTAAATTCATGACTAAAAGAGCAACTAGTAAAAAAGCTAGAATGATCTAAAATTTCTCGGATAATTGCGTCGTACACTGCCACACTCTTCTACTTGATATCATCGATGACGATCTTGCAATCTGAAGCAACATAATTTTTTCGCTCGTAGAGGTCATCCGCAAGGGCCATTGCTTTCGGACTGCAAAGGCTTCAAGTGTTGTGGGATCTGAAATTCCCACAAGATTAATCGCTGAAGATCCAATATAATTACCCGATCGATCCTTGCACACCGCGGTCACGGCTGCTAATGATGCATTTTGCAATAGAGCAGCATCCACATTTATTTTAATTGTGCCTTGCGGTGGAGCAATCCAATGGTTCGGCCTTGCATCAGTATTACCGCATGTGGACGCTGCTGGCTTGTGAAGCACTTGGAGCTCGGATATAATGTTTTTAACAAAGCCATCAGTATGGAACGGAGTCTGAAATATCTCCTCATGCAAAGCCTTCCTCCTTGAACTCCATATTGCCCATAAAGTAACAGCCATCAAGGTGAACTCTGCATGCGATGACAGATCTTGCATGTTAAATAACCAGTCCCTGGCCTGTAGGGTAACGCAGCAGAAAACAAAAATTTTCCGACCTACGCACCAGCCCAGGACCACTATGGAGACTGCATACAAGGTTTGATCATTTTCGTTACCGACTCGTAGCGCAGCGGAATTAGAGTCGATGACGAACGGCGGTGCAGATCCCCGCAGCTAGGATTTTACAACCTCCCAACCGCGAGGATGTATACCCTCATCTGCCCCGCGGACAGCCCTCCGGGAGGCGGTCGCACAGTCCCCCGGACGGTGTCGCGGACAGCCCTTCGGGAGGACCTCCGAAACTCGGACTGTCACTCGGACAGCCCTTCGGGAGGACCTCCAAAACTCGGACGGTCACACGGACAGCCCTTCGGGAGGCACTCTCGAACTAAGACCGAAACTACGATCTCTCTACAGAGTTGCACACATACGGTATCATCTATCCAGCAGGGCTTCGCCGTCCAGAACTAGTTCCTGCCGGAACCCAGACAGCCTTTCGGCTCTACGAAACTATTTCGCTGGGAGGGAGAGAAGAATGCCAGATCATGCATGGCTTTGTGTATGAGAGCAAGAGTGTGTCTTATGGCAGCCCACACACCTCCTATTTATAGGAAACCCAAGGGGTAGGGTGGTTTTACAAGAAAACCCAAAACCCACATGGAAAGGAGTCCTTCCCAAGGACCTAAAAGGTGAAACCAAGGAACAAGGGGGACTCCATGAAGGAGTCCACCATGTGGCCGGCCACACCCTCATGTGGGGCCCCAAAATTGGCCCCTATCCATCCATGTCATCCCCAAGATCTTTTGGAGCAAAGCCCCAAAAGGTGGCTTTCCAAAAATATCCCAAAAAGCACTTTCACTATTCACGACGACATTTTTCAGCGTCTGATCGAACTGAAAATATTTATGTGGGCTTAGAACAATTCTAGTACCCACCAAAATAATTTTCAACGCGAGCCGGAACAATTCCGGTTTAGTGATTTCATCTGCGAAAAGCATCTGAAGCGGTTTCGGCAGCTCCGGAACATTTCCGGTTTTCATCCCGGAAAATTTCAGAAAGTTTCCAGAATGATTCTGGCACCCTCCAAGAATTATCAGGCATGTGCCAAAACCAATTTGACTTTATGGTATCCTCTGAAACAACTTTTCAGTTTCACCGGAACTCATCCGGTGACCTCTCTGCGGAACTTTTCCGCTGTCCGAAACTTTTCCGGCGTCCGAAACTTTTTCGGTGATTTTCTCTCAGACTCCCTGTCTAGTATTCAGCAGATAGATGACCCTTAAGCGTGTGACCCTATAGGTTCGGTGAAGCATAGACATGACCCGGAACCCCTTCCGATCAATGATCAACATCCGAGCCGTGGACACCCATATTGACCCCTATACCCACACGAATGAATATTCGAGTGAACCTCCAGTTGCCGTGTGCTATTCCTGTTGCTTCGCGATATGTTACAAATACCCGAGGTGAGACATGTTGGCATCCCCGTGGATCAACACCTTGTCCACTATGCCAGTTACCTCGTTGCCGGTATTGTTCTCTTTTCTCGTTCCCGTGTTCCGGCATCCCTGTGATCAAATCACCCTGTGTCTGGCCAGACGATGATGGATACCGTAACACCGAGAGGGCCCAGAGATATCTCTCCATCGTCGGAGGAGCAAATCCCAATCTTGAGCTATCAAGTTACTTGGCATACTTTTCCATGAACCCGTAAGCCGCCGTAATAGCTACCCATTTACGGATGACGTTTAACAAACCCCAAAGTTCATGAAGCAAGCATGAAGAAACTCGATACTCTCATGGTCTAAGGAATTATGCAAACATTAACTTCCTATGTTATTAACCATTAACTTATGACGAATGTATCTCATAGCATAACATCAATTTGGGTCGATTCAACACAAATGTTCTACCAACAATTGTGCCCTCAAAATTGCCGGCATAGTCATGCCCATGATCAGGAAAACAGGATCATCATGCAATACTTGAGCCAGTCATAGAGGCTTGACTAGGAATACATTTTACCGTTTATTATCCCACACGTGCACATGAGTTTCCCTCCAAGCCTCGTTTTATTTATAGACTCGAGAATCATTGCAGTTATAGCATGGAACATAAACATAATTATGAACAGGGAGATAATCAATAACATTTATTATTGCCTCTAGGGCATATCTCCTACATGGCCTTCGGGTTCATGTCCAGGCGCATTTTCTCCACTAGCGTCTCCGAAGACATCGCCCACACACTGCGAGACATCACGCAATCGAGCAAAGCGTGCCACCAAGAGTCGGCAGCGCCGCAAAAGGGGCATGCCGGTGACGCCGCCATGTTGTGATGATGAAGAAGCTCAAGCGTCGGTACGGACTCCCGGGCAAGACACCAGATAAATACTTGGATTTTATTCGGTACCTGTGTTCGCCATAAGGATGTCCACCCATTGTTGTCCTGCTCATTACTTGACGTGCCAACACTCTGAAACATCCACCCTTCTCTACTTAATTTACTGTGTTTGTATCATTCTGTAAGCCGACCAACCACTGAAATTGCCTCGTGTTTCCCTGCTCCAAGCCCAAAAATCATCCACTTTCCTCGTGCAAAGAGGTATTTCGAGTATCGCCTCCGCATCAATAGGTATAAAAACAGATCGAATTAAACTCTCCCTCCATGCTAATGTGGTCGGCTCTATTAGTTCAGATACATATGTCAGTGGATCCACCATAAGGGATGTGATAGGCCGAAGTATGTCTCCCCTCGGAATCTAATTATGTTCCCATATGAGTGTGCTTTCTCCAGTACCTATCCTCCTCACGACTCCCTGCTGCAATATGTCCCTGTCATCAATGATTGCTTGCAAAATTTGTGATGGGTGAGTACCCAACTCAACTTGCAAAATCCCACACTCCGCATGATAAGCTGCTTTAAAAACCCGCCCGCTCAATGAATTTGGGTTGTTTAGAAGTCTCCATGCGAGCGTGAGAGTTATATCTCGCTTATAGCGAGAATAGCTCTCGTCTGGATGAAGGTCTTTCCTCCTCTAATATTTTTGGGTTGACCCGTTTGCTGTTTTTTCTCCGCTCGATTGGTCCTGTGTCGCTCGCTGGTTCTCGTCCAGTTCTCTTCTATTTTTTTCCTTTTCTTTTATCTTTCATTTTTTTTAGTTTTCTTTGTTACTAGGGATTTCTTTTTTTTCTTTGTTTTTCATTGGTTTTCTCAGTTTTTTCTCGGTTTCACATGTATTTTTTTTCTTTTCTTTCTTTTTCCTATGATTTCTTTGGTTCATTTTTTCCTTCTCGGTATTCACTGAATTTTTTTCTTTTCCTTCTTTTTTTCAATCGTTTTCTTGTTTCCCTTTTTTTGGTTTTGTTTACTTTATTTTTCTGTTTTCCATTCTTTTTGCACTTGTTTCATCCGTTTTGTTTTTTATTTGCTTTTTTCTTTGGTTTCTTTTTAGAGTTTCATTATTATTTTTGTTTTTCTTTGTTTCTTTTAGTTTTCATTCTAAAAAATTTATATACGTCAAGAACCTTTTTCTAATACACGTTAACATTTTTTCAATACAAGTTTATTTTTTTTTAACATATGGTCAACATTTTTTATACAAACATTTTAAACATTTTTTAAATGCTTGATTCATATTTTTCAAATACAAGATTAACATTTTTTAATACATGGTCAACATTTTTTCTATACACATTTTAACATTTTCAAATGCATGATTAACAATTTTAAAATACAAGATAAATGTTTTTATTAATACATGGTCAACATTTTTTTCTATACACATTTTACATTTTTTCAAATGCTTGATTAACATTTTTCAAATAATTGTTAATATTTTTTCAAATGCTTGATTAACATTTTCTAAATAAATGGTCAACTTTTTTCACACACATTGTATATTTTTTGTATAAAATTTTCTTATACATGAGAACCATTTTCTTTCTACACATTTAGCATTTTTCAAATGCTTGGTTAACATTTTTTGAATGCATGGTCAACATTTTTTCTATACACATTTTTTACATTTTTCAAATACAAGATTAACCTTTTTTGAATACATGGTCAAATGTTTTTTATACACATTTTAACATTTTCAAATGTTTGATTAACATTTTACAAATACAAATTTGACATCTAATTAATACTTGGTCAACATTTTTTTCTATACACATTTAACATTTTTCAAATGCTGGATTAACATTTTTCAAATACTTGTTTACATTTTTAGATGCTTGATTAACATTTTTTGAATACATGATCAACTTTTTTACACATATTGTATAATTTTTGTATACATTTTTCGTATACATGAGAAACATTTTCTTTATAGACATTTAACATTTTTCAAATGCTTGGTTAATATTTTTTCAAATGTTTTTATGTACAACTTTTTCTATAATATATTTATTTAGAATGTTTCAAAGTATAAATGAAAGTAAAAAAAAAGAAATAAACGACAGAAAAAAAATGAAAAAAAAATGAGGCTGACCCATTAAGGAGAAGCCTGATGCGAGAGCACGCTAGGTCTGGCTATAAGCGAGACATAGCGCTGCCCCCTGCGAGGGAACTTTGCCTTGCATGGGGAGGTTTTCTGCTCCAGCATCGTCATGTCGTACAATGGATGCTTCTTCCATTGATATGGTTTTTGATTTTATTTTATTTTTGTTTTTTCTTGGTGTTCTATTTTTTTTACTTTTCATATTTTGATTTTCATTTCTAGTTTTTTTTGGGGTTACACCACACTTTTGCTCTTGCATGAGATCACGCTTGTGCTTTCGAAGTGTAGTATATGTGCGCTTCAAGCGGGGGCACTATCACAGTTGTACTTCACCCTTTGTAGGAGCACATGTTAGTACACATAGAGAGCACATGGTGATCCAAGTGGGGAGCGTACTACTTGGAAGTACAAATTGAGGAGCATAGGTTAGTATTAGAGGGAGTACGGATTAGTTCAGATTGACAACACGGGTTAATGTAATTGGGAGCATGCATGGTCGTACTATTTGGAAGAACAAGTTGAGGAGCACTGGCTAGTTAACGTTGGGAGCATATATTTGCTCTAAGAAAGTTCATTGAAACTTATCAGCATGAGATCTAGTTTTGAAGATTTTAACATGAGAAACACAACGTGGAAACAGTTCGTAATTTAGACACGTGTTTCAAGATATATTTCATTTCGAAAATAAAATGGATCTACAAAGAAAACACAAATAAGCCAGCCATCAGATATGGAAGGAAAGTTTACCAGAACTCTCAGATTGCAAGAAGTTTTTTTTTTAACGGCATCTCAGATTGCAAGAAGAGGCGTACCACAATTGTCCCATCAGAGAAGATAAAAAATGATCTTTGCAAGAACAACCCCTTAATTAGTGATTTTGATTTACCACTTGCGGTAGAGAATGGTACTCAAAATCCATTCTGCGCACGGGGCGAACCAGCATGGACTGGCCCAATAAGGAGCACCCGGGAGTACTAGTGTCTTGGATTTTTAATGATTCATAGCCCTAGTACTTATGATTTTATTTTCTGTTTTTTAATGTTTTCTTTTTATCAGTTTTTTCTGGTTTGCTTCTCGTCTCTTTTCCTTTTTTTGTTTATTTTTCTCTTCTTTTTGAGTTTCCCCCTTATCTATTTTCTTTTCTTTTTTCTATTTTAAAATTCACATATATATTTTTAAATTATTTATGATTTTTTAAATTCATGTAATTATTCTAAAGTATGTCTAAAACAGTTTAACCAATTAATATTTTCTATTCATAAAATATTTTTTGTAATTCAAGAATATTTTATAATTTTATGAATATTATTTTGGAAAACAAAAACAGTTTTAAACTTTTATGAATAATTTTTAAAATTCCTCAACCTTTTTTAAAATTCTTGAATATTTTTATTTTTAAAAAATATGCTTTAAATTTTACGCATTTTTTTTGAAATTGATGATAGAAAAATTAAGTCCTCAATGTTCTTTTTAGTTCACGAACTTTTTCAAAATCGTAAAAGAACTAGTATTTGGTTTTATTTCTGAACCAAAATCCATTAATTCACTAAGAGGAGCGAGCGGTTAAAAAAGGACAGTTGCAGGCAGAAGGAGCGAGTGAGCGCTATTTAGGTCTGGCCATGTGCGTGATACAACGACTAAAGCTCTATTGCATAATCCAGTCTCCGAATCAGTACCAATTTACGGTCAGCAACCACCACACCAAATGGCTCCATGGTTTGTAAGCATGCGCTATGAGTGTCCAAACTTTTTTTTGAACATAGTACAATCGAAGTTGCTCACATACACTCACCCCTATGAACAGGGGCGGAGCCAGGATTTTTGTATGGGGGGGGGGGGGGCAAGGCAAGTTCATTTTTTTTCTAGACTGAAAAAATAACTATCATCATACTATAATAATGCGCCACACGCTATAAAATATTGTACGAGTTTAAATTTTTCCTCTACAATTGCCAATAAGATGAGAAAATTTAATAATTTCATTGGAAGAGAAATTACCTGCTAATTTTTTCAATGTATGTGATCATGTAACACCGAAGTAAGTCATATCCCATTTGGCGGCGCTTAAAAGACAAATTACTGTTTAGAGTGTTTGGGGGCACTTTTCGGCTGATATGGTCCCTCGGACAGACCGGTGGCTGCTCTCAAATTTGACAATGTTTACCAGGGTCTCTCTGATAAGCCAAAAAAAATTCTTGTTCTGCAACATTTACTATATCCAGCATATCATCCCCATTAAAAATTTCACTAGGTTGAGAACTTGAAGCAACCGGCCTATAGAATGAATTAATCTTAACGGTGTATGGTGGTGCTTTTCTCTTCATATCTGCTGAATTGCAATTTCACAATTAGCTATATTGTAGTTTGACATAGGAAAAAATTGCATCACAAATAGTAACTCATACAAGGTAATTTGCATCACGACCATGATAATTTCTAGTACACTTATAATATAGGAACTCTTCATAGAATCATAGCATCGCTAATCACACAACCAAAACAAGTAGACAACAAAAATGTGATGATACAAGATGAGAATTGAGATTAGTAGATTGTGTGATGTACAGATGTGTGTTAAACCTTGGGTCCTCGGCTAGTTCCCGCTGGTTGGAGCAGGAAGATTTGACAAGTGAAGATGGCAGTGTCGCGCCGTCGCCGTACGAATAGTATCGAGATCGCAGCAGGGCAGGGAGAGCAGAGACGGCCGGGCGGGCGAGGGCACGGAACGGCGGCGACTAATTTCTGGGTACTAATCCACGTACAGGCTAATCATCACAGGAGAACGCAACGCCCTACCTGGCCGCTAGTGGGCTTCACATGGGCCTTTTTCCTTTTTCCAGAAATCAACGTTGAGATAGGGGGGGGGGGGCAAGTATGTATATACGTGGGAAATACATGCCTTTGTATCGCTAATCACCAGAGCATCGCTCGATCGTTAGGGGGGGCAGGCCCCTGCTCGCCCCCCTTGTCTCCGCCACTGCCTATGAACACGCGCACGCACACTCTATCCCTATGAGCACCTCTGAGAGACTGACCATAGACGTCTCGCTGTCGACGGGAACGTCTTCTCCCACTGAACGAACATCGCCGGAAGCCTGAAATAAATTCAGGAATAATACAAGCACCAATGTCAAGTCTAGGGATTCAACCCTGATGGGATGGGGATACCACTGTCCTCTTAACCATCTAACCATAGGTTGTTCCCAGTGTCCAACCTTATTGAAAGTACTAGCAAAATACCCGTGCCATGAATCAACTTAGTCTATACTAACCACAACATTGTTCAATTTTACACATGGATGCATTGCCGTCAAGTGTAGTTGTAATTGCAAGTTCAAGGGCAGAATGTGCATATTGCACAACTGCTTCACATTATCACTTTGCGAAGAACATTTCATACTACGAGTGGTAATGTGAAGTAGCCCTCCGAACTGCTAATGTTTTTTGTGCTTCATAAATCAATTCATAATATTTCGTCAAAAGGTAGCAATGGAATATCTTATAATGTCAGCAAGTTATGACCATCTTGGAAAAGCAACTTATTGGGAAAATATTTCAAGGAACAAACTGAAAGTACAAGTGTACTTACAATAAGAAAATTTTGGCCAGATTCATTAATAAATACCATGCATGAAATCGCTATGTATATATATTTATACAAGGTAAAGGCTGATTTGAGTAAAGCTTCTATAAAGTAGTAGGACAAATAATATCACTACTTGAAATCTCTACAAGCTAGTGACAATGTTACTTGCATTTGCCGGTCACCGCTGGTCACTATTGTTTGAAGGGTAACGCAGCAGAAAACAAAAATTTTCCGACCTACGCACCAGCCCAGGATCACTATGGAGACTGCATACAAGGTTTGATCTGTTTCGTTACCGACTCGTAGCGCAGCGGAAGTAGAGTCGATGACGATCGGCGGTGCAGATCCCCGCAGCTAGGATTTACAACCTCCCAACCACGAGGATGTACTCCCTCGTCGGACAGCCCTTCGGGAGGCGGTCGGACAGTCCCTCGGACGATGTCACGGACAGCCCTTCGGGAGGACCCTCGAAACTCGAACGGAAACTCGGACAGCCCTCCGGGAGGACACACGAACAGCCCCTCGGGCAAAAGATCGAAACTACGACCTCTCTACGGGGTTGCACACATACGGTGTCATCTATCCGGCAGGGCTTCGCCGTCCAGAACTAGTTCCCACCGGAACCCAGACAGCCTTTCGGCTCTACGAAACTATTTCGCTGGGAGGGAGAGAGAATGCCAGATCATGCATGGCTTGTGTGAGAGAGTTGGAGTGAGGATGGAGAGCTCCTCTCCACCTCCTTATATAGTGGTGGAAGGGGTGAGGGGGGGGGGCTGAAATTCAGCCCACAAAACATGCACCCACCAAACAAGGAAAACATGTTCCCACCAAACATGGAGAAAACATGTTCCCTTGTCCATGGTGTTCACCATGGGGCCCCACCTTCCTCCCAACACTCTCCACCATTTGTGGGGGCTGCCCCCCACCATGGGGGGGCCCCCAACACTTTGTCCAGCCACAAGGGGGCTGCCCCCTAAAGGGGGCGCCCCCAAAAACAGCCCAAAACAGCCCCCACGTAACGTGGGATCTTGTCCCCTCACGCTGGGACAAGATGTTTTCCACGACTATTACTCCTGAAAAATTCCGGAAGGTCCCAGAACATTTCCGGCACCCTCTAAAATTATCTGGACACGCTCCAAAACATTTCCGGTATGGTGGTTTAATTTAAAACCATCTTCGTTTACCCAGTAAATAATTCCGGCAGCTCCGAAACTTATTTTTCGGTTTTTTCTCCGGAAAAATTCCAGAAATTACCAGACCAATGTGGCAACCTCCAAAACATTCCCGATGCTTGCCAAAACCTTTTTGGATCAATGGTTTTATCCGAAACAACTTTTCGGTTTTACCGAAACTTTTCCGGTGTTCTCTCCGGAACTTTTCCGTTGTCTCCGAAACCTTTTCAGTGACTTTCTCTCGGACTCCTTGTCTAGTATTCAACAGATAGATGACCCTTAAGCGTGTGACCCTATAGGTTCGGTGAAGTATAGACATGACCCGGAACCCCTTCCGATCAATGATCAACATCCGAGCCGTGGACACCCATATTGACCCCTATACCCACACGAATGAATATTCGAGTGAACCTCCAGTTGCCGTGTGCTATTCCTGTTGCTTCGCGATATGTTACAATTACCCGAGGTGAGACATGTAGGCATCCTCGTGGATCAACAACTTGTCCACTATGCTAGTTTCCTCGTTGCCGGTATTGTTCTCTTTTCTCGTTCCCGTGTTCCGGCATCCCCGTGATCAAATCACAAAGTGTCTGGCCAGACGATGATGGATACCGTAACACCGAGAGGGCCCAGAGATATCTCTCCATCGTCGGAGGAGCAAATCCCAATCTTGAGCTATCAAGTTACTTAACATACTTTTCCATGAACCCGTAAGCCGCCGTAATAGCCACCCATTTACGGATGACGTTTAACAAACCCCAAAGTTCATGAAGCAAGCATGAAGAAACTCGATACTCTCATGGTCTAAGGAATCATGCAAACGTTAACCATCTCTGTGTTATTAACCATAAACTTGTGACGAAAATATCTCATAGCATAACATCAATCCGGGTCGATTCAACACAAGTGTTCTACCAACATTGCGCCCTCAAAATTGCCGGCATAGCCATGCCCATGATCAGGAAAACAGGATCATCATGCAATACTTGAGCCAGTCTTAGAGGCCAGACTAGGAATACATTTTACCGTTTATTATTCCACACGTGCATATGAGTCTTCCTCCGAGCCTCGTGGTTATTGTAGACTCGAGAACCATAGCAGTTATAGCATGGAACATAAACATAATTATGAACAGGGAGATAATCAATAACATTTATTATTGCCTCTAGGGCATATCTCCTACAGACTCCCACTTGCACTAGAGTCAATAATCTAGTCAATGCTAATGCACTTTACACCTATGGCATACTGGTGTAAAAAATGCTTCGCATGTGGTATAGCCTGATGTCCAACGGATCTGACGACTTCAGCTCCGTGTGTAACTTTGCATATCCTCGCGTTTTCACGCTTTCACAAAATTCATATTTTGTGTGGACTTGGCTTTGCATATGTGTGAATCATTGGTCGAAACCTGATTCCTCAGACTGAGCTATGGAGCAACTATCTGCAATAGTGTCCCATAGACCAAAGTCATCTTGGAACCATACTAAGTTCATGAATGAACTATATGATTCAACAACTTCTTTGTCGCTTCTTAAGCGTCAACATACTTAGCCTTTGTTATAGAATTCGCCACAGTATCTTGTTTGGAACAATTTCCAACTACCGTGCCATCATATTGTGTATTACACAAAAACCCTTAACTTAAATCGAAAATCGCATGGAGCATTGATGAAGACTGTATCGATGTAATTACTTACAACGAGCACTTCATAATCTCTGCTTGCGAGAAAACATGTCATCACTACTACTCTAGTACTCAATGACATCTTTCACTGTTGTCCTATGATCAGTACTTTGATCACTTTGGTATCCATACTCGCAACAACTTTTGGAGTATCGGACATATCTGGTTGTTTTACATACCATGGAATACATGATTAATCCAAACACAAGAGTGTGTGGAATCTCCATCATGTATTTTACTCATCAGTGTTTTGGGACACCGAGTCTTGCAAAAACTCTTTCCATGTGACTTCGGCAAGAATCACTCCTTGGCGTTTTAAATGCTAAAAAGTTTTAGCATCTTGTCAATATGTATTCATTGCTTAGCCCCATTAGGTAAATCTATCTCCATAGATCATCATGCCTAATATTGAGGCTATTTAGCCCAAGCACTTCATCGGAAAAACTATTTTCAAATGAAGTCCTAATTCGTGTCAAGAAATTTATTTCCAATTAACAATGTGTCAAGTACACAAGGTTTTTAGAAATATTATTATGCTCCCACTTACTTTCTTGAATCACAAGCATCTTCGATACCCATTTGATGAAGTCAAACCCCTTTGACCATTCCATCAAAAACGAAGATTCTAACTCCACTTTGCTCTCTTCTGTCCATCGCTGGAACTCTGAAGTTTGCATACTTACTAGCATCCTCTGGATCGACAAATTACTTTGGACTGTATCACATACAAGTCCTAGGTTTCATTTCCATCACATGGAAATCCTTTTGTCATCCATGTTTCATATCTCATGATTGAAATATGTATTAATTGCTAGTTCAACCCGAACCGACTTTAAGCATCGCTACGGTGAGACAATCTCATCGTAGTCAACTCCTTGAACTTGTTATTGCAACAAGTCGAGCTTTATGGATAAAACATTTTATCCGTATCAGTTTTTAGTTCCATAAATATTCGTTAGACTCTAAGTCTTTCGAAAGGTGTATCAAGATTTTAATCTCGAATCACTTATATGGAAACTATCTCGGATTGTATTGGCATTTAGCCAATTCCGGAGTCAGGGCCCATCAACGCTTCCTTGTGTATTGTAGGTATACTGTTGTCTAACAACAATATCTCGTTTGCGCACCTGATAGGTTTGCACGAGCTTTGCCTACGTGGTTCAGCTGCAAGTTCGACCGAAGTCCATACATTTTATTGTAGAGACTTCCGTATCAGTCGCAGTAGGAAACTCCGGAATCACTTCCAAGGTTTCTTTCCTTTGATCTGATGACGAAGATACTGGTTATCTTGTCGAGTTGCACTGTCCTACCACTCACCTTTTGTAAGAACTATTCTCTTTAAAAGCATACCGTTTTGCGGCAAAATCCTTTGCCTCGGTATAGTGGTGGGGAAATACCCAATGACTTGGGATAACCTACAAAGTAGCACTTGTCTGATTTGGAATAGGTTTGTAACCTTTTACACAAGCCCCATATTCCAAATGTTAAGAAAAGATATAACATGGTTGGGCGTACCATACCATGGCGTCATTTCAACAGACCTGATGGATCTCTTTTCAGTGTAAAAGCCGCAGTCTCTAAAGCATCACTCTTTAAAAGGGGTAATGGCAAATTTATTTATGTCATCTTTGATCTTACCATGTCATAAATGGTTCGATTACATCTTCACGGACTTTCCACTTGCAGTGGTGTTCCGGGAGGTGCAAGTTATGAAACCCCTTTCACAACTCATCAGACATTCGCTAAACTTGTAACTCAAATATTCCTTTCTGCAATCGAATTGTAGAAACATAATTTTCTTGTTACAATATTTTCTTCTTTATTTTGAAAACCTTTTGAATGATTTCAAAAGATCCAGACTCACGTCTCATCAAGTAAATATCCATATATCTATTTGAGTCATTTCTGAAGATAGATAAATCCACTACTTGCAACAACATTTATTGGACTACACACATCATAATGTATGATCACCAATATGTTCTATGCTCGTTCCTTATGGCCTGTGAACGGTATTTCAGTCACTTCACTTTTCAGAGGAAAGTTGCAAGTGTCAGATGATTCAAAATCAAACGACTTCAAAATCCATCATAATGGAATTTTCCATGCAGGTTTCTCCAATGTGACCAAATGCAGTGCCACACTTGTGTGGTATTCTTTTAGTCTTGCGACATTTAGCGTCAGTGTTATGGATGTATCATATTTCCATCAATATTCATAACATACATCCCATCTAGGATGGAAGCATGTCCCTTCATGTTATTCATAATACTGAACAACAATTGTTGTTTTTATGAACAACTCTTTTGCAACAAACATTGTGCAATGGGCTAGAGTGTATGAAACTCTAAAATGAATTATGAAAGTAAACATAGAGGTAATATATTAATATCATTATTCATAACATACATCTCATTCATAGTGAAAGTATGGCCCTTATGTTATTCATAACACCGAACATCAAAAGTTCTCTTATGAACAACCTTCTTGCAAGATACCTTATGCAAAGGGCTGGAGCGTGAAACTCCAAAAGAATTATGAAAATAAATACATAGGTAATACACCGATGGAAGGTATAGTAACATTTACTATGTTCCCTGTGTGTATCTTAACCTCATTCCTGGCTAGTCTTTTAGGCCATAGTAGTTCTTACATCGAGTTGCAACAGAATGCAATCAAGCGGGTATCTTTGTGATCAACTCACAATACCCAAGAATTAGTGATCAACATGTTTAACCATAATTCCCAAGAACTATATCTTTGACCAACCTTCTATACATCAAAAACTTGTATGACATTCATACATGAGCTGGATATTCCAGTCTTCTTTCTTTCTGCCTTCATACTTCTAACAGTTTAACTTTTAGTATTTCTTCTACTCTCAGAAGAAGCATCCAACTTAAGAGTGGCGTTAGCCCCGGACTTCCTAGGCGTGTAAGTCATACTAACACCCTTTGGACATTTCCTTTAAGTTGTTGTTTTATTCACCTTCATCATATGACAGGCGTTCTACTGGATCCCTCTGTTATTAGTCAAATGCATAGTAAACACTTTTACTAACAGTTTGCAAAACAAACATTGCTTTGGATATCAAATATCTTTTAGCCTTTGTTTGTGTCTGAAAATGATTTTCAGTTCCATGAATATCACATAGCTATCCCAAACTTTTGAAGTTCGGGTTTCATGGAATCAAACATATTGCACTTGACCGAAATGGAATTCTAGCTTTTGGATCGAAGGACGAGAGTCATATGATCCATAGCATTAGCGGGAGAATACCGAAAGCATGCGATAGGACAAAGTCCTTCTCGGCACTCTTGAGGACAATCCTCACATTACGTTACCAACCGTAAAGTTTTAACCAGATATTTAACAGCTGTTCAATTTTAATAGGGAAGGTGGAAACGCGAGCCATTATTCTACAACTATTATGCAAACCACACTTAGACAGTGTTCAAAATTAATTGCACTGAGAATTAAACAAGTTAATTCTACAGTGCGCTCCCACTCAAATCAATATCTCTCATAATTGATTGTGAGTGATACAAGATCCACATTTCAATTCAACGCCACGGTTCGAGATGAACTCAAATGGCGCGAACTTCAATCGGTAGGCAAACTTGCCGATCACATCTCTATGTGATTCTTGTTCATCTTTCGATGCGTGTGTTCCGAGCTCAGGACTGTCCTGCCTGAACGTCAAGACAACCAAGTGATCTCGCTGCGAGGTCTCAACTCACCCGCCTCACACTTCTCTAATCGTTCGCACCCATGGAGATCATGTGATGCCCCGAAGAGATAGGTGTCGTGACGGTGCTACACTTGGGAGAACACTAACTACTTGATATTTTAAGTGAGAGATCACCCTAATAAAAAGCGACAACCGCGCAATCAAAAAGGGTGCATCATAAGGGATAAACATCTCAGGCAATTCATAATAGCATGATATGGTATAGCCCTTTCTGACGGAGAAGTCTTGTATTTCTTCGTCTTCGGCATTCGCGTCAGTGTTCACCTTCGCGA
Source organism: Elymus sibiricus (assembly GCA_039707655.1). NCBI lineage: Eukaryota > Viridiplantae > Streptophyta > Magnoliopsida > Poales > Poaceae > Elymus > Elymus sibiricus. The sequence goes on along the minus strand of CM077664.1, from coordinate 120,408,133 downwards.
AGATTGCCACCACCTTGTCGATGCACCAGATAATATTGCTATCTCTATAGCTAATAAAATAAGTGCATTACTTAAGGTTGACACGCAGGTCATTTAAAGTGCAATCATATGGCTCCAGCCATCATGCCGAATCATGACACGCAGGTCATGTTAATCAAATTACATCATATAGTCATCTCATACATAATCAAATTATTATGAGCACTGCTATACCACATCATATGCACATGCAAACCATCCTGCAAAACCAAGTTAGACGCCTCTAATCGGTTCATGCAAAATTTTATTTTACGCGGCTTCTAAGGTTTCGAAACAAACCGAAGCTACCAACGTCCATCATCAAGCATGATAATCCAAGTTGCTAGATTAACTTTCCAGGGTGTATGAAACACGAGATAATAAAATCTCGAGCCCCATACTAAACTTCGTCATACGCGTGACCCCCGTGCAGATCACATCTGCATTGCCCTTTCGTCTGCGAAACATCCATCTTTCTCAACTATGGTGGAACCCAAAGAACTGTTAGCACTTCGTTGATCTGTCAATCAGCATACTCAGGAGCAGCATGAAAGGATCGCGGATTGCCAGAACTTTGTGAGATTCCACCATGCCGTCAAGATCAGGACTACGCAAATTCAGGGGAAGCAACAGGAACATCGGGTAACAGATTTCATCTGCTACCCGCACAAATAATTTTCAGTAATAGAACTCATCTACTACCTAATTATATTGTGCAACACCCATACATCTCTATGTATTCTAGATCGCAACCTGCATCTACGCATAGCCTGGCTCTGATACCACTGAAGGGTAACGCAGCAGAAAACAAAAATTTTCCGACCTACGCACCAGCCCAGGATCACTATGGAGACTGCATACAAGGTTTGATCTGTTTCGTTACCGACTCGTAGCGCAGCGGAAGTAGAGTCGATGACGATCGGCGGTGCAGATCCCCGCAGCTAGGATTTACAACCTCCAACCGCGAGGATGTACTCCCTCGTCGGACAGCCCTTCGGGAGGCGGTCGGACAGTCCCTCGGACGATGTCACGGACAGCCCTTCGGGAGGACCCTCGAAACTCGAACGGAAACTCGGACAGCCCTCCAGGAGGACACACGAACAGCCCCTCGGGCAAAAGATCGAAACTACGACCTCTCTACGGGGTTGCACACATACGGTGTCATCTATCCGGCAGGGCTTCGCCGTCCAGAACTAGTTCCCACCGGAACCCAGACAACCTTTCGGCTCTACGAAACTATTTCGCTGGGAGGGAGAGAGAATGCCAGATCATGCATGGCTTGTGTGAGAGAGTTGGAGTGAGGATGGAGAGCTCCTCTCCACCTCCTTATATAGTGGTGGAAGGGGTGAGGGGGGGGGGCTGAAATTCAGCCCACAAAACATGCACCCACCAAACAAGGAAAACATGTTCCCACCAAACATGGAGAAAACATGTTCCCTTGTCCATGGTGTTCACCATGGGGCCCCACCTTCCTCCCAACACTCTCCACCATTTGTGGGGGCTGCCCCCCACCATGGGGGCCCCCCCAACACTTTGTCCAGCCACAAGGGGGCTGCCCCCTAAAGGGGGCGCCCCCAAAAACAGCCCAAAACAGCCCCCACGTAACGTGGGATCTTGTCCCCTCACGCTGGGACAAGATGTTTTCCGCGACTATTACTCCTGAAAAATTCCGGAAGGTCCCAGAACATTTCCGGCACCCTCTAAAATTATCTGGACACGCTCCGGAACATTTCCGGTATGGTGGTTTAATTTAAAACCATCTTCGTTTACCCAGTAAATAATTCCGGCAGCTCCGAAACTTATTTTTCGGTTTTTTCTCCAGAAAAATTTCAGAAATTACCAGACCAATGTGGCAACCTCCAAAACATTCCCGGTGCTTGCCAAAACCTTTTTGGATCAATGGTTTTATCCGAAACAACTTTTCGGTTTTACCGAAACTTTTCTGGTGTTCTCTCCGGAACTTTTCCGTTGTCTCCGAAACCTTTTCAGTGACTTTCTCTCGGACTCCTTGTCTAGTATTCAACAGATAGATGACCCTTAAGCGTGTGACCCTATAGGTTCGGTGAAGTATAGACATGACCCGGAACCCCTTCCGATCAATGATCAACATCCGAGCCGTGGACACCCATATTGACCCCTATACCCACACGAATGAATATTCGAGTGAACCTCCAGTTGCCGTGTGCTATTCCTGTTGCTTCGCGATATGTTACAATTACCCGAGGTGAGACATGTAGGCATCCTCGTGGATCAACAACTTGTCCACTATGCTAGTTTCCTCGTTGCCGGTATTGTTCTCTTTTCTCGTTCCCGTGTTCCGGCATCCCCGTGATCAAATCACAAAGTGTCTGGCCAGACGATGATGGATACCGTAACACCGAGAGGGCCCAGAGATATCTCTCCATCGTCGGAGGAGCAAATCCCAATCTTGAGCTATCAAGTTACTTAACATACTTTTCCATGAACCCGTAAGCCGCCGTAATAGCCACCCATTTACGGATGACGTTTAACAAACCCCAAAGTTCATGAAGCAAGCATGAAGAAACTCGATACTCTCATGGTCTAAGGAATCATGCAAACGTTAACCATCTCTGTGTTATTAACCATAAACTTGTGACGAAAATATCTCATAGCATAACATCAATCCGGGTCGATTCAACACAAGTGTTCTACCAACATTGCGCCCTCAAAATTGCCGGCATAGCCCTGCCCATGATCAGGAAAACAGGATCATCATGCAATACTTGAGCCAGTCTTAGAGGCCAGACTAGGAATACATTTTACCGTTTATTATTCCACACGTGCATATGAGTCTTCCTCCGAGCCTCGTGGTTATTGTAGACTCGAGAACCATAGCAGTTATAGCATGGAACATAAACATAATTATGAACAGGGAGATAATCAATAACATTTTTTATTGCCTCTAGGGCATATCTCCTACATTGTTGACTTTGGTAATTGTGTCATCATCAACGCCAACCTTATCACCTCAACATTCGATAGCCCTTCCATTTTCCTTCTCCTCCTCTATTGAGTGGCCGACAAGACTTACTCCTTTCTCCTCTTGTGGTTATAAATGTTCCGTCTGCCTGAAATTTTATGCACCATATTTTCTGTTTATCTACTATCTATCTATCTACTATACCACTATAAAAGCACGAAAGGGCGGAGAACCAAACCATCTCAGCCATCAAACCCTGTTGATCTGATGGTCTAAATTACCTCTGACGTATCAAACGCGTTTTACATTGTAATTACCCACCATGCCACTGCAGGTTTAGCCTCCATTTACTCCTCGAAAGAAATAACTGCTCGATGATCATGCCTCTCGGAACAGGCATGTCTCACGAAACTGCTTCCCCGCACCTCTCCCGAACAGCCTCACGGACGTCCTCCCTGCCGGCCCTCCTCGCCGCAATTCCCGCCTCTTCCACGACGCCCTCGCCGACCTCGCTGGGCCTCCTCGACTCCCTTCCCTACCCCGCCGTGCTGCTCAGGTGAGGGCCACCGTGGTCGTTAACCCTAGCCCACCATTCGCGCCGCGGCGGCCCATGGAGTTTGTCTTCCGCGCCGGCGTCCAACGACCATGTGGATCCTCTTCGCCCGCCCCAAGCGGCTTCCCACCGGCATGATTTCTCCCACCCCCGCGACGGCTACACTGCTACGCAGGACACGCAAGGTAGGCACCACGAGAACAGAGCTTGTGAGTACACACCCTACAGCGCTCGACTTCCTGACGCTCTCCGTCGGTCCCCCCCCCCACGCAGCAGGGCCTTTGCCACCGCCGTTCGACTGGGAGGTGACGCGACGAGGATCGCCGCGAGTTTGAGGTCAAGGGCGATCTCGCCGCCGCCAAATCAGGAGCACAAGCTCAAGCTACTTGAGCTCGAGCCCTCAGGGAGACCCGAGGTATGTGGGCACAAATCTTCTTCAGATTGTTCAGGCAAAGTCATTATCATCGTCGTACTACGGCTGAACTTCTTTTCAAGAACTCAGAAGTACCTTATGTATCTCTGTTGTGTCATTTCAGAGTCACGCACACTATCTGTTCTGAAGTTGTTTTCCGCATTGGGCAAGTAAAACCTGTTACCTGCCTCAGAAATTCCTTCTGTATTCCTATTCTGTCATTTCAGAGTTCTACCCACCATCTGTTTCTTTTTAGCCTAACTAATGTTGATGTACTTCTTTCACTTGTCCGATTAGACTTAACTTTAGCTGCAACTTTCTGTTTTGTGAAAAGTTCTGGATTTCACATCAAGTCATGCTGACCCCAATGGTGGAGCCTTTTGAGCGCCTTGCCTTTTGAGCTGCGGAAGAGGAGACGACATTGGCGGTGGCGGTGGCTCACCCCTGGGTTGGGATTGCATCTGGTCGGGAGGAGGTTGCCGAGGAAGGAGAGGAGCATGTCCAGATCCCTTCACTGAAAAATCTGCACGCCCCAGCAGCAGTTGTCTTCTGAACCTACGTCAATCTACAGCAGCAATGAAAGCCCACTTTTGCCCCCTTTTCATTTTTCTTCATATCATTTGTCTTATGTTCTTCCAGTTGATGGATGGTACCACACATTTATAGGATTCAAGTATGGTTACAGATGTTTATGGATTACTCCTTGTACGGGTGGATGTGGAGACCAGTGAGATGTATGTCCACGCGCCATCCCACAGCCGCCTACTAATAACCCAGGTTAGCTGATGTACATGCTTGCTTCATTTGCTAACTCTCTTGATCATCAAGTGATATGATTTTCTGCGATCTCATTCAGCTAGGCTTTAGAGATTAACTGAGTATAATATATATCCGTAGCAGCACAACAACCGTGCAGGTATGTTCCTTGGTAAATTCTCAGGAATATCTAATAATTTTCTTACACCAAAAATTGCAACGTGCATTCTCTATACACAGTTTTAACTTAGTTCTGTTTTGTGTGTATAATTTTAACTTAGTTCTATTTCGTGTGTATAGGAATCATCAGAAGGTAGATGCTTTATTGATGAAAGCAACTTTGTGTGAAAATTTATGTGAGAAATCATTGTGGGTTTAGCTGCTGAAACTGTAGCTGTACTTGAGAAAATAATGCCTTTTCCAATTGTGCTTAGCTTCAGTACGGGTGCTCACGTGCAACGATTAAGTCTCCCTTTTGGGTTTTACATGGGGCATATAATTGGACTTATGTTTCCACTTCATACAAATTACCTGAAGGTTAAATATGAGTACATCTCTGGCCTGGACGCTTGTTTTCCGTTGCGATGCCCCATGCTCTATCAGACGCCCTATCCCTCATACGCCACCAGCGACCTAGCAGGGCTGCAGCCAATAATTTTCCGACTTTTCCTCGGTGGCATCTGTAGGTTTATCTGTTTATTTCTCTATTTACTATTTCTCTTTCACATACACGGACCTGTCGCTTTCTCATACTCTGACTCCATTTTAAGTACATCCCACAAGAATAACCATTCATGGTGCATCAGATATTATGTGTTGACTATATAGCCATTCAAGTCAGTATTCCATAAAACAGTCCTTCCAAGTTCCAAACGTATACACATTTGCATAATTTTCATATCCAAGAAACAAAGGGTATGCAAGTCAACTCTAAAAGTACTATTGAAGAGATGTCTTGTTACTGATGAACATGAATGACGCTCATATGCTTCAGTTCAGTTCAGCCTGTTCTTTGCTTTGTATAATCCCCAAGCTGCTTAAGACGTGTCTTCTTACCAATGTTGCTCCAAACCATTTTAGGTTGTTGTATGTATCACACTTTCAGTATGCCCCCTCCTCACTTAATTCAGGCATGCGTGGGAAATGAAGAGAATGGAATGGATCGCTCTCTTCTTTAGCTATCACGACTTTATGCAAACTCTATTCAGGTTGCTGTATCACATCATTTCCGGTTGCTGTATGTATCACGGTTAATCGAATAATGTGCTCTCTAACAAACTCTATGCAAGAAATAAAAATAAAACAATAATCTGAGCTCTGTTTTCTCTGGTTTAAATTTTCCAGTTTGCTTGTAGCCGTATTAAACTGAACTCTGTTTTATGTGGATATACAATATTGAAAACTGTCGACAATTTTCTTTTTTAAAATTTGAGAGAGAGAGAGGGGGGAGGGAGGGAGGGAGGGAGGGAGGGAGAGAGAGTTCCAACCTGGATCTGCATGAGAATTTTACTGGGGTGTTAGTACAAGAATAGTTGTTATGTGTTCGGACAAGCCCATACGGTCTTTGCATGTATAATTACCGTGCGATGGCTAATCCAGTGGTTTGCTGCAGTTTGGTGCTATTCATGGATGGTTTGATCTGATTTTGCTATGACTAATCCAGTTCTCTTTCGCTTTTGTTGTTCCCTAGCGAAGGAACAAATTTGGACAAGATATATTTATTATTTGTTAAGGTTCTTGTATACATTGATATTTTCTTGAAATTTGAATAAGAGGCATTTCACATTTAAGCATACTTTAAACTTCAATGGAATATTGCTGATTTCCTGGCATAGTACTTAGAGCACCTAAACCATCTAGACCTTCTGTATAACAATTGTATCTGTAACCAAGACATGATGTATATTAGCATTGTAAACCTTATTTCTACATGTACTAATTCAGTGTATTTCAATAAGGAGTTTTTTCTTTAAAGATGCTTGAATTTAAAATTATTTTTCATATTAGTAATAATGTCTTTTGCTTTCTTGCATAAAGTTACAAAGGATTTTAATTTTTTTTATGGAAACCATGTTCAATTTCAGTGTTATTGATCCAGATGCGCCTTCCACATGCAAGATTACTATGACTAAGAATATTTTTGTCACATTGTGCACACATTGAAATTCTTTTGACATAACCAGACAATTTTCTCTAATTTTGAAATACTGTATTCATAAATTATGTGTTAGATATTGCCTGAACATCTTGATTTTTTTTACAATGAAAATCTTAAAATTTTGCCTTCATAATGTTAGGTAGGTTAAGTAATTGTGTATCAGCACACCGCTGAAAAATCTCAAAAAGTTGTCTCTTGGTTAAGTTGGTCAACACCTGTGCACGATTACTATTGTTATTATAAAACATGGCATATCATTGTGACGACTATTATGATCGAAAAACTGATTTAAGTAAGCAGAACATCGAAGAAATTTCTAAGGTTACGTGCGTTGCACGTGCACGCTTACTAGTAAAATAGTAAAGATATGCATCGATAGACGCTTAGACGCATGTTCAAAAAAATGTTATTTGAGTCCTTGATTCTGATCAAGCACTTGCCTTAGAACCTGCGGATTCCTTGAATCCCGGGAAAGATTTTCATGAAGATCCATTCCATTATGTTCTCTGTCGCAATTACTCTTCTATGGCAAGCCTTTTCATTATTACTTTGAGCCCTAAAACATCTCTGTCAACCTGGCAAAGCTTTAACTATCATGCAGCCCAACACATGCAACCTAGAAAAGATGGGCCAGACATACATCTCAGTTTTTACACCCTACTATATATCAGACAAACATAAACGAAATTTCCTATATTAGCTATTCCTTCATGTTTGTCGTCCATAAAAGAACATAAGTAAAATTAGAAAAGATGCACAAATTGAGGACAAAACATAACATAAAAATAAAAAATGATTTCCATTGAGCAAATAAAAAGATATGCTCAAATGAAGCTAGTGCTTCCTTCACAAAAACAAGTAAAATACTCCCTCCATTTCTAAATATAAGGCTTTTTAGAGATTTCAATAGGAACTACATGCGGATGTATATAAACATATTTTAGAGTGTAGATTCACTCATTTTGCTCCGTATGTAGTCCGTATTAGAATCTGTAAAAAATCTTATATTTAGGAACGGAGGGAGTAGTAAGCAAAAGTTGAAATACAAGGATAACAAAAAATTGAATAACATGTGAAGGAGCGATGCGCTATAATTATAACTGAAAAGCACACAGGAGAACTCACCCGTTCTGTTTTAATGTGCTACAAGATGAACAGTCGTTGCCTATGCCGAGCCCAACCTCGTCACGCACGTCGTTAGCCATGAACGGCTGTAGCTGCACCCGCCCTTACCCATTCGCAGTGCCTCTAATAAATTTGCCGCCACGTGCGCCCTTACCCATCACGACACGCTCTACTTCAATGACACGGATATAGGAGAAATGATATACGGGAAAGACCCAATGCGAGACGGAAGTGAGAGGAAAGAGTGCTTACAGCCGCCACCACCGCCGATACAGTGCTCTCGTTCGGCTGTTGCCACCAGGAAAGAAAACTCAAAGAGGACAAAGCCAAAGCACACGTAACCGGATGATGCTGGATCGGCCTTGGCGTACGCTACGGCTCCGTCCATCGCTCCTTCGCCTCCACGGGATCCATCCCCCTCCTTCCTCTCTCGAGCCAAATTGCTATAAATTCGAGTTTTAAGTTCACGTCCTGGCGCCTTATTTAGGGGAGGAATTAGGGAAGACGGTCAGGTATGCAGAGTTCGACTCCGATTCTCCACCTTCAGAACCGTCTCCTACTATGGGGTGGCGGTGGCGGCGCTGGGGCGCTTCGAGCGGTAGCGCGGGAAAGGGGGAGGATGACTAAGGCACACGAGAGCATGCATTTTTTCCGGATTTTTTACCGAGGGTTTTCTTTAGTTTTTTAGCGTGCAATTCGCGCGCGGGGGTGTGGGGGTGATCGGGGAGACGAAACAGAAAATATGACTCATTTGGTTCATATGATATGAATATCATGGGAGTAGAAAAATAGTGTGAGAACATGCATCCCACTTCCTATAAAGAAAGAAAGAGATGTCATTTGAGTCATATGATACCAATTTTTTTTTCATTGGGTCTAGGCTAATATATTTTTCCTTTGATATGCGAATGCTTGCTTCCTATCCTAGGAATCCATTCCTACAAACCAAAGGGTTCAAAGGAATTTTCCTACAAAATTCATATCCCTCTGAATCCCTGCAAAATTTATGTAAACAAAAGAAGAAGGCCTAATGGTTAACGGTAAAGATAACCAGTGATCCAAGACCAGAAGTTGTACTGGTAAGCAACCAATTCCATCACATGTCATCACATTTCTCACTCACTTACACATCATTAGATTAAAAAAAAAACTCATGTCATGACAATTGTTAATAAACAGGTATGGAACATGATACACCAAACACTCTACCATTCCTTCCTACAGACCGAGCCGGTCTACAGGCCCGGCCCTGACCCAGCCCGTACAAAAACCACCGGACCTTCGTGTGAACTCAGTCGGACATGTCGTGCTCGTTCCAGCACAGCAGCATGGAGACGCACCGCCGGAGGATGTACAGCCTCGTCCTCTGCTGCTTCAGAACAGCATGGCACCGGGACCGGAGCCCGCCGATGCCACTGCCGGCGGCCTGTTTCCTCCGGCGCTGCAGCTGCGGTTGGGACCGCGTGCAGTCGTCGTCGGCCTCAGCCGGCGTTGAGAGGTGGTGATACGCAGAGCAGACGGACACCGAAGCTGAAGCGGCTAGCTCCATGGATGCGATTGTGAAGGAGAAAACGAACTTGTCGCGGGCGAAACAACTGTAGCAGTAGAGCAGAGGATAGCCGTGGTGTGGCGAACCTGGAGAGGGGCCTGTGTTTTTATATGGCCCGAGCAGAGCCCACATGATCACGACGGCTCGTTATTGAAAGCCGACATTGATAGGTGTAATGACGGTTCTACCCCACCCTCGGTTTTGTTTCTCTAATCCGTCCAGCCCCCTAACCAACGGATTGAGAACACTAGTCGGACTTGTTTGTTCTTCTTGGTGTTGTTTAAGTATGATTATGATTATATTACTTGTGACATAGTACATCTTTTGTTTCTTCTCATCACTAATTTATGGATGCTTCTGTCAGTTGGAATTTATGATTCTGTTATATTACTGCAATGATTTGGAGACGTTTGGCTGCACTCGGCACTAATATATCTGTAGTAGTACAGATGATTATTGATTAGTGCGCTAGCTAATGGTGACGTTCGGCTAGCTCAAGTACGTGGATAGAGTAGAAAAACAGGGTGCCTGACTCGGATTTGATGCAGAGTCATGCATATTCAAAAAAAAATATGGTCACATCACCAATCACCACTTAAGGCCCCGTTTGATAACAAAGTATTTTCTAAGTATTTTGAGAATACTACAAGTTTTTGAGATTACCATAGTTTTATTTACAATGAGGTGTTTGGTTGCCTCTAACAATTGTGTTTTTAATACTGCAATATTGGCCAAACTGTGGTATTTTCTCTGCATAAAAAAAAGAACCCCAGACCTCTTTTTAAAAAATAGAGCAGCCGAAAAGAAGGGGTGGGACGTCGTTATCTTCTTCCCTGGTACTCGCTCGATCTAAAACCGTCGCTCCCACGCCGCCGTCGCCGTCGCCGTCTATGATGTCGATTGCTTAAACTCTGGCCGGCCGGCCACTCCGTTGTTGCCATGGATTTCCCTTTCTGAAGTTCCAAAGCTGTTCTGTGCACCACCGAGGTCACCCGACAGGAGTCCCGGCTCCTTCACGCGCAGCTCCGCCGTGTCTCGATGGTGACGCGGAAGAAGGCGAAACCACTCCGTCTATGCATAGCTCGGCGGCGCCATGTTGTGGGTGGCCTTTTTCTTAACATACAAGCTGGAGTCGTTTGTGCATGCTTCAATTCTATGCACGCGGATGGCAAGGGCTAGCCAGCTACCTAGCTGGATAAACGCAACAGAAAAACAGTTTGCACCGCTAAAAGCAACGGCTAGCTAGTTACGAATGCATGCACGGCCAACGGCTGGCTGGTAAATTTTACAGCATTATGTGGCGTAACCAAACAGGTCCTCAGCATCGTGAATACTTCAAAAAAACGTTGTTATATTAAAACCATGGTATTTTGTACTTACAGTCTAAATTACTGCAGTTTTTTATACTTTGGTTTTTTTAGTACTTTGCTATCAAACAGGGCCTAAGTTGAAAACATGATGCTGTTGCGGCGTACTGTATGATCTACAGCCTGGAGGTGATTAAAATAGAAAAAGCATTTGGAACACATAGGCGCTCTGTCCCTCAATTACGGGTGCCGGTAAGGTGGTCTTAATCAAAAGCAGGCAATGGACCTCTTACATGTTTCTTTCGATAATAATGTAACTCTTGCATATGTGGTAGGAATTTAGTCTCTTGTATCTCGCTCCTTGATTTGTGGTAGCTACTGTATAGTTTGAGCATTGCTATATGTACAATGAATTTTCGTACGACAGCCGTACGGCACTACTCCATCACCTTTAAATGGAATGGCCAGATCATCATCTGATGCAGGATTGTACTCCCTCCGTCGACACTTATTTTGGGACGGAGGGAGTAGTATTGTACAGAGATCATACTGGAAACAGAATTGACTCACGTACGATGACAGCTTGACCGATTTTGGTATGATAGTGCAATCCACCGTGAACCCACCTTGAGCCAACGTTGATCAACGGTGGCCATACTACTTCGTACAGAAATCGTACAATTACTGTCGTAAGTGAAGCAACGCTCTACTGGAAATGTATGACGCAGAGCAATACTAATATAGTTTAGGCAGCTGAATGATCTTCTTGGTGTAAATATCCTTAATTAGGAACCCTTTATTTTCTATAATATGAGAACCATATTCATTGTTTGAGTCCATGTAAAGCTACTAATTGCTGGGAGAGAGGCAGCACCAACCGCGGAGTTCACATGGAAATTTAAGGCACCGCTGCGGTGTCGGTTTGCTTGCTATGAAAAACAGATGCTGGACCGCGGATCGCCTGACGTGGCGAGGCCTCCCACACCATGACTACCGCCCGTTTTGTGATCAGGAGGTGAAGACATTAGAGCACATCTTGCTCACGTGTGTTTTTGCAAGGACGATCTGGCGAACACTATGCACGACGATTGGCAAGCCAACATGGGCACTGACGACGCACGACGGCCTGGCGTCCTGGTGCGCGGGCAAGCCAAACAATATGAGAGCCCTTGTCACGCTTGTTCTGTGGAAACTGTGGAAACATAGAAACTCCATAGTCTTCGAGGGAGCCTTGCCCTCGCTCGAGGTGGTCATCATGAGGATTGTGGAAGAAGAAAATGCGTGGAATCGGGCAGGGCGACTCAAGGGCGATTGGAGACGATCTCGGCGGAGCTGCTCAGGTGGGCAAGGCGCGAATAGTCCCATATAGATGTAGAGTGGATGTAGTCACTTTGTTCGTGACGTGGGTTGGTATACATCGTTTTCTTGTAACATCGAACTGTGGACTTGGGCTCTCTACCCACCCCTATCTATACAATATGATACGCACACTCGTGCGTATTCGAGAAAAAAAATGTAAAGCTACTATTTCTTTTCCAGAACGGGTACTCATTCTTCCTCACAAAGTAAGAAAAATAAAATATGAGTATCATTTTTATATAATTTCATTTAAAGAATAGGCATATGCCCGACTGTATAGATAAAACCATGTTGGCAACGTCAAACAACATCCAACTGATAGTACAACCAATGTTTAAAAAGGTACATGCAGGCTCATGACGGGTTCCCGGGGTAGGCCCATGACAAGGATTTGGCCCAGCTGGGCTCACAACCCCATCAAGAGAATCACTCGGCTGGGCCTGCATTGATAAAGTCCAACAGGCTGAACAACATGAAGCCCATCCGAATAACAACGTCCATCCGAGTGGACCAAGACGTGATCAATCAAGACGAACGTTACCCGCGTCACCATTAAGACGGCTCTTATGAAAACCTGATAATTCAACGAGTAACCGCCATCATTATGACCGTCATTACATCATGGCTCATAATAACCCTTGTAACACCACCTTCTCACCATGGTATACAAGGTGAGAAGGGTGCGAGACATAGACGGGTGCACTCAAGTCTACAGGCTAGACAAATCCTTTTTAATCACTCGGCTCACACAAGAGGGACAACATCCAAGCAGGAGTAGGGTATTACCCCTAGAACAGGGGGGCAAACCTGAGTAAAACTTCAACTGTGTGAATCACGTACCTAGATCTTCCACGTGTGCCTTGCCTCAGTAAAATCCCTAAATCATGAACATTATCGCGAAATCCCCGCACTAGTTGGCGCCTATAGTGGGCAAGCATGCGTTGCAGTGATGGTCCAGGCAGGATCATCTCCGGCCATCGGTGGCAGGCATAGGTCCGAGCAGTTTGTCAGTTTCAGCACACTACATTTCGACACTAGTAACGTATCTTAGCATCCTTCTTCTACCGCACTTCCCATGATTGCTGCAACATTCACCGGTAGCATGCACTTCATTGCAGATCGCTCCGGAGTCATGTGCTTGTAGTTTTCCACTCCCTATCAGCAAGTGAAGATATATCTCAGGCATGCACTCGAATTCGTATCTCTGGTATCCATTGGCAATGCTATTTCTCAACTTGTTGGTATGGTCAACTCTGACTCTATTTTGCCGTGGAGGTCCCGTTAGGAGCTCGCTCCAAATCCAACTGCCAGCATGGGAGTGAAGTTTCAGCTTCTTCCTTCTCGCGCCGGTGCCAGGATTTTAAGTAGCGCGTCGACCGTACACACACATATAATAATCACCGGCAATTGGGGTGACATGACTGCAAACCATTCTCCCATTAATGGCGTAGCCGCTCCCTCGGATTCTCGAGGCGGCCGTTTAGATGGCCGACCCGCGGCATCATCCTCGGATATAAAAGGGCAGTGAAGCGTCCCCATCACCTAAACCCTCGCCACTGCCTCACCCTTCCTCACCGTCTCCTTCCTAGCTATCTTCTCACCTCTCTGCCACAACGCCGCCGCGACGGAGGGACACTGTAGGAGATATGCCCTAGAGGCAACAATAAATGTTATTGTTTATCTCCATGTTCATAATTATGTTTATGTTCCATGCTATAACTGCTATGGTTCTCGAGTCTACAATAACCACGAGGCTCGGAGGGAAACTCATATGCACGTGTGGAATAATAAACGGTAAAATGTATTCCTAGTCTGGCCTCTAAGACTAGCTCAAGTGTTGCATGATGGTTCTATTTTCCTGATCATGGGCATGACTAAGCCGGCAACTTTGAGGGCACAATGTTAGGAGAACACTTGTGTTGAATCAACCCGATTGATGTTATGCTATGAGATACATTCGTCACAAGTTAATGGCTAATAACACAGAGAAAGTTAACGTTTGCATAATTCCTTGGACCATGAGAGTGTCGAGTTTCTTCATGCTTTCTTCATGAACTTTGGGGTTTGTTAAACGTCATCCGTAAATGGGTGGCTATTACAGCGGCTTACGAGTTCATGGAATAGTATGACAAGGGACTTGATAGCTCAAGATTGGGATTTGCTCCTCCGACGATGGAGAGATATCTCTGGGCCCTCTCGGTGTTACGGTATCCATCATCGTCTGGCCAGACACAGCGTGATTTGATCACGGGGATGCCGGAACACGGGAACGAGAAAAGAGAACAAAACCGGTAACGAGGTAACTGGCATTGTGGACAAGTGTTGATCCACGGGGATGCCGATAAATCTCACCTCGGGTATTTGTAACATATCGCGAAGCAACAGGAATAGCACACGGCAACTGGAGGTTCACTCGAATGTTTATTCGTGTGGGTATAGGGGTCAATATGGGTGTCCACGGCTCCGATGTTGATCATTGATCGGAAAGTGTTTCGGGTCATGTCTATACTTCACCGAACCTATAGGGTCACACGCTTAAGGGTCATCTATCTGCTGAATACTAGACAGGGAGTCTGAGAGAAAGTCACCGGAAAAGTTCCGGAGACAAACGGAAAAGTTCCGGAGAGAACACCGGAAAAGTTTTGGTAAAACCGAAAAGTTGTTTCAGAGTAAACCATTGAGCCAAAAAGGTTTCGGCATGCTCCAGGAACCTTTTGGAGGTTGCCAGATTGTTCTGGTAACTTCTGGAATTTTTCCGGAGAGAAAAACCGGAAATGTTCCGGAGCAGCCGGAACCGCTGTGGTTGCTTTTCGCTGAAGAAAATCATTGATCCGGAAATGTTTCGGAACGCGTCCAGAATTATTTTAGTGGGTACTGGAAATGTTCTAGGCCTACATAAATATTTTTGGTTCAAACGGTTGCGAAAAATGTCTTCATGAATAGTGAAAGTGTTTTATGGGTTGGTTTCCAAATGGGTTTTTTCTTCTAGAAGAAAATCACTTTTGGTGAGAGAGAAAGGTGTGTGAAAGGTGGTCCCCCCCCCCCCAAAGGGGGCAGCACCAAATTTCGTCCATGGTGGTGTGGGGGGCCCCCTTGGGGTTTCCTTCCACCTCATGGTGGATATGTTCTACACATACCCTTATGTGGCATTTGGGTGAAAAGATCTTGAGCCCCTTTTGGTCTTTTTCACCCCTTGCCTCTACCCCTTGCTCCTCCTATAAATAGAGGTGGAGAGGGCTCTCCAAAATCAGAAATTCTCTCATACACAATGCCATGCAATGATCTGGCTTCTCTCTCCCTCCCCGCGAAATAGTTTCGTAGAGCCGAAAGGCAGTTTGGGTTCCGGTGGGAACTAGTTCTGGACGGCGAAGCCCTGCCGGATAGCTGACACCGTATGTGTGCAACCCCGTAGAGAGGTCATAGGTTCGATCTTTTTGCCCGAGGGGCTGTTCGAGAGTGCCTCCCGAAGGGCTGTCCGAGTGACCGTCCGAGTTTCGAGTGTCCTCCCGAAGGGCTGTCCGTGACACCGTCCGAGGGACTGTCAGACCGCCTCCCGGAGGGTTGTCCGAGGGGCAGATGAGGGAGAACAACCTCGTGGTTGGGAGGTTGTAAAATCCTAGCTGCGGGGATTTGCACCGCCGATCGTCATCGACTCTACTTCCGCTGCGCTACGAGTCGGTAACGAAAAGATCAAAAACCTTGTATGCATCTCCATAGTGATCCTGGGCTGTTTGTTATGCGATTTTTTTTTCTGTCGCGTTCCCCTACAGTGGCATCATGAGCCGTGCTATGCGTAGATGCAGGTTACGATCTAGAATACATAGAGATGTATGGGTATTGCACAATATAATTTGTAATAGATGAGTTTTATTACCGAAATTATTTGTGCGGGTAGCAGATGAAATCTGTTACCCGATGTTCTTGTTGCTTCCCTTGAATTTGCGTATTTCTGATCTTGATAACGGTATGGTGGAGTTTCAAAGTTCTGGCAATCCGCGATCCTGGTTGATCAACGAAGTGCTAACAGTTCATTGAATTCCACCATAGTTAAAAGAATGATGAAATTTCGCAGACTAAAGGGCAATGCAGATATGATCTGCACGGGGGTCATGCGTATGACGAAGTTCAGTATGGGGCTCGAGATTTTATTATCTCGTGTTTCATACACCCTGCAAAGTTAATCTAGCGACCTGAATAATCATACTTGATGATTAACGTTGGTAGCTTCGGTTTGTTTCGAAACCTTAGAAGCCACGTAAAATAAAATTTTGCATAAACCGATTAGAGGCGTCTAACTTGGTTTTGCAGGATGTGCATGTGATGTGGTATAGCAATGCTCATATTAATTTGATTATGTATGAGATGACTATATGATGTAAAATTAACATGACCTGCGTGTCATGATTCGACATGATGGCTGGAGCCATATGATTGTCACTTTAATGACATGCGTGTCAACCTTAAGTAATGCACTTATTTTATTAGCTATAGAGATAGCAATATCATCTGGTGCATCGACAAGGTGGTGGCAAAACTTCGCGAAGGTGAACACCGACGCGAATGCCAAAGATGAAGAAAGTAAAGACTTCTCCGTCAGAAAGGGCTATACCATATCATGCTATTATGAATTGCCTGAGATGTTTATCCCTTATGATGCACCCTTTTGATTGCGTGGTAGTCGCTTTTTATTAGGGCGATCTCTCACTTAAAATATCAAGTAGTTAGTGTTCTCCCAAGTGTAGCACCGTCACAGCATCTTTCCTTTCGGGGTGCGCCATGTCCACATGGGTACGAACGATTGTACAGGTGTAAGGCGGGTGAGGTCAGACCTCGCAGCGAGATCACTTGGTTGTCTTGACGTTCATGGCAGGATCGTCCTGAGCTCGGAACACATGCATCGAAAGATGAACAAGAGTCACATAGAGATGTTATCGGCAAGTTTGCTTACCGATTGAAATTCTCGTCATCAGTGATGTCCACATCAATGGCGTTGAATTGAAATGCGGGTCTTGTATCACTCACAATCAATTATGAGAGATATTGATTTGAGTGGGAGCGCACTGTAGAATTAACTTGTTTAATTCTCTGTGCAATTAATTATGAACTTTGTCTAAGTGAAATTTGCATAATAGTTATAGAATAATGGCTCGCGTTTCGACCCTCCCTATTAAAATTGAATAGCTGTTAAATATCTGGTTAAAACTTTATGGTTGGTAACGTAATGTGAGGATTGTCCTCAAGAGTGCCGAGAAGGACTTTGTCCTATCGCATGCTTTTGGTATTCTCCCGCTAATGCTATGGATAATGTGACTCTCGTCCTTCGATCCAAAAGCTAGAATTCCGTTACGGTCAAGTGCAATATGTTTGCTTCCATAAGACCCGAACTTCAAAAGTTTGGGATAGTTATGTGATATTCATGGAAACTGAAAATCATTTTCAGAGATAGACAAAGGCTAAAAGATATGGGATATCCAAAGCAATGTTTGTTTTGCAAATTATTAGTAAAGTGTTTACTATGCATTTGACTGATAAGAGAGGCATCCAGAAGAACGCCTGTCATATGATGAAAGGTGAATAAAACAAACAACTTAAAGAGAAAGGAAATGTCCAAAGGGTGTTAGTGTGATTTACACACCTAGGAAGTCCGGGGCAAACGCCACTCTTAAGTTGGGTGCTTCTTCTGAGAGTAGGAGAAATACTAAAAGTTAAACTGTTAGAAGTATAAAGGCAAAAAGAGAGAAGACTGGAATGTCCAGCTCGTGTATGAAAGTCATACAAGTTATTGATGTATGGAAGGATGGTCAAAATAAATAGTTCTTGGGAATTGTGATTAAACTGTCAGTTCGTAATTCTTGGGTATTGTGAGTTGATCACAAAGATACCCGCTCGGTTGCATTCTGTTGCGACTCGATGCAAGAACTACTATGGCCTAAAAGACTTGCCGGAGTGAGGTTTAGATACGCGCTGGGAACATAGTAAATGTTACTATACCTTCCATCGGTGTATTACCGTCTGTACTTATTTTCATGATTCATTTTGGAGTTTCATACACTCTAGCCCATTGCATAACGTATCTTGCAAGAAGGTTGTTCATATGAGAACTTTTCATGTTCGGAGTTATGAATAACATAAGGGCCATGCTTCCATTATGAACGAGATGTATGTTATGAATATTGATAATAATATATTACCTCTGTGTTTACTTTCATAATTCATTTTAGAGTTTTATACACTCTAGCCCATTGCACAATGTTTGTTGCGAGAGGGTTGTTCATAAAAGAACAATTGTTGTTCAGTATTATGAATAACATAAGGGTCATACTTCCATCATCGATGGGATGTATGTTATGAATATTGATGGTAACCTGATACATCCATAACACTGACGCTAAATGTCGCAAGACTAAAAGAATACCACATATGTGTGGCACTGCATTTGGTCACATTGGAGAAATCCGAATGGAAAATTCCATCATGATGGTTTTTGAAGTCATTTGATTATGAATCATCTGACACTTGCAACTTTCGTCCAAAAATTGAAGTGACTGAAATACCGTTCACAGGCCATGAGGAACGAGCAACAAACTTATTGGTGATCATACATTATGATGTGTGTAGTCCAATAAATGTTGTTGCTAGCAGTGAATTTATCTATCTTCTGAAATGACTCAAGTAGATATATGGATATTTACTTGATGAGACGTAAGTCTGGATTTTTTGAAATATTTCAAAAGGTTTTCAAAAATGAAGTATAAATTATTGTAACAAGAAAAATTATGTTTCTGCAAACTAGATTGCAGAAAGGAATATTTGAGTTACAAGTTTAGCGAATGTGTGATGAGTTGTGAAAAGAGTTTCATAACTTACACCTCCCGGAACACCACTGTGAGTGGTACGTCCATGAAGATGTAATCAAACCATTTATGACATGGTAAGATCAAAGATGACATAAATCAATTTGCCATTATTCCTTTTAAAAGTAATGCTTTAGAGACTGCGGCTTTTACACTGAAAAGAGCGCCATCAGGTCTGTTGAAATGACGCCATGGTATGGTATACCCGACCATGTTATATCTTTTCTTAACATTTGGAATATGGGGCTTGTGTAAACTGTTTACAAACCTATTCTGAATCAGACAAGTGCTACTTTGTAGGTTATCCCAAGTTATTGGGTATTCCTACCTCACTATACCGAGGCAAAAGGGTTTTGCCACAAAGAACGGTATGCTTTTAAAGAGAATGATTCTTGCAAAAAGGTGAGTGGGAGGACAGTGCAACTCGATGAGATAACAGTATCTTCGTCATCAGATCAAAGGAAAGAAACATTGGAAGTAATTCCAGAGTTTCCTACTGCAACTGATACGGAAGCCTCTACATGAGATGTATGGACTTTGGTCGAACTTGCAACTGAACCACGCAGGCAAAACTCGTGCAAACCTCTCAGGTGCGCAAGCGAGGTATTGTTGTTAGACAACAGTATACCTACGATACACAAGGAAGCGTTGATGGGCCCTGACTCCGGAATTGGCTAAATGCCAATATAATCCGAGATAGTTTCCATATAAATGATTCAAGGTCATATCTTGATACCACCTTTCGGAAGACTTAGAGTCTAATGAATATTTATGGAACTATAAACTAATATGGATAAAAATGTTTTATCCATAAAGCTCGACTTGTTGCTTATAACAAATTCAAGGAATTAACTACGGCGAGATTGTCTCTCCGTAGCGATGCTTAAAGTCGGTTCGGGTTAAACTAGCAATTGATACATGGATTCCAAAAGGATTTTCATGAAATGGAAATGCAACCTAGGACTTGCATGTGATACAGTCCAAGGTATTTTGTCTATCCAGAGGATGCTAGTGAGTACGCAAACTTCAGAGTTCTAGCAATGGACAGAAGAGAGCAAAATGGAGTTGGAATCTTCGTTTTGGATGAAATAGTCAAAAGAGTTTGATTTCATCAATGGATAACGAAGATGCTTATGGTTACAAGAAAGTAAGTGGGAGCATAATAATATTTCTAAAAACCTTGTGTGCTTGACACATTGTTGATTGGAAATAATATAATTTTCTTGACAAAAATTAGGACTTCATTGAAAATAGTTTTTCGATGAAGTGCTTGGGCTAGGTAGCCTTGACATTAGGCATATTTATCTACGGAGATAGAATTGCCTAATAGGGCTAAAGCCAAAATACATATTGACAAGATGCTAAAACAGTTTAGCATAAGAACGCCAAGGAGTGATTCTTGCCGAAGTCACATGGAAAGAGTTTTGCAAGACTCGATGTCCTAAAACACTGATGAGAAAAATACATGATGGAGATTCCACACGCTTGTGTGTTTGGATTAATCATGTATTCCATGGTATGTAAAACAACCAGATATGTCCGATACTCCCAAGCTGTTGCGAGTATAGACACCAAAGTGATCAAAGTACTGATCATGGGACAACAGTGAAAAATGTCATTGAGTACTAAAGTAGCACCGATGACATGTTTTCTTGCAAGCAGAGATTATGAAGTGCTCGTTGTAAGAAATTACATCGATACAGTCTTCATCAATGCTCCATGCGATTTTCGATTTAAGTTAAGGGTTTTGTGTAATACATAATATAGTGGCACGGTAGTTGGAAATTGTTCCAAACAGGTTACTGTGGCGATTTCTATAACAAAGGGTAAGTATGTTGACACTTTGGAAGTTACAAAGAAGATGTTGAATCATATATAGTTCATTCATGAACTTAGTATGGTTCCAAAATGGCTTTGGTCAATGGGACACTATTGCAGATAGTTGCTCCATAGCTCAGTCTAAGGAATCAAGGTTTGACCTGTGATTCACATATATATACAAAGCCCAAGTCCACACAAAATATGAATTTTGTGAAAGCGTGAAAACGCGAGGAGATGCAAACATACACATGGAACTGAAGTTGTCAGATCCGTTGGACATCAGGCAATACCACAAGCGAAGCATTTTTTACACCAGTATGCCATAGGTGTAAAGTGCATTAGCATTGACTAGATTATCGACTCTAGTGCAAGTGGGAGTCTGTAGGAGATATGCCCTAGAGGCAATAATAAATGTTATTGTTTATCTCCATGTTCATAATTATGTTTATGTTCCATGCTATAACTGCTATGGTTCTCGAGTCTACAATAACCACGAGGCTTGGAGGGAAACTCATATGCATGTATAAAATAATAAATGGTAAAATGTATTCCTAGTCTGGCCTCTAAGACTAGCTCAAGTGTTGCATGATGGTTCTGTTTTCCTGATCATGGGCATGACTATGCCGGCAACTTTGAGGGCACAATGTTAGGAGAACACTTGTGTTGAATCGACCCGATTAATGTTATGCTATGAGATACATTCGTCACAAGTTAATGGCTAATAACACAGAGAAAGTTAACGTTTGCATAATTCCTTAGACCATGAGAGTGTCGAGTTTCTTCATGCTTGCTTCATGAACTTTGGGGTTTGTTAAACGTCATCCGTAAATGGGTGGCTATTACGACGGCTTACGAGTTCATGGAAAAGTATGACAAGGGACTTGATAGCTCAAGATTGGGATTTGCTCCTCCGACGATGGAGAGATATCTCTGGGCCCTCTCGGTGTTACGGTATCCATCATCGTCTGGCCAGACACGGCGTGATTTGATCATGGGGATGCCGGAACATGGGAACGAGAAAAGAGAACAAAACCGGTAACGAGGTAACTGGTATTGTGGACAAGTGTTGATCCACGGGGATGCCGATAAATCTCACCTCGGGTATTTGTAACATATCGCGAAGCAACAGGAATAGCACACGGCAACTGGAGGTTCACTCGAATATTTATTCGTGTGGGTATAGGGGTCAATATGGGTGTGCACGGCTCCGATGTTGATCATTGATCAGAAAGTGTTCCGGGTCATGTCTATACTTCACCGAACCTATAGGGTCACATGCTTAAGGGTCATCTATCTGCTGAATACTAGGCAGGGAGTCTGAGAGAAAGTCACCGGAAAAGTTTCGGAGACAAACGGAAAAGTTCCGGAGAGAACACCGGAAAAGTTTCGGTAAAACCGAAAAGTTGTTTCGGAGTAAACCATTGAGCCAAAAAGGTTTCAGCATGCGTCGGGAACCTTTTGGAGGTTGCCAGATTGTTCTGGTAACTTCTGGAATTTTTCTGGTGAGAAAAACCGGAAATGTTCTGGAGCAGCCGGAACCGCTGTGGTTGCTTTTCGCTGAAGAAAATCATTGATCCAGAAATGTTTCGGAACACGTCTAGAATTATTTTAGTGGGTACTGGAAATGTTCTAGGCCTACATAAATATTTTCGGTTCAAACGGTCGCGAAAAATGTCTTCATGAATAGTGAAAGTGCTTTATGGGTTGGTTTCCAAATGGGTTTTTTCTTCTAGAAGAAAATCACTTTTGATGAGAGAGAAAGGTGTGTGAAAGGTGGTGGTCCCCCCCCAAAGGGGGCAGCACCAAATTTTGTCCATGGTGGTGTGGGGGGGGGGGGGCCTTGGGGTTTCCTTCCACCTCATGGTGGATATGTTCTACACACACCCTTATGTGGCATTTGGGTGAAAAGATCTTGAGCCCCTTTTGGTCTTTTTCACCCCTTGCCTCTACCCCTTGCTCCTCCTATAAATAGAGGTGTATAGGGCTCTCCAAAATCAGAAATTCTCTCATACACAATGCCATGCAATGATCTGGCTTCTCTCTCTCTCCCCGCGAAATAGTTTCGTAGAGCCGAAAGGCTGTCTGGGTTCCGGTGGGAACTAGTTCTGGACGGCGAAGCCCTGCCGGATAGCTGACACCGTATGTGTGCAACCCCGTAGAGAGGTCGTAGGCTCAATCTTTTTGCCTGAGGGGCTGTTCGAGAGTGCCTCCCGAAGGGTTGTCTGAGTTTTGAGTGTCCTCCCGAAGGGCTGTCCGTGACACCGTCCGAGGGACTGTCAGACCGCCTCCCGGAGGGCTGTCCGAGGGGCAGATGAGGGAGAACATCCTCGCCGTTGGGAGGTTGTAAAATCCTAGCTGCGGGGATCTGCACCGCCGATCGTCATTGACTCTACTTCCGCTGCGCTACGAGTCGGTAACGAAAAGATCAAAAACCTTTTATGCATCTCCATAGTGATCCTGGGCTGTTCGTTATGCAACATTTTTTTTCTGTCGCGTTCCCCTACAGACACAGCCTATTAGCCGAACCACTCATCCCAATAATGGTGCATCGACAGCGCAAATTCCCCATGTGATGCACTAGCTGGGGTAGCCGTCACTTCTTCCTCCCACGACAGCTCCAATGACAATGGTCGCGGGGGGGGGGGGGGGGGGTCTGCCGCTTCACATGGTGGTGGGTGGTGTCGATCTGGCTCCTCGGGTGCCATCATAACCGTCAATGATGTTGTCCCCATCGATGCCACTGGCCCGGTCGCTCCCGCCATCGTCATGTCCCCAAGCCAGATCCCAAGCCCGAGACGAAGCTCGAGGACCCGATCGTAGTCATGTTGCGGCTCTCCGTCCTCTAAGCGAACACGAGCCACCGTGTTGTGGAGCGCATCCGTCGGGAGTTTTTGCCTGCAACCACCGACGGGGAGGAGCAGTGGTAGCTTGCGACAGCAGCTCGTGAGTATGACTCCAATGCCTTCTTGGACGGTATGTTGGAGGAGGACAAGAACAATGACTAGACGACATCGGTGGTGGCGTTAACGTATGTACGTAGGAATGTCGAATAGCAACATTGCACATTTTGAAAATGTTGCTTAACGACATTTGAAGTCACAAAAATTATGTAATGTGATGACTTTAGGACACTAATATAAGTTTATCATTTTTGTTGACGATTTGAACTGGTTTGGTACGATTAAATGTACTTAAATTTAACATAGAAAATTTGAAGCAATTTAAGAAAGGAAAAGAACAAATAAATAGAAAAGATATGAATGACACATTATCGTGACTCTGTGTTTGCACACAGCCGCCGCAGGCTTCAAATGCATATGGAGTGCGCGACATATGCCATATGGCGACTGCACATATGGCGACTCTACTAGAGTTGCTCTAAGAGGCAGATGTCGAGAGACAACAGAGCATGACGATAGGGAGCGGTGTCAGTGGGAGAATAGGGAGATGATGGGAAGAGAGGAAGCGGTAGAGGTAGGCAACATGCGTCAACCCTTCACTGCTTAGCCTTATATGTTGCGGTACTACACCCTTGCATGATGGCATTGTCAAAAAAAGAAAGTATGAGATCCATGTCTAATTTCTCTTTTCTATTGGCTTTTTCTAGGCTTCATAGGTAAAAAGAAAATGTTTTCCCATTTAGGGTTTATTAAGTTGAAACTTAGCTTTTTGTTGGTTGGAAGCTAGCATTGGAGTAGTCGGAACTGATCCATTTAGGATAGTAAAACTGCACCTAATCCTTGCCCTCTCACACCCTCACATTTTTTACTGTCCATTTTGCTGACCTGAGCGTTTCTAGCTATTAGATCCGGTGTTTATGGCAACCTTCAACGCACGTTGTAGTTACTAGCCCAGCTGTCCTAATGGGCTGCTGCTCTACAAGATTAAACAGAGCCCTCTGCTAAATTGGCCTGTTTTCTCAGCCTATTTATCTAACCAAGTCCAGAGTGTCACTGTGCTCGTAAAAAACTATTCGCTCGAGTCATCCTGCCCAACAATCGATACAGGGGAGGGTGTGTACGACGCGGCGATATAAAGAGGATGTGTGCGGTCTCCGTGGATCGAGCCAATGCGTTCGAGGGGATTCGGTCGATGCGAGGCGCGTGAGGGATTTGGCCGAGGTCAGGCGCATGAGAGGATCTAGAGCAGGTGTGGGATGTGGGTCCAGCCGTGGCGCACAATGAGATGAAGGATAAATGAGGCGCGCGAGGGGATCCATCCGAGGCGAGGCGTGATACGTCTCCAACGTATCTATAATTTTTGATTGTTCCATGCTATTATAGTATCAATCTTGGATGTTTTATATGGAATTATATATCATTTTTTGGGACTAACCTATTAACCCAGTGCCCAGTGCCAGTTGTTGTTTTCTGCTTGTTTTTGCCTTTTCAGAAAATCATTATCAAAAGTGTCCAAACGAGAAAAAAACTTTGGATTAATTTTTTCTGGACCAGAAGAGACCCACGAAGCTTCGGGAGAAGACCAGAAGAGCCATGAGGAGGCGACAAGCCTGGAGGGCGCGCCCAGGGGGGTAGGGCGCGCCCCCAGGCTTGTGGGCCCCTCGTTGCCCCTCCCGACCTAATTCCAGCGCTATAAATTCCCAAATATTCCCAATATACCAAAGAGACAGAAGAGAAAACCTTTCTGCCGCCGCAAGCCTCTGTTCTTCCGCGATCCCATCTGGAGGCCTTTTCCGGTACTCTGCCGGAGGGGGAATCGATTACGGAGGGCTTCTTCATCAACCTTCCTACCCTTCCGATGATGTGTGAGTAGTTTACCACAGACCTACGGGTCCATAGCTAGTATCTAGATGGCTTCTTCTCTCTCTTTGATCTTCAATACTATGTTCTCCTCGATGTTCTTGGAGTTCTATTCGATGTAATCTTCTTTTGCGGTGTGTTTGTTGGGATCCGATGAATTGTGAGTTTATGATCAGATTATTCATGAGAAATATTTGAGTCTTCTCTAAACTCTTTTATGCATGATTATTATAGCTTTGTATTTATCTCCGATCTATCGATTTGGTTTGGCCTACTAGATTGATTTATCTTGCAATGGGAGAGGTGCTTTGTGATGGGTTCAATCTTGCGGTACTCAATCACAGTGATAGAAGGGGACATGACACGTATTTGTATTATTGCCATTAAGGATAAAAAGATGGGGTTTAATCATATTGCTTGAGTTTACTTTGTCTACATCATGTCATCTTGCTTAAGGCGTTACTCTGTTTCGTACTTAATACCCTAGATGCATGCTGGATAGCAGTCGATGGGTGGAGTAATAGTAGTAGATGCAGGCAGGAGTCGGTCTACTTGTCTCGGACATGATGCCTATATACATGATCATTGCCATGAATCTGTCATAATTATTTGCTTTTCTATCAATTGCCCAACAATAATTTGTCTACCCACCGCATGCTATGTGTTCGAGAGAGAAGCCTCTAGTGAATACTATGGCCCCCGGGTCTACTTTATCATATATAAAAAACCTAAAAATACCTTGCTGTAATTTTTTTACTTTTATTTTATTTAGTATTTTAGTTTATCTATTTATCTCTATAATATTTAATCCTTGCAAATAACCGCTAAGAGGATTGACAACCCTCTTATTTGCGTTGGGTGCAAGTGTTTGCTCTTGTGTGTGAAGGTGCGCTTAACAGAATTTTGCTTGGTTCTCCTACTGGATTGATAACCTTGGTTATTAACTGAGGGAAATACTTATCTCTACTATACTACATCATCCTCTCCTCTTCGGGGAAATACCCACGCAGTCTACAAGTAGCAGGAAGAATTTCTGGCGCCGTTGCCGGGGAGACATCATCAAAATTACCAAGTACCTTTGCACAAACTATCATCCACTTGAATTTACTTTATTTGTCTTTTTATTTGCATTTGCCTCTTGTTTTCATCTCCCCCTCTTCTAAAACAATTTTACAAAAACACAAAAATATTTTATTTGCTTGCTTGCTTTTATTGCCATGTCAACACACAAGAACAGAAAGTAAAACAAAAATTTAAGATCACTATGGATCCTCATCCACTTGCTAATTTTTTCAAAAGATCCAATTATAATGAACCAATTTCTAGTGATTTGAGTGCTATTGATGTTCTCTAGGAAGTTTTGCTTGAAAATCATGAATCTGAAAATTGTGATGAAGTGTTAGAAGAAGAAATTTATAAAGTGATTCATGATAGCTCCTTGATTGAAAAGCATGATTGCAATGATGTTACTATAAATTCTATTAATGTGAATTGTGCTAATAATATGCAAAACTACAAGCTTGGGGATGATAATTTTGTTATGTCCACTACTTATTGCAATGATCATGATTGGGGTGATAATGCTTCTTATGATCTTGAAAATTTATTTAAGCCTCATGATGAATATGTTATTGATAATAATGTTTGCAATACTATTAAAAGTGGGTTTGGAAGAGCATCAACTTTAGGTAATAATGATCCCACTACTTTGGAGAATTATCAATCTTATGAAATTTTTGACAAAAGTGGGTTTGGAGAGGTCATGACTTTAGTTGATATTAATCCCACTATCTTGGAAGATTATAATTTTTTTATGCACGTGGATCATAGAGAGATTATTGTTTATGATAGCTATATTGTTGAGTTTGATTAATCCTACATGTAATTATTATGAGAGAGGAAAATATGGTTGTAGAAATCTTCATGTTACTAAATTACCTCTCGTTATGTTGAAATTATTGATGCTCCATTCTTCCTATTGGCATATGCTAGATATTGCTTGTCTTGATAATTTGTTTGCTTATAAAATGCCTATGCATAGGAAGTATGTTAGACTTAAATGTATTTTTCACATGTTTCATGATGCTCTCTTCGTGTTTAAATTACTATCTTTCATGTGAGCATCATTGAAATCTCAAGCCTATCTTAATGGCTATAAAGAAAGAGCTTGTTGGAAGACAACCCAATAAATTTTTATTCTGTTCTTGAGTGTTTACACAATTATAGCCTCTGTTATGATTGCATTTTTAAGTTTTAATTAGTGTTTGTGCCAAGTAATACCTTTGGGATGATGTTGATGATAGTATAATTGATGCTGTTTGGAAAACAGAAAGTTTGGCGTCCAGTGCTGGAATTTATTTCTGTACTGGAGCGTCAGAAAAATCTGAAATTTTTACAAAGTATTGGTATATGAATTTTTTACGTTTTCCTAATTTTTAAGAATTTTTGGAGTTACAGAAGTATGGCTTTTAAATAGATCTTTACAGACTGTTCTGTATTAGACAGATTCTATTTTTTTTGCATAGTTTGCTTATTTTGATGAATCTATGGATCGTATCGGGGGGTATGAGTCATGGAGAAGTTGGAGTACAGTAGCATTATGCCAATATTAAATATAAATCAATTTACGACAGTACTTAGAGTTTAAGATTTGTTTGTTATACTAACGGATCTCACGAGGTTTCTATTGAGTTTTGTGTGCTGAAGTTTTCAAGTTTTGGGTGAGACTACGATGGATAAAGGAATAAGGAGCGGCAAGAGCCTAAGCTTGGGGATGCCCAAGGCACCCCAAAGTAATATTCAAGGAAGACTCAAGCGTCTAAGCTTGGGGATGCCCTGGAAGGCATCCCCTCTTTCGTCTACAATCTATCGGTAACTCACTTGGAGCTATATTTTTATTCATCACATGATATGTGTTTTACTTGGAGCGTCTTGTGATATAGTTTGTTTTTTTTTAGTTTGTCACAATCATATTTGCTGAACACACCTTTTTTAGAGGGACACACATTATTCGTGATTTGTTAGAATACTCTATTTGCTTCACTTATATCTTTTGAGCTAGGCAGTTGCTCTAGTGCTTCACTTATATCTTTTAGAGCACGACGGTGGTTATATTTTAAAGAAATAGTTGCACTCTCATGCTTCACTTATATATTTTTGAGATTCTAATGAATAGCAATGGTAATATGCACGGGTTATGAATTTGGTCCTGATATGATAGGTATTCAAGAGGGATATAATGAAAACTTTCATGTAGATCACTGAATATGATAAGTTTGATTCCTTGCAATAGTTTTGTGATATTAAGATGGTAATATGTGGGAGGTGCTAGTAGATAATTGTGGTTTAGTAAGAATATTGTTGTTAAGGTTTGTGATTCCCGAAGCATGACGTATGATCTGTCGTTATGCTAAGAAGTTGGAGCATGATTTATTATTGATTGTCTACCTTATGAGTGGCGGTCGGGGACGAGCGATGGATTTGTCCTACCAATCTATCCCCCTAGGGGCATGCGTAGTAGTACTTTGCTTCGAGGGCTAATAAACTTCCGCAATAAGTATGTGAGTTCTTTATGACTAATGTGAGTCCATGGATTATACGCACTCTCACCTTTCCGCAATTTGCTAGCCTCTTCGGTACCGTGCATTGCCCTTTCTCACATCGAGAGTTGGTGCAAACTTCGCCGGTGCATCCAAACCCCATGATATGATACGCTCTATCACACATAAGCCTCCTTATATCTTCCTCAAAACAGCCACCATACCTACCTATCATGGCATTTCCATAGACATTCCGAGATATATTGCCATGCAACTTCCACCGTTCCGTTTTTATGACACACATCATCATTCTCATATTGCTTTGCATGATCATATAGCTGACATAGTATTTGTGGCTCAGCCACTGTTCATCATTTTATACATGTTACGCTAGCATCATTGCACATCCTGGTACACTGCCAGAGGCATTCATATAGAGTCATATTTTGGTTCTAGTATTGAGTTGTAAGTAAATAAAAGTGTGATGATCATCATTATTAGAGCATTGTCCGAGTGAGAAAAGAATGGTGGAGACTAATGAGTCCTCGAACAAGTGGGGATGGGGTCCATGAGACCATTCTAAAAAAAAAGAGGCCAAAAAGAGCCATGAAAAAAAAGAGAAAAAGAGAGAAGGGGCAATGTTACTATCCTTTTTCCACACTTGTGCTTCAGAGTAGCACCATCTTTTTCATATAGAGAGTCTCCTATTTTGTCACTTTCATATACTAGTGGGAATTTTTCATTATAGAACTTGGCTTGTATATTCCGATGATGGGCTTCCTCAAATGCCCAAGGTCTTCATGAGCAAGCAAGTTGGATGCACACCCACTTAGTTTTCATGTTGAGCTTTCATACACTTATAGCTCTTAGTGCATCCGTTGCATGGCAATCCCTACTCCTCGCATTGACATCAATTGATGGGCATCTCCATAGCCCGTTGATTAGCCTCGTCGATGTGAGACTATCTTCTTATTTTTGACTGCTCTTATTTATCTCTACCACCACACTCTATTCCACCCATAGTGTTATATCCATGGCTTGCGCTCATGTATTGCGTGGGGGTTGAAAAATCTAAAGCGCATTAAAAAGTATGAACCAATTGCTCGGCTTGTCATCGGGGTAGTGCATGATAAATACTTTGTGTTAAGAAGATGGAGCATGACAGGATTATATGATTTTGTAGGGATAACGTTCTTTAGCATTTTTATTTTGAAAGACATGATTGTTTATTAGTATGCCTGTGTATTGATGTCTTTATATCAAATTATAGACTATTGCTTTGAATCATTCGGATCTTATTATTCATACCGTAAGAGAGAGATTACATGATGAAACATGATAGGTAGCATTCCACATCAAAAAATTTGTTTTTATCATTTACCTACTCGAGGATGAGCATGAATTAAGCTTGGGGATGCTTGATACGTCTCCAACGTATCTATAATTTTTTATCGTTCCATGCTATTATAGTATCAATCTTGGATGTTTTATATGCCATTATATATCATTTTTTGGGACTAACCTATTAACCCAGTGCCCAGTGCCAGTTGTTGTTTTCTACTTGTTTTTGCCTTTTCAGAAAATCATTATCAAAAAGTGTCCAAACGAGAAAAAAACTTTGGATTAATTTTTCCTGGACCAGAAGAGACCCACGAAGCTTCGGGAGAAGACCAGAAGAGCCACGAGAAGGCGACAAGCCTGGAGGGCACGCCCAGGGGGGTAGGGCGCGCCCCCAGGCTTGTGGGCCCCTCGTTGCCCCTTCTGACCTAATTCCAGTGCTATAAATTCCCAAATATTCCCAATATACCAGAGAGACAGAAGAGAAAACCTTTCCGCCGCCGCAAGCCTCTGTTCTTCCGCGATCCCATCTAGAGGCCTTTTCCGGTACTCTGCCGGAGGGGGAATCGATCACGGAGGGCTTCTTCATCAACCTTGCTGCCCTTCCGATGATGTGTGAGTAGTTTACCACAGACCTACGGGTCCATAGCTAGTAGCTAGATGGCTTCTTCTCTCTCTTTGATCTTCAATACCATGTTCTCCTCGATGTTCTTGGAGTTCTATCCGATGTAATCTTCTTTTGCGGTGTGTTTGTTGGGATCCGATGAATTGTGAGTTTATGATCAGATTATTCATGAGAAATATTTGAATCTTCTCTGAACTCTTTTATGCATGATTATTATAGCTTTGTATTTCTCTCCGATCTATCGATTTGGTTTGGCCTACTAGATTGATTTATCTTGCAATGGGAGAGGTGCTT
The DNA here is from genome assembly GCA_039707655.1 of Elymus sibiricus. Classification (NCBI taxonomy): domain Eukaryota; kingdom Viridiplantae; phylum Streptophyta; class Magnoliopsida; order Poales; family Poaceae; genus Elymus; species Elymus sibiricus. The sequence goes on along the minus strand of CM077664.1, from coordinate 120,376,724 downwards.
TGTGATGGGTTCAATCTTGCGGTGCTCAATCTCAGTGACAGAAGGGGACATGACACATATTTGTATTGTTGCCATTAAGAATAAAAATATGGGGTTTAATCATATTGCTTGAGTTTACTTTGTCTACATCATGTCATCTTGCTTAAGGCGTTACTCTGTTTCATACTTAATACCCTAGATGCATGCTGGATAGCGGTCGATGGGTGGAGTAATAGTAGTAGATGCAGGCAAGAGTCGGTCTACTTGTCTCGGACGTGATGCCTATATACATGATCATTGCCATGAGTCCGTTATAATTATTTGCTTTTCTATCAATTGCCCAACAGTAATTTGTCTACACACCATATGCTATGTTTTTCGAGAGAGAAGCCTCTAGTGAAAACTATGGCCCCCGGGTCTACTTTATCATATATAAAAAAACCTAAAAATACCTTGCTGCAATTTATTTACTTTTATTTTATTTAGTATTTTAGTTTATCTATTTATCTCTATAAGATTTAATCCGTGCAAATAACCGCTAAGAGGATTGACAACCCTCTTATTTGCGTTGGGTGCAAGTGTTTGCTCTTGTGTGTGCAGGTGCGCTGAATGGAATTTTGCTTGGCTCTCCTACTGGATTGATAACCTTGGTTCTTAACTGAGGGAAATACTTATCTCTACTATACTACATCATCCTCTCCTCTTCAGGGAAATACCAACGCAGTCTACAAGTAGCAAGGCGCGCGAGTGGGTTTAACCCAGTAAACTAGGGTCTTCGCTCGTCGTGGTGGTACCTCACATGTATCCCACTACTGTAGGCGACCGCTAACGCGACACATGAATCAGAGACCCCGCGACCAAACTGTGTGCGATGCATGAATAGCAAACGGTGTTGTAAAAAAACCGTCCCCAATAAGACGAACTGTTTGCGATACCGGTCACATCAAAAACGATTCAGATTAGAGACGCGTGTGCGATACATGGCATATAGTTGATCCATACGAACTGTTTGCGATAAGCCAGAACAACAAACACGGTCAGCCAGTTCGTGGTGTGTGCGATACACGGCATACAGTTCACTCGGATGAACTGTTTGTGATTACGCAACACAACAGAAACGGTCAGGCAGATCAAGGTGTGTGCGATATATGGCATGCGGTTCACTCGGATGGACTGTTTGCGATTACCCAACACAACAGAAACGGTTCAACTTAACAAGATGTGCGTGATACGTGGCAAACAGGTCAGTAATCCGAAATGTGTGGGAAGATGGATAACAACACAGACGATTCCTGCTAATAACCCGTGTGTGTTGCGCGCAAACGCTTGCTGGTATACAATTGTCAGCGATTGATGAAATCATCACCGACGGGTTCCCTAGTTTGGTCCGTCTGCGTTGTAATTTGCTCAGTCTACAGAAGAACAACATATATAACCAAATTAAACATCCAATTGCATAGGTGACTATACAAAACATTCGCACACACCTCAATAAACAATTACATGCATTCTAAACTAGGAGAAACGATCATCTAATCATCTACTTCTTGTGACACTGCCGCCACTACTCTACTTGTGCCTCGATCGAATCCCTCGTCGTCCACAGGAAGGAGGCACTCCCTCATGTCAACGATCCGCCTGTACATCTCGTAGCTTGTGTACGCGTCCTTGGCCGCGTACTTGACGTGTTCTTCATCCAGTCTGCGCACCCAGGCCTCGTGCCAGGCATCCTTGTTCTTTTTGCACTCATCTTTCATGCCTCTATAGTAGGGGTCGATGATGGCCACGGCTAGGTCAACAAGGGAGTCCTTCTTCCTTCTGCCCCAGACCCTGTACTGGCCTTGGATGTCGACAAGATTCTGGCAGGTCAAGCCCGTAGTCTCGAGCACCTTTAGATCATTCACGGTGTCCGCCGTAGCGAACCTGTAGTTGGGGCTGTTGATAAACCTGGCGAAATGCTTGCAAGGCCTTGTGGCCAGGGAGTAGTGGTAGACGAGGACGTGATGGCGCACACACAACTGGGCGATAGCAACCTTCTGATCATACCCGGCACGACCGCCGGTGAACTCGAGGTCGAAGCCGACCACTTGGTACTCGTCCTCAGCAAGCAACTGCTCCATAGTGTGGATGGAGCTCTCCACCGAGACCGGCTCGTTGGTGTACACCACCGAGAGGTCCTTCCTCCTCACGTGGGTGTCCACTATGTGAGGCGTGGTGAACTGCCGCCCGTCGTCGTCGTCAACCACTGGGAGCGCCATTGGAGCCGGGTGCGCCATTGGAGCCGCTGGATATCCTCTCTGTATGTGTCGTCGTGGGTGTGCTTATTGTGTCGTGGGGCGCGAGAGATGAAGGTAAATGTCCGCAGGAATAAATGAGGGCCAGGCGGCCGGGATTCTTGGCACGTCCGCAAGGTAGTTTTTGCCGCACGTAACTGCGTCGTGGCGCCGCGTCCGGCGTAACCGCATGCATAAGGCACCCCGAACGTACGTGATCGTGCGCCAGCCCGAAACGCTTGCAGCGCACGCGGAGGGACGCGAGCAGAGCGCGCGCGGCGTGATGCGAGCAGAGCGCGCCGCGGCCGCCTCAACCGCGAGCAACCACATGCATAGAGCAGTTGAACACGCAGGGAATGGCCGTCTACAAGCCGGCCGGCAGTTGCGAGCCGGCAGCGTGATATGAAACTATGTCGCGTTCCACATCACATAGTGGGCGAACAATCGTTCGCGACGCTGCGTAGAGAGCGGCCGTGTGCTAGGTAATTAAATCGCAAACATTTTTTTATTAACCGTTTGTGTACGTGTAATTTTGTCCTCCTCTCGCACGTCTTGTCACCGCGCTGCCGCAGAAGGCTTAGAGCGCAAGCTTCAGCACCGCACATGCATTCTTTTGGCCAAACGTTAGCTCGAAGAGGCGCCAATGAATCGTCGGTGAGCCCGTTCCCGTGCAACCACACAGGTTCCCGCGCAAGCTTCCCGCCTGACTCGGTGAAATCCCAAAAAAACCCAGTGCTTACCGGCCTTCTTTATAAACAGTCACGGCCGGCGAGTCGGCATCGCATTTTCCCCTCCCTCCCCGTAGCTTATCTCGTCTGCTTCTCCCAGCATCACCAATGGCACCGATCCGTCATCGTCGCTCAGCCACTCCGCCGTCGTTTGAGGACAGCTCCAGCTGGGCGGCTACACCGCGGCGGCGACGCAGTCCCCAGCGGCATGTACTGCCCGTGGCGTCCCTGTTGGGTGTGCGCACAACACCCGCCACACGCTCCGCCGCCGCTGCCCGACGGCGGCTGTTGCCGGCAGCCGTTTCCGCCACCCACCGTCGGCAGCCGTGGCCGCCACACCACCAAAGCCCGCCAGGGCCATCGCCCGCTCCGTCACCATGGCCCAAAGGTGGGTAGTGGCCGTCTTGGCCGCCACCCCACCGTTGGGCACCGTGGCCATCACCCGCTTCGCCACCACGGCCCGAAGGCGGGAGGTGGCCGCCTCCTCACCGTCGACCGCCGGGGTCATCACCCGCTCCGCCACCGCGGCTCGAAGGCGGGATGTGGAGGCCCGCACGAGCATCAGCGACCTTGCCGCGCGGTACATCGAGTTCCTGTGGGAGGAGGAGGAGTGCCTGGTTGAGCACACAAAGCGTCTTACCGCTGCCGTGGCCGCAGCAGAAGCCGCCGCAGTGGCGCAGAATGCGGAGATATACGAGGAGTCCCGCCGCTTCGATAGGGATCATCTAGAGCGGCAGAGGACGTTTGAGCCGGGCGTCGCTAAAGGTGCAGCAGCGGTAGGCGCTAGATTCCGCTTCTCTAGCTCGTCGGTAGGCTCCTCCTCCACGGCCTCTTACTGAGCGCGCTCGGCAAAGGAGAGGCTGCTGGAAGTAGTACAAAGCCCCTCCGTAGTAGTAGTATTTAGGGGCTATTTTGTTCAGTTCATCTGACTATAGATATGGTTGAACTGTACTACGTACTTAAATTTAGCTAGTATATATAGTTGAACTAGCTATTTCAGTACGTGGTTGGCAACAATTGGGTAAAAGTTTGTTCGCTTCAGCTGTCAAGTTGAACTATTTGTATAAAGAACGACTGCTTAATCTATGAATGAAATCTATGCTTACTGAATTTCATTTGCAAAAATTACAGTACTAGTGATTTTTAGCTGCAAAATTTGACAAATGGCAGTGTTTTTTCCTGAGGATCACAAATGGCAGTGTTACTAGGTTGACAAATGGCAATGTTACTAGATTGACAAATGACAATGTTACTAGATTGACAAATGCCAATTTTTCCATTTTGACAAATGGCAATTATACCCAATATGACAGATGCAAATCTTACCACATTGTTTGTACGTCGTTGCACATGGGTCATCATGCAAAATCGTTTGCGATGAAGAGATGCACAAAACCTACGCGCCACATTTTACCTTGGCTTAGCTGCGAAGGAACCCAACTCTCGCTTTGCATACGGGTGTTCAGTCTGAAACGTTTGCGATGAAGAGATGCACAAAACCCGTGCGCCACATTTTTCCCTTGGCTTAGCTGCGAAGGAACCCAACTCTCACTTTGCATACGGGTGTTCAGTCTGAAAACATTTGCGATGAGTGTTTTATTCAAAGAAAGACGTTGATGTTTTTTTTACTTTGGTAAGTCTGTACATTCAGAGAAAAAATGCTAAGTTGATCAAAACCATAGATTTCATTCAGTGACACTCTGGTTTTACATTCATACGATCGGGATACAATATTAAACAAAAAAACTAATTGCAGCGGCGGCGGCGGCGGCGTGCTGCGCCGGTGTTGTCGTCATCCGGGATGCCGTTGTTCAAGTCTTCAAGCCATCCCAGAATGTTATGGACTTCCAAATCCATCAGCCGTTCGTCGCGCGATCGACAGGCGGGGCGCGGGGGGACGGCGACTCACGGCGTTGCAAGGTAGCGGTCGATGGCGGCGTCCCATGACGCTGAGGTGCGCGCATGGGCACGGGCGTGGCTGGTGCAGGAAAGCGCACAGGGACCGGCGCCGCGGTGGGCGCTGGGGCACGCATGAGCACAGGCGGGGGCGCTGGCGCTGGTACGTACACGAGCTCGCGTGGGTCCGTGGGGACCTCTCTGACGCCCGCGGCTTCCAGCTCTGCGATGGTGCTCGGCGACCAGCTCGTCAATGCCACGAGGATGGTCGCTGGCGCGGGCGCGGGGATGGGAGCTAGGACGGACGCGGGGGCAGCATCCGCCGCGGCCAGCTCGTTCAGGGCCATGTCCCTGAGGTCTCATTCCTCCTTATTTTATATCTCCTCTGGCTCGGAGTCGACTTCACCAAACCGGAAGACTAGTGGCAGATGATCCTTGTGCACCATGGAGTAGGTGGAGCTCTGGAAGATAGCATTCGGGTGAGAGTGGAATGGGAGGCGAAGAGAGATCAGTAAGGCCACCTATTAAACAGCGGCTCAGGCGCCATTAATGGAGAAGTTGAGAGCGAGGCGGGCGGCGATGGAGGTCAAAGGGCTCGCTTCCCGATGAGCCTGCGCAGCGTACTGCTCGCACGCCTCCCGGTGAGCCTGCGTAGCGGAGGACTGGTCGCATGCCTCCCGGTCAGCCTGCGCAGCGTAGGACTGGTCGCACGCCTCCCGGTCAGCCTGCACCGCGGACTTCGCTCCCACGCCTCCCGTCTACTCAAACAGCTGCCCGGACGGCACCTCCTTGCCATTAAAAAAGTGGGACGCGTGGCGGCACGTAAATGGTCAGTAGAACGCCCACGATTGAAATAATATTGTATAACCATTTGTGATGATAACGTGACAGCTATTTGTTGGCTGTTAATGTGTGCGCCTTCTCTCATATTGGACAATTTTTTTACCACAGCATGTTGGTGCCATTCCATGACACCATGCCAAGTCTCATGAATTTCAGACGAGTTTTGGATTTACTAGAATTTCAAAACCAAGTTCTCAAGTTTGCGGCCGAGCCACGAAGAGCCTAGGTGTTTGAAATTCATTCCCATTTCTTGCATGGGACCTAAACATGCAACCAAGGACACATATATGATTTTTCAACCCATTTTGGTGCACAGGAGCATGTGCATGCAGTTCAAATTTGAATTATGCACATAAAATGCCTAGAAAACTCAGTTAAAGTATAAAAATGTCCAAATGAACCATGAATAATTCTAAAATTTAACACGACACTCCTATTGGTCTATGTTACCTCTAGAAAAAAAAATCAAGGCAAGAAGAGGCAACGAATGTCGTTTCGTCCACAAAGGTGACACGTTCCCTACCGGAACCATGAGGCTTCTTGTGAGAAGCTTATACCAAAACCTGCCCCAAATGGGACAAAATTTTTACCACAGCATGTTGGTGCCATTCCATGATAGCATGCCAAGTTTCATGAATTTCAGACGAGTTTTGGATTTACTAGAATTTCAAAACCAAGTATCTCAGCGTTTGCGGCCGAGCCATGATGCCGAGGTGTTTGATATTCATTCCCATTTTTTGCATGTGACCTAAGCATGCACCCAAGGACACACATATGATTTTTCAACCCATTTTGGGGCACCGGAGCATGTGCATGTAGTTCAAATTTGAATTATGCACATAAAATGCCTAGAAAACTCAGTTAATGTATAAAAATGCCCAAACGAACCCCGAATAATTCCAAATTTTAACACGACACTCCTGTTGGTCTATGTTGCCTCTAGAAAAAAATAAAGGCAAGAAGAGGCAACGAATGTCGTTTCGTCCACAAAGGTGACACGTTCCCCACCGGAACCATGAGGCTTCTTGTGAGAAGCTCTGGTTTGTGAGAAGCTTATACCAAAACCTGCCCCAAATGGGACAATTTTTTTACCACAACATGTTGGTGCCATTCCATGATAGCATGCCAAGTTTCATGAATTTCTGACGAGTTTTGGATTTACTAGAATTTCAAAACCAAGTATCTCAACGTTTGCGGTGGAGCCACAATGCCGAGGTGTCTGAAATTCATTCCCATTTCTTGCATGGGACCTAATCCTGCACCCAAGGACACATATATGATTTTTCAACCCATTTTGGTGCACCGGAGCATGTGCCTGTAGTTCAAATTTGAATTAGGCACATAAAATGCCTAGAATACTCAGTTAATGTATAAAAATGTCCAAACGAACCCCGAATAATTCCAAAATTTAACACGACACTCCTATTGGTCTGTGTTACCTCTAGAAAAAAATCAAGGCAAGAAGAGGCAACGAATGTTGTTTCGTCCACAAAGGTGACACGTTCCCTACCGGAACCATGAGTCTTCTTGTGAGAAGCTCTGGTTTGTGAGAAGCTTATACCAAAACCTGCCCCAAATGGGACAAATTTTTTACCACAGCATGTTGGTGCCATTCCATGATAGCATGCCAAGTTTCATGAATTTCAGACGAGTTTTGGATTTACTGGAATTTCAAAACCAAGTATCTCAGCGTTTGCGGTCGAGCCACGATGCCGAGGTGTTTGAAATTCATTCCCATTTCTTGCATGGGACCTAAGCATGCACCCAATGACACACATATGATTTTTTAACCCATTTTGGTGCACCGGAGCATGTGCATGTAGTTCAAATTTGATATATGCACATAAAATGCCTAGAAAACTCAGTTAATGTATAAAAATGTCCAAACGAACCCCGAATAATTCCAAATTTTAACACGACACTAGTATAGTTTTATGTTCACTGCAGACAAATGTTCTAGCAATTCGAACACCATCCTTTGCCGTTGTGACCCCATTCTGTATTTCAAATCAAGTACATCACACACAGTTTATTATCACCAACCGTCTGAGATGCAGTACAAAATATCTTGGTGCGCCGTCATATATGGCTTACGCGAGAAGGTTCGTCGGCTATAGTCCACAGCCGGCGCGTCAAGCAAACTAGCCCCCCAAATATCATTTCACTGTTCAATCGTCGCCGGTCAAAGATGGGGACATGGACCCGCGTCGTGAGGGAAACTTCGGCGGCCCAGTCCGGCGAGAGCACGGCCATAGCCGCCATGAGCGTGCTCACAACCTGCGTGAGCGTGGCCGCAATCTGCGACCGAGCGACTGCGGCAGCCAAAACGGCCGCTACTGCAGCTAAGATGGCGGCAGCAACATCTGTGACGGGGATAGTAAATGGCGAGAGCGGGACAGCAGCTGTCCGTTCCGCAGTGGCCGCCTTAGCCCTGATGGAGGCCGCCCGCGCCCATGTCGAGGCCAGCCACGCCCAGCTCCTGGCGGTCACCGCACAAATCGCGCGAATCTTCTCCGACAACGGTGGGCAACCCACGGCCAAAGACTTGGCAATCGCCGAGAGCGTTCGAGCAGCCGTCCGTTCGCTCGCGGCATACCTTGCTGCGATGGAGCCCGTCCAAGCCCAGACCGCGGCCGCCCACGCCCAGCTCATGGCGGCCTTTTCCAAAGAGATGGCGGACGCGGATGGTGAGTGAAAGCACATTTGCTCCCTTGGTGGTTTTGGTAAGTCATAACAACATATATCTCATTGAACTAATGTCCATTCAAGATAAAGATTTCAGGATGTTCAATGATTGGCATGGCAAGGACTAGAGATGTGGACCCCTCAAAATGCTAAGGACATAGATTGGCAAAAGATCAAGACTCTACATTTTTGGTTTAGTGATCCAAGATCACATTGAGTCCATTGGAAAGCCAATACTATTAAAAGGGGATGAGGTGTTGCTTAATGGTCTTTTTGCTCAAGTGCTTAGTGACAGTACTCCAAAACCCTCAACCACTTTCTCCATCCAAATATGTCCAAAACCTACATTCCAACTCGGCCCCACCGAAATTCTCTATCCGGAGCCACCGAGTTCATCTGGACTTAGCCACTGCCAAAACCCTAACAAATCGGATTCACCGATATGGATCTCGGTCTCACCGAGATGGCCTTGCCAACTCTCTGTAATCGTTTGCACTTACTTCGGTCTCACCGAGTTTTGCAAATCGGTCTCACCGAGATGGCTTGCCAACTCTCTGTTGCCTTATTGCTTCACTTCGGTCCCACCGAGTTGATGCAATCGATGCCACCGAGACGAGGTTTGCCCTAACCATTGCACATCGGTCCATCCGAGTTGTTCCAGTCGGTCCCACCGAGATTCCTAATGTTCATATCTTTTACACAGTTCGGTGCCACCGAGATTTCTGATCAGTGCCACCGAGTTGGGTCAAAAGTGTGTAACGGTTGGATTTTGTGTTGAGGCTATATATACCCCTCCACGACTTCTTACTCAATAAGGAGAGCCATCAGAACGTGCCTACACTTCCACCATACATTTTCTGAGAGAGAACCACCTACTCATGTGTTGAGATCAAGACATTCCAATCCAACCATTTGAACCTTGATTTCTAGCCTTTCCCAAGTTGCTTTCCACTCAAATCCTTCTTCCACCATAGCCAAATCTGTGAGGAGTTGTTTGAGTGTTGGGGAGACTATCATTTGAAGCACAAGAGCAAGGAGTTCATCAACAACACACCGTCTATTACCTTTTGGAGAGTGGTGTCTCCTAGATTGGTTAGGTGTCACTTGGGAGCCTCCGACATGATGTGGAGTTGAACCAAGGAGTTTGTAAGGGCAAGGAGATCGCCTACTTCGTGAAGATCTACTCGAGTGAGGCTAGTCCTTCGTGGACGTAAGCCATGGTGGAATAGACAAGGTTGCTTCTTTGTGGACCCTTCGTGGGTGGAGCCCTCCGTGGACTCACGCAGCCGTTACCCTCCGTGGGTTGAAGTCTCCATCAACGTGGACGTACGATAGCACCACCTATCGGAACCACGCCAAAAACCACCGTGTCTTCATTGCGTTTGAAATCTCCGATCCCTCCTTTACTTACATATGCAATTGTTCACTTTCCGCTGCTACACTCTTAGAATTGCATGTGTAGGGTGATGCTTGACTTGTATACTTGCTAAAATCTGCCTACATCTAAAATTGGGAAAAGGTTAGGTTTTTATTTGGTCAAGTAGTCTAATCACCCCCCTCTAGACATACTTTCGATCCTACAAGTGGTACCAGAGCATTGGTCTCCGTAAGCCTTGATTTCCATTGCTTTGGTGATCATAGCCTTGGTTTCACAACCTAGGAGAGTATGGCATCTAGTGAGGGTAATTATCATCGTAGAGGTCCATATTTTTATGGTACAAACTTTGCTAGTTGGAAACATAAGATGAAAATGCATATTCTTGGTCATAACCCCGCCGTTTGGGCTGTTGTTCGTGTTGGCTTGCAAGGTGATTTCTTTGAGGATGGCAAGGAACCGGATCGTGAAGCAACCCCAGAAGAATTGAAGATGTTGCAATACAATGCTCAAGATTGTGACATTCTCTTCAATGGTTTTTGTCCCGAGGAATTCAACAAAATCAGCCGCCTCGAGAATGCAAAGGAAATTTGGGATACTTTGGTTGATATGCATGAGGGTACCGAGTCCGTCAAGGAATCTAAGTTGGACGTGCTTCAAAGTCAACTTGACAAGTTCAAGATGAAGGATGGTGAAGGAGTCGCAGAAATGTACTCTAGGATTGCGCTCATCACAAATGAGATTGCCGGCTTAGGAAGTGAAGAGATGACCGACAAATTTATCATTAAGAAGATACTTAGAGCTTTGGATGGAAAAAAATATGATACCGTTTGCACATTGATCCAAATGATGCCAAATTACAAAGATCTCTAGCCCACGGAAGTCATTGGAAGGATTGTTGCTCATGAAATGTCACTCAAGGACAAAGAGGAGCTACACAACAAATCAAGTGGTGCTTACAAAGCCTCAACCGATGCTCCAACAACTCCAAGTGACAAGCTAGTATCCAATGAAGAGATAAGCCTAATGGTAATAAGATTCAACAAGTTCTACAAGAACAAAGGGAAAGAAAGGAGCTCTAGCTCAAGACACTATGAGAGAAGATCATCAAGTCGTGACCGTAATTGCTACAATTGTGGAAAACCCGGACACTATTCCAATGAGTGTACGGCTCCCTACAAGAAAAGATACGAATCACCAAGAGGAAGACATAGAAGAGATAAATCACCTCATAAGGAGAGAAGGAGTAGAGATGATCGTTATGAACGAAGACACTCTCGAAGAAGCAAGGATTCGGAGAGGAAGGACAAGTCATCAAAGAGCTACACAAGAAAACATCAAGCTCATGTTGGTGAATGGGTTTCCGGCTCCGACTCCGACAACCACTCCGAGAGAAGTTATCACTCCAACTCCGACTATAGTCAAGATGAAGGTGTTGCCGGACTTGCTCTTGTGTCATCCAACTCCCATGATCTATTTGACTCACCAAATGAAGGAATTGGAAGATGCTTCATGGCAAAAGGCCCCAAGGTATCACACCCCGAGTATCTTGATTTCAATAGTGATGAAGATGATTTGCTTGGTGATGATGATTTACTTATTGATAAGGCTAGTGATGTGAGCTATAATGAAAATGCTAGTAATCATGATAGTCAAGAGGAAACGAGTGACAATGCTATGAAGGAGATTGAGCGTCTAGCTAAAGAACTAAATGCTCTTAAGTTAGCTCATGAAACAACTCAAGAGGATCATAGAGAACTTCTAAGAACTCATGAGAAGCTACGCTTCGAGAAGCTAAATTTAGAGCAAGAGCATGAGTTTCTTAAAGCTATCAATGACGATCTTCGAAAGAAGAGTTCTTCATATCTTGCCAAATGTTTACTCTTGTCTACCTTTATGCCACAAGTTAAACCTAAGCAAACTAACAACAAGGGTAAAAAGGGTTCTACCTCTAGTAGTAACAATAACAATGCTAAATCCAATATTGTTGCTTCTAGTAGTTCTATTGATTCCACTAATGATTCTCTTAGCCAAGTTATACTTGAGCAAGAAAATATTCTATTGAAAGAAATTATAGAAAAAGGTGTCTACAAGAGCCTTGCCGGGAGTAAGCAATTTGAGGAAATTGTACGCAAGCAAGGAAGGCACCGGAAGAACCAAGGTGTTGGTTTTGAACGAAAGTTCAATGCCAATGGAGTTGAGTGGGAAGAAGATCAATACCCCAAGACAAAGTTTGTTCCTCAACAAGAGAAGTATGATCCTACTTCCTTCAAGGGAACACAAGCTCAAGAAGATCTTCCACCACAAGACCACAAGCTAAAAGGCAAGGACAAGCTTCAAGAAGAGATTGATTCATTTGAAGAAGCTCCTCAAGCCTTGGTCAAGTGGGTTCCCAAGACTTCATCAAGTTCTACTTCATCAAGTGCTACTACAACTCCAAGGATTCCCATCAAGTTGATGTGGGTCCAAAAGAAGAAGAACTAGAGAGTTCTTGAGGGTGACTCCGCCAACAAACTTCACTCATATTCATTTTGGCAAGAACTTGTGCAACCAACCTCCACATCTTGCACTAGTTCATGGAGTCACAAAACCTCTTGTTGGTAAGGCAAGGGACAAGGTAGTCATTGCATTCATGGACATCATCATATGTGTATTTCACTCTATGTCTATGGATATCCTTGTATGTTCCTTGTGTGGGACTAACCCATGTAGGTATTGAAAGCACAAAACTCCAAAGGATTGCTCCCAACTCTTGATGGTCTACATCAACATTGAGCATCCACATCTTCAACATCTACATGAAGTCATCATCGACAAAACCCAAGGTTAGTTCATCCCTCTTTGGGGGGATATCACATCTAGGGGGAGCTTTGCTCTAAACAATTGAGCTAAAGCAACTCTAATGGTGTGAACACATCAATGCTTTATGTAAAAGTGGCAACCCCACTTGTGCTTAAACGATGAGTATGACCTATGATCAAATGTTCTCATTTGACTCCTAAGTCAATATACTCATATATAGATGACCTAGTCATCGCCATTGCTTGATAGATGCTAGAATTGGTTGTGCATGTTTGACACATATTTTTTTTGCTATCTTATTGTGTGAGCATGTTGGTTTGCATGTTTTCTTCATTCGAGGACATCCATTTGTTGTTTTGATTGTCTTGGTTTTTCTGGCCAAGTGGATGCACAAGAATGCCTAAGTACCTTCTCTAGCTATCTATGCTTTCTTGTCTCAAATTCTATTCTTGCTACATCACAAAAATTGAACAAGTCATTTTCGGACCCTCCGGGTGAGGAGCACTCGGAGCCACCGATCTGAAAGGGCTGAACCTCCAAAACCTTCTACATGATTTTGGCCGAACCAATCCACTCACACTCGGTCCAACCGAAATCATTTAGATTGATCTAGGTTTCCATCTCGGTGTCACCGAGTTGAACCATTTCGGTGCCACCGATGTGCTAAACTGCTTGCAGTTACACATATCGGTGCCACCGAGTTGTCCAACTCGGAGCCACCGACAGCACACGGGTATATATACTCCGCGGGCCCGAATGGTTGAAATTTCTCAAACCCCTTCGTTCCCGCACCCCGTTGCTGCCGTCGCCCAGGTCTCCGGATCATCGCCCTTGTCTCCAGCGCGCCTTCGCCGCCGGAATCCGCCACCGTCAATGGCAATCTGCTCCGCCGTTGCCGCCGTAGAGGATTTCCACCAAGTTAGGGTGAGATTCGACCCCTTTCGTGCTCTAAATTCTGATTCAATGCACGAATGGATTGCCATTATTCTTGCCATGGATTGAGAACTTCCTTTACACTGCAAATTCCATAGATTAGATTCGAGTAAAAAATTTAGGTTTAAGTTTCCGCCGAACGCATCTCGGACCGACCGAGAGATTTTTGGAGTCACTGATTTGGCCCCAGGCCATTGCACTAGTACGTCTCGGTGCCACCGAGTTGTACGAATCGATGAGACCGAAAGTAAAGTCTCTGTGAAACCCTAGCATCTCGGAGACACCGAACCCCATCTCGGTCTGACCGAAATGGATTGTAAAGTTTCTGTTGAGTGCTTCGGTATCACTGAGATGATCAACTCGGTCCATCCGAAATGCCTTCTGTGAAAACTTGAAACTAAGATTTGAACTCAATTTTTATGAAAAATGTCTGCTTTTTGTGATGACTCATCTACTCTGCCCACACCCATCTATTCACAGGGTCAGCTTTGCAAGATGTCTGATGCCAGCGATAGCCAAAACATGTCAGAGCAGCACACTGATCTCAGTTCAGGCTCTAGTCCTGAGGAAAGCTTTTATGAGGGAGAGAGAAGCTCTCCAGATCTTCCAAAGGCTGCAACAAGGACAAGGAAGAAGAGAACCTCAGATGATGAGGATGAGGACTTTGTTGCTAGTGAAGCAGCGTCAAAGAAGAAGAGAGTTGTGCTTGCAAAGGAGTATAGCACCAAACCATCTGCTAGAACCAAAGAGAAGACAACAGTCAAGAAAGTCACTAAGGAAACTATGACATTCACACTTGAGGAACCAAGTGATGCAGAAGCAGCTGCAGGAAAGAAGAAGAGGGCAAGGAAAACTGTTGCTCGTGTACTAGGCAAGCCCTCCATGGTTGAAGAGGAGGAGGAAGAGGAGGAGCCAGCGGCTGATGTACCTCCTGCAAAGTCTCAGAAGCTTATGTCTGATGCCATAAGGACTGCTGCTCCCACCAAGTCCAAGCCAAAAGCTCCAGCACCCAAGAGGTCAACTAGAAACATTCCTGCTACAGAGAAGAACAAGGCCTCAGTGCCTGAAGCTGATGTTGATGAGGAGCCACTAGTGCTCAGAAAATTGAAGCCAAAGATTCCAGATCATGACAATGCACACCCAGTCGCTGAAAACATGATGCTCAGGAAGGACAAAGGACTGCATTAATGGAGATTGTCAGATCCTTATGCTGCCAGAAGAAGAACTGTTTGTGATTACCGCTTCCAGACCAGAGAACAACAAGACTTCTATGAGACTGTACTGCTTGATAAGAAGCCAATCGTCAGTGACATGAGATGGGTGGATTGGAAGTACATCGATGCAAATGAGGACTACTTCCCCCATGTTCATGAGAGTTTCAGGATAGCTGGTGTTGATGAATTTGTTGGACAGAAGCTTACAAAGTGGAATGATGAGATGATCATATAATTCTACTCCACAACTCATTTTTATCTAGATGGCAGGATTGTGTGGATGACTGAGGGATCCAGATACCAGTCAACCATCTCTGAGTGGGCTACTCTTCTTGGTGCTCCAGAAGAAGAAGATGATGACATTGATATCTATGCCAAGCTCAAGATGGACCACAACTCCATGGCCAATATGTACACAGCTATTCCAGAGAAGGACATCGAGACACACAAGCTAGGGTCAGTGAAGCACTTGCTACCTGGTTTGGCCACCACCAACACTATCTTGAGGTATACTCTGTTGCCCAAGTTAGGAGATGATAAGATGATACGTGGCCACTCCATCAACTTGCTGCACCTCTTTGATACACCTCAAAAGTTCAAGGTGATGAGCTTGATTGTTGAAACCATCAAGAGGACAGCTGCTGATCAGAAGAGATCTTGCGGATATGTTCTACACATTCAGATGCTCATCAACTCCAAGGTTGGAACGAGCACTTATCTTCTTGATCGTGAGCATCTCCCACTGCGTCCAGAGTTCAAGGACAATGTTATAGTGATGGACCCTTTGCATCCTACATCTGCTCAAGCGCAAGAGAAGATCCGAGCTGCCGCAGAAGCAAAAGCAGCCAAGGAGGCATCTGCTCCCAATGCACCCATTGCCAACCTCAAGTCTAAGAATGACCAGATGACTTATCTGTTGGAAGCCACCCTGAGGATTAAGCGAAGTGTGGCCAACTTCACCCAGAACCAGGCTAGCTTAGAGCGGATAGTCGAGACTAAGATTCATGATCTTGATGTAAAGATCACTGAGGTACAGACCATTGTGGAGAAGCTGAAGGACGATGTTGATGCAGCCAGGGCCGCCGCTTCTGATGA
Organism: Elymus sibiricus; assembly: GCA_039707655.1. Lineage (NCBI taxonomy): Eukaryota > Viridiplantae > Streptophyta > Magnoliopsida > Poales > Poaceae > Elymus > Elymus sibiricus. The sequence continues at coordinate 120,360,901 of CM077664.1, read as the reverse complement.
CAGTGGAGATGACAGACCTACTACTGAGAGATTCCAGACAGTGCCTAGGGCAGCCAGGTTTGCTGCAGTGCCGATTGCGGATCCGAGGACCACAGTCTCTGCACCTGCTGCTGCTGCTACAGTGCCACCTCCGGTCTCTACTCCACCAGCCCAGCAGACATCAGCTGAAGCCTTCGCGGATGCACTTCCCTCAACGCCGTCTACGCACACCGGAGTTGCCAGTCGGAGATCACCTTCAGGAGCTTCCGAGGATCGTGCCTAGAGAGCCGCATAGTCCTATACCTATTCGAGCTTTTTGGTACTTGTTGCCAAAGGGGGAGAATTTGTATAGATCATAGGTTTCGAGAGAGAGAGTGTCTTGCTCGTTGGTTTTTCACGAGTTATTTTGCTACTATTTGCTTTATGCTACTTTGGTTTGATGTGTGCTTGATACTACATGTGTGAGATACTTTGAAGTACTTTGGTCGTTATGTTTGTGAGCTACTACTTTGTGTGATTGATCATACTATGCTTCATGTGATGCTTAATGATTATCCTTATCATTACCTTGTATGATCATTCACTTGTGCTGGTGATGCGTGCCTACTATTCCATTCATATCATTTTGCGCGCTCCACCAAGTTGTATGTGACATGGAAGAGTGACCCATGATCCTAATCGATTGTGCATTTGCATTCAAACGCAAATTCTTAATAATGCACAAATTTAGGGGGAGCTCTTGCTTATCACATACTTCTCAAAGCGACGATGTATTTCATTCATTTAATCATTTGTCGAAGCTTTGATCTATATGTTGTCATCAATTACCAAAAAGGGGGAGATTGAAAGCACATTTGCTCCCTTGGTGGTTTTGGTAATTCATAACAACATATATCTCATTGAACTAATGTCCATTCAAGATAAAGATTTCAGGATGTTCAATGATTGGCATGGCAAGGACTAGAGATGTGGACCCCTCAAAATGCTAAGGACATAGATTGGCAAAAGATCAAGACTCTACATTTTTGGTTTAGTGATCCAAGATCACATTGAGTCCATAGGAAAGCCAATACTATTAAAAGGGGATGAGGTGTTGCTTAATGGTCTTTTTGCTCAAGTGCTTAGTGACAGTACTCCAAAACACTCAACCACTTTCTCCATCCAAATATGTCCAAAACCTACATTCCAACTCGGCCCCACCGAAATTCTCTATCCGGAGCCACCGAGTTCATCTGGACTTAGCCACTGCCAAAACCCTAACAAATCGGATCCACCGATATGGATCTCGGTCTCACCGAGATGGCCTTGCCAACTCTCTGTAATCGTTTGCACTTACTTCGGTCTCACCGAGTTTTGCAAATCGGTCTCACCGAGATGGCTTGCCAACTCTCTGTTGCCTTATTGCTTCACTTCGGTCCCACCGAGTTGATGCAATCGATGCCACCGAGACGAGGTTTGCCCTAACCATTGCACATCGGTCCATCCGAGTTGTTCCAGTCGGTCCCACCGAGATTCCTAATGTTCATATCTTTTACACAGTTCGGTGCCACCGAGATTTCTGATCGGTGCCACCGAGTTGGGTCAAAAGTCTGTAACAGTTGGATTTTGTGTGGAGGCTATATATACCCCTCCACCACTTCTTACTCAGTAAGGAGAGCCATCAGAACGTGCCTACACTTCCACCATACATTTTCTGAGAGAGAACCACCTACTCATGTGTTGAGATCAAGACATTCCAATCCAACCATTTGAACCTTGATTTCTAACCTTTCCCAAGTTGCTTTCTACTCAAATCCTTCTTCCACCATAGCCAAATCTGTGAGGAGTTGTTTGAGTGTTGGGGAGACTATCATTTGAAGCACAAGAGCAAGGAGTTCATCAACAACACACCGTCTATTACCTTTTGGAGAGTGGTGTCTCCTAGATTGGTTAGGTGTCACTTGGGAGCCTCCGACATGATGTGGAGTTGAACCAAGGAGTTTGTAAGGGCAAGGAGATCGCCTACTTCGTGAAGATCTACCCGGGTGAGGCTAGTCCTTCGTGGACGTAAGCCATGGTGGAATAGACAAGGCTGCTTCTTCGTAGACCCTTCGTGAGTGGAGCCCTCCGTGGACTCGCGCAGCCGTTACCCTCCGTGGGTTGAAGTCTCCATCAACGTGGACGTACGATAGCACCACCTATCGGAACCACGCCAAAAACCACCGTGTCTTCATTGCGTTTGAAATCTCCGATCCCTTCCTTTACTTACATATGCAATTGTTCACTTTCCGCTGCTACACTCTTAGAATTGCATGTGTAGGGTGATGCTTGACTTGTATACTTGCTAAAATCTGCCTACATCTAAAATTGGGAAAAGGTTATGTTCTTATTTGGTCAAGTAGTCTAATCACCCCCCCCTCTAGACATACTTTCGATCCTATAGCGAGATGCTTACCGAGTATGGTGCGATGGATACCATGGAGCCCCTTCCCCAGGAGATTGTCAGGCGCGAGCTGGTCATGGAGGAGGCGGCGGAGATCGACGAGCGCCAGGCGGAGTAGTAGTCTTTGTTTAGAGCGCCGGTCTTTTGTTAGAGTAATGTTTAGGTGATCTAGCTCTGTTTAATTGCTGAACTTGATCGATTAAGAAGTGTGGGTGTGCTGTAGTCTCTTTTGTGTACCCAAATTATGCAATGACGTGGATGACCACTGTAACCAGGGAAATTCGAACCAAAATTTGCACGTTCAAACTCATCACACACGGGGTAAGCCATATGAATCATTTGTGATGTTCAGATATCGTACACAGTGCTGAATAAGGGACCGTGTCTGATGACACTTCGCGCGCTAGTTTTTTCCTGCACGGGGGGAAAATTTTCGGCATCCGCGGAAATATCTACCTCACATGCCCCCCTCCTCCTTACCAAAAGCCACATTTCCCCTGTTTCCGCCTTCCATTCCAAGTTCAAACCTTCACTGCTTGCTTGCAGCGCTGCCGCCTCGTCGGCGACGCTCCTTCCTGCTGCTTGGCCTCGTCGATCTAGTCAGGTAATCCACACCTGACCACCATCCTCCATCTCCTTCTACATCCCACATGCCCCGACCGCCGGCATGACACCTTCCACCCAAATCACTGACTCATCCTCCAAATAAGCACTGCCCTAAGCCATGGTGCACACAGTATAGCCAGGAGCTCAAGGAGCATCTGGCAGCGGAGAAGCAAATCGCGGCCGCACGCGCGGATGAGGTCGCGATGGCTGCCATGCGTGCCGACCCCCAGATCTTGGAGGAGCACCTCGCCGTCGAGGCCACCGTCGACGCCTCACGCGTGGACGCCGCCACGCGGTTGGCTGCTTTAAACGACAATTCATGGCGTTTTCTCGAGGCCACCATCGGTGCCTTCGACGAAGACTACGAGGTGTTTTCTCAGCGTGCCCATGCTTACCTAAACTCCAGAGCCAGCAGGTTGGTGCCCGAAGCGGCTCAGGCGACTCACCACTACGAGAAGGGCACTGATACGTCTCAAACGTATCTATATTTTTTGATTGTTCCATGCTGTTATATTATCAATCTTGGATGTTTTTATACTCATTTACAGCAATTATATATCATTTTTGGAGACTAACCTATTAACCTAGTGCCAGTGCCAGTTGCTGTTTTCTGCCCCGTTTTTGTTTTACAGAAAATCAATACCAAACAAAGTCCAAATGCCATGAAACTTTTTGGAGATTTTTTTTTGGACAATACCAACACTAGAAGCTTTGGGAGAGGACCAGATGCCAAAGGAGGTGGCCACGAGCCACCAGGGCGCGCCTGGGGGGGCAGGCGCGCCCTGGTGCCTCGTGGGCCCACCCCAGCTTCGTTTGACCTAATTCCAGCATTATAAATTCAGAAAAAATCAGAAACCCTCAAGAGAGTCCACGAAATACTTTTTCCGCCGCCGCAAGTTTCTGTTCCAGAGAGATCCCATCTGGAGGCCATCTCCGGTACTCCGCCGGAGGGGGAATCGATCACGGAGGGGCTCTACATCAACCTTGCTACCCTTCCGATGATGCGTGAGTAGTTTACCACAGACCTTCGGGTCCATAGGCAGTAGCTAGATGGCTTCTTCTCTTTTTTTGATTTTCAATACAATGTTCTCCTCGATGTTCTTGGAGTTCTATCCGATGTAATCACTTTTTGCGGTGTGTTTGTTGGGATCCGATGAATTGTAAGTTTATGATCAGATTATCCATGAAATTATTTGAGTCTTTTCTGATCTCTTTTATGCATTATTATTATAGCCTCGTATTTCTTCTCCGATCTATTGATTTGGTTTGGTCAACTAGATTGATTTATCTTGCCATGGGAAGAGGTGCTTTGTAGTGGGTTCGATCTTGCGGTGCTCAATCCCAGTGACAGAAAGGACATGACACGTATGTATCATTGCTACTAAGGGTAAAAAAGATGGGGTTTATTCATACGTGAGTTTATCTTGTCTACATCATGTCATCGTTCTTAAGGCATTACTCCGTTCTTTATGGACTTAATACACTAGATGCATGCTGGATAGCGGTCGATGTGTTGAGTAATAGTAGTAGATGCAGGCAGGAGTCGGTCTACTTATCTTGGACGTGATGCCTATATACATGATCATTGCCTTGGATATTGTCATGATTATTTGCTTTTCTATCAATTGCCCAACAGTAATTTGTCTACCCACCATATGCTATTTTCTTGAGAGAAGCCTCTAGTGAAAACTATGGCCCCCGGGTCTATTTAAATCATATTACTAAAACCCTAAAAATATTGCTGCCATTTTCTTTTATTTATTTTATTTTGTATTTTTGTTTCAATCTATCTATCTATCACATACAATTTAATCTTGCAATTAACCGCCGAGGGATTGACAACCCCTCGTTTGCGTTGGGTGCAAGGATTTGTTGTTTGTGTGCAGGTGCTGCTAACGAGGTGTTGTGTGATTCTCCTACTGGTTCGATAACCTTGGTTTCATAACTGAGGGAAATACTTATCTCTACTGTGCTGCATCATCCCTTCCTCTTCGGGGAAAATACCAACGCAAGCTACAAGTAGCAGGAAGAATTTCTGGCGCCGTTGCTAGGGAGACATCATCAACATCTATCATGTACCTTTGCATAAACTCTCATCTCCTTGCATTTACTTTATTTGCCATTTGCCTCTCGTTTTCATCTCCCCCACTTCTAAAACGTTTTTACAAAAACACAAAAATATTTTCCGTTTTCCTTTTTCTTGTTTGCTTCTTTACTTGCTTGCTTTTATTGCCTTCATGTCGAACACACAAGAACCGAAACTAAAAGCAAAAATATAAGATACTATGGATCCACTTAAAGTTTACTACTTGGATCATCTTCGATCCATTTGTGCTCGTGCCGAAACCCCAACTAGTTTAGTTGAGGGAAAATCTTTAGATGAGCATGCTCATTTTGTGCGTCACCGTTTGTCTGAAAAAGGGAGACTCTTATGGCGTCAAATAAATTGTTTGCTATGCTATGCTTGGAATCTATGTGAAATTTATGATTTTACTTGTTGCTCTAAGAACCCTAAAAAACACCTTCCCTACCTATGTGAGTTTAATGATAATGAAATCTTGTCTTCTTATGCCAAGGGTGTTTATAATTACTATGATATCGAACAAATTGAAGAATTTGTTGCTTTTAAGGGTGCTTATGAAGTTGCTTCTTTGATTGAAAAGTATGATATTACTTTCCACAAGTCTGGAAATTTTGCCATACTTAAGTATTGCTATGAAAATTATGCATCTAATGCCTATGTTAGTGAATTTATTGAGAGAATGTCTACTGCTTTGGAAGAGAATAATGATACACATGAATCTATAGATAATTATGATTCCGATGATTCGATTGAAATATCCCCTCTTGATGAACATGATGCTTGCTATTCTTATGGCCATGATGCCAAATTTAATGATGCTTATGGAGATGAACTTGCTATAGTTCCTTATGTTAAAAATGAAATTATTCCACCCACGTTGATAGCTCCTTGAATGAAAAGCATGATTGCGACAATGTTATTATAAATTCTATGAATGTCAATTGTGCTAATAATATGCAAAACTACGAGCTTGGGGATGATAATTTTGTTATATCCATTACGTATTGCAATGATCATGATTGGGATGATAATGCTTCTTATGATCTTGAAAATTTATTTAAGCCTCATGATGAATATGCTATTGATAATAATGTTTGCAATAATATTGAAAGTGGGTTTGGAAGAGTGTCAACTCTTGGTAAAAATAACCCCACATATTTGGAGAGTGTTCAATCTTATGAAATTTTTGATAAAAGTGGGGTTGGAGAGGTCATAACTTTAGTTGATGTTAATCCCACTATTTTGGAAGACTATAACAATTTTATGCATGTGGATCATGGAGAGAAAATTTTATATGATGGCTATATTGTTGAATTTGATTATGATCCTACATGTAATTATTATGAGAGAGGAAAATATGGTCGTAGAAATTTTCATGTTACTAAATTACCTCTCGTTATGTTGAGATTGTCGATGTTTTATTCCTCTCCTTTGCATATGCTAGATATTGGTTGTCTTGATAATTTGTTTTCCTATAAAATGCCTATGCATAGGAAGTATGTTAGACTTAAATGTGTTTGTCACATGTTTTATGATGCTCTCTTTGTGCTTCAATTCTTGTCTTTCATGTGAGCATCAATAAAATTATGTCTAGCTAGGGGCATAAAACAATAGCGCTTGTTGGGAGGCAACCCAATGAATAAAATGAATTTTTTTATGTTATTGTGTTTTTTCACAATTATGCTACTGGTATGATTGTGTTTTTGTGTTTTTAATTAGTGTTTGTGCCAAGTAAAGCCTTTAGGATGATTTGGAAGATAGTATAATTGATGTTGTTTGGAAAACAGAAAGTTTTGCGTCCAGTGCCCGAATTTTTTTTCTGTACTGGAACGTCAGAAAAATCTGAAATTTTTACACAGTATTGGTATATGAATTTCCCACGTTATTCTAATTTGTCAGAATTTTTATAGTTACAGAAGTATAGCTTTTAAGTAGATTGCTACAGACTGTTCTATTTTTGACAGATTCTATTTTTTATGCACTACTTGCTTGTTTTGATGAATCTATGGATTGTATCGGGGGGTATAAGCCATGGTGAAGTTATATTACAGTAGGTATAATGCAAAAATAAAATATGAATGGGTTTGCAACAGTACTTATAGTAGTGATTTATTTTGCTGTACTAACGGATCTCACGAAGGTTTTGTTGAGTTTTGTGTGATTGAAGTTTTCAAGTTTTGGGTGAGATCACGATGGATGAAGGAATAAGGAGTAGTAAAAGCCTAAGATTGGGGATGCCCGAGGCACCCCAAGGTAATATTCAAGGAAGACTCAAGCGTCTAAGCTTGGGAATGCCCCGGAAGGCATCCCCTCTTTCTTCTACCAACCATCGGTAATTTTACTTGGAGCTATATTTTTATTCGTCACATGATATGTGTTTTGCTTGGAGCGTCTTGTATTATATGAGTCTTTGCTTTGTTTGCTTTTCAGTTTGTCACAATCATCTTTGCTTAACACACCTATCTTGAGAGAGCCACACGTTTATCATCATCATTTTTTAGAATACTCTATGTGCTTCACTTAAATTTTTTGAGCTAGGCAGTTGCTCTAGTGCTTCACTTAAATCTTTTTGAGCACGGTGGTGGCTATATTTTGAAGAAATAAACTCTCATGCTTCACTTATATTATTTTGAGAGTTGATTAAAATTTTGAAGAAATGAACTCTCATGCTTCACTTATATTATTTTGAGAGTTGATTAAAATTTTGAAGAAATGAATTCTCATGCTTCACTTATATTATTTTGAGAATTGTTAAGATTGAAATTTTGAAGAAATATTTGCACTCTCATGCTTCACTTAAATCTTTTTGAGAGTTGATGATCGTAACGGTAATTTGCACAAGATATGAAGTTGGTCCCAAAGTGATGAATATTCAAGAGGGATATAATAAAAACTTTCATATAGATCATTAGATATGATAAGTGTGATTCCTTGCAATAGTTTTGCGATATGGAAATGATAATATGTGAGTCATGTTAGTGAGTAATTGTGATTTAGTAAAAATATTAGTGTTAAGGTTTGTGATTCCCTATGCATGCACGTTAAGTCAATAGTTATGCAATGAAATTATATCCTACTTATGGTGCATTATTCGGTGTTAGTTATGTTCAATGCATGTTTATGACCATTTTCGTTTTTTGGTTGGTTGCTTCTCTATCTTTTGCTAGCCTTCATTTGTACTAAGCGGAAATACTGCTTGTGCATCCAAAATCCTTAAACCCAAGTTGTGCCAAATGAGTCCACTATATCTACCTATATGCGGTATTTCAATGTCGTTCCAAGTAAATTTGCGTGTGCCAACTCTAATTTTCAAAATAATTTTTCCGTTTTGTGTGCCCATACTGCTCATGAAGCGGCAGGGGGTGGCCATTATTTTCCATGCTAGGTGTGTTATTCTCACGATGAGTGTTTATTCACTTGTCATCGCACGAGAGAATGGTTGGTAATAGGGATGCCCAGTCCCACATGAAATCAAAATAATAACAACAAAATTCCTTGGAAAGTGTTGGTATGGAGGGCACCCGTGGATACAGCTAGCCATGGATTGTGAAAGAATGGTGGAAAGGAAATAAACTTTACTTTCTGTTTGGGAACCACCTATGATGTGTCTAGCATGGAAAATATTGGGAATTCTCGGTCGTTTTCGTTGATAGGAAAAGCATGCCTCTCAAAATATTTTTTATCTCTTTAATTTAAGCTTTGAGCTCTGGCACATTTGACAAATCTCTGCTTCCCTCTGCGAAGGGCCTATCTATTTACTTTTATGCAATTTTTATTTTTACTTGAGTCTCCATCTTCTCTTACAAAAGCACCAACTAGAGAGCACTATTGTCATACTTGTGCATTGGATATAGCTAATATTTGAGTGTGTTTCATGAATGGATCAATGATTGAGCATAATGGGCTAGGGATAACTTTCTTTAGCGTTGATATTTTGAAAGACATGGTTGCTTGTTAGCATGCTTGAGTATTTATATCTTCATGTCAAATTATAGACTATTGCTTTGAATCATACAAGTCCAATGTCCATGCTATAAAAGAAAAGAATATGTGATGAATATGATAGGTAGCATTCCACATCAAAAATTCTGTTTTTATCATTTACCTACTCGAGGACGAGCAGGAATTAAGCTTGGGGATGCTGATACGTCTCCAACGTATCTATAATTTTTGATTGTTCCATGTTGTTATATTATCAATCTTGGATGTTTTTATACTCATTTACAGCAATTATATATCATTTTTGGAGACTAACCTATTAACCTAGTGCCCAGTGCCAGTTGCTATTTTCTGCCCTGTTTTTGTTTTACAGAAAATCAATACCAAACAAAGTCCAAATGCCACGAAACTTTTTGGAGATTTTTTTCTGGACAATACCAACACTAGAAGCTTCGGGAGAGGACCAGATGCCGAAGGAGGTGGCCACGAGCCACCAGGGCGCGCCTAGGGGGGGGGGGGCAGGCGCGCCCTGGTACCTCGTGGGCCCACCCCAGCTCCGTTTGACCTAATTTCAGCACTATAAATTCAGAAAAAATCAGAAACCCTCAAGAGAGTCCACGAAATACTTTTTCCGCTGCCGCAAGTTTCTGTTCCAGAGAGATCTCATCTGGAGGCCTTCTCCGGTACTCCGCCGGAGGGGGAATCGATCACGGTGGGGCTCTACATCAATCTTGCTGCCCTTTCGATGATGCATGAGTAGTTTACCACAGACCTTTAGGTCCATAGGCAGTAGCTAGATGGCTTCTTTTCTCTTTTTGATCTTCAATACAATGTTCTCCTCGATGTTCTGGGAATTCTATCCGATGTAATCACTTTTTGCGGTGTGTTTGTTGGGATCCGATGAATTGTGAGTGTATGATCAGATTATCCATGAAATTATTTGAGTCTTTTCTGATCTCTTTTATGCATGATTATTATAGCCTCGTATTTCTTCTCCGATCTATTGATTTGGTTTGGCCAACTAGATTGATTTATCTTGCCATGGGAAGAGGTGCTTTGTAGTGGGTTCGATCTTGCGGTGCTCAATCCCAGTAACAGAAAGGGACATGACACGTATGTATCGTTGCTACTAAGGGTAAAAAGATGGGGTTTATTCATACGTGAGTTTATCTTGTCTACATCATGTCATCGTTCTTAAGGCATTACTCCGTTCGTTATGGACTTAATACACTAGATGCATGCTGGATAGCGGTCGATGTGTGGAGTAATAGTAGTAGATGCAGGCAGGAGTCGGTCTACTTATCTTGGACGTGATGCCTATATACATGATCATTGCCTTGGATATCGTCATGATTATTTGCTTTTCTATCAATTGACCAACAGTAATTTGTCTACCCACCGTATGCTATTTTCTTGAGAGAAGCCTCTAGTGAAAACTATGGCCCCCGGGTCTATCTAAATCATATTACTAAAACCCTAAAAATATTGCTGCCATTTTCTTTTATTTATTTTATTTTGTATTTTTGTTTCAATATATCTATCTATCACATACAATTTAATCTTACAATTAACCGCCGAGGGATTGACAACCCCTCGTTTGCGTAGGGTGCAAGGGTTTGTTGTTTGTGTGCAGGTGCTGCTAACGAGGTGTTGTGTGATTCTCCTACTGGTTCGATAACCTTGGTTTCATAACTGAGGGAAATACTTATCTCTACTGTGCTGCATCATCCCTTCCTCTTCGGGGAAAATACCAACGCAAGCTACAAGTAGCAGGCACCCACGATGTGGAGGCCTCGCCCTCTTCCAAGTCTAAGGAGCCCATCGTCATCGATATCTCCGACGATGAGGAGTAGCTTGTCTTTTTAGCTCACTACAAGGACCTATGTTCAGCTAGCTAGCTACACCGGTTAAGCATGTTCGGTTTACCTGTTGCATGTGCTGCTCCTGCCTTTCCTTTACAAATTCTAGTGAACTGTCATATGTACTCTTACTATGCAATCTGATCCTCTAGTATATATGTTCTATATATTGTGCAATGTGGTGCTGAGTTAACTGTTTGGTTATGTTTTTGTCATGTTCAGTTAACTATTTAGTTCAATTCTGCAAGGTGATGCTCAATTCGTGTGGGTGCAATTTTGTATTCTCTTGCATGTGAGAAATAATCGAATTTGGCTGTACAAAATACATGAGATACAAATACAATTGCTATATTTCCAAGTTGTTAAGCATACTAGGTTTGGTTAACTGTCTGATCTTGTAGTATGTTCTCTTGTGCAATGTGGTGCTCAGTTAACTGTTTGGTTCATTTGTTGTGGTGCTTAGTTAACTGTTTCATTCAATTCTGCAATGCGATGTTCAATTGTCGTGGGTACAATTTTGTATTGTTATGCATGTGAGAAATAAATCGAATTCGGCTGTACTAAATACATGAGAAACATATACAATTGCTATATTTCCTAGTTCTTAAGTATGCTTGGTTTGGATAAATGGCTTTTCCATGTGGCTCGAATTAATCTGCTGAATCTGCAATGTGTTTATTTTTCATCAACATATTTTACTAATAGTATGCTACCCTCACTTAGCCTGATCAATAACTACCTTATATGTGTTGCAGGGAAACAATGGGAGGCACAAAGGTTTACCATCGAGGTTCCCACATGCATGGTCCTTTGTCTAATAGCACATTATTGTGCAATTGCAGGAACCATTCTAGTATTTAGGTTTTTAACAATTTGGTCCTGCACATGTAGGTCCTGCTGTCAGAGGTTTTGACCCATTGTTCGACCCATTTTGCATATGGGGAAATGAGATGTCCATGAATATCAGTCAAGTCAAGAAACTCAGAAAGATTGTGAGGATAAAGAAACTAGCGACGAAAAATAATAAGATCTTTGTCTGCACAATGAAGAAGACATCAGTGAACTACAGGATGGTACTAACTCATATACTCCCTCCGGTCCTTTTTAGTCTGCATATAAGTTTTGTCCGAAGTCAAAGTATCTCTACTTTGACCAAAGTTATAGAAAAAAGCATCAACATTCAAACTGCAAAATCATTATTTTTAGATGCATTATGAAATACAATTTTATAGTTTACATATTTGGTATCGTGGATGTTGATATTTTTTAAAATAAATTTGGTGAAACTTTACAAAGTTTGACTTGATACAAATCTAATGTGCGGAGTAAAAAAGACCGGAGGGAGTACCTTGTTTTTTATTCCTTTGCGCCATTTCAAAATTCAGAGAAGATATTTATGCATATCTTTGTTTTCAGGCCTTTCCAAAGCAGTTCACAGATGATTACCTCTCAAACCACCTGTATGGTCAAGAGGCGAGGAAGGTGTTCATACAACACCCACGGTACAATATTGAAGTCTTCCTCAAGAGGACGAAGGATGGGCGGTCAATCATCCACAGGCACTGGCCTAAAGTTGCAAGGACATTCAACATCATTGAAGGCTCAATATTCGCCTTCTGCTTCAGCAGTTTTCCAGATGAGATTCATCTATCTATCTACCGTCTATGATGCTAATTTTCAAAGGTTTTAGATGTTGCATGTGAAACTTTGTGCTGTTGTGTAATGGGGTAGCTAGCTATATGCCTATATGGTGTGAGTGAGTGCTGAAGCTATATGATGTTGTACTCTGATGTATTTCAATTATGAAATCCTGGTTCCGTAATACGAAAATGAAATATATTGTGTGTTTATTATGAAATGTAAATTTGATTACTAAATGGATTAATAATAATAGGCCAATTAGCCTGCTTATTGGGTTTTTCTAGTGCAAACGGTTATTGAGACAACACCGTGGGCGATGATCTCAGACAATCCACACAGTTTATAGGAAGTAAACTTGTTGGATCAATGAACAATCACACACGACTTCCTCTGGACAACTGTTTGCGTTAGGCCACCATACACAAACGTTTTCCACATAAAAAGTGTGTGTGATGGACAGCCTATACCATACAGTTTCTTCTAGACACCGTGCGTGATGCATTCAATAACGCAAACGATAAAATTATTACTATCGTCTACAATGGCAACACTATCACAAACGACGTGATGCGGAAAACTGTGTGCTTTGTATATACAAACGGAAACGTTTGTCTGGGATTCACTGTGTGGGATATATATACGAACGTAAATGTTTATCTTGAATTCACTGTGTGGGATGTACATACGAACAAAAACGATTGGGCCAGTATAATTGTCTGCGATGGCTCACCCGAGCGCACACGAGCTCTTTTTGCCCCGCGTGCGTGACCAGAGGCCCTATCGTGGACGGTTTCTGGGTCGTGTGGAAAGGACCCCCTATTGCACACACAGGCAAAGCGACGGTTTAAAACTCTGTTGCTGAAAGGGGGTAAAAACCGTTTGTATAGCAACTCGCTGTACTAGTATCCCTAGACCATTCTCCAACGAGGTAAGCATCCCTATTCTGTCTAATTGTTGTGTGCCATTAGGACGATCTCCATTGGTTGTGGTTGATGAATTTATTTTCTCTAGCACCTGTTTTTTATGTCGAGAATTCGATTGCTTGTGAGAGCAAACTGGGGGCGGGTTTGAATTGGTGAATTCATTGATTAAATTGCCATTGCAAACGTCGTGTTCTTATCTGTCATTAGTTTGGAAAGCACGTGAAGAGGAGAAGCACCGGTCATATCAGGCATCAAGTAGGGCAGCATCGATCCAGAGTGAAGAAAGCGTCCTGGCGTACGAAATTGAGGTCATAGACGGAAATCAAGGAGATCATGGAGAATAGCATGATGGAGCCGAGAATACACATCTGGTCATTGTCCATGAGCCAGCACATCTCCCTGCCTGCACTATCATGGCTCACATGAGACTTTGCACGCGAGCAAGGTAGAATTCTTTTCTTGTGGTTGCATCTAATGGATCCAAAGACAAAGACAACTGCATCTTAGGCTCGTTGCACAGGGTGCATGCTACTGCATAGCAAGAGGGCCATGTGATTTTTTTTGAATACCAAGTATGTTGATTGATGGGAAGAGTTTCTGGAAATAATAGAAAAGCCTTTAAGGAATACTGTAAGCAAATTGTTAGCTGTATAGGCTACGCTCATTTTGGTACGCTATAAATCTCAGTTTACAAGATTTTCTTGTGCACTTTTACTTTTTCTCATGAGAAAAGTCTGTTTTATACCTTAAATTCGTAGGGCAAGTCTGAATCAAACCTTCATCTCTTGATCCCTGAAATTAGCACCATATACTTATCCATCCCGGTCAATCCCGACTCCGTAGCTGTTTGGCGCACCAGGAAGAGAACGATCCCGACCAGGATCACACCCTACTCCCACTTACTACGTGGGACCACATGCCATATTCTTCTTCCCCTTTCTCTCAATTTCTGTATCTCAAATGCGTGGAGCAGAACCTAGTGTGCTAGCACACGATATCAACTACCACCTGCAGCATCTAACACACGACAGTAGCAAGCACCAGAAGCCAACTGATGTTGGTGACAGACTCAAAGTGGCCATGAGGACGATGAGCAATTGGAAGGTAGGTGGACAGCAGCCACATGAGGAGGTCAGCGAGCGCGCCGGCCAACGCGTGGTCGGGAGCACAGCAGGAGGTCATTGGCGGCTGTGTCCTGCCGCCTGGCACGAGCGAGATCGGATCGGCCTCCTCATTTCCCGGGCACGTGAGCTTGGAGCGAACACAAGGCCTCGGCCGCAGGTGCCACCACCTGTCCACCCCTCACCTCTTTAACCACCCATGGGCCATGGCTCTCGCTTCTAGCTATTTTTTTTTTAAATAATACATTTTTTTATTAAATTTGAAAAATAATACACGGTTTTGATATTTTTGGAAAATAGAATCCAGTCGGCTATAGGTAAGCCGACAGGCTCCAGTCGGCTGGGCCTGGGCCGACTAGGCCCACTCGTCCACGCATCAGCCGACGAGTGGCGTAAAGACGTCAGTCGGCCTCGGCCGCGCCTGTCGGCTGCGCCTTAGACGATAGGCAGCCTATCGGCCTGGGCTAAGCCGATAGGTGCCTGTACAGCTGCCTAATGGACCTATGCATGCATGCACGTATATAACTCAACCAGTGTGTTAATCCTTTGATCGAATAAGCATGAATGCTAGCACTCGCTATTGATAATCAGCCCGTAGTCAAGCTATTCGTCCCGAGAGTTGACCGGCTTCTTGATCAAAACCGAGAAACGTACCTGATCGGTTGCAGAGGCGGAGGACAAAAAAGAATTAAGGTGGGGCGAACTCTTAAGTAAAGAAATCGATGCCAAATCATGAAAACGACCAGAGCATGCGCATACCTCGACGCTAATAAAATGCACATTGATTTTCATGAGATCCTCAACAGAATAACCAAATACAATAAAAATGTGAACGTGTTTAAATAGAAAAATAATCTGAATCATATCAATAACAAAGCTTTAAATGACGTCTAGAAGACCTAGGCAATGACAATAGACCAAGATCAAGACTTCCGAGTATCTCTTTTCCCTTCCCTTTCCTCTCCATCTTATGCCGACCGTGAACCTGTGTTGTCGCTCGCTGCCACCGTCAGCTAGGCCGCACACTCAGTCGCCGCTCGCTACGCAGTGCGCCTTGCGCGACATCGCCCAGCCGCCTGCTTGCACGACGCCCGTAGTTGCGATCGACCGTCACGTTGTCCGCGTCATCCTGAGCTCCTGGCCAGCCGACACTGCGCTAGCTACGTTTGGGAGTCAGGGGTGTGCGTCTTGGTTCGGCGCGGTGAACAGGCGTACCGTGCGTGTGCGCCAATGTTTTTTTTTTGGGAGAAATCTAGTCAACTCTATTCATTCGAAATATGTTCATTTTTTTGAGAAAAAATCGAAATATGTTCATAGATACAAGGTTTGGGTCATGGGGATTTCCCAACCAAATGTGTCTACCCATAACTAAATTACAAGCTTACCCGCAAAAATAAAAATAAATAAATTACAAGCCATCGTATGCGTCAGTGGGTACTGTGACGTTGAGCGCTCGCTCACGGTTCGTGGCCCAAGTGTGTGTTAGCGGCCCATTATCCAGCCACCAGGCCTCTTCTCTCTGTTAGCGATTTTTCTGTCGACGAGCGAGAGTAGCCAGTCATATATGCATATGTACCACTCAAAAAAAAAAATGCATATGTATAAAAACAATTTTGCACAGAATTAAGGTGTGGCAGCCGCCACACCTTGGCCACTGGAGTCCTCCGCCAGTGATCGGTTGTATGGTTTGATCCGGATTAATCTTTACTTGCCGAATCCCAGCCTTGTACGTGTGTAAGTGTAAGTGTAGCTTTGCACCCGATGCCAATACGTGCATATATTTCATGTACGTATATACTTCAGCTTGTGGGTATTCGAATACATATACATGCGTGCTTCAGCTTGCGGGTATTCAAATACATATACATGTGCGCTTGCCGGCTGGCCGCAGAGACTCGAATATGTATGTATATGATGTATGTATATGTGTGGGTATTCGGATACGTATGCGTGTGAGCTTGCCGGCCGGCCGTAGATACCCGAATACATACAGGTCGTGTATACATACGAACTCTAGGTCATGCCAAACCTTGTCACGTGCATGCAAAAATGATGCGTGCATGTGGGTAATACATGTACGTGTACGTGTACATGACCAGGTGGCCGGCTAGTAATTACGTACCTGCTGAGAGCTAGTTTGCTAGCATTCATGCTTATTCGATCAAAGGGTTGAGTTATATACGTGCATGCATGCATAGGTCCATTAGGCAGCTGTATAGGCACCTATCGGCTTAGCCCAGGCCGATAGGCTGCCTGTCGTCTAAGGCGCAGCCGACAGGCGCGGCCGTTGCCGACTGACGTCTTTAAGCCACTCGTCGGCTGATGCGTGGACGAGTGGGCCTAGTCGTCCCAGGCCCAGCCGACTGGAGCCTGTCGGCTTACCTACAGCCGACTGGATTCTATTTTCCGAAAATATCGAAACCGTGTATTATTTTTCATATTTAGTAAAAAAAATGTATTATTTTAAAAAAAGTAGCCTCGCTTCTACCTCCCCTGTTGCCGCCACGCTGCTCTGCCTAAGAGCTCTGCACCTCCAAGTGTCGTCGATCAGGCCACCTCCAGCGCGTCTCTTGCAGATGACCCAACATGGCCCCGCATCGGCAATTCGTCGAACACATCGTTCGCGCTGCCGAGGTGGCGCATGGCGGTCTTTGCGTACCACGCGGTTGATGTAGCCGGCGGGGATGCCGGCCCACGTAGAAATCAACAAGTATGAGCCAGAGAAGATAGACGAGCTTGGCATCAGTCCAGCCGTGTTGTTCGACAATGCTGAATCAGAGCGGGGACGGGCGCCAGCCACCTGGAGTTGCCGGGGACGAAGAAACGTAGGTCGCGCCAACCAGGCGAGGCTACACACGAAAACATGACGTGGTCCATGGGGCAGAAACGTAGGTGCTCTATGGCAAGGACGGCGGGCCGACGGTGAAGCAGGTTCAATTTGGTGTCATCAATGCTCTAGGCCCCGGGCATGGTAGAGAAGATCGAGGGCGACGAACAAGTGCATCACGGTGTTCGTCCCAACAAACGACGCCGTCGTTGGCCTCCGCACTGGCGACCGCTCCGGTCCATTCCCGCCAACCTCAGTGGCGATGATGGGGCTCTCCACAGACCTGACCGCTGGCAGGGGTGGATCTACAAAGGAGAGGAGTCGGGTGGAGTGGAGAGATTGTCTCTCTCTCGAAACACGCTTTCGCCCCGCTTTATAAATAAAGCAACGGTCCCACATACAACATCCGAACACATCCAGAAACAACTGCTGGGGCCACAGCACAATCATGCCCAAGAAAAGTAGAGAGAAATAAGAAAAAACCCACCTAGTGGCAACCGGCAAGCGGTACTACGAAGATGATAGCCGACGCGCTCAAGCCACGAGCGCGTCCATCATGAGGCCGAGCCGGTCGCGATCACGCTGTCTCGAGAGCGGGTGCCAGTGCTGCAGAAAAGCAAGGAATTTGAAGGAATCAGAAGCCTTCCTCGGAAAGATCTTCTGAATCACCATCTTGTTACGAGTCGTCCAAAGAGTCCATGACATCGCCGCAAAAATAAGCCAGAAAAGGTGACGGTGTCTCGATTGTTGCGTAGCCCTAAACTGGAGGAACTCCGCAAGGTTTAGGGCCTCCCAGTCGGGGCCCAATGCCTCACGGACGAACGTCCATAGTACTCGAGCCGCCGTACAAGAGAATAGGATATGTACCCCAGTCTCTGGTACCGCGCAGAGGGGGCATACGCCATCCCCAGGACCGTGCCGCTTGAGAACCTCTGTCCCCGACGGGAGTCGATCTCGAAGAAGCTGCCAAACGAAAATCTTGATCTTCAGGGGGAGGGGGGCCTTCCACAGTGGCGACATCCAGGCGGTGGAAGGCGGTGGACAGAGGGCCTTGTAGGCCGTGCTAACCGAAAATTCCGCTGGCGGCGCCAGTCGCCATAATACGGTGTCCGGATAGTCCGGTAACACCGGTGGAAGGGCTGCCCGTAAAGTGATCCAATCGTTATGATCGGCGTGTCCAAAGGTACGACGGAACCCAATATTCCATTGTCCACCTTGGAAAGCCTCGGAGACGAGAATGGTCGGGTCTGCACAAATTGAGAATAAACCCGGGAAGCTCACCCGAAGTGCCTCAGTGCCCAGCCAAGGGTCCAACCAAAATTGGACCCCGCCTCCATCCCCTATAGAGAAGGAAATCCCTAAGCGGATGTCCTCCTTAATCCTCTGGATAGATCGCCATAATTGTGATCCGCCAGGCCTAGAGCATGCTAAAAGAGGCTCACCCCTAAGGTATTTTGCCTGAATGAGTCGAAGCCATAATCCACCCTCGCCACGTAGGATCCGCCAGACCCATCGTAACATAAGTGCGACGTTCATGCGGCGAGAGGCAATAATGCCCAGGCCGCCACAGTCCTTAGGCATACAGATGTCCGCCCATTTCACCATGTGATACTTTTGGCGGCCATCCGCCGCCTGCCAAAAGAACCTAGCGAGATCCTTATCGAAGGCGCTATGCACGCCCTCTGATAAGGTATATAACCCCATCATGTACATGGGGAGGCTCGCTAGGTTAGAACTAATAAGGACCGATTTGCTCCCCTTGGAGGTAAATCGGCCACGCCAGGGCTCAGCCTTAGACGCCACACGCCCCACTAGTGGGTCAAATGCGCTCATCGGAATCTTCGAGTCGGCCATCGGCATTCCCAGGTATGTAGTGGGGAATGAGGCCAATCTGCAGTTTAGATTGTCCGCTATCCGCTGTTGTTCCTCCACGGGGAACCCTAGTATGATCACCTCGCTCTTGTCGAAGTTGATCTTTAGTCCCGACATCGCCTCAAAGCAAAGGAGTAGGAACTTAAGGTTTATAATGTCCATGTCCGACCCCTCCACCATGATCATGGTGTCGTCGGCATATTGGAGGTGTGTGACCCCTCCACCCGGGATGAGGTGACCAACAACCCCCGAGAGGTGACCAACCAGCCTAGCTTTATCCAGGATGCCTGCTAGCGCATCAACCGCTAGGTTGAATAGAAGAGGAGAGATCGGGTCCCCTTGTTTCACCCCTACCGAGGAGGAAAAGAAAGGGCCCACCTCGCCATTAATATTAATCGCCGTCTTTCCTGTTCGAACCAGCTGCATAATCCAGCTGCACCATCGGTCATCAAATCCTCGGCGCTGCAAGACCAACCGCAAGAAATTCCAATCCAGCCGATCATACGCTTTCTGGAAATCCAGCTTAAGAAAGACTCCCTTATGTCCGCGTACCCGGACCTCATGGACAATCTCATGGAAGGCCAGGATCCTGTCATGGATCCTTCGTCCCTTCAGAAATGCCGTCTGGAGGGGGTGGTCCAGTCGCTCAGCCACCGGGGCGAGCCTGGTCGCGCAGACTTTAGAGAAAATGCGCTCAAGGACGTTGATAACCGTGATGGGCCTGAAGTGCCTAATGTTCGTCGCCCCAACTATTTTGGGGATCAGGGTAATGACACCGTAGTTAATGCGTGACATGTCAAATGTTCCAATATAAAATTCATGGAACATTGGCATGATCACTGGTTTAAGGACGTTCCAGAATTTCTGGAAGAAGGCAACCGGCAGCCCGTCGGGGCCCGGAGCCGACCCCGCCTTCATAGAGTCGATCGCCCTACCCACCTCTTCCGGCGAGAATGGGGTAGTTAATTCCGCATTCTCAACGTCGGAAACCCTGTCCGCAGTTGTCCAAAAGTTTTCCGCCAACGAAACCCCACCACGGGGTTCCGCCGAGAAGAGTGGAGAGATTGTGGGTAGGGGAAGATAAATATGACATGTGGGCCCACGTGGTAAGTGGAAGTAGGGTGTGATCCTGGTCGGGATGGTTCTCTTCCTGGTGCGTCAAACAGCTACGGGGTCAGGATTGACCGGGATCTATAAGTATATGGTACTAATTTCAAGGATCAAGAGATGAAGGTTTGATTCAGACTTACCCTACGAATTTAAGGTTTAAAACGGACTTTTCTCTTTTCTCATTGTATTAGACATGTTTGAATTGTAACCCAATTGCTCCTCAAACATGTGATTACTAGACACTGCATCTTGTCCTTATGTATAAAAATGGTCAAGGCTAATAGACTATTACATGGCCAGTTTCATGCATGTAAAGCATTGTTCCACGCATATAAAGCATGTTGGCTATATACCTAGCTACCACCTTATCATACCATTGTAAATAAAACATTGTCTATTACAATTCATTACACATCATGATAATAGGCTAGTTTGTGATCTCTGCTAAGCATTGTTTGTTTATTAACTGTAATTGGTTCCAGTGAGATTGAGAAGGACTGGATAGGATTAAAGTTGATGTAAGCAGTATGTCTTATATGAAGTCCCGCAAAAGTATAGCACTCGTGCTTGGTGGCTAATTGTACAGAAAATTTAATTTCCTTCTATTCTCATACATATGTATTTTCTCATGTCTGCTATAGCAATTAGTTTTTCAAATTTATTTATTTAACACCGGTTCCTTGATGTGACTGACATGCTTATATGGTTCCTTTTTTATGTAAATGACGTCGAGTCCTCACTGTTAAGGAATTCCTTTTCTATTTTTATTTATGGTTCTACTTTTCTATTGAAGTTTTAGCTGCCACCTATTAGCCATGTTTCCACATGCATGTGAAGATAAATGTTATGCCAAATTCATCTATTGACATGCTTTTATTTTCACAACGCATCACACCTTGATGATTTCTTTCATTATCCGGATGATTTCTTCCATTGTTTGACATGGCATCACATCATGTTGATTTCTTTCATTACTTTATCATGTCCAATCAAGTATTACACGGAATAGGTTTTCAACACACACTTTTCAATGTAATTTCCATATAATACTACAAGAATGGAACATGACTTCAAGGCCCACGAGCCGAAGTAGCCCTTTGGCAAGCCATGTAAGGCTAAAAGAACGGAACATGATTTCAAGGCCCACAAGCCGAAATAGCCCTCAGTGTGATCCCAAAATGATGACCCAAAATCCACACCGGTGAAGGCCTTGGATATACCAGTAAATGTTTATGCAAGCATTCGTTGAATATTTTTTGTTATCAAACAATGTATTTAACAAAATCCAAATTTATGGCATCAAGGATCGTATCACAATAGCTCATGCTCGCCAAAGATGACATGACTCGTCTGCTATGTTGGAGCTAGCATAAATGTCTCCGATGGGTTATGATACATTGTCAACGCCAATGGCGTCCAAGTAGTAGCCACGACGACCGCCAGAAGGCGGTAACCCGGTAGCGGCACACCGCAGGGGATGTAGTATAGCACCACACCCACATGTCTTTTGCTGATGTTGTTATTTTGACCCTTTTTTACCCATTGAACGGATTTAACACTTTATGTGCAAAAGAAATAAGGGTATATCGTGGTAAATATTTGGAATTGTTCTATACAGTGTGCGGCTCTTGGCTGGATGTAAATTAATTTTTTTTAGGGAAAAATTAACTTTTTTTTGTTAGGGCATGAACTATGGTCGCATATGGATACTGTTGCCCCATGAGAAAAAGTAGCTTCATGTAGCTACATTGATTTTTTTTTCTCCCCAAAGCAAGCTGCCACTAGTGGGCCTCATCAAGGAATAGAAAATAGAGACTCCCCTACACATGCATGCCATACATCTCTACACTTCACTCCAATTTTTTCAGCTTTTTGCATCAGACCACACTTTCTCTCACCAAACACCCGCCTCCTGCAGAAGATCCCGCTACACCATCCGAGCCTATTTCTCCTGACATTCGATCCTACGTGGCCCGCGGGGCAGCACGCTTGGCTATGCATTGGCCATGTCCTTAGGGCATCTCCAAGGCTGACCCGCAAACCGCCCGCATCCGTCCGGACCGCGCTGTCCGGACCGCGTGAGCCATCCAACGCCAACCTGTATCGGTCCGCGAGGCGCTCCGGACGCGATTTCTCCCGCAAAACGGAGACAAACATGGGGGAGTTTTGCGGGAGTCCGGAGCGATTCCAAGCCCGCGTCTGACCGCCCTGGCCCACCAAAAACTCCTCCCCCACCCCTCCCGCGCTTTCCTTCCGATGGACGCGCCGCTTACCGCGCCACATTCATGCCGCCCCAGAGCACGCAGCTGCCGGCATTGATGCCGTGATGTGACCGAAGGGGAGGGAGGGCGGCGCTGACCGACGCGACCTCTCGGGAGCCGCCACTTCAATGCGGACGCAGGTTCCCGAGGAACCAACTCCGGCCGCAGCGCCGCATTGAAGCGGCTGACCGCTCCTTCGCTTGGCCTGGCCACGACTATTTAAGTCGCGCTTCGGCGCCGTCCACATCGCATCATCCTCCTCCTCCTCCTCGTCCTCCTCCCCTCCACACCCATCTCCTTCCACATCTCCGGCGATGGGCAAGTCCTGGGTGTCGGCGCCTGCAGGTGGTTCCGGGGCGGGATCTGGCGGCTCGTGGTGACGCCGCCATCGAACGCCGGGGCCGTCGTCCTCATCGGCTGGCGGCGACTTGACGCTGGCGGAGATCGTCATCTCCTCCGGCGACGAGGAGGACCAGCAGCCGCCGTCGTCGCAGTCCGCGCCGGCAGTGCCGGGCCAGGTCTACGCCGGCACCGACGCGGAGTTCGAGGAGCAGATGGAGCTGATGCTCCGTCGCTCCGTCGTCCACACCAACAGGCCGGCTCCGCCACCGGGGGCGCTCCTCCCCGTGAAGCCGGAGCCGGCATCCCCTCGACGCTCTCCGCCGCCGCGCAACCGCGGCGTCCAAATCGGACGCGCGTCAAGGAAGAGCGGGTCTCGCCGCCGCCCCGGCGCCTCAAGGAGGAGCGGCTCTTGCCGCTGCCCCGGCGCGTCGTCAAGGAGGAGCGCCGCCCCGACGCGTCATCAAGGAGGAGCGCCGCTCGCCGCCGCCCATGCCGATGGTGCGCGGTCGCATTCTGCACTACCTCGGCAGTGGCGGCTCCTCGTCGTTGTCCCAGAGTGCCATGACGGCGCATGAGTACGCCGACCGGGAGTAGCTCCGGCAGGACAGGCGCAACGCCGCGCGCCGGTCCAAGTACGCGTACTCGGGCGTCCTGCCGCCACACATCGCGGCGGACCCGGACCTGGCGTACGCCTGGGCCCTGGACCGCTTCATGACGATGTCGGAGACGCCCAAGCGCCGTCTCCGACGCCTCGACGGAGCGGTGGCCAGGTTCGGCGAGGAATGGTCCATCGCCGACCCCGACGCCGCCCCCTCCAACGACCGTCGCCCTCTCCCCTAGCCCACGTCCAAGGTGGCCGCGGCCGCACTGCGCACGGCGCAGGAGGAGGCGGAGAGGATCATCCGCGAGCGTCAGGCGGCCGCCGGGAAGCCCTGCCGTGACGCCACCACCTTCCGCCGCCCCAGGCCCGACGACGATGACTCCGACGCCGGGTCGGGCCACGATGACGGAGGAGGAGCCGCTGGCCAGCCTGGCATTGGCTACGAGGTCACCGTGAAGTATAGGATAGTTTAGGGTTTTATTTTTAGGTTTTTAGTTCACCGGTCGAAATATCGTCCGGTTTTATATACAAATTATTCTAGTTTCAATGAAATCCGCCGTGTTTTTATCAAAATTCGTCCGGTTTGATCGAATTTAGGTCGGTTGGTTCGACTTCTTGTTAAAATGTATGCGGCTAGCGTTGGATGGCGTCCTCCCGCATCCGTGTCCGCGGACTGGTCCCCTGCTCGTGGACGGATGTGGGAGGATTTTTGCGGGTTGCCGTTGGAGATGCCTTGGTTCCAAACTTTAAATTGGTTAAAGCCGTTCTACAAAGATAATGTTTAAGTTACCAGCTTACAGATACAGTCATGATCAATTGGCCACATATTTACAAACATTCATACCATTATTTGTCATTCTATTGTTTTTTTAGGGATTATAATTCTATTGTTAAACTAAGAATGGTGCGGCAACGCGAGCCAGTTAAAAGTTGCTCCAATTGTAAGTATGCAGAAACTAGTTGGGACACGAAGGTAAATTCAGTTGGGTACGACCTAGAGAGCGACCGGTCAAGCGTGGGCGCACCACCGGCCGGCACGATGGATCGGCGTCGACATCCATCCACCCGGCCGTGACACACCCGCTGATGCATGCATGTGCGACAACCACTCCCAAAGCCCCTATCGTGCCTGCCGTGTGAAAAACGACAAAACTGACCCTTTGGCCAAAGTTCAGCACAAAATGACCCTGTTTTCAAAATATTTTATAAAATGGCCCTACCCGCATGACGCCCGCGCCCGGGGCGCCATGCTAGATTACATAACGCCCCGGTCAAGGGCGGCATAGTCGTCAGCGCTGACTGCCACGTCAGCCTGGCCTTCGACGCATGACGCCGCGGACCAGGGCGCCATGGTCTGTAGTACGACGCCTCGGCCTGGGGCGCCATACCCCTTCACACATGGCCCGCCCGCTCCTTCTCCTCTCTGCTTCGTTCTTTCTCCTCTCTTTCTCCTCTCTGTTTCTTTCCCCACCATGGCGCCCCTCATTTCGCCCCTCCCTCTCCCCACTCAAGTGTTGCGGATCTGAGCCGAAGATCGATGGATCCGGTTGTCCTTCGAATCCCCAAGGTATTCTCCTCCCTTTCCCCTCTTTCTATTGGTTGAAATCTCCGCATTTGATTGATTTGGGTGAAACCCTAGTTCATCCTTTTGTTGATATCATCATTGGATTTTGGTGTGATAGTGTTAGGGATTAGTGTGATTTAGGATATGTATGGCTTAGGATATGTATGATTTAGTGATTTAGGATTTTTATGGAAGTGCTATGAATTTGGTTAGGATATGTACGCACATATATGGTGTATGGAAGAATTAGTGTAAAATTAGAAAGGCGGATGGATGGATATTTGCAAATATATGGTGTATGATATTGTAGAAAATTATATGCACATATATGGTGTATGGAAGAATTAGTGTAGAAATTTTGCACATGTATGTATGTTTTTGCACTAGTGCGGATATTTGCAAATGACAACGGGGCTTACCATATACATTTGTAATTTGCAGGATGGCTTCTCTTATCCATCCATCGTACGATCAATTGCATCGTGGACGGTTCATGGCAGATGAAGGAAGGGTTTTTGATCAGCTTCACCTGAGGTCCGGTTCGGTTCATGACAAGATAGAGTATGACGAGCGATACACGGAGTATATCCGGAAGACCGGGCTTCTCCCTTTCATCTCACTCGTGTCTCGTTCGATGCCGAAGATGAACCCTTGTGCGATCACGGCACTCGTTGACCGATGGCGCCCTGAGACACATACTTTTCACTTCTATGCTGGGGAGATGACGGTCACTTTGCAGGATATTTCTCTGATCACTGGACTTCCCATAAAAGGAGAGCCTATTTGTTTTAGCACAGATTCTGATGGATGGCGTGAGATTATGGTTGGACTCATAGGGAGGGAGCCAGGGGTGCAAGGGAAGTCCGCCGGTGCAAGTTATCATTGGATTGCTGACAACTTTGGGGTTTGCCCGGTTGATGCGGACGATGAAACAGTGCAGCAGTATACCAGGGCATACTTGTGGTATGTAGTCAGCCGGACTCTTTTCTCTGACGGCACTGGCGTGAACGCTTCCTTTATGTGGCTTAAGCTGTTTGCTGGGTGGGAGCATGGACTCAGTTGGGGTACGGCGGCGCTGGCTTATTTGTATCGTCAGGTAAGTAGTTTTGCTTGTAATAGTGTGTTCACAATGTAGAAATTTTCTGTAGTTTGTAATGACATATTTCTTGTTTGTGTGTAGCTGGACGAGGCGTGCCGTAGGGGCGCGAATCCAAGAAACGTCGCAGAGTCAAAGGAAGCCAACATCGGTGGTCCGATGCTTCTTTTATCGATTTGGAGTTGGGAGCACTTGCCAGTGGGGCGGCCGACACCAAAGGGTTACGAGCCGTGGGATGATCATGATGACCCGGACCGTATGCCTACATGGGCGTATAAGTGGGACAAGGTTGAAGGTTTTCTTGGCAATTCAAAGACCATGTATTTGCACTACTGCAACGAGCTCGACATCATGACCCGGGAGCAGGTTATCTTAGTAGCTTGTTGCCTTTATTGTCTCTTTGGTTTTCCAAAAATCATACTAACAATGTAGTTTTTTCTTAATCTTTGCTTATAGGTGACCTGGGAACCGTACGGAACGGCGGGCAATATTGGTAGGGGAGCAGGTTATATTACTTTCACACTTAACCCAAAGTGTCTACAGGAAGCACACCTATGGCGGATGCGTTGCCCGTTGATTTGTTACTATGCTGTTGAGTTTTATCAGCCACAACGAGTTATGACACAATTTGGCTTATTTCAAGAGACCCCGCCGAAGTACAAGGACACTTCGCTACAATTGCATAGGTAAGTGCTTAGCACTTCAAATGCTTTTTCCATTGTTTTCAAGATAGTAACGAAAATGCATTTTTCAAATGCTATACAGTCTCGATAAGATGAAGCAGAAGAGTATAAAAAAATGGGATCGAGAGCATGACATGTATATCCAGGAGTTCAAGCACAAGCTCAATAAGATTGAGCTTTCATTGCGTGAACCCACTTCTAAGCCTCCACCACGGCCATTTGATACGGAAGCATTCAACTGTTATCTCGTGTGGTTTCGTTCCGTTGCACGCACTCAATTTAACACACCCGCATTTCAACCAGGGGACATATTACATGAACCCAATCCAGGTTTTGATCGGATGGCCAATATGGAGTACAACAGGCTTATTAGAGATGGTAGACGGTTTGAATCGGCGCCACCTATCCGCTTTGTGGTAAGTTACCGTTATCTCTACGTGCTTGCCTACATTGTGCCAAAATGATTTGTCCTATCGTGTGCAACAGGAAAACGAGCTCTCGAAGCATGTCAACGACGCCGGCGAGGCACTCAAGTACCCTCCAGGTGAAGAGTTGTACAACAAGCTTAAAGCTTTTGTTGAGGTATGACGTTTGATAATTTTCTTTCCATACACATTTGTTAATCTTTATATCTCCTAACGTTGATATGTCTATTTCACAGCGGAGCAAGTCTTGGGCACGTGGCCTGGGTGCTCTACTAGGCTTCCGCTCCACCGATGTCGCCCTGCCTACTACGTCGAGGTCGAGATCATCATCAAGCGGCAGACAGCACCCACTCGACGACTCGGTTGATGGCGAGGGGGAGGAAGGCGGGGGGGGGAGGAGGGCGAGGCACAGACGCATGATGAGATTAACACCTCGCAGATGCCCGATGCACCTCAGCCTAGTCAAAGGCGTGGCAAGTATACTCCGCACAAATACGCAAGGAAGGCACGTAAGGACAGCTTTGTTATGTGAACTTGATGCATTTGCGGTGAACTATGTCAACTTTGTTATGTTTCTCTCCAATTAACTGGTATTGAAATCTCCAGCACCATCAAAGCATCAGCAAAACAGCAGCAGCATAATCTGTAGCAAAACAGCAGTGCCAGCATGACGCCCCAGACCAGGGCGCCATGCTAGTTCACAGCATGACGCCTCAGTCCAGGGCGCCATGACAGCCAGCATGACGCCCCAGTCCAGGGCGCCATGGCAGCGCCAGCATGACGCCCCAGGCCAGGGCGCCATGTGATGCAGAAACGGCTAAGTCCCACAAATGTTGGCTACTGATGTTCAGGGCGCCATGGTATTTAAATCTAGGCGCCATATATGACGCCCCAGGGTAGGGCGCTATGCTTTACAACATGGCGCCCCAGGGTAGGGCATCATGGTCATGAAGATGGTTTTTTTTAACTCCACCATCACCACCACGTCCTTGACGACCACCACCATCTCCGCGACCACGTCCTCGAGCACCATCACCACCGCCATCACCACCACGTCCTCGACGACCACCACCATCTCCGCGACCACGTCCTCGAGCACCACCGCCATCACCACCACGTCCTCGACGACCACCACCATCTCCGCGACCACGTCCTCGAGCACCACCGCCATCACCACCACGTCCTCGACGACCACCACCATCTCCGCGACCACGTCCTCGAGCACCACCGCCATCACCACCACGTCCTCGACGACCACCACCACCACCTCGACCAACACCACCATCACCACCACGTCCTCGACGACCACCACCATCACCTCGACCAACACCACCATCACCTCCATCACCATCTCGTTTTGATCTCTTTGTTTTGCTATAACCTCTATTATTGTGCCCCTCGTTGTTACATTCACCGCAACGGCTGATATCACGAGGCTCCATGAAATGTTGGTTCCCCCATTCCTTACGGAATCCACCACCCCAATCATCCATATCACCCAAGAAACGCTTTGTCTTCCGTCTTCCATGTGTGAGCACCTTCATTTCCAAATCGGGGTATAGTGGGGGTCCGTGATATTCCGGCCATTTAGATTGGTTTAGATAGGGATGAAATCTCGCAGCCCATGTATTTTTGACCGCATCGATCGAATACTCTTCCAACCTTACATTGTTGGTCATATTGACACTCACATTTCTAGTGCGGGATGCAGCCATCAAGTGCGAGCATGGGAGATGATACAACGTAGGCCTCTCGCATGAGCACGCGCCCTTCTTAAGATAAACCTTGAAAGAGCCACCTCCATATGGCACACCGTCACGCGACATTCCACCGTGCTCATCAACTTGGTAAATCATTTCTATGTTATCAAAGGACTGGAGTTTGTGTGAATCCGCCTTCCTTGCTTGGTATTCCATCCAATCGTCGACCTTTGGTGGATACTTGTACATCTTTTTCAGCTTGTTTTTCCCGGATAGCAACTTGGCTGTTTCCTCACTATATTTCTGAAAATAGACATTCAACTTCTGGAATGTGTACTCTACTATTGCTGTCACCGGCAATGCACGGATACCCTTTAGCACCATGTTGAAACATTCAGCCATGTTGTTTGTCATGTCACCGTACCTCACTCCGTCGTTGTCGAAAGCCCGTGCCCACTTTCCTTTATCGGTAAGGTTCCTATTTAGGAAATCTTTGCCACCATTGTTTGCTTTGGCATACACTTTGTCCCACAATTTCTCGAAATGTCTAGTGGTGAATGCGAGACAACAATCATGGAGAAGGTCAGCCAACTCTTTGTCTCCACATGCCCGGTAAAAGTTAGACACGAAATGCCTCATGCACCACCTATGGTGCACACGAGGATGTCCTGGAATGTCAATCTCCACTGCATTGAGTATCCCTTGATGGCGGTCCGAGATGATGCAAACCTCTCTTTGAGGTCCAATTACCTTGGTCCTCACTAGACTAAGAAACCACTCCCGGTTGTCATTGTTCTCCGCCGACACCAAAGCGAAAGCCAATGGAACCAATTTATCACCACCATCATTAGCAACGGCGATCAACAATGTGCCCTTGAACTGGCCGGTCAGAAATGTGCCATCCACGGACATAACCGGCCTACAATGCTTGAAGGCCCTAATGCATGGCTCAAAAGTCCAGAATGCACGTCCAAATATTCGAACGGGTGCATCGTTGTATATCCTTGTTCTCACGCCATCTGGCTCCACCACATAGTACATGCCCGGATTTTCTGCCGCCATTGCTTTCAACACCATTGCGAGGCGGTTGTATGATTCTTCCCAACCACCATACAATATCTCAAAGGCGGCTTGCTTGGCCTTCCATGCCTTCCCGTACTTCACCGTGTACCCAAAAACCTCCTTCACCATCTCCATCAACGCCCTAATGGGATATGTCGGGAGTATCTTTATGGAGGGTGAAAATCAATATGCAATGAATTTGGAGGTCAATTGACGGTGATCATCCTTTACATTAGCCTCATCAATATCCTTGCCACTACATCGGTGGTGAAACACGGAACTTGTAATCTTCCATTGAGGCCCGCCTTTCACACATCTTGCACGGATAACCCAAGGGCAATGATTCTTGTGTTCCTCACATTTGACCACATAACGCAATTTGGAGTTTGACTTGGCCACAACGAATGGTCGATGAAACTTAACCGCGTAGTCCTTGACCCATATTTGAAGTTCTACCAAGCTTTCAAAGATTGTTCCTTCACTAACACCATACACACTTGCCACCGTATCTCGCTTTGAAGTTAACCTTGGTGCAAGAATTTTACTTGTGCCACCATCAACAATCGCCTTATCGGCTAGGCTTACATCACGGAACAATGATGTCTTGTGATCCCGGCCTATTACCTTCTTGAAAGCATTGGCTTCTCTAGCCGTCAAACCATCCTCATCTATTTCTTCATCCGGGCCTTTGTCCTCCGAGTCCCCCGCATAGGACCTATTGTATGGAATGTCATGGTCCATGTCCTCTTCCATGCAATTTGCCTCCACATCGCCAACATAATGGTCACGAAGATAAGCCTCCGATTCATCACCCTCAAAGTCATCACCATCCATGTGCAAGTCTTCATTATCAACTTGGTCATTCCCGACGGGGCTCAAAGGTTGGGTCATTGGAGGTTGGCTCATTGTTGTGTCATACACATCCGGATTAACATGTTGTGAATCTCGAACCGGGATTCTAACATCACATGAAGATGCACACCGATTCAAATCAATGTGCAACCGAGCACGAACAACCTTTGTGGCAAATAACTCAAATGATTTATCTTGTGAGGCCAACACACTCTCCTTATATGCTTCCCAATGAAACTCGGAGTCAAGAGACATTATCTTCCAACGAATATGTTGCCCATACCCAACATTATACCTTCCGATTAAGTCTACTCCATCGCTTTCTTCCATCCAATTCAACCTTCTTCGAAGATCAACCACAACCTCCTCAAGGCTAGGACTTGTGGGAAACACCATCACTACCGGCTTCTTCTTCGGGTCACCATACTCCGTGTCTCCCTTCTCAAAGGAGACAAAGTCCACATGATGCACATTCACGATCCTCGCCATCTACAATCATAAACACCAAAATGCATCAACAAAAATAGCAAAATTAGATGACCTAGGGTTTCCCCAAATCACCACAATGCGGAGATTTCAACCAACAAAAAGAGGAGGAATGAGGGAGAATACCTAGAGGGGTCGAAGGGGAGGATAAATCACCGATTTGGAGCTCCGATCCATGAAATTTTGTGGGCATTAGGGAGGGGCATTAGTGGGGCGGCCGGGGTGGAGAAGGGGAAAAGAGAGGCTTTGTGGTGGGAAAACAGAGGGGTACTTTGTTTTTGTTGACGCAAGGGGCATGGCGCCCTGGGCAGGGGCGTCATGATGCTGAGCATGGCGCCCTGGACGGGGGCGCCATGGTGCCATGCCCTGCCAACGTGGCAAGTCATCGGCGACCAGTACGACGCCCTTGACCAGGGCGTTATGTAATCTAGCATGGCGCCCCGGGCGCGGGCGTCATGCGGGTAGGGCCATTTTATGAAATATTTTGAAAACAGGGTCATTTTGTGCTGAACTTTGGCCAAAGGGCCAGTTTTGTCGTTTTTCACGCCTGCCGCGCCCACACGATGGGTCGACATCGGATAGCATCGTACGTCTGCACGTACGTGGCAGGAGGACACCGGTGTGGCTGTGTGGGACGATGAGGATCGGGCTCTGCGGCCCTTCTTTCGCCCGACACTCCACGTTCTCTCCCACGATACGGCCGTGTGGGCAGTCTTTGCTTATCTAATGTTCTCTTCATCTCGCTCCCTGCCTTAATTAAATCTGGGACCCCGCGTGTGTTCCTACATTACGCCCACGTTTTCCCTTCATGGTTTCGCTAGGTCGTACGCAGGCAAGGCAAGCACGTGCCAAACCGTCCAGAAGCTAGTGTCGTTTTTACCAGTCTTCGTGTGCTAGTACTGCTGCTCGTGATCATGTTTCTTGTCACGTGCGTTACGTCAATCTTGTGGTGATGGTATTTGCCACTTCCGGGAACGCCACAAGATAGAAGAGTTGTGGAATTGTCACAAGTACTTTGCACCGTACCCAGACCATTTTTGTAGACCCCAGTTGTTCCTCTTTTTTTGAACCACAAACCATAGAACAATAGTTCTACGATAATTTCATTAAAAATAAATATTTACATACAAAGTATAAACATCACAAAAACCACACCCTCTAACCAATTCCCGCTCTAGAAAAATTCATGGTATAACTAAGTTAAGTGAGTGTCAATCCACTCCTTGAAGGCCTCTCTATGCTTTACTTTTGTTCTGTGAAGAATCAACATAAGATCATTCCTGAGCAAGGTCCTTCATGACTGTATAGAGGGGTTTTTAGCTTGGAACAGCTTCGAGTTTCTCTACATCCAGATGTGCTAGCATCCCATTATGACAATGTTCATTGAGAAATGAGATGAAATAGATTCAGCCATGATAATTATTTCATCCAGCACATTGATTTCCCTTTTTCTGCCTTGAGTAATAGAATCCCAGCAATTTAGAGCAAAAGGGCGGTCCCAGAAAAGATGAAGAGCTGTTTCTTCAGAAGAGCTATTGCAGAGCTCACATTTGTAGTTGGACAGAAAGAAGTTTTTTCTGTGAAGGAGGTTTTTGACATTCACTCTGTCATGAAGAAGAAGCCAAATGAAAATTTTGTACCTCAACATTGCAGCACATTTCCAAATTTTACCAAAAACTGAGGGAGCTTTCTCTTGCTTTTGCAACTGATGGTACATCTTGATAGAGGAGTATTCTAGGTTTTGCCATGGATAGCACCATCTGTCGGAGGCATTTGTCAAAGCAGTATTTTGAATAATGGTGGTCAACTGCTGAAATTGCTCATGGGCCTGAACAGAGGGGGGGGTGAAATTGTACAATTGGGTCTTCTATCATAACCAGGCTTTTGACAGAAATGAACTCATTTTTACTGAAAGAGAAAAGCTCAGGGAATCTTGACTTGAGAGTGCCATTAAGCCAGTTATCCTGCCATAGCATGACTGTATCTCCAGAGCCAACTTTGGGAACAACAACTTCTTTGAATTCAGGCAACAACTTAATAATGCTTTTCCACCAGAATGAACCCTGTGGTGTGGAATTCATGATTTTATTAGGATAATAAGTTTCCCAGATTAGGTTTACCCAAGGAACATCATGTTGATTGAGAAATTTGTGGAGATATTTCATGAGCAAGCATTTATTGTGAGTTACAATATCAAGCACACCCAGGCCCCCTTTGTCTTTGGGCTGACTGACTTTATCCCATGCTATAAGTGCAGTTCCCTTATCTTCCATCCCATATTTTCTCCAAAAAAAGTGCCTAAGAAATTTCTTAATATGCTCCATCACCCCAACTGGCAAGGTAAGAGTGCACATGAAGAATATGGGCAGGCTATAGAGGACAGATTTAACCAAAACCATCTTATCTCTATATGACAGCAGAGATGAGCAGCCTGCTAATCTTCTTTCAATTCTTTTCATGATAGGCATGAAATCTTCAATTCTTGGCTTTGAGAGACAGAGAGGTAACCCAGATAAGTGAATGGGAAAGAGCCCACTTTACACCCCATTACTTGCGCCAGAAGATTCATTTTATCTGTTGCGGTGTTGATAGGCACCATGACAGATTTTTCATAATTGACTCTCTCTTTTTTGTGTGTCCGCTGGATTGCAGTTCACTTCGTTGGCTGCCACGTTTTTGTGTGTTGCTCCTGTTTTATTTTGCTTCATACAGCAGACCACTAGTGATTGGTAGTGTCTTTTTAGATGACCCTTCGCAAAACTTAATCCACGCACTGATCCCTTTGAAATCTGACCCTGAATCAGTCTTGGCACCTTTGAGCGTGTTTTGGCGCTTCTGAGAGGGAGTCAACACCTA
Source organism: Elymus sibiricus (assembly GCA_039707655.1). NCBI lineage: Eukaryota > Viridiplantae > Streptophyta > Magnoliopsida > Poales > Poaceae > Elymus > Elymus sibiricus. The sequence goes on along the minus strand of CM077664.1, from coordinate 120,326,591 downwards.
TCTCTTTTGAGTGTCCAACATACACTGTTTTTAACACAGTACACACGCAGACGCTCATACATACACATACACTCATTCCTATGAACGCACACATGCACACTCTATCTCTATGAGCACCTCCGAGAGACTGAGCCGGCACATCATCTTCAGATTGACGAAGTCGTCACAGACGCCTTCGTAGTCGACGGGAACGTCCCGTCCCACTGAATGGGTAGGGGATACTGTAGGGGAACGCAGTAGAAAACAAAAAATTTCCGACCTACGTACCAGCCCAGGATCACTATGGAGACTGCATACAAGGTTTGATCTTTTTCGTTACCGACTCGTAGCGCAGCGGAAGTAGAGTCGATGACGAACGGCGGTGCAGATCCCCGCAGCTAGGATTTACAACCTCCCAACCGCGAGGATGTACTCCCACGTCAGCTCACCGGACGGATCTCCGGGCAGCCCTTCGGGAGGCATCGGGACAGTCCCTCGGATAGTCCCACCGGACGGATCCTCGGACAGCCCTTCGGGAGGCCCCTGGACAGTCCCTCGGATAGTCCCACCGGACGGATCCTCGGACAGCCCTCCGGGAGGCCTCTGGACAGTCCTTCGGATAGTCCCACCGGACGGATCCTCGGACAGCCCTCCGGGAGGCCTCACGGACAGCCCTTCGGGCGGGTCACTCGGACAGCCCTTCGGGAGGACACCCGAAACTCAAACTGTAACTCGGACAGCCCTTCGGGAGGCACTCTCGAACTAAGACCGAAACTACGATCTCTCTACAGAGTTGCACACATACGGTGTCATCTATCCGGCAGGGCTTCGCCGTCCAGAACTAGTTCCCACCGGAACCCAGACAGCCTTTCGGCTCTACGAAACTATTTCGCTGGGAGGGAGAGAGAAGCCAGAAATGTCATGGCATGTGTATGTGAGAGCAAGGATCAAGCATATGGGGCTGCCTCCTCCCCTCTATTTATAGGAAAAACAAGGGGTAGGATGGGCATATCCAAAATGCCATGTCATCCCAAAATATCTTGGGAAGATATTTGTGGAAAGCCAACTTCCAACCATATCCATAAATCTGATTTCACTATTCACGACGACATTTTTCAGCGTCCGGTCGAACTGAAAATATTTATGTGGGCTTAGAACAATTCCAGTACCCACTAAAATAAGTTTCAATGCGATCCGGAACAATTCCGGTTTAGTGATTTTCATCTGCGAAAAGCATCTGAAGCGGTTCCGGCAGCTCCGGAACATTTCCGGTTTTCATCCCGGAAAATTCCAGAAAGTTTCCAGAACGATTCTGGCACCCTCCAAGAATTATCAGGCATGTGCCGAAACCAATCTGACTTTATGGTATCCTCTGAAACAACTTTTCAGTTTTACCGAAACTATTCCGATATCCTCTCCGGAACGTTTCCGTTTCGTCCGAAACTTTTTCGGTGAATTTCTCTCAGACTCCCCGTCTAGTATTCAGCAGATAGATGACCCTTAAGCGTGTGACCCTATAGGTTCGGTGAAGTATAGACATGACCCGGAACACTTTCCGATCAATGATCAACATCGGAGCCGTGGACACCCATATTGATCCCTATACCCACACGAATGAATATTCGAGTGAACCTCCAGTTGCCGTGTGCTATTCCTGTTGCTTCGCGATATGTTACAAATACCCGAGGTGAGACATGTAGGCATCCCCGTGGATCAACAACTTGTCCACTATGCCAGTTACCTCGTTACCGGTATTGTTCTCTTTTCTCGTTCCCGTGTTCCGGCATCCCTGTGATCAAATCACCCTGTGTCTGGCCAGACGATGATGGATACCGTAACACCGAGAGGGCCCAGAGATATCTCTCCATCGTCGGAGGAGCAAATCCCAATCTTGAGCTATCAAGTTACTTGACATACTTTTCCATGAACCCGTAAGCCGCCGTAATAGCCACCCATTTACGGATGACGTTTAACAAACCCCAAAGTTCATGAAGCAAGCATGAAGAAACTCGACACTCTCATGGTCTAAGGAATTATGCAAACATTAACTTCTCTGTGTTATTAACCATAAACTTATGACGAATGTATCTCATAGCATAACATCAATTCGGGTCGATTCAACACAAGTGTTCTACCAACATTGCGCCCTCAAAATTGCCGGCATAGCCATGCCCATGATCAGGAAAACAGGATCATCATGCAATACTTGAGACAGTCATAGAGGCTTGACTAGGAATACATTTTACCGTTTATTATCCCACACGTGCATATGAGTCTTCCTCCGAGCCTCGTGGTTATTGCAGACTCGAGAACCATAGCAGTTATAGCATGGAACATAAACCTAATTATGAACATGGAGATAATCAATAACATTTATTATTGCCTCTAGGGCATATCTCCTACAGACTCCCACTTGCACTAGAGTCAATAATCTAGTCAATGCTAATGCACTTTACACCTATGGCATACTGGTGTAAAATATGCTTCGCATGTGGTATAGCCTGATGTCCAACGGATCTGACGACTTCAGCTCCGTGTGTAACTTTGCATATCCTCGCATTTTCACGCTTTCACAAAATTCATATTTTGTGTGGACTTGGCTTTGCATATGTGTGAATCATTGGTCGAAACCTGATTCCTCAGACTGAGCTATGGAGCAACTATCTGCTATAGTGTCCCATAGACCAAAGCCTTCTTGGAACCATACTAAGTTCATGAATGAACTATATGATTCAACAACTTCTTTGTCGCTTCTCAAGCGTCAACATACTTAGCCTTTGTTATAGAATTCGCCACAGTATCTTGTTTGGAACAATTTCCAACTACCGTGCCACCATACTGTGTATCACACAAAACCCTCAATTTAAATCGAAAATCGCATGGAGCATTGATGAAGACTGTATCTATGTAACCTTTTACAACGAACTCTTCATGATCTCCGTTTGCGAGAAAACATGTCATCAGTACTGCTCTAGTACTCAATGACATCTTTCACTGTTGTCCCATGATCAGTACTTTGATCACTATGGTATCTATACTCGCAACAACTTTGGAGTATTGGACATATCTGGTTGGTTTTACATACCATGGAATACATGATTAATCCAAACACAAGAGTGTGTGGAATCTCCATCATGTATTTTACTCATCAGTGTTTTGGGACACCGAGTCTTGCAAAAACTCTTTCCATGTGACTTCGGCAAGAATCACTCCTTGGCGTTTTAAATGCTAAAAAGTTTTAGTATCTTGTCAATATGTATTCATTGCTTAGCCCCATTTAGGTAAATCTATCTCCATAGATCATCATGCCTAATATTGAGGCCATTTTAGCCTAAGCACTTCATCGAAAAACTATTTTCAAATGAAGTCCTAATTCGTGTCAAGAAATTTATTTCCAATTAACAATGTGTCAAGTACACACGGTTTTTAGAAATATTATTATGCTCCCACTTACTTTCTTGAATCACAAGCATCTTCGATACCCATTTGATGAAGTCAAACTCTTTTGACCATTTCATCAAAAACGAAGATTCCAACTCCACTTTGCTCTCTTCTGTCCATCGCTGGAACTCTGAAGTTTGCATACTTACTAGCATCCTCTGGATCGACAAATTACTTTGGACTGTATCACATATAAGTCCTAGGTTTCATTTCCATCAGATGGAAGTCCCTTTGTCATCCATGTTTCATATCTCATGATTGAAATATGTATTAATTGCTAGTTCAACCCGAACCGACTTCAAGCATCGCTACGGTGAAACAACCTCATCGCAGTCAACTCCTTGAACTTGTTATTTCAACAAGTCGAGCTTTATGGATAAAACATTTTTATCCGTATCAGTTTTTAGTTCCATAAATATTCGTTTAGACTCTAAGTCTTCCGAAAGGTGTATCAAGGTTTTAATCTTGAAACATTTATATGGAAACTATCTCGGATTGTATTGGCATTTAGCCAATTCCGGAGTCAGGGCCCATCAACGCTTCCTTGTGTATCGTAGGTATACTGTTGTCCAACAACAATATCTCGTTTGCGCACCTGAGAGGTTTGCACGAGCCTTGCCTACGGGGTTCAGCTGCAAGTTCGACTGAAGTCCATACATTTTATTGTAGAGACTTCCGTATCAGTCGTAGTAGGAAACTCTGGAATCACTTCCAAGGTTTCTTTCCTTTGATCTGATGACGAAGATACTGGTTATCTCGTCGAGTTGCACTGTCCTCCCACTCACCTTTTGTAAGAACTATTCTCTTTAAAAGCATACCGTTTTGTGGCAAACCTATTTGCCTCGGTATAGTGAGGGAGGAATACCCCATTACTTGGGATAACCTACAAAGTAGCACTTGTCTGATTTGGAATAGGTTTGTAACCTTTTACACAAGCCCCATATTCCAAATGTTAAGAAAAGATATAACATGGTTGGGCGTACCATACCATGGCGTCATTTCAACAAACCCGATGGAGCTCTTTTCAGTGTAAAAGCCATAGTCACTAAAGCATCACTTTAAAAGGGATAATGGCAATTTTATTTATGTCATCTTTGATCTTACCATGTCATAAATGGTTCGATTACATCTTCACGGACTTTCCACTTACAGTGGTGTTCTGGGAGGTGTAAGTTATGAAACTCTTTTCACAACTCATCAGACATTCGCTAAACTTGTAACTCAAATATTCCTTTCTGCAATCAAATTGCTGAAACATAATTTTCTTGTTACAATAACTTCTACTTCATTTTTGAAAACCTTATGAATGAATTCAAAAGATCTAGACTTACGTCTCATCAAGTAAATATCCATATATCCACTTGAGTCATTTCTGAAGATAGATAAATCCACTACTTGCAACAACATTTATTGGACTTCACACATCATAATGTATGATCACCAATATGTTCTTTGCTCGTTCCTTATGGCCTGTGAACGGTATTTCAGTCACTTCACTTTTCAGAGGAAAGTTGCAAGTGTCAGATGATTCAAAATCAAACGACTTCAAAATCCATCATAATGGAATTTCCATGCGGGTTTCTCCAATGTGACCAAATGCAGTGCCACACTTGTGTGGTATTCTTTTAGTCTTGCGACATTTAGCGTCAGTGTTATGGATGTATCATATTACCATCAATATTCATAGCATACATCCCATCCTGTATGGAAGCATGGCCCTTCATGTTATTCATAACACCGAACATCAAAAGTTCTCTTATGAATAACCTTCTTGCAAAATACCTTATGCAAAAGGGCTAGAGTGTATGAAACTCTAAATGAATTATGAAAGTAAATACAGAGGTAATGTATTATTATCAATATTCATAACATACATTCATTCATAATGAAAGTATGGCCCTTATGTTATTCATAACATCGAACATCAAAAGTTCTCTTATGAATAACCTTCTTGCAAGATACTTTATGCAATGGGCTAGAGTGTAAAACTCTAAAATGAATTATGAAAGTAAATACATAGGGAATACACTAATGGAAGGTATAGTAACATTTACTATGTTCCCTGTGTGTATCTAAACCTCATTCCTGGCTAGTCTTTTAGGCCGTAGTAGTTCTTACATCGAGTTGCAACAGAGTGCAATCGAGCGGGTATCTTTGTGATTAACTCACAATACCCAAGAATTAGTGATTAACATATTTAACCATAATTCCTAAGAACTATATCTTTGACCAGCCTTCTATACAACAAAAACTTGTATGACATTCATACATGAGCTGGATATCCCAGTCTTCTTTCCTTTTGCCTTTATACTTCTAACAGTTTAACTTTTAGTATTTCTCCTACTCTCAGAAGAAGCATCCAACTTAAGAGTGGCGTTAGCCCCGGACTTCCTAGGCGTGAAAGTCTTACTAACACCCTTCGGACACTTCCTTTCTTTTTAAGTTGTTGTTTTATTCACCTTTCATCATATGACAGGCGTTCTCCTGGATCCCCTCTTATCAGTCTAATGCATAGTAAACTCCTTTACTAACAGTTTGCAAACAAACATTGCTTTGGATATCTCATATCTTTTAGCCTTTGTCTGTCTCTGAAAATAATTTTCAGATAACATGAATATTACATAACTATCCAAACTTTCGAAGTTCGGGTCTCATGGAAGCAAACGTATTGCACTTTGACTGAAACAGAATTCTAGCTTTTGGATCGAAGGATGAGTGTCACATGATCCATAGCATTAGCGGGAGAATACCGAAAGTATGCGATAGGACAAAGTCCTTCTCGGCACTCTTGAGGACAATCCTCACATTACGTTACCAACCGTAAAGTTTTAACCAGATATTTAACAGCTATTCAATATTAATACGGAAGGTGGAAAACGCGAGCCATTCTTCTACAACTATTATGCAAAACACACTTAGACAGTGTTCAAAATTAATTGCACCGAGAATTAAACAAGTTAATTCTTCAGTGCGCTCCCACTCAAATCAATATCTCTCATAATTGATTGTGAGTGATTCAAGATCCGCATTTCAATTCGACGCCATTGACGGGTTCATCACTGATGACGTGAATTTCAATTGGTAGGCCAACTTGCCAATCACATCTCTATGTGACTCTTATTCATCTTTCGATGCGTGTGTTCCGAGCTCATGACTCTCATGCCTGAACGTCAAGACAACCAAGTGATCTCGCTGCGAGGTCTGACCTCACCCGCCTCACACATCCCTAATCGTTCGTACTCATGTGTACATGTCGTACCCCGAAAAGTTAGGTGCCGTGACGGTGCTACACTTGGGAGAACACTAACTACTTGATATTTTTGTGAGAGATCACCCTAATAAAAAGCGACTACCGCGCAATCAAGAAGGGTGCATCATAAGGGATAAACATCTCAGGCAATTCATAATAGCATGATATGGTATAGCCCTTTCTGACGGAGAAGTCTTTCATTTCTTCGTCTTCGGCATTCGCGTCGGTGTTCACCTTCGCGAAGATTGCCACCACCTTGTCGATGCACCAAATAATATTGCTATCTCTATAGCTAATAAAATAAGTGCATTACATAAGGTTGACACGCAGGTCATTAAAGTGCAATCATATGGCTCCAGCCATCATGCCGAATCATGACACGCAAGTCATGTTAATTTTACATCATATAGTCATCTCATACATAATCAAATTAATATGAGCACTGCTATACCACATCATATGCACATGCAAACCATCCTGCAAAACCAAGTTAGACGCCTCTAATCGGTTCATGCAAAATTTTATTTTACGTGGCTTCTAAGGTTTCGAAACAAACCGAAGCTACCAACGTCCATCATCAAGCATGATAATCCAAGTCGCTAGATTAACATTGCGGGGTGTATGAAACACGAGATAATAAAATCTCGAGCCCCATACTAAACTTCGTCATACGCGTGACCCCCGTGCAGATCATATCTGCATTGCCCTTTCGTCTGCGAAATTTCATCTTTCTTTTTAACTACGGTGGAATTCAATGAACTGTTAGCACTTCGTTGATCAATCAGGATCGCGGATTGCCAGAACATTGAAACTCCACCATACTGTTATCAAGATCAGAAATATGCAAATTCCAGGGAAGCAACAAGAACATCGGGCAACAGATTTCATCTGCTACCCGCACAAATAATTTTCAGTAATAGAACTCATCTACTACCTAATTATATTGTGCAATACCCATACATCTCTATGTATTCTAGATCGCAACCTGCATCTACGCATAGCACGGCTCTTGATGCCACTGTTGGGTAACGCAGCAGAAAACAAAAATTTTCCGACCTACGTACCAGCCCAGGATCACTATGGAGACTGCATACAAGGTTTGATCTTTTTCGTTACCGACTCGTAGCGCAGCGGAAGTAGAGTCGATGACGAACGGCGGTGCAGATCCCCGCAGCTAGGATTTACAACCTCCCAACCGCGAGGATGTACTCCCACGTCAGCTCACCGGACGGATCTCCGGGCAGCCCTTCGGGAGGCATCGGGACAGTCCCTCGGATAGTCCCACCGGACGGATCCTCGGACAGCCCTTCGGGAGGCCCCTGGACAGTCCCTCGGATAGTCCCACCGGACGGATCCTCGGACAGCCCTCCGGGAGGCCTCTGGACAGTCCTTCGGATAGTCCCACCGGACGGATCCTCGGACAGCCCTCCGGGAGGCCTCACGGACAGCCCTTCAGGCGGGTCACTCGGACAGCCCTTCGGGAGGACACCCGAAACTCAAACTGTAACTCGGACAGCCCTTCGGGAGGCACTCTCGAACTAAGACCGAAACTACGATCTCTCTACAGAGTTGCACACATACGGTGTCATCTATCCGGCAGGGCTTCGCCGTCCAGAACTAGTTCCCACCGGAACCCAGACAGCCTTTCGGCTCTACGAAACTATTTCGCTGGGAGGGAGAGAGAAGCCAGAAATGTCATGGCATGTGTATGTGAGAGCAAGGATCAAGCATATGGGGCTGCCTCCTCCCCTCTATTTATAGGAAAAACAAGGGGTAGGATGGGCATATCCAAAATGCCATGTCATCCCAAAATATCTTGGGAAGATATTTGTGGAAAGCCAACTTCCAACCATATCCATAAATCTGATTTCACTATTCACGACGACATTTTTCAGCGTCCGGTCGAACTGAAAATATTTATGTGGGCTTAGAACAATTCCAGTACCCACTAAAATAAGTTTCAATGCGATCCGGAACAATTCCGGTTTAGTGATTTTCATCTGCGAAAAGCATCTGAAGCGGTTCCGGCAGCTCCGGAACATTTCCGGTTTTCATCCCGGAAAATTCCAGAAAGTTTCCAGAACGATTCTGGCACCCTCCAAGAATTATCAGGCATGTGCCGAAACCAATCTGACTTTATGGTATCCTCTGAAACAACTTTTCAGTTTTACCGAAACTATTCCGATATCCTCTCCGGAACGTTTCCGTTTCGTCCGAAACTTTTTCGGTGAATTTCTCTCAGACTCCCCGTCTAGTATTCAGCAGATAGATGACCCTTAAGCGTGTGACCCTATAGGTTCGGTGAAGTATAGACATGACCCGGAACACTTTCCGATCAATGATCAACATCGGAGCCGTGGACACCCATATTGATCCCTATACCCACACGAATGAATATTCGAGTGAACCTCCAGTTGCCGTGTGCTATTCCTGTTGCTTCGCGATATGTTACAAATACCCGAGGTGAGACATGTAGGCATCCCCGTGGATCAACAACTTGTCCACTATGCCAGTTACCTCGTTACCGGTATTGTTCTCTTTTCTCGTTCCCGTGTTCCGGCATCCCTGTGATCAAATCACCCTGTGTCTGGCCAGACGATGATGGATACCGTAACACCGAGAGGGCCCAGAGATATCTCTCCATCGTCGGAGGAGCAAATCCCAATCTTGAGCTATCAAGTTACTTGACATACTTTTCCATGAACCCGTAAGCCGCCGTAATAGCCACCCATTTACGGATGACGTTTAACAAACCCCAAAGTTCATGAAGCAAGCATGAAGAAACTCGACACTCTCATGGTCTAAGGAATTATGCAAACATTAACTTCTCTGTGTTATTAACCATAAACTTATGACGAATGTATCTCATAGCATAACATCAATTCGGGTCGATTCAACACAAGTGTTCTACCAACATTGCGCCCTCAAAATTGCCGGCATAGCCATGCCCATGATCAGGAAAACAGGATCATCATGCAATACTTGAGACAGTCATAGAGGCTTGACTAGGAATACATTTTACCGTTTATTATCCCACACGTGCATATGAGTCTTCCTCCGAGCCTCGTGGTTATTGCAGACTCGAGAACCATAGCAGTTATAGCATGGAACATAAACCTAATTATGAACATGGAGATAATCAATAACATTTATTATTGCCTCTAGGGCATATCTCCTACAGATACCACTGTCCTCCTCAGTGGCGGAGCTTGGTAAGATCCTTTGGGGGGGGGGCAAATACAAAATAGAGATGTTTGGGGGGAGGGGGCCAAAAGAATTTATTTCTCCTAATTGCCTCCTCCAAAAAAAATCTTTGACATATTTTAACCAGGCTAGGGGGGGCCATGGCCCCTGCAACTATCAACGTAGCTCCGCCATTGGTCCTCCTAACCATCCAACCACAGGTTGGTTCGCTCGTACATATACTATTAGTTTGGGTGTTAACGTACCAAACAAGTGATGTCTTGGTATCTCTTCTTTTCTCTCCTACCTAAAACGGACGAAAGATTCTACCGTCCACTTCATCTTTCGTGGAACATCCCCCCCTCCCCCTCTTGTCTTTTATTTACTTGCCGAATAAAATTTTGTTTATTTGGCAAGACAATATGTTCTTTCCAAGTAAAATCATAAAATTAGTTTAGGTAGGTAAATCATGGGCACTAGTATGAAAGGTAATCATGGGCTAACATACAATAGAATATTTACACCCGTTGCAACGCACGGACAATTATCTAGTAGGATATAAATAGGTAAATATTCCGAACCGGCCGACCGGCCTTTCCACGCATCAGTCGCCTCGTCAAGGGTCCTTCCGCATGCGCACGTCACCACGCCAGCTCACCCAGCATGACACGCGCTCACGTGGGCTCCACTCGATAGGTCTCTCCCCCGTCTTGTCTCTTCCTCTTCATCGAAAAGTTCTCTCTCTCTCCTCGTTCGCCATCTCACAACGCGAGCTTCTCTCCTCTCTCTCTCTCTCGCCTTTCTCCTCCCAGATGGGGCGGGGGGGGGGGGGGGCGCTTGTAGCCGGCCGCCGCCACTGGAGTCACTAATTTGTTGCAAAGGTTGATTCCCCTCCTCTGCATCTAGATCAGGGAAGGGATGCTGGTAGCCAACCGTCACCAGCGCACACCGCCGCTGCCACCGCCCCCTGATGCTGGGACGACCTCAACTGCTACAAGCGCGGACGAAGGAGCGTCGATGTTGCGACTGTGGTGACGAATGTTGTGAATACGGCGACGGGGTACCGTGACCACCGACATTAGATGCTACAAATGCGAGGCGGAGGGGCGACCGGTGCAACGACTGCGGCAACATGGTGTTGCGACCGGCGATCCCAGATGCTGTAGCCGGCGACCCTCGGTGCTGGAACCGATGATGCTGGCTGCTACAAGCTTGGGATGGAGAGGCACCCGGTGTGGTGAACGACGATCCCAAATGCTGGAACCGGTGACCCCTGGTGGTGGAACCAGCGATGTTGGTTGCTACAAGCTCGCGGTGGAGGGGCGGTCGGTGTGGAAACAAGGTGTTGTGATCAGCGATCCCAGTTGCTGGAACCGGCGATCTTGGTTGCTGAAAACTCGGGGTGGAGGGGCGAATGGTGCAGCGACAGGGTGTTATGACCGGCGACAGAGCTAGATCCAGCGAGTAGGAAGGGGGAGGTGCAAACGATCATTGGGGGGAGCTGCAAGACTGAAGGGAAGGAGGGCGCCGTTGCAGGTAGCGTCGCGGTGGGAAAAGATGAGCGCGAGCAGCGACGAGCGCAGGCAGCAATGGCGTGCTGCAACAGGTGGCCAGGAAGTGCTACATCCGTTGGTTGACGGAGCTGCTTGCGCGCGACGATGATGGCAGAGATCGGGGTTGCGAAAGCGTTGACTGAGACAGCGATAGAAGAGGAAAATTGAGGGTGATCCAACGGTGATGACTCGTTGCATCCAATGGCCACACAGGTGACTGGCCATGCGCTCAGGTCGGTCGACCGACGCCTAGCATTGGCCTATAAAATATACTACTCTTCACGTATCAGATGCGAGGGATAGTTGAGGTGGTATGCTGCTATCTTGAGTATTAACTAGGTCGTCGGTTCAAGACCCATCCTTATCCTTACCATTTTAATTCCATTCTAATTTTTTGGTTGTAGGTTTTACTGTGGCATTCTATATTCTATATTCTTAAAAAATTCATCTCCACTACAAACAATTCTCTTGTATCCTTTCACCTCATTAAGTGTGCCATGTCAACATCCACTAGCACTATTTTTCCGCCATGTACCACATTCACTGCCTTTAATTCTTACAACATGCACTCTCCCACCTCACAAAGTCATGCATGTTTATCACATCATAATTAGTTATGTAATTACCCACGTCATGCATCTAAGACAAACTCATGTCATTTTATTCATGTGGTATGGAAAGTTGACTAGAACTGATGGGAGACATTTATCATTAGGAAGGATTAAAGAGTGAAAATATGAATTGAAGAAGGCAATACATGCATACAAGTATTGACTGGTGTATCGTCGCAAATACTAAAGCATTAAAAAACTCTACAATGCTACATGACTTTTTATAGATACATTTATGGAAATGAAAAAAAAAGGAATATCGAATATTAATCTCATAGTCTTACTTGAGATGTTTTTTCATTAGAATTTTTATTTATTTATTTCAAAAATTCCTCGAACTGTTAAGTTGATGACTATATCATATAAATGCAGGTGCAGTAATAATAATTCATAGCCACATGTCTTGTTTCTGCAACAACGCGGAGGGAATCATCTAGCTAATAACTATTTATGGACGTTAATAACTGATTAGTTTATTACTGCAAGAGGACAAGCGCCATGAGTAATTAACACAATTAATGATCAATGCATCCGTTGCATTTTTTGTCATGCCCGATAAATGTGTGACATTCAAGACCCATCTTTATCATTACCGTGGTTGTCGTAGTCCTATGACACCGACCGTCCCACCAAACGTCCTGAAGGAGCTCCGATGTGGCGGCAGCGATCTAGACCATCCTCGAGTTTGCGTACGAGGGTTGTTCAAGTATGACAGAGGGGGGAGGAAATACATGATTTGTTTGTCATTTTCTTTCGATGAAAGAAACAAACGTCCTGGGTGGAAATGAATGCACCCGTTGGATGAGGAATGGATGAGTTGGGAGCACTGATGAGAGCATCAGGGGGCGGGCAAGCCCCGTCCCTGTAGTTGGGATAAGGATAGCGATCTCCTTGCTGGTGCTCCCATCCGTGCTCTCAACTCATCTAACGGCGCATCGTTTTTCCCTCACAGAGTCCTTTTTCCTAGAAATAAAAACCATGCAACTCTTGTATTTTCGTCTCTCCATCGTAGGTATCTCCTTCTTGCCCTTTTGCTTTCCCTTTTGCAGGCGATCATCGCTTGAGCGGAGATGACCGGTGAACCAAATACTGCTCCGTAGCCTCGATTTCCTTCTCCGCCCTTCGATGGCCCCTTCTCCTTCCCCCACCAGCCACTTAGTCCCTATCACCAAACTAGGTTGCCACGAGAGCCACTGGGCTGCATCACGAGGTCAGGATTGAACCAGGCCTAGGCTAGCGCCTCGAGCTGGAATTCGATGTGAAGGATCGGAGGAGTTCGGCTAGTGGGACTTGACCTCCCTCAGCCATGGTCGCCGTAGTCATATGCCGTCGGATGCCCATCACACATCATGAAGGAGCTGTGGTGTGGCAGCAGTGATCTAGACCATCTCCGAGTTTGCGTACGGCGGTTGTCCAACTATTACCGATGGGGAAGGAAATACATACTTATTTATCATTTTCTTTCGCTGGAAAAAAAACATCCGGATCGAAACGACTAATTGAGGATATGGCCGAGTTATTTTAGGAACTGCTAGGGAGCATTTCCTATACGGCGCCTTAAGCGCCCATTACTTCGTGGCGCGCACCCCCCTTCGCGCTGGCCGACCCATTTTCCTGTTTTTCTTTTTTCTGCTCCCCTGAGAAAAAGTTACGCATGAGGTGATTCGAACACGCGACCTCCTCTTTCTCTCTAAACTACACTAACCACCCACAACAACTCACTTGTTGTGACTACTTATATCCCTTTTCCACTTTTCTTCTTTCTTTTCTTTAATCTTTTTTCCTTTTTTACTTTTTTTTCAGTTTCTCTTTTTCTTTTTTTTTCTTTTTTTCAAATGCACGAACATTTTCAAATTTGATGAACTTACAAATCAATAAACTTTTTTTCAAATCGATGATTTTTTTCAAAATTCATATACTTTTTAATAATTTGATGAAGTTTTTTTTTAAAAATCGATGCACTTTTCCAAATTTGATGAACTTTTGTTAAAATTTATGAACTTTTTTTTAAAATTTGATGAACTTTTTTTTCAAAATTTTGAACTTTTTTGAAGTTTTTGATTTTTTTCAAATCCATGAACATTTTCGAATTCATGATTTTTTTCTTCTTCTTTATTATTTTTTTTTTCAAAATTCAACGGTTGACCGGTCAACTAGTTAACCGCAACCGGTCAAACGCGAGGGAACCCAGTCGAGCGCTTACCTTCTTCTTAGGCCGGCCCACGAGTGGGGCGCGTGAGCCCCAAGGACCTGTTCGGGCGCTTAAGGCGCCGAACAGGCGCGGCGACTATATCTCGCTTCACGCGAGACTTCCTTCTCTCTCGCTGAAGCTTTGTCATCTGAGATGTAGCTTTTGGGTCGGCCAGTTTCGAGGTTTTTTCATTCGATGGAGTTCGCTCGCTCGCTGCGCTTCATTCGCTGGTTTTGCTAGGTTTTTTGTTTCTTTTTTCGGGTTTTCTTTGTTTCCTCACTAGTTTCTTCGTTTTTTGTTTTATTTGTTTTTAATCATTTTTCTTTGTTTCTTACTCGGTTTTTAATGGGTCTTTTTTCACCGGTTTTCTTTGTTTTCTTCTTGGTTTTCATTGCTTTTTTTTCTGCCCTTCTTTGTTTTTCTTTGTTTCTTTCTCGGGTTTCAATGTTTTTTCTGTTTTTCTTTTTTCTTCATTTTTCTTTCGTTTTATTTGTTTCTTTCTCGTTTTTCATCTGTTTTCTTTTGTTTTCTCTCGGGTATTCATTGTTTTATAGACACATTTTTGGTATATATATAATACATTTTTCTAATACATGTTTAATATTTTTCAAGTACAAGTTTAAGATTTTGTGTATACATGGTCAGCATTTTTAATACACGTTTTTAACATTTTTCAAATACTTGATTAACATTTCAAATCCAAGATTAACATTACATGGTCAACATTTTTATACAATTTTTTAACATTTTACTAAAATGCTTGATTAACATTTTTGAACTAAAAGATTAACATTTTTAATACATGGTCAACATTTTTTCTATACACATCTAACATTTTTCAAACGCTTGATTAAAAAATTTCAAATACTTGCTCAACATTTTTTCAAATGCTAGATTAACATTTTTTTAAACACATGATCAAATTATTTCATCCTTTTTTAATACATGGTCAACCTTTTTTTGTACACATTTAACATTTTTCATGTTCAACATTTTTTTCAAATGCTTGATTAAACATTTTTTAAATACATGATCAAATTTTTTAATACAAATTGTATTTTTTTGTATACATGTTTTCTATACATGATAAACATTTTCTCTATACACATTTAATTTTTTCAAACGCTTGGTTAACAATTTTCAAATGTTTTATGTACAGTGTTTTTGTAATATATATACTGAATATTTGAAATTATAAACAAGAGTAAGAAAATAAAGCAAAAAACAAAAACAGAAAATGTGAAACCAAAAGAGCAAAAAACGAGGTTGTGGACTCCCGTGCACGTGGGAAAATAGGAGCTGCCATCACGTGAGGGTTCCCAAATAGGAGCTGCCATCAAGCAATCAATGAACCTAGTCGACCGCTTGCCTTCTTCTTGGGCCGGCCCATAAGCAGGGGTGAGTGAGCGCGAGGGACCTGGTCGGGCGCTTAAGGGGCCGAACAGCAGCTGGGAGCTCCTAATCAGCGCTCTAAGTGCCGGTTGCCGCTACTGGCGCTCTCGCACCCACGCTCGTGGGCCGGCCCATGTAGAAGATTGCTCAATCGTATTTCACCCCCCCCCCCCCCCCCGGGTCGCTTGATCACATTTGATCGGTAAGGAAAAAAATCAATTTTTTTTTTCAAGTCAAAAATGTTGAAAGATATAAAATAAAGTTCACAAACTTCAAAAAAGTTCACAAATTTGAGCAAAAGTTGCAATGATTTATAAAAATTTCATCGATTTATTTTTGAAAAAATCATCAAATTTTCAAAAAATTTATTGAATTTGAAAAAAATCATCGAATTTAAAAATACGTTCATCGGATTTGAAATTTTTTCATTGAATTTGAAAGAAGTTCATTGATTTTGAAAAAAATCATCAAATTTGAAAAAAAGTTTATGAATTTTGCACAAATTCAAAAAAATCATCAATTTTTAAAAAACCATGAATTTGAAAAAAGTTCACCAATTTTTTTTTTAAAAGTTCATGGATTTGAAAAAACTTCATCGATTTTGATAAAAAAAAGTTCACGCATTTGCAAAATTAAAATAAAAATAAAAATAAAAAATTAAAAAAGAAAAAAGAAAAGGAAAGAAAAGAAAAGAAGAAAGAAGAAAAGAATAAAAATATGTAACTAATCATATTCGGGTGGGTGGCTACCATGGCTAGTACTAGAGGAGGAGGGCTGGGGTTCGAATCATTCCCCTCACTCGCATTTCTTTTGGGTTTAAAACAAGAAAAAAGGTATATGGACCAGCCCAGCGCGAGGGAGGGGGTATGCGCACCCGTTTGCAAAATATATTGTAACGGGCGCCTTAAGCACTGTATAGGAAATGCCACATGAGCTCCCCCGCTAGGGATCCTAATGCTGAGACTTCTCCGGGTTAAGCCAGCCTCGGGCGGCGTCGGGCCGAACAGCTCGCAGGACCATGCTGGCACGGACACCTCAGAGGATAGAGGAGTGTCGGAGCACGGCACGCCGGGCCGACGTCGGGTCGTGTAGGGCCGTGCCGCCCATCAATCACCGTAGGAAGGAGGGAGAAGACGCCATTTCCATGGTCGCCGTCGCGTGCGAGGAGCTGCGCGAGTGTGTCCGCGTCCGTATCCATGGAGGAGCAGCAAGTCATATGCTTGTCTCAAAGATTAAACCATGCATGAGCAAGTATAAACCAATTTCAAATGTGAAAATGCGAATGCCTCATTAAATCAGTTATTGCCGCATCGGGAAAGATAAAAATAAGAGAAAGAGTTGATTGTATTGGTAGGGATAAGGGACAGATTTTTTATTTATTTTTAGCAAAGATAAGGGATAAGTAAGGGGGGCTCTCTATGTCTCTGACCCAAGACCGTGCCCGTGCCAGCCCATTACATGTTGTCTGGCCATGCCGCCCATTAGCTAAATAATTCGGCCTAGTATGGCATGGGAGCTTGTGCCGGGCTGGTCCGGCACGCCAGCCGTCGGGTCGGGCCTAGTGTCAGGCCGAAATAGAACGGCCGAGTACCAACATTAGATCCCATCAGACCAGTTCTGAGCCATCGGATTGGAACAATTGGATGCATCTGATGGCCTGTTAAAATGTGCTTGCCTGCTCCAATTTGGATGTTTATTTGCTTGTCCAATTGCCTAAAAAAATTGCGTGTACAAGTTTGGACTAAACTGCTTCCGTAAATCACGTACTCTCTTCGATCCAAATTAATTGACACAACTTTATATAAAGTTGTGTCAATTAATTTGGATCGGATGGAGTAGTACAACTTATGTGGGCCGGTTATTACATGGGATTAACCACTATATGCACCTTCAATGCTTGGTTTCAGGAAACAACTTACGGATTTGTAGGACAAATCTTCTAACCAATTTTGTTCAAATTTATTGCTGATGCAACTTAGATCTGCGTCCACGTTCGTTTGTTACGTCGCACAACATTTTGCATTCTTTTTATAGTCCCTTTATTCGAGAATATAAGGTGCATACGCTTTTCGAGTTTTAACTATGACCATCAATTAGACCCATAATACATAAATCGTGTTACTAATAAAATTATACCATTGAAAACTTCTTTCGAATACAATGCTATAACTTTTATTACACATAACCCACATTTCATTGGTTAAATTTATGGTCAAACTTGAATCTGGAAAAACGTGTGCACTTTATATTCTAGAATGGAGGGTGTAATAAATTTGTGTTTCATTCACCGAAGAATTTGCTATTGCGGTGAATGGAATTTTTGCTTCAATTTAATAGAAAATTATGTTCTACATAATGAGATATTTTGTTTCAAAAGCATTGCTATCTTGCATCCATCAACTAGAGAATTGCTTCCAACCAAATATCAATTTGCTTCCATCAAAAAGAAAAACAATACTTGTTTCGGAAACATCGTTATCTTGTTTCCATCCACTACAATTGCCTCCAACCAAATATTACTCCCAAAGAGAAAAAGATTTCCAATATTACCATTAGAAATTCTTCAAACAAATTTGGGATTTGTTTGAACATAAAATAAAATTTGCAGCTATCTAATGGAGTATGATTTGATGGACGGAGTAAGTCAATTTGATTCCATGCATCAAATATCCGCTTTTAAAATAATTGGCAATTGCTTCCTACTTGTTTCTATACACCTTGGATGAGGAGACCATAAAATTGACTTTGGCGCAACTCCTCCATGTGTCGGAACCAGCGGATCACGTCCATCAGAATAGCATCATGCCACTGCCTGCTCTTTCACACATCTGTCATGGTTGAAAGAGCATGGTGCCCCCATGTTTGGTTTTGGTAATTGATGACAAACCCTGTGGACTAATGGTTGCCTTGAGTAATATTTGAAGGGGTTGTCCATAGGCAATACTTGAAGACCATATGTTGGCTTCAAGGTTGAAAGAAGGAGATTATGTGTTGACCAAGGTGCTATTCAAGGAGTTATCCAAAGATTGGTCTTGTGAGAGTTGAGCCTATTGCAAGCATGTCTTGAAGAAGAAGATCGTATGAACATTCATGTTTATCTTCAAGACATCATCTTTATGAAGAGAGAAGATAAGATACAAGGTTGATCAAGACTAAATCAAAGAGTGATTCAGGTTGATCAACACACAAAGCGTAGAAGATGTACCAAGTGGGATCAAGTGATCCTATGGTATGGTAAGCATTGTCCATTACGCTTTGTTTACTAACCCATGATCTATTTGTGTGGTGGTTCTTTGTGGGGTTAGGTTTGTTTCCATGGGCGTGCATCAAAAGGAAGATCTCATATGTCCCATGGAGGATGACATCAAGTGGTGATCGTCATCAAGGTTGCGTTGTGCAAGTTCAAGTGGAGCATCACGAAGAGATCACATGCTTGAAGCTTGCCGTCCATTGTTGTGACAATGCACATGTGAAGATGTGCCGAAGAGAGGCTCACCCATAGTGGAGTATGGGGGAGCAATCTCCTAGTCTTCATCGAGCCAGAGCAATCAAGAAAGATGGTCCAACTTGAGGAGGACAAGATCGTCATCATCTAGCTCAAGTGGACTATGCGCAAGGCAAAGGTTTATCCTTGATAGGTTTTCTATTTTACCGGTCTCTTGGTATTAGTTGGGAGACCGGGTTATAGGATTGATAGCCGTACTATCAAGGGGGACTCTCGAGTGAGTAGCTTGATCGTATCGTTCGTAGAAAGCTCAAACCTTTGCATCCATGGCATCATCTTTCTTGGTTCTTGTTTGGCTTTTCTCTATGTAAGTTTTGGAGCTTGTGGTCATCCTCATGACAAGCTCAAGTTCATCGAAAACGGATTTCGTATGCATCATCTATTATGTTTCCGATGTTGGAGTTTTTGCCGGTTCTTCATTCATAGAGGTTTCACACTTCTATATCATTGGCATATTTCTCTTGCCACTTCTGAATATATCCAGCCGTGATTTGACAGCTCTTGTCATTAGCTTTCTATCAAGCTTGAGTTTGTCAAAATCAGAGTTCATTTGCAGAAGTTATGGTAGTTTTTGGTCTTGCTTCATCTGTTTTGCTTGGGCATTTTTACAGCACCCAGGCGGTAGTACCGCTCTAGTCCACAGTAGTACCGCTTAGGCGGTACTTCCACAGACTAGTGCCGCTCCCACTTCTGCTTGCGTAATGGCTCCTGTTGGTCTTTGTTGTATAAGCGGTAGTGAAACGGTAGTAGCATGGTAGTACCGCTTGTGCGGTACTTCCGCTTGCCACTGCCGCTGCTACTTCCGCTTGTATTCGAGCTATTGTTGCCCATTCAGCTCTAGCGGTACTTGAACAGTAGTTATACGGTAGTACCGCTCTACGCGGTACTTCCGCTCTAGCACCGCTTCAATACTGTTATTCCCTGTTCCTGTGATCTAAAGCGGTAGTACCGCTTTTGATGGACGGTAGTACCGCTCCGGCGGCACTACCGCTCCAGTACTTGCTGTGCTCACAGGCAACGGCTGGAACTACCGCTCTAAGCGGTAGTATAGCTCCCCCGAGCGGTAGTACCGCTTGAGCACGGGTAGAGCACTTAACGGTTGGATTTCTCCACCCACTATATAAGGGGGTCTTCTTCCCCATTGCACAAAAAAAGGTTCTTGGCAAGCTTTCTCCTCCATTGTTGACCTCCAAAAGCTTTGCCTTCTCTCTATTCCTCCCATGAATCTTGCATCTTTTTTAGGGAAAGGGAGAGGAGATCTAGATCTACATTTCCACCAATCCATCTCTCCTCTAAGTGAGGGGAACCTTGTGGATCTAGATCTTGGAGTTCTTTGTGTTCTTCTCCTTTGTTCTTCCTATCATATTCCTCCATAGCATTAGTTGTTGTGGTGGGATTTGGGAGAGAAGGACTTGGGCACTCTATGTGCCCTTGACATTGCATTTGGTGCATCGGTTTGAGTTCTCCACGGTCATACGTGGAAGTGAAAGTTGAGTAGCTTATTACTCTTGGGTGCTTGGTACCCTAGAGCTTGTTCCTCTTGGGTGCTTGGGCGCCCTAGACGGTTGGTGGTGTCGCGGAGCTCAATCATTGTGTTGTAAAGCTCTGGGCAAGCGTCGGGGTCTCCAATTAAGTTGTGGAGATTGCCCCGAGCAATTTGTACGGGTTCGGTGACCGCTCCCAAGGGTCACCAATTGTACAGGTTCGATGACCGCCCTCAAGGTTCCCTTAGTGGAATCACGCCAGCTTGCATTGTGCGAGGGTGCGAGGAGAATACGGCGGCCCTAGTGGCATTTTGGTGAGCATTGTGCCTCCACACCGCTCCACACGGAGATTAGCATCCGCAAGGATGTGAACTTCGGGATACATCGTCATCTCCGCGTGCCTCGGTTATCACTTACCCGAGCCCTTTACTTATGCACTTTACTTTGTGAAAGCCATAGTGTTTCATGTTATATATCTTGCTATCACTTAGTTGTTTATCTTGCTTAGCATAAGTTGTTGGTGCACTTAGTTGAGCCTAGCTTATTTAGGTTTTGTGCTTGACAAATTAAACGCTAGTTCCGCATTTGTTCAAGCCTAAACATAATTGTTTTAAAAGCGCCTATTCACCCCCCCTCTCTAGGCGACATATTGGTCCTTTCAATGGTCCTGGCCCCTCGGGGTTGAGAAAATGGCCAACTTCTAGAGTATTTTCGCACCTGTTGACACTGGTTTTTGGCATGGCAGAAAACGTGATTAAGATTGTCTGAAATGAAAAAGTGGTCTAAATGAAAAAGTTCCATATTGCCGACATGAACATCTTTGAAGTTGGGATCATTGCCATCCAATCTCATCTCGAGGGCTGAAGTTCTGCTCGAAGTACTAAGATTTTGTATTCAGAGTATTGTTCGGCCGATTACGCCTTCAACACAGCCTCATATGAGAAAATGTTCTACATGGTCGATTGAACAGCACACAATCGAACAAACAAATCTACTACTTTTTCGTGTTAATCTACTTTTTATCCGTGTCCCTTGTATCTTGCTTCTCGTTCTTCATCGTACTTCAAGATTGGAGGGCAGCAAATCCACGAGGCCCTAGGGGCGATCGGGCCGACCTAGGGCAACTCATAGCCATCGCACGATCCTGACGGGGTCCCTCCTGGGCGAGCGGGGTTTCGGTTCACAAAAGCGCCTGCCGTATCGTCTTGCATATCGCGCTTTCGGCGAGCCTCACTCGGCGCGTGCTGCCGCGCATCGCGCTCGGTGTTGAGGGTACACGGGTGATGTGTTCGTATGCGAACACACTTTTTGGCAACTCCGATGGGGACAATATACAAAGGTAATATGAATACTCAATCCCCTTGTGTAGATGCAAAAAATTCATATGGTCTAGATCGTTCAATGAATATACTCTATCGACCAGCCCTAGTTTTTTTAACCATGCATCTAATTACGTGTAAGGGCCGATTCAAAGTAATTTGCATGCTTCAATTTCTTATGATACTAGTAACATGCACCATATGTATTTCAACTCTCATGCATCGGCACCCCCACAAATCATTATGCCGATGAACAACATGTTGAGTTCGGTTAATAAATTTGAAACACCACACGTTAGAATTTCCAATGCCATGCAAGAAAGTGTTTCACCCTTTTATTCATCGGCAACTAATTTGCAATATACTAGTCCAACCATGCCAATGAATGGGAGAATTTGCCATGCTACTACTAGATATTCGGCCAGTTACTCTCAACCGTCATATGCTACACCACATGTTAGTAATTTTTTGGCACCATACGCAACTGTAGATGTTAATAATTCGGCTCCGCACCTTCATGGTCATAGCCGAATAAGTGAAATTTTTGTATGAACACACGTGCCATCATCTAATATTGTAGCATATAATGCATGCTCTACGCAATTGCAGAATTCCAAAAACACTCACAAATCTTTGCCGAAAGAATCTGAAAGTATTGTGGAGCAATCACTTCCAGAAGCGGTTGTAGCTGCGTTAAAAAAGTGCTTAGCACAAAATGAGAGGATTAGTGCTATTTGCCTTAAACAACATGAAAATAGGTTGTTTCCTAATTATGATGCAATAAAAGCTAGAGTTTTGCAAGAAGATGAATCTTTGCCAATTGATAGAATTGGCGAGCAAAAATATGGTTCTACAACAATGCATATGCCTTCACCAAATACCACAACATACTATACATCCCCTGCACAATTGCAAATTTTCAGCAACACTCATGTTTTATTGTCGAAAGAGTCTAAAAGCATTGGGTGGCAATCGTATCCGGAGTGGGCTGATACGTCTCCAACGTATCTATAATTTATGAAGTATTCATGCCATGTTTATAACAATTCTATAAGGTTTTGGTATGATTTGATTAGAACTAACCCGGACTGACGCTGTTTTCAACAGAATTGTCATGGTGTTGTTTTTTGTGCAGAAATAAAAGTTCTTGGAATTGGATGAAACTTTTTGGAGATTTTTTATGGAATAAATAAAAAATAATGGAACCAAGACCCACTGGAGGGGGGCCACCCAGTGCCCACGAGGCACCAGGATGCGCCACCCTCCCCAGGCGCGCCCTAGTACCTCGTGGGGCCCACGTGGCTCCGTCTGACCTGATTCCAACGCTGAAAAATCCTATAAATAGAGAAACCCCCAGAAATAACCCTAGAACTTTGACTCCGCCGCCGCAAGCCTCTGTACCTCCATGATCTCATCTACAGCCCTTTTTCGGCACCCTGCCGGAGGGGGGAATCATCACCGGAGGCCATCTTCATCATCCCGGCGGTCTCCATGACGAGGAGGGAGTAGTTCACCCTCGGGGTAGAGGGTTTGTACCAGTAGCTATGTGTTTTATCTCTCTCTCTCTCAAGTTTTTGATTTGGCACGATCTTGATGTATCGCGAGCTTTGTTAATATAGTTGGATCATATGATGTTTCTTCCCTCTCTATCCTTGTTGTGATGAATCAAATCTTTTCCCTTTGAGGTTTTGTTATTGTCGGATTGAATATTTCAGATTTGAGAACACTTGATGTATGTCTTGCATATGAATACCCGTGGTGACAATGGGGTATTATATTGATTCACTTGATATACGTTTTGGCACTCAACTCGCGGATTCCCGCGGTGACATTGGGGTAATCTATGCATATGGGTTGATGCACGTTTTCATTATCTTTTCTCCGATAGAAACTTTGGGGGTGCTCCTTGGAGTTCTTTGTGTGGATTGAATATTATGATTATGAAGTTGTTTGATGCATATCGTATAATCAACTCACGGATACTTGTGGTGACATTGGAGTATCTAGGTGACATTAGAGTTGGTTGATGTGTATCATATGGTGTTATTTTAGTACGAACTCTAGAGCTGTTCGTGACACTTATAGGAATAGCTCAATAGATCGATCGGAAAGGATAACTTTGAGGTGGTTTCGTACCCTACAAACAATTTCTATCTTATGTTCTCCGCTAATAGGAACTTGGGAGTGATTCTTTATCGCACGTTGAGGGATGGTTATATGATCCATTTATATTAGCATTGTTGAGAGATTGCACTAGCGAAAGTATGAACCCTAGGCCTTGTTTTTAAGCATTGCAATACCGTTTGTGCTCACTTTTGTTACTTGCTACCTTGCTGTTTTTATATTTTCAGATTACAAAAACCTATATCTACTATCCATACTACACTTTTATCACCATCTCTTCGCCGAACTAGTGGACCTATACAATTTACCATTGTATTGGGTGTGTTGGGGACACAAGAGATTTCTTGTATTTGGTTGCAGGGTTGTTTGAGATATACCATCTTCAACCTATGCCTCCCACGGATTGATAAACCTTAGGTCATCCACTTGAGGGAAAATTGCTACTGTCCTACAAAACTCTGCGCTTGGAGGCCCAACACGAGTCTACAAGAACAAGTTGTGTAGTAGACATCAAGCTCTTTTCTGGCGCCGTTGCCGGGGAGGTGAGTGCTTGAAGGTATATCTTTAGATCTTGCAATCGAATCTTTTAGTTTCTTGTTTTATCAATAGTTTGGTTTATAAAAGAAAACTACAAAAAAAATGGAATTGAGGTTGCCTCATATTATTCGTCTTTATCATGTCTTTCTTGAAAATGATGGAGCGGAAAATTGTGCTCAATTGATAGAAGAAGAATTCAATAAAATGTTTGGCATAAAATCTTTGAATGATGAGCATGATTGCAATGTTGTTAGTATGAATTCTATGAATATCCAAAATACTAATGATGATTGCACTAGTCATGACAAAAATGTTTCTTATAAGCATGTCAATTTTTGTGGAGTGCATAAAGTTTGTGAAGACATGCCTTATAGGGATGATAGATTTTGTAAGAAGCATAAACATGATAGAACCAATTTTTTGCTCAAAGTGATAGATGAATTTGCTACAAAATTATGCTCTCTTCATCCCATTACTTGTGAACTTTGCAATAGAGTTGATCACCTTAATTTTCAATGCATACTTTTTCATGATCGAATCATGGCTAAATATTGTAATGACTTGACCGCCCTTGAACTATATAATGAGCTTTATCTATTTTTGGGGTGTGAGGAATTGACACATAAAAATAGTTGGTTTAAAGTATTCATTCTCACAGACAATATTAAAACTAATCTAGAGGAAATCTATATGTTTTGTGTGGTAAATTGCAATGAGAATGCCTATATTGCCAACTACAGAAAGATGGGAAAACCAATAGATATAAAAGGAACACTAATGAAAGGGTAAAGATTTCCACTTTCCCTCCTATTGTCTCTCATGATGAAATAGGTGACGAGGAGGAGCTTCCTATTCAACCAATCTCATCAATAAGAAGCTCGGAAAAATTGATTAAACCCACACATGATGTGGTGAAGAAGAAGAAAAGAAGAAAGAGTAGAGGTAAAAAAATATCCCTCCCAAATAATGTTGCCCCTATTATTGTTGTGCCTCATGAGAATGAATCAAAAACAATTGTGGAAGATGATACACTTGATGATGATATTGCTTCTTTGTCTTATGGCACAATGTCCGAAGGAACTATTGAGGATGATTTTGTTATGCCTATTACTCATTATGATTATTATGATTGGGAAAATAATGATACTTCTTATAATCTTGAAAATCTTTTTGGCACCAACTTAGAAAATTGTGATGATAATAATTGTTATACTATTGGGGCTATTCATACTATTAATGATGAGAGTGATTATGCTTATGATATGCCAAGCCACAAGCTTGGGGATGCTATGTTTGATGAAAATGACATGTTTGAGAACTTATTTGCTGCAATTAATGTTTGTCCCAAGCTTGGGGATGCTATGCTTAATGAAGATGATCTTTTTAGTCCCACTACTTTGAATGATCAAATTTATTATGATGATGACATGCCTCCTATCTATGATGATTATTGTGATGATACTTATGTTATGAAAAATAATGATGATGATTATTATAATACTTGTTATAATTATGAAAATCCTTTTACTGAACATCACTCTTTTAATGTGGAAACAATTTATAGTATTCGAGTTTCATACGATACTCCCACTATTATGAATGAGAAGAAAATTGCTTGTGTGGAGAGTAATGAAAATTCTATGCTTATGTATCATGAAAAGAATTCTTTATGTGATAGCTATATTGATGAATCCATTCATGATGCTACTTAAAATTATTATGAGAGAGGAACATATGATTCATGATGCTCCCGTTATGTTTCAATTCCTTACTTTTATGCGAGCATCATTGAAATCATCATGCCTAGCTAAAAGGCATTAAAGAAAAGCGCTTGTTGGGAGACAACCCAATATTTATACCTACTATTTTTGTGTGTCCACATGATTAATATACTGTAGTTATCATGTTTTATATGTTTTCTTTCAATAACGTGCCAAGTAAAGCCTTTGGGATAGTGTGGATGCTTGTTGATTTGATTCTGTGCAAAAACAGAAACTTTTGCGTCCAGAGCTGGAATTTCTATTCTATACTGGAGCGTGAGAAAATTCTGAAATTTTTACAAAGTATTGGGTTACAAATTGTTTACGTTTTCCTAATTTTTAAGAATTTTGGGAGGTACATAAGTATGGTTTTTAAATCGCTTACTACACGCTGTTCTGTTTTTGACAGATTCTGTTTTCGATTCATAGTCTGCTTGTTTTAGTGTTTCCATAGCTTATATTGAGTAATATAAATTTTGGAAATGATAGAATACAGTAGGAATTATGTGAGAACAATTATGAATCTTGTCTTGACAGTACCTAAGTGGATGATTTATTTTTATCATACTAACCTATCTCACCAAGTTTCGTTAAGTTTTGTGTGATTGAAGTTTTCAAGTTTTGGGTGAGATATCGATATGAGCAGAATAAGGAGTGGCAAGACCCTAAGCTTGGGGATGCCCAAGTCACCGCAAGGTAATACTCAAGGAAGACTCAAGCATCTAAGCTTGGGGATGCCCCGGAAGGCATCCCCTCTTTCGTCTTCAACACTATCGGTAACCTCACTCGGAGCTATATTTTTATTCGTCACATAATATGAGTTTTGCTTGGAGCGTCATTTTGCTTCATTGAGATTTGCTTGCTGTTATCAATAATCATGTTTTTTATCTTTTAGTTCAATAAAATGCCAATTATAGCCTTTACCATGACAGTTTGCCCATGCCCAGTTTGCAAGTTCATGTGTTGCTGTTTGAAAACAGAAAGTTTTCTGTTATGTCCAGAATATTCCTCAATAGTCAGAACATGATAAAAATCTGAAATTTTTACACAGTAATCATGCATGAGTTCTCTGTCACGTGGTAATTTTTCAGAATGTTTGGAGATAGGGAAGTATGGATTCTTATTCACCCTTTACAGACTGTTCTGTTTTGGCAGATTGCTGTTATAGTTGCATTGTTTGCATATGTTTGCGTGTTTAATGTTTCTATTTGAGGATAGGAGTATTAAATATGAAGAGGAATTTAGTATGCAATGTTTAATTATAATTTTTGTGATTTGCTACAGTAGAAAATGTTAAGGTTTTGAGTTGATTTATACTAACTTATCTCACGAGTTCTTGTTGAGTTTTGTGTGGATGAAGTTTTTAAGATTTAGGGAAGCCATGATATGAGAGGAATTAAGGAGACACAAGATCTCAAGCTTGGGGATTCCCAAGGCATCCCAAGTTAATATTTCAAGAAGTCTCAAGCATCTAAGCTTGGGGATGCCCCTGTAGGCATCCCACCTTTCTTCTTCAACAACTATCGGTCAGTTTTGGTTGAGCCTAAGTTTTTGCTTCTTCACATGATATGTGATATCCTTGGAATGTCATTTTATTTTGTTTTCTTTTCTGCTTGAATAAAATACTTAAGATCTGCAATTTTTAAATGAGAGAGAGTTCTCACATAGCTACTTAATTACTTAACTACTCATTTGATCTTCACTTATATCTTTTTGGAGTAGTTTGTCATTTACTCTTGTGCTTCACTTATATCCTATGAGTAAATTGTTGAAATGAATTGAATATCATAAAGTTGAAATTTATATGCTTCATATGCTTGTCCCATGGGGAGTAGTGACTTCACATACAAGAAATATAAGTGGTAAAATTTATTGAAAGTTAACAAACATAGCATTGGTCACTTGAACAATTCATGAAAGAATTTTGAAGGAAGAGAAATTTCACATATAAATATACTATCTTGGACATCCTCTTTGATTGTGAGCCCCCATTAATTATTTTGAAGCTTGATCAAGTAGTTGACGTTGGACAAGGAAGACAACGTAATGAGTTATGTTTGTTTATATTCACATAGAAGTTATATTGTCATGGATCCTCTAACATGTGATGCTTGCTTAGGATCTTTTGCTAGCCAAAAATTCGTACTAAGTAGAGATACTACTTGTGCATCCAAAAATCCTTAAACCCAGTTTCTTGCCATGAGTGTCCACCATATCTACCTATGGATTGAATAAGATCCTTCAAGTAAGTTGTCATCGGTGCAAAAAGCGATAAAAAATGCTCCTAAAATATGTATGATCTTTTATTGCAAGGGAAAATAAGCGTTGTACGAACTTGTGATGGTAAAGAAATAAAAGCGACGGACTGCATAATAAAGGTTGCTATCACAAGGGGCAATATAACGTGACGCTCCTTTGCATTAAGGGCTTGTTCATCCAACAACAAAAAGCGCATGACAACCTCTGCTTCCCTCTGCGAAGGGCCTATCTTTTACTTTTCTGTATTTACTTTTCTGTATTTACTTTTATGCAAGAGTCATTAATGTTCATCCCTATTCCGCTCTACTTATCCTTTAGTTGGCAAGCATCATGTGGTAGGGAAAGATCCAGGCACATATATCTAGTTGAATATAGGTGATCATGAGTTATTATTGTTGACATTATCCCTGAGATAAATAAGTTGGGAGGCGAAACATTAAGCCCCTATCTTCCTATGTGTTTGACTGAAACGGTTTGTTCTAAAAATATGCTTTGAGTGTCAGCAATCATGGAAGACTAAAAGATGGTTGAGTATGTGGAATTTGCTAGATCAAAGCTCTTACATAGACCCTTCCTGAAAATAAGATGAATTGCAATTGTTTGATGACTGAGAACATAGTTTGTTAGTTTTCAAGAAAGTTTATGGCCTATACTTTAAACCTGTGAATAGCTTTCTACTTGATCATGAGAAGTTTTATGAGATGAGCTACTGATTATGATATATATTGATGCTAGAAAAAGTGATTGAAATTATCATTGATCAAACTTATGCACTATGCTAGCATTCACACTTCATAAATTATTTCTTTTATCATTTACCTACTCGAGGACGAGCAGGAATTAAGCTTGGGGATGCTGATACATCTCCAACGTATCTATAATTTATGAAGTATTCATGCCATGTTTATAACAATTCTATATGGTTTTGGTATGATTTGATTAGAACTAACCCGGACTGACGCTGTTTTCAGCAGAATTGTCATGGTGTTGTTTTTTGTGCAGAAATAAAAGTTCTTGGAATTGGATGAAACTTTTTGGAGATTTTTTATGGAATAAATAAAAAATACTGGAACCAAGACCCACTGGAGGGGGGCCACCCAGTGCCCACGAGGCACCAGGGCACGCCACCCCCCCAGGCGTGCCCTGGTACCTCGTGGGGCCCACGTGGCTCCGTCTGACCTGATTCCAACGCTGAAAAATCCTATAAATAGAGAAACCCCCAGAAATAACCCTAGAACTTCGACTGCGCCGCCGCAAGCCTCTGTACCTCCACGATCTCATCTACAACCCTTTTCCGGCACCCTGTCGGAGGGGGGAATCATCACCGGAGGCCATCTTTATCATCCCGGCGGTCTCCATGACGAGGAGGGAGTAGTTCACCCTCGGGGCTGAGGGTTTGTACCAGTAGCTATGTGTTTTATCTCTCTCTCTCTCGTGTTCTTGATTTGGCACGATCTTGATGTATCGCGAGCTTTGTTAATATAGTTGGATCATATGGTGTTTCTTCCCTCTCTATCCTTGTTGTGATGAATCGAATCTTTTCCCTTTGAGGTTTTGTTATTGTCGGATTGAATATTTCAGATTTGAGAACACTTGATGTATGTCTTGCATATGAATACCTGTGGTGACAATGGGGTATTATATTGATTCACTTGATATACGTTTTGGCACTCAACTCGCGGATTCCCGCGGTGACATTGGGGTAATCTATGCATATGGGTTGATGCACGTTTTCATTATCTTTTCTCCGATAGAAACTTTGGGGCGCTCCTTGGAGTTCTTTGTGTGGATTGAATATTATGATTATGAAGTTGTTTGATGCATATCGTATAATCAACTCACGGATACTTGTGGTGACATTGGAGTATCTAGGTGACATTAGAGTTGGTTGATGTGTATCATATGGTGTTATTTTAGTACGAACTCTAGAGCTGTTCGTGACACTTATAGGAATAGCTCAATAGATCGATCGGAAAGGATAACTTTGAGGTGGTTTCGTACCCTACAAACAATTTCTATCTTATGTTCTCCGCTAATAGGAACTTGGGAGTGATTCTTTATCGCACGTTGAGGGATGGTTATATGATCCATTTATATTAGCATTGTTGAGAGATTGCACTAGCAAAAGTATGAACCCTAGGCCTTGTTTTTAAGCATTGCAATACTGTTTGTGCTCACTTTTGTTACTTGCTACCTTGCTGTTTTTATATTTTCAGATTATAAAAACCTATATCTACTATCCATACTACACTTTTATCACCATCTCTTCGCCGAACTAGTGCACCTATACAATTTACCATTGTATTGGGTGTGTTGGGGACACAAGAGATTTCTTGTATTTGGTTGCAGGGTTGTTTGAGATATACCATCTTCAACCTATGCCTCCCACGGATTGATAAACTTGAGGTCATCCACTTGAGGGAAAATTGCTACTGTCCTACAAAACTCTGCGCTTGGAGGCCCAACACGAGTCTACAAGAACAAGTTGTGTAGTAGACATCAAGCTCTTTTCTGGGGGTTTCTCTATTTATAGGCCCACCAGGAGCAAACAGAAAAACAATTGGCTCAGAGAAAAGAACCATTTCCAATTGGTAGAATCGACAAAAAGAATGATGATTTGGGCAGTAAAAGTGCTTCAGTTGAAAAAGCCGAATCAAATACTATACGTTCTGAATCCGTCAAATTCAAAGAGACAAACATAGTTAAGAAAGGGCATGACAAGCTTAGCAAAACAACCATATTTGATTTTTCTGAAGTTGAGGGAACCTTCTTCCTGCCCTATGAGTTTCGTGCCATAGAACTTGACGAGCATCATGAGCAAGAACATATAGCTGAACCAAGTTCGATTGACAAAGACCATCAAAGTGATGAGGCACGAGATCCAGAAAATGAAGATGACAATGCGTTGGGGAGCCATCCGAAGGCGGAGCAAGATATTGTTCAAGTCAAAACACCATCATGCTCTCCCAACATATTTGAAGAGGTATATGTCTAGCAAGTAATTTACCAATTTTCAGATTTGGTCACAATTTTATTGTTAATGTATCTATTAGAAAAATCTTCATAAGCAATATTGAGAGACAAATGAAGAAGGGTAATCTATTTGTTAGCAATCAGATTGTCACATAGCATATCGGTCAACATATTGCAGAGACCGATAGTGAACTTTGCATGGGGAGTAGCTATCAACTACTTTCCGACTTGGCCAAATAAAGACAAGAGAACATTGGAAATATTAAGCATATGTCCGGTTTGTGGTACTGGACCTGAAGATTGTTACCGTGTCCTTTGTCATTGTCCCCTGGCGGTTCATCTCTGGGATTATATGAGGGAAGTTTGGCCCTTGCCGGAACTTAGGGACGTCACCAACAATGGAGTAGAGTGGTTGTTGGAACTCCTATATCCGCCGGGAGATCTTGAATGAGCGATGGTGTTGTTTACTTTTTGGAGGAGTTGGCATAACCACAACGAAATTGTCCATGATAAAACGCCACCTCCAATGGATGTTTCACGCTGGTTTCTTTGCAGCTACCTTGATTCATTGATAGCTATAGCCCAGGAGTCAATTTGTGATCCAGTGAAAGGGAAGGCAGTGATTACCTATGATCTGAGTCCCAGGAAGTCACATGAAATATTAAAAGTAGTTCATTTTGCAAAGTGGCAACCACCTCCACCTGGCTGGGTAAAGCTAAATGTTGATGGATCTTAGAAAGAAGATGGAAGGGCAGGAGCTGGGATGGTGCTTCATGACAATCTGGGCAACATTTTATACTCATCATGTAGAGTACTTTTCTGTTGCGGAGATGCCCTTGAAGCAGAGATAGGAGCATGCATGGAGGATTTGTCTCTTGGCATCCAGCGGACGGATCTCCCTATTTAGATTGAGTTGGACTCATTACCAGCAGTGAACATTTTTAAATGATATTGGCATAGATAGGTATGTCTATGCGTCTTTGGTGGCAGAAATCAAGCATTTGAGGACTCTTTGTATGAATCGTATTGCTCACATCAACCGTGGTCAAAACTCTGTTAGTGATTTTTAGCTAAATATGCTAGATCTGATAGTAGAACTGTAGTCTGGATAGGCTCCGACCTCCCAGAAGTTATTGAATTGTGTAAGCTGGATTGTACGGTTGGCACTTGAGCAATATAAGTGTTACCAGCAAAAAAAAGATAGTGAAAATTTATTGCAGCCAAAGCTTTTCCCATTGTGTTATTTAAAGTTTATGTCTAAATGGGTAGCTTTGCTTGTTTCATACTTGGCTTTCATTTGGTCTCAAATGAGACATATATGTTGTAATGGTTTTGATTTCAGAAATTTAAAGCCAAGGTTAAAGTCTATTGAGAAAACCGATGATAGTATAATTTCTTATTCTAAGACATCGGAGATAGAGTGCAAAACACAATATTATCACTACAAAAAAAAGACACATCTGTGACATTATGGCCCGAACGAAAACTTTTCCTGTCATGGTTGTGACACTTCTATGACGATAATTGTGACAAAAACACGTATCATCATAGATGTGGTGGGATCCTACTTCTATGACAAAAAAATATGACAGAAAATGGGCTTTTCGTCCTAGACGGGCCGGAGACGCACCCGCATGACATACTTTGGGCCATCCATGAAGTAAAAAATCGTGGTAGAACTGAGGGCGAGGAATTTTTTTGGGAGTTCCTGGTTACGGTGGGTGGTCGGGGCCGAGCGATGCAGTGTGGTTTGCGCGTTTCTGTCTCGTACGCGCGCGTGTGTATGCGAGGCGCTCGCTAACTGAACCCGAGCGAGGCGTTCGCTTACTGAACCCGAGCGATCGCACTAGCTAGCTACGTACTGAACACGAGCGATCGATCCCATTACGTACTGAAGCTGATCGATCGATCCGGCCCTTCTCTACTAACTGAACCCGAGCGATTCCTTCGCTGCTAACTGAACCCGACCGATTCCTTCGCTGCTGCTGCTAACTGAACCCGAGCGATCGATCACTGCTGCATGCTGCTTACTTAAGCCGATCGATCGATGCATTGCATCGAGCCCCCGTGTACGAGACGTAGCCGGGTGTGTTGCCTCTCGATGAACAGTGCCCGTTGCTGCCGCGCGCGCGATACACATAGACACGAGTCGGGACGCATCGATCGAGCCGGTTGGTTGACTGTGGATGAACAGTTCCCATTGCTGCCGCCAGCTCGTACGCCCCACCCTAGCCAGTGGGGTTGGATGAACAGGACCCCGGCCGTGTAGGCGGTTGGCGCTAGATGAACAGGACCCCGAGGAGGCCGTGCCGTGGTACGCCATACCCCAGCCGGTTGGGGGATGAACAGGACCCCGTGGAGGCTGGATGAACAGTAACCGGTGGAGGCTGGAGGAAGTCGACGGTGGATGAACAGTAGCCCATGGAGTCCCGTTTTGCGGTATGCCACACCCCTCCTGATGAACAGGACTCCGTTTTGACCGTAGGCAGTTGGGGAGAAGTCCGTTTCCTCCGTTTTACGGTACGCCAGACCCCTCCCGATCAACAGGATCCTGTTTCGACCATAGAGGGTTGAACAGAAGTCTGTTTCCTCCGTTTTGTGGTACGCCAGATCCCCAGTCGATGAACAGGACCCCGTTTCGACCGTAGGCGGTCGAACAGAAGGCCATTTCCTCCGTTTTGCGGTACGCCAGACCCCGAGTCGATGAACAGGACCCCGTTTCGGCTGTTCCGTCCAAGCCGGTTGGCTCCCGATGAACAAGACGCATTCTGACCCAGTCGGTTGCCTCCCGATGAACATGACGTTGTTTCTCCGTTCCGACCCAGCCGGTTGGCTGCCGATGAACAGGAGGCCGTTACTGCCGTATGTTGACTCTCCATGTACATGAGCCCTGGCCGTACATATGCGTGAGTACATGTTCGAGACCCCGCTCGTATGTACGTACGTGGCCATATTTTTTGCAGCGTGGCTGTACGTACGTGTACTCGATTTAGGCGGGACTGCCTGAACTGCTACGTATGGGGCTCTACTACGACACGTGTCGCTCCTTACATGGCCACGGTTCATGAGACCGATCGACCAGTAGGTACGTACACGTTCGCGACCAGACAGACAACGCTATGTACGCTTCGACTGGGTGGGTCCTAGCTGCCAGGGAGGATACGGAGGCACTTCCTTGCGTGCGAAGATATAGCAGGTGGGTCCCAGTTGTCAGGGGGAGGAATCATTTTTTTTGCGTGTAATAAGGAGGCACTTCCTTGCGTGCGAAGATGTAACTGGTGGGTCCAGCTGTCAGCCTCACCACGTACAGTCCTCTTCCGATGGCTGTCGTTCATTGACCACGTTGACTATGCTGCGCCGAGAGCACCAAGGCGGTGGACGAAGGCGAGGCCTCGGAAGGGAATGACGCGAAGCCGGGGAAGACGCGGCAATGGATGCCCATGCGGAGGGGAGTACGACGGTTGACTGGTTCGGCTGCGGTGTGAGGCTGCCGTTATCGGAGAATAACATGGAATGTGGGTGAGTAGAGGGAAGGCCTGGCCAGCGGTGGGAGTAGGGTGGGGCGGTGAGGCCTGCGCGGCAGCACAGCCGGCCACGGGACGCGGGAGCAGGCGGCCCCGTCGGCGCTGGTTTGGGCGGCTGGGGCAAGAACATCAGAGATTGAAGAAGCAGCACGACCGTTGGATGTTATCCAATGGTCACTGCCGCTAGAATCGTTTGTTGACTAAGTTTACAAAGCCCTGCGTACGCGTCAACGTAGTAGGCCCACAAGTCAGCCTCCAAATCTGTGGCAAACAGCATACAACCCATTTGCCATTTTTTGAATAATTTACAACCCATTTGCTAATTCTTAAGGATTTTTTTGAATCCCATGTTCTTTTTGTTAGCATTACAGCCCATATTCTGGCCAGGGTTAAAAAATTCAATGAATTTTTGCATATTTTGGTGGGGTCCGAACTGTTTTTTATCCTGAAATTTCGAGTCGGATTCAAACTAATTTGAAAAATAA
The DNA here is from genome assembly GCA_039707655.1 of Elymus sibiricus. Taxonomy (NCBI): domain Eukaryota; kingdom Viridiplantae; phylum Streptophyta; class Magnoliopsida; order Poales; family Poaceae; genus Elymus; species Elymus sibiricus. Next base: position 120,291,021 of record CM077664.1, on the reverse strand, counting down.
ATTTATATTAATTTATAATCCAATGAAATTTTCACCGCAAAAAAATCAATGAAATTTAAAATATCGAAATCCTAAAAAACGTAATTTGAAACTAATTGCTGGTTTGTTGTGTTGTTTTTAAAATTTACAGCCCATTTCTTACTACTTATAGCCAATTTTCTGGGCAAGCCCCGAATACATCCCTCCTCGTCTTGAGAGATTTGCAGCCCAGCAGGGCTGAGAAAAGCAAGTAAGCCTCGGTTCGGTATTCTGCAAAAAAAATAGAACTGGGCTAGCCATTTTCAGAAAGAGAAAAAAACAACTGGGCTGGTCATGTGGTAAACATAAAATAAAAGCCTGGGCTAGACGGGCTATAGCCCCCACACAGCCCAGTTGATACCCTGCTCCATCTCAAAAACAAAAAAACAACTGCGCGAGCTGCTGGGTCCCTGGTGTCAGCCGCTCGTTGGGCAATTCTCTCGCTTATTGACTACGTTGACAATGGCGTGGGACCCAGATGTCAAACCATTAGGAGGAAGCATTTTTTTGGCTTGTAATAAAGAGGCACTTGCTTGCGTACTACAATGACCCTTGTGGATCCCTATTGTCATCCTCTCCACATACAGTCATCTCCTGATTCCTCTCGGTTGTTGACCATGTTGACAACGCCAGACGGCAGCGCCACGGCGAGCGAACCAAGGCGTAGGATGACGGCGAGGCCTCGGACGAGAATGAACAGGAGCCGTGGAAGATGCGGCAGTGTAGTCGCAGACTCGCAGGCAGAGGGGAGTACAAGGGTTGACTGGTTCGGCTGTGGGCGCGGGTTGGGGCTGACGTCGCCGGAGAATAACAGGACGTGTGGGGGAGTGGAGGGATGGACTAGCCAATGTTTGAGGGTACGGTGGGGCGGCAATGCGTGGGCGGAGGCACAGCCAGCCGTGGGAGGCAGGAGTAGGTGGGACCGATGGCGTGGTTTCGTTTGGGCGTCTGGAGGAAGAAGACAAGAGATAGAAGAAACATGACAAATGCTGGATGTTAATCCAACGACTGGCAGGCAGAATCGTTTGTTAACTAAGTCGACACCACCTTGGATAGGCTTTTTCCTTGTGGGTCCCAAATGTCATAATCCAAATCTGTCACGGCAATACAACCTTTCTTATTAGGAATTACAACCCATTTGGTGTGCTAGCTCAAAATAAGTTTGTGGCTACTGGCGGACGCTAGGCACTTAGGTTCTGTAATGCACAATGAGCTCAAGGAGCCGGCGAGAGTGATGTTATTTCCCTTGGTTGTGATTTGTTACAATATTTCTCTCTTAATTAAAGAAATGGCAAGCCATTTGCCTTGTTTCAAAGAAAATATTACAGCCACAACCGAGTTGAAAAAGGCAACAACATCTAACTCCAGCTTACAAACAGTACAAAAGCACGAGGGTTAATTGTTCATCAGGTTTAGACAAAACCCAGATTGAAAAGGGCAACAACATCTAACTGCGGCAGTGTTTTTGGCAGTCACGATCATATGGATCGATCAGATCCATAAAATGAACATCTCGGGTCCTAAATTTTAATGGAATATGACCACAAGATGATGTAAAAAGAAGACTGGCACGTTCAGAAGCCCATTTGTCCACCTGAAACTCCTTTTTTTGCTCTTCGTCATATCCATCTGTCAAAACTTCATTGTTAATAAATTTAAGCCTGATGGACAATAGTGCCCTCGCATTCAACAGGAAGAATGTGACAAATCTAGTGTTTGCATGGGTGGCTACATATCCTTCCAGCGTTATTTTCTTCAAACGAATGTCATGAGAACTGAGAAAATCCCGGTGCTTACGATGCCACCGATTGGTTATACCTTTTGTACCCCGTCCTGCTGCCTAAATAGACATGAAGATTGAAAACAGTTAAGGTCTAAAAAAAGAGTATGTCGAAAGAGCAACAACTGAACGGTTAATTCTTGCACACTATATATGGGCTTCCAATGTGCGTGAAATCATCACCTTTATATACAACTTCTCCAAACATGGAAAGCATCGCAACAAGCCAATAATCTTGTTCAGGTCAAAAATATTCTTACTGATATATAAGATCTTGACAGAATCCAGCACCACTGATAGGCTATCCATGGACAAACTCTTCAGTGAGCATAGAACATAATATTAGTACAAAAAGTGTACTCCAAGATGATATAAAACTTCTGCGGACAAATGAAAAATGCAGCTTATGATTACTAAAGTGTAGATGATAACATACAGTACCTGGATAACTGTGGAGCCAAACACCATCTTGAAATGATCACAGAGATCATGAATTACACCCAAGGTCTCCAGTTTAGGCGCAGAGACGAGAGTTATCTGCGAAGGTGAATAACAAGAATCAAGGGTCAACCTTTGAAGTGAAGGGGCATCTTCGATGATGAGCTCCCCTACGTCAAAACAAATTCCAATTCTTACAAGGTTAGGCGACTTTATTTGGAGACAACCAATTTTAATTGTCAAAAGAAGCACTAAGCACTCCAGGGCAGGGCAACTGGATTAGATGATGCTGTGCAGTGAGGCCTCTGATATATGAACCACCACAAGTGAAAGTTTTTTGAGAAGTGGGAGTCAAAGCTTTTGTACCAGATTGTCTGGTAGTTTGCACAGGGCAAAGGTGGCGGTGTGGAGAGAGGAGGAAAACCGCGAGATGGACATCGGTGCTGAGGGCACAAGTACATGGCGTTCAGAATGTGGTATGTGATTTATGTGGGAATAGTACAACTCAAGCAGCTGGAGTTTTTTTAATTTGGGGGATTTTAGCCAGGCGTCCACCGTGTAGGGCATGCACAGGTAGCATGTCGGGATGCAGAGGCATTGAACGGAGCCCTGGTGGGAGGAGATGATGGCTCCGGGGAGTTCAAAATCATTGAACAGAGATAGGCCACGACAATCGAGATTAAGAGGCGCGGCGTGCCATAGAGGGAGCCACCAAGATGCGAGGACTTGGGTGCGACAGCAATCCTTGGTGGGGAGAAGCGAGATGATCTCCCCAAGGATGGCGTCCGGGAGATCGCTGATGCGGTCCACCTGAGATTCTTCGGGTTCCTCAGATCCAGGGGGGAGGCTCGCCACTTCTCCCCGCGCTGCCGGGTGCGAGAACTACAACCAGCGTCGTCGCTAGCGGGAGCCTCATCTTCTTAATGATGGGGCCGCGTCGAGCTCACGGGTTTGAGCAGAGTAGCGAAAGACGAGCCTAGTTAAGGGGGGCTGGGGTTTTCTGTAGGAGTGAGGAAGAAGGCGAGCAGGGGTTTTCTGTTGGAGTGAGGAAGAAGGGGAGCGAGGGTTTTCTGTAGGAGTGAGGTGAGGAAGAAGGGGAGCGGGGGTTTTCTGTAGGAGCGAGCTGCAGTGAAGTGGGAGCGAGGAGGAAGAAGGGATTTTTTTGGAGCGCCCCTCTTCAAGTAATATGGGCTTTTCCTACAAAAATATGGGCTTTAAGATGGATCGGCTCTTGTACTGGTCGGTCTTAACACTAGAGACAGCCCATTAGAGACACTCTCCAGCTTATGGCCCATTCGCAAAAAAAAATAGTCGCACTCCAGCTTATGGCTCCTGCTCGGCAACCTTTTTCAACTTGAAAAAAATTTATGGCTCCTCCCCGGGCCCGCTTGGCATCCACCAAATTAGAGGGTGCGGTAATGCATGCAGACACTCACACTGGTCGAAGCGCGGCACAAACGAGGCATCAAATAGCAGGCCCACAATATAGATTCTAAATGTTCACACGCTAGTCAACATTCACATTAAACTAAGCTTCACAAGATACAATATGCATACTACCTAACATTCACAAGCACATATATAAGTTCAGCATGTTTATGCATCTCAATGATTCACCAAACTATAACCTTCTCATAGCTTTGTCTTGGTTATAGTCTGATCGATTGGATCGAATTTCCTCCATGGCATGAGATGAGACCCGAAGGTGGAAATCATCTGGACGAAGGGATACTGACCTACGTGAGGAAGATTTCCACCTTCGGGTCTCATCTCATGCCATGGAGGAAATTCAATCCAATCGATCAGTGCAATTCCTTCCGTCTGGCTGTAGAAAATTTGTTCGACTCACCCCAATATCTTTTTTGTGTAGTTCCACTAAAATTATGCACCGCTGTTTGCACAACCCCTACTCGCCGGCCAGGCCATCTATGACTTGGTCTCTTTTATCTTGCATTGATGGGGCGGCTACAGTGCTTGTTCGCTCCTCCACACATGACAGGCTCGTTCCACACTGCGATCAGCAAGTCAACGTACGAATAAGCTTATTTCATCTTGCGTTGGTCATTCTACCTAATTAGGAATGTAGGAATACCTCGAGCACCGTGAGGTTAGCTGACAGCAGGTAGATGCAGCCATCTAATTTTGTGCGGTTCTACTAAAATTCTTGTTTGTGCTTCTGTTTGCACAAATAGAAACCACATGGAGATAGACAACCCTGTTTGCAGAAATATGTGATAGGATTATTTAAGCAGTGTCATTTTTTTTGCTATGGCATATGATTAACAACAGCATCTCATATGTTATCAATGGCATTACATTGACAATATGAAAAAGTGCCTAACTAAGAAGTGCCATCACATCAGATCAACACGGGCACTAGATTAACAGGGGCTTAGATTAACATGCATAACAATTGCATTATAACTCTGTGATGATAGTAGCACATGATCAGTATCTACGTGCACGGTTAACAGGAACGATCGTTCTAACAAAAGGTGATACGGAAAGGAGAAATACATCGTCGTGTCAACCAAATGTGCAATTAAATTTGTGCAGTTCCACTGAGATGAAGCTATGTTACCGGCGTGAGATTTAAGTGTAACACCCCAAAACACTCTTCATGTGAAATAAAGCAAGACAGAAGCATTTCATAAAACGGTGGTGGCATTGCTTCAGTTTATCAATGGCAATAGATTGACAGCAGCATTACTTAAGAGTGACATCACATTAACAGTGGCATTGTTTTATTTTACCAGATATTAGATTAATAGCTGCAGTAAGGGCATAGGGACAGGTGAGGCACAAGCATGTTTTACCTCCACCGAGGCATAAAGTGGTGAGGCAGAGGTGGTTGCCGAGAGCGGCAAACATGCAAGCAGAATGTCTGGATTTGTGCCATTTTTGTTCTCGTGATCTCGTCAGTGACCTTTTGCTGCGTGACCACAGGAAATCTAGCCGTGCTCATTCTCAGTTGTGTTGTCCACCCAACACCCCCTCACTTTCTTTCTTTTTCGACCAAGAGACCGGTCAGGCCAGAATCTTACTACTAGTACTTCCCCCACCCTTCGCCCCCATCCCACTTTATTGCCCTTTTCAACAAAGAGATCAGTTTGTTAACCAGTCTTTGCTACCCCGCCCACCCCAAAAAAAATCCACATTCAACCAGGCCATCTATTTATCTTCATGCAGTACCTTCTTTCCTCTAATAGTAAAAATTTAGGTGGTGTTCGAGTGTTCGACAAGCCAACGGGGCTATCTAGATACATGGGGAGCTTTGGACTGAAGAATATCCACATGCAGGATGCAGCGACGTGGGGAGCAAACCAAACTTGATGGGAAAAAAGGATGCAGCGACGTGGGGACCTGGGCCATTAGAAGAAGGCCGGTTCTAAAAGAAGTTATACCTCCGTTCGACGGGATGTGGCGAGGCAGGCGGCGGGATCTGCCAACACGACGGAAGCGAGCAAAGGTGCGGAGGACCACCCACGCCGGCGCCAGGTCAGAGAAGATGGCGCGCGTCGGCTTCCTAGCTCCCTTGCCAATGGTGACCGCGTCAACGTTGCACCTCGTACCCTACCTGGCGGAAGGGATCCAGCCGGATCTGTGACCACCGGTGAGAGAAGAGAGAGAGACAGAGAGAGTGGACACCGCCGTCTTGTTTATAACTAGAGAGGGTGAGAGAGTGAGAAGAAGAGAGCAACCCTAGCAAGTAAGTCCCGAAGCTCCAGCCTACATATATAGTGGAGTAATTTTTTCCTCTCCGTAGCAATCGTTTTAAATTGAATATGCGCGGCGCCATCTTTTCATTTAACGTACCAGTAAAAAAACTCAATCAATAACCGCGCCACCGCGTTCAGGTCGCACTTTGTATGGATCACATGTGGTCTCAGACCCTACATTAAGTGGACAACTAGATGGGTCAAATTATCATAGCTGGCTCTTCGTGTGCAAATGCGCTCCACCGTGTACCCGCGCGTGTGCGTGAGGGAACGAGTGCGTGCGTGCGCCTCTTCTCTTCGTGTGTGTGCGTGTGTGTGTGTCTCTCTCTCAGAGACAACGAGACACTGACCTAGACAGAGATGGTGTGTACAAAAAGTCGCGAGCGTGTGTGTGTGTGTGCGCGCGTGTGCGTGAGAGCGGACACGGATGCGGGAGGACGCCATCCAACCATAGCCGCATACATTTTGACAACAATTCGAACCAACCAGACGAAATTCGTGCAAACACGACCGGATTTCATATAAACATGACGGATTTTCATATAAACATGACGGATTTCATTACATTTACATCAACTAAGCGGTGCTAGTCCGGCTCTAGAGGTATAATTAATACCTAATCTAAATGGTCACCGGTGGCTCCTTTTGTCTTCCTCATGTCCGGCAGCCTGATCACCAGACTGCTGGGAGCCCCGGAGGTATATGCTTCAGCGCAAAGGGCGGCTCGCTTCCCCACTGCTGATCGGAGTGGAACCCCCGGCTAATGCTTCAGCCGGAGGGGAAGGGGACGCCTCCGCTTCCGTGGAGCCCATGCGGGGTCGACGATGGTCTGTGCTGAAGAAGAACCGTGCAAGACAACGGCTGTGTGCGCCAGCGTCGCCTTGACGATGGCCTTCATGGGATACAAGCGGCGGCGGCCTCCCGTGTTCTACTTCTCCTTGATGATGGCGGCGGGCGCGGACATGCTGGCCGCCAACTCATCGACATCCGCACAGCCGGCTTCTTTCTCTGCCTGCATGGTGCGGCTACGCGCATGTCGACGGCGGATGGCACGGTCGCAGGCACTAGAGGCGCGGTACGATGCGACGTCGTCGTCGGCAGCGACGATGCCCGTGTCGCCGTGCTCCCCGCCGTGCGGGCATGGATCAACTCGCCAGTCCTCCGTCAGCTGGCCTGAAGCAGTGAGTTGCTGAACCACACGCTGGCTTGGGGTGGCAATTGGCTCCGTCGGGATAGGCGAGGGAGGTGGAGCAGCGAGCTGCCTCGCTCGTAACCGCCGGGCTAGGCGGGCCACCCAGCCGGCTTTTATGTCGGAGAACTGCTCTTCCTGCTCGTTGGATGCCATCGAAAGAGTGGAGAAAATGGTGGAAGGAGGAGCTTGGCCGGCGTTACGTTTAATGCCGGCCCGCTCCTGAACAGACGTGTGGATGTAGTAGGTTTCTCGGCTTCCACGTGGGTTTAATGGAGGCGTTTGAATGCGGCAAGGAGGCGCGTTCAGCCGGGCGTGCAGCAGGCGGTGCCTCGGCCAGCGCGCCGCTTCAATGGCGGACGCGACCTCTCACTCTTACTGCGTCCGCCCTGAGCCGGCTTTAATGTGGGGCGGCGCGCTCTACAGCGGCGTGAATGTGGGCAGCTGGCGCCAGGCAGGAAGCGCGCGCGGGAGGGGGAGGGGTTTTTTGGTGGGCAGGGCGGTCAGAACCTCAGAAGCGGGCTTGGGATCGGTCCGGACTCCTGATTTATGCCGCTTCAGCTAGGATGAATCTCCATTGTGTAGAACCACACTAGAAAGCTGCGACCAAGGTTCCCGTTGCCCGCCGCTATGGATCGTGCCTTCTATTAAGAACACCTGGGACTGGAACTAGATGGTGTACATGGAGTCCATCGATAACGTTTAAGTGGAGTAGTCGTGCACAAAATTATGGGAGCACTGTTAATCTATGTAGAGTAGTCGTGCACAAATTTTAATACAGGAATGGGCTATGAACTTGTGTGGCATGTTGGCATTTGTCCCTTAGAACTTACTAGTAAATGTGTATGTGCTACTTGTGTGGCTGTTGCACGGGCTCTAACACGCTTTGTGAGATTACTAAAAGGTGGGTATACAAAAGGTGGCACAGCTTTGGCTATAGCTGACCTTGCGCTTGGCTCTTCGCCTCTTCCGGAAGTCGAACAATGATGATGGTACTAGTACTATATATAGTTCTGGCAATCTGACACCGAATGAACTGCTGCACGTCCGCCGCGTAGTAAGCAAAAGCTTCTCCTCGTCCTTCGAGCCACTGCGCGCACATGGGCACGTAGTAAGCAAGCTTCTCCTCGTTCTGCGAGTTGACAGGACACATCAAAGTAGTACTAGTACTCTCCAAAAAGGGCTGACCATGTCCATGGCTACCATCTCGTGATCCATCATTGTACGTGCATGATTCACGTGCCATTGAAGAAAAAAATTGCGTACGTGCCATTGAAGAAAAAAACTTTATTTATAAATAACGTGCCACCGCGTCATCGTCGAACTTTGATTCGTTCACGCATGGTTCCCGACCCTCCACTTAACTGAACAACTACTACACGCGTCAAATTATCACGTGAGCTGCCTCTTCGTACAGAAATGAGCTCCACCGTGTACCTGCTTGTGTGTGTTAGGGAAAGAGGCAAAGAGTATGTGTGTCGGTGCGTGCACCTCTTCTCTTCATGCACGTACTCCTTTTTTTGCGGGTGATTCGTGCACGTACTCCACCTACGTTGGTGACCGTTGGTGAGTCTCACTTACACTACTTATCTCCATATTCTTGCATGACACGTGGACCTGGATGTTGCATGTCCCACGTGTCGGCAAAAGGAAGAACGATTTCCGACGATCGAGAAGGCGCCAGGAACCACGCGGAGGAGTACTAGACCGGAGGAGTCCGAAACACGACAGCCCAGTGTAGTTACATCATACATGGCCCACCTCACGCTATCACCATATTCTCGGCCTCCGTGCGACACCTAGCTCTTGTAATCCACCAGCCCGTATCGCTTCTAGCTCCTCTTCTCTCTCAAAGTGCGGCGGGCTGGCGATTTTGCCATCAATTGAGGTCGGTTTGCTCCCACTCCCTCCCACATGTTAGTGATATGCCAAGAGCATTCTAAAAAAATGATATGCCAAGAGGAAGCGCTTTGACCGACGGACCAAACGCGACAGGCGTGCCGTGAGTGAGTCCAGTTTCTTGTTTTGAACTTGTTTGGTGTAGTAGTAACACTTGGTTTTGCACCTTCATAGATTGATGCAAATCCCCATTAAAAAGGCGCTTCGCTTTCTACTAATCCCATCAACCGTCCTGCTACAATATATCACTCACATCTGGTTTATAGAGCTTAATCTCCAAATTTTTGTATTACTATACCATTTTGTCAGTCTCAATTTTACTGGTCACATTCACATGTTTAGATTTCAAAGTGCATTAAATTGTTGCGTGCAAGGATTAACAGAAAACTAACCAATGCATGTAAATGTTCTTGGTCATTGTACTCCTCATGCATGCATGCGTTGATACGTACTACTCCAAACGCTCACCATCTAGTAGTTCATTGGTTGGTTTCGATTTTTGAATTGAGCCCCATAAAGCCATACACTTGATGCTGTGCTGCTACCGTCCAATATTCGCGTGTGGTGGTTTCTAGAATAAAAAGGAGGTACTTACTGTGGGAAAGGTGAAATGATGGTTGCTTCGTCCGAGCAACTTACTGTGGGAATATTGGAGTACGAGCGGATTCAACGAATAGTGAAATGATGGTTGCTTCGTCCGAGCAACTTACTGTGGCAAAGGTGGGGCTATGTGATTTGACTACTCATTAGTCATTATTACTGCGGTGCAACGACCGAGGTGAACCTCCCATGTGGTTGTGCACTCAATATTGGTGCATGGCACGTGGACCCGTATGCTGGATGTCCCACATGTCGGCGAAAGGAAGTTCAATGGTTTCTGGCATTGCTATCAAGCTTTCAGGATTTGTTTATATGTCACATAATTTTCTAGCATAATAAATTATACTATAATTCTATGAAGCTTTCAACTTTGGTTTCTTGTGTCCACTTGCCTCCAAGGTTGTCTTGTTACAACAATCCATCAAATACAAGGTTGTCTCGTTACAACATTCCATCAAATACAAAGAAAACTAACATGGATGCTAATGCATCACAATGATTCGTAGATCAGCCCCAATATTTAAATCACAACTGAAGACAAAGTTGTGAGAAGGTCTACAAATAAAGTAAAATTAAAAATTGATCGATGTTGTCCATAGGCATGGTTCCATTTCCTGGCCACGGTATTCATTGGTTGGCAGCTAGTTTCACGCAGCTCTGTCGAACTGAGCAAGACATGTTAGCAGCCTGTCAGGGATATACCCCGTGGTTAACCCGTCAGACAGTTATAACTCGTAACCCGGCAGACAGTTAACCTGTCAGACAGTTATAACTCGTAACCCGGCAGACAGTTAACCCGGCAGACAGTTAACCCGGCAGACAGTTAACCTGTCAGACAGTTATGACCCGTCAGACAGTTAACCCGGCAGACAGTTAACCTGTCAGACAGTTATGACCCGTCAGACAGTTATGACCCGGCAGATAGTTAAGTCCCGGAGACGTGTCCCTGAAGATGAGTCTTGAAGATAAGCCCTGATTGTAAGCCGCCCGGTTAAGCCGCCCGTCTCAGATAAGAAGCCCGGGACTCAGAAGCCCATGAGGAGAAGCCCGCGATGGGAAGTCATAATAAGTTAAGTCTCAATCCGACTTAGACTCTACATGTAAACCGCCTCTTCAGCTTATATAAGGAGGGGCGGGTCACCCCAAGAGGGTCAAGTTTTTAGACGTCTCCGTAGACAGGTCTCAGAGAGACAAGCCTTACGGCGAGAGAAGCCCTACGGCGAGAGACGCCTTACGGCGAGAGAAGCCTTACGGCGAGAGACTCCTTACGGCGGGAGACACCTTACGGCGAGAGACGCCTTACGGCGAGAGAAGCCTTACGGTGAGAGACTCCTTACGGTGGGAGACGCCTTACGGCGAGAGAAGCCTTACGGCGAGAGAGACCAAGCAATCGAGAGTTAGGGCAAGCAAGCCGCCCCTTGTAATCGATACACCAGTTAATACAGTATAAGCAGGACGTAGGCTTTTACCTCCACCGTGAGGGGCCGAACCTGGGTAAACTCGCGTCCCTTGTCCCGTTTAACCCCTTTGAGTCCACCTCTTTAGCGATGGCCTCGAACCTAAGCCTTTGGGCATCTGCCGTGACAAAACCACGACAGTTGGCGCCCACCGTGGGGCTAGCGCTCGGTGGTGTTGAGTTATCAAAGGGTGCTCTCCTCTGGGGCGAGGGGTACGTGGTCGGCGAGATGACTGCCGCAAGTCGCCAAGGTCAACAGGAGCGTTTCCGCCACAACCAAAACATGTTGCAATAATCCGTCAAGGTCATCCCGGATTTTCCGCTGCAGAAAAGAAGTCACAAGTTGCCAACACCATAGCCTTCCTTTATGGCCTATTTCGCCTTCGGCGTATCAAGTTTCCATCAGTAACTCGCCAAAACCAGTCGCCGTTTCATTGTGGTTCACCGATTAACCATCAAAAGCAAAGGAAAAAAGTCAAGGAAAAAGGTCAAGGAAAAAGTCAAAGGAAAAGAAAGAGGCCGACGTGAATTGTCCAAAGACGCCTACGACCCGGAAACAGACACAGCCGCGACCCGGATTCGGTTGCCTCGTCTCGCCGTGGTTCGCCCGTCTGCTTCCACCGTGGCTCACCGCGGCCGCCGCAGATCGAGCCGCCTCTACGCTTCTCCTCTTCTGGCTGCATCCGCCCGAACCAGGCCGATCTTGCTTCGCCCTCGAGCTGCCTTTAACGAGCTGTCGAGGCCTTGCTCAGAGCCGGAGCCGACGCCCGACGTGCCAAGCCGCCGCCGAGTTTTCACTGTGACTCGCCTGAGCCGCCGGTCCGCCTGGTTGATCCACAGAGCTTCGCTTCCGGTCGGACGCTCGCTTCGAAAACCGTCGCCGTGAGTCACCGCTTGCCGCATTCAAACCGGCTTGGTGTCACCGCTACGGAGAGCCGCTGTTGCCAAGTCGCCGCCTCCAAGATAGCTCGCCTCCACGATTGCAGCCTCGATCCGCCGAGTCACCCCGATGGCTTAGCTTCCATGGCCTTGGATCGCTTCCGCGGCCTGCATCTAAGTCGCTGAACTGTCACTTCAGCTGCGGTTGCGTTTTCCCTCACCGGCACAACGCCACGGCCACGTTCCGCCTCGAACCGGACTCCGCCCTGCGGCCGTGAGTCTCCGTCGCCGGCGAGTCTCCTCCTCCTTTGGATTCTGCCTTCACCGGTCTGCCGCCTCGCCTTCATCGTAGTTCGCCACCACAGCCCGCCGAGTCACCGTGAGTCGCCTCGCCTCGCCCAATACAGGAGCCGCCTGTGGCGGGCTTCGCCGCTACCGCCGCTAGCGCCGGAATCGCCGCCTCGCCGGGGACCTTCCCGAGCCACTGCTCCTTGGAGCCGTCTCCAGGTCGACCCGCTACTGCCACGACTCGCCTCCTCGCGCGCAGTTTCACCCGCCGCAGGAGCACCTCCAAGCCTCACCCTGCCGCCTAGCTGGGCCGCTCGCAGTGAGCCGCCGCCCCCACCACTGGCCTCCGTAAGCCGCCTACCTCTGACTCTGCTGCCTTAACCTGCCGCGGTTTTTCCTCGAACTACTGAGCCGCCCGACTCCTACTGAAGAAAGGGACAGATGTAAAAAAAAAAAAGGGGGTGAGTTGACCCGGTGATGGGACGACATTGTCATCAGGATAAATTATAAAATGGGAGACCGCTCGGGCGTCCACGATACGTTGGACTTTCCACTGAATGGGTGAACCGCCAACGGACGTGTACAAGCCGCCGCTTCGGCGGCCCAATCTACATCAGCACTACGCGGCTGACTCGCTCGACCGCACGGCTTACCGCGCCTGCGATTGACTCGGCCGTCCGCACCGGCTTACAATGCCCGCGGCCAATTCACTGGCCCGCACCGGTTTACAGCACCCGCGGCCGACTTTCTTGTCCGCGCCGGGTTACCGGCCGACTCCTGCATATATATCAACAACTCAGAGCCCCGTCTGCTCACACAAGCTGCCCAACGGACATGTGCAAGTCGCCGCCCTGCGTCAACCTCAACCTCCTGTGGATTCGCATCGCGTTATCAACGCTAAAGGATATACAATGAGTGTTACGAAGATTATCAACTCGTCACTTTGCCGGCGGCTTCAAACACATTCCAGCGTTCCGATGCCGACTTATATCATGGTTAAGTATGGAGAATCTCAAGCCGCCTCTTCGAGTCAACTTAAGACTCGGGGGCTACAGACATGATTCAGTAAGATGGCGGCTTACAGGACTGTGCAAAAACTCTTCAGCAAAAATAGCATCATTATACGGCGGCTTACATGACGGCGGCTTACAAGATGGTGCACAAGTTAATATCATCGACAAGGTCGTTTGAGGGTTTTCAACCCACCGGGTTAAGCTTCAACCCTCTCGATCAGGCTTTTCAGCCACTGTAAGGCGGGTCTTGAACCCAGAGATTGACTCCATCAACAATGCCAAAATTGGGGTGCAGCGAGTTGAGAACTTACCCCCTCTTTTGATGACTTATTCCAAAATTGGGGTGCAGCGAGTTGAGAACTTACCCCCTCTTTTGATGATTTTTTCCAAATTGGGGTGCAGCGAGTTGAGAACTTACCCCCTCTTTTGATGACTTATTCCAAAATTGGGGTGCAGCGAGTTGAGAACTTACCCCCTCTTTTGATGACTTATTCCAAAATTGGGGTGCAGCGAGTTGAATACTTACCCCCTCTTTGATGACTTATTCCAAAATTGGGCTGCAGCGAGTTGAGAACTTACCCCCTCTTTTGATGATTTTTTCCAAATTGGGGTGCAGCGCGTTGAGAACTTACCCCCTCTTTGATGACTTATTCCAAAATTGGGGTGCAGCGAGTTGAGAACCTACCCCCTCTTTTGATGATTTTTTCCAAATTGGGGTGCAGCGAGTTGAATACTTACCCCCTCTTTGATGACTTATTCCAAAATTGGGGTGCAGCGAGTTGAGAACTTACCCCCTCTTTTGATGATTTTTTCCAAATTGGGGTGCAGCAAGTTGAATACTTACCCCCTCTTTGATGACCTTTTTCAAAATTGGGGTGCAGCGAGTTAGCCACTCACCCCCTCTTTTGAGAACCTCTCCAATATTGGGGTACAGCGAGTTGGCCACTTACCCCCTCTTTGGATGACTTGTAAGAGCAGAGAACATCATGCATTGCATCATACATTGCATCATGCATTCCATCATACATTACATTGCATCATACATTTCATATCATGCCGGTTTGCCAGACCGGGTCAGAGCAAGATTATGAAAGAAGAAGCAAGACTATGTGAGAGTTAACCTCTCCGGGTTGTGCTTTTTCAAGCCGCCCTCACAACAATGCAGAACATACTCTGTATTTGTTTATTTTTTGCAGGTCTTATCTCTTGATCTGAGCCGCTATTAAAGTGTGACGAAAGATGTCACGGACAGAATACAAGACGGCTTAAAAAATTGGTTATTCTTGAAGAGCCGCCCTATCAATTATAATGCCGGGTCATCTAATTGACCGGCTCTTGGTTTTCTTCAACCAGTGTTCTGTAGTATACTACAGCACTCATGGATTTCTCAAGCATATATTTGCCGGGTTGCACCGCAACCACGAGCAGGGATTTCACTATTGACACCGGGTTACAACCACGGTCAAGGAGTCATATTCTTCTTATACAGTCCCGAGTCGCCGCAGGCAGACAACCCGGCACTTGGGGGCTACATTATTCAAGTCTAGTTGATATCAAGTATGCAAGTCCCATGTCGCTGCAAGCACGCACCACGGCACTTGGGGGCTAATGCAAGCTGGTTTTCAAATCATGACATTATCAACAAGACCCTGTTATCTCAAGGAGATGAGCCGGCCGTTCTGTATTTTTCTAAGTCCCAGCCCAGTATTTCTTACTGACCCGGCACTTGGGGGCTACAGTGTTCAGCTGATTAACAAGACTATGAGGTTCAAATTGAAGACCCGGCCCATCACATACTGATGACCCGGCCCTTGGGGGCTACACCAGCTGAAGCTTTAAAAGGTACAAGACAGTTACAAGTCCCAGGCTGCGGCAGGCCAGACAACCTGGTACTTGGGGGCTACACAATCAAAGACATTATTGCAAAGCACCAAGTCATCATGGATAAACTTGGAGCTTGGGGGCTACAGGTAATATGGATATATCAAAAAATTGAAGAGAATTTTCAAGATGTCAATTGTGAGTGAGACCGGCTCAACAGATTCTTATTTTAGCTGAAGTATTAAGAGACCGGCTCTACATCAGATGGATTTTCATCCCAATATTGTTATCAAGTCAGATGGAGTTCAGTTGTTTGACCCGGCGTCACCAACAATCATGACCCGGCATCATCAATGATTATGACCCGACGGTGATGACCCGCCAAGAGTGTTGGAGGCCGACTCAATGGCATATGGGTGTTGTATTCCCAGTATTTTGCTTCAAAGGACACTGACAAGCAAGACGATTGAGAAGATGGCTCATTCATATGAAGAGAAACCCGGATTTTTGAGGATCCACTCCAGTGAAATAAGCCGGCCAGGGGAGTGAGCCGATCACTTAACATGTTTATTATTTTTTCAGGAGGTTACCATGAATAAATTCAAGCTAACCTGGGGGCTAATGTCGGGGATATACCCCGTGGTTAACCCGTCAGACAGTTATAACTCGTAACCCGGCAGACAGTTAACCTGTCAGACAGTTATAACTCGTAACCCGGCAGACAGTTAACCCGGCAGACATTTAACCCGGCAGACAGTTAACCCGGCAGACAGTTAACCTGTCAGACAGTTATGACCCGTCAGACAGTTAACCCGGCAGACAGTTAACCTGTCAGACAGTTATGACCCGTCAGACAGTTATGACCCGGCAGATAGTTAAGTCCCGGAGACGTGTCCCTGAAGATGAGTCTTGAAGATAAGCCCTGATTGTAAGCCGCCCGGTTAAGCCGCCCGTCTCAGATAAGAAGCCCGGGACTCAGAAGCCCATGAGGAGAAGCCCGCGATGAGAAGTCATAATAAGTTAAGTCTCAATCCGACTTAGACTCTACATGTAAACCGCCTCTTCAGCTTATATAAGAAGGGGCGGGTCACCCCAAGAGGGTCAAGTTTTTAGACGTCTCCGTAGACAGGTCTCAGAGAGACAAGCCTTACGGCGAGAGACGCCTTACGGCGAGAGACGCCTTACGGCGAGAGACTCCTTACGGCGGGAGACACCTTACGGCGAGAGACGCCTTACGGCGAGAGACGCCTTACGGCGGGAGACACCTTACGGCGGGAGACACCTTACGGCGAGAGACGCCTTACGGCGAGAGAAGCCTTACGGCGAGAGAGACCAAGCAATCGAGAGTTAGGGCAAGCAAGCCGCCCCTTGTAATCGATACACCAGTTAATACAGTATAAGCAGGACGTAGGCTTTTACCTCCACCGTGAGGGGCCGAACCTGGGTAAACTCGTGTCCCTTGTCCCGTTTAACCCCTTTGAGTCCACCTCTTTAGCGATGGCCTCGAACCTAAGCCTTCGGGCATCTGCCGTGACAAAACCACGACACAGCCCGTATTCCAGCCCAGAGATCAAGTCTTCTGGAATACGACACTGCTTGGCATAGAACAAATCAGCTCTTTATTGCAAATAACACGGGTACAAGGGTCCGATATTACAAAGATTACAGGGGCACGGCGACACTTCGCCTCCTAAGGTAGCTCTATGCTAGCAGCGGAACAACTCGTAGCGGAATAACTTCTAGCAGCAGAACAACGGCGACAGTGATGAACTCCACTCCGCAGGGACTCTGGCTGGGACGCATCCTAGAGCGCAACCTCGAGATCCTCGACAAGCAATCAATCACGGCATGACCTGCAATCTGGCATGACACGCCAGGTGAGTACTTTGAATGTACTCGCAAGCTCACAGCAACCAAAGCAATCAAGACATACAACAGCATGGCATTACAGGTTAATCATCAAAGATGAACACGATACTACTAGAACAACATGAGCATGGCATGTACATATAATTCATGATATGAATAGGATGATACTAGCACTAGCATGCACAGGGGTCGACATTTAGGGTCTCATGGACCAACTTACTCTGCTCGGAGGTTATTTTGTAACCACAAACTTACCATCGTGATCATCACTTGATCACCTCAGGATCAACCAAGCTCGGTATCAACTATACCATCGTGATCATCACATGACCACACGGAGCTTGATCTCTACCTGTGATCATCGCATGACCACATAAAGATCAACCAACTTCTTTCCTCATGGAACCGGGGTTGTTATTGCTCAGATTATTATTTCTGTTGACCCATAGTGTGACCTACTACGAACTGTGTCCATGACCGAGGACGCGGCTATTGATAGATTATACACTCTGCAGAGGTTAGTACACCGTACCCACACTACGGAACTCATGGCCTCGTGCTCCCATTCGGGTGGACCAACGATATTCCGACAAAACCAATCTATTGCATGACACTCTCCCGGCCACTCCGACAAACTCCCCTTTGGGCTATGTCCTGGGTTACCCTGATGCCAACTCGTGACATCCGCCACCTATGTGGCCGCCACCGTCGTGGCCAAACCAAAACTTTCCCAAACGGGGACCTAAGCTCAAAACCAAAACTGGGTACTCAAGGCTTATGGCCGCCTACCTGATCAGGGTAGCGCGCGCACATAACCTTCCCTAGGATGAGGCACCGGCGAGAGACATGACAATATACCGCATTAGGGCCCCCCATAAGGCAAGTGTGGCTGCACTGGTTAGCTCGATTCGGTGGCACCATGACTCAGCCAACAGATTTGTTCAAGTTCGAATAATGTCAGGTTCAACTTGAATGGTGAGGAGCGGAGTCACAATAAAAGTAACATGATAATGCATATGAGCATGATACCAGTGTAACCATGGATGGGCAACATAACCATTTAACAACATAACGTCAACAATGATAATCCATTTAATCTACGGGATGCAAATGAGCATAGCATAACGATGATCATGAATACCACAAGTATTTTCATATCAGCCAGTAACTACTCATGTGAGCCTGACATTATCACTAGCATCGGAAATGATTATAGGAATAAAGCCTGATAATAAAAATATTAGCATTTAATCAATTTACTCCCTTGATGAAAATGAACATGGCATAAGCATGGACATGGATTCACAAGCATAGTCGAATCATTCACAAAATAATTAAATGAGCAAACAATTATTAAATATTCAAGTGGAAACCATGGCTACTGCAATGCCATCATGCAAGTGGATGTTGTGGCTTGCCTGGGGATGGAGGAACCATCGGGGAGGGGTGCGATGAACTTGGGGAAAGAATCGCCGGAAAAGTTTCCCTCTCGGCGGAGCT
Source organism: Elymus sibiricus (assembly GCA_039707655.1). Classification (NCBI taxonomy): domain Eukaryota; kingdom Viridiplantae; phylum Streptophyta; class Magnoliopsida; order Poales; family Poaceae; genus Elymus; species Elymus sibiricus. Next base: position 120,272,552 of record CM077664.1, on the reverse strand, counting down.
GTGTTAAGGGCAAGGGCAAAATGGTCATTTTCACAGTGTGACAACCTCATGAAAATGATACCATCGGAACGGGCTCGACGAACTGAGATCGTGGGCTTTGTAATCACCTGAATCGGAGTCACGGTCGCGAAGTTACGGCCGTTCGTTCGTTAGGCAGAAAAAGAATTAAAAATTGTTCATTTCTGCTGTTAACAGACGAACGTCCGCAAACTAACCGTTTCGGTGCCGGCGGCTGAAACAGAAAGCACATTCCGAGTGAATACGTTTTCGCAATAGGGAAAGCGCATTCAGCCCAGTAGTTGCGCCAGATTACGCCTTCATAAAGAGAAAGTGCATTTTGGGCGAAGGCACTTCCACTTAAGTTGCGGGCCCGGCCGGCTGAGTCGCTTACAGGTGGGCCCCGCACCAGCTCTCTCTCTCCTCCCGCCTCCTTCTTCTTCCTCCCGATCAGGAACAGAGGAGAGGAGATGCCGAGTGCGCCGGCGATGATTCCCGGCGGCACAGGCCGCCTCCGGCGAGGCTCTACCCACCGGGGAGATGAGAATGAAATGCCGCATCCGTCCAGGCACCGCACGAACACCGGGGAGGTCTGTAACGGCGGTGGCTTGGATGCCCGCGGGAAAGGCCGTCGGCTGAGCTTGAGTTCGAGCCCACTGGCGTCCCGGGGTTGAAATGAGGAGGCGGGGAGGTTCGCCGGGCTCGGGTGGTTCTACTGGCGGTGGCTAGGTGGGGAGGGAGTGGCCAGACTGGTCCAATTTGAGCGGAGTCTGGCGGCGGTGGCTCGGCCATGGGAGGGGCAGAAGAGCTCTTCGAGCTAGAGGGAGTAGCTAGGCGTGGTTCTGGGAGGTGGAGGAAGCCAGTGGTGAGGAGAGACGCACCCGGGGAGGGCTTAAATAGCCACGGCGATGATGTCGTCCACGGATGCCGCCGCGGAGGCGAGGTTGATGCTCTGGCGCAGCCGCGTGCACGCGCGCACGCGCGGAGGGGGGAGAGAGGCCAGGGGGATTCATTCGGCGCGAGATGCTGCGGGGGAGCAAGAGGACAAGGGAAAGGCGACGACGATCGCGGGCATCCCGGGACGGCGTGGCTCACCGGAGAGGAAAGAGGAGAGTGGGAGGGGTCCAGAGAGGATGCGTGGACGCAGGGGAGTGAGTGCAATGCTGTAGACATGGTGTGGTGTCGAGAGCGCGGCGAATGGACGGCGGCCGAGGGCCCCAAAGTCCAGAGCGCGCTTTCGGCGCGCCAGACCGCGTGGTCACCACATGCACAGGCGCACGCGGTGCATTCTGGCCAACCACAAGATGTCTAGCATGTAGTCCTTCCTAAGTGGGTCCTACCTGAGGTGATAGATCGAAGAAAGCCACTGTGGGTTCATGGGAATGATCGACTGAAGTTTGATGTTGCAAACTTAGGCATGAAATAGTGATCAAATTGTATGAGATAAGAGCTAACCATGATGTCACAGAGGTTTAGGGTAGGAAGGACTATGAGCTTGTGGGTTTTGAAAAGATTTGGACCAACATTTATCATAGTTGCTTTACAATTGCCAAATCTGGTCCAGAAGCTAGATCAGGAAGTAGCACTCACATGGTTGCTTGGGTTGAGCTTAAAGTTTTTGTAGGATGATTATTTGAGGATATGAAGGTACCATAAAAATTTCATACCAATTGGATGAATAAAAGTGGTACTTCCTTCACAATGCTTTCTACTGGATAGAAACTTGGGGGAATTTTGCAGAGAAAATGGCTTGGCAAAATGATGTGAATTTTGGCATGATCAAATGATATAGGTATATTTAGGTCCTGGATTAATTTCAGAATTTTTGAATCAATATAAAATATAGTTGCTTCACAAACTGAAATTGTGACCAGAAACCAAGATTTGAAGGTGTGCTCACATAGTTTGTTGGATGGGTATGAAATTTGGTGGAGAGTGATGATTTGATCATATGGATGACATACCAAAATTTCAACTCATTTGGATAAGCCTAGCTAGTACTTCCTTGACAAAGATTCTCTTTGGACAGAAACTTTGGAAATTTGCTGAGGAAGATTTACTAGGCAAATGAGGCTGAAGTTTGGCATGTGGAAATAATTTGGATATGATAGAGTGCCCAAATTTTTTCAGGACAAACAAGAAAAGAAAAATAGCACTTCCTTCACAAAGTGCCCTCCTGGACAGAATAGGAAATGAATATTCCTGAATTATTTTTGAACTAGGCAAGGATGAGATTTGACATATTTGTGGAAGATATGATCCAAAGAATTTATGAGAATTTTGTGGGAATTTTATGGAAGACAGAAATATAGGTTGCTTCACAACCTAGGGCAAACAGGGTTATTCCTTTAATAGAAAAAGGAATATTCCCAAGAAATAAATATTGGGGTTGGGCTAAGATGGAAATGACATGGCCTTGGGATAGATTTGAGAATGACAAGCCACTAGGAAGTGGCAGGAGAGAAGATCTTTCCAGGTTTCAAGACCACATAGCCACGGAAAAAGAATTCCAAACAAAAATTCGAAGAAATCCAAAAGAAAAAGAAAGGGCCAAAAATCGGGGTGTTACAAACCTACCCCCCTTACGATAAATCTCGTCCTCGAGATTTGGTTGCTCAGGGAACAAGTATGAATATTCTGACTTAAGGAAACCGTTTCCAACTCGGGTATCCTTTTTCCTTCATATGATGTTCCCACTGAATTTCATATGATCTGATTACCTTGCTCTGGGGTGGTTTGCTTCACTGCATTCAACATTCTGACAGGTCTTCCTTCATATGTTCATCCTTGCTCTGACTCCAATTCTTTTATGTCTGCTGGCTTGTCTGATATTATCATGACCGGGATTTCCATAAGTCCGGGAGTGATTTCCAATTGACGTGACATTCTTTTATCCAGCTCCGATAGTATTTAATGGAGTAATGAACCAATTTCCTTGGTGGACATGAAACATTTTACTCCTTGCATCGGTTACTTGAGTAGATGCATGGTCTCCGGGTTCAAAACAATGCTGAGAATCATAACCGTTCTCTTGGCGGAACCTGACTGCTTGCAGGGATTTCTGAATCATCTTGGCTGACTTCGTTGTCTCGAGTATCAAATCCATACCAAGTGGTTCGTGCAACAATTATCATACATGTGTTGTCGGTCTTGCTTCTTCATTATTGTTCTCTTTTTCTGGATCTTTTGCTGCAAGAGCTTGGCCTTATATGCCCATAATTCTTCGTGTCACCATAGGTGCTGTCAGGTGCAATATTCCGGCAGGCATACCTTATCCTTATCCTCAGGCAGGGCAGCAATGTTTAACTGGCAAGTTTACCATCTCTCAAGCTCTAACTGTAGGGCAATGACCATCCGAACCTTTGCATGAAATCGGCAAATAAATCAGTAGCCACCAGAACGGTCCTTACAACTCAGATCTGGGACATTACTGAAATAACTCAACCATGGCTCACGACGGCTAAAAGCAGCTCAGAGCATGAGGCAGTGTTGATAAGAAGAATGTAGCAGTTCCCTAAGATGGCCGAAGAATAGCTCAGAGCATAGGGTCACTGCTACAAAAAGAAACTCAACAGCTGCCCGAGACGGCCGAAAAGCTGCTCAAAACATGGGCCAGTTGTTGAAAAGAGAAATATAAAGGCGACATCCACCCTGAACGGCTGAAAGCAGCTCAGAACACATGCGTGGTGCCGTTGCCAGGGAAAGGTAGGCAAGGGTTCATCATGATCATAAACCAGGTTCACCGTTACTTGTATAGAGCTCACTGTTGTGGTCAATCATGCATGACGGTGACAGAGGTTAATGATATCACTTTGTCGGGTGTGAGGAAGCTGGCCTTGATATCCACTGTCAAGATTATTGTCCCAACATTGTCTTGCTTCACAGCTTGTCAGACATTGCATCACACTGAGGGGTGTAACTTGCTTTCTTCCTCTTACATACTCACGGATTTGTTGGATTCTTCCCGTGCTTGCATCATCGTATGAGTGACTTGCATAACCTTGGCAGCATGCTCACAATAACTATGGAAGTATGTGTATCTTAACATTTGATTCCCGGGGCAAACTTGTGTCTTGACTAGCTCGTGTTTCTGATCAACCTGTTGCGGATCTGATTCTTGAGATGCACTGCCATATGCTGCCAACTCACTGTGTAGTATCTTGTACTACTGGCGATGACTGTTGATAGTGCCGTACTGACGGAGATTGGATAGCTTGTGTTGGCAGCTATCTGAGAGTGGCGTGCTGAGGAAGGCTGGATAGCTTATGCTCGAGGCTTTTGCCGGGATAGCGTGCTGAAGAAGATTGGGTACCTTACCTCAGAAGCTTCTCCTCCTGGTTGCTTGCTGAGGAAGATTCGGTGCCTTATGCCGGAAGCTTTTTGCAGTGGCTTACTGAAGAAGACTGAGTATCTTACACTGTAAGCTATCCACATATCGTACCGAGGAAGATTGAGGAGCCTTGCATTATAAGCTTCTCGGGTAGCGTGCGGAGGAAGACTGGATTCCTTACCCCAGAAGCTTCTCTCCGTGATATGCAGACTGAATACCATATATATATACCCTTGATATTCCTTTGACTGGAAATGTACTGTTGACTTGCACACAACTTGTTTTCCAGCTGGTTCATTATGATTGTGATGGTTGCACACTGTTGTAAACTTGATGTTGATAATCACCCCAGAATATCATTTGTATTCAAACTAGATACTCTCAATATAATGCAGTCGGCTGAGAATTCCATAATGTTTAGCTGAGCTTCAAAATATTTGAAATCTTTACTGATTCTTTGAGTCCGGTGTCGGTTGATGAGCAACTTTCATAAGGGGAAATAAGGTAACACCGAGGGCCCAAAGAAAGAAGCAAAAGAAATGACTCAAACAAAAGCACACACAGCGGTAAGATTACATACAAGCAACATCACATTTTACTGCTATTCACCTCACTATGCATGCCTACTTAAGCACACAATTCTCGAGGAAACTCTGGTACTACGAGCTAACATGCTGTGATGGTGTGCACGAGAGTGAATCAACGTGTGGAGAGGTTGGTGTAAGCTGAGCTACACCAAGTGCTGGATCAGCACCGGTTGCATCTGGACGGGCTTAACGGTGAGGACGGATTCGGTGATAATGTAGCGAAACACGGATGTCACGACCACATTATCATCAAGTGTACGGAAGGGAATCATACTCGTCCAGAAAATGGGTGATAGGGTAGGATAGCGGTGGAAAGCAGGGTTTGCTGGCATTGCCCTTTTCTGATAACCAACACTAGTAAGGGTTGCCAAATGGCTGGTTGGATGGCAAGATCCGGGGTAGAAACGTGTCTACCACCGAAACGATAGGTGTGACTGGGTAGAATAAATTGGTGCGGTACCTATGCATCCATCCTGCAAGTGATCGACACCACAAGGTATCTTGGCATCACTCCGCTGGGACAGAGATGACGCCAAACACCAAAGAGCAAGTATGCAAAACTGGAGGGTGCAGGTAGTGGATCGAAACTGATGCCACCTACACTCACAAGATAATATCGTTAGCAACAAGATAGTGAGTCTATATGCATGCTATGCAGCAAACAAATGCAACAGCCAAATGCAACAAGCAAGCTAGACTCTGAACTACTAGTTTCTAACGCTCGCGCTGACTAGGGCGTCCTACAGCCAGACCTGCTCTGATACCAAGTCTTGTGGCACCCCGGCTCAGAGAGACCGGAACACCCCGTATTCCAGCCCAGAGGTCAAGTCTTCTGGAATACGGCACTGCTTGGCATAGAACAAATCAGCTCTTTATTGCAAATAACACGGGTACAAGGGTCCGATATTACAAAGATTACAGGGGCACGGCGACACTTCGCCTGCTAAGGTAGCTCTATGCTAGCAGCGGAACAACTCGTAGCGGAATAACTTCTAGCAGCGGAACAACGGCGATGGTGATGAACTCCACTCCGCAGGGACTCTGGCTGGGACGCATCCTAGAGCGCAACCTTGAGATCCTCGACGAGTAATCAATCACGGCATGACCTCCAATCTGGCATGACACGCCAGGTGAGTACTTTGAATGTACTCGCAAGCTCACAGCAACCAAAGCAATCAAGACATACAACAGCATGGCATTTACAGGTTAATCATCAAAGATGAACACGATACTACTAGAACAACATGAGCATGGCAACAACATGAGCATGGCATGTACATATAATTCATGATATGAACAGGATGATACTAGCACTAGCATGCAGAGGGGTCGACATTTAGGGTCTCATGGACCAACTTACTCTGCTCGGAGGTTATTTTGTAACCACAAACTTACCATCGTGATCATCACTCGATCACCTCAGGATCAACCAAGCTCGGTATCAACTATACCATCGTGATCATCACATGACCACACGGAGCTTGATCTCTACCTGTGATCATCGCATGACCACATAAAGATCAACCAACTTCTTTCCTCATGGAACCGGGGTTATTGTTGCTCAGATTATTATTTCTGTTGACCCATAGTGTGACCTACTACGAACTGTGTCCATGACCGAGGACGTGGCTATCGATAGATTATACACTCTGCAGAGGTTAGTACACTGTACCCACACTACGGAACTCATGGCCTCGTGCTCCCATTCGGGTGGACCAACGATATTCCGACAAAACCAATCTATTACATGACACTCTCCCGGCCACTCCGACAAACTCCCCTTTGGGCTATGTCCTGGGTTACCCTGATGCCAACTCATGACATCCCCCACCTATGTGGCCGCCACCGTCGTGGCCAAACCAAAACTGTCCCAAACGGGGACCTGAGCTCAAAACCAAAACTGGGTACTCAAGGCTTATGGCCGCCTACCTGATCAGGGTAGCGCGCGCACATAGCCTTCCCTAGGATGAGACACCGGCGAGAGGCATGACAATAGACCGCATTAGGGTCCCCCATAAGGCAAGTGTGGCTGCACTGGTTAGCTCGATTCGGTGGCACCATGACTCAGCCAACAGATTTCTTCAAGTTCGATTAATGCCAGGTTCAACTTGAATGGTGAGGAGCTGAGTCACAATAAAAGTAACATGATAATGCATATGAGCATGATACCAGTGTAACCATGGATGGGCAACATAACCATTTAACAACATAACGTCAACAATGATAATCCATTTAATCTACGGGATGCAAATGAGCATAGCATAACGATGATCATGAATACCACAAGTATTTTCATATCAGCCAGTAACTACTCATGTGAGCCTAACATTATCACTAACATCGGAAATGATTACAGGAATAAAGCCTGATGATATAAACATTAGCATTTAATCAATTTACTCCCTTGATGAAAATGAACATGGCATAAGCATGGACATGGATTCACAAGCATATTCGAATCATTCACAAAATAATTAAATGAGCAAACAATTATTAAATATTCAAGTGGAAACCATGGCTACTGCAATGCCATCATGCAAGTGGCTGTTGTGGCTTGCCTGGGGATGGAGGAACCATCGGGGAGGGGTGCGATGAACTCGCGGAAAGAATCGCCAGAAAAGTTTCCCTCTCGGCAGAGCCGTGTTAAGGGCAAGGGCAAAATGGTCATTTTAACAGTGTGACAACCTCATGAAAATGATACTATCGGAACAGGCTCGACGAACTGAGATCGTGGGCTTTGGAATCACCTGAATCGGAGTCACGGTCGCAAAGTTACGGCCGTTCGTTCTTTAGGCAGAAAAAGAATTAAAAATTGTTCATTTCTGCTGTTAACGGACGAACGTCCGCAAACTAACCGTTTCGGTGCCGGCGGCTGAAACAGAAAGCGCATTCCGAGTGAATACGTTTTTGCAATAGGGAAAGCGCATTCAGCCCAGTAGTTGCGCCAGATTACGTCTTCATAAAGAGAAACTGCATTTTGGGCGAAGGCGCTTCTGTTGGAAATATGCCCTAGAGGCAATAATAAATTGGTTATTATTATATTTCCTTGTTCATGATAATCGTTTATTATCCATGCTATAATTGTATTGATTGGAAACTCTAATACATGTGTGGGTACATAGACAACACTGTGTCCCTAGTAAGCCTCTAGTTGACTAGCTCGTTGATCAAAGATGGTTAAGGTTTCCTAGCCATTGACATGAGATGTCATTTGATAACGGGATCACATCATTAGGAGAATGATGTGATGGACAAGACCCAAACTACGAACGTAGCATATGATCGTGTCAGTTTATTGCTATTGTTTTCTGCATGTCAAGTATCTGTTCCTTTGACCATGAGATCATGCAACTCCCTAACATCGGAGGAGTACCTTGTGTGTATCAAACGTCGCAACGTAACTGGGTGACTATAAAGGTGCTCTACAGGTATCTCCGAGGATGTCTGTTGGGTTGGCATGGATCAAGACTGGGATTTGTTACTCCGTGTGACAGAGAGGTATCTCAGGGCCCACTCGGTAATACAACATCACAATGACCCTTGCAAGCAATGTGACTAAAGTGTTAGCCACGAGATCTTGTATTACGGAACGAGTAAAGAGACTTGCCGGTAACGAGATTGAACTAGGTATAGAGATACCGACGATCGAATCTCGGGCAAGTAACATACCGAAGAACAAAGGGAACAGTATACGGGATTAACTGAATCCTTGACATAGAGGTTCGACCGATAAAGATCTTCGTAGAATATGTAGGAGCCAATATGGGCATCCAGGTCCCGCTATTGGTTATTGGCCGTAGAGGTGTCTCGTTCATGTCTACATAGTTCTCGAACCCGCAGGGTCTACACACTTAACGTTTGGTGACGATTAGTATAGTTGAGTTATTTTGTTGGTGACCGAAGGTTGTTCGGAGTCCCGGATAAGATCCCGGACATGACGAGGATCTCCGGAAGAGTCCGGAGGTAAAGATTGATATATGTGATAATAGTGTTTTGATCTCCGGAAAGGTTCCGGAATTCACCGGAAAGGGTTCCGGGTGTTTACCGAAGTGTTCGGGTGCAGTAACACTTTATATGGGCCAAAGGGGTAAAGCCCACGAGGTTTTGGAAGTGCAAAAGGAAGTTTTGCTACTGCCTTAAGCTGGTAAGGCAGTACTACCGCTACTGTAGCAGCGGTACTACCACCCAAGCGGTACTACCGCTACCGTAGCAGCGGTACTACCGCTCAAGCGGTACTACCGCTCGTGAGCGGTACTACCGCTTGTGCGCGGTACTGCTGGATCCGAGTTGGACTCTTTCCCTGCGGGCCAAACCGACCTTGTGCGGGCAAAACCGACCTGGAGGAGGCTTTTACTCCAAGTTTAGACCCCAAGGCTCAACATATAAATAGAGGGGCAGGGCTAGCACACGGGACACATCAAGATTTCCCAAGCCGTGTGTCGGCAACCATAACCCTCTAGTTCTCCCGTCATAATCTCCGTAGTGCTTGGCGAAGCCCTGCAGAGATTGTTCCTCACCACCATCACCACGCCGTCGTGCTGCCGGAACTCATCTACTACTTCACCATCGCTCGCTGGATCGAGGAGGTGAAGGCGTCATCAAGCCGTACGTGTGTTGAACGCGGAGGTGCCGTCCGTTCGGCACTAGTTCGTGATCGGATCGAGGGACGACTTGCGATTTGGATCGCGGAGACGTTCGACTACATCAACCGCGTTTCTTAACGCTTCCGCTTAGCGATCTACAAGGGTATGTAGATTCACTCTCCCTCTTGTAGATGCTCATCACCATGGATAGATCTTGTGTGTGCGTAGGAAAAATTTTGTTTCCCATGCAACGTTCCCCGACAGTGGTATCAGAGCCAGGTTTATGCGTAGATGAGATCTCGAGTAGAACACAAACGAGTTGTGGGCGTGGGTGTATACATATTGCTTGCCGTTACTAGTTGATACTTGATTCGGCGGTATTGTGAGATGAAGCGGCCCGGACCGACATTACGCGTACGCTTACGCGAGACAGGTTCCTTCAACTGACATGTAACTTCGTTGCATAAAGATGGCTAGCGGGTGTCTGTCTCTCTCACTTTAGTTGAATCGATTTCAATGAAGAGGGTTCTTTTAGAAGATCAAAAAGCAATCACTACACCACGTTGTGGTTTTGCGTAGGTAAGAACGGTTCTTGCAAACCCGTAGCAGCCACGTAAAATTTGCAACAACAATTAGAGGACGTCTAACTTGTTTTTGCAGGGTATGTTGTGATGTGATATGGCCAATTACATGATGAGATATATGTGATGTATGAGATGATCATGTGTTGTATAGAATATCACGACTTGCATGTCGATGAGTACGGCAACTGGCAAGAGCCATAGAGTTGTCTTTAATTATTTTCGCCGTTTTTGCTTTACTTTATCGCTATGAGTTAGCAATAGTCGTGGAAGCAACAGTCGGCGCGACAACCTCATGGCGACACGTTGATGGAGATCAAGATGATGGAGATCATGGTGTCATGCCGGTGACGATGGAGATCATGCCGGTGCTTTGGAGATGGAGATCAAAAGCACAAGTTCATGGCCATATCATGTCACTTATGATTTGCATGTGATGTTAATCCTTTTATGCATCTTATTTTGCTTAGGACGACGGTAGCATTATAAGGTGATCCCTCACTTAAATTTCAAGATAAATTGTGTTCTCCCCGAGTGTGCACCGTTGTGAAAGTTCGTCGTTTCGAGACACGCCGTGATGATCGGGTGTGATAGACTCTACGTTCACATACAACGGGTGTAAGCCATGTTGCACGTGCGGAACACTCGGGTTAAACTTGACGAGCCTAGCATGTACAGACATGGCCTCGGAACACAAGAGACCGAAAGGTCGAACATGAGTCATATAGTAGATATGATCAACATGAAGATGTTCACCATTGAAACCACCTCAACTCACGTGATGATCGGACTTGAGTTGGTGGATTTAAATCATGTTACACTCGAATGACCGGAGGGATGTCAATTTGAGTGGGAGTTTTTAAGTAATATGATTAACTAAACTCATTATCTAGAACAATAGTCTAAGTTGTCTTTGCTATATTTATGTTGTAGATCATGGCTCGCGCAGTAGCACCCCTGAATTTTAATGCGTTCCTAGAGAAAGCTAAATTGAAAGATGATGGAAGTAACTTTGTGGACTGGGCCCGTAATCTAAGGATTATCCTTACGGCTTCCCAGAAGGCTTATGTCCTTGATGCACCGCTTGGTGATCCACCCGCTCCAGTTGAGTCTCTAGACGTTGTGAACGCCTGGCAGGCTCGTTCTGAAGATTACTCAATGGTTCAATGTGCAATATTGTATGGCTTAGAACCGGGACTTCAAAGACGTTTTGAACGTCATGGAGCATATGAGATGTTCCAGGAGTTGAAGTTTATCTTTCAGAAGAATGCCCGGATCGAGAGATATGAGATCTCCGATAAGTTCTATGCTTGCAAGATGGAGGAGAACGGGTCTATCAGTGATCACGTACTCAGAATGTCTGGGTACTCCACCCGTCTGGCTGAATTGGGGATGCCCCTTCCGCCAGAGGCTATCACTGACAGAGTTCTTCAATCATTGCCACCTAGCTACAAGAGCTTCGTGTTGAACTATAACATGCACGGGATGAACAAGTCAGTCGCCGAGCTGTTTGCGATGCTGAAAGCCGCTGAGTCTGAAATTCAGAAGGAGCATCAAGTGTTGATGGTCAATAAAACCACTAGTTTCAAGAAAAATGGCAAGGGTAAGAAGGGTAACTCCAAGAAGAGTGGCAAAGCAGTTGCTCCTCTCGTGAAGAAACCCAAGGCTGGACCCAAACCAGAAACTGTGTGTTTTCATTGCAAGGGAACTGGACACTGGAAACGGAACTGCCCCAAGTATTTGGCTGACAAGAAGGCGGCCAACAACAAACAAGGTATATATGATATACATGTTATTGATGTGTACCTTACCAACTCTCGTTGTAGTGCCTGGGTATTTGATACCGGTGCGGTTGCTCATATTTGCAACTCAAAACAGGAACTGCGGAATAGACGGAGGCTGGCAAAGGACGAAGTGACGATGCGCGTGGGAAATGGTTCCAAGGTTGATGTGATCGCCGTCGGCACGCTCGCTCTTCGATTACCATCGGGATTAGTGATGAACCTGAATAATTGTTATTTAGTGTCTGCGTTAAGCATTAACATTATATCTGGATCTTGTTTATTGCGAGACGGTTACTCATTTAAATCAGAGAATAATGGTTGTTCTATTTATATGAGTAATATCTTTTATGGTCATGCACCCAATGTGAGGGGTTTATTCTTATCGATAGTAATGATACACATGTTCATAACATTGATGCCAAAAGATGTAGAATTGATAATGATAATACCACTTTCTTGTGGCACTGCCGTTTAGGTCATATTGGCGTAAAACGCATGAGGAAGCTCCATGCTGATGGACTTTTGGAGTCACTTGATTTTGGATCACTTGACACATGTGAGCCATGCCTCATGGGCAAGATGACTAAAACGCCATTCTCTGGAACAATGGAACGGGCAAGTGACTTATTGGAAATCATACATACTGATGTGTGCGGTCCGATGAGCATTGAGGCGCGCGGTGGTTATCGTTACTTTCTCACCTTCACTGATGACTTAAGTAGATATGGGTATATTTACTTAATGAAACACAAGTCTGAAACATTTGAAAAGTTCAAACAATTTCAGAGTGAAGTTGAGAATCATCGTAACAAGAAGATTAAATTCCTACGATCTGATCGAGGAGGAGAATATCTGAGTTATGAGTTTGGCAGTCACTTAAGACAATGTGGAATTGTTTCACAACTAACACCGTCTGGAACACCACAGCGTAATGGTGTGTCCGAACGTCGTAATCGAACCTTATTGGATATGGTGCGATCTATGATGTCTCTTGCTGATTTGCCACTATCGTTTTGGGGTTATGCATTAGAGACAGCTGCATTCACTTTAAATAGGGCACCATCGAAATCCGTTGAGACGATGCCATATGAACTTTGGTTTGGCAAGAAGCCAAAGCTGTCGTTTCTTAAAGTTTGGGGATGTGATGCTTATGTCAAAAAGCTTCAGCCTGAAAAGCTGGAACCCAAAGCGGAGAAATGCGTCTTCATAGGATACCCAAAAGAGACAGTTGGGTATACCTTCTACCTCAAATCCGAAGGCAAAGTGTTTGTCGCTAAAAACGGAACGTTTCTTGAGAAAGAGTTTCTCTCGAAAGAATTGAGTGGGAGGAAGATAGAACTTGATGAGGTTGTTGAACCTTTACTTCAACCTGAAAGTAGCGCAGCGCAGAAAGATGTTTCTGTAGAGCCTACATCAGCTGAAGAGGAATTTAATGATGATGATCATGAAGCTTTGGATCAAGTTGCTATCAAACCTCGTAGGTCGACAAGGACGCGTACTGCTCCTGAGTGGTACGGCAACCCTGTCTTAGAGGTCATGTTGTTGGACAACGATGAACCTACGAGCTATGGAGAAGCGATGATGGGCCCGGATTCCGAGAAGTGGTTAGAAGCCATGAAATCCGAGATGGGATCCATGTATGAAAACAAAGTATGGACTTTGGAAGTATTACCTGAAGGGCGTAAGGCCATTCAGAACAAATGGATCTTTAAGAGGAAGACGGACGCGGACGGTAATGTCACCGTCTATAAAGCTTGACTTGTGGCAAAGGGTTTTTCACAAGTTCAAGGAGTTGACTACGATGAGACCTTCTCACCCGTAGCGATGCTTAAGTCCGTCAGAATCATGTTAGCAATAGCTGCCTTTTTCGATTATGAAATTTGGCAGATGGATGTCAAAACAGCGTTCCTTAACGGTTTCCTTAAGGAAGAGTTGTATATGATGCAACCAGAAGGTTTGGTCGATCCAGAGAATGCTGACAAAGTTTGCAAACTCCAGCGATCCATTTATGGACTGGTGCAAGCATCTCGGAGTTGGAATCTTCGCTTTGATGAGGTGATCAAAGCGTTCGAGTTTATACAAGTTTACGGAGAAGCTTGTATTTACAAGAAAGTGAGTGGGAGCTCTATAGCGTTTCTAATATTATATGTGGATGACATATTACTGATTGGAAACAATATAGAAATGTTGGAAAGCGTGAAGGAATATTTGAACAAGAGTTTTTCAATGAAGGACCTAGGAGAAGCTGCTTTCATATTAGGCATCAAGATCTATAGAGATAGATCGAGACGCTTAATAGGACTTTCACAAAGCACATACCTTGACAAAGTTTTGAAGAAGTTCAAAATGGATCAGTCCAAGAAAGGGTTCTTGCCTGTATTGCAAGGTGTGAAGTTGAGTAAGACTCAATGCCCAGTGACTGCAGAAGATAGAGAAAAGATGAGTGTCATCCCCTATGCTTCAGCCATAGGCTCTATCATGTATGCAATGCTGTGCACAAGACCCGATGTCAGCCTTGCCATAAGTATGGCCGGAAGGTTTCAAAGTGATCCAGGAATGGAACACTGGACGGCGGTCAAGAATATCCTGAAGTACCTGAAAAGGACTAAGGACATGTTTCTCGTTTATGGAGGTGATCAAGAGCTCGTCGTAAAGGGTTACGTCGATGCAAGTTTTGACACTGATCCGGATGACTCTAAGTCGCAAACCGGATACGTATTTATTCTTAATGGGGGTGCGGTTAGCTGGTGCAGTTCCAAGCAAAGCGTGGTAGCTGATTCTACATGCGAAGCCGAGTACATCGCTGCCTCGGAGGCGGCGAAGGAAGGTGTCTGGATGAAGGAGTTCATGACAGATCTTGGAGTAGTGCCTAGTGCGCTTAACCCAATGACTCTGTTTTGTGATAATACTGGTGCCATTGCTCTAGCCAAGGAACCAAGATTTCACAAGAGGACCAGACACATAAAGCGACGTTTCAATTCCATCCACGATTACATCAAGGAGGACGACATAAATATTTGCAAAGTACACACGGATCTGAATGTTGCAGATCCGATGACTAAACCTCTTCCAAGGGCTAAGCATGAACAACACCAGAACTGCATGGGTGTTCGATTCATTACAATGTAAATCACATAGTGATGTGAACTAGATTATTGACTCTAGTGCAAGTGGGAGACTGTTGGAAATATGCCCTAGAGGCAATAATAAATTGGTTATTATTATATTTCCTTGTTCATGATAATCGTTTATTATCCATGCTATAATTGTATTGATTGGAAACTCTAATACATGTGTGGGTACATAGACAACACTGTGTCCCTAGTAAGCCTCTAGTTGACTAGCTCGTTGATCAAAGATGGTTAAGGTTTCCTAGCCATTGACATGAGATGTCATTTGATAACGGAATCACATCATTAGGAGAATGATGTGATGGACAAGACCCAAACTACGAACGTAGCATAGGATCGTGTCAGTTTATTGCTATTGTTTTCTGCATGTCAAGTATCTGTTCCTTTGACCATGAGATCATGCAACTCCCTGACATCGGAGGAGTACCTTGTGTGTATCAAACGTCGCAACGTAACTGGGTGACTATAAAGGTGCTCTACAGGTATCTCCGAGGATGTCTGTTGGGTTGGCATGGATCAAGACTGGGATTTGTTACTCCGTGTGACGAAGAGGTATCTCAGGGCCCACTCGGTAATACAACATCACAATGAGCCTTGCAAGCAATGTGACTAAAGTGTTAGCCATGAGATCTTGTATTACGGAACGAGTAAAGAGACTTGCCGGTAACGAGATTGAACTAGGTATAGAGATACCGACGATCGAATCTCGGGCAAGTAACATACCGAAGAACAAAGGGAACAGTATACGGGATTAACTGAATCCTTGACATAGAGGTTCGACCGATAAAGATCTTCATAGAATATGTAGGAGCCAATATGGGCATCCAGGTCCCGCTATTGGTTATTGGCCGTAGAGGTGTCTCGGTCATGTCTACATAGTTCTCGAACCCGCAGGGTCTACACACTTAACGTTTGGTGACGATTAGTATAGTTGAGTTATTTTGTTGGTGACCGAAGGTTGTTCGGAGTCCCGGATAAGATCCCGGACATGACGAGGATCTCCGGAAGAGTCCGGAGGTAAATATTGATATATGTGATAATAGTGTTTTGATCTCCGGAAGGGTTCCGGAATTCACCAGAAGGGGTTCCGGGTGTTTACCGAAGTGTTCGGGTGCAGTAACACTTTATATGGGCCAAAGGGGTAAAGCCCACGAGGTTTTGGAAGTGCAAAAGGAAGTTTTGCTACTGCCTTAAGCTGGTAAGGCAGTACTACCGCTACTGTAGCAGTGGTACTACCGCCCAAGCGGTACTACCGCTACCGTAGCAGCGGTACTACCGCTCAAGCGGTACTACCGCTCATGAGCGGTACTACCGCTTGTGCGCGGTACTGCAGGGATCCGAGTTGGACTCTTTCCCTGCGGGCCAAACCGACCTTGTGCGGGCAAAACCGACCTGGAGGAGGCTTTTACTCCAAGTTTAGACCCCAAGGCTCAACATATAAATAGAGGGGCGGGGCTAGCACACGGGACACATCAAGATTTCCCAAGCCGTGTGTCGGCAACCCTAACCCTCTAGTTCTCCCGTCATAATCTCCGTAGTGCTTGGCGAAGCCCTGCAGAGATTGTTCCTCACCACCATCACCACGCCGTCGTGCTGCCGGAACTCATCTACTACTTCACCATCGCTCGCTGGATCGAGGAGGTGAAGGCGTCATCAAGCCGTACGTGTGTTGAACGCGGAGGTGCCGTCCGTTCGGCACTAGTTCGTGATCGGATCGAGGGACGACTTGCGATTTGGATCGCGGAGACGTTCGACTACATCAACCGCGTTTCTTAACGCTTCCGCTTAGCGATCTACAAGGGTATGTAGATTCACTCTCCCTCTCGTAGATGCTCATCACCATGGATAGATCTTGTGTGTGCGTAGGAAAATTTTTGTTTCCCATGCAACGTTCCCCGACAGCTTCCACTTAAGTTGCGGGCCCGGCCGACTGAGTCGCTTACTGGTGGGCCCCGCGCCAGCTGTCTCTCCTCCCGCCTCCTTCTTCTTCCTCCCGATCGGGAACAGAGGAGAGGAGAGGCCGAGTGCGCCGGCAACGATTCCCGGCGGCACAGGCCGTCTCCAGCGAGGTTCTACCCACCAGGGAGATCAGAATGAAATGCCGCATCCGTCCAGGCACCGCACGAACACCGGGGTGGTCTGTAACGGCGGCGGCTTGGATGCCCGCGGGGAAGGCCGTCGGCTGAGCTTGAGTTCGAGCCCACTGGCGTCCCGGGGTTGAAATGAGGAGGCGGAGAGGTTCGCCGGGCTCGGGTGGTTCTACTGGTGGTGGCTAGGTGGGGAGGGAGTGGCCGGACTGCTCCAATTTGAGCGGAGTCTGGCGGCGGTGGCTCGGCCATGGGAGGGGCAGAAGAGCTCTTCGAGCTAGAGGGAGTAGCTAGGCATGGTTCTGGGAGGTGGAGGAAGCCAGTGGTGAGGAGAGACGCACCCAGGGAGGGCTTAAATAGCCACGGCGATGAAGCCTTCCGCGGATGCCGCCGCGGAGGCGAGGTTGATGCTCTGGCGCAGCCGCGTGCACGCGCGCATGCGCGGAGGGGGAAGAGAGGCCAGGGGGATTCATTCGGCGCGAGATGCCGCGGGGGAGCAAGAGGACAAGGGAAATGCGACAACGGCCGCTTGCATCCCGGGATGGCGTGGCTCGCCGGAGAGGAAAGAGGAGAGAGGGAGTGGTCCAGAGAGGATGCGTGGACGCAGGGGAGTGAGTGCAATGCTGTAGACATGCTGTGGTGTCGAGAGCGCGGCGAATGGACGGCGGCCGAGGGCCCCAAAGTCCAGAGCGCGCTTTCGGCGCGCCAGACCGCGTGGTCACCGCATGCACAGGCGCACGCGGTGCATTCTGGCCAACCACAAGATATCTAGCATGTAGTCCTTCCTAAGTGGGTCCTACCTGAGGTGATAGATCGAAGAAAGCCACTGTGGGTTGATGGGAATGATGGACTGAAGTTTGCTGTTGCAAACTTAGGCATGAAATAGTGATCAAATTGTATGAGATAAAATCTAACCATTATGTCACAGAGGTTTAGGGTAGAAAGGACTATGAGCCTGTGGGTTTTGAAAAGATTTGGACCAACATTTATCATAGTTGCTTTACAACTGCCAAATCTGTTCCAGAAGCTAGATCAGGAAGTAGAACTCACATGGTTGCTTGGGTTGAGCTTAAATTTGGTGTAGGATAATTATTTGAGCATATGAAGGTACCATAAAAATTTCATACCAATTGGATGAATAAAAATGGTACTTCCTTCACAATGCTTTCTACTGGATAGAAACTTGGGGGAATTTTGCAGAGAAAATGGCTTGGCAAAATGATGTGAATTTTGGCATGCTTAAATTATATAGGGATATTTAGTTCTTGGATTAATTTCAGAATTTTGGAAGCAATATAAAATATAGTTGCTTCACAAACTGAAATTGTGACCAGAAACCAAGATTTGAAGGTGTGCTCACATAGTTTGTTGGATGGGGATGAAATTTGGTGGAGAGTGATAATTTGATCATATGGATGACATACCAAAATTTCAACTCATTTGGATAAGCCTAGCTAGTACTTCCTTCACAAAGCTTCTCTTTGGACAGAAACTTTGGAAATTTGCTGAGGAAGATTTACTAGGCAAATGAGGCTGAATTTTGGCATGTGGCAATAATTTGGATATGAGAGAGTGCCAGAAAATTTTGAGGACAAACAAGAAAAGATAAATAGCACTTCCTTCACAAAGTGCCCTGCTGGACAGAATAGGAAATGAATATTCCTGAATTATTTTTGAACTAGGCAAGGATGAGATTTGACATATTTGTGGAAGATATGATCCAAAGAATTTATGAGAATTTTGTGGGAATTTTATGAAGACATAAATATAGGTTGCTTCACAACCTAGGGCAAACAGGGTTATTCCTTTAATAGAAAAAGGAATATTCCCAAGAAATAAATATTGGGGTTGGGCTAAGATGGAAATGACATGGCCTTGGGATAGATTTGAGAATGACAAGCCACTAGGAAGTGGCAGGAGAGAAGATCTTTCCAGGTTTCAAGACCACATAGCCACGGAAAAAGAATTCCAAATAAAAATTCGAAGAAATCCAAAAGAAAAGGAAAGGGCCAAAAATCGGTGTGTTACATGTGATTGTTCATTGATCCAACATGGCTACTTTCTAGAAACTGTGTGCGTTGTTTGAGGTCATCGCCCACGATGTTGTCTGAGAAACCGTCTGCAATTCAAAAACCCAATAAGCAGGCTAATTGGCCTATTATTGATAATGCATTTAGTAATCAAATTGACATTTCATATCAAACACACCATATGTTTCATAGCCGTATTACGGCAACCAGGATTTCATAGCTGAATTACATCAGAGTACAACATCACATAGCTTCAGCACTCAGTTACACCATATAGGCATATAGCTAGCAACGCAATTACACAACAGCATGAAGTTTCACATGCACCATCTAAAACCTTTGGAAAGTAGCATCATATACGGTATATAGAGAGATGAATCTCATCTGGAAAACTGCTGATTCTGAAGGCGAATATTGAGCCTTCAATGATGTTGAATGTCCTTGCAACTTTACTCCAGTGGCTGCGGATGATTGCCCGCCCAACCTTCGTCCTCTTGAGGGAGACTTCAATATTGTACCGTGGGTGTTGAATGAGTACCTTCCTCGCCTCTTGACCATGGAGGTGGTTTGAGAGGTAATCATCAGTGAACTGCTTTGGAAAGGACTGAAAACAAAGATATGCATAAATATCTGTTCTAAATTTTGAAATGGTGCATAGGAAAAAACACAAGGTAAAAGAGTTAGTACCATCCTATAGTTGACTGATGTCTTCTTCATTGTGCAAACAAAGATCTTGTTGTTATTCAATGCTAGTTTCTTTATCCTAACAATCTTTCTAAGTTTCTTGACTTGACTGATATTCATGTCCATCTCATTTCCCCATATGCAAAATGGATCGAACAGTGGGTCTAAACCTCTGACAGGAGGACCTACATGTGCAAGACCAAATTGTTAAAAACCTAAATATTAGAATGGTTCCTGCAATTGCACAATAATGTGCTATTAGCCAAAGGACCATGCATGTGCAAACCTCGATGGTAAACCTTAGTGCCTCCCATTGTTTCTCTGCAACACATATAAGGCAAATATTCATCAGTTTAAGTGAGAGTTGGCATACTATCAGTAGAATATATTAATGAAAACTTGTACCCACAACAAATGAACATCACACTGCAGAATTGAACCAAAAAGTTAACTGGACACCACAACAAATGAAGCAAGCAGTTAACTGAGAACCACATTCCAGAACAGAACATATACTAGAAGATCATATAGTTAACCAAGCCTAGTGTGCTTAAGAACTACTAGGAAATATAGCATTTGTGTATGTTTCTCATGTATAGAGTACATCCAAATTTGATTTTATTCCTCACATGCATAACAATAAAAAAATTGTACCCACAAGAATTGAAAATGGCATTTCAGAATTGAACCAAACAGTTAACTAAACATCACAACAAATGAACCAAACTGTTAACTGAACATCACATTTCAGAAGATCAGATTGCATATTAACATTACAGAGGACAATTCACTAGAAGGCACCGGAGGCGGCCTTTAGAAAACACCACAAACTGTCATTTAAAGCAGCCAACCGTGTGGCGGCATCCGCGCGCGAGGGGTCGATGGTGGCCTCGACGGCGAGGTGCTCCTCCAAGATCTGGCGGTCGGCACGCATGGCAGCCATCGCGACCTCATCCGCGCGTGCGGCCGCAATTTGCTTCACTGCTGCTAGATGCTCCTTGAGCTCCTGGCTATAATGCGTGAACCATGGCTATGGGCGGTGCTTATTTGGAGGACGGGCAGTGATTTGGGTGGAAGATGTCACGCCGGCGGTCGAGGCATGTGGGATGGAGAAGGAGGAGGAGGATGGGGGTGGGGTGTGGATTACCTGACTATATGGATGAGGCCGCGTAGCGGGAAGGAGTGCCGCCGGTGAGGAGGTGGCGCTGCGAAGCAAGCAATGAAGGTTTGAACTTGGAAAGGAAGGAGGAAACAGTGGAAATGTGGCTTTTGGTGGGGGGAAGGGGGCGGGGACCTAGATATTTCCGCGGTTGCCGAAAATTTACGAACGGTGCAGCGAAAAACTGGCGCGCAAGTGTGGTTGACGAGCGGCCGGTGGACTGTAGCCGGCGAACCTTCCTGTGTAAGCCATACATGAGGGAGCCCCAAGATATTTTATACTAAGACAAAATGGGGTTACGACAGGAAAGGTCGCTGTTTGAATTGCTAGAACATTTATCTACAGTGAACATGTAACTATAGGGGTGTCGTGCTAAAATTTGGAATTATTCTCGGTTCGTTTGGCATTTTTATACATTAATTGAGTTTTCTAGGCATTTAATGTGCATAATTCAAATTTGAACTACAGGCACATGCTCCAGTGCACTAAAATGGGTTGAAAAATCGTATATGTGTCCTTGGGTGAATGTTTAGGTCCCATACAAGAAATAGGAGTGAATTTTAAACATCTGGGCATCGTGGCTCGGCCGAAAACATTGAGAAACTTGGTTTTTAAATTCCTGTAAATCCAAAAATTGCCTAAAAATCACGAAAGTTGGCATGGTGTCTTGACATGGCACCAACATGCTGTGGTAAATTTTTTGTTCGATTTGGGACAAGTTTTGGTATAAGCTTCTTACAAACCGGAGCTTCTCTCAAGAAGGCTCATGGTTCCGATAGGGGATGTGTCACCTTTGTGGGCGAAACGACATACGCTGCCCCTTCCTGCCTTGATTTGTTTACAGAGGCAACAAAGACCAATAGGAGTGTCGTGCTAAAATTTGGAATTATTCTGGGTTCGTTTGGCCTTTTTTATACATTTATTGAGTTTCTAGGCATTTAATGTGCATAATTCAAATTTGAACTACATGCACATACTCCAGTGCACCAAAATGGGTTGAAAAATCGTATATGTGTCCTTGGGTGAATGTTTAGGTACCATACAAGAAATGGGAATGAATTTCAAACATCTAGGCGTCGTGGCTCGGCCGAAAACATTGAGAAACTTGGTTTTTAAATTCCTGTAAATCCAAAAATTGCCTAAAAATCACGGAACTTGGCATGGTGTCTTGACATGGCACCAACATGCTGTGGTAAAAAAATAGTTCGATTTGGGACAAGTTTTGGTATAAGCTTCTTACAAACCGGAGCTTCTCTCAAGAAGGCTCATGGTTCCGATTGGGGGCATGTGTCACCTTTGTGGGCGAAATGACATACGCTGCCTCTTCCTGCCTTGATTTTTTTTACAGAGGCAACAAAGACCAATAGGAGTGTCGTGCTAAATTTTGGAATTATTCCGGGTTCGTTTGGCATTTTTTATACATTAATTGATTTTTCTAGGCATTTAATGTGCATAATTCAAATTTGAACTACAGGCACATGCTCCAGTGCACCAAAATGGGTTGAAAAATTGTATATGTGTCCTTGGGTGAATGTTTAGGTCCCATGCAAGAAATGGGAATGAATTTCAAACATCTGGGCGTCGTGGCTCGGCCGAAAACATTGACAAACTTGGTTTTTAAATTCCTGTAAATCCAAAACTTGCCTGAAAATCATGAAACTTGGCATGTTGCCTTGACATGGCACCACCATGATGTGGTAAAAATTTTGTCCGATTTTTTGAAGGCGCACAGATTAACGACCAACAAAGTCATTTTGGAACAAAGAGCTGCCACGTTACAATCGAAAAGACAAGTGCTATTCAAACCGTGGGCGTTGTACTAACCATTTACGTGCCGCCACGCGTCCCCATTTTTATTGGCTAGGAGGCGCCGTGCGGGGTAGCTATTTGAGTAGACGGGAGGCGTGGAGCAGACCGTTGCGCAGGCTCACCGGGAGGCGAGCCCTTTGACCTCCATCTGACGCCCACCTCGCTCCCAACTTCTCCATTAATGGCGCCCAAGCCCCAGTTTTAATGGCGTGGCTAGGCCTCAGTCGACTGAGATTTAAGAGCGAGAAAAGAAAATCTGAAAAGAAAATTTTGCACGGATCTTGATGTAAGATCTCACGGACATAGCATCGACTGAGACTTAGCAAGACTGATATATATGAAGACGGTGGCAATGGATAATAATAATTGTCTTACATATTCAGGAAGATAATTAAAGATGCCACATGCAGCAACGCCCAAAAGACACAAGGGCAAAAGAAG
The DNA here is from genome assembly GCA_039707655.1 of Elymus sibiricus. NCBI lineage: Eukaryota > Viridiplantae > Streptophyta > Magnoliopsida > Poales > Poaceae > Elymus > Elymus sibiricus. Next base: position 120,249,349 of record CM077664.1, on the reverse strand, counting down.
GAAGACACAGACAACGATCTGGGTCGCTGCTCTCTACTTCACCTAGATCTACTACGCCATCTTCGTCATTTCGTCCACCTTGATCTCCTTCACGTCCTCAATCTGTCGCTTGCGAGCATCCACGGATTCCTCCAGGAGCATTTCACGCTCGATGCGGAGCTTAGCATTCTCGTCCATAAGTTTCCTGACCATGACGGTCATCTTCTTCAACACGGCAGTTGTCTCCTCGTGATGCTTCGCCCTACCGGCGATCTTGGCCCTCAGCAGGTCGCGCTCGGTGCGGAGCCTCACCTTGTCACCCTGTAGTCCCCGGATGATGCCGGTGGACTTATCCAACGCGACATAGCTCTCCTCCTGCAACTTCGCCCAGCAGGGGATGTCATCGTCCATTAGCTTATTGAGCATAGCGCGCATGCGCCTATGAGAGCCCTCGAGTGCCCGCGATAGATCCATCCAAGCCGCCGCGACGCGGCAGGACCTCTCTGCTGCTTCCGCGGTGCGGCGAGACATCTGTGCCACATCCATGGTGCTGCCGGACCACTCTGCTGCTTCGGCAGCGTGGCGGGACCTCAGTTCTGCTTCAGTGGCGTGGTGGGACCTCTGTGCTGCTTCGTTGGCGTGGCGGGACCTCTCGGCTGATATCACGGCAAGGCGGGACATCTCTGCTGCTTCGCTCGCCGCTCCGTGGTCATTTCTCGACCAAGAACTCCTCCCACGGGCCATGGCAGACGCAAGGAAGGACGAAGACTTGTTTGTTTGTTTATGAGGAATTGAGGAGGAATGTACAGTCATTTTCGAGTAGGTGGTATTTATAACCTAGTAATAAGCTGCTAAGTGGGAAAATGTTTAGGTTTTCATCGGTGTGAACAGGTTTGCAATTACATATCAGTGTGAATCGGAGTAATTTGGAATGTGACAGGAAAGAAGCTCAAAATTATTTGACGGTTCCGGTTTTGAAGTGCGGCACGATTCCCGGATGGTGTAATTAACGTGGGCAAGCGTTCTCGGATGCGTACGTGGCGTGTGCACCGCAATCGGCGATGTCAGCACACGACTTGTTCCATCAACCGTGTGCGCTTGTTATTACCATCGCGCACAATTCTTTTAATTAGAATGTGTGCCCATATATCGCGGACTCCTTGATCTAGCTGACCGTTTCTGTTGTGTTGAGTAATCACAAATAGTTCATCCGAGCGAACCGCATGCCGTATATCGCACACACCTTGATCTGCCTGACCGTTTATGTTGTGTTGGGTAATAGCTAAGAGTTCATCAGAGTGAACTGTATGCTGTGTATCGCACACACCTCGATTTGGCTGACCGTGTTTGTTGTTCTGTCTTATCGCAAACAGTTCGTATGGATCAACTGTATGCCACGTATCGCACACGCGTCTCTAATCTGAATCGTGTTTGTTGTTCTGTCTTATCGCAAACAGTTCGTATGGATCAACTGTATGCCACGTATCGCACACGCGTCTCTAATCTGAATTGTGATTGACGTCTCCAGCATCGCACATAGTTCGTCTTATTGGCGACGATTTTAGTACGACACTGTTTGCGATTAATGCATAGCACACAGTTTGGTCGCGGGGTCTCTGATTGATGTGTCGCGTTAGGACCTTCCTGCAGTAGTGATAGGGTGGCTGGCCTACTGCAAGGTGAAAGGGGAGAGGTGCAGTTTGTATGTGGCAGGGAGACCTAACTAGAGCATTCGGCTATCGGTGTGTGTGGGGGGGAGACCTAAGTAGAGAGGTAGATCGACTGGTATATGTGTGGAGAAGGAGAGACCTAGCTATGTATTGAGGGAGATCGATCGGCGTCCATACATATGTGTAGGAGAGGAATAAGGTTGGGAGAGATATAGAGCTAGAGTGCCAGAGAGGTGGTGGTGGAGTTGCTTCTCGGAGATGGTGGAACAAGCCTACTGGACAAACGGAGGGTACGATTGCAATATCAATAAGAGAGGGGATGTTTGTATGTGTGTGCGCGTGCGTGTGAGAGACGAGTCGGGAAGCATGCATGGATTATGAGGGGGGGCGATATGTCTGTGGTAAGCAGACCTAACTAGATAGGTAGATCAATCGTCGTGTGTCGGAGAAAGGGAGAGACATATCTAGTGAGGTAGATCGATCGGTGCGTGGGGAAAAAGAGTTATAGACGACCTAGCGAGCTATATGTACAGAGGGAGATCGATCGGTATACATGCATGTGTTAGAGTCAAATAAGGCCCGGAGAGACTGATAGAGATAGAGGGATGCGGCTAGGAGGTGGTGCGAGAGGCCTACTATATAGAAAGGGGGATGAGTGTGCGAGTGCGTGATCGATGAAAAGAGGGGCGAGAGTGTGCATGTGTGTGGGACCGTATGAGAGATAGGGGGGCATGGACGGTGAGAGCAGAAGAGGGAAAGTGTGTGTATGTGGTAGCAGACCTGGCTATACAGAGGTATATCAATCGGTGTGTGCCGAAAAGGAGCTGAGGAGACCTACAGAGACCGTGGGAGAATGACCTAAAGAAAAATAACGAATGTGCGTGATGGAGAGAATGCTGAGGGAGGGGGAGGGGCGAGGAGGGCGTGTGCATGCACGAGAGAAAGTTAGTGCTACAAAGAGAAAAGGATTGTGTAGGTGTAAAAGACTAACAAACATCATAATTCATTAAAAAGTGGATTCAGAATTTTGAATAAGAGATCATAGTGTTTTAAACCCATGCATGCATGAATATAATTGTGATACGCATGGTGTGGTTATGAACATATTATACTATATATATATATATACATATCACGGGATCAGAATAATATTCTGATTCTTAGTTGAACTGCCTGAGTTGTTCGACCTGAACTTCACTTGGTGACAGGTTTAACTTCCCGCTAACATTGTCCAAATGAGGCTTGCAATATACCGTTGGAAAGCTGTGGACACGAGGGTCACGACCTAAGTTGAATTTTTGTGAAAATCAAAACGGTTTAAGAGCAGTTTTGAAAACCGTTTTTCTTCACACACAAAAACGTGAATCGTATTTTTGAGCCCATTTCTAAACCGTTTATTGAAATGAGGCAAATGATACGGCGTTGGAAAGCTGCTGTAAATCCGCTCATTCCACATGTAGAAAGTTTTCCCAACTTCCCTACGGTTAAAGAGCAATTTCACAAATGGCGGAATTTTTCAAACTGAACAACCGAGCTTGTATTTTTGGCGCCATTTGAAAACAGCTAATCCGATTGAGGCAAATGATACGGCGTTGGAAAGCTTATGAAAATGCGCTTCTTTTTCATATAGAAAGTTTTCCTAATTTCATACGGTTTAAATGTAATTTAGAAAACGGCCGAAGTTCCGCCGAGATGGTATTTTCACATCAATTTTTAAATGGTATGTCGGAATGCAGCAAACGATATGGTGTTGGAAAGCTTGAACAAATGCAAAACTTTCATGTATAGAATGTTTCTCCTAGTTCTTTACGGTTTTATGTCAATTTTGAATATGGCCGAAATCGTTTTTGGGCTGTAATTTTCGCAAACTTCATCGGAATGGGGCAAATAATATACCGTTGGAAAGCTATGGAAAATGTGAAACTTTTTCATATAGAAAGTTTTCTCTAATTCCAAGCCGTTTTTATGTACCTTTGAAAACGGCGAGATCATGCGTTCCGCCTTCATCGCGATACAGAGTCTTCGGAACTGCACTCCGTGAAGAAGTTAGACTTCTCGTACATCTCAGCTTGAACTTCACTCTGTTTTTCACGTGCTGTTTTTTGCCCGTAACTTCCCAACCACTTGTCGGAATTGAGCGAATGATATATCAATGGAAAGCTGTTGAAAACGCGCAACTTCCATGTGTTTATCATTTTTTCATATTCGCGAAGGTTCAAGATATTTTTTTGAATACACAAAAACTTGTTTTTAACGGTATAAATGAAACTTTTAACCCATTCGTCGGAATGAATCATATAATATATCGTTGGAAAGCTTATTAATAAGAGCAACTTTTTCATGTAGATAATTGTCACAAATTCGTTGCCGTTTGCGAGCAGTTTTAAAAATGGCAAAAACAACGTTGTTTTTGCCTTTTTTTATCATGTAAATGAATGACGGACTTCTCTCACTAGAAATTTTGAACCATGCAGGGAGAAGCACGTCAACTTCTTGCAACAACACTTTTAGGCTTTTAGTTTTGTTCCTTTTATTCTCTTCTGAAACGCATTCCGTATAGTAGTTGAACTGCTCGCTGTTTTCACGTTGAACTTCGGTCTCGTATTTTTGTTCGTAGTTCCTCACCCGTTCCCCGGAGTTCCATAAATGATAAACCATTAGAAACCTACTGAAAAGACTCAACTTTTTTCTAATATGGTTAAACTTTTGCTTTGAACAACATACATCAATTTGTTTTAACCGTTTTTCGAAATAGAGCATACGATATACCCTTTGGAATAGAGCATACGATATACCGTTTGGAAAGTTTTTGAATACATGGTGAACCTCTCTCACATGAATTTCTGAACTTTCCCGGGCCGAGCACTTGAACTTCTAGCAACAATTTTTTTTTACCTTTTTATTGTATTTTTCTCATATGAAACACACACCATGCAGTACGTGAACTTCCGGTTGTTATCACTTTGAACTTCTCTCTGGTTTGAGAGAATTATTTTAAAACACCAAAAACAACATATTTTTATGTGTCTTGGATATCTAAATACACGGTGAACCTCTCTCACAAGAATTTTTGAACTTTCCCGGGCGACCACTTGAACTTCTAGCAACAAATTTTTTAGACTTTGCCTTTTTATTGTATTTTTCTCATACGAAACACACACCATGCAGTATGTGAACTTCCGGTTGTTATCACTTTGAACTTCTCTCTGGTTTGAGAGAATTATTTTAAAACACTAAAAACAACAACTTTTTTATGTGTTTTGGACATCTAAATACACGGTGAACCTCTCTCATAAGAATTTTTGAACTTTTTCCTCGCCAAGCACTTGAACTTCTAGCAACCATTTTATCCGTTTGTGAGTTGTTTTTAAAAGTGCAAAAAATGGCGTTGTGTTTTTTATTTTTTGAACAGGTAAATCCTAGGTTTTAATAAACTCCGAACTTCTGTGTTATTTCAATTTGAACTTCACCTTTTTATTTTTTTTGAGTAAAGAATTGTTTTCGATTTTTAAATAAACATCAAATTTGACTACTTTTTCAATTTGAACTTCATCGTTGATAATTTAACAAAAACGGATATCTGTGAAAATCCTAGATTTTTTAATAAACATCAACACTTTGTAAACTTTTTTTAGTTGTTCCTTTATTTTAATTTGAAGTTCTTCATTTTATTCTTTAGTAACGAGAAAAAATCTGAGCTTTTTATATACTTCAAACTTCTCTATTATTTTAATTTGAACTTCTTAGTCTTATTCTTAGAAAAAATATGTTTTCAAATAAGCATCAAACAAATTTTTTAAAATTGAACATTCATACTTTTATTGTTCCTAGAAACGGAAATAATTTGATTTTTCCATATACATCGAACTACTCCGTTTTTTTATTTTGAACTTCTCGATATTTATTTGTTTAGCAGCAAGGAAAATCTGAGTTTTGAAATTCGCACTTCTTAGGTTCCTTAAACTGAACTTCTCGGGTTTTTTTGAAACGATGAAAATCAAATGATCTGTTATTCTAAATTGAACTTCTAGGTTTTTATTTTTTTTGAAAAGCGAAATTTTGGATTTTTTTTAACTTTGAACTACACCGTTATTTTAATTTGAACTTCTATATTTTTTTGAATGGGGGAAATCATTCTTTGCTCAAAATCCTTTTTTACACACATCGAACTTCACCATTTTTTAAATTTGAACTTCTTGGTTTTATTCTTTTAATAATGAGAAAAATCTGAATTTTCAATAGACATCGAACTTTACCATTTTTTAAATTTGAACTTCTTAGTTTTATTGGTTAGTAATGGGAAAACACTCTTTTTTATAAACATTGAACCGCACCGTTATTTTAATTTGAACTTCTAGTTTTTTTAGAATGGGAATACCATTTTTTTAGATCGGTGTTCTTGAGTTGGTTTTGAATAGGAGCAGCAACTTTTTTCATTCTTCACCTTATATTTTTCATCTTTACTCGAAAACATATTTGAATGTGTATACCATTCTCATGTAGAAACGGGGAAAATTCGTTTATTAAATTTGACCTTCTTGGTTTTGTAAATTTGACCATCTTGGTTACCTAAAAAAAATCGAACTTCTCTGTTGTTTAAGTTTTGAACCTCTAGGTTTATTTTTGAACCTCTCTCACAAGAACTTTTGAACTTTCCCGGGGCGAGCACCTGAACTTCTAGCAACAAAATTTTTAAACTTTGCTTTATTATTCTTTTCTTCTCATACGAAATGCACACCATACAATACGTGAACTTCCGGCAATTATCAATTTGAACTTCTCTCCGTATCGTCGGGACTGACGCATCAGGCAAAGCTGACCTGCAACAGCAGCCATTTTTTGTAGGAGGTTTTGCAGTACGCTGCGAGCAAACAACCTAGTGATGCAAAGTTGAATGGCTTGCGGGTGGCGGTGGCGAACTGACTGGATGCTCGTGTAGCGCAGCGGGCCACGTACGGCAACACTTGGTGCTGGGAGGGCGGTGCCCGGAGGAAGAGCTAGGAGGGGCAGTGTTGGTGGCGGGAGAGCCTCGCCTGGGACAGCCAGGAGAAGGCTGGCAGCGAGAGGTAGGAAGCTAGATCAACGATGGCGAGTGGTGGTTGGCGGCAGTGGACACACAACCATCACATCTTTTTGTACGTGTGATGTCCCCGTATTTGAACTTCTATGGTTCTCCTTTTTCTTTTCTTTTTCTGAACATCTGCCAGTTTTCGTCTTTTATGTCTACCATAGAACTGCTCATCATTTTTAATTTGAACTTCTATAATACATTTCACTTACTGGGTAGTTATAATACATGACCTTTCCGCTCAGTAATATATGAACTTCTCAGAACATAATTTTCATTGAGCAATTTTAAACACAGATCATATATGAAGAAGGTCGAAGATGCGGAAGATCTTTTAAAAGTGCAAGGCCAAAAGAAGTCTCAGATCCATCAAAATTTAATAACCTAGAGTTTTGAACTTGCAAAAATCTTAACTATCAAACATCATCAAAACAACCTGAAGAAAAAAGTTGGTTCTCATTGACATTTCAACAAGCATGTACAGAGCACATAATCAGAACAATCTCTACATCAACTTGACAGTATAGTGCCCATCAGTAGCTGAGAGAGGTAGGGAGAGAGGTTCCTGTTGGGGCAGGGTTCATGAGAAGTTGACTGATTTTCTCTGCTCTGGCATGGTTCTCTTTGGAGCACTGGATGGAGGAGAGGCGGGACTGGTGCATGCTACTCCTGCCGACGGCTTGGGGGTGGACTGCCGCGAAGCTCGGTGAGAAGGCGAGCATCCACGCAATGGGGCAATACTTGACATGATCTCTACATCAACCTCACTATACAGAAACAATTTTTGCAGGCAATTTTCATGCAAATTCAAAGAAGTTCAAATCCTCTTGGGGAGAGAGTTCAGTGTAGAGATGGAGGGGCAATACTTGACGCTGAAGAGGAGCCGCGTGCTTCGAGTGGAATGCCATGGCCGTCCTTGACAGGGGCGGCGCCGGTGGAGCACCGGAGGGGTGGGGGCGTCGCCGGTGGAGCGCTGGGATGGGTGGGTTATCATCGGAGGAGCACTGGGATGGGAGGGGCAGCACCGGAGGTGCGCTAGGAGGGGAGGGCAGCACCAGAGTCGGGTAAGATGGAGCTCAAGCACGGTCGACCGGCGGCGGGTGGCGTGGTGGAGGTGGGACGCCGGATCCGGAGACGGGGATGGCGCGGCGGACGGATACGGGGGACGGTGGACGGTGACGGCACGGCGGCCTGGTCCCGCGGTGGAGGTCGCGCGGCGGCTGGATCCGGGGCCGATGGCGGCGCGGCGGCCGGATCCGGGGGAGGAAGGCGGGACGGCGGCCGGATCCAGGGAGGAAGGCTGGGCGGCGGCCGGATCCGTGGGCAATGGCGGGGCGGCGTCCAGATCCCGGGCGGGGTGGGGGCTCGTGCAGACAGCGGGAATCAGGGGAGTGTGAGCTGCGGGAGGTGCGGGACAGGGTGGGTTTTTTACCGGTTCGGGGGTGCGTTTTCTAGATCTCGGGAGCACCCCATCTGCCCCTATATAGGCGCGTTGGATCAGAATGGGATTAGAATAGTGCTACTCTATATATATATATATATATATATATATATATATATATATATATATATATATATATAGGGACATTTACATTTGTGCCCCTAACTAGAACCCACTACTCAGATTTGCCCCTAATTTTCAGGTATGCTCAAATTTGCCCCTCTGCCGTCAAGTCACCTTATAGAAATGCCCTTCTGTGCCGTTACCGTCCGGTCAAAGGCCTTTGACCGCCCTGGTGAACAGTAAATTCAAACAAAATAGCAAAAAAATTCAAAAAAATCTGAAATTTTGTGGGATCGAAGATACTCAGGTGCGCAAGGTGCGTGCAAATTTTCGTGCTGTTTGGACATTCCAGGAGCTCGTGGCGAAGGAAAAACAGTAAATCTGTACGTCCTATGAACAGTAAATTCAAAAAAATAGCAAGAAAATTCAAAAAAATATGAAATTTTTTGGCCTCAAAGAGGCTTGGGTGCGCAAGGTGCTTGCAAATTTTTGTGATCAAATGACATGCGAGGAGCTCTAGCAAAAAAAAAACAAAATAGTGCATTTTTTCAAAGTTTTTTTCTGAGCCAAATTTTGGTTTTTTCTCCACGAGCTCCTACAATGTCCAAACACAACAAAAATTTGCACACACCTTGCGCACCCGAGTATCTTGGATGCCAAAAAATTTCATATTTTTTTGAATTTTCTTGCTATTTTTTCGAATTTACTGTTCACAGGCGTATAGATTTAATTTTTTCCTTGACCACGAGCTCTTGGAATGTCCAAACAGCACGAAAATTTGCACGCACCTTGCGTACCTGAGTATCTTCGATCCCACAAAATTTCAGATTTTTTTGAATTTTTTTTCTATTTTTTTGAATTTACTGTTCATCGAGTTACTGTTCACCCGACGGTCAAAGCCCTTTGACCGGACGGTAACGGCACAGAAGGGCATTTCTATAAGGTGACTTGACGACAAAGGGGCAAATTTGAGCATACCTGAAAATTAGGGGCAAATCTGAGTAGTGGGTTCCAGTTAGGGGCACGAATTAGGGGCAACTACTACTACTACGATGGGTCGCGTAGTTATCAGAATATTATTCTGATCCCGTGATCAGAATAGTAGTAGTTGAACTTCACCCAATGAGGGTTTGAACTTCCGCGAACATTGTCCAAATGGGTCTTGTGATATACCGTTGGAAAGCTGTGGACACATGGATCACGACCAAAGTTAATTTTTTGTCAAAATTTACACGGTTTAAGAGCAGTTTTACAAACAATTTTTCTTCATACAAAAAAACGTGAATCGTATTTTTGAGTCAATTTCTAAACTGTTTATTGGAATGAGGCAAATGATACGGCGTTGGAAAGCTGCTGCAAATCCGCTCATTCCACGTATAGAAAGTTTTCCCTAATTCCATACGGTTAAAGAGTAATTTAAAAAATGGCGGAATTTCTCAAACCGAACAGCCGAGCTTGTTTTTTTGGCGTAATTCGAAAACGGCTAATCAGAATAATGCAAATGATATGGCGTTGGAAAGCTTATGAAAATGCGCTTCTTTCTCATATAGAAAGTTTGTTCCAATTTTGAACGGTTTAAAAGTAATTTAGAAAACGGTCGAAGTATCCCCGAGTTCGTATTTTCTCGTTATTTTCTAATTGATTTGTCGGAATGGAACAAATGATATGGCGTTGGAAAGCATGAGGAAATGCGAAACTTTATGTATAGAATGTTTTCCCTAATTCGTTACGGTTTTATGACAATTCTGAAAATGGCTAAAATTGTTTTTTCGCCGTATTTTCCGCAAAATTTGTCGGAACGGGTCAAATAATATACCACTGGAAAGCTATCGAAAATGCGAAACTTTTTCATATAGTAAGTTTTCTATGATTCCTAGCCGTTTTTAAGTAATTTTGAAAATGGCGAGATCATGCGTTCTGCCTTCATTGCGAAAACAGAGTCTTCGAAAATGCACCGCGTGAATAACTTGAACTTCTCGGACATGTCTGTTTGAACTTCACTCTGTTTTTCACGTGTTGTTTTTTGCCCGTAACTCCCCAGCCACTTACCGGAATTGAGCAAATGATATACCGATAGAAAGCTGTTGAAAACACGCAGCTTTTCCGTGTTGATCGTTGTTTCATATTCGCGACGGTTCAAGAGATTTTTTTGAATATGTAAAAACGTCTTTCTAACAGTATACATGAAACTTTCAAACCGTTTGTCGGAATGAAGCATATAATATATCATTGGAAAGCTTATGAATAGGAGCAACTTTTTCATGTAGACAGGTTACAAATTCGATGTCTTTTGAGAGCAGTTTTAAAAATGGCAAAAACAACGTTGTTTTTGCCTTTTTTTTAACATGTAATTGAAGGTCGGACGTCTCGCAATATAAATTTTGAACCATGCAGGGAGGAGCACGTGAACTTCTGGCAACAAACCTTTTCGCCTTTCAGTTTTTTATTCATTTTATTGAATTTGAAACGCATTCCGTGTAGTAGTTGAACTGCTCACTGTTTTCACTTTGAACTTCTGTCATGTATTTTTGTTCATAATTCCTCACCCGTTCGTCGGAGTTGCACAAATGATATACCTTTTAGTAACCTGTTAAAAAGACACAAAATTTTCCAATACGGTTAAATTTTTGTTTCGAACAACATACACCAATTTGTTTTAACCGTTTTTTTGGAATAGAGCATACGATATACCCTTTTGGAAAGATGTTGAATAGGAGGAACGTTTTTCATGTAGAGCATTTTGTTTCATTTTTTGTAATGCATCGAGAGAATTATTTTAAAACACCAAAAACAACATCGTTTTTTGTGTTTTGAACATGTAAATACAAGGTGAACCTCTCTCATAATTTTTTTTGAACTTTCTCGGGCCGAGCACTTGAATTTCTAGCAACAATTTTTTTAGACTTTGTTTTTTTATTCTTTTCTAAAAAAATTACACGTTGAACTGCTCCATCTTTGCTATTTAAACTTATTAGTTTATTCTTTAGAAACGGGAAAATCCTAGTTCTACAACAAACATCGAACCGTTTTTTGGGTAAAACCATGGAAATAATTTTTTATTTACTTTTTTTTAACTTCTTAGTTTTTTTAACCTGAACTTCTTGGTTTTTTTTTTAAATGGTGAAAGTCAAATGCTTTATTATTCTAATTTGAACTTCTAGGTTTTTATTTATTTAGAAAAGTGAAAATTTGGACTTTTCAATAAACTTTGAACTACACCGTTATTTTAATTTCAACTTCTTGGTTTTATTCTTTAGTAGCCGGAAAAATCTGAGTTTTTTTAGTAAACATCGAACTGCTCCGTTTTTTCAACATGAACTTCTAGTTTTTTTAGAAACGGCAAAAATAAATTTTGTTTTTCTTGAACTGCTTCAATTTTTAAATTTGAACTTCTTAGTTTTATTCTTTAGAAGCGGTTAAAAATGCTAGTTTTTAGTAAACGTTGAACCGCTTCGTTGGTTTAATTTGAACTTCTGGGGTCTTTTCAGAAACAGGGAAAATTCACTTCTTTTTTATAAATATTTGAACTACTTTGTTTTTTTAATTTGAACTTCTTGTTTTTTTTCCTTTAGTAACGAGAATAATTTGATTTCTAATAAAAGTCGAATTGTTGTTTTTATTGATAAGCTTTTGTGTCAAGAACACCCATGATTTTTTATGGGGAAACTACCCCATGTTTGGTTTTCGAACATTTTCCATTTTGCATTTGAATCTGAATTTCTTTTAGTTGTTCCTTTTATTTTAATCTGAACTTCTTCATTTAATTCTTTTGCAACGAGAAAAAAATATGAATTTTTTATAAAATTCAAACTTCTCTGTTACTTTAATTCGAACTTCTTAGTTTTATTCTTAGAAAAGAATATATTTTTAAATAAGCATAAAACATTTTTAAAAAATCTAACTTCATACTTTTATTTTTTCTAGAAACAGAAAGAATTTTGGGTTTTCCGTATACATCGAGCTACTTCCTTTTTTTAATTTGAACTTCTTCGTTTTATTCTTCAGTACCAAGAAAAAAATCTGAGTTATTTATAAACTTTGAACTTCTCTGTTATTTTAATTTGAACTTTTTACTTTTATTCCTTTTTAGTTTTTATTAACTTGGAACTTCTATGTTATTTTAATTTGAACTTCTTAGTTTTATTCTTATGAAATAAATATTTGTTTTAAAAAAAACATTGAACAATTTAAAAAAAATGATCTTCATACTTTTATTTTTCATAGAAACGGGAAGAATTTGAGTTTTTCGTATACATCGAACAGCTCCATTATTTTAATTTGAACGGCTTTGTTATTTTAGTTTGAACTTTTTGGTTATCCTTTTTTAATAATGGGAAAATCCATGGGAATTTTTTTAGTACATCGATAACATTTTCTTCAAACTCTCTATTTTATCAAATTTGAACTTCTCAAGTTAACACTTTTATAGTTGAAGCTTTGTTTTTCTTCATTGTATATAACCATCGAACTTCCGTGTTATCTTAATTTGAACTTCTTGGTTTTTATTCTTTAGGAACTGAGGAAATCCAAGTTTTCTTATAAACACTGAACTGCTCCGTTATTTTAATTTGAACTTCTAGGTTTTAAGAGACGGGAAAATTTTGTTTTTTAAAAAACATTTTAAACTGCACTATATTTTTAGTTTCAACTTCCCGACTTTCTAATAAATATTGAACTTCTCCGTTATTTAAATTTGAACCTCTAGGTTTTTTTTAGAAACGTGAAAAATCCATTATCTCCATATTTTTTGAAATGCTCTATCTTCGAGAGTAAGATGGGTAGGTGAGAACTCATCTATATGCATATACAGGAAGAGCATCAACTCCCCTATACAGTTAAACATTTTTTTTCTATATTCTTTGATGTACCTGAACTTTTGCAACAGATTTACATGAACTTCTTGTGTTATGGGGGAGAGAGCACTTAGTAGGAGAGGGTGTCTTCGTGCTCGTTACCGTTTCTGGTGCCAAAAGAGGTCGTCGGGAGGGGAGGCCACGCCCATTTTCTGGACCATGGCAGGTAATGTGCTGGAGAGAAGGGGCAGCAGCCGTCAGATTAAGGGGGAGAAGAACAACACGGCGGCGGGGATCCGGTTGTGGAGGCCAACAGAAGTCGCGGTGGGATCCGGGTGTGGGTCGCCGGTGTACAGGGGAAGAATGGATGCGGCAGCGGGGTCGCATGCGGAGGCGAGTCCGTCACATCCGTGACCCCACTATGTATCTTTCGGGGTGTGGGTGCATGGGGGGGGGGAAACAGAATGACCGCAAATATGTTTTTGTAATTTACATTGAACTTCTCTAACTATTAAATCTGAACTGCGCACTGCCGCGTTAGCGCGAGACCGAGCCGGGGGTTTGAGGGGCACCCCCCGGTGGGGCCGAGCCAGAGCAGGCGACGACGCGGCGTGCCGCGGCGTCGCATGCGGAGGCGAGTCCGTCACATCCGTGACCCCACTATCTATCTTTAGGGGTGTGGGTGCGTGGGGTGGGGGGAACAAAATGACCGCAAATATGTTTTTGTAATTTACATTGAACTTCTCTAACTATTAAATCTGAACTGCGCACTACCGCGTTAGCGCGAGGGCGAGCCGGGGGTGGGAGGGGGGTCGGGACCCCCCTTCCACCCCTCGGCGAGGCCGAGCCAGGAACGAGCCGGAGCAGGCGACGACACGGCGTGTTGCGGCGTCGCATGCGGAGGTGAGTCCGTCACATCCGTGACCCCACAATCTATCTTTAGGGGTGTGGGTGGGTGGGGTGGGGGAACAGAATGACCGCAAATATGTTTTTGTAATTTACATTGAACTTCTCTAACTATTAAATCTGAACTGCGCACTGCCGCGTTAGCGCTCGGCCGAGCCGGGGGGTGCGGCTCGGCCGAGCTAGGAACGAGCCGGAGCAGGCGACGACGCGGCGTGCCGCGGCGTCGCATGCGGAGGGGAGTCCGTCACATCCGTGACCCCGGTATCTATCTTAGGGGTGTGGGTGCGTGGGGGTGGGGGGACAGAATGACTGCAAATATGTTTTTGTAATTTTACATTGAACTTCTCTAACTATTAAATCTGAACTGCGCATTGCTGCGTTAGCACGGGGCCGAGCCGGGGACCCCCCCTCCCACCCCCCCGGCGAGGCCGAGCCAGGAACGAGCCGGAGCAGGCGAAATTTTGTTTTTATTTACTTTTTCTTTGAACTTCTTAGTTTTTTTACCTGAACTTCTTGGGTTTTTTTTGAAACGGTGAAAGTCAAAGCGAAATTTTGGAGTTTCAATAAACTTTGAACTACACCGTTATTTTAATTTGAACTTCTAGCTTTTTTAGAAACTGAGAAAATATGTAATTTTCATGAACATCGAACTACCTTGTTTTTTCAAAACGGGAAACTTTGGTATGTAGAGATTTTTTTCAAAATTCATCGCCGTTCATGAGTTGTCTTTTAAAATGGCCAATGACGTTGGTTTTTGTTTTGTTTTTTGAACTTGTAAATCCTAGGTTTTAATAAAGTTTGAACTTCTATGCTATTTAACTTGAACTTCACATTTTTAATTTTCTGAGTAAAGAATTGTTCTTGATTTTTAAATAATTATCGAAATTATGATTTTGTTCATAATTCCTCACCCGTTTGTCAGAGTTGCACAAATGGTATACCTTTAGAAACGTGTTGAAAAGACTCAACTTCTTTCTAACACGATTATACTTTTGTTTCGGACAACATACACCAATTTATTTTAACCCTTTTTTTGGAATAAGAATATTATATACCCTTAGAATGCAGTTGAATAGGAGGAACCTTTTGAACTTTCCCGGGAAGAGCAGTTGAACATCTAGCAATAAAAATTTTAGACTTCGCCTTTTTATTCCCTTTTTCTCATACGGAACACACACCATGCAGTACGTGAACTTCTGGTTGTTATGAATTTGAACTTCTCTCTATTTTCGCTTTAGTAACGGAAAAAAAATCTGAGTTTTTTATAGACATTGAACCGCTCTAATTTTTTTATTTGAACTTCTTTGTGTTTTTTTAGAAATGTGAAAATCAAAGTTTTGCTAGAAACATCGAACTCATTCGTTATTTCGAATAGAACTTATTGGTCTTATTCTTTAGTAACCGGAAAAAACCGAGTGTTTAAATAAATATTAAACTGCTCCGCTTTTGAAAATTGAACTGCTTGGTTTTATTCTTCAGCAAACGAGAAAAATCTGTGTTTTTAATATGCATTGAACTACTCCGTTTTTTAAAATTGAACTTCTTGGTTTTAATCTTTAGTATCGGGGAAAAATCTGAGATTTTATAAACATCAAACAACTTCATTTTTTTAATTAGGACTTCTTGGTGTTATTCATTAGTAATGGGAAAAGTCCTAGTTATGTAATAAACATCGAACCGCTCACTTATTTAAATTTGAACTTCCAGATCTTTCTAAAAAACTGGGGCAAATCCATGTCTACAAACTTTTTGAACTGCTTGGCTTTTTTAATTTGACCTTCTTGGTTTTGGAATAAACAGTTTGAACTTCTATGTTATTTAAATTTGAACTTCTCCATTTTTTTTAGTAAAATGTAGAAATACCATTTTTTATAAACTTTTTGAACTTCTCCTTTTTTTATTTTTGAACTTCTTGGTTTGTTCTTTAGTAACGGGGAAAATCATAGTTTTGTAATAAACATCGGACCGCTCCGTTAATTAAATTTGAACTTCTTAGTTTTATTCTTATAAACAAAAAAATGATTTTTAAATAAGCGTTGAACTATTTAAAAAAAATGAACTTCACACTTTTATTTATTTTTCTTAAGATGGTAAGAATTTGATTTTTTTTATAAACAAAAAAACTGCTCCATTTTCCTAATTTGAACTTCTGTGTTTTATTACCTGTAGTAATGAAATAAATCCTTGTTTCGTAATAAACACCGAACAACTTTCGTTATTTAAATTTGAACTTCTAGGTTTTTCAGAAACGGGAAAATTTTGTTTTTTGAAAACTTTTTGAGTGACACTATAATTTTAGTTTCACCTTCTTGATTTTTCTAATAAACATTGAACTTCTCGGTTATTTAAATTTGAACCTATAGGTTTTTTAGATATGGGGAAAATATGTTTTTTATAAAATTATGTAACTGCTCTAGTTTTTTATTTTGTCCTTGTGTTTTTCTAGAAAACACGAAAAATTTGATTTTTTACAAACATCGAACCTCTCTTTTATATTAGTTTAAACTTCTTCTTTTTTTGAAACGGGTGCCTTTGTTACTTAAAAACATCAGATAGTTTTGTTCTTTTTAGTTTGAACTTTTTTGTTTATTTCTTAAAATAATGAGGTAATCCTCAAAAAACTCTATATAATTTTTAAATACAAAACATAAACTTTTCATTTTCAACCAAACACTTCTTCTACCGTAGATGTCCCAATTAGTACATACGCGCCACATGTACGACTAGTACTCTACTTGCATCACACACACACGCGCGAACAAAAGGAAATAAAGGAAAAAACCAAACACTTCTTCTACCTTAGATGTCCCAACTACTACATTGGCGCCACAAGTAGAACTAGTCCCCTGCTTGCATCAATCACATGCACGCACACACGCACACGCGCGCGCGCGCGCACACACACACACTCTTAGTGCTATCTTCATCTAATTTTGCACATGCCGCAGAACTGTTGTTCAAATACTAGTACTATTTTGTTACAAAATTCTCCTGTTTTTTATCCCAGTTTGTTATCTTTGAACTTCAGTTGCTTTTGTATCTGACCTGCCAAAAAATCTTTTTTTATGGGAAATCATCCAAATACATTTTGTTAGATTTAAGCAAATCCCCTGATCCTGTTACACATAGTAGCAGCATCACACATAATATCCATAGCTGCATCACCAACTGCATCCATACCTCGTTCTCGTTGCTGCACTCCAAAGCCAACTACATCACCAAACTCATCCAAAAAAGTACAGGGAAGCAGCAGCAGTGTGTAGGATGCCGCATGCAATTCACAACTACCGTACGCAATTCACACCCGCACAAATGCCGCGGCTGCTACCTACAACGCTAGTACACTTTTAATAAAGAATTACTAAAGTGGCTTTCATAAACATTGAACCGCTATTTTATTTAAATTCGAACTTCTATATAAATGAATAGTGGATCTCTCTATCCATCACCATGAAGTACATGAAGGAACCTGTGGGGAATTAACACAAACACATACTGTGCACACGCCATGGGCATCCAGTGATAATTTATGCATCAAATTGCACATCAAAAAAGAACAAAATGCATCAGGGTCAAAAATTTGAAGCTCCAGGAGACATCACGACCAACTGCACAACGTGCTAGATCTCCACGGGCTCTGGGCGCAACTTTCTTCTGGATTGCAAGTCGTTCAGTGCTAATTATCCAGCGCTGGTGGCCATGGGCATCCAGTGGCAACTACTCTACAGTGGCACAATCAAGAAGTATTTTTGTACAATGTAAATTATCATGCCTGTTAACGCAGTTCCTTATAGGCCCTCCCTATCGACCATTCTGTTTTCAAACTAGACTGAACTTTGTTAGCATTCAAATATTTTTTCCCTAGAACACGTTGAACTGCATTTCTTCTTCTTTCTGAACTTGCAAGAAGATATAACTTTTGCCCACATCTGTATGGAAATTAATGGTGCCACAGAAAGGGCAGAATCAAAAAGCCTGGACTAAAATTCAGTAGTGTTGAACATATCCCTGAACTGAAAATGGCTCATACTATCTTGCAACATCTCACTGAACTAAAATCTGTGTGAATCTGTCCACTAATTACTAAGGTTCCTGACAAAAACATCCCCTGGTTGTATGTTGTTGAACTTCCTTTTTTTGCTCATTTTTTCCTAAAATCAGTAGATAATCATCCTTTTATTCATATTGCTAATTGAAACATACAAAGAGAACAGAGAGTTGTGTTGAGAGAGATGCACCTGCTGCTACCTGTAGCTAGGAGAGATAGAGGGGAAATCAGTAAGGGTGTGGCAACCTCTCCCTGTGAAAATCAAGAAGAGGTGCACCTGCTACTTCCTGCTGCTCGTGCTCATGCTCTACCTCTCCCTGGGATGGCTCGTTTTCTTCTTCCGCTGGAGCAGGTACCCAGGGACGACCGGTGCTAGAGCTACCAGCGATGGTGGGGCGACCGGCGTAGCAGCAGGAGGTCAGTGGTGGTGGCGTTGGGACTCGTGGGTGCACAACACACAGTGGTCGTGGCATGAAGCCTGCGGCCAGACGCCCCTTTGTACCTCGATGGCCGGCGCGGCTCAAATCCTCCCATGCTGCAGTTCAAACACCACTGTAGAGGAGGGACTCAGCTCAAATCCTCCCATACCTCGATGGCCGACGATGGGTGGTGGTGGTCGCCGGGATCCAGGGAACCCCCACTGGCGCTGGCCGCATCTGGGTGGCGGTGCTATCCTCCGACGGCGGGGATGCCGGCAGCCATCAGCGCGCGGTGGAAGGTGAGGGTATGGGGCGGCGGTTGGGGGCGGGACTGCGGCGTCGTCGCCTATTGGGGGCGGGGAAGGCGGCGTCGTCGCCTGTTGGGGGCGGGACGGAGACGGCGGCGCCGGTTGGGGGCAGGGTGGTGTTGGCGGCGCCAATTAGGGGCGGGGTTGGGGTGTCACGCGTGGTTGAGGGTGGGGCGGTGGCAGCGTCCCGCTTGGGGACGGGTTGGCGGCGCCGGTGCCGGTTAGGGGCTGGGCGGTGGAAATAGGTGGAGGGGGCCGGCGGCGACGCACTGGTGGGGAGGGAGTCGGGAGGTTAGGCAAGAGAGAGATCGTGGGGTGGCTGAGTTTTTCTTTTCCCTTCTTCTGTTCCTATCGGTTCCGGAGTCCGGGAGGACCTCCTCGGCTCCTAGGCACGTGGTGATCAGAATACTATTCTGATCATGGGATCAGAATACTATTCTGATCCTGGGATCAGAATAGTGCTACTATATATATATATATATATATATATATATATATATATATATCGAACAATCTCATATTTATTTGAATTTGTGATAATGTGTGGCTTTTGCAGCTCACGGCTAAATACTTGTAGGCGTAGGGGTGGGGCACTATACATTGTGTGATGAACACATTATACATATGAAACATGGTTTAGATTATGAAGATCTAGCTAGAGTTTGAAATGTACTATTATTTGAAATCAGCATAAAGTGGATTCAAAAATTTAAATTCGAGTTCATATAGTACACATATTTCATATCTAACTTGACAGTAATCATGCGGTGTGTTGTGAAGATAATATACAGATGATGGTTTAACTTGACAACAATCATGATTGTAGATTCTTATTCAAATAGTGAAACGAATTCAAATTTAGTTCATATTGCAGCGGTAGTCACTACAATAAAAAACTCTTCCGTGATGATACGTCTTTGTCACAGTAGGTCACGTTTTCTGTCATGCATGTACATCCGTGACGATTTTATGACAGAATCAAGATAGTCATACATGTGCTGTCATAGAAGTGTTCCATGACAATACTGAAATTATCATCACGGAAGTGTCCACTTCTATGACGATAAATGTCGTGTCATGGAAGTGTTTTCGTTAAGGGTGATCGACACGTGGCATCCACCATAACGGGTCGCCATTAAGCTATCGGGTTCCGGTTTGGATCCGATAACCCGTTAGCAGCCTTGACCAATGGCGATTTTCCACGTGTAAATTTCTCATTCGTCGGCGGATCCACGTGTCAGCTCGGCGTTGCGACAGATGTCATTCGTCCAATGGACGAGACACGCCTATGATACGTCGACACGTGGCACGGCCCAACAGTGGCCCGATTGACCTAAATGGGTCGGCCCAGCCAAAGGCCCATAATATTTTGTCAGACACTAGTGGACCGGCCCGTTAACAGCCTGCGATGGTTTGGGCCAAATTACGGCCCATATCGGATCGTGTTTTGGGCCAAATTACGGCCCATAACAGATCCGACCCGTTAACAGGCCACTATGCTTTTGGGCCCATTGTAGGCCCGGTTTGTATCTCGGCCTGTTAAAGGCCAGTTTAATAGTTCGGCCCGATATTCATTTCGGCCTGTTAGCCGCCGTTGCGGCATATGGGCCATTTTCGGCCCGGTTTAACTTTCGGCCATTTAACGGCCCGTACTGCATCTGGGCCTATTTCTAGTCCGAAGTGACTTTCAGCCTCTTAACGGCCCGTACTCTTCGTGGATAAATTTCAGCCCAACCTGACTAACGGCCTGTTAAAGGCTCGTGACATAGTTGGGCCAAATTATGGCCTACTTTGCATCCGGCCTGCTTAAAGCCCATAATTTTATGGGATTTCTATTTCTGTGCCCCTCGTCGCTTAGTTCTCCTCAGTTTTGCCCACGCTCTTTGGCAGTCCTCACTTTTCCCCTCCACGGTGCGGCCCACCCTCGCAAAAGCCCAAACGGGGGTTTGCCGTCAGGTCAAAGTCTTTGACCGTTACTGGGCGTGGTTACTGGTGCGTGGGACACCCCTGTCAGCGGCTGCGCGGTCGTAGATGGTGGGCGCCTGTACTGACTTGTGGGACACCCCTGTCAGCGGCTGCGCGGTCGTAGAAGGTGGGCGCCTGTACTGACTTGTGGGACACCCCTATCAGCGGCTGCGCGGTCGTAGAAGGTGGGCGCCTGTACTGACTTGTGGGACACCCCTGTCAGCGGCTGCGCGCTCGTAGAAGGTGGGCGCCTGTACTGACTTGTGGGACACCTCTGTCAGCGGCTGCGCAGTCGTAGATGGTGGGCGCGTATTCTGACTTGTGGGACACCTCTGTCAGCCGATGCGCGCTCGTAGAAGGTGGGTGCGTATTCTGACTTGTGGGACACCTCTGTCAGTGGCCGTGCGGTCGTACGTGTTGTAGTAGTTACTGGCGCGTGGGACACCTTTGTCATCGGCTGCGCGGTCGTCGGTGGTGGGCGCAGTTACTGACTTGTGGGACACCTTTGTTAGCGGCTTCGTGGTCGTAGGCGGTGGGCGCAGTTACTGGCGCATGGGACACGAACGGCGGGTCCATGTGTCAGCTGGTCCGCGGTGGTTTGTGGGCAGAATGCCTAAAAAAAGAGGTGGCTTATTAAACCATTTGGTGTGGCGGATGCACTTGAGTCAACCAAATTAGTTTAGTTTTGAATTTGAATATTGGTATATTCCATACATGTAGTTGAGTTTCAGTGAATTATCAGGAGAGACCCAAATTTGCAGTACAAGTGTGACGTAGTTTGGTTTTGAAAAAAAAACTCAGAAAATGAAAAAAGGCTCAAAATCAATGATAACATGCCCAAATTTGGCACAACTAGTGGTGTTACCATTGTGGACAATGTTGCATCGGAATTTGCAATTATTTAGTGATAAAAAATATATTTCCCATTTTCCAAGCCCTAGAAATTACTTTTTTTGTGAAGGAAGTGCCTCAAATAATTCTGAAATTTGTTCCATTTCATTTTTCATGAAAAGCATGCCACATTGGATGGCCACTGACCAAGTTTCAACTTTTTCAGAGTGATATTGCTATATTCCATGCATTTAGTTGAGTTTCAGTGAATTATCAGAAAATGCCCAAATTTGCACTACAATTGTGACATAGTTTGGTCTAAAAAATTGCCAAAAATCATTTTATGCTCCAATATTGGTGATGGATGAACTTGGGACAAAGAAAGTTGGAATTCCAAACCATTTTGTATGAATGGTCAACACTCCAAGTTTGACCCCAATTTGAAAAAAAAATGAAAAAAGGCTCAAAAATTCAAATGCCTTTGCATTGAGCCATCTTATGTGCACTAGTTTGTGGGAAAAATATTAAACTTGCAATACAACAAGTTTGAAAAAAAAACCTTCACAAATTTGACTATCTACTATGGACTTGTGTGGATTTCAAGGCATATGCACATGGAAATGGTCACATACATGGCAAAATCCATGATAACATGCCCAAATTTGGCACAACTAGTGGTGTTACCATTGTGGACAATGTTGCACAGGAATTTGCAATTATTTAGTAATAAAAATATATTTTCCATTTTCCAAGCCCCAGAAATGACTTTTTTGTGAAGGAAGTGCCTCAAATAATTCTGAAATTTGTTCCATTTCATTTTTCATGAAAAGTAGGCCACATTGGATGGCCACTGACCAAGTTTCAGCTTTTTCAGAGTGATATTGCTATATTCCATGCATGTAGTTGAGTTTCAGTGAATTATCAGAAAATGCCCAAATTTGCACTACAATTGTGACATAGTTTGGTCCAGAAAATTGTCAAAAATCATTTTATGCTCCAGTATTGGTGATGGATGAACTTGGGACAAAGAAAGTTGGAATTCCAAACCATTTTGTATGAATGGTCAACACTCCAAGTTTGACCCCAATTTGAAAAAAGAAGAAAATGAAAAAAGGCTCAAAAATTCAAATGCCTTTGCATTGAGCCATCTTATGTGCACTAGTTTGTGGGAAAAATATTAAACTTGCAATACAACAAGTTTGAAAAAAAAACTTCACTAATTTGACTATCTACTATGGACTTGTGTGGATTTCAAGGCATATGCACATGGAAATGGTCACATACATGGCAAAATCCATGATAACATGCCCAAATTTGGCATAACTAGTGGTGTTACCATTGTGGACAATGTTGCATAGGAATTTGCAATTATTTAGTAATAAAAAATATATTTTCCATTTTCCAAGCCCCAGAAATGACTTTTTTGTGAAGGAAGTGCCTCAAATAATTCTGAAATTTGTTCCATTTCATTTTTCATGAAAAGCAGGCCACATTGGATGGCCACTGACCAAGTTTCAGGTTTTTCAGAGTGATATTGCTATATTCCATGCATTTAGTTGAGTTTCTGTGAATTATCAGAAAATGCCCAAATTTGCACTACAATTGTGACATAGTTTGGTCCAGAAAATTGCCAAAAATCATTTTATGCTCCAATATTGGTGATGGATGAACTTGGGTCAAAGAAAGTTGGAATTCCAAACCATTTTGTATGAATGGTCAACACTCCAAGTTTGACCCCAATTTGAAAAAAACAAAGAAAATGAAAAAAGGCTCAAAAATTCAAATGTCTTTGCATTGAGCCATCTTATGTGCACTAGTTTGTGGGAAAAATATCAAACTTGCAATACAACAAGTTTGAAAAAAAACCTTCACAAATTTGACACTGTTTGATTGAAAACACCCGATTATTTTAGCATCTTAATGAAATTTGGGTCACCACTTGTCACACACAAGCAAACAAGGCACAAATTGGACATTCAAACATGCATAGCTACTAACATTCAAATTGGACATTCAAACAGCACAAATTTCATTTAAAGTTTATAATTTGTACAGACATTTAATGTTGCACCGCGACAGCAGTGGGTAGCGGCCGTCGTAGCGCTGGATGCGGGCGGCGTTCTCCGCCGCCAGGATCTCCGGCCACCGCAGGCTGCTGGGTGCGTAGCGCTGCTTCGACTGCTCCTCCGGCGGTAGCCTTTTCCGAAAGTCGCGTATTGCATGCGACATGGCCGGCGTGCCGACGGCGGGGACATGCTCCACTGGGAGCCCCCCGGCGCTCAGGTGCCATCCGGACGGCAGTCGCGTGTCCGGCGGCACCATGATGCCGCAGCGGACGAGGAGCGACGCCTCGTCGACGTGCAGGGTGCGCGGCAGGCCGGGAATGAAAAACACGCGACGTCGTTCCCGGCTGCTGCTTCCCGGCCCACCATCGTGGCTGGCCATTGTTGCGACTGCGGAAGGGGAGGCGGCTAGGGTTTGGTGGAGGCGGCTAGGGTTTGGTGGAGGTGCACGGCGGAGAAGGCTTTAGGGCGGCGACGGAAGGGGAGGGGAGGGGATTGGGATAGGAGTGGGTGCATGCGGGTGTGCCCCGCGCGGTTATAAAATGCATTAATAGACGCCTGCCGGGCACACCGGCGATGCGACTCCTTGCATGGGAAACCGCGCGGTGCGTATTCCCGGTGTGTGAAAGCGCCGACGTGACCGCGATGTAACTACTCATGCATGCGGTCATGCACACCGCCGTTTGTGAGAGCGCCACCTGGCCCGGTGTGCCCCACGCGTCAGTAACAGCGCCGGCTAACAGTCAACTCCCTTGACCAACGGCAAACCCCCGTTTAGGCATTGGTGAGGGTGGGTGGCGCGGTGGAGGGGAAAAGTGAGCAAAATAAGTGTGCTTGGGCAAAACTGAGGAGGACTAAGGAATGAGGGGCACAGAAATAGAATTCCCTAATTTTATTGGGCCAACCAAGGTCCGAGATAAATTTTGGCCTGTTAACGGCGCGTATGTAATTGGGCCAATCATGGGCCTACATATGTTTCGGCTTGCTTTCGGCCCATAAATTGTTCGGCTCGATTCAGGCCTAATCTACTTTTCAGTCTGTTAAAAGCCCATGGAAATTTCTGGCCCAACTGAGGCCCACGTTTTACTCGGCCTGTTAAAGGCCCAAAACTACTCTACGTTTAGGCCTAATAATGGCCCGAGATGATTATAGGCCGACTTTTCGGCCCATATAACTAGTTACGGGCCGACCTGTTTGGGTAGCGTAATTTCTTTTTATATACCGCTGACAGACCGATAACGTATTGGGCCATTGAGCTCCGTTGAAGCTATCGGCCTAAATTACAGCATACCGACTAAGAATAAACCTAGACTATACAATAATGAAATTACGGAATATTACATCCACTGGGCATCAAAGTTCGCCACCAATGAGAATAAAGGGCTACCAGACCGCAGATTACATACACTGGGCATCAAAGGTCGCCACCAGTGCAAAAAAAATGCGCCGACAAAATAATATACAAAACCAACAGCACTGAGCTGCACCAAGTCTTCAGCTTGTAGTTGAGACTGAAGAAGTCGAACTGATTCAGGCAGCAACTTAACCAAGGTTGTGTCACAGATGCTGGTGAGTAGCTTGAACTCACTGTCTTCATCAAGACATGACCTTGGGGTCATCTCTGTAGGGTAACGCAGCAGAAAAGAAAAAATTTCCGACCTACGCACCAGCCCAGGACCACTATGGAGACTGCATACAAGGTTTGATCTTTTTCGTTACCGACTCGTAGCGCAGCAGAAGAAGAGTCGATGACGATCGGCGGTGCAGATCCCCGCAGCTAGGATTTACAACCTCCCAACCGCGAGGATGTACTCCCTCGACTGCCCCTCGGACAGCCCTCCGGGAGGCAGTCAGACAGTCCCTCGGATGGTGTCGCGGACAGCCCTTCGGGAGAACCTTCGAAACTCGGACGGTCGCTCAGACAGCCCATCGGGAGGACCCTCGAAACTCGGACAGTCACTCGGACAGCCCTTCGGGAGGACCCTCGAAACTCTGACAGTCACTCGGACAGCCCTTCGGGAGGTACTCTCGAACTAAGACCGAAATGACGATCTCTCTACAGAGTTGCACACACATACGGTGTCATCTATCCTACAGGGCTTCGCCGTCCAGAACTAGTTCCCACCGGAACCCAGACAGCCTTTCGGCTCTACAAAACTATTTTGCTGGGAGGGAGAGAGAAGCCAGACAAGTCTATGGCATGTGTATGAGAGCAAGGGATGGATGTGGAGTGCACCCCTCCACCTCTATTTATAGGAAACCCAAGGGGTAGGGTGGCTCCCAAAATACCAAAATGCCCTCAGATATTTTCACCATTCATAATAGTGTTTCCACTATTCATAATAGTGTTTCCACTATTCATGAGATATTTTCTCCGAATAGTGTTTCCACTATTCATAATAGTGTTTCCGCTATTCATGAGATATTTTCTCCCAATACTGTTTCCACTATTCACGGAACCAATTTTAAGCGATCGTTAAATCCGAAAATATTTCTGTGGGTCTTAGAATAATTCCTGTATCCACAAATGATTTTGGATGCGTTCCAAAACAATTTCGGATTAGTGATTTTCATCTGCGAAAAGTAACCAAACCGGTTCCGGCAGCTCCGGAACATTTCCAGTTTTTGTCCCGAAAAAATCCCAGAAGTTACCAGAATCATTCTGGCACCCTCCAAGAATTTCCAGGCGTGTGCCGCAACCAATTTGACTTAATGGTATACCCTGAAACAACTTTTCAGTTTTACCGAAACTATTCCAGTGTTCTGTCTCCGGAACTTTTCCGCTGTCTCCGAAACTTTTCCGGTGACTTTCTCTCAGACTCCCTGTCTAGTATTCAGCAGATAGATGACCCTTAAGCGTATGACCCTATAGGTTCGGTGAAGTATAGACATGACCCGGAACACTTTCCGATCAATGATCAACATCGGAGCCGTGGACACCCATATTGACCCCTATACCCACACGAATGAATATTCGAGTGAACCTCCAGTTGCCGTGTGCTATTCCTATTGCTTCACGATATATTACAAACACCCGAGGTGAGATTTATTGCATCCCCATGGATCAACAACTTGTCCAACATACAAGTTACCTCGTTACCGGTTTTGTTCTCTTTTCTCGTTTCTGTGTTCCGGCATCCCAGTGATCAAATCACAATGTGTCTGGTCAGACGATGATGGATACCGTAACACCAAGAGGGCCCGAGAATATCTCTCCATCGTCAGAGGAGCAAATCCCAATCTTGAGCTATCAAGTTACTTGACATACTTTCCCATGAACCCGTAAGCCGCCGTAATAGCCACCCAGTTACGGATGACGTTTAACAAACCCCAAAGTTCATGAATCAAGCATGAAGAAACTCGATGCTCTCATGGTCTAAGGAATTATGCAAACATTAACTTTCTCTGTGTTATTAACTATTAACTTGTGACGAATGTATCTCATAGCATAACATCAATTCGGGTCGATTCAACACAAGTGTTCTCCTAACATTGTGCCCTCAAAGTTGCTGGCATAGACATGCCCATGATCAGGAAAACAGGACCATCATGCAATACTTGAGCTAGTCTTAGAGGCCAGACTAGGAATACATTTTACCATTTATTATTCCACACGTGCATATGAGTCTTCCTCCGAGCCTCGTGGTTATTGTAGACTCGAGAACCATAGCAGTTATAGCATTGAACATAAACATAATTATGAACATGGAGATAAACAATAACATTTATTATTGCCTCTAGGGCATATCTCCTACAATCTCACTCTCTTCAAGATGGTTTACCTTCTTCGCTGCAATACAAGTGATAGGTACCCGCAAAGGGTTTGGCTCACTATCTTCCCTAAAGTTCTGCCTGGCGTCAGAGATATTTCTCCGAAAGAGAAACATGGAGACATAGAACAGGTTTCACAAATATATAAGCAAAGATGGTCAGTGTGTGACAATTCCATCCCATTTTATATTGGCAAATTCAGAGATACAATTTAAAATAGCATTAACATAATACGACATTGTCCGTATCATCAGCAAAATCAGTTAAGACAAAGCAGCAAATGAGATGGCGCAGGCATGGTGTCGGTGTAAAAACCGGCAGACCTCGGGGTAGGGGGTCCCGAGTTGCGGATCTCGGATCGATGGTAACAGAGACAATGGAGACGATGTTTACCCAGGTTCGGGCCCTCTTGATGGAGGTAAAACCCGACGTCATGCTTCTGTTATATTGATGAAGATGTATCAAGTACAGAGTTGATCTACCTCGAGATCATAATATGAGTCTAACTTCTATGGCTAGGTAAGCAATGTTGCATAACCCTCCCTTACAGGCTAAACCCTATGGCTTATATACACGCCAGGGAGGGTATCTAGGGTTAAAAAGTCGGTATGCTAGGAAAGAGGCGGCAGGCGAGATCCTGGAGTATACGTCAAGTCTTTGGTAGGAGCAGCCTTGATCACGCCTCCCACGTACGGTCTCCGAAGTCCATCTTGGTTATGTGCGGGGGTATGTCGGCCCAAACGAGGAGACAGGTCGGCCCGATTAGTACCCCCTAATCCAGGACACCGTCACTAGCCCCTGAACTGGTCTTCGATGCCGAAGTCGTCGCTCTTCACATTCCGGAGTCTTGGCTTGACAGACAAGTTCCCGTGCTCTTATTTTCCGAACAGAGTTAAAGACCTCGGCCGACCTTTAGAATTCGCCGAGAGCTCAATATCAGATGTTGAAACTCGTGCCACTTAGGTAATTGGGCCCCTTTATGGGAAAAACGTCGAGACGTCAGCCCTTTCTGCCCTTAC
Source organism: Elymus sibiricus (assembly GCA_039707655.1). Classification (NCBI taxonomy): domain Eukaryota; kingdom Viridiplantae; phylum Streptophyta; class Magnoliopsida; order Poales; family Poaceae; genus Elymus; species Elymus sibiricus. The sequence continues at coordinate 120,221,005 of CM077664.1, read as the reverse complement.
TTAATAGACGATTGACCCGTGCTCGTGGTTGTACGCCCTTGCAACCGCAGCGAGAAATTCCCCCTTCCTCAAGCCCTAGCTCAGGAGCCCCCAAAAAATGGTGAGCGGTGAGGGATCGTCAAAGCGTCCTCACGGCCCGGATAGGGGGGTCTGGGGGAGCTGTTCCGTCGCGCGCCTTCAATTAGAGCGTTTGGCGACGCAGGGATACCTGCCGGATGCGGATCTAGCCGCTACCCGCCCCGGATTAACATCCATTGATGGTCAAGCCCACGCCGAAAATTTCCCCTCGCCACGGGGGGACGAGCGAGTATGCTTCGTACCTTTCCTCCTCCGCGGCTTAGGGTTCCCAATCCACCCATTCCTCCACGGCTTGCTGGAGTTCTACGGATTACAGCTACATCATCTCTCTCCGAATTCGGTGTTACATATCGCGGGGTTCGTTGCGCTCTGCGAGCTGCACCTCGGCTGTCAGGCGCACTTCGGGTTATGGCGGAAGTTCTTCTGCATCGTGCCCCGCTCTTCGACCGATAAGCTATTCGAGGTCAGGGGAGCCGAAGTCTGCCGAATTGACAAGACTGGCTATCCAGCAGGAACACCTCGGGAGGAGGCCGATTACTGGCCTTCCGAGTGGTTCTATATTACCGACGTCCTGTTGTACGAGCCAGTCCGGCCAGGCCTTCCACCCTTCTCCCTAGATCCACCGAGGAAGCGTTACAGCTGGAGGCCAGTGAGTTCGGCTCAAGAAGAAGACGAAGCCGTGACTAGGCTAGCGGCCAAGGTGAAGCTCCTGTCAAGCGCGGGTCTCACCATCATTGATGTGATGGCGGTGGCTCTAGACCGGAGAGTCCAGCCTCTTCGGCAGCGCCAGCATTTATTTTGCGAGTATAACGGGTCCGAGGACGCCTCTCGATCCATCAAGGGGGCTTTCATGGACCAAATGACCCTCGGAGCTGTTCTAGCCAGCATGTACCAGGGGTCAGCCGAGGAGTTTGCTAAACGCCAGTTCCAGGACGGGTTGTCGTACTACAACCCAGCCGACATTGTAAGTTTTTATTCCGGGTTTTCCTATTTCACCTCGGGATCCTTATCACTAATCCTTTATATATTGGTTGATCAGTGGTGGAGGCGTTGGCTCGAAGGGGTGAGCAGTCCGGCTCCAGAGCCGGAGTTGCACAGCCATGCAGAAGATCCTCTCTACCACGAGGACGAAGACCTGGGGTTTATCTATGAAGGGAGGAGTTTTTTCCTGGAGAGTCTTGACGGCTCAAAGGTAGCGTTCGTCCCTGATACGCCGGGGACAAGACCAGCCTCATCGGTAACTCTCCCTCCCTCTAAGCGAAAGAGAGCCCCTCGTCCCCCAGTCTCCAATCTTCTGACTTCTCCTTCAAAGGGGCAGCGCTCCCAACGCCTCCGCAGAGAGGTAGTTCCATCGGGAAGGGTTCGGCCAGAGGTTCAAGAAGCTCCGTCCGAGGTTGCGAGGGCAAACGAGAGTGCTCCATCCGTAATTAGGTAATATTTTAGTTCCACGTCATAGAAAAGACACTTCGGGCTCTAACACTGCCAATTATTCGCAGACAGTCTCCACTTTCCACCGCACACGCGGAAGCCGAGGAAGGTATGGTCCCGCCCCAGGCAGCAGAGGTTCGAAATCCTGCAAGGGTTGACCCCGGAGCCGCCCAGCCCGAGGACTTAGTGACATCGGTCACTCCATCCGAAATTCAATGCGCCGCAAATTATCGCCGGCGAAAGGCTTCCTTGAATAATCCGGCCTTTTCGGACAGGGAGCTTAAGGCTCTCAGCGCAGTGGACGCATACCTCGGGGCAACCCGAGGTGCCTTTGACGAGTCGCTGGATGTACTGTCGCGAGGGCTGCGGGTAATGTTTTCAAAGATGAATATGACTACCAAGTATAGTAGGAGCCCCTAAGGCTTGATACGAGCCCCTGGGGTCGAATCAAGGCTTGAAATCTAATCCGCATTTGTTGTCATGACAGGAAGCTCGCTTGAAGAACGAACAATTGACCTCGGCGTTAGACCAAACAAAGGTGCAGCTTGACGCGGCATTGTCCGAGGTTGAGCAGGTGAAGAAATTCACCAGAGAGGCGCACGGTAAGCGCTTACTCCTTGAAATGAGTAACGTCAAAAAAGCAGAGCTGACGCCTAGCATTGCTTGTAGCAGCGGAAGCCCTGGGCCATCTTGAAAGAGATCTGAAGCAGGCCCGCGAGGATCTGGCGTATGCTAAAGCGCAACGCCAGGCAAGTCAGCATGTAGGCAACGGGAATGTGCTTAGGGCTGAAAACGCCCGGCAGGCCCAGGAAATTGAGAGCTTAAAAATTCGCCTGGCTGCTGCAGAGGCAAAGAATCGGCGAGCGGACGATATGATTTATGGTAAGTTAGAAAATATGAAAGACACTTGTCATGCAAGTTGTCCAAGGAAATGTGTCATTCGAAATGTGTTGTTGTTTGACAGTGTGCCTGACTGGCCTTCCTCCGGAGTCACGGGGTCCGATGTCCGAAGACATGAGCAATCGTATGTCCGAGGTGCATGAAGGAGCTCGGAAAGCGATGAAGGATGTACACCAGGCTTTATGGCCCGAGGTGACGCCAGTCCCCGAAGACATGGCCGCGGTGGCCGAACATCTTAAAAGAGCGCGGCGCCGGATTCAAGCGTGGAAAGTATCAGCTTGCCGAGAGGGTGCCAGAGAGGCCTGGGCATGGTGAAGACCCATTACACCGGTTTGAGGATAACAGAATTAGCAGAGGTAGGACCCCTGGGGCCGGATGGGGAAGAGATCCCGACCAGCCAGGCATACGATAGTGTAATGCCCGCCGCACGATTCTCGCAAAAGGATTGCGCACTAGACACCTTAATAGACGGGTTAGACCGTGCTTGAAAATTGTGGTATGACTTTATGTACCGAGGTATTCTATGTCAAATAGTTCTGCCCGTGTAACCAAACTCTGTCAGCCAGCCGTCGGCTTCCGCCTCCTCGGACAAAGTCCGAGGAGTGTCCCATACTACTGGCCGAGGTTATCGAACCAGATGAGTCAAGGGGCCAGGCAATCGGGCCACGCGGCTCGAAAGACAAGAGGGTAACAAAAGGTTATGTTATATTACTGTTTAACGTAAGAAACATCTTCCGAGGAAAATAGTTCTTCCAACAGTTCCTTTCCGCGGGGAATGTGTCGAACACGCCCGTCCGAAGACGGATGACCTCGGGGGTAAAGCCCCTGGTCGGGGTTTGAAAAGACCCTTGCCACGTTAGTCCTATGTCATAGCCTACCAATCCGCATTATAAGACCGCTAGCTTTTGGCTTTATCCGTCTGAGGTACTACACCGGTTGACCCGGGAGTAACAATCACAGCGGTGCTCCCTTTGCCCCCTAGCCGAAATATCGGGAACGTAAGGGGCAAGCACAGGAGCCGGGCAACCCAGCTTGGCCAAATCTTAAAGCGAATCGATGCATATAGTGGCTCGAAAGACAATAGTACATAAGGGGCAGAATAGCTATTGTTTTGAAAAGAACCAGCTATATTATCCTCAGGGTCATAAAAGAACTTTCCGAGGGGAGAAGATGAGAAAGAAAAAAAAGGCTAAATCGAAAGAAAATGCACAAGTTATTTACACAGACCGTAGACTTGAAGTTATGCATAGAAGCGTCGGAGTAGCGCCGCGTTCCACGGGTGGGGCTCTAACCGGCCATCCTCTGGATGTCGGATTCGATAAGCTCCTCCGATGTGCACTTGGTCAATGATGAACGGTCCGTCCCATCTAGGGGAAAGCTTGTGTTTTTGTTTTTCGGGGTGCAGTCTCATTACGAGATCCCCGACGTTGAATTCTTTAGCACGGACCTCTCTACCGTGGTAGCGTCATGCCTGCTGTTGATAAATAGCAGAACGAGCCCGTGCGACGTTGCGCTCTTCATCGAGAGCGTCTAAGGCGTCTTGCCGATCGAGTTCGGCCTCCAATTCCTCGTACATGCGCACCCGAGGTGCGTCATGTATGATGTCGCAAGGGAGGACCGCTTCGGCGCCATACACCATAAAAAATGGGGTATACCCGGTGGACCGATTAGGTGTTGTACGCAAGCCCCATAAGACGGAATCGAGTTCCTCAACCCATTTGCAATCGACTTTTTTAAGGGAGCGAACTAGCCGTGGCTTAATTCCACTAAGGATAAGCCCGTTGGCTCGCTCGACCTGCCCATTAGACTGCGGGTGATAGACGGACGCGTAGTCGAGCTTAATGCCCATTTTCTTACACCATGCCTTAACCTCTTTAGCCGTGAAGTTGGTTCCATTGTCTGAGATCAGACTGTGGGGGACACCGTAACGATGGACTACCCCTGAAATGAATCCGATGACCTGGACGGCCTCGGCCGAGGTGACCGGCTTTGCTTCGATCCACTTGGTAAATTTGTCTACCATAACGAGTAGGTACTTATTTTTGTTTGATCCACCCTTGAGTGGCCCAACCATATCGAGCCCCCAGACCGCAAAGGGCCATGTAATGGGAATGGTGCGCAGAGCCGTGGGGGGCATATGGCTCTGTTTCGCAAATACCTGGCAGCCTGGGCAACGCTGTACTAATGCCGAGGCATCGGCGCTTGCCGTTGGCCAGTAGAAACCGGCGCGAAAAGCCTTGCTGACCAGGGTTCAAGCAGCGGCGTGATGTCCGCTCATGCCGGAGTGTATCTCCTGAAGTACAAGTTGTCCTTCTTCCTCGGATATGCATCTCTGGAGGATGCCCGTTGTACTCATTTTGTAAAGTTCCCCTTCATGAACCTTGTAGGCCATAGACTGCCTCACGATCCGACGGGAGTGGGCTTGGTTATCAGGGAGTTCTTTTCGGAGTAGGTACGCAAGGAGCGACTCAGTCCATGGTGCGATCACTGCCATGACGTCATGCGCTGAATCCGTTTTCCGGATCAGGGACCTGCCTATGATACCATCGTCCTTTTCGGGCGGGGGCTGTTGCCCGACATCGTTTGAGTCCGATGTTCCTGTGCTGTCTTGCCAGACTATGGATGGCTTAAAAAGCCGCTCGAGGAAGGTGTTTTCGGGAACCTTGTCCCGCTTCGCGCCCAGCCGGGCGAGTATGTCTGCGGCCTGATTGCTATCTCAGGGTATATGGTGAAATTCCAGCCCCTCGAATCTGGCCGAGATCTTTAGGACAGCATTTCAGTAAGCTATCATCTTGGGGTCTTTGGCGTCGAACTCGCCGTTGATTTGCGAAATGGCGAGGTTCGAATCACCTCGGACCTCGAGGCGTTTAACGCCCATGGAGACCGCTATCCGAAGTCCATGTAAGAGGGCTTCGTATTCGGCTGCGTTATTGGAGTCTGTGTACATGATTTGCAGTACATATCGAATGTTATCTCCCGTGGGGGACGTGAGTACCACGCCGGCCCCTAGGCCGGCGAGCATTTTGGAGCCATCAAAATACATCGTCCAATGCGAGTAGGTACTGTACTCACGAGGGAGTTCGGCTTCGGTCCATTCAGCCACGAAGTCTGCCAACACCTGGGATTTAATTGCCCGGCGTGGTTTATAGATAATTTCGAAAGGGAGGAGCTCTATAGCCCATTTGGCGATGCACCCCGTCGCATCTCTATTATTGATTATGTCACCTAACGGGACGTCGGATGCCACGGTCACCGCGCACTCTTGAAAGTAGTGTCGAAGCTTTCGTGATGCCATGAAGACTGCGTACGCTATCTTTTGATAGTGAGGGTAACGCATCTTACAGGGGGTTAAGACCTCGGACACGTAGTATACGGGTTTCTGGACTTGGAACTTATGACCTTCCATGTCTCGTTCGACCACGAGGACTGCCCTAACCACCTGGTTTGTAGCCGAGATGTATAATATCATTGGTTCGCAAACACCTGGTGCTGCCAGGATTGGGTTGGTGGCGAGGAGGGCCTTGATGTCTTCCAGGGCCGCCGCAGCCTCCTTGGTCCATTTGAACGTTTAAGTCTGCTTTAACAGCCTGTACAATGGTAAAGCATTTTTGCCAAGCCGTGATATAAAACGACTTAGGGCTGCTACGCAGCCTGCTAGCTTTTGTACATCTTTGAGCTCTGTAGGGATCTCTAGGCGATCCAGGGCTCGAATTTTGGCCGGATTGGCCTCAATTCCTCGGCTAGATACAATAAAACCGAGGATTTTGCCAGCCGGGACCCCGAAGACGCATTTTTCGGGGTTGAGTCTTATTTGATATTCCCGTAGGTTGGCAAATGTATCACGGAGGTTGTCCACCAGTTGGTCGACGCGTTTAGTTTTGACAACCACGTCGTCTACGTAGGCCTCCACAGTTTTTCCGATGTGGTCCTTCAGGCATGTTTGAATCATACGCTGGTACGTAGCGCCAGCGTTCTTTAGTCCGAAGGGCATCGTATTGAAGCAAAACGGTCCGTAAGGCGTACTAAATGCTGTTGCTGCCTGGTCCGATTCCTTCATTCTTATTTGATGATACCCTGAATAGGCATCTAGGAAGCACAATGCGTCGTGGCCCGCGGTGGCGTCCACAATTTGGTCAATACGGGGTAGGGGAAAGGGGTCTTTAGGGCAAGCTTTGTTGAGGTCTTTGAAATCGACGCACAACCGCCAGGACCTATCCTTTTTCGGTACCATGACCAGGTTGGCTAGCCAGTCGGGGTGTTTTATGTCCTTGATGAATCCTGCCTCCAGCAGCTTTGCCAGTTCCTCGCTCATTGCTTGACGCTTGGGCTCGGAAAAATGCCGAAGTGTTTGCTTAACGGTTTTATAGCCTGCCAGTATGTTTAGGCTGTGCTCTGCGAGCCTACGGGGTATCCCAGGCATGTCGGAGGGGTGCCAGGCGAGTATGTCCCAGTTTTCCCTAAGGAAAGCGCGTAGGCCTTTGGCAACCTCCGGGTCGAGGTTAGCCCCTATGGACGCCGTTTTAGCGGGGTCCGTGGGGTGAACTTGGAATTTGATAATCTCGTCGGCCAGCTTGAAAGAAGTAGGTTTTGATCTTTTGTCAAGGATGACATCGTCCCGATTGACTTCGGCGCGTAGTGCGGTTAATTCTTCGGCCGCGAAGGCTTCGGCCAGGGTCTCGAGGGAGAGAGACGCCATTTTATTCTCGGCTTTGAGCGCCCTATCAGGATCACTCGAAATGGTAATGATCCCTTTTGGGCCCGGCATCTTGAGCTTCATGTAGCCATAATGCGGTACCGCTTGAAATCTTGAAAAGGCGTCCCGTCCGAGGATGGCGTGATATCCGCTTTTGAAAGGCGCGATATGGAATGTAATCTCTTCGGAGCGATAATCGTCCGTGGTCCCGAAGACTATGTCTAAAGTTATCTTTCCACTGCAGCGTGCCTCTCTCCCGGGCACTATTCCTTTAAAGGTAGTGCTGCTCGGTTCTATGCGTGTTTTATCGATGTGCATTTTATCCAGAGTGTCTTCATATATCAAATTCAGGCTGCTGCCTCCGTCCATCAGGACCTTATGGAGGCGGCAGCAGTCCACGATGGGATCGAGGACTAGGCCCGGCGGGGCACCTGTCCAGGGTAGACTTTGGCTGATCATTCTTAGTGAAGGAGATCGGCGTGTCTATCCACGCATCCCGGGGCGATACTCGCCGGACGGCGTTAACTTCCCGTAGGGCCCATTTGCGTTGGTTGTTAGACATAAATGTCTCATAAATCATAAAGACCTCGTCTTCATCCGAGGTCCATCCAGAGTGGCTGGAGGTGCCCGCCAAAAGGGCAGGTCCCCCTTTGGCCACCTGCCTCAGCACCCAACAGTCTCGAAGGCTGTGGGTTGGGCAGGAGTTAACTAATACGGCGTGGATCGGGCATGGTTTACCCAGAAAGCCGTCCAGGGCCGTTCCGGGGTGATCGGAGGTTTTCTTCTTCTTCCGGGGTCGATCACCCGAGGTATTGCATTTGTGATTTTCGCGCCGAGGCGCCGACCGGTCGCGTTCCGGGTAGTCTTCATAGATCGAGTCCGTATTCTCCTTGGTTCGCCAGGCGTCTTCAATGGCGCAAAATCGCGCTACCAAGTCGGTTAATTCAGGGAATGTTCGGACGCAACGGCGGGCGAGGGTGTTCAAGACGCCTTTATCCTTGCATCCATGCTCGAAAGCGGCGATTATATCAGAGTCTTGGTACTCTAGTATCTTGCTCTTGACCATCAAGAACCTGGCCCAGTATTGCCGGATCGGCTCACCAGGGATCTGCCGCACGTAAGCTAAGTCCCAGATGTCGGACGGGCTGGAGTCGTCAGGGCGATATTCTATACAAGATGTGGGAGGACTAGATCCGGTCTCTAAAGACCGCGGGCTGAAGACCTCGTCCCGTTCACCCGACGGTGGATTCGTAGTTATCGGTTTAGCCAATTCGATTTGGGAGTCGGTTATTAGTGGGTCACCGTCCGATCCGATCCCCAGGAAGTATCTTACCCCCTCATCGGCAAGGGGGGGCTTCGTTGGAGCCGGGGAAGGGTCTCGATTCGCTTCCACGTTACGTGGGGGTGTTTGCGAGACCAAAGTTTCAGATGTGGAGACATGCTCTGTGGTTTTAAAGCCGTTGACTGGCGATCCCATCGATCCCTCCGGCGATCTCACAGCGGAATTCTCAATGAAAGCACCAGTGTCGGTGTAAAAACCGGCAGACCTCGGGGTAGGGGGTCCCGAGCTGCGGATCTCGGATCGATGGTAACAGAGACAATGGAGACGATGTTTACCCAGGTTCGGGCCCTCTTGATGGAGGTAAAACCCTACGTCCTGCTTCTGTTATATTGATGAAGATGTATCAAGTACAGAGTTGATCTACCTCGAGATCATAATATGAGTCTAACTTCTATGGCTAGGTAAGCAATGTTGCGTATCCCCCCCTTACAGGCTAAACCCTATGGCTTATATACACGCCAGGGAGGGTATCTAGGGTTACAAAGTCGGTATGCTAGGAGAGAGGCGGCAGGCGAGATCTTGGAGTATACGTCAAGGCTTTGGTAGGAGCAGCCTTGATCACGCCTCCCACGTACGGTCTCCGGAGTCCATCTTGGTTATGTGCGGGGGTATGTTGGCACAAACGAGGAGACAGGTCGGCCCGGTTAGTACCCCCTAATCCAGGACACCGTCACATGGGCAGCTTCACCACACCATCGGATTAGAGATCTAGAACACAGGCATACATGCAAGGCTAAAGAGAATCAATGGATCTGTTCTGATTAATGTGGATGGTATGAATAAGGAACATGTTTTTACAACTACAATTTGAAACTGGCAGTTGTTGCAAACATGCAATCTGATGCAAACACCAAAGTTAAAAAGTAGTGGAGGAAATTATGCCTATCCAAATCTATACTAGAACAAAGTTTGAAGGCTTGAGAAGGATGGACTTACATTACATGTTAACATGGGCTCGACAAAGCCCTTCTCCATGTCAATGGAATGATAGTTCAAGAAATTCCCCAAAGAAACTTCTTCATAACCGTTGCCTTTATTCTACATTTTGTAAAGAGTAAATATAGATCTAATAATATTGGAAGAAATAGAGGATAATGAAGCTCAGATGCAGAGTGATGATACATAATCAAATAGCTATCAATTAAGTACAGCGTTACAAGGCAAAAGGTACTGACAAGAGGAATGCAGACCTCAACTTGTGCAGTGGCATTGGCTTTATTCAACATTTTGGTAAGAGTAAATGTAGATCTGATAATTTGGAAAAAATGGATGGCAGGGCAGATAAGATGCAGAGTAATGCCAAACAATCAACTCTCTCTCAATTTAAGTACAGTAATACTACCTCCGTCCAGAATTACTTGTCGCTGAAATGGATGTATCTAGCACTATTTTAGTTCTAAATACATCCAATTGAGAAACAAGTAATTCGATACGGAGGGAGTACATGACAACAGGTAATTACAAGAGCAATCCAGAACTTCATAACCATTGGGTTTATTCTACATTTATGTAAGAGTAAATATAGATATTATAATTTCGAGAATATAGATCTTATAATTTCGAGCAAACGGTGGATAAGGAAGCTAACATGCACAGTGATGCTACATAATCAAACAGCAATGAGTGTAAGTATGGTGATAAAGGGCAAGAGGTACTGACAAGAGCAATGCAGTGCGCAGTATTTTGTGAGATCCTATGATCCCTTGAGAATGGATCACTGCCTTTTGCAAACACTTTGTTTGTACTCCTTCAGGATCTGCAATCACCCTCTTCCTTTTGGACATCTATTACGAAAGAACAACATTTGAGTGGAAAAACCTGGCATGATAACACATGGAATAGGTACAGGAAATGGATAGGCATGGCATGTTCTCATATATGATGTGTAAACTAAGCAGATGGTGGTGTAATAAAGTAGAAGTAATGCAAGATACGTGCGACCAATACAACCTTGCCAAGTTAGAGCAAGCACCTTGATGGGTGAATAAGATAGGTCATCTGACTCTAACTCATCTGGAGAGGTAAATAGACTTGGGTCTCTATCTAGGTCAGAATCGTCTTTAGGATCATATTCTGCAATGGAATCTATAGATGGGGAGAGTGTGTGTTCCATTGCATCCAGACAGGATCTCAATCCCTTGATGCCAAGTTTGTTATCCAGTGGATTGTTCCGCAATATTCCTCTGGTGCGCCCATTCTCATATTCATTATGATCATGTTCAATTCTTGACATGCATGAAAACATAAAAATAAGTGAGATTATCTTTGTAATGCATAGGGGATTTTAATCCAATAGTGCCTCCCTGTAAACCCCTATGTGCTATCTCTGTGCAATTCTTCTGAGAGATGCCATGTGTGCTGTAATTTGGTGTGTGCATTAATATAATGTGGCCTACTACTAAAAATATAGGTTCCCTGTTGAGAGCTCCAGAAGTAATGATACTTCACAGATGACAGCTTCAAAATATACTAAGGAAGAGTAACTCGACCTGACCTGTCGACCGCAAATGTCTCTGCTCCTCTTCCCAAAGACGGAACATACTGTATTTATTAAAGAAGAAGAGAAGAGGATCATGTTAAAGAAGAGCAGAAGAGCAAGCAGATTGTAGATATTACAAGTCTTTCTATACAATGTCTGTTGCCCACTATCAGATTCGAATTTGTACAACTAAGCTTGTTTAGCTTGATGGGTGGAGCAGTGCTCTTACAACACGAATCACGTAGGCTGATCGTAGTGATCATAAAAGGGGGAAACCCTAAGCATGATGAGTATAGTGTTGATCATGGCATGGCAGATCTGAAGCTGCAAACCGCACAAAGGCTACTTAGCAACCGATGTTTGCTTTCAACTAACAACTAAGATTTGGTATGGACAAGATAGTACAGTAAACAAGTGACAAAGAAATGCAATTCCCTGCTGTCTCTCTATATGTTGCCACATTTATTTGGAAACTCAAGTGGGAGCATTAGCTGACCAATTAAATGTGTGTCTGTTAACTAATATCAGTATCATATACATTTGTATTTGAACAACTAAGCTTTGAAATTATGAGTGGTGTGTTGTTTAGCTCGAAGGGTGGAGTGCTTCTAGTAAGACACAAAGCACCTACGTAGATCATAGTAGTGTAGATAAAAGGGGAAAACCCTAAGCATCATGAGTGAAATTGGGAAAGTGGAACTAGATGGAACATATGGGCTTGTATTGCCGGTACAGCTGGAAATGCTTCGGATCCCCTGCAGGGGCAGCTCTATTCAACTGAAGGCGCAATACTGTTACTATCAGTCTAGACTCTCAAAGGCGACACAGCTCCCAGCATTTCCTGGATATTATGGCAGACCAACTAGAATAGTTGAAACCATAAAAAAATTCACTACCACACGTTTGGACCTACAGGTGCAAGCAGAATAATGCCTCTCATAAAAAATTGAATGATGCCCTGAAGAAATTCGAAGGTGCGGTGCTTATGCTAAGAAGGTGAACGTAGGCACCGGCCGTTGGAGAATAGTACCTGATTCTTGGCGACGTATGGGCATCGTTGTCATATGTGAAAGCTCGTCAATGGTGCTCGTGTTGCGGTTGAGTTGGGATGGCTGTCGCCGTTGGTGAAGTGGCTCCGGTGCTTAGGTGCGGCACCTGTCGACATCCAAGAAAGCTGATTTGTGGTAAGTGAACTGTTGTACAATAAAGACGAGAAAAACCAAAGGAGTACTAATTTAAATAACCTGATGAGGCGGCGGCGGCAGTAAAGCTGGGTCGGTGGAGTTGAATATGGTGTCCGTGGAGCGGGTTCGATGCAGTGGACGAAGGCGTCGGCGAAGCACATCCGGCGCGGTGTACAGTGCTTTCGGTGAGGCGGATCTATTGCGGCGGACGAGGGCTTCTATGAAGGGCCAGCGATGTGGCGGACGAGGGCGTCGGTGAAGGGCCTACACTGTGGTGGATGAGGGCACCGGTGAAGCAGATCCGGTGCGCTGGACTATGATGGCGGTCAAGGCGATCTGGTGCGGTGGACAAGCCAGTCGCTGAAGCGGCTCCGGTGCAGTGGTGAGTTGGCAGTTGGGGGTTCTAAGGTGTGGAAGGTAGATCCGGTGGGGTGTGAGGTGCACCGCCGCGGCGGAGGACTAGATTCGGCGGCTTGGGGGATGGGGGGAGGCGGGGAGGGGAGTGGTTCTGGGTTAGAATGTTGGGGGCAAAGAGGGGAAAACAATGGAGTTACCAAAGGCAGCCCTTTTCCATTGATGTGGCAGGGGTAAAAGAGGAATATCGCAGGGCTAAAATTTCAGGCGCGAGAAATTTTGATGTGAGCGGGAAGTTTGAAAGCTTTTGGCGGCTGAAATTATGTGTTCTCGTCTTGTACAACCGACTATGATATCATGGCCGAGTATTTATTTGTTGTGCACGCGAAAAAAAAAGGTGCAAGTTTCGAAAATCAATGTCTCCAACTCGAAACTTAGATTGTCCATTAAATTCAAATATGGATCATTGAGCCAGTGCAAGCAAATACCATCATATGCTCCAATTCAAATGAAATTTCGAATGTGTTTCTCCTAAATATGATGACACAAACAAATATGTATGTGTATGAATCAAGTGGATGATTATAAGGTTTGAACACGATCGTATGTGTATATCTCTAGGTTTGATATATGAATTTGAAATCACGAAATCCGGGTTAAAAATTGTACCCCATTTAAATAAATTAAAAAAACTAATAATGCAGTCGAATTCAGAATTTGCAATCTTAGGTCAGTAATTCTGGTACTTCAAAATATACCTCGCATGTTCAAAAGTATCGCTATCTCATAGTCCAAAAATATGAAACGAATTGATCAAGCATGAGTGCACACACTCTTGACCATGTATTTTAATTACGTCTATGTCTCTCAGACATACACCCCTCGCTCTTTATCTGAAGCACACCACACCGGCCCCTCTCCCCCCCACACAAGCATTTTTCTCCCCCGGACACAAACACACGCACACATTATCCCCCCTCTCTCTTCTAGGTCTGAACCCCAATATAGGTCTCTATCTCTTTGTCTGTCAGACTTGCACACATCTGTTCCCCCACTCTCTAGGTCTCCCGGCATCTCTCTTTCCCAAGCACACACTCTATAGCCGTGTATCTTTCCCATACACACAAAACACACTGCCCCCAGCGTTTTTCTCCCTAGGTATATCTGGCTCTCACACGCTCTCCACCATGCATCTCTCTATCTCTCTCACACACATTGATACACATCTCACACACCACCCCCACTACACACAAACACCCTCCCTCTCCTTGTGCACATCTCTCCTCTTTCCATCTCTCCACATGCGGACCCGACCCTCCTTCCCTCTATATGTCGCGACTCTCTCCATAGATCTCTAGCGTATAATCGATCTCAAACTCGTGCGATGTTCTCTCCAAAATCTATTTAGATCTCTCATGAAGTCTCTCTAACGCACACAATGACTCGCTTTCCTTGTGTCTCCCTACATAGGCCACTTTCGAACACCATCGACCTCGTCTCCCTATCTATAGGCCACTTTCGCACACAATCGACCTCCATCTCTCTCTCTCTCGCACTCTCTCTCTCTCTCTCTCTCTCGCTCTCTCTCTCTCTCTCTCTCTCTCGCACCCCTCTCTCACACACACCCACTCCATGTCTCTTCCAAATATATAGCACGCACCCCCGCTCGCACCCACGCTATCCCGCTACTAGACTGAAAGGACCATGATGTCGCCTAGAGGGGGGGTGAATATGCGTTTTAAAATCTTTTACGGATTTGGCTATATCCTAATGCGGAAATAAACTAAGCGGATACTTTTCAAGCACAAATACTAAATATACTAGGCTCACTAAGTGCACCAACAACTTAGGATAAACAAGATGAGAACAACGAGGATATGAGTAAGCACAAATAAGTCACACAAACTTACTCAATGTATATCACGAGATATGGAAATGAATAATACACACAACCACAAGTAAGCAATACAAGATTACACAAATTGTATCACAATATATGGAATTGAATGATACAGGCAAACTCAAGTAAGCACTACAAGCTTACACAAGTTATGTCACAAGATATGGAAATGAATGTTACAAGCTAGCAATTCACACTAAGCACAAGATAGAACAATAGTAGGAAGTATGAATTGCGGACTATAAAGTGTAAGCCTAAATAATCTCTTCAAGGGGATGGCCAACGCAATATAATGAGGACAACAAGATATAGTGAATGCACGGTCAAGTGACCAAAGTAAACCACAAGTAGGGAGTTAAGGTTAGGGATAACCGAAGTCACAGAGACGAGGATGTATCCCGATGTTCACTTCCTTGGAGGGAAGCTAGTCACCGTTAGAGAGGTGGATGTTACCACGAAGGCACACCAACGCCACGAAGGCTCACCCTATTCTCCTTGAGATATCACCACGAAGGCGATTCCCAACCACTAGTGGTAGACCTTGAGGTGGCCTCCAAACCTTCACAAACTTTCCGGGGGACAAATCACAAGTTGATTCCTCACCGGAGCACTCCTACCACCTAGGAGTCTCCAACCTCCAAGAGTAACAAGATCAAGGGGGAAATGCTCAAGACTTGCTCAAATCACGAATTCCTTTGGTCAAGAGAGGGAGAGGGAATGGATCTATCACTTGATTGGAAAATCTCTCAAGAACTCTCACGAATCTCTCTGGGATATAAGATTTGGTGTAGGAGAAGTGAGAGGGAGCCACTTGTGTTCTTGGGGCGATTTTGGATGAAGTGGTCAACCCTATCCCGTGGTAGAAGAAGGCTATATATAGTGATAGTGCATATATGACCGTTGTGGTATAAGTGACTGCGTCGGGTCGGACATCCGGGCCAGGGGCCGGACATCCGGGCGTTTGAAATATACACAGCATATGCACCGAGCAGAGTAGAACCAGAGGACCCGGACATCCGGCCATCGGCCCGGACTTCCGGCAGTCCAAGAAGGGCCAAACATCCGGCGGTAGGGGCCGGACATCCGACGAGTGCAAGCCAAAACGCGGTCAAGCTACTAGATAGGTTGAGCCAGATATCCGGGGGGGGCATCTGGCCATGAAGTAAGGCCCGGACATCCGGCCTAGTGCCGGACATCCGGCGAGCACAGCGAACATTTTGACATAGTTTCTGGACATCGACGGCCGGATATCCGGGAGGATCCCGGACATCTGGGGCGTCCCGGGAGCCCGGACATCCGGCCAAGTCCCGGATATCCGGCCAATAAAAACAGCACGAACCCCAAAACTAAAACATGCATAACTTTCACATCCGGACTCCGATTTTGATGATCTTGGGCTCGTTTTGAAGCTATGGAAAAAGCCCAGGTCCTCACATAGAGAACCACCCAAGATCAACCAAAATGGAGGATGAAAATTATGCAAAGCTTTTATCATGTATTTGGGTAACCTATTTGGCTTTGAATTTTCTTTGATAGATGTATAGGCATATTGTATTTGTACTGGATAGGAGTGAAATATGCCTATGTTGGAATATGATGTGAGGAAGTAGAAATAGAAGATGTTGACTTGAGCAAATCTATCACTAACCCCTTTGATCCCCTCTTAATAGTGCGGGATCCCTATAACTCAAGAAACATAAAAGAACTATACTAGATAGCTTCCGGAAACTCATTCTTGAGCATATATCCTTTTCGATGGTCATCGATCCTCTCAACTAAAGCCAAAGGAACTAATACCTTTGACTAAAGCATTCCATTTGAGCTTGGTGTTGATGTTTATGCTTGGCTCAAGTCAGAACGATGATCTTGATCATTACACTTGGTGAAGACTTCAAATAGCTCCCCCATAAGCCATGTGGGGAGCATTGCATTGTATTCATCTTCATACGTTCGTCATGTGATCATCCACAAGCTTCAAGCATGTAATCCTTCAGAATGGCTATCTTGAACTTGCCCTTGTCAACCATGATCATCAACTCTTGATGTCATCCTCTCATGGGCACTTGAAATCTTTCTCTTGATGTAAGTCCATGAGAATCACCTAACCCTCATAGATATAGAAAACACATAGAATGGGTTAGTACACAAAGCGCAATTGATAAATTCTTACCATACCACAAGATCCCATGTGGTACATGATTTGCGCTTGTGTGTTGACCATCTTTGAATTCATTCTTCGATCTTCATCTTGGTCAACAATTATCTTTGCTCCATGAATAATCTTGATGCACAACTATATGTATATGGCATTCATTCCGAATCCATTCAATCTTCTTCTTGCATCACCCATGGAACAAACCTTTCTATATAACTTGATGTCATTGTTTCTTCATAGGAATTGTCATTCATTATCAAGTCTCAATGCATATATTTATGTTGATGGAATTCATCCATCAATTCATCCAGTATTCTTCATGCATTGCAAATGGAACTTTCCTTCAAATGTATATCTCAATGCAAACGTTAGTCCATTAGGATTGTCATTTAATTACCAAAACCATACATGGGGACTACATGTACTTTCAATCTCCCCCATTTTGGTAATTGATGACAATCTCAACAAGAGGGTTTATATAATCAATTTTTAAACAAGCATGCAATTTATCCGAAGATAAATTGAATACTTGGGGTGATTTTGATAGCATCAAGTATTACAAAGAAACTTGATGTTATCAAAATCGGTTGTACTAACATCAAAATACTACACAAGTATTTGATGTTAGTAGGACCATAATCTATAGAGCAAGCTCCCCCATAATATATGCATATGTGGATGAACTTTGAATTTCATTGCATAGATATAAACTAGGTGGAGTTTTCTCTATATACTCATTCATGCAACAAGCACATATAACTAGGGTAGATATGCATGAATGACAACAAGAACTTCAAAAGATATTTATCTTAAACCCTCTAAACTTCTCCCCCATTGGCAACAAATGCCAAAATGGAAGACAAAACATCTAGAAGACCAATATAGTATGAGTTCCTCCTTGATGTGTGCATATCACAAAATGGGAGTGAAAACAAATGCACATATTCAATGATGAACAATTGGAGGAGCTCGGAAACTATAGAATGCAACCAGATACGAAGATATGAAAACAAGCATTAGAATGCGAGGAAAACATCCAGAAGATCCAAAGAACATATTTTGGACAAGATATAATAGGAATATCCAATGTGATCATCATGTCAAGCATGGGTCCAAAATACATTCAAAACACATGAGTATGCAAGATTGTATGCAAAACATACAAGCACTCATGACACAACCTCTTACCGAAGCCACTATACGAATAAAAGGAACACACAAAGTGGCCGGCAAGGAATAAATGATATCAAGGAAAGATATGAACTTTCTTATGTATAAAAGTTTCTAAGTGGCCAAAAATAATCATGATATGTATCCACAAAGAAACCCGTATACACAAAAAGGTTGTAATTGATAAGAACATGATATCCACAGGTGAATCCACTATTATACAACTTTGAGCCTAGCATAAGAGCAAGGCACATGGCACAAAGCACATGGCACAAAGCACATGGCACAAATTGATCTCATTTGCATAACACAAAGTGAAGCAATCAATCAAAAGATCCGACGAGCCAAAAGGATAAAAGAATATTATGATTTGGGAAAAGGAGTGTTCTAAGGAAAATAGAGAAGCTCCCCATGATTTGTGCACTATTTAGAATTTTTGTATTTGGATACAAGTGCACAAAATAGGATCATCACTCCCCCAAAATCAATAGGAACACAAAACAATTGCAAGCAAGCATAGATAAGAAAAGAAGCCTAGCATTTGCAACAAACATATGGTTGAGCAACATGTAAATGAGGCAACCTAAGAATAGGCACAACCAAAATGATGTGTGTGAGTCACGTCAAAGCACTTGAGAAGACTAATATAAGGATGAGAATTAAGCATCAACATAGTCTTGAGTAAATGAGATACAAGGTGCAAGACATGTCCTTCCCACACACACGAAGTTAAGCAGGTCACACACACATCAAGCAAATGGGTTCACAAGCTCACTAATATGCAAATTTAAAAATCAAAGCTTGTGACAACCCATGGTGAAGATAGGAAATAATAGGCTTGTCAAGACAAGCATGAGGACAACAATCTTCACCAAACATGAGTGCACTAAGATGCAAAGGGGTAAGACACGCACTCATACGACAAATGCTTCCACGGAGCCACCAAAGATAAAAAAAGAGGATGAAACGGTGGACATGAAAGAATAGGGATATCAACTAGAGATGTAACTTCTCTCACGTGTATAAGATTCTAGGTAGATGACAATCATGATGATATATATCCACAAAGAAGGATGTACACATGACATAGTTACAAAAGGAAAGAATAAGATATCCAAACGGGAATCATAAAATATACCAATGAGATCTTTGCTTGAAAGTATAGCACATGGCTTAATATTATCTTATTGAATATTAATGAACTCCAAACACACAACCATCAAAGACATCACAACTAGCAACAAGAGATCATTATTGGGATGCTTTGAGAATGGAAACAAGTATCACAAGAACGAGTCAAGAAATTCATGCCATGATGCAACCTACACAAGGTTGAATGCAAGAAATGTATGCATGAAGTAAATACTTGTTACCGAGAAAGCATTGGCATGAAGTAGCAGATCAATGAGTCACCCAAACTTGGCTCTAATTCCCTCATGGTGACACCACCTTCTTCATGCATAAGCCAAGCACACAATGCTTCTTCAATGTACCTAAATCACTTTTAAGTACAATATGGTCCCCAAACTTATTGGGTCCAAAGTAGTTAGCACAACTACAATACAAAGTGCAAACTCCACTTAACTATATGCATATAGATATGACTTTGAATATCGTTCACATATTAACCATTAAGGACATGATGGAGTTGCCCTTATATATTGGATCATTTAAGCAAGGCATAAAGATATACATATATTAACATGCATGCACAAGCCAATCAAGATCCAAGGAGATACAACTTGGACAAAAGATCACATACATCATGAATACTTCCAATATCATCACAAATCATTGAAATCTACCAAATTGCATCAATGAGACAAATAAACACATGATAGCACACAAATTTCAACATATGAACTTAAGCAAAACCAATGAGCATAAAAGATATGCATTCCACACATTCTCATAGGAAAATCTCACTCAAATGGGTATAAGATATTGCAAGCAATGAGATAACAAACTCCCATGAAAACAAGATCATGCACTTCTCCTTTGCTTGTCAAAGGATCAAGAGCTTTGGTTGGCTAAGGAGGGAGATCTCCAAGAAATTGAGTTCTGAAAATGGAGGAGAGAGAAATGGAGTCGTCAAGTTCTTCGTGGGGAAGAAGAAGACTACTTATAGGTGGGGCTCCAAATCCAACCGTTGGGGCAAATTTTTGCGTGTCCCGGAAGTTCCGGCAGCAGACGGAAGTTCCGGCACCCGGAAGTTCTGGGCCAAGTTTCGGGAAGGTTCCGGGTTAAACAGATAGATTGCACAAGTGTGCAATCACTCTGGATGCCTCGGAAGCTGACCACACTTGCCACAGAAGTTCAACGTCCCGGAAGTTCCGGCCACCCCGGAAGTTCCGTCCGCCAGAAGTTCCGGGAGAGGGTCTGGGCAGGTTTCGGGCTAAACAGAGAGATTGCACAGACTGCGCAATGCCTCTGGGTTGCCCGGAAGCTGGCCGGATCTGCCCCGGAAGTTCTGGTGCCCGGAAGTTCCGTCTAACACCGAAAGTTCCGGCCTTCACAGAAACTTCTCCAACTATGGCATTTGGGCACTTCTCTCCTCCGGAATAATCATACGTAGCAGTAATTGGAATGACACAAAACAATGATTTCCCAGATAAGATCTTTAAGATAATCCATGGGTAACATCGCACTAGAAATCCTTACTTACACAAATCCAAAGGATAAATAGCAAAATGATGTTTATGCAATTAGGGACGTGTTGAGCTTAGCAAGCCACAAACATATAAGGTAATCTCAAATATGAATTCAAAGTGGCAATCCTCAGTTGTTCACATTTACAAGGATTGTGATATGCACAAAGCACATCACTCCCCCATAATGTGATTATTCATATATTATCAACAAGAGGCAAGTGAAATCCAACCAAAGATAATGTTTAACCAATAGTTATTTGAATTCCACATGAGTGTGACATACCACATAGTAACTAGATAATCTCATAGTAATCATACTAGGTGGTATCAAGCATATTTACACATTCTAGGTTTGTGATGTGCACATAGCATATCACTCCCCCATAATGTGATGATTCATTAATATCTTAAAAGAGCCAAATAAGATTCACTGAGAATCAATAAAGGCTCGAACCAAAGCACACAAGTATATGAAGTGTACTGCAACCTAATCATGCTAGATAACACATATCAAGCATACTCTAGGAAGCACATCATATACAATCACATGTAAGATACAAAACCTAAACATGCATGGGGCTAGTAACTTTCAATGTAGATAGAATAAATATAAGTTACCACCACGAGGAGCATTGGAATGACAAATATGATGATAATCCTTTTGACGTGGCTTGAACCTCAATGGATGATGAAAATCACTTTTCTCATGAACTAGCCAAGTCTCCAATGCCCTCCACACACCTATTGATCAAGTTAGAGCTTGATGGTCCCCAATCAAGTTGGGTCCTAAGAAATTAGTCACAACAGGCTTGGCAACTGGTCTTTTCTTTACTCAAACCACTTTGGGTGCCAACATACTTGGCAAACAAATTGCCAACATTATCCTTCCTAAGTGAATAATGATCATTGATAATTGGAGGCTTAGAGATGTTACCGTTGGGACATGATGAAGCTATGTGTCCCTTCTTACGACAAATATATCAACATGTACTCCCCCTTCTCTCCTTCTTTACTTTCTCAACTTGGGGAGCAATAACATGATTCATCATGGATAGTGGCCATTCTTCAACTTGAGGTTGAACTTGAGATTGAGCTTGAGGCCGCTTCCCATGTAGCTTCTCTTTATAAGCCATTTTCTTCAATGGACAAGATCTCACATGATGTCCAATCTTTTTGCACTTAAAGCAAGAAATGTTGGACTCATTCTTGGCTTGGTCTTGTCCCCTTTTCTTGTTCTTGGACTTCTCCTTGTTGGAGTGAAAACTATGTCCATCATTGCATTTTTCCAAGTCTTTCTTCAAACTAGTGACTTGGGCCTTGAGCTCATTAATTTCCTCTACATGGTTAGTTTCAACACTAGAAACAAGGGAACTAGTGGAAGTAGAAACTTCATGGTCAGAGCAACAAGACAAGGTGAGCAATTCATCATGAGATGTACCAATATCATGTAGAGAGGAATTGCAAGGACTAGCACATGGCAATAAGGCATTTCGAGTAGAAGATGTGCTAATATCCACATGAGACTCACACGATTTTACCTTGGTGACCATAGCCTCATGAGCTAACTTTAGCTCATCATGAGAGATTAGAAGATCCTCATGAGTGCCCGAGAGCTTTTCATGACTTTCTTCCAATTTCCCATAATTGCTAGTTAGCAAATCGAGTTGAGTCCTAAGCTCAACATTTTCTTTCAATATCAATGCTTCACACAAGATAGAGTTAGTAGCACACGCATCATTATCAATATGAGAGGAGCATGTAGAAACAAGAGACTCCACATGAGTAGCTTGAAGTTCCTCATGAGACTTAGAGAGTTTGGTGAGCTCTCCTTTGACATTCTTGTAGCCAAGGTCAAGGTGCTCAAAATCCTCTTTAAGTTTACAATGAGTAACTTCAATCTCTTCTTTTGAAGACCTCAAGTCACTAAGAGATTGATGAGCCTTAGCAAGTTCATGTTCAAGTTGTTCACTTTTTGCTTGCTCGTTAAGAAATAAATCATTACGTTTTTTAAAGCAAGCAAGAACATATTGGAACCTTTTATAAGTGTTATTTTTAGCTCTATGAAGAGTTTTCCCAATCTCATAGAGATTTTGAGTCAAGTCATCATCATCTTCCTCATTACAACTATCATTATTATCACTAAGAGAAGATGATACCTCATCATTACCTCTTGCCATGAGGCACATGTGAACAAAGGGTGTTGATGATGATTCTTTTGGAGAAGAGGGTTCTTCATCAATCAAGCGTGCCTCATCTTTCTTGATTTCCTCTACATGGTTAGTCATAGAACAACTAGAGGAAACCAAAGCATTTCTATCATGGCAACACGGGAGATCAAGCATATCATCACAAATGAGCTTAACACCATCATCAGAAGATATTTCTTCACTCACCATGTCATTACCTTGTGGCATGCCACATGTTGGTGAAGTGGAAGATATTGAAGTGTCCAAGTAATTGGAGGTGGAAGCAATAGAGAGCTCTTCATGATTTAAAAATGTGTAGAACTCCTCCATTAACTCCTTCCAAAGAATATTATCTTCATCAAGATTGGACCCACCATATATATCTTCAAGTTTGGCCCAAGTCTCATGTGCCGACTTGCAAGTCATGACTACCTTAAACACTTCAAAGGATATAGCTTGATGAATGATAAGAGAAGCATCACAATCAACATACATATCCTCAATAGATGGAGAAGGACCATCCTTTGCAATAGAAATTCCTACAAGAATAATTCGCAAAGCATTTGGACCCATGGCCCGAAAGTGACAAAGCATGCGAATTCTCCATAGGTGATAATTTGTGCCATCAAAATCAAAAGTGTCATTATGCACTAAATCACCAGTCGACATCGATACTCTCTAGGCGGTGAAGCCTAAAAAAGAGAGACCTTGCTCTGATACCAATTGAAAGGACCACGATGTCACCTAGAGGGGGGGTGAATAGGTGTTTTAAAATCTTTTATAGATTTGGCTATATCCTAATGCGGAAATAAACTAAGCGGATACTTTTCAAGCACAAATCCTAAATATACTAGGCTCACTAAGTGCACCAACAACTTAGGATAAACAAGATGAGAACAACGAGGATATGAGTAAGCACAAGTAAGTCACACAAACTTACTCAATGTATATCACGAGATATGGAAATGAATAATACACACAACCACAAGTAAGCAATACAAGCTTACACAAATTGTATCACAATATATGGAATTGAATGATACAAGCAAACTCAAGTAAGCACTACAAGCTTACACAAGTTATGTCACAAGATATGGAAATGAATGTTACAAGCTAGCAATTCACACTAAGCACAAGATAGAACAATAGTAGGAAGTATGAATTGCGGACTATAAAGTGTAAGCCTAAATAATCTCTTCAAGGGGATGGCCAACGCAATATAATGAGGACAACAAGATATAGTGAATGCACGGTCAAGTGACCAAAGTAAACCACAAGTAGGGAGTTAGGGTTAGGGGTAACCGAAGTCACAGAGACGAGGATGTATCCCGATGTTCACTTCCTTGGAGGGAAGCTAGTCACCGTTAGAGAGGTGGATGTTACCACGATGGCACACCAACGCCACGAAGGCTCACCCTATTCTCCTTGAGATATCACCACGAAGGCGATTCCCAACCACTAGTGGTAGACCTTGAGGCGGCCTCCAAACCTTCACAAACTTTCCGGGGGACAAATCACAAGTTGATTCCTCACCGGAGCACTCCTACCGCCTAGGAGTCTCCAACCTCCAAGAGTAACAAGATCAAGGGGGAAATGCTCAAGACTTGCTCAAATCACGAATTCCTTTGGTCAAGAGAGGGAGAGGGAATGGATCTATCACTTGATTGGAAAATCTCTCAAGAACTCTCACGAATCTCTCCGGGATCTAAGATTTGGTGTAGGAGAAGTGAGAGGGAGCCACTTGTGTTCTTGGGGCGATTTTGGATGAAGTGGTCAACCCTATCCCGTGGTAGAAGAAGGCTATATATAGTGATAGTGCATATATGACCGTTGTGGTATAAGTGACTGCGTCGGGTCGGACATCCGGGCCAGGAGCCGGACATCCGGGCGTTTGAAATATACACAGCATATGCACCGAGCAGAGTAGAACCAGAGGACCCGGACATCCGGCGATCGGCCCGGACATCCGGCAGTCCAAGAAGGGCCGGACATCCGGCGGTAGGGGCCGGACATCCGGCGAGTGCAAGCCAAAACACGGTCAAGCTACTGGATAGGTTGAGCCAGATATCCGGGGGAAGGGGGCGGACATCCGGCCATGAAGTAAGGCCCGGACATCCGGCCTAGTGCCGGACATCCGGCGAGCACAGCCAACATTTCGACATAGTTTCTGGACATCGACGGCCGGATATCCGGGAGGATCCTGGACATCCGGGGCGTTCCGGGAGCCCGGACATCCGGCCAAGTCCCGGATATCCGGCCAATGAAAACAGCAGAAACCCCAAAACTAAAACATGCATAACTTTCACATCCGGACTCCGATTTTGATGATCTTGGGCTCGTTTTGAAGCTATGGAAAAAGCCCATGTCCTCACATAGAGAACCACCCAAGATCAACCAAAATGGAGGATGCAAATTATGCCAAGCTTTTATCATGTATTTGGGTAACCTATTTGGCTTTGGATTTTCTTTGATAGATGTATAGGCATATTGTATTTGTACTGGATAGGAGTGAAATATGCCTATGTTGGAATATGATGTGAGGAAGTAGAAATAGAAGATGTTGACTTGATCAAATCTATCACTAACCCATTTGATCCCCTCTTAATAGTGCGGGATCCCTATAACTCAAGAAACATAAAAGAACTATACTAGATAGCTTCCGGAAACTCATTCTTGAGCATATATCCTTTTCGATGATCATCGATCCTCACAACTAAAGCCAAAGGAACTAATACCTTTGACTAAAGCATTCCATTTGAGCTTGGTGTTGATGTTTATGCTTGGCTCAAGTCAGAACGATGATCTGGATCATTACACTTGGTGAAGACTTCAAATAGCTCCCCCATAAGCCATGTGGGGAGCATTGCATTGTATTCATCTTCATACATTCGTCATGTGATCATCCACAAGCTTCAAGCATGTAATCCTTCAGGATGGCTATCTTGAACTTGCCCTTGTCAACCATGATCATCAACTCTTGATGTCATCCTCTCATGGGCACTTGAAATCTTTCTCTTGATGTAAGTCCATGAGAATCACCTAACCCTCATAGATATAGAAAACACATAGAATGGGTTAGTACACAAAGCGCAATTGATAAATTCTTACCATACCACAAGATCCCATGTGGTACATGATTTGCGCTTGTGTGTTGACCATCTTTGAATTCATTCTTCGATCTTCATCTTGGTCAACAATTATCTTTGCTCCATGAATAATCTTGATGCACAACTATATGTATATGGCATTCATTCCGAATCCATTCAATCTCCTTCTTGCATCACCCATGGAACAAACCTTTCTATATAACTTGATGTCATTGTTTCTTCATAGGAATTGTCATTCATTATCAAGTCTCAATGCATATATTTATGTTGATGGAATTCATCCATCAATTCATCTAGTATTCTTCATGCATTGCAAATGGAACTTTCCTTCAAATGTATATCTCAATGCAAACGTTAGTTCATTAGGATTGTCATTTAATTACCAAAACCATACATGGGGACTACATGTACTTTCATAGACATGTGCCTCTCTCTCTCTCTTGGAAACACATGCCATATAATCCCCCTCCCCTACTAGGTTTACATCATCAGTGGTCTCTCTTCTCCACACATACACACTCTCTCCCTCTCTCACACACACGCGCGCGCACAAAACAGACACGATACACACACCACACCATCTATCTGGATCCCACTTTTAAGACACACACCCTTGTATATCCCAATCTCTCTCTCTCTAACTCACATGCACACCAAAATTCCCCCTCTCTCTAATTCACACCTCTCTCCCTATGTCCGCATGCGTATCTCACACACTCACTCTATGACTATGTCTATCTGCCTCCACGTTACACAACACATAGCCCCATAGGTCTCTCTCTATCTTCCACACGCACACACAAACACATAATGACACTCTTATCTCCGCCTTAGTCTCTCCATATCACACATACGCATGATCTCTCGCTCTCACACACGCGCAACCAAGGTTTTGTTGCGAAATACTTACGATCTATTCATCAATAGTCGGGGCAGTACAACGAACACGAGACGTGAAAAAATACATCTACACGTTCGTAGACCACCTAGCGATGACTACGAGCACTAGAGGGAGCCGAAGGCGCGCCGCAGTCATCCTCCTCCTTACCGGAGATGGGAAAACCTTGTTTTAGACAGTTGGGAAGTCACCGTGCTAAGGTCCCACATGCTCAGCCGTTGAATAGAACGTAGATCCAAGTTTATGGAAACAAGTATCAATAATATGTTTGTATTTCCATAGTTTCGAGTTTTCCATCAAGATATTAGTCACCCATGGTCGATATTTAGTTGGAATTACGTACACATACGTACTATGTAACTAGCCGTGCTTATTGACTTCCAAACATAACTTTCACTCCTACTTGCAATATGTAGAGTATTTAATAAAAAAACTACCACTTTCAACTAGCCGTAGCAAGAAACTATTGTACAAAAAATAGCAAAAACATACCAAAAATTTCTCAATCCATGCCAAAAAACTACTACCAAGTGCCGATTAGGCTCGTTTAAAGTCGTTTATGACAGGGTTGGCCCACACGTCCGTGCCGACGAGGCACCTTAAGTCAACACCGTATGTTTGACCGTAGTGTTGACTGTTATGACAGGTGGGACCCACATGTGAGCATATATCCTCTTCTTCAAACAGTTCGTATGCGTGTTCGTCGCCGGCGCCGGTGATGGGCGAGCGAGCTGGCCGCCACTTCGCCGGACGGGCCGGCCGCCGCTCTGGCCTCCGCACAGGCTGGCTGGCTGGCCCGAGCACGGCTCACGCGCGAGCAAGCCACTGCACTGGCCTCCGCCCGAGCCGGATGGCTGGCCTTAGCGCGGCACGCACGAGCAAGCCGCTGCATCGCCGTGCCAAGCTAGCTAGCAAAGCTTGCACACAAGCAGCTGGATGCATCCAACAGGTTGTGTGCTAGCTTGGCTAGCTAGCGGCCGCGAGCGCCGTGTCAAGCTGGCATCCGGCTGCCGCAAGATGGGCTCCGCGCCACCGGCGCTTTTGACCTCGCTTTCAGCCGGCGGCGGTGGCTACCTTCCATGGCCGAGGATGACTAGGTGGACGGGCTGGAGGTAGAAGGTGACTCAGGGATTTTTTTAGACTGACATGTAGGTCCCATAAGTCATAACGCCTAACTTGCTGGTCAAACAGACGGCGTTGACTTCAGGTGCCACATGGGTTTAAACGAGCCTAATCGGCACTTGGTAGTTTTTCACGACGGATTAAGAAATTTTTGGTATGTTTTTGCTAATTTTTGTAGAGTGGTGGTTTCTTGGTATGGCTGGTTTGAAAGTGGAAGTTTTTTGTTAAATACTCCAATATGTATAAGGAACAATCTACTAGCGACAAATAGGAATTCTACGTTGCGTTGTACTAGTGGTTGCGGATAGCCTAGCCACATGCACGGGTTTTCCCTCCTGTATAATTTTGCACGCGCCATCATCTCGTGGCTCGCGTAGAGTAGCAGCCGCCCCTTGCTTGCTGCTTCCTCAGCTGCCATCTTTAATGGTGCCTCCCAATTAAGCCAGAGGAGCCGGAAAAGCCTGGCGGTGCATTGGGAACTGTGCAATATGGCCCTGGACCTGGACCTAAAGTACTCTGTAGCTTGTGGCGTTGCACGCATGGACTTCGCTCCTTATAATACAAAATTAGCTTGAAAAATGTTTTCATAATATGGGATGGAGGGAGTAGAATAGTTGATTTGTTAGACTTTTCTAGAGCCATGTGATCTTTTGCAAAAATCATGGAAAATTTGTATTCATAAATTGAACATTGCATGTGCTGTGCACGTACCCGTGTACTAGTGGAAAAGAAAAAGCCTACTCTCGCGGTATGAAATAACTCAAATGTTTTGCCCCCGCAATAGTGTGTGCGTGAGAGGAGCGGCTGAGCAGGCCAGCTACGCGCATGAATAGAGTAGCAAGCAGGTCTGCAGTACCCAGGTGTACTTTCCCTGCATTGTTAGTACAATGATGGTTCTAGAGAACAGTACTACGTACTACTACTACTACCTCCGGCCTGGTTTACTAGTCCCCATCGTATTTTGAGTTAAAGTTTGACCACATATTTGACTAGCAAAATGTTAATTTATGTCACCAAAAATTATATTGTTGGATTTGAATTTGAATGTACTACCCTCCACTTGCTACTGTAGCTCTTTGGCCTTGAGATTCAAAAGTTCAAAACTGGTACACTAAGAGCATATGCAGTAGTCTGTATGATAGATTCGTTGGTATAGGGAACACGTCAGTAGTCATCAGTGTGTCATACAAGTTCTCCAATGAATCGTACTCTGATGGGTACCACACACATTAAATCAATAAACAAAACCAGATGACCAACGCCCGAGAGAAGGAAATTGGGGAGCCAGCTGCCGCAGCTCTCACCAGGTCAGTCAGGGCCCACAGAAATGAATGTAATTATCTCGGTGCTTGTGCCCGGAAAGTTGGTTCAGGATCATAAGATCTCATTCTCTCTCTTCTTTTATTTTACGCCACCTCACCAAAACAGTCTACGTGGCAAATTTACCAACGATGATCATACGACCATTGGAGTACTAGTACTACTAGTAGTACTAGTACTAGTACTTGTACTCCTATATTAAATAATACGTAACTGCACCATCGCAGTATCGCTAATGCGTCCCCGCATAACTTCCTTCACGAAGGGACGAGGCCCAGCGGTTACGCTCTTATCTCCTCCTCGCCAGTTCCCCTCCTGAAGAGACTAAGGCAATTCGTCACTGCTTCCATGGATTCGCCAGGCGGTTCTCCTCCTCGCCGGGGCTAGGAGACCTTGGACGACGATTCTCTAGGAGAAATCGCACGCCACTCCGACTTCCTCACCGCCGCAAGGCTCGGTGCTTCCTGCACCAACTATTTTAAGACGGTGCGTAAACAGGCTTGGGAGAAGGCCATGCTTGTTGGTCTTCCATGCGCCCTCAAGGAGAAGGTTATTCAATGGGACTCTAGTCCACCGCAACATGGCCGCAGTTGCATCTTGACGCCGCTTGAGTTGCCGACGTTGAGAGGCAGTCGGATCCGATGAGAAGGTCAGTCATGGTGTTTGATCATGTAGTGTATATTCTAAATATACTTAGTTATTCCATCCCGTAATTTCTCCGCTGCCCACCGTCCCACAGGTTTGGGTTGGTGCCAACGGAGATTGGCTTGCATACCAACGGCCGGATACCACCATCATTTTGCACAACATCCACAGCAGTGCGGCCGTTCCCGTAGACCCCTTGTCCAGCATTGGGATCGGCCTTCCGGACTGGCACGACTTGAATAGGTATGATGATGCCACCATGAGATTGAAGAAGATAGCAATTGCAGACCCGCCGACCAAGCACCGCAGCTATGACGATTACTGTCTCATCGCGGTGTTCGACATAAGGATTGCCATCAATAAGAATGGCCCTGAAGGCAGAGGCTGGCACATGTTGGCCGCGGCAGATTTGTTCCCACGCAAGTTTGAAGATGCCGTGTGCCATGTAGGCCGCATCTTTGCTGCGACAAGCCAGGGGACTTGTTTCATCTGGGTGCCATCCTACGGTACGGGAGATAACAAACGGAATGCACTAACCATCATTTGCATCCCTAACGGTACTCCATTATTTTGCAGGGAGCACGCATCCCCCGATAAAAATCAGATCGACGATCCTGGATGTGCATGTGCATCCGCCATTCAGTCTAACCTGGAACCTTGTAGTTGACTTTAGCAAATTGGGATCAACTATCTTAGCAGTGGTTACCCATGGTACCATTGATTTGCAACAAGGTGCCACGATCTACCACGACCGGACCCTCACCATGTACCCAGGTATTCCATTCTCTCATTGCCTTCTCTTTCATTGTACTAGTAGTAGTAGTACTACTACTACTAGTACTTTGGATCCATAGTAGTGTGTCGCAGGGATCGGCGGGAGTAGTACTTTTTACCTAGGAGGACGTGTATAGCTAGGCTCTTGAACCCACTCCCACCATTTTTGTTTTTCCATGTCTTATCTCCTCCATGTAGCCAAAAATGGCTATATATAATAAGACGGTTATTGTACTTCCTCTATAGTAGTATTACAGTAGTACTACTCGTTGCACAATATTACTGCGCACCATATTTGAGCACAACATTATCCTGCATACCTTGACCATGTACGTTACCATGTGTCCAGATCTGAGATGCCACACGTACCAGATGACCGGCTCGGAGTTCGACCCCCGTGATGCTATGTGGGAGCCAAGGAACACTCTTGGAGAGTACTCGCTTTTCATTGGGGACAGCTACCCCATTGTGAAACAGATGCCACCTTCCGTGCACGACACCGAAGGCCTGCCATTCATGAAGCATGGTTGTGTCTTCAGTGTGCACCGCTGGATGAACAACATGTTGGGACACACTATCCCTGATTTATGCCGCTTCAGCTTGGATGAGTCTCCATCGTGTGGAACCGGACTAGAAAGCTGCGACAATGATTCCCGGTGCCCACCGCTATGGATCGTGCCATCTATGAAGAACACCTGGGACTGGAACCTGGAGAAGGACATGGAGCCCCTCTATAACGTGTAAGTGGAGTATGGTAAATTGTGAATGGTAGCGTTGTAAATATATGTACAGTAGTCATGCACAAATTTATCACATGAACTGGAGATGAACTTGTGTGGCATGTTGGCATTTGTCCTTTGGAACTTACTAGTAAATATGTTATGTGTACATGCAACTTGTGTGGCTGTTGCACGGGCTCCAACACGCTTTGTGAGAAAAAAGGTGGCACAGCTTTGGCTATAGGTGACGTGGTAGCATCATACAGTAGCGGTTGTTCCTATTGTAGTACTAGTACTAGTTTGACTACTCGTACTCCTATAAACCTTGCGCTTGGCTCTTCGCCTCTTCGGGAGGTCCAACAATGATGGCACTATAGTACTATATGCTTTTGGCAATCTGACACCGAATGAACTGCTGCACGTCCACCGCATGAGCAAGGGCAAGGAAGAGCGCGATGTAGTCAAAAGCTTCTCCTCGTCCTGTGAGCCACGGCGCACGTGGGCGAGGGAGAGGGCGTAGGTGTAGTAAGCAATCTTCTCCTCGTCCTACGAGCCACCACGCGAGCGGGCGAGGGAGAGGGTGTCGTAAGCAAGCTTCTCCTTGTTCTGCGAGTTGACGGGACACAGTAGTACTAGTAATCCATACTGCCTCCTTTCCGGTTAAGGGCTCCTTTGATTCAAAGGAATTCCATAGGATTTTTGGAGGGTTATAATCCTTAGGAATTTTTCCTACAGTGGTCGTTTGATTCATAGGATGGAATCCTATAGGAATTTTTCATATGGAATCATGTGTACTACATTTCATTGGAAATCTAGCATCTACTGCAAGCTTTTTTTTTCACTTCCTTTGTTTTTCCTGTGGCATCAAACACTCTATGCTAATCCTATGGGATTCAAGTGGGCATGCCACTCCAATCCTTTATTTTTCCTATTCCGGCGTTTTAAGAATCCTACAAATCAAAGAGGGCCTAATATGCCTTAATTTGAAACGAGATAAATACACTGGCGATCACTGTATTTGTAACAATACGGTCACTAGACTTCATAATACGCTCATTACGATCACTATATACGTTTTGCGATGATTATACGGTCACTAGCTCACTGTAGAGCACCATTTTGCACTCTGCTGAATGGCCAAATAGTGTACGTGGCACTTTGTTGACTGGTTAAATTGGCACCTGGTTTCTGGGTTCCACCTGTCAGTTGGCAGAGCAAAGAAATAAGTTAACCGAGTCCAACCCTTGCGCGCGAACCACCCTGGATGTGCGTGTGTGTGCATGCACGTGTAGGTTGAGCACTTGAGCGTGAGCGTGTGTGTTGTGTCGTGTGCTGTGTGCCGCATGCATGGCTGCGTGAGTATTGCGTGCGTGCATGTGTACGTGTGAGTGTTGCATGCATGCGTGAGGGTTCTAGTCCCTCCCATTCACATGTTCATATTTCAAGCTTCATTAAAACATTGCATGCAAGAATTACTCCAATGCATGTAAAAGTCCTGGTCATTTGTTGTGCACGCATGCACGCATGCATTGCAATTAATACGTTCGTAAACACAATTTTCTTGAGGAAAATGCCCATTAATTGAGTACTTTTGCAAAGTACTACAGTAGTACTACAAAAAATTCTTCTGGCACTCATCATCTACTACTACCTTGGTTGATGAATCTTTTTTATTAAGCTATATGTAAACCGGAAGGAGGGAGTAGGTACTACTACGTAATTGGCGCCGGGAGCCTTGGCCAATGGTTCTTGTTGTTGGACAGGATGAGAGTAGAGGCATAGATAGGAAGTCTTGGCGATCCATTATTCCCCATCGGTTAGAGAAAACTATTCAACTAGTCTTCACAGTGAAGTGACAATACAAGCTGCAGCAGATGGGACACTTGATTAATAAGCTAAGCCAGTGTGCTGGTGTTACTAAATCAGCCTTACCCTGTAGTGCCATCATGTCTGCCAGTGGAGCACGCTTCCGCAATTACGCGTACGCACCTCTCTCTTCCATTGACTGACATATGGGCCCGCTTGAGGTAGACCCACATGTCATCCACTTAACTATTTACACTCCGAAGGACGGTGTATACTTGTAGTACTAGTTGAATTGAGATTTAATGCACCTTCTTCCCCGTCTCTCCCTCCTCTTCCTCCTCTGTTCCCCATGGACGCCCCTTCCCCATCTTCGTGCGCACACCATTTTCCAGCGCTCACTGCTCGCCTGCCCGCGCCATCTTCCTCGGTCGCTCGCGCGCACCATCTCCCCCCGCTCACTGGTCGCCCACACACGCCATCTTCTTCGCTCGCCCGCCCGCATCCACTTTCCCGCTCGCCCGCACGCACCGAAAACCCCAATCACTCAGCGCCCTAAAACACCCAATGGCAGAACCGACTGACACGCAGAGCCGCAATTGGAATTCCCTCCCCGATGTTCTCTTGGAGCAGATCTGTAATCGTATGGACCTGCTCAGCACCGTGCGTCTGGCCGCATGCTTATTGTCTATGCAACGTCTACTCGTCGGCAGGCGGCCGGCCCTTTTCAAGACACCCTGCTTGCTGATGCCCGATCCTCGCAAGTGGCCCAGACACCGATGTGACGATCCTACGGAGGTGTCCGTCGTGCCCCTCGACATGCTACCACTCCCCGCCCACCTGCCCTTCATGCGCCACCACTACTGGGCGGGCATAAAGGCCAACTGGATCGTCCTCATCCACCAATCGAGTAGTCCGTGGTGTCTCGTGGATATCTACACCCAGCGAGAGATCACCCTTCCATCGTTGGATATTGCCGACATCGAGCCTCGCGGCCCACCGGACACTCCTGCCTACTACGCACGAGAGGCGCCGGGCACTTGGTTGGACCTCTGTTTGCTGAAGGTTGTAATCTGCGAAGTGCCCACACCATCAGCAGACTACATGGATTACAAGCTCATAACCTTGTTTGACGGGGGATTAGCCTATCTGGAATTCGGTCGCCATACATGGTTATGGCTCATCATCAATCCTGTTTACCCTCCATTTCTGTCTGATGCTATAGTTCACGATGGCATCGTTTACGTGGTGGACGGACAGATTGGCTGCATATACTGGTGGAATCTATCATCGTGTAATTGTTCTATCTCATCTCATCTTTACCATATGAATACGACTGCCCATTGATTGTTAGAAATTTAGATAGAATAGATAGTATGACTATAACCACATCATTGCTATATGTTCCTCTCATTTCCTAGATTTTTATGACCACACATGTTATTGGTAGAGTTGATATAAGAACAATTGGCATCTAATGATTGTTAGAATAGATATTATGAGCATAACCACATGATTGCTATATGTTACTCTCATTTCCAAGATTTTTATAACCACGTGTTATTGTTAGAGTTGATACGAGAACTGTTGGCATCTAACTGTTATGGTAGAATATGAGTAGGCCCTCGCATAGCTATTTTCCTCTCATTTTTACATGATCATTGAACCATGACATATTGCTAGAATATGAAAGCCATTGGCATTTTTTTAAAATTAGGGTATGATTATGACCACGGCATTGTAATTCTCTGGCTATGATCTGAGTCACTGTTATAATAATCTTAATTCCACACATACTCTGAACATGATTGTATATTTTTGTCCTTTTGGTCTCCAACTTGATTTGTTGCAGCAGACGCAAATGCGCTGGCCTTTATAATTCCAGGACCTGGAAATATAAATGTCAATGGGTGGTGGTTTATCGCTCGTTCAAGTGACGGTGGGCATTTGATGCTCATTCGCACGTACCAAAGTGACCAAACCATTTTATCAAACCACATGCAGTACAATGCGTGGGATGTTCACGACTGTGATGGCTATGGCTGCTTCATGTTCGAGAAAGATCCCAGCTCCGTTGGGCCAGGTGTATTCAATTGGAGGCGGGTTTACAGCCTCGGCAACCACTCCCTGTTCCTTGGGCTCAATTATCCGATCATCCAACCAATCATCGAACATATCACCGGTGATGATTATCGTGCTATGCAAGGTCCATTCGCCAGGGGGAACTGTGTTTACACATCGTACCATGGGTTTCATGAAGCACCATATCCAAAGATTCGTCGACAGAACTTGTTGCCAGATGAACTTCAGTGTGTGAAAGGCATCAAGCTTCCAAGCGATGAATGGCTTTTGCAAACCCGACATGCAGCGATGTGGTTCATGCCAACAGCTAATATGCACAACTTGATTCGTAGTGATATCTAGACTGAGCCATGTATCCTGCTGGTGTCGCATGATCCTGTTCTGTTGGTTATTTTGTACTGTAGTTAGTTTGAAGGATAAATACCTTTATGGGATCAAGTGCATCCTACATCACCTACGTAGCATGTATTTTGATAATGATGATGGGGATGCTGTGCAGAAGCCATATATAGCAATTAGGCTTCAAGTGCGTACTTGTTGGTGAAAGTGTTGTCCAATGGGAATTATATTTTGTATTACTCACATAGCCTACAAAGTCTGTCGCACAGCCTTGTAACTTTGTAGGCACCTGTTTGTAAGCTCCTTCTAAACACTCTTGCATAATGCCCTTAAAATTAAGCCTTTAGCAACGCCCCTCTCATATTATTTAAAGCAATATGGAAGCAACCTGGAGATTGGATGAATGTACACCATTTCTAAAATTTGTATTACTAGTAGTCCTCTATACCGTATATTGCGCTACTCGTACTAGGTAAGTAGTACTTGTACGACTAGTAGTACTAGTACACGTCGGTCAAATTATTCATCATGTCCTCACATTGAATTGACGTGACAACACGCTGCGCGTGAGGTGACACAAGAGTCCCGGCCGCGTGTTCGGTTCACCAAAGTGAGCCTCACCCCTCTGGTAGTCCGGCAGCACTCTCCCGTTCTCTCCCATTCTCTCCCGGTCTCCTCGCCTCCCATCCACCGCCTTGTTCCGATCCAATTGGTACGATGGGCGATGAGCTAGTGGAGCTGCTATACTTGATTGCAAGTAGTCAAAAGTAAGACGCTGAGAAATTTGATCTCAACAAGGAAGCTCTTCAAGCTAGCCGCATGAAGGGTGGAACCAGCGAGGCCACTCCTGTGAGTGTTCGTCCCATCGCCCTGTATGATGATTTCGATCTTTATGGGGGTTTTCAAGTCTTTAGAGTATGCATCTAGTAGTGAAGCCGAGACCCCAGTTTGTTCGGGTGTCATGGATTTTAGATTTGGAGTAGCACTTCTCTGTCGAAAAATCTTTCATCATTTACTTAAACAGTTGTTTGATCATACATTGAGTACCATTTAACTGGAATTAACCGCTACAATTCCAAGAAGGATTGGCCGGTGCTGTCGGCTGGCGTCAAGTTCGATCCCACGGACAAAGAGCTGATCGAGCACCTTGAGGCTAAAGTGAGTGCTGACAGCGCGAGATCTCACCCTCTCATCGATTTGTTCATACCGACCATCGACAGCGAGCACGGCATATGCTCCACCCATCCTGAGAAACTTCCAGGTGAGACACCGATCAACCGTCTACTTGCACAAAATATATTCCTTTCTTTTTGCAAATTTCTGATGTATGCTACCCGGCCTAGGATTGTATTTCGCCAATATTTTAGGTATCACACTGTGTGGCCTAAGCAAGCATTTCTTCCAGCGCAACTCTAGGGCGTTCAAAAGGGGTACGCGGACGCGTCGCAAGATACAATCGGAGTGGGGCATGCACGCGATGTGGCCCAAGACTGGCAATACCATGCCGGTGATGGTCAACAGCCGGCAGAGGGGCAACAAAAAGGTTCTGGTGCTGCACACCAACAAGAAATTCGACCAGCAGAGGACCAATTGGGTGATGCACCACTACCACCTCGGGGACCTCAAGCAAGAGAAGGAGCGGGAGCTGGTCGTCTGCAAGATCTTCTACCAGACGAAAACGAGGGCCAGGACTAAAAAGATTATTAGTTAGTTTGGTTATACTAGTTCTACCTGGTCATTTGCAAGTTGGTGTTGTTGTTAAGGATCTTTCGGTCTGAACTTGGCATTTCTTTCCAACCATCATGTCGAGGGTCGACATGGATTTAAAGCTGAAGCAGTTGTTACGAAACGAATTTTTAGGCACCTAATATAAGTAGAAAAAGCACCTGCCGTTCGAATTCCTCGTTTTCCAAAATTTTAGTAACATCTTCCAGTACGCATGGGATCCATCAGGTTTCATAGGCTGACCGTTGGACGCAGCACGTCGGGACTGGGCTGTGGCATGCCAAGCCCAGCTGCAAATTGTTAAACAGAGGAGCGATGGATTTGGGCTTTCAAGAACAGTTAAGTGTCGGGACATCCTCTATCGCGCCTCCCATGCCATCCCTCTAACCCACATACCACATACCACTAAAAAACCCGCATACGACATGTTCTCTCGTTCGAGTTCTCATTTAACCAAAATTTTTTTACAAGCGTGAGAAACAGGAGCCGCTGCTTCCAGCGATCATTTTTGGACTAAAAGAAGGCATACTCGGTTATCGTTTAGTTGAACTATGTAAAATATTCCATAAGAAAAAGAAGCATGTAAAATGTAATGAATTTGGTCCAGTTTCAATGAAAATCATCCGATTTGCATGAAATTCGTCCATGGTACCAGAAGAGGGCTGTCCATACAAAGGCTAACAGTACGGACCCAGCAGATCCATGGCCGTACGCAAGCAAGTGCATACACTTATTATCACGATGGAAAAAATATGCTGACGTCTGAGACCCATGAAATTTTCAACGTAGTCAATAAACGAGAGAATTCTACAAGGAGAGACTGACAACTGGGAGCCAGCAGGTAGTATTTTTTTTAAGTCGACCAAATATCAACTGGGCTGTAGACTGCCCAGGTTATGTTTTGTTTATTAATAGGCGCAGCCCATGACGATATGCGGCCACAAGTATCTAGCAAGTATCAACTGGCCTCTGGGCCGCCCAGTCTTGTGCTAATTCGACAAGGATTGTATTCTTTAATTATTTCTCTATTTTTTGTTACTTTTATTTTTTCTTAGAACATCAAAAGCCCAGCTTTTTTTTACTGAAGAAAACGCACAGCCCACTTCTATTTTTCTCATCTCTACTTTATATATATATAGTTTTATTAGTTTATATATCAAGTTGTGGGCCTACTAAGTTGATGCGTATGCAAGGGTATGTCAACTTAGTCAACAAATCGACTCTACCAGCATCAGACCGTTAGATGTCAATCAACCGGTCGGCGTGCTTCTTCAATCTCTGACCTTCCTGCTCTAGCCGCCCAAACCAGCGCCGGCGGGACCGCCTGCTCCTGCCTTCCGTGGCCGGCTGTGTTGCCGCGTAGGCCTCACCGCCCCGCCCTACTCACATCGCTTGCCATGCCATCCCTCTACTGACCCACACCTCCTGTTATTCTCCAGCGACGGCAGCCTCACACCGTAGCAGAGCCAATAAACCCTCGTATTCCCCTCCGCGTGGGCATCCACTTCCGAGTCTTCCCCGGCTCCGGGTCATTCCCTCCCTAGGCCTCGCCGTCGTCCTCCGCCTTGGTGCTCTCGGCACGGCGTCGTAAACATGGTCAACGAACGACAGCCATCGGAAGAGGACTGTACGTGGACAGGCTGACAGCTGGGACCCACGAGGTCCATGGTCGCACGCAAGAAAGTGCCTCCTTATTACGCGGAAGAAAAATGATTCCACTCCCTGACGGCTGGGACCCACCAGCTACATCTTCGCACGCAAGGAAGCTCCTCCTTATTACATGCAAAAAATGCTTCCTCCTAATGGTCTTGCTGACACGTGGGGCGGCTGACACGTGGGTCCCAGTTGCTCGATCAGTTTTGTTGTTGTTGTTGAGACGGAGTAGGTTATCAACTGGGTTGTGCGGTGTCTGTGGCCCGTCTAGCCTAGGCTTTTATTTTATGTTTACAACATGACGAGCCCAGCTGGTTTTTTTTTCTCGGTGAAAATGACTAGCCCATCTTTTTTTTCGTAGAATAGCCTACACATGCCGATTACTTTTTCTCCGTCCTGCTGGGCTGCAAATCATTCAAGACGACGAGGGATACATTCGGCCTGCCCAGACAAAAAGGGCTGTAAATCTTATAAGTAATATGAAATGGACTGTATATATATAAAAACAAAGAAAATGGGCAATTAGTTTCAAATTGCAAATTTTCTTTTATTTTTTGATATTTCAAATTTCATTGGATTTTAACATAATTTAAATATATTTTAAATTTAGTTTTTATCGGGCTCGAAATTTTGGGACTAAAAATAGTTCGAAAATTTCAATGAAATATCGTTGATTTTTTTTAATCATGTCCTTGCGAGAAAATGGTCAGGTATTCTAAAAATATAATATGGGCTGCAATAAATTACGTAATAAATAGCAAATGGTCTGTAAATTTAGAAAAAATAGCAAATGGGATATATACTGTCTGCCACATATGTTATGCTAACTTGTGGGCCTACTAAGTTGACCCGTACGCAGTGTTTTGTCAACTTATAGTCAACAAACGATTCTAGCAGCAGTGACCGTTGGATGCTAATCCAATGGCCGTGCTGCTTCTTCAATTTCTGATCTTCTTGCTCTAGCCGCCCAAACCAGCGCCGGCGGGACCGCCTGCTCCCGCCTCCCGTGGCCGACTGTGCTGCCGCACAGGCCTCATCGCCCCACCCTACTCCCATAACTGGCTAGGCCATCCATCTACTCACCCACACCTCCTGTTATTCTCCGGCGACGGCAGCCTCACACTGTAGCCGAACCAGTAAACCCTCGTACTCCCCTCCGCGTGGGCAACCACTGCCGCATCTTTCCCAGCTCCAGGTCATTCCCTTCCTAGGCCTCGCTGTCGTCCACCTCCTTGGTGCTCTCGGCACGGCGTCATCAACACGGTCAACGAACGACAGCCATCAGAAGAGGACTGTACGTAGAGAGGCTGATAGCTGGGACCCACGAGGTCCATGGTTGCATGCCTCCTTATTACGCGCAAGAAAATGATTCCTCCCCTTGCTTACTGGGAGCCACCAGATTTGAAGGCCGACTTGTGGGCCTACTAAGTTGACCTGTACTCAGGGCTTTGTCAACTTAGTCAACAAACGATTCTAGAAGCAGTGACCGTTGGATGTTCATCCAACGGCCGTGCTGCTTCTTCAATCTGTCTTCTTGCTCCAGCCACCCAAACCAGCGCCGGCGGGACCGCCTGCTCCTGCCTCCCGTGGCTCGCTGTGCTGCCGCGCAGGCCTCACAGCCCCACCCTACTCCCACCGCTGGCCAGGCCTTCCCTCTACTCACCCACATCCCCTGTTATTCTTTGACGACGGCAGCCTCACACCGCAGCCGAACCAGTCAACCCTCGTACTCCCCTCCGTGTGGACATCCACCGCCGCGTCTTCCCCAGCTCCACGTCGTTCCCTTCCTAGGCCTCGCCGTCGTCCACCGCTTTGGTGCTCTCAGCGCGGCATAGTCAATGTGGTGAATGAACGACAGCCATCGGAAGAGGACTGTACGCGGTGAGGCTGACAACTGGACCCACCAGCTACATCTTCGCACGTAAGGAAGTGCCTCCTTATTACACGCAGAAAAAATGATTCCTCCCCCTGACAGCTGGGACCCACTTGCTATGTCTTCGCATGCAAGGAAGTGCCTCATCCTCCCTGACAGCTGGGACCCACCCGGTCGAAGCGTACGTAGCGTTCTCTGTCTAGTCGCGAACGTGTACGTACATACTGGTCGATCGGTCTCTCTGCAAGGATGAACCGTGGCCGAGTAAGTAGCGGCACGTGCCGTAGTTGAGCCCCCGACTTAGCAGTTTAGACAGTCCCGTCTAAATCGTGTACACGTACGTACAACCACACGGCAAAGAATACGGCCACGTACATACATATGGGCGAGGTCTCGAACGCTTACTCGCGCATACGTACGGCCAGGGCTCGTGTACATGGAGAGTCAATGTACGGCAGCAATGGCCTCCTGTTCATCGGCAGCCAACCGGCTGGGTCGGAACGGAGGAACAACGTCGTGTTCATCGGGAGGCAACCAACTGGGTCGGAATGCATCCTGTTCATCAGGAGCCAACCGACTTGGGCGGAACAGCTGAAAAGGGGTGTTGTTCATTGACCCCCCCACCGGCTGGGTGTCTGGCGTACCACAAAACGGAGGAAACAGCCTTCTGTTCGATCGCGTACAGTCAAAACAGGGTCCTGTTCATCGGCTAGGGGTGTGGCGTACCGCAAAACGGAGGAAACGAACTTCTATGCAACCACCTACGGTCGAAATAGGGTCATGTTCATTGGGAGGGGTCTGGCGTACCGCAAAACGGAGGAAACAGACTTCTCCCCAACTGCCTACGGTCGAAACGGGGTCCTGTTCATCGGGAGGGGCGTGGCGTACCGCAAAACGAGACTCCACGGGCTACTGTTCATCCACGGTCGACCTCCTCCAGTCTCCACCAGCTACTGTTCATCCACCGTCGACTTCCTCTAGCCTCCACCGGCACTGTTCATCCAGCCTCCATGGGGCCCTGTTCATCCAGCCTCCACCGACTACTGTTCATCCAGCCTCCACGGGGTCCTGTTCATCCACCCCCAACCGGCTGGGGTATGTCGTACCGCGGCACGGCCTCCTCGGGGTCCTGTTCATCCAGCGCCAACAGCCTACACGGCCGGGGTCCTGTTCATCCAGCCCCCACCGGTTGGGGTGGGGCGTACGAGCGGGCGGCAACAACGGGAACTGTTCATCCACAGCCAACCAACCGGCTCGATCGATGCGTCTCGACTCGTGTCTACGTGTATCGCGCGCGGGGCAGCAATGGGCACTGTTCATCGAGAGGCAACCCAACACTGGCTGGCTACGTCTCGCATGGGGGCTCGATCGGCTTCAGTAAGCAGCGAGAAGGATCAATCGGGTTCAGTTAGTAGTGAAGGAATCGCTCGGGTTCAGTTAGCAGCGAAGGGATCGCTCGGGTTCAGTTAGCAGCGAAGGGATCGCTCGGCTTCAGTACGTAGTGGGATCGATCGCTTGGGTTCAGTACATGTAGTAGTGTGAGGGATCGATCGATCGCTCGGGTTCAGTAAGCGAACGCCTCGGTCGGGTTCAGTTAGCGAGCGCCTC
Source organism: Elymus sibiricus (assembly GCA_039707655.1). NCBI lineage: Eukaryota > Viridiplantae > Streptophyta > Magnoliopsida > Poales > Poaceae > Elymus > Elymus sibiricus. Next base: position 120,178,817 of record CM077664.1, on the reverse strand, counting down.
GCACACACGCGCGCGTACGAGAGAAACGCGCAAACCACACTGCATCGCTCAGCCCCGTCCACCCACCGTAACAGGGAACTCCCCAAAAATTTCCTCGCCCTCAGTTCTACCACGATTTTTTATGTCATGGATGGCCCAAAGAATGTCAAGCGGGTGCGTCTCCGGCCCGCCCAGGATGAAAAGGCCATTTTCTGTCATAATTTTTTGTCATAGAGGTAGGAGCCCACCACATCTATGATGATATGTGTTTTTGTCACAATTATTGTCATAGAAGTGTCACAACCATGACAGAAAAAGTTTTCGTTCGGGCCATAATGTCACGAATGTGTCTTTTTTTTGTAGTGAGTATATACATTTGGAATGCACTAAAATGTTCATTTGAGTAGGTTACATGCATTATACACCTAGCGAAATATTTTAATTGAACATAACATGGATTCAAAGTTTTGAATGACATTTGTAGTAATTCATACAGTAAAACGGGACAAGACCCTCTCTTGTGTGGTGCAAATTGATTTATTATTTTTTTGGTTTTTTTGGTTGAGGGAAGTGCGAATTGATATGGTACCGTACACGTTAGCCTTGTCCCGAAATTTCAACCAGCGCCTTGTTATGCTGAAATTCAGGATATCTCTTTGTGCTCTGAAAACTCCCTCCTTCTCAACCCGCACCTTGCTATCCCGAAATTACAACGTGCACGAAAACTCCCTCCTCCTGCGAAATCCCGACACGTGAAATCCTCATTCTACCCCTGAGCGGAAAGAGCCGCTAGTTCAAATTGGTGGGGGTACTTTTGTAACTTACCTACATTTCGGACAAGCGCGTCCCTAAGTCGTGGTTTCCCCCTCCCATCCCCTGCTTTTCCCCATTCGAAAACCGCAGCCGCCAGAATCTATCTCCACCAGCCGCGAAACCCCACCTTCCTCCGTCCGCCCCCCCACCGCCGCCAAGCCGGAGCCTCTTCCCCGACGACGTCGTCCACCGAAACAGCTCGACGTCCCTCATCCACCGCACCGGATGAGGATCCGTCATCGATCTCGTCGTCCCACCGGTTCAGCCGCCCCGTCCTCCACCTCCAAGGAGCTGCTCCGACAATCGCCTCGTCTATCACGGCTGCTCCATTCCCATAGCGCTGCCTTAACCTGCCCCACCGGAACCGCAGCATCCTCACCGACTCCTCAGATGAAGCCGAGGCCTACTCGGCACCACCAAAGAGGTTGTACACTCATCGCATCTTCTCCTTCACTCGACCTCACGGCGCCGCCAGTGCTCGATCCTGCTCCGCCATGGTGCGGCTCCCTCGACAACGGCGCCGCCGGTGACATCCTCCACGGCGGCTCTCCCCCATTGCGAGGCTCCCTCAGAAGTGGCGTCCATACCAGCCGGAGATGGTATTAGAACCCCACTTCAGATTAACGATGTCCGTCTTGTACTGCTTCAGCCTCAATGTCCTACAGCTCGTCGGAGCTGCTCCAACGACGGAACCATCCATCACAACAGAGCAGTACCCTCGACGCCGTCTACAGATGCCTCAGATCTTCTTCCCCAGCTCCGACAGCCACCTCCGCCGCAACATCTTCAGCGACCGACCCAATGATGCTGAGGTTGACACGGCTACGCCAAAGAGGTTGTACACTTGTCGCATCACTTTTTACTCTACATTCATGTCGATTCCTTAGGGCTATTTTGGTTCAAAGGAAAAAGTGAAGGAAAAACATAGCAATAGGAAATTTTCCTATGGTACTCTACTATTCAATTATTCATGCATTTGGTTGAAAGGAATGGAGCAACCAAAAACTGAAGGATTTTTTCCTTTCGTGTCTGTTTCAAAGGAAAAACACAGAAATTTTAACATCCACCTGGACCTACTTATCAAAATCCTATGCATGAAAAAAGACTAAGTGCATTAGTGGCATAATAACATTCTAGTTGTACACATTTTCAGGTGGTTTGACTTTAATTTGGCCATGTTTCTTTGCATTCCTGTGCTCATCCAATTCCTGCGAACTGAACACCCTAGTTGAAAGAAATCCTGTGTTTACAAATGCTCTGTTTTCCAAGTACATTCCTATCCTATTCCGGTGTTTTTTCCTATCCCTGCGTTTTTAGAATCCTACAAGCCAAAGAAGCCCTTACAGAATTACTTTAGTTACAGATAGGTGTCGAAGAAAACTTTGTGTGGTTTGTCCTGCTCCTGCCACGCCGTCTTCCACCTCACCTGTGCTGCTCCATCGACAGAAGCGTCCACCGTACCATACATCACGACTCCTTACCGTCTTTTGCCGCCTCAGATCTGCTTCCCCGCCGCCGGTAGCCACCACAATTGCATCACAATCATCGACTCATCAGATGAACCTGAGGAGTACACGGGTCCGCAAGAGAGGTCGCACTCTTTTGTTTCTGCTTACTTTATGCATTGCTTAATATTACCTGCTAGTTTATCATCCTGTTCATCTCTTAGATTCCAAGTCAGGTCCAAATTAATGTTCAAACTTGAGTTTTAAAATGCTTGTGGGGCACATATCGAGGCAGTAATGAATAGTATGTCTATCTACACTTCACCATGACACCACAGTGGCGACATGCATCTGTTGGTACAAGTGTATATTACCGACACATTATTTGTCCACAACAATGCCAACACACGAATGGTCGAGGTTGCTCTAGACTTTCAATGGTATGTTTGTCGGCAATGCGTAATCGGTTTGTGGACATACTATGTGTCGGTATAAGTTCTTTGTTGTTAAATTATCTGTCGTTGTTGCTTCGCGATGGAAAAAGTGTCGGCGTAAGTTTGGACCTGGCCCACTTATTTCGAGCCACGCGGGACAAGTTGCGCGCGAGAGACGCAGAAACTCTAAATTTTGGCCAATCTTATCTCTTTCTCCACCCGGCCGCCACCCCATCTTATCTCTTTCTCTTCCTCCCACACCACACATGCTCCCACCGCCACCGCCCCCTGACTTGCCGGCCGATTTGCTCGCGCTGCCGCCTTTCCCACCACCGATGGCGCCTCCCAAAGCCTCTTGCATGTGGTGTTTCCCCACGTTCCAAGCCCAAGGTGCCTCCTGAAGACAGGACAAGACAAGAGGGAGGCAGAGCCACCGCGACCAAGAGCAGGTCAGGCGGCGGCCATGGCGCGCCCAGATCCACCGCGACCAAGAGCAGGTCAGGCAGCGACCATGGCGCGCCCAGATCCGCCAGTGCCATCTTCGTCGAGCACCTCTGATCCCAGCGCCGGATCCACCTCGGGCTCCATCTCCACAACCACGCACTGGCAGCCGCTGCCATGGAAGGTCTCCTCCCCGCCCCTCTTTCCCCCGGACTGTTGGTTAGTTTTGATTTGGCCGCTCCCTTCCCTGATGTGTTGTCCTCACGCGCGCGCAGGTGCTCTGTGTGCTAGCTTCTACCCTTCCCAAGACGCCGTTGCTCCGACGCCATGGACAATGTAAGCATTTCTCTTCTCTCCCCTTCTGTTCGTTTCCTTCCTCCGGCCTAAATTTGCTTACTGCACCACAGTAATTATTTCTTCAGAGAGGAGAACAGGAGAGGTCCTGCAATCCAACTTGTCTTCTTGAACAAATGAAGCACAATCCTTTGCAGCACCTGAAGTTTCAGACTGAATAAATTATGTTGGCCACCTGTATTTGGAAAATTTACCCTATGTAGCATGTACCTTTAGTTTCCTAGAAGGCCGTTGTGCTTGTCGTTCCAAAAGTGCCACCTGTATTAGCAACTCACGTTCCAAAAGTGCCGGTGGAAAATTGTGAAATCAGTAGTGCAGTTTGCATCTTTGTAACAGAACATGTTATAAGATCAATATTAAAACTAAAACTTGGACTCTGTATGTAGTGTATGGAAGTTTAAGTGATTATGTGAATCTCCTTTTCCTTCGGTTGTGCCTCAAATTTCACAATCATTATTTATTTATTTTAGAGACTGAAAAATCAAGAGAGAGATTATGAAGTGTGGTGGCCATTAGTTGCTTCCGTTGTATGTTGACCTACTTGCCTTTCCTTTTGCTATACATGCAGCCAAAATTTATGGAGCAGGACAGTTGCTTGACATTGTGCTCTCATAAGGTTGATGCTACGTAAGGGTATCTCTGTTCCTTTATTTATTGATCTAACTATCATTTCCATATTTAAGGGGGTGTTATATAGGTTGGCAACGGATTATATTGTAGAGCATCTGCCAGTTGCTTCTGCAGCTTGTCTAAGATTGTTGTTATTGCTTCAGCGTTCATATCAAACATATTTCCCTTTTGATAATGTGGACATGTTATATCCTAATTGCTAGCTCCAAAACAGAACAACATTTCCCATTTGGGCTAAGCTGTGGAAGTTTGTAGGTCCAAATATATTTCCCTTTTAATAATTATGATTGATTAGTGTGTGTTGAAGCATGTACGTTTGTGTTTCTTTGCTGCTGTGAACACCGTATGTATTCACTGTAATTGACATCTCTACTGTATCAATGTGTTCCCTTGCGCATGCAGGTGCAGGACAGAGCCGCCATGTGGTGTGCGCGGTGATTCTTCTTCCACTCCGATGCCTTCCGCGCTATGTGTCCGGTGGACCCGATTTTACTTCCACTCCGGCATAGCTAGTGGTAAGCCACTGGTGCGCTCTCTCGCTCTCTCATGCTCTATGTGTCCACGGCCATCGTGCCATGCTGATTTATAGTTGCCACCCAGATTCTTATTATCTTGCTGCTGCTTGGAGTTATGAAAAGATCTAGAAATTGATGGTTGTTTGAATTTTATTTTGTTGTTGCCCTGTGTTAACTCATTACATAATTTGCTTGGTATGCATCTTCTTTTCTACCATTGTCTCTTAAGCATCATGTTCAACAATATGTGTTATTTGCAGCAGAAAATATGGCAAGAACAAGAGAAGGAAGCGAGCTTAGCAAATGATCAACTATAGAGGCTCTCAAATATTGGTGAAAACAAGAGGAAGGTGAGAGGTCTTATAGAACTGAATAGGATTTTTTGTAGAAAGGGAATTGTTTGTTCACTGTTATCTGTGGTATGATGCTTGGTTCAAAAATAAAAAGGGCTAGAATGGGAAAAAGGGTCATCAGTGTGAACTAAAAGTCTACTGTTTTTCTTCTGGGTCTCCTTTGCATTTTTCTTGTCATGCTTCATGCTTCATAGCGTGTGTATGTAAGCATATAATTACACACATATACACTAGTTTGTAATGTCACTATAAATAGATGATTCATCAGACTATCAGAGAGTTTGCATCAGACTATAATCGATGATGCATCGGACCTTCAAATCGGAGGGAGGATAATCTGCTACTTCAGGCATTTACATGATAGCTTGTTTCTATGTGTACTGTGTAATATGAAGAAAAAAACGTGTAGTTTGATTCAGTGTCATGCTTTACCATTGAATGATCTTGAGCAACATTGCACCAGCAGGTGTCCGGGATGGAAAAGGCCAAGGGAAAACATTCCAGAGTCTAGACTGAACTTATATTCAAAGCAATGGGTGTTGAGCCTATTATTATGTTTGCTGGAGAACTCGAATCTAAAAAGTGCAGGTCAAGTAACACCAGAACTATTTAATGTTTGTATACTTTTTATTTACTCTGCCGTTTGTTTATGTTTCCAGATTACTATCGAGATGTAGCTCATTTGGTTCATATAAATCTTATTCCAAACACTTATATAGTTGTTTTAGGTCTAATATTTCACAGCGTTTCAAAGCCATTAATTTGTCATTGACTTACACTGCACTGAACATATGAAAGTTATCTCTTATTTCCCTCAAGTTTAACCTCAAGCCTAAAATTGATTGGTGGATAAGCACTGCTAATGTTCAGATTGAAAACGGAGCCCTAGATCAGTGCTAGAGTAACTATCTGGTGCTTCAACCCAGCCAGAGATGAATTAATTCTGCAACCGAGTTTCTTGCTTCTTGTTAGAAAAAGGTAAGGGGCCCCTCCTCGTGTTGTGTTGATTTATAGTGCCCAGATTGGTTAAGTTCCACCTTGCTCGATGAAAGATCTGCTTATAGTACTTGTGAAAGGAATTATCAATTCCTAAATTCTGCTCGAGAGTCAAGTTGCTATTATGTTCTGTGAGATCTAGTCCATTAACAAATAAGGAGTTGCTTCCTCTTTTGCATTTATGATAATTAGCGGAGTTGCATGGTCTGACAATGTTTATGTTGTGGTTAGTTGCTCTCTTTTTTCTACTTGTATTGCAATACTAGAAAATAGAAGAGGCTATCAATGTCTGCACAACACTGCTGGGCTATAGCAATCTAACTAATCAAGTTTCACAACGACCTGTTGGTTCTCAACCATTGTAGTTCAGAGCTGTATGTTTAGTTAAAACTCTAGCTAACTCTGACCGATGTAGATGGTTTCCAGTATAATGCTACATAATTTCCCCTTTTATATTCCTCACCCTTGGTTGGCACTACTTTTTTTTATCAGCATATGGAAACTCTCATGTAACATGCAAACTCTCATGGATCTGTACGTGTGTTTGTAAGAACTTGAATGCTGGTTTGATGCTTTATTTTCTACAAAGCTGGGCTATATATTCATGGATGCTTCTTGATAACTGTGCATGTAACTGGGTTTCTTCATTGCATTTAAATAAGTATGTTTTGGGCTTTGACATATATGCTGCTAAATTAAATTTGAAAATTAGAGAGAAATAAAAAAAACTAGGAGAGATGCATAGATTTAATTAGAGAGGTTGTAAAGTAAAGTATTTGTTTACTTTTCATTTAAGCAAGCCAGTTTGTTGTACATCTTCTGTTTTTAGATTTTTGGACTCAAGAGCAACTCAGAAGTTTGAACAAATGCTACTATGATAATATTCTGAAACATATGAGTGATTTTGCAGGGTCAAATGGCAGAAAGTATTAAGTCGAAGATGTTATGGCTTTTGTTCATGGCATGCATGGTCGACCTATTTTCATTATATGGAAGTTGTTGTTGGTTCGATGATCAAAGACTTGGTCTGTTCCATAGTGATTTGTATAGTGATCGAACACGAGTCTCTTATGAACTTAGCCTATATTTTGTAATAGGCCACAGCTTGTATGTCGACCTATGTATTTCCTTGGTGGTTGTAGCTAACTTGAGTGAAGGAAACTAATGAATCATCTATATGTTGAATATAAATGTATTGATCAATGGTATCTTATGATGAATACAAGAGTGCAATTGTTTGTATATGTATTGCGTATTGAACATGAATTGAATATTATGAATGTAATTTCATTCAAAATATGCTACGTTTGCATTTGTGCTGAAATGTAGAACCCTGGCAGCAAATGTGTCGGTAGAAGTATTGGACGTCGCACTATTTGTCAGTATAGCGCAGTGACAGACAAACTGTCGGCGTAGCAATGGATGTCGCATAATCTATCGGCATAGCACACTGTCAGATGATCTGTCGGTATAGCTCAGTCTGTCGGTGTAGAAATGTCTATCGCCATAGATCTCATCAATGTCTTCATACTGTTGTCGGCATAGATTTATCTGTCGGCAAAGACCTTTCCCGGCAGGACTATAAGCGACAGCTCCTTTCTGTCGGCAAAAGTCTTTCCCGACACTAGATGTGTCGCCTTAGGTGACCTATGTCGACAGATTGTTTGACGCTGCTTTGAGTGTCGTGGTGTAGTGCTACTATCTGGTTCATCTAGGGTATCTACTATGTCGTTCATCTTGGGTGGGAAACAAACAATAAAGAAGCCATCATCTGTCTTTTTATTAAATTAAGCTATCATTTGCCTGCTATCATTATTTTTGGATCAATCCATTGGTTGTTACCATCAATCTAGATTTCTGCATGCTCTCCTTACATAATCTCACTATATTTTTTTGTATGCATGTCAGTTATTGTACACAGTCATGTTGAACATGTAGAGAAAAAGAGAAGAGTCTTGCGCGGAAATACAATGCCATGCAGACATCGCTCCATGGTGGGTGCAATGGCAACCCCACCCCCTCCTCCAGATTGTAATCCAGAGGAAGATAGCTGTTCAGAGGTGGATTCAGAGGGAGCTGACCACTCCTATTTACCCCCCGAGGTGTTTGCTCTAACTTGGCATGATGATGTTGGTCATATCATGTATATGGTGCCTTGCTTTGCTTACTTTCGACATCATATATGTCATCTACTTAGTTTAGACATGTTTTGTAATGCCACCTGTTTAGTTTCTATATCATATATGTGAATTATGCAATGCCATCTTTTTTAGCCAGCGATAATATATGTGAAATATGCAATGCCATCCTGTTTAGCCAGGTATCATATATTTGAATTATATCATGTCATTCCTGTTTTTCATTACATTTCCATTTGTCGACAATGTTTGTACATTCAACTACTCTTCCTGTGAATCAGCCATTTGAGTGGGTGATGAAAAAATCTGGAGTGAAAACAAGGTCTTCAAAGCAGACAGTACTACTTGTCAAAGCAGATCTCTTGCTGGGTCCAGATAGTTCCTCAGAGGAGGATTCAGAGACAGATGACCAGTCCTATTCCCCCCTAGTTGTATGTTGTAACTTGGCAGGGTTATACTGCTCGTATCATGCATATGGTGTCTTCCATTGCATAGTTTAGACATCATATACACAATATTCAACACCATCTACTTAGTTTAGACATCATATATGCGAATGCCATCTGCTTAGTATATAAATCACATATGTGAATTATATCATGCCATCCTGTTTACTTAGATAACATGTATGTGAATTATGTCATGCGAACCTGTTTACTAAAGACATCATATAATTATCTCATGCCATCCTTTTTAGTTAGTCATCATATCGTTAAATTATGTCATGCTATACAGTTTAGATAGATATCATATATGTGAAATTATAAACAACATATATGTGAAATATTTCATGCCCTCTTTTTTCCTCACTATCTATTGCATCTGTCTCTCATACAAGGTCTGTACATTCAACTACTTTTCTTGGTTATCAGCAATTTGAATTGGAGGGGGTGATGCCAGTATCTAGCGGAGTAAAAACACGGTCTTCAAATAAAATAGTGCTACCTGTCGATGGAGATAGCACCCCGGTTGTACTTGCACAAGAACCAGTCCTACCACACATAACCCAAATGTCGGTGTAAAAACCGGCAGACCTCAGGGTAGGGGGTCCCGAGCTGTGGATCTCGGATCGGTGGTAACAGAGATGAGGGAGACGATGTTTACCCAGGTTCGGGCCCTCTTAATGGAGGTAAAACCCTACGTCCTGCTTCTATTTATATTGATGGAGATGTATCGAGTATAGAGTTGATCTACCTCGAGATCGTAATATGTGTCTAACTTCTAGGGCTAGGTGAGCGATATTGTGTTGTTCCCTTCCCCCTACGGGCTAAACCCTATGGCTTATATACACGCCAGGGAGGGTACCTAGGGTTACAAGGTCGGTATCTAGTAGTAAGGCGGCTGGACAAATCTTGAAGTGTACTACAAGTCTTCGGTAGAGACAGCCTCGATCACGTCTCCCGTGTGCGGCCTCCGGAGTCCATCTTGATCACGTACGAGGGCATATCGGCCCAACCGAGGAGACGGGCCGGCTAGGTTGGCACCCCCCCTAATCCAGGACACCGTCAATAGCCCCCGAACTGGTCTTCTACGCCGAGGAAGACTTTCAATAAACATCACTTCGGATCCGGAGTCCTCGGCTTGACAGACGAGTTCCACTTTGCATTTCGGATTCTCTTAACGGAGCATCAACATCCGTGGTCCAACCGAGCTTGTACCCTGTCCGAGGTGGGTAGATATCTTAGCCTCGAAGGCTGGTTGTTCAGGTATGAACAATCCAATCCGGCCTGACAACTTTATCGGAGAGGCTCGCCCCACGACAGGTCGAGCAGTTACTGCCTTCCCCTCAAATCGTGGTTCGAGGCAGCCTTTTTACTGGCACGTCCCTTCGAGGCAGAGATCGTGCCCGCTTTCTTAGGGATATCATCAAGATTTTGTTTCCCCCCATATGCTTCAACGGCATTTTTGATAGCAACCGTGAATTTATCGGCGCAGCGGGGGGGACTCTTGGCCTTTCATAGGCCTATAAGAGCAAAGGGGAGAACAGCGCGATAGCCCACGCTCCCATTCTTCCCCCACTGTTGTGTCATCTAGCTCCAGCGCCCAGATCCAACCAGCACGCCTTTCCCTTTCGCGAGCCCAACTCCTCAACCAGCCATGGCCGGCACCCTCAAGGGGCACTGGGGCGGCTCCCTTGTGACGGCCGCGACCATCGCAGAGCTGCGCGACGCGGGGTATCTGACCCCCGCCATCGCCACCCGTGCTCCAGCGGCCGGCCAGCTGGTGCCCGCTCCCAACGCCGGGGAGCGGGTGGTCTTCGTCCCCCACCTCATCCGAGGCCTGGGGTTCCCGCTGCACCCCTTCGTGCGCGGGGTAATGTACTATTATGGGTTAGATTTCCACCACCTGGCCCCTAACTCTGTTCTCCACCTCGCCGCCTTCATCACGGTCTGCGAGGCCTTCCTCCGATGTGAGCCACACTTCGGCTTGTGGCTGAAGCTCTTCGGGATCAAACCGAAGTCGAGTGGCTCGGATCTCGCGGAGTGCGGAGGGGCCATGATCAGCAAAAACCAGGGGGCCACCTGGTTCAAGGGCACCTTCATCGAAACGGTGAAGGAGTGGCAAAGAGAGTGGTTCTACATCACCGAGCCGCTCGCCCCTGGTCAAACCGAGGTCCCGGCCTTCTCAGCCGGGCCTCCCAAGAAACTCAAGTCCTGGAAGGAGAAGGGCGTCGCTTGGGGGAAGCCAGAAGAGGTGGAGACCCTGATCGACAGGATCCTGTGGTTGTCCACAACGGGGAAGGTTGAGCTAGCCGACGTCATCAATGTCATGCTCAACCGCCGCATACTCCCTCTCCAACTTCGGGCTACCCCGATGTGGGCACAGAAGCCCGAGGACATGGACACCATCACCTCCTTCTTCCGCTCCACCTTGGCAGCCATGTGGACAAGGCTCATGAAGCTGGCCAAGGACAAGATCCCCAAGGAAGGGGAGGACCGCGGCCTCGAACACGGCTATGAGGCCCCCCCATTGCACGGAGGAGTAAAGTTTTCACTTGAATTGTCGTGTTTTGACATTTTGCAGAAGTGGTTGGCCTGGGTACAAGGGGTACGATGCCCGACCCCACTGCCAGAGCAGCCCCCAACTCCCCTACTCTCAGCGCTTCTGATCGAGGAGCCACATGTGGTGGCCCCCAAAGGGACGAAGTCCCAGAAGGGGAGGTCATGTGCTCAGACCCGGGGGACTTCGGTCACCCGGTCCGAAGAGACCCACACCTCCGCCGCCCAGGACGGCGGCACCGAGGAGGGTGAGGAGGTGGAGGTTCCCCCTCCGAACGGGAAGAGATCGGCGTTAGAAGACGCCGACGTGGGCATGCCGCCGAAGGGCCCAAAGAGGCCGAGGCGAGCCTCATCCAAGGCCGCCAACAAGTCGTCGGAGAGGGCCGAGCTCTCCGGTGACTCAGAGGAAGACCTCCTTGGTATGGGGAGGAGGAAACCGGCGCCCCAAGGGTAAGCCTTTGTCCTCGTCTTCCATCCTTGAGTCATTTTTTCAGTAAGGGAAATCTTACAAAAGCAACTTTTCACATGCAGTCCGCCGAGGGTAATCCCCAGCGGTTCTTCGAGTGGGTTGGCATCCGTCAGCGGGACTCCAGAGCCCGCCGCTTCTCCCCCGACGCATGACGGTCTAGGGGAGGCAACATCCACCCTGGTCCCCGACGTCAACATGACGGGGGCCGATGAGGTGGCGATCATGGCCGAGGTCGATACCTCGGCCCAACAAGACCCGAGGACGGAGCGCCCCGAGGTCATCGAAGAGGGGCTGGGCCAGCCATTGGCCCAGCCGACGTTTACCTCGGCTCCGCCACCCCAGGCAGAGGCTCCTCGGGTGGATGCATCCGAGGTCATCCCTCCACCCCAGCCAACTGTCCAAGGACGGGCCGGCGTGGGGTGGACCGAGGAGATGGAGGACGCCCTAAAGGGCTCGTCCATCAAGGAGGAGCACCGCGCCTTGATAGGTTCGGCGCTACAGGGTTACCGGTCCGCAGGGGCCGGCCTGCATGAGGTTTTCAAGAACCTCATAGCAGGTTTCGAGGCGCGCTTTCTGCGCATTCAATTTGTTTATTTAAGCTGTTTGTTTTATGAGTTTTGTCCGAGGAGATAATAACACAGCCTGCCAAACGGCTTAGTGAGTGAGTAGCCCCTGAGCCCGAAGTCGGTTTCAAGAAACCGGCATCGGGGTCGCTTGATTAAGTAGGAGCCCGTTGAGTAGCCCCCGGGGCGCTGCTTGAGGCAGCCGTCCTGGAGCCTTTTAGTAATCTTAACTATTCCCTTTATAATAAGGATCTGTTTTGTTCCAGGTTTCGACCTCGGTTCCGGACTCCGTCTCCGAAGAGATGGCGGAGATGAACCGGAAACTTGAGCAATCTCAAGGTAAGCAAGTTTAAACTTGCCTTGTACTTTGGACGAAGAGGTATAATGTGTGTTAAAGAAAACAACTAAGGCCGAACTGTGTTGATAGCGGAGCTAGAGATGCTCAAGGCCGAGCTCGAAAGGGCTCGGAAGGAGGTACGGCAGCAGGAGGCTGCTGCCGCCGCGGCTGATAAGGCCCGGGCCGCCGAGAAGGCAGCCGGGGAAAAGCACCAAGCGCGGGTGTTGGAGGAGACCCTGAAGGGCGTGTTCGAAGCACGCGACAAACTTCAGGAGGAGGGGCAACGCACGAAGGAGGAGCTCGAGAAGCTTCAACGTGCCCATTCCGAGCTCAAGACCTCGGCCCGAGCTGACCGCGAGGTGCTCCAGCAAGTGGAGCAAATCGCCCCGGGTAAGATATTTTTGCTGCAGTGTTCGTTTGGCGGCAAAGGGTGTGTCGAGCTCACCCAGTTATGGCGTTTCGCAGAGGTCTTTGCGGATCTCCCGCAGAGCGCGGCGGATGCGGTGGCGTACTTCGGCCAGCTGGCGGGCCACGAGGCGGAGAAGGCCTTCTGGGGCAGTTTCCAGGGTCGCCGTCCGCGCAGCTGCTGAATCATCGAGTGAAGCAGCTGGTGGAGCTGTTTTGCATGACGAGATCGGCGCTTCAGGACCTCTGCATCGCTCTGTGGCCTGCCGAAGCCATGCCGAAGAGCCTCTTCGGCCCTACGGCCTGTCTCCGAGATGCCGTGCCCTGCGTGGATCGCTGGAAAAGGTCCGCGTGCTTCGAAGGGGCACGGAGGGCGTACGCTTGCGTGAAGACTCACTTCCGCAAGGTGGATGCGGAGACATGTGCCGCGGGCCCTCCTGTCGACAAGCCGCGCACCGCCGAGCAGTTCTTCACCGAGGTGGAGGCGGGAGCTTGGACCACAGAAGCCATGTGTCCCAAAGACACTCTGTATTTCTAGATGATACTTCGGAATGCCGGAGTGTACGATGTAAAAACTTTATCTTTTGTTGAATGAAATGGTTTTGAAATTCCATGTGTGTTATTTTATAATTGAATTATTCCTCTGATATGACTGTTTAAAATGAGAGTGGCCAGTCGTCGGCTTCAGCCCCAGTGTAGGTCATACAAAGGGTGTTCCTTAAGGCACACTGGACCCTTAGCCGACGTCTCGGTACCCGGAGGCAGTCGGTGACTTATAGGATCTAGGCAATCGGACTATAGTGGCTTGATATCTTTCACTTAGTCATAGGAGTTTGACTGTGGGGGTTGATGACCAGCCCCCGGTGTGGGAAGTGTTCGGCCAAGTCGGCCGAGGTCTAGGCTATAGTACACTTCGGCTAGGAATGAAAGCCCTTCGTTTGACACGGGTGATCTATATCGTCACATCGCTTGACGCGGTCTCCGGACGGCAGACCAGTTTACACCTACCTAGATAGTCAGTTTTCGGCTTTCTCCACTGAGGCGCCATGCCAATTGACCTGGCAGCGCAATCGCAGTGGTTCTCCCATTACACCCTTAGCCGAATTCATCGGAAATGTAAGGGGTACACGTAGGAGCCGGGCAACCTAACTATTGACCAAAATCTAGGTTCGAAACTGATGCATATAAGGCCAAAATCTGAGACGCCGAATACCTCAGACTTTTTTATACAATTGCATCTTTTTTGGAGAACTTCATCGTCCCAGAGGAGCTATGCTGATAAAGAAATACAATAGAGACCTTGAAAGGGCATAGTTTCTTTATTTCATAATATCAATCGTGTACATGCCCGGCTGAGACGAGAGTAATTGAAAGAGTACAATGTAAATGGTAAAGAAGGAAAAGGAAGAAACATGTCGGATAATTGCTAACGGATTTTAAAGGATCCGGGCCGCGACCTGCTGCACGTATGCGTTTCCGAACTGTTGACCAGATCTTCACCATTGATGGTGACGAATTTGCGAGGGTCGATGCCCCTCCGGCCCTTTATACACTTTAAGTGTTTAATTGACCGAGTTCCTTGAAGGGAGATGTTGCCGAAGTCCCTCTGTGGTTAAAACCACATAGACGTAGTCATGTTTGGCTGTTTCTTTTACAGATACTTGCCTGTGCAGGGGCTCTAAGCCTCGTCCTTGCTTGGTTAATCCGCGCCTGACGTTTGGGTAATTGTTCTGGCTCCTCGACGTCCCAGGGAATCTTGAGTGCAAAGTTATGCACTCTGGGGACGTAGTGCCCACTCCAGAGAGGGCACACGAGGAGCCCGCATCCCTATTTCGGGTGCGGGGGTACCTGGCCGAGGTCGATTTGTGCAGCCCGGGCGCGCTTCAAAGAGCGGGCGGCGCGTTTATCGCTGCAGGCTGCCTCCTCGGACGCTTGAACCTCGGCTGGAAAAGCCACGGTCTATTCCTCTGTCCGAAGTGAACGTTCTGTGTTACCATTGACTGTGATGACACCGTTGGGTCCCGGCATTTTGAGCTTGAGGTAGGCATAATGCGGGACTGCGTTGAAGCGTGCGAAGGCTGTGCGCCCTAAGAGCGCATGGTATCCACTCCGAAAGGGTACAATATCGAAGATTAACTCCTCACTTCTGAAGTTCTCGGGCGAACCAAAGACTACCTCTAGGGTGACTGTTCCGGTACAATAGGCTTCGACGCCCGGAATGACACCTTTAAAGGTGGTAGAGCTCGGCTTGATCCGAGATGAGTCGATGCCCATCTTCTGAATTGTGTCCTCGTAGATGAGGTTAAGGCTGCTTCCCCCGTCCATTCGGACGCGTGTTAAATGATAACCATCAACAATAGGGTCCAGGACGAGCGCCGCCGATCCACCGTGCCTGATGCTGGTCGGATGATCCTGCTTGTCGAAAGTGATCGGGTAGGCCGACCATGGGTTATACTTCGGGGCGACTGGCTCCAGCGCGTATACGTCCCGAAGTACACGCTTCCTCTCCCTTTTAGGGATGTGGGTGACATAGATCATGTTGACCTCTGTTACCTCATTAGGAAATTTCTTTTGAACTCCATTATTGGGCTGCCGAGGTTCATCCTCATCGTCATTGCGGTGTTGGGTTTTACTCTGACCCTCTGCCGCTATCTTGCCGGCTTGTTTAAAGACCCAGCAATTCCTATTAGTGTGGGTTGCTGGTTTTTCCTGAGTACCGTGAATCCCACATGGGCGGTCTAGGAGCCTATCAAGCTGGCTAGGTCCGTCTTTGTTCCCTTTAAAGGGTTTTCTATTCTGCCCGGATTTAGGTCCGGTGAATCCTGCGTTGACCGCGGCGTCTTCAGTGTCGCTTCTGCCATTCTTATACCTGCGCTTATTTTTGTTGCGCTTTGGTTTTCCATTGGCGTTGCGAGTTTCCGAGGTGCCTGCCTCGCCGTTATGAGTACTTCGGGCGAGCCAGCTATCTTCTCCCGCACAAAAGCGAGTCATCAGTGAGGTCAGGGCAGCCATAGTTCTCGGCTTATCCTGGTCGAGTTGTCGAGCCAACCATTCATCTCGAATATTGTTTTTAAATGCGGCGATGGCCTCGGCTTCGGAGCAGTCTATGATCTGGTTCTTCTTGGTGAGGAACCTGTTCCCGAATTTCTGAGCTGATTCGCCTGGCTGCTGGGTGACACGGCTGAGGTCATCAGCGTCCGGAGCTCGGACATATGTGCCCTGGAAGTTTGCTCGAAAAGCGTCTTCTAGGGCCTCCCAGCTGCCGATAGAGTGAGGCGGGAGGCTGTTAAGCCAATGCCTCGGCGGCCCCTTGAGCTTGAGCGGCAGGTATTTAATGGCATGGAGATCATCTCCATTGGCCATGTGTATATGCAGGAGGAAATCTTTGATCCAAACTGCTGGATCCGTGGTGCCATCGTATGATTCTATGTTGATGGGTTTAAACCCTTCCGGGAACTGATATTCCATCACCCTGTTTGTGAAGCAGATTGGGTGGGCCGGACCTCGGGACCGAGGAGCATCTCGTCGGAGGTCGGGGGAAAGCCGTGAGTAGGCTTGATCTCGGGCACGGCCGTTCCTGTCCACCCAGGCATCGTAGCCATCAGGCCCAGCGGGCGCACGTCCCCTTGATCCGTAGATGGACCGAGGGGGAGCCCTATTTTCCTCAATACGATTTCTAGCGTCGTGAGGATCTAGGTAGTACACGGGGTCTTTGCCATGACGGCGTGGAGGTGGCCGTTCACCGGGGTCTTCTCGTCTTGGCCTGTCCCGGCCTCTAGGGGGCCGATCGAGGTCGTCAGCGAGCTCCTCGTCGAACTCCGGCAACAGACGCCTGCGTGGGTATGATTTTGGCGCACTATGGCGTCGGTTCTCCATGTCTTGCTCGGCGGAGAGCACTTCGATCCACTTTTCATTTAGCGCATCGGTATTGGCCTGCAGCTGCTACTGCTTGAGCTTTAAGCTCCGGGCCGTCGCAACGAGGCATCGCCGGAAGCGTTCTTGTTCAAAAGGGTCTTCGGGGACGATGTAGTCCTCGGTGACGAGGCTCTCGTCCTCCTCGGATTTCGGCATGTAGTTGTCGTCGGCCCCTTCGAAGAGGTCATCAGGATCTGAGTCCCCAAGAGGTCGGTCTGGTGTGCCGTTCCTTACTGGGGAGGCTTGAACGTCCTCCTCATGGTTATCGGCATCGCCGTCCTCCGCGTCGCCATTATTGGCTGTCGCGTCGTTGCCACTGGGTTCCCCATTATTGCCCCTTCGGCGCCTTCGCCGACGTCTTGGAGGGGTTTTGGGGGTGTCCACCATGTAAACATCGTAGGTGGACGTGGCAGTCCACCTGCCCACGTTTACCGGGGGCACGGTGTTCTCGATGGGGCCATCGGCGTCTTCCTCCATGTCTGAGGGTTCGCGGTAGTCCAACACGTCGGTTAAATCATCAATTGTGGCGACTAGGTGGGTGGTGGGTGGGATGTAAATTTCCCTATCGTCGGCTTTAAGTCCGATCTGATTGTAAACCGAAGTCTTGCCGTCCGAGATGGACATGCTCCGGATGCGGTCAAGCATCTCATCGAGGTGAGATAACTCTTCGGGATTCATGGATGCGCCATAGGCAGGGCTGATTCGAAGTACACCTAGCATGTAACCAGAGGCGTTTTCAGAGTGAAGGGAATCTGAACATAATTCCGGATTCTGCGCCGAAATCAATTCTGGCACCGGCGCAATTTCGGAAGTGGGAGCCGGATCTATCTCTGGACTAGTGATCGGGGAGAGACTGGCCGGGGTGGCGGCGTCAGGGGTCTGAAGAGGCACCGTGACAGAGTTCGGTTCCGGAGTCGAGCCTCCAGAACCGGCCGAGCTCTCGATCCGGCCGGGAGTCCATCCCGACAGGATGAGTTCGCCACGGGAATCCGCAGTGTACTCAAGGCCACCAAAAGTCACGATCTGACCTGGGGCATAGTTCTCGACAAAGGTCAGGTGACCCATCGAGTCGGCGCAAAATACCATGTTGCCGAAGACGAAAAGCTGGCCGGGGGCATAAACGTCCCCGTGGCCGTTGGCGCAGTTGATCTGCAGGTGAGCCATCAATCCTTCTGGTGATCGCGCAGCAGAACTCTCAATTAAAGCACCAGTGTCGGTGTAAAAACCGGCAGACCTTGGGGTAGGGTGTCCCGAGCTGTGGATCTCGGATTGGTGGTAACAGAGATGAGGGAGACGATGTTTACCCAGGTTCGGGCCCTCTTAATGGAGGTAAAACCCTACGTCCTGCTTCTGTTTATATTGATGGAGATGTATCAAGTACAGAGTTGATCTACCTTGAGATCGTAATATGTGTCCAACTTCTAAGGCTAGGTGAGTGATATTGTGTTGTTCCCTTCCCCCTACGAGCTAAACCCTATGGCTTATATACACGCCAGGGTGGGTACCTAGGGTTACAAGGTCGGTATCTAGGAGTAAGGCGGCTGGACAAATCTTGAAGTGTACTACAAGTCTTCGGTAGAGATAGCCTCGATCACATCTCCCGTGTGTGGCCTCCGGAGTCCATCTTGATCACGTACGAGGGCATATCGGCCCAACCGAGGAGACGGGCCGGCTAGGTTGGCACCCCCCTAATCCAGGACACCGTCACCAGACTCTCGCAGATTATATCCCTACTACGATGGACAGAGAACTAGCTTCACCCAATCTAACCCCAACCCCAGCACATAGTAACCCAGTTCCAGCTGACACAGCACCATCTCCAGCACAGAGCTCCCAAACAAGAGCAGTTAGTAAGGCAGCTCCAGTGCCCAAAGCGCCAAGACTACCACGGCGAACCACAACTCCACCAGTTAGTACACCTATTCCTGTGGACGAAGCACAACCAGTCATCCATAGTTTAGCGTCTATCGCATTTGATGTTGTTAAATCCTATGTGTGTATCTTCCCATCATGGAAATATTATACTGAAGATGAAGGAAAAAGCCAGCTGCAGATGTTCCTCCAGGAGTTATGTGTAAGTATTCATGGCAATTACTTTGCTTTGTCCCATACTTTCTACCTCCCTGCTGGTTATAACACAACAAATGTTCCCATTTTTTTGTGTAGAGAATGACCGATTTGGAAACTCAGGATGAGGTAACCTGTCCTAATACCTGTGCTATCTTCAAGAATGCTTTGTGGCAGTATCGGAATTACCAGAAGAAAACGTACTTCACTGGCAAGGAAACTCATCAAATTCCCTTACTTTCTCCGGAGACACATTTACAGGACGATGACTGGGAACGCCTTGTTCTGTATTGGTCCAGACCAAAGAATCTGGTAGGGTCTATGAGATCATATTTCATTTTGAAGTACTATATGCCTGCGTCTTACTGTACTCTCTTCTTGTAGAACAAGTTCTTAAACCTGAATAACAACAGTTCTGAGGTAAGATTCCATAGCTATGGTGCATACTGCTTTGCTCTTGTATCACTGTATTTACTCATACCAACTAATTTTTAAATTGAAGGATCCAATCGAAACTCCAATGGCACAACAGGTATGTTTAAACACGTTTCTTTAACTAGTTTGCTCTTCTAAATTGCTCTATGTTTGTCGGTGTACTAAGACATGGGTGCCTTAGTACCCTGACTTGTGCACAGGCAGTTGTAGCCTTCCAGGCGGCAGGGCTTGCCGGAGGCCTGCTTTATACAAGACTCAAGACCATGAAGAAGACCTCCAGGCAGGTCATCGAGAAGTACTAGTTCGGTACTGAAGACCAAGACTTTGGTTGCCGCAAGCTACTTGCCGGCAAGCGAAGGCCCGGCAAGCTCCGTGCTGGCAAGCTTCCATCACCTGTCCATAGCTCCACCTCCACGACGCGCCAGTCGCCTGTCAAGTAGGTATCGAGCGGGCAAGCTGTTTGGTGAGCTTTGTCTCACTACAAACTTTGCTCTATTTTGCGACGCTTCACTTGTGTCATGTATAACCCATTTTCGTCATGGAAAATGCATTGGCGACATTTTCCGGTCGTTGCGCCCACCGTCACCGAAGCGCCGTCATAGAGAATAAAATTTTGACGGTACCACTTTTTTCATAACGCAAGTTCGTATATTAGGTAATGGACCAAAAAATGTCACCAGTGGTCGTGTTCGGCGACGGCCTAGAATGTCACCTATGATGGCCCAATCTGTCGCCTAAAATCTTTTTGGTGACGATAATCCCGTCATCGGTGATCGGTCCGGGGGGGTTGACCGGTCAATGTTTCAGATAGGTGGGGCCAACAGTTGCTGACGTGGCTTCTTCCATGTGGGTCCGGCGTGGGTTTTATCGCCGACGGTCCCGTCAGTAATAAATCGGCATTAGTTTTGACCGGTCAATGTTGCTGACATATGGGCCCAGAAGATGCTAACGTGGCTGCTTACATGTGGGACCAGGCATCGTTTTTTCGGTGACGATGTGTCGTCTGATCGGTCAACGGTTTTGACATGTGGGCCCATTGTTGTGCTGACGTGGATGCTGGCGGGCGGGTCCATACGTGGGTGACGTGGTTTCTTACATGTGGGACCATACGCCGGTGACGGCATCCATAACCATCACAGTTTTTACGTGCGGTCAATTTGTTTTATATTGTAAAAATTGGCAGGCATATTTGACAATTTAGATATGAATTTGTGCAAAATTTGAATTTCAATGCAAATTGAGATGTCGCTATTTTATTAAAACGCATACTTGACAATTGTCAAACAGACTCTCTCAGACATTACAATAACCAGCCATGGTAAAAAACCTGGGCACTAAGTATCACAGCATCCTGGCACCACAACCCTGACGATGTACCTAACCAGGGCATCAAGTTCATCAAGTCTCTTTTCGATAGACGTAGTTTTCTCTTCGTTCGCATTCTTAACGACTGCAAGTTTTTCCTACTGCTCTTGGAGGCCATTGTTGATAGATCAAATACGGTTGTACTGGTCAAACACCCCCAATTTCAGGTCCTCGATGTCATCCTGTTGCTCTAGCAGGGCATTCTTGACATTTTCAAGTACTTTTTGCTGCTCTAGAATGGTATTGTTGGCAGATTCAAGTTGACGCTGCGCATCTGGAAGGAGACCCTTCACAGCTTCACATTCTTGTTGCTGCTCTACCAGGGCCTTCTTGACAGCTTGAAGTTCTAGTTGCTGCCATGCTAGGGCCTTCTTCATAGCATCTAGTTCGTCATGCTGGTTTGTCACGCCGTGCTCGAGTGCTACTGGTTCTTCCAGCTGCACTGCCAGTGGACTGGTGACTGGTTCAAACTGTTGTTTCTCGAGCAAATGACCAGCAGCAAGGCCATCATTTGAGCATACTAACTTTCCCTACAGAAAAAAACATGCATGGGACAATTCCAGAAGCTATAGATGCATCTGCCGCAACATACAGTTACATGGGTGAACAAAGGTCAAAAGTAAGGAAGTGTTTACACAAAAGAGTTGGCCTACTCACCAGGTGAACCCGCTTTCTCTTTGATTTGCTTGAGCTGGTTAACACATATGCATTCAGAGACATGAGCTGTTTGAACTCTTGAAGCAGCACATGTAGACCCTTAGTCACCGAGTCCAGTTGATGACGATAATATTGCTGCCATAATGTACTTAAAGACATTAGATTGTAGTGCACAATTTACATCCCGTGACACATGACATAGAAAGTAGGCATATTCTAACCATAGATGAAGAATTTCCTATAACACTTACATGTACATCTTTACTACTGACCGGATGCGCATCTTTTTGTTCACTATCACTGCCACATTCATTCAGTTCTTTGTAGTGTGTACATCCAAGTGAAGGTCCACGTGCTCATAGATCTGATAAAGATGGGTAATCTGTCATCTTAGTTGCCAAAATGAGGCGACGATAATTTCAAATATTGATGCCAAAATGAGTAAACACGTGCTTAATTACTCTTAGATCAAGGTAATGAAGTACCAATAAGAACCCTAGCTGGATTCACCAGCAGTCTTAACCCGATTAAGAACCCTCAATTTCATATCTTGTAAACACAGTAACAACATTCATATGGGAAACTGACTAGATTTGGTAATATGAACACACATGAAAATTTGGTGGGTTACCAAGGGAATAATTGAGAGATACGAGAGGACGTCTTGTTTCTTGAAGGGGACATGACTGTTGAATAAATAAGTGGTGGTATTTGGTGAGTTTCAGCATGTACATGTTCTACGATCCAGGAAATGAACTAGCAATCGGCATATTGTCAACATGAATTAGTTGAGACCAAAAGTATCTTGAGAAAACATACCAACTTAATCAGAAGAAGATATACTCATAGATTACATCAACGATTTGCTAATCAACGAACCGTAGATAGAATGACATGCAGTGTTTACCCGGGGCGCAATAAGAACCCTAATCGTAAACCCGAATAAGATCCCAAAGTTTTTACTCCATCCGATCGATCCATACTACTTGTCGCTCCAACGGATGTATCTCGACGTATTTTAGCGGTAGATCATCCATTTGAGCGAGAAGTAATATGCATCTGAGGGAGCAGTTTAAACACAAGAACGCAAAGAGAACTCGTCGATTTGCTTGAGATCTTGGGGTACTTTTACCATCATAGCAAATGGGGCTTAGCAGAACGCCGTCCGTCGGGAGCGGCTCCCAGACCAAATGATTTGTGGCCATAGCTAGCGAGAAGCACCGGTGGGGAGGGGGTGGATCTGGAGGCGGAGAGAGAGAGAGAGACACACACACACACACAGAGAGAGAGAGAGAGAGAGGTAAAGGAGGAGACAACTCGTTTTATGGTAGGGGGTGTGATTGGTGTGGAAAAAAGAGGCGGTATTTGGGGAGGGTTGGGATTAGGTGGGCGCGCGGGCAGTTCAAAAACGAGTGGAGGGAAGGGAAAATTTGAGGGAACGTTTTTTTTGAGGGAACGTTTAGTATGGGAGGCAAGGATAAAACTGAGCTTTGTTCAGTTTCAGATTATTTTTTCCTTCATATTATGCGAGAACAACTGTCGGAGCCTGGACTCCGATGATCTAGAGGTTCGAACACTGGGGATCTAGCTAGTCCTCTCCAACCAATGGTAACCACGGCAAGGCTACGGTGAGAGCGCTACGCGGGAGCAAGACAAGGGACATGACGGTTACCCAGGTTCGGGCCACCTTGCGGTGTAAAACCCTACTCCTGCTTGTGGTTAGGATTGCTTTGGGAGACAATATGCCTTCATGTACAAGGTAGGAAGCAGAGAGAGAGAGAGGATCCTTTCAACAACGGCAGCTTTGCCCCCTTTTATAGTCGCACTGGTCCTCTTCCCCCAAAAACTAGGCGGGAAGGGTTGCCACACTTGGCGGTTTTTGAAAGGGGACAGGCGCTCAGTCTATCCTGACTAAAGGCGGTCTTCGCCTACAAAAGTATGATCCATGACGTGCTGGTGGGCTCGGTGGTGACCTCCATCCTGCACGCCCTGTTGTCTTGGTCTTCTTTCACCAAACCGGCAGTCCTTGGGACTTGCTTTGGGGGTGGGCAGCTGGGGCTGCCCCCTTTAGCACCAAAGAGGAAAGCTTCACCATCCGCGCCCGCTGGCGCGGCCTCTGCCGCCCTTCGTTGTCACGCGCGTCACCCACGTGATGGGCACAGGACCGCGCTGCCGACGTCAGGCGAGGTGGCTCTGGGCGTCCGGCCCGGGAGGGCACCTCGGGAGGCAGCCTCGCGAGGGGGCCTCGTGAGGCTCCTGCTTCCTGCCGCGTTTAAGTGCTGGCAGGTCATGTCTTGGGGAGGGGTCCTCGAGAGGCTGCAACCTCAGGAGGTGTCTTTGCATCGCGGGGCCATGACGGGCCGGGGTACCCTGGTTCCCAATGGCCCGATAGTAGCTCGGGGCCCATGGCGCGCACGTTCCCGCCCGTTGGGAGCGAAACGCCGCGGGCCCTAACAAACTGTGAGGCCCAGCCTCGACGCATGGCGCATGACGGGACGTGGAACGCCCCCACTTCTCCAGTATGCCTCGGTAACCGCCTGCGCCTGCCATAAAGCTTGCCCGCGCGGGGCGCAGGCCATCATTGCTTTCTTTTGCTGCTCCGATTCCCGACGTCGAAGAAGGCAGTATGACGGGGAGAGCACCCCTATCGGGCATAGAATGGGGGACGGGGAGCCAAGGCCCTTCTCCCATCTTCTTCCTTCGCTCCTTCCTTCCTTCCATTTCTCGTCTTCTTAGCACCACCGCCGCGATGGCGAGGGGCAGAGGGCGAGCTCGCGCGTCCGCCACCGCCACGAGGGTTCCGCCCCGGGGCCGCGGGCGCCCCTCGGCGGCCGTCAAAGCTGGTCCAAGCGCTCGTGGAAGAGCCGGCGCCCGTGGTCGCGGAGGGTGCGGCACCCACGGCCGAGGCGGGCGCGGCGGGGCTGCCACCCGTCCTCCCGAGGCGGGGTTTCATTCAGCAGATGCGACATACGAGTTCATCGTGGGGATGCATCGCCGGCCATGGAGCTGGCTCCGGCTCCCCGATTCCTTCGCGAAGGCGATGGAGGGTATGGAGCCCTTGGGACTGTGGGTGCAGGCGGACGGTTGCTGCAATGGGCCCTCCTGGGTGGCGACGGAGTTCACCCCCTGCGGCTTCATGTTCTTGAAGCAGGGGTGGAAGTCCTTCGCCCTCGCCCGCGGCCTGAAGTGGGGGCATCTCCTCCAATTCAAGTTCGATGGAGCTGCCACCCTCTTCATGAAGATCTTCGGGGCCTCCGGTACCCGCCTCAGGTGCTGCGCGGAGAGCGAGGATGACAGCGGCTTCGAATCCTCTGACGGGAGCGGCAGCAGCGGGGGCGAGAGCGACGAAGGCTCTCCGCGCATCAAGAGAGAAGACGAAGACTCCGACTAGGCGCAGGCGGCGCCCATGTTGGATCTTGAAGGCGCACCGTGTCCCCCCCTTAGGCCCTCTTTCTTTGTTCCTGTAATAGGTTGATGCAGCCCCCGATGGTGTGAAAGCGATGACTTTTGTTTTAAGTACTGTATAACTTATCATGATGCATGTCTCCTCGTGAGGCTCTCTCGTGAGGCCTATTTCTCTTTCCTTGTTTGCCTTAGTGCTCTACGTCATCAGGACCCAGCCCCCGAGCGGGCTACAGCCGTCGCTGGTATGTCAGGTCGCGTTGCCTGGACAAGGCCAGGAGGTGTAGGGCACTGAGGTGGTAGGGACTCCTGAGGCGCGATGCTCAGGAAGTCCCCCTTTAACGTGCAAGCAGCTTGCACGGAGGAGAGAACATCAGCAGTCAGTGAGGTCGCGGGGAGAGGAAACTTGAGGGGCGCCGAGAGCGATTCGTGAGATATTTTGTACTTAGCTCTTGCGAGTGTTGATTGCCGTGTCGTGGCTGTGGGGCGTGCCTCGCGAGGCTCCTGCTCATGAGGCCTCCCGCTAGCACTTGATGGAGATGGTCGCCATAGGCTGGCTCACGAGGCAGCGCTCGCGAGGCCCCCTGGGGGTGTAGGAAGGCATCTTGTCGTGAGTCGTCTCGCGAGGCCTTTTGAGTGCCTTGTTCCTGTGACAACTTTACATCGATTTCATAAAGCGGGGGGGGGGGGAGCGGTGCGCGCTTGCTAGCTTGCTCGTGGGTATCACGCGAGGAGACAAGACACCATGGACCTTGGTGAGGTGGCGTGCACGGGAGCAGGCCCGCGAGCAGAGCTCGATCACTTGGGTTTTTGCAGCGCTGCTGGGACTGACCCAAGCACAGGCACCGTGTCCAGCCCCCGCTCGCGAGATGCGCAGGAGGATGGTCGCGAGCGTGCACAGCTACTGAGGCAAGCAACTTAGCAACACATAAAATAACTTGGGAAATAGAGCTTTACTGAAACATAGCAATAAGTTCATTACACAACCAAAAAGAGATATGATTGCCATGTTTGGCACGGATCAGCGTGAGGTTGGTGCAGCCCGTGGGGCGCCCTCACGTGATTGTTCCGCTAGCGCGGAGGATGGGGCTTCCACTAGGCATGGGCATGATCGCGGTTCGATCGTTCCGCCAGCGCGGAGCATGGGGCTTCCACTGAGACGTGGGCATGATCGCGGTTCGATCGTTCCGCCAGCACGGAGCATGGGGCTTCCACTGAGACGTGGGCGGGAGCTCTCGCGGGCCCATCAGGCGAACGCAATGAGAAGCTCCGGGGCGTGTACAGCCCCACTTCGTTCGTACGCGTGAGAGTCACGGGCAGAACTTGCGGAGGTGTTGGATGTTCCAGGCGTTAGGCACAGGAACTCCGTCCTCCATCTCCAGCCGGGCGGCGCCGGGCCTGGAGACATGAGCAACCCTGAAAGGTCCTTCCCACATGGGTGAGAGTTTGTGGAGTCCCTTTCTGGACAAGATCCTTCTCAGGACGAGATCGCCGACTTCGAGGGTGCGCGGGCGTATGTTGCGGCTATTATAGCGATGCAAAGCCTGCTTGTATCTGGCGGCGCGGAGCGCGGCCTGGCGATGCGCTTCTACAAGGAGCAGCAGGTCGGCCTCTCGCGAGGTGTCCTGACGAGCCTCGTCGAAGGCAAGGACTCGCGGAGAGCCGTGCCGGAGCTCAGACGGGATGACTGCTTCGGCTCCGTAGACGAGGAAGAAGGGAGTCTCGCCGGTAGGCTTGGTTGTTGTTGTGCGGATGGACCACAGCACAGACTGCAGCTCGTCAAGCCAACCTTTGCCGCAGGCTTTGAGCTTTTTCTTGAAGCTTCTCGTCTTGAGGCCCTTGAGGACCTCGGCGTTGGCACGCTCGGCCTAGCCATTGCTTCGTGGGTGCGCCACAGAGGCGTAGAAAATCTGCGTGCCGAGGCTGGCACAGTATGACTTGAAGAGGCCGCTTGTGAACTGGGAGCCATTGTCAGTGGCGATGCGGTTGGAGACGCCGAATCGGCTCATGAGGCCCTTGATGAACTTGACGGCAGAGCCTGCTGGGATGGTGCACACGGGCTCGACCTCCACCCACTTGGTGAACTTGTCGATGGCGACGTAGAGGTAGCGGTAGCCTCCAGCCGCGCGAGGGAAGGGTCCCAAGATATCCAGCCCCCATACCGCGAAGGGCCACGAGAGGGGAATCGTCTGGAGGCCTTGCGCCAGCTGGTGGATCTGCTTGGCGTGGAACTGACATGCTTCATAGGATTGGACCAGCTTGATGGCGTCATGGAGCGCGGTGGGCCAGTAGAAACCGCTACGAAACACCTTGCCGGCAAGGGTGCGCGACGAGGAGTGGTGGCCGCAGTCTCCTCCATGAATGTTGGTGAGCAGCTCACGACCTTGTTCATCAGAGATGCACCGCAGCGAGACGCCATTGGGGCGCCTGCGGTACAGCTCGCCGTCTTGCATGCAGTAAGCGGTGGCCTGCCGGGCCACGCGCTCTGCTTCTAAGTCCTTCTCCGGGAGGGTGCCGTGAAGCAAGTAGGCCTTGAACTCTGCTTGAGGCTCCAGCGCGAGCAGCAGGCAGGCTCCTGAGGCTGGGCCGCAGTCTGGCACACCCATGGGCGGTGCGGGTGGGAGTTCTTCGTGAAGGAGCGCGGTGCCCGCGGCAGGAGGTGCAGCTGATGGCTTGAGGAGCCTTTCCTCGAAGATGCCGGGGCTCTGAGGCTCGTGGCAGGATGCTCGTTTGGCGATGTCGTCGGCTTCTTTGTTGCCACCGCGAGGCACGTGCTGCAGCTCCAGGCCAAGGAAATGCTTCTCAAGTTTACGTACCTCTTCTAAGTAGGCGGCCATGTGCTCGTCCTTGGGCTTGTAGCTTTTGTTGGAGAAGTTGACGAGGAGTTGTGAGTCACCCTTGATGGTGAGGCGCTTGATGCCCAGGGCAGAGGCGGCCTTGAGGCCGGTAATGAGGCCCTCGTACTCCGCGATGTTGTTGGAGACCTTATCGTCGCACTTGAAGCAGAGCTGGACGGCGTAGTAGAGCTTGTCTCCCGTTGGCGAGGTGAGCACGACGCCAGCCCCCGCGCCCTGCCGGGAGAAGGCGCCATCAAAGTGCATGGACCATCTGCTAGGCGCTTCGTCCCCAGGCAAGAGGAATTCAGCCTCGCGAGGCTCTTCCTGGGGTGGGTCCGTACATTCTGCTATGAAGTCGGCCAGGGCAGCGCCCTTGATCACCCTTGTGGTGCAAAACTCCAGCTCGAAGGCTTGCAGCTCGATGTTCCATTCGGCGACGTGGCCGGCGGTGTTGGGGCAGCGCAGGACTTGCTCCAGGGGGTAAGACGAGTTCACCTTGATTGGATGGCCCTGGAAGTAGTGGCGCAGCTTGCGGGAGGCGACGAGGAGTGGAAGGAGGAGCTTCTGCTGCATGGGATAGCGTTCGCGCGCATCTCGCAGCACCGTGCTGATGAAGTACACGGGGTGCTCGACGAGGCGGGTAGTTGTTGTAGCAGCTTGGTCTTCAGGGGGGCCGGGGGCTCGTGAGGCTCAGGAGGCTCGGGAGGCGGCTCACGAGGTGGCTCTCCAGAGTCCTCCTGAGGCAGGGCCTCGGCTGGCGACGGCGAGGCCTCAGGAGTTGGTGGCGCGGCAGGCCTCTTCTGCGCGGGGACGCGCTCTTCTCGAACTGCCACCAAGGCCGCGCTGGCCGTCTGGGGAGTAGCCGCCAAGTATAGGAGCAAGGGCTCGCGAGAGTGTGGCTCGACCATGATGGGCGGGCTCGTGAGGTATCTCTTGAAATCTTCAAAGGCAGTGTCGGCCTCGGGAGTCCACTTGAAGGGGCCGGATCTCTTCATGAGCTTGAAGAATGGCAGGGTTTGCTCGCCGAACTTGGAGATGAATCGCCCAAGGGAGACCATGCATCCTGCCAGGCGCTGCATCTCCTTGAGGCTCTGGGGAGGGCGCATTTTCTCGATGGCCTTGATCTTCTCGGGGTTGGCCTCGATGCCACGGTGGGAGACCAGGAAGCCGAGGAGCTTGCCGGAGGGGACTCCAAAGACGCACTTGCCTGTGTTGAGCTTGAGGTTGACCTTGCGCAGGTTGTCGAATGTCTCCTGGAGGTCCGGGAGGAGGGACCAAGCCTCGCGAGTCTTGACAACGATGTCATCGACATAGGCCTCGGCGTTCCTTCCCATCTGGGGGCCCAAGGCGATGCGCATCAACCTCTGGAAGGTGGCTCCGGTGCTCCGGAGGCCGAACGGCATGCAGATGTAGCAGAATATGCCGCAGGGGGTGATGAAGGCCGTTTTCTCCATGTCTTCGGTCGCCATCTTGATCTGGTGGTAGCCTGAGAAGGCATCTAGGAAGCATAGCAACTCGCACCCGGTGGTGGAGTCCACGATCTGGTCGAAGCGGGGCAGCGGAAAGGGATCTTGAGGGCAGAACCTGTTGAGGCTCGTAAAGTCGACGCACATGCGCTCCTTGCCGCACTTCTTGGGCACCACGACGGGGTTGGCGAGCCATTCAGGGTGGCGTACCTCACAGATGACTCCAGCTTCTAGGAGCTTCTGAACTTCCTTGATGATGAAATCTTGCTTCTCTGGCGCCTGGCGCCGTGCCTTCTGTTTCACGGGGCGTGCGTTGGGGCACACCGCTAAGTGGTGCTCGATCACCTCCCTCGGCACACCGGACAAATCAGATGCCGTCCAGATGAACACATCCGAGTTTGCCCGAAGGAAGGTGATGAGCGCGTCTTCCTATGCGGGAGAGAGGCATGTGCCGATGGTGAAGGCAGGGCCTGAGCCGCTGCCGTCCACCGACACCTTGTTCATCTCAACGCGGTCCTGAGAGAACAGTTGCCTCTTCTTCGCGGATGCGGCCTCGTGAGGCTCGGCGGCATCCTTGTCGGCAGGGTAGGTGGTGGCGGCAGCCTAGTAGGCGCTCTCGAGGGAGCGGACTGCATCCTTCTCATCACAGCAAATGGTGATGATGCCGCTGCAGCTTGGCATCTTGAGGACGTTTTAGGCGTGGTGCGTTGCCGCCATGAACATGGCAAGAGCCGGGTAGCCCAAGATGGCGTTGTACGGTAGGCCGATGTGCACCACGTCGAAGTCAATGAGCTCGGTGTGGTAGTTCTTGCGGGTGCCAAAGGTGACGGGGAGGCGCACTTGGCCCAGGGGGATGGTGGAGCCATTAGCCACTCCAGAGAAGGGCCTGGTCGGCAGCAGCTGGTCGTAAGGCACCTGGAGCAGCTCGAAGGTCTCGATGGAGATCACATTGAGGCCGGCGCCTCCGTCGATGAGCGACTTGGTGACGGCGACGTTGCTAATGGTGGGGGTGCATAGCATGGGGACCGTGCCAGCAGCGCTTGAAGACTTGGGGTGATCGTTGGAGTCGAAGGTGATTGGGTACTGCGACCACTTGAGGGGGCGAGAAGCTTCAGGCCTCGGGAGGGCAGCGTTCACCTCGCGAGAGAACAGCTTGAAATGGCGGTTGGATGCGGGAGCCTAAGCTCCACCTAGGATGCATGCCACCCCACGAGGCTCTTGATAGCCCCCGACGTCTTGGTCGGGCTGGTTGCCATCATTCCGTCACGGCGGCGGCGGCAGCGGTGGAAGGGCAGCATTGGCCTGAGGGTTAGCCTCACGAGGCTGGTCGCGCCAGGCGGCCTCGCGAGGCTGGTCATGCCAGCCCTGGCGGAAGTTTCCGTTGCCGTTGCGGTCTCCCCAGCGGCCGCCATTGCGGCCACCTCCGCGGCCGGTGCCGCGGTCGTTGCGGTTGCCGCGGCGGCCAAGACGCTCGTCGTGAAGCAACTTGAGCTCGTGGCAGTCTTCAGTGTTGTGGGAGTGCGAGTTGTGGTAGGCGCAGAGAGGGCGGTTGTCTCTTTTGGGCTCGTCACGCTCACGGCTGCGCTTCTGCTCGGGCTCCGCCGCGAGCACGGCAGGGCCCTTGCGCTTGACGTCCTTGTTCTTGGCCTTGGCGGCGTCCTGCGCCGCATCGGGGTCATTGTGGACGAAGAGGCGGCCCTCCTCGGCCTTGGCGCACTTGTCGGTGAGGTCGAACAGCTCAAGCTCGGAGTCGAGCTCGTCATTGATGGCGAGCTTCTCGCGCATCCGGACGTTGGTGACGCCGTTAGAGAATGCGGAGATGATGGCAGCCTCAGAGGCGCGCGGGATCTTATTGCGCACTTGGCTGAAGCGCTGGATGTACTTGCGGAGGGTCTCGTCGGGGCGCTGGCGCACGGCGCGCAGGTCGTTGAGAGTGAGGGAGTGCTCATGCGTGCCCTTGAAGTTGGCGACGAACTGCCGGCAGAGTTCGCCCCACGAAGAGATGGACGCCTCGGGGAGGTTCATGAGCCAAGAGCGCGGCCATCCTTGAGGGCCATGGGGAACCAGTTCGCCATGACCTTGTCGTCGTCGTTCGCCACTTCGATGCTCACGGCATAGAGCTGTAGGAACTCCACAGGGTTGGTGGTGCCGTCGTAGCGCTGAGGGCGGTCTGGCTTGAACTTGGCGGGCCACACCACGCGACGCAGCTCGCGGGTGAAGGCACGGCAGCCCACACAGCTGGAGGGGACGCCACCGGCGAGGGCGGCGCGGTTCTGACGAACGGCGGCCGTGACTTCTTGGACGGTTCTGTCATGGCGCTAGCGCTGTTGCTCAAGGAGGACGCATGCGCCGGGGGGCGCGCGCCGGACGATCTGGCAGCTGGGCTCGCCATGGCCCGGCGAGGACGCGCCGCGGGAGTGCTCATGCGCCTGCGCGTCGCGATGGCGCCGGGCGCCCTCGCCATGTAGAGGAGGCGGAGGAGGTGCGTCTTGCGCCACGTCCCCGGTGCGACAGGGGGCGGAGCGAGTGAGAGGGCACCGGGGCATCGCCCGCGGCGTTGACGAGCTCTGTGATGCGGCCGAGCCAGGCGTCGTCGCCGGCGTCGGTGGGGCGGTAGCGCAGGAGCTCGCGCGCCATGAGTAACGCGGCCGGAGCATCGCGGCGAGCT
This sequence comes from Elymus sibiricus, assembly GCA_039707655.1. NCBI lineage: Eukaryota > Viridiplantae > Streptophyta > Magnoliopsida > Poales > Poaceae > Elymus > Elymus sibiricus. The sequence goes on along the minus strand of CM077664.1, from coordinate 120,147,134 downwards.
AGCGACGAGGCCGTGGCGGTGTGGTCATCCGCCTGCACAGACGGGTGGAGGGAGGACACCTGCTGCTCCCTCGCAGCGGGGTCGGTAGCGGTGCCGGCGGCACGACGTCGATGGTCGTCGCAGGCGACGGGCTCCGTCTGGGCCACCCTGGCAGCTCGGCGTGCGTAGCGCTCACGGCGAGCGTCGGCCATGGCAGCGAGGGGAGGAGAGAACCGAATTCGCCCCCCTACCTGGCGCGCCAAATGTCGGAGCCTGGACTCCAGTGATCTAGAGGTTCGAACACTGGGGGGCTAGCTAGTCCTCTCCAAGCAATGGTGACCACGGCAAGGCTATGCCGAGAGCGCTACGTGGGAGCAAGACAAGGGACATGACGGTTACCCAGGTTCGGGCCACCTTGCGGTGTAAAACCCTACTCCTGCTTGTGGTTAGGATTGCTTTGGGAGACAGTATGCCTTCGCGTACAAGGTAGGAAGCAGAGAGAGAGAGAGGATCCTTTCAACAACGGCAGCTTTGCCCCCTTTTATAGTCGCCCGGGTCCTCTTCCCCCAAAAACTAGGCGGGAACGGTTGCCACACTTGGCGGTTTTTGAAAGGGGACATGTGCTCAGTCTATCCTGACTAAAGGCGGTCTTCGCCTGCAAAAGCATGATCCATGACGCGCTGGTGGGCTCGGTGGTGACCTCCGCCCTGCGCGCCCTATTGTCTTGGTCTTCTTTCACCAAACGGGCAGTCCTTGGGACTTGCTTTGGGGGTGGGCAGCTGGAGCTGCCCCCTTTAGCACCAAAGAGGAAAGCTTCACCATCCACGCCCGCTGGGGCGGCCTCTGCCGCCCTTCGTCGCCACGCGTGTCACCCACGTGATGGGCACAGGACCGCGCTGCCGACGTCAAGCGAGGTGGCTCTGGGCGTCCGGCCTGGGAGGGCGCCTCGCGAGGCTCCTGCTTCCTGCCGCGGCTAAGTGCCTGCAAGTCGTGTCTTAGGGAAGGGTCCTCGGGAGGCCGCAACCTCAGGAGGTGTCTTCGCTTCGCGAGGCCATCGGATGGGCCGCGTCTTGGGCCTTCGTCAGGCGTCGTTTTCCTGGGCCGTAGGCAGACGGGCTGGGGTACCCTGGTTCCCAATGGCCCGACAACAACTTTCTGTAAACTTGCAGCACCTTCACAAATAGTCGTGACCACTTTCATAAGAAAAAAAATAAACCACAATTCATGTGACGCCATGTTCCTCGCATAGATGTTGGTTCTACTTTGCTTTGAAATGTGTTCATGTAGTACCGTGTTCATCGCTAATTTATTTAGGTTTGCAACGCATAGGCATTTTGTTTGTGCATGTCACTTGAAGAAAGCACATTCCTCGTGTGAGTGTGTCATGGCTGTTTACAAATTCAAGCTCGCCGGGCCAGCTGTCACGTCACAATTTCAGATTATACTTTGCACATGGCAAGATGCCACTGTCAGAAGGATTTGAGAGAGCATGGATCCAAACATGATACATACTTTGCAATCATGATCCAAACCACTTAGTGATGTGAATTTATTTTAAAAAGTACTATTCATTGTTTACATCACACTATGGACTTTCGGCATGCAGACAAGCTTAGGTTATGCATGGTATCATATATCGGCCATAGTTGATTGGTGATAAAACTATCTGTATTTGACATTTTGTTTGCTTCTATAATTCTGATCATGGCAATATGTGTTCATGTGGTACCATGTTCCTCACATATTCAAGGTGAACCCAAGAGGTTTTGAAATGCATAATCATTTTGTTTGTTTATCATGTGAAGTGTACTGTTTACACATTGTAGTGCGTATGGCCGGTTGTAACGTCATACTCTGAGCTTATACCACGAGCATGCGGAAAGGTGCCTCCATAGGTGAATGTTCACTAAATTATGTGCATTTGACATTTTATTTTTCTTATGTACGTGGGGGCCTCCATAGGTGAATGTTCACAAAAGTATGTGTGTCGTGTGTTATTCCAACAACTTGGGTGTCTACATTCAACTAGTAGTATGTTCATTTAGATTGAGCGATCATATGTTCTAACCATGATTGTACTAGGTCAAAGATGTCGCGTGTTATTGTATTATACTTATTTATGTAGAATAAGTGGTGTGATGATGTACAAATTCATGGTGCTTATGTAAAAATATGTGATTGTATCTTTGTTAACTTTCTGCAAATGTTTTTTCGTGAATAGTGTGAGCACTTTCAGAAATTCTAGCAAGGGCTTTCAAAACGAATGACCACCTTTCGGAAACAATATGAGCACTTCCACAATACACCGAGAGCACTTTCATAGTCTTTGCGCGTTGAAAAAAAAAGGAATGCACTGTCACGTCTCCGTGTGTAGAAAGAAAAAAGCAACGGACGGTCAAGTTTTCCTGTGCCTTGCTACTTGTAACTTGCGTTGGTATTATCCCTGAAGAGGAAGGGATGATGCAGCATAGCAGAGGTAAGTATTTCCCTCAGTTATGAAACCAAGGTTATCAATCCAGTAGGAGAACCACGCAACACCTCGTTAGTAGTACCTGCACACAAACAACAAATCCTTGCACCCAACGCAAACGAGGGGTTGTCAATCCCTCGGCGGTCAATTGCAAGATTAAATTGTATGTGATAGATAGATAGATTGAAACAAAAATACAAAATAAAATAAATAAAAGAAAAGTGCAGCAATATTTTTAGGGTTTTAGTAATTTGATTTAGATAGACCCGGGGGCCATAGTTTTCACTAGAGGATTCTCTCAAGAAAAATAGCATACGGTGGGTAAACAAATTACTGTTGGGCAATTGATAGAAAAGCAAATAATCATGACGATATCCAAGGCAATGATCATGTATATAGGCATCACGTCCGAGACAAGTAGACCGACTCCTGCCTCCATCTACTACTATTACTCCACAGATCGACCGCTATCCAGCATGCATCTAGTGTATTAAGTCCATAAAGAGCGGAGTAACGCCTTAAGAACGATGACATGATGTAGACAAGATAAACTCACGTATGAATAAACCCTATCTTTTTACCCTTAATAGCAACGATACATACGTGTCATGTCCCTTTCTGTCACTGGGATTGAGCACCACAAGATCGAACCCATTACAAAGCACCTCTTCCCATGGCAAGATAAATCAATCTAGTTGGCCAAACCAAATCAATAGATCGGAGAAGAAATATGAAGCTATAATAATCATGCATAAAAGAGATCAGAGAAGACTCAAATAATATTCATGGATAATCTGATCATAAACTCACAATTCATCCGATCCCAACAAACACACCGCAAAAAGTGATTACATCGGATAGAACTCCAAGAACATCGAGGAGAACATTGTATTGAAGATCAAAAAGAGAGAAGAAGCCATCTAGCTACTAACTATGGACCCGAAGGTCTGTGGTAAATTACTCACGCATCATCGGAAGGGCAGCAAGGTTGATGTAGAGCCCCTCCGTGATCGATTCCCTCTCCGGCGGAGTACCGGAGAAGGCCTCCAGATGGGATCTCTCGAGAACAGAAACTTGTGGCGGCGGAAAAAGTATTTCGTGGCCTCCCCTGAGGGTTTCTGATTTTTCTGGAATTTATAGTGGTGGAATTAGGTCAAACGGAGCTCTGTGGGCCCCACGAGGTACTAGGGCGCGCCTGCCCCCCCCCCCAGGCGCGCCTTGGTGCCTCGTGGGCACCCCTTGGGGCTTCTGGCCTCCTCCCGAAGCCTCTAGTGTTTATCTTGTCCAGAAAAAAATCTCCAAAAAGTCTCATGGCATTTGGACTTCGTTTGGTATTGATTTTCTGTAAAACAAAAATAGGGCAGAAAACAGCAACTGACACTGGGCACTAAGTTAATAGGTTAGTCCCAAAAAATGATATATAATTGCTGTAAATGTATATAAAAACATCCAAGATTGATAATATAACAGCATGGAAAAATAAAAAATTATAGATATGTTGGAGACATATCATGCCTCCTTGTCTGCCTCGTATGAACGGGGCACGGTCAGATCATGGCTACACGGCGCGCGCCTGGTATGGCCGTCGTTCAAACTGCTTCGGCGGCCTCCTCGTCTCCCACCATGATTTAAGCGGTTGCCAACTCTCCTCTCCATCGCCTTCCCCATTCCACTCTCAATCTCTCCCCGCATCTTTCTATCACTAGCACCATGTCTCGTGCTGGATCTTTCGGCGCCCTCGGCGGCGACAGGACAGTGATGCCGGGCTTACTAGCCCCGTTTACTCGGGAACACCATGTCGACCTCCACGGCGGCCGCACCATCCGCACCATGTACAGCAACAAGATCAGTGCTGTCGACACATGGATACAAGAGAGCGAGGCGTACATGAGAGCGTATGAACTGGTCTTCGTCGGCATAGACCTCGAGTACACTCCCTCGCAGGACAAGGCAGCAGTCATCCAGCTTTGCGACGGCTCTAGTTGTCACGTTTACTAGGTATGCCAGTCGCCAAGGGTGAGCACATCCTTGCGGAAGTTCCTCCTCAAGGAACAGTATACATTCGTAGGTTTTTCCATCCTGCGTGACAAACAACTGTTGGAGCTCTTGGGCTTAAGGGTCACAAACTACAAGGACATCCAGGCCGAATGGGCTATTCCGGATAACTCAAACAAGCCTTTGAATTCGCTCGGGGAAGTAGCCGGATTGATCATTGATAAATTCTATGAAGAGATGAAGAATTTGTTCGATGTGCAGTATCACCAACTCTGGGCTGTGGAGCTGTGTGATGCACAAATCGCGTACGCGTGCATGGACGCGTATGCATGCTTAGCCGTATGGAGGTGGATCTACCTCATCAAGCAGGGTCGGCTAGAAGCAAAAGAAAGGCAGGTGATGCTGGCCATCCATGAAAACATCAAGAAGACGGAGAGGATGCAACGCAGAATGCAGAAGGCGCGGCATGGGAGATATTAGTTTTGAATAGATTAGTTTTATTATGATTTATGTAATTTAAATTCTGCTGAACTTGGCCGATTTATGTTGAAGTTGTGTGTTGCAATGTTATGAACATTTGTGGTATCGTACTATTAAGTTAATTAATGTACCTGTCGGCCCTTAAAAGCGGTACCTTTGAATACTACCTTGTCAAATCTTTATCTTTCCCGTTCACCATCACGCCCGAGTGAAACCCTGGCCTCCAAGGGGTGAAAGATGTCCGTGCACGGAGGCAAGAAGGAGGGTCGTCGGGTTGCAGGATCGACGGGGGTGACAAGAAATCCTCGTCTCGCCGCCGGTAGGGCGACAGCATCACAGGCGGCATCGTCGGTGAAAGCATCACTGGCGGAGGCGGCGGCAATGACTTGCCTGGTGAATGGAAGATCACATCGGAGCTGCTGTTCAGAAGGAAAAAGCCAATACAGGTAAGTCAACCCGCCACCCATGTCCCTCATGAAACGCAGTGCATTATTTGTTCACTGAACGATCTAGTATCTGTGAATAGGATGGTGAAATCCTCCCTGTGGTAAACCGTAGTATTCCGATGTCCGAGCAAAGTCCTCATTTCAGCGGAATACAAAAGACAGAGACATGCGGGCACCTGTGTACCCCAATCCGTAGATTCTGCACGGACAGATTTGATTTCGGGCGTAGGTTTCTCGGCTGCCCAAAAGAGGTTTGAAATAAAAAAAATTGTTTTCTATGTTCTGCATTCATTAGTTACATCCACAATTTAACTCCACTTTTTTCCTGTACTATAGGGATATGACACGTGTGGATATTTGAAGTGGATGGACGAAGAATGGAAGGGGAGAGCGAGGACTGTAATCCACAAGCTCGCTGAAGAAAATTTGGTGCTACAGAAATCAAATATGGAGAAAGACAAGCAGATAGCTTGCATGAAAGAAGAGAGAAAGGTGGCAAACCTCTACCTGAAGCACGCCATTAAGAGCAGGGATAGAAGGGATTTAGCTGCACTGTCTGTCATAGGTGGATGTGTACTTATGTATGCTCTCCTGCAGATCTTTGTCAGGTGAATTATATAAAATGATCTGATTACTTTCAGAACTTTTTGTAAACCCTTTTGGAAATAAAATGGATACATTTCAAAACTAGTTCCAAGCACTTTCATAAATATATTATAGCAAATTCAAGAAATGTCTGTGATATTCAACACGAGTCTCCCTAATACGACATTACATCAGCATCTTAAACAGCCAAGTAACACAACTTTTAATCAAGATCACTGTCCATCTCATCAGGACCTATTTCCTCCTTGTCGACCAGTTCATCCTCGCTCATGTCAAAGTCTTCCTTGCCCTGCTCAAATTTACGCCGAATTTCTTCCACAACACTAGCAGGAACTGAAACCCCTAATGCTTCATCTCTTTCGCGGTGAACATTTGGTACAGCATCATCTTCCTCCTCTTCATCCTCAACATCTTCGGCGGCTTCATGATCCTCCACTTCATCCTCAACATCCGCAGCAAAACGATGTGGTGAAGAATGGGCGTCTTCTTGATAGGCTTGTACAGTCGCGTCCTGCTGACCATCAAAATTTTCTGGAACATCATATGTGCCTCTGGACCCAATAGGCACAACCACCTTCCATGGGTGACCAAACTTTGTGTCCTCCAAGTAAATACATGTGGTAGCTTGGGACGCCAGCATGAATGGAGCGTCCTGGTACCAGAATGCGGAAGTATTCACGCTTCTAAAAAACTCATCAGACTTCATCTTCAAGCTTTCCTTTTTCAAGCCATCAAGGCCAAACCAATCACATCTAAATAGAAATACTGACCTGTCTCCGTAATTGACCTCAAGAACTTGCTTCAGCACCCCGTATAGTTCCCTCTCTTCTTCAGAGTTTTCAACACCTACCTTCATCATGACGCCTGAATTTTGAGTCCTTCAGTCCTTTTCCGAATCCATGGTACGGAACCTAACACCATTGACAGTGCATGCATCCCACGGACGTACATGCATGTCTGGCCCTTTTGATAGCAGCTTTATATCTTCGGGCACATTTGTTAACTTCCTTATATGATCTGCAAACTAGTCAATGAACTCCGCCTTGTGCTTCTGCTCCAAGTTTCGCACACCCCTTTTCTTTAATTCTTCCTTGTGAACCCTGTGGAAAAGAAGTAAACTAGTCATGAACTTAGTTAAGATATACTCATTAGCAACGTTGTAGTACGACTTAGTTAGGTGATTGAAACTTACTCCATGTACTTCTCTACTTCTGGACAGTTCTCAAGTATATATCTATGCATTTTGCCCCAATCCTCAGAGCATGTTTTCTTGTGGGCAGCCCTAATGCCAACATGACCACCATCTCAAAATATGCCTAGGCTTCCTCTCGTAGATTTCTGCTTTTTCTTCTTCTTATCATTCTTACTCATGTTCCTATCTGGCTTGTTAAAACTGGTCTCTGTGTCTTCCTTCAAATATCTGGAGCAAAAGATCAAGCACTCATCCCCGATATAGGACTCCGCAACTGAGCCTTCGGGCCTTGCTTTGTTACGCACAGTTGACTTGAGGTACCCAAGCCTTCTCTCAACTGGAAACATCCAACATACTGGATAGGTCCCCTTAGTAGTGCCTCATCTGGAAGGTGTACAGCTAGGTGCACCATTACATCGAAGAAAGTAGGTGGGAAGAGCTTCTCAAGCTTGCAAAGAATTTCAGGAATGTCATCTCTCAATTTCTTCACGACGTCGATTCTTAATGTCTTGGCACACAACTCCTTAAATTATCTTCCTAGTAAAGCGATAGCCTCATACATCTCCTTGGAGACAATGCCTCTAAGACCAGCTGGTAAGATAGTTTGCAGGAGTATGTGGTAATAATGCGTCTTTAGACCGTGTAATTTACCAGTCTCAACATCCACATATGTAGCTAGGTTTGCAGCTTGACCGTCTGGGAATTTGACATTAGCCAGAAACTTGCACAGCTTTATTTTGTTTTCCTTACTAAGTGTCCATGGTGCAGGATACTTTTTGTAAGAACCCTCCTTCTTCGGATCTTTTTGCAGCCAATGATCATCCCACATCTCCATATGCTGTAAATCCAATCTTGCGCTGATGGTATCCTTGTTCTTACCATCAAGTTCAAGGAGTGTACCAATGATACTCTCACATATGTTCTTCTCAATGTGCATAACATCCAGGTTGTGAGGTAACAAGATATCCTTCCAGTATGGCAAATCATGTAAGCTCGCCCTCAGGTGCCATGTGGGATTATTATCCATGCGCTTTCTCTTTCAACTAGCATTATCAGGGTACTTCCCTGGTTTGAAATTCTCCTTAGCAAGCTGTAAGTACTGATCAACTTCTTCGCTTGTGAACTTCCTTGGTCGACCCCTATGCTCTGTCTTGTTATTAAACGGTTTTCTCTGCTTCCTAAAACGATGTTTTCTAGGAAGGAATCGTCGATCGCCAATGTATCCAATTTCATTTTCCAGTTTCTTAAAGCAAGGATTCTCATCGCAATGCACACATGCGTAATAACCCTTTGTGCTCCGGCCGGAGGTAGTGCCATATGCGGGATAATCATGAATGGACCAAATAAGCATTGCATGCAGGTTCTCCCGTGCATACATCTGTTGTTACCACACCATCCCACGGCTTCTGCATATCTGCTATCAGTGGCTGCATAAATACATGAAAATCCTTTCCTGGTGAGTATTTTCCAGGAATCAGCAATGCCATCATGAAATTGGATTGGTCCATGCACATCCCGGGTGGGAAGTTGTATGGAATGACAAAAACAGGCCACATACTGTATGCACTGCTCATGACCCACCAGTTGCAAATCCTAACCTCAAGTTGCGGGCATCTTTAGCAAATCCTTCATGTTTTCCATCGAAGTACTTCCATGCATCATCATTAGCGGGGTGCCTCATTACATTAGCCTCTTGAACCCTCTTTTCCTTGTGCCACCGGGTGTGCTCTGATATTTCCCTCGAAGAAAAAAAATCTTTGTATACGTGGGATTATCGAAAAGTATCGAAGGATCTTGTGAGGAACCTTTTTCTTCCCATCGACGTGTCTCCACCTTGATGTACCACAGTGGGGACAGTGAGTACTGTTGGCATAGTCTCCCCAATACAAAATACAGTCATACTTGCATACATGAATTGTCTGGTATCCAAGACGAAGATCAGAAAGAGCTCTCTTAGCATTAGCGTAAGATTTCGGAAAGTCCACCTTAGGCAAAGCAGTATTCAACAGCTGACAAAGCATATTGAATGTCTTGTTGGTCATACGCGTATATGTTTTGATATGAAGCACCTTGATAATGAACGCCATCCATGTCATACTGCCACATTCCTTGTGAAGGGGTTTCATCGCTTCTTCGTTGAGCTTCTTAAAACTGTTCAACCCACCAGATGCATATTCTTTATTTCCAGTTGTTCTGCCCATGTCATCCACTAGAGCTCCCATCATATCGAACACAGATTGTTGGTACAACTCAAAATCATCAGAGTTGTCAGATTCATAACCATCATCATTGGCAGTACAATTGTGTGCATCGATGTACCCTGATTCCCCATGATAGATCCACATCGTATAGCACCTGAGCATACCAGTGACATTTACGTGACATCTGACAACATCAATAGTTTCGCAGATCCCATTACGGTAATTTCTGCATGGGCACCTCATATCTTCGGCCCCGTTGTTGTGAGCAAGCACGAATTCCATAAACTGATTCACGCCAGCCATGTATGGTGGCGTGAGGACCGTTCCATGAGTAATCCAACCATGATCCATTGCATGTACAACATGAAAAGTAAATAGAACGCACCTGGTATTTGCTACTATGATGTTTTTTAGAAAACATATCTCACCTGAAATCGCCCCTGTTTGACGCTGCCACTGTCGCGCGTGACTTCGCCCTTCAACTATGGCGCGTGGCCTCGCCGTACCCTCGCAGCCACGTTCACCTTGCCGTGTAGGCCTCTCGACTCGCTACTGGGGGTGTGGTATGACGGAGGGCCCTAAGCCGACGATCGCAATTCCCTTTGTTAGGAGGAAACCGGACGATCCCAATTCCAAGTTCCCGCTATTATGAAAAGAGATCCCGCTAAATGAGTTAGCTAAAAAACAATTACTTGTTATTTTTCTATTTACATTTACAAAAAAAAATGACCCACCAACATAAACTGTGACACTGAGACTCGTCCCAGAAAATGGACGTGCGTAGTGACGGCGCAATACGTCGCCAAAAATCAGCCCGGAACATCACCAAAGTTGGCTAGGGCCCTGCCCCGGGAGGGAAACACCTCGTGATGGTGGACCGTCACAGAAAATGGTTTTAGGCGACGGTTCATGTTTCATCGTCAGGGTTTTTGTCACTGAATAGAGCAAATTTTGTAGTGTCTGGGCACGTGTCAGCTCACCACCGAAGATACAACTTTAATGACACCCGCCTAGGAGGCGTGTCAAGTTAATAAGAGGTAGCTGGGCGAACGGCATAGAAGGAGAGACAACCCTTGCCGGCAAGCTTCACCAGCGCGACACCTCACGGCGCATTCAATGCATTTGTCCTAACCCGTCAGAGTTAGGTATTTGGCACTGTAGCCATTATCTACCTTATGTAAAGACTGTTTTGCCACTGTGGTAACCCCTTGCTCTATAAAAGGAGGCCCATGGCAACGTTTACAAGGGTCAACACTGATGTGTACTACACAACTTATTCTTGTAGACTCGTGTTGGGCCTCCAAGCACAGAGTTTTGTAGGACAGTAGCAATTTTCCCTCAAGTGGATGACCTAAGGTTTATCAATCCGTGGGAGGCGTAGGTTGAAGATGGTATCTCTCAAACAACCCTGCAACCAAATACAAGAAATCTCTTGTGTCCCCAACACACCCAATACAATGTTAAATTGTATAGGTGCACTAGTTCGGCGAAGAGATGGTGATAAAAGTGTAGTATGGATAGTAGATATAGGTTTTTGTAATCTGAAAATATAAAAACATCAAGGTAGCAAGTAACAAAAGTGAGCACAAACGGTATTGCAATGCTTAAAAACAAGGCCTAGGGTTCATACTTTCACTATTGTAATCTATCAACAATGCTAACATAATTGGATCATATAACCATCCCTCAACGTGTGATAAAGAATCACTCCCAAGTTCCTATTAGCGGAGAACATAAGATAGAAATTGTTTGTAGGGTACGAAACCACCTCAAAGTTATCCTTTCCGATCGATCTATTGAGCTATTCCTATAAGTGTCACAAACAGCCCTAGAGTTCGTACTAAAATAACACCATATGATACACATCAATCAACTCTAATGTCACCTAGATACTCCAATGTCACCACAAGTATCCGTGAGTTGATTATACGATATGCATCAAACAACTTCATAATCATAATATTCAATCCACACAAAGAACTCCAAGGAGCACCCCAAAGTTTCTATCGGAGAAAAGATAATGAAAACGTGCATCAACCCCTATGCATAGATTACCCCAATGTCACCGCGGGAATCCGCGAGTTGAATGCCAAAACATATATCAAGTGAATCAATATAATACCCCATTGTCACCACGGGTATTCATATGCAAGACATACATCAAGTGTTCTCAAATCTAAAATATTCAATCCGACAATAACGAAACCTCAAAGGGAAAAATTCAATTCATCACAAGAAGGTAGAGAGGGAAGAAACACCATACGATCCAACTATATTAACAAAGCTCGCGATACATCAAGATCGTGCCAAATCAAGAACACGAGAGAGAGATCAAACACATAGCTACTAGTACATACCCTCAGCCCCGAGGGTGAACTACTCCCTCCTCGTCATGGAGACCGCCGAGATGAAGAAGATGGCCTCCGGTGATGATTTCCCCCCTCCGGCAGGGTGCTGGAAAAGGGCTGTAGATGAGATCTCGAAGGTACAGAGGCTTACGGCGGCGGAGTCAAAGTTCTAGGGTTATTTCTGGGGGTTTCTCTATTTATAGGATTTTTCAGCGTTGGAATCAGGTCAGACGGAGCCACGTGGGCCCCACGAGGTACTAGGGCGCGCCTGGGGGGGTGGCGCGCCCTGGTGCCTCGTGGGCACTGGGTGGCCCCCCTCCAGTGGGTCTTGGTTCCAGTATTTTTTATTTATTCCATGAAAAATCTCCAAAAAGTTTCATCCAATTCCAAGAACTTTTATTTCTGCACAAAAAACAACACCATGGCAATTCTGCTGAAAATAGCGTCAGTCTGGGTTAGTTCTAATCAAATCATACCAAAACCATATAGAATTGTTATAAACATGGCATGAATACTTCATAAATTATAGATACGTTGGAGACGTATCAGCATCCCCAAGCTTAATTCCTGCTCGTCCTCGAGTAGGTAAATCATAAAAGAAATAATTTATGAAGTATGAATGCTAGCATAGTGCATAAGTTTGATCAATGATAATTTCAATCTCTTTTTCTAGTATCAATATATATCATAATCATTAGCTCATCTCATAAAACTACTCATGATCAAGTAGCAAGCTATTCACATGTTTAAAGTATAGGCCATAAACTTTCTTGAAAACTAACAAACTATGTTCTCAGTCATCAAACAATTGCAATTCATCTTATTTTCAGGAAGGGTCTATGTAAGAGCTTTGATCTAGCAAATTCCACATACTCAACCAACTTTTAGTCTTCCATGATTGCTGACACTCAAAGCATATTTTTAGAACAAACCGTTTCAGTCAAACACATAGGAAGATAGGGGCTTAATGTTTCGCCTCCCAACTTATTTATCTCAGGGATAATGTCAACAATAATAACTCATGATCACCTATATTCAACTGGATATATGTGCCTGGATCTTTCCCTACCTCATAATGCTTGCCAACTAAAGAATAAATAGAGCAGAATAGGGATGAACATTAATGACTCTTGCGTAAAAGTAAATACAGAAAAGTAAATACAGAAAAGTAAAAGATAGGCCCTTCGCAGAGGGAAGCAGAGGTTGTCATGCGCTTTTTGTTGTTGGATGCACAAGCCCTTAATGCAAAGGAACGTCATGTTATATTGCCCCTTGTGATAGCAACCTTTATTATGCAGTCCGTCGCTTTTATTTCTTTACCATCACAAGTTCGTACAACACTTATTTTCCCTTGCAATAAAAGATCATACATATTTTAGGAGCAATTTTTATTGCTTTTTGCACCGATGACAACTTACTTGAAGGATCTTATTCAATCCATAGGTAGATATGGTGGACACTCATGGCAAGAAACTGAGTTTAATGGTTTTTGGATGCACAAGTAGTACCTCTACTTAGTACGAATTTTTCTATAGCAAAAGATCCTAAGCAAGCACCACATGTTAGAGGATCCATGACAATATAATTTCTATGTGAATATAAACAAACATAACTCATTACGTTGTCTTCCTTGTCCAACGTCAACTACTTGATCAAGCTTGAAAATAATTAATGGGGGCTCACAATCATAGAAGATGTCCAAGATAGTATATTTATATGTGAAATTTCTCTTCCTTCAAAATTCTTTCATGAATTGTTCAAGTGACCAATGCTATGTTTGTTAACTTTCAATAAATTTTACCACTTATACTTCTTGTATGTGAATTCACTACTCCTCATGGGACAAGCATATGAAGCATATAAATTTCAACTTTATGATATTCAATTCATTTCAAAAACTTACTCATAGGATATAAGTGAAGAACAAGAGTAAATGACAAACTACTCCAAAAAGATATAAGTGAAGACCAAATGAGAAGTTAAGTAAACAGGTAGCTATGTGAGGACTCTCCCTCATTTAAAAATTTCAGATCTTAAGTATTTTATTCAAACAGCAAAGAAAACAAAATAAAATGACATTCCAAGGATAGCACATATCATGTGAAGAAGCAAAAACTTAGGCTCAACCAAGACTAACCGATAATTGTTGATGAAGAAAGGTGGGATGCCTACCGGGGCATCCCCAAGCTTAGATGCTTGAGACTTCTTGAAATATTAACTTGGGATGCCTTGGGCATCCCCAAGCTTGAGCTTTTGTATCTTCTTAATTCCTCTCATATCATGGTTTCCCTAAATCTTAAGTACTTCATCCACACAAAACTCAACAAGGACTCGTGAGATAAGTTAGTATAAATCAACTCAAAACCTTAACATTCTCTACTGTAACAAATCACTAAAATTATAATTAAACATTGCATACTAAATGCCTCTGCATATTTAATAGTCCTATCCTCAAATAGAAACATTAAACAAGCAAACATATGCAAACAATGCAACTATAACAGCAATCTGCCAAAACAGGACAATCTGTAAAGGGTGTGTAAGAATTCATACTTCCCTAACTCCAAAAATTCTGAAAAATTACCACGTGATAGAGAACTCATGCATGCCTACTGTGTAAAAATTTCAGATTTTTATCATGTTCTGACTATTCAGGAATATTCTGAACATAACAGAAAACTTTCTGTTTTCAAACAGCAACACATAAACTTGCAAACTGGGCATGGTAAAGGCTATAATTGGCATTTTATTGAACTAAAAGATACAAAACATGATTATTGATAACACCAAGCAAACATAAACATAATAAAATGACGCTCCAAGCAAAACTCATATTATGTGACGAATAAGAATATAGCTCCGAGTGAGGTTACCGATAGTGTTGAAGACGAAAGAGGGGATGCCTTCCGGGGCATCCCCAAGCTTAGACGCTTGATTCTTCCTTGAATTTTACCTTGGGGTGCCTTGGGCATCCCCAAGCTTAGGGTCTTGCCACTCCTTATTCTCCTCATATCGATATCTCACCCAAAACTTGAAAACTTCAATCACACAAAACTTAACGGAACTTCGTGCGATAAGTTAGTATGATAAAAATAAATCATCCACTTAGGTACTGTCAAGACAAGATCCATAATTGTTATCACATAATTCCTACTGTATTCTATCATTTCCACAATTTATATTACTCAATATAAGCTATGAATCGAAAACAGAATCTGTCAAAAACAGAACAGCGTGTAGTAAGCGATTTAAAAACCATACTTATGTACCTCCAAATATTATGAAAAAATAGGAAAATGTAAAACAATTGTAGTCCAATACTGTGTAAAAATTTCAGAATTTTTTCACCCTCCAGTACAGAATAGAAATTCCAGCACTGGACGCAAAAGTTTCTGTTTTTGCACAGAATCAAATCAACAAGCATCCACATTATCCCAAAGGCTTTACTTGGCACATTATTGAAAGAAAACATATAAAACATGATTAATACAGTAGATTAATCATGTGAACACAAAAAAACAGTAGGTATAAATATTGGGCTGTCTCCCAACAAGCGCTTTTCTTTAATGCCTTTTAGCTAGGCATGATGATTTCAATGATGCTCACATAAAAGTAAAGAATTGAAACACAAATAGAGCATCATGAAGCATATGACTAGCACATTTAAGCCTAACCCACTTCCTATGCATAGGGATTTTGAGAGCAAACAATTTATGGGAGCAAGAATCAACTGGCATAGGAAGGCAAAACAAGCATAACTTCAAAACTTTCAACACATAGAGAGGAAACTTGATATTATTGCAACACCTACAAGCATATGATCCTCTCTCATAATAATTTTCAGTAGCATCATGAATGAATTCAACAATATAGCTATCACATAAAGCATTCTTTTCATGATCCACAAGCATAGAAATTTTACTACTCTCCACATAAGCAATTTTCTTCTCATTCATAATAGTGGGAGCAAACTCAACAAAATAACTATCATGAGATACTTGATTGACATAATCCAATTGAAAATTAAAATCATGATGACAAGTTTCATATTTATCATTATTCGTTATAGTATACATGTCATCACAATAATCATCATAGATAGGAGGCATGCAATCATCATAATAAATTTTCTCATCAAAACATGGGGGACTAAAAATATCATCTTCATCAAACATAGCATCCCCAAGCTTGTGGCTTTGCATATCATTAGCATCATGGATACTCATAGAATTCATTCTAACAACATTGCAATCATTCTCATCATTCAAAGATTTTATGCCAAACATTTTATTGAATTCTTCTTCTATCAATTGAGCACTATTTTCCGCTCCATCATTTTCAAGAAAGACATTATAAAGATAAATAATATGAGGCAACCTCAATTCCATTTTTTTGTAGTTTTCTTTTATAAACCAAACTAGTTATAAAACAATAAACTAAAAGATTCAATTGCAAGATCTAAAGATATACCTTCAAGCACTCACCTCCCCGGCAACGGCGCCAGAAAAGAGCTTGATGTCAACTACACAACTTATTTTTGTAGACTCATGTTGGGCCTCCAAGCACAGAGTTTTGTAGGACAGTAGCAATTTTCCCTCAAGTGGATGACCTAAGGTTTATCAATCCGTGGGAGGCATAGGTTGAAGATGGTATCTCTCAAACAACCCTGCAACCAAATACAAGAAATCTCTTGTGTCCCCAACACACCCAATACAATGTTAAATTGTATAGGTGCACTAGTTCGGCGAAGAGATGGTGATAAAAGTGTAGTATGGATAGTAGATATAGGTTTTTGTAATCTGAAAATATAAAAACAGCAAGGTAGCAAGTAACAAAAGTGAGCACAAACGGTATTGCAATGCTTAAAAACAAGGCCTAGGGTTCATACTTTCACTAGTGCAATCTCTCAACAATGCTAACATAATTGGATCATATAAGCATCCCTCAACGTGTGATAAAGAATCACTCCCAAGTTCCTATTAGCGGAGAACATAAGATAGAAATTGTTTGTAGGGTACGAAACCACCTCAAAGTTATCCTTTCCGATCGATCTATTGAGCTATTCCTATAAGTGTCACAAACAGCCCTAGAGTTCGTACTAAAATAACACCATATGATACACATCAATCAACTCTAATGTCACCTAGATACTCCAATGTCACCACAAGTATCCGTGAGTTGATTATACGATATGCATCAAACAACTTCATAATCATAATATTCAATCCACACAAAGAACTCCAAGGAGCACCCCAAAGTTTCTATCGGAGAAAAGATAATGAAAACGTGCATCAACCCCTATGCATAGATTAGCCTAATGTCACCGCAGGAATCCGCGAGTTGAATGCCAAAACATATATCAAGTGAATCAATATAATACCCCATTGTCACCACGGGTATTCATATGCAAGACATACATCAAGTGTTCTCAAATCTGAAATATTCAATCCGACAATAACGAAACCTCAAAGGGAAAAATTCAATTCATCACAAGAAGGTAGAGAGGGAAGAAACACCATATGATCCAACTATATTAACAAAGCTCGCGATACATCAAGATCGTGCCAAATCAAGAACACGAGAGAGAGAGAGAGAGATCAAACACATAGCTACTAGTACATACCCTCAGCCCCGAGGGTGAACTACTCCCTCCTCGTCATGGAGACCGCCGGGATGATGAAGATGGCCTCCGGTGATGATTTCCCCCCTCCGGCAGGGTGCCGGAAAAGGGCTGTAGATGAGATCTCGAAGGTACAGAGGCTTGCGGTGGCGGAGTCGAAGTTCTAGGGTTATTTCTGGGGGTTCTATATTTATAGGATTTTTCAGCGTTGGAATCAGGTCAGACGGAGCCACGTGGGCCCCATGAGGTACCAGGGCGCGCCTGGGGGTGGCGCGCACTGGTGCCTCATGGGCACTGGGTGGCCCCCCTCCAGTGGGTCTTGGTTCCAATATTTTTTATTTATTCCATAAAAAATCTCCAAAAAGTTTCATCCAATTCCAAGAACTTTTATTTCTGCACAAAAAACAACACCATGGCAATTCTGCTGAAAACAGCGTCAGTCCGGGTTAGTTCTAATCAAATCATACCAAAACCATATAGAATTATTATAAACATGGCATGAATACTTCATAAATTATAGATACATTGGAGACGTATCAGAAACTTTGCACAATTCACGTGTGTAGCTGCACTTCCCGCGCACCTTGCGAGTAAGTTGCGCTCCTTCTACTTGTGCTAAAACACATCCAATACCATCAAAGTAGGAGTAGGGTTTTACGCCTCACAGTGGCCCGAACCTGGGTAAAACACTTGTGTTGATTGCTGGATCTGCTCTTTGTGCTCGCGCATCCCCACAGTTGAACTGCAAAAGGGGCCCTCTCGGTCCCATAGATCATCGTAGGCATAAACCTTACTCCTGCTTTGATGGTATTGGATGTGTTTGAGCACAAGTACAGGGAGCGCAACTTACCGGCAAGGTGCGCGGAAAGTGCGGCTACACACGTGAATTGTGCAAAATGTCGACCCTTGTAAACATTGCCATGGGCCTCCTTTTATAGAACAAGGGGTTACCACAGTGGCAAAACAGTCTTTACACAAGGTAGATAATGGCTATAGTGCCAAATACCTAACTCTGACGGGTTGGGACAAATGCATTGAATGCGCCATGAGGTGTCGTGCTGGTGAAGCTTGCCGGCAAGGGTCGTTTCTCCTTCTGTGCCGTTCGCCAGCTACCTCTTATTAACTTGACACGCCTCCTAGACGGGTGTCATTAAAGTTGTATCTTCGGCGGTGAGCTGACACGTGCCCAGACAAAGCTAACCAAACAACCTGCCCGCTCGACACCTACTTGATAGGCGACTGGCGCGTCGTTGAGGTGGAGCGGTGGACAGGTGGTGGAAGCTTGCCGGCACAGAGCTTGCCGGGCCTTCGCTTCCTGGCAAGTAGCTTGCGGGCAACCAAAGTCTTGTTCTTCAGTACCGAACTAGTACTTCTCGATGACCTGCCTGGAGGTATTCTTCATGGTCTTGAGTCTTGAGTCTTGAATAAAGCAGGCCTCCGGCAAGCCCTGCCGCCAGGAAGGCTACAACTGCCTGTGCACAAGTCAGGGTACTAAGGCACCCATGTCTTAGTACACCGACAGTGTTGATTTCAATTTCAATTGTGTAGACAGTTCTCTTCTCATATCATGCACATTACTAGCATCAAAACATTGCCAACAATGTTGTTAGTTGTAAATGTATACCCGTGGTACCCATCTGAAATCTTGTGGTGCTGTGGAGTTTCCCACACTTATATTCTTTCAATGCTACTTTGTCTTGAACTGATATGATTTCAACTGTGTCTCTATTTCGATTTGGCAAGACAATGCAGTGACCATAGCACATAGATATATGTTTGTTTGATGCTTTTATAATGTACTACTTTGCAATAGAAGACTTGATAGTTTAATCTTGTCCACCTTACTACTAAACTGGTTCACCAAAATTAGTTTCATATACTACATGCTAAACCTGTTATGTGTCTGCTTGTTTCTTCTTTTAGAATGCTGACAGAATATTGGAGAAGAGTACCACATTACAATGGTAAAAGAAGTAATGCAGATAAGGTTGAAGATAGTGAGACAGCCTTGTTGATCTCCCACAAAGCTGATAAAACAAATAAGGAGAACTATCTTGAAGACAGTGAGACAACCCCAGTTGGTGCAATGATTTGCCTCCTTATGTTTTGGAGATTGTTGACAAACAGTGAGGGACTGATGTGTTTGCTAGTGCACACAGAGTAACAGGTCCCTGGAGTCAAGAGGAGTTTGGTTTCAAACTCCGAAGAATAACCCCTGCGTGGCAGTGAAGGTTATCACCGAAGATTATGACGACAAGAGTGACCCCTCAAAAATTGCTGACGTGAAGCAATTGGTTCGGTGCCTTTCCGAAGGAAGTGACTGCGTCCGAGAATATTGAAGACGTAGCATTCATTTCGTTGTTTATTTTCTCTTATTGAGTCATAGGACCACCGTACTATTAAGAGGGGTGTAGCGTTCGAAGATTTGATTCGCTGATGCTTAACCCAAATCCTATGAAAGCTGCGAGAGAAATCCCTTTGTGTTCCGAGCAAATGCTTGCCAGCAAGAGACTGTGATCTTCTTCGCTGCGAGAGATTTGCCTCTGACCGAGGAGTTAGCATTACTTGCTCCCCAAGTAATGTTACCGTTGCTCTTAAAATCCGACCGTTGTGAACGTGTCGGTTGGCCATTGGCTGGACCGCGTGTCCAAAATGGTCATTTCCCATCAGGGAAGGCTGCGGCTATAAATAGCCACCCCGCACCGGCGCTGTCCGGTGGCTGCTCCGTTTGATTCTGAGAAGATTGTTGAACAACCCCCTCTCCGATTGATTTGAGTTTAAAATCCACCGAGAGAAAACCCCAGAGCCGAAAAATTAGATAGTGGTTCAGCATCACTCGAATCTAAGTCCAGTACGCAACGCCTATTACTCTTGAGAGCTGCGAACTCTCTAGACGGTTAGGTGTCAATTTCTTCAGAGACCAAGATTAATTGTGGTTCTCGAAGAAGAAGTCCGTAAAGGTTCGGAGATCGCCTCAAGCATCTACCACGAGTAATCGACATTGGTTGACGAACCAATTGTCGAGGAGAATAGGGCGAAGAGAGTTTATCTTCTGTGTTAAATCACAACCCCTCCAACCAGACGTAGTCCTTTTGCAGAAGGGCGAACTGGTCTACCAAATACCTTGTCGCCATCGAGCATCACTGATCATCTCTGCTACTCTCCTTTACATTCAAACGATGCCATGTGACATGTTTCAATTATGTGATTTACTTCGATGCATGTTTTAGTTTCCATTCGATAGTTTGTATTCGCTCACTGAATGCTGTCTTTCGTTCATTCCGCTGTTGGGTTCCGAGAGTTTTGATACTTCCGAAAGAAAATTTAAAACTCCCATTCACCCCCCCTCTGGTAGACATACTTCGTTCCTACAATTGGTATCAGAGCAAAGTACTCCTTGACTCTGCTCATTTTTGTCTAACCACCTTAGAGTTTAAGTATGTCTTCAGTGAGCTACAAGTCGCACCTCAAGATTCCCATCTTCGATGGGACGGACTATCCCTTCTGGAAGGAGAAGATGAAGATCCATCTCCGAGCCATTGATGATGATATGTGGAATGTGGTGCAGAATGGATTCACAGTTGAAGTGCCCCAGGTCCCCACTGACCACGAGAAGAAACTCATTCAGATGGATGCTCAAGCCAAAGATGAAATTGGTGGCCATCTCTCTCGTGCTCAATTTCTTCGCTACCGTCAGTGTGAAACTGCAAAGGAATTGTGGTATATTCTCGAAAAGATAAACGAGGGTGTTTCAACCCAGAAAGAAGCTCGCATTGATACTCTTCGGGCCAAGTTCAATCGGTTCAAGCGAATTGGAAATGAAAGCTGCCAGCAAACCTTCGATCGTCTGAGTGACATCGCAAACGAGCTACAAGGTCTCGGCGCCAAAGACATCACTGATCATGAAGTTGTGAAGAAACTGCTCCGATCCCTTGACAGTTCGTTCGACACTCTAGTTTTGATGATTCGGGAACGAGCTGATTTCAAAGTTCTCGACTCTGCTGATATCATGGAAAGGCTAAACACTCACGAAGAACAATAAGAAGAAAAGAGAGATCTCTATGGATCAAATTACCGAAAAAGTCATGCTCTCAAGGCTGCGGCTGATTCTTCCTCAGAAGGAAACGCCGATGAAGATTCAGATGACCCAGAAAGGATCAGCAAGGACCTCGCATTGATCACGAAAAGATTCCAACGCTTTCAGAAGAAAAATCAGTTTCAGAAGAAAGGATCCAGCAACTCTGGCGGCTCCAAATCTTCATCAAAACCTACTGGAGATTACACCTGCTTCAAGTGCAAAAAGTGCAAAAAGCCAAGACATTTCATCTCGGACTGCCCTCTCTGGGAAGCTGAAATCTGTGCCAGTGGAAGAATTGATTCAGGACACAACCATGGAAAAGGCAAGAGCAAAAGCTACGACTCCGATGATGAGAAGAAAACGAAGAAGTTCTACAAGAAGAAGGATAGCTCCTCCAAGTCCTCATCATGATCTTCCTCAAGGAATCCCTCCAAGTCCTCATCCAACCGCAAGAACACTTCTCGCAAGGCCAAGGCGTACATCCGCAAGGAGATGGATTCCGATGAAGAAGCGTCATCTGACTCCGAAGAAGTTGATGAATCCGAGGAGGATTCTGATTCCGGCATGGCTGGCATAGCGTGTGCTTCTACTCCTGCATCGAACTTCTTCGAGAATCATTCGAGCGATACTGAGTCCCCTGCGTACTGCTTCATGGCCAAAGCTTCGAAAGAAAAGGTATCCTCTAACCATCACAAGGTTCACTCCAGTGATCAATATTCTTCTGATGAGGATGACCATGCTAAACTGATCAAAATTGCTAATATGCAACAAAACTCTCTCGAGAAAATTGAGAAAACCCTCAGGAAGGGTTGTTGGTTGAGGAGATAGAGAAAAATCAATCGTTGACCGAAGAGCATTCCGCCCTCGAGTCTCGAATGAAAGAACTATCAGATCGTCATGATTTTCTCTCAGATGACCACGAAAGATTGACTTATGATTACCTGAAATGGAAACAGGAACTCGAGTCGCTGAGAGAGGCTCATGATGACTTGATCAGAGAAAATTCTATTCTCACTCAACAACTCAAAGAGAAACCTAAAGTGTTTGTACCTCCTTGCTTAAAATGCCTTGAACGCAGTAACGCTGAATCCAATGCTGAATATTCTGTGAATGCTAACCCCTCGGTCGAGGAAAATGGTTCTGTTTCTGATGAAAATGCTAGGTTGAAGGATCTTCTTCAGACAGGAATGTTCAAGTCTCTCACAGGGCATCAAACCCTGTGTGATGTTCTGAAGAAATCCATTCTTCACAAAAATCCCAGAAAGGAAGGTGTCGGTTTTGAAAGGAAACTAAATGAGAATGGCTCCTACTGGGAACCAGATCAATATCCTCGCACTGTGTGGGTACCTGCTAAGAGCAAAATGCTCGATCCAGCTTTACTTTCGGGATATGACTCTCCTATACCTGAGTACTCATATGATGATTCTCTGGACAACTATAAGTTGTTCAAAAACCAACGTGGTGAGGCTGTTGCTCGCTATGTTGGACCAAACAGCAGGAATGGCCCCCCAAAGGAATCTATCTGGGTGCCCAGAAAACTATCAAAGCATTACCTGTTACTAGACTACTAACCATGCAGGAAGAAAATGCTCGATATATCCTTGAAAAGATTCGACGGAATGAGTACATACTTGCCTCACCCAACCGCTATACTCATTCGTCAGGAAGGAACTTCAATGCATACTCTTTCGATTATGCTCGCACTCATTCAAGTTACAATTCGCATAACTATCGAAAGAAATCATATCCTGCTCGCTCATATGTTTCGAAGCCACCTACAATGATGTGGGTGGTTAAGAAAGCCTAATTTCTCTGCAGGACTATGTCTCCGGGTGTACAGAATGGATAATGGATAGTGGATGCACTAGTCATATGACCGGAGACAAGTCGTTGTTTGTCGACCCCAACTTAACTACTTCATCTGAGAAGTATATTACTTTCGGCGACAACAACAAAGGAAATGTAATTGGGTCAGGTAAAATTGCTATATCCAAGGACAAGAACATTGATGATGTTTTACTTGTTCAGTCTCTTGGATTCAATCTCATGTCAGTTGGCAAGCTTTGTGATCTAGGCATGCTTGTTCTATTTTCTAAATCCAAATGCATCGTCTTTATGGCCACTGACAATTCCTTCGTTTTCGAGGGAAATAGAAAAGGTGATTTATATATTGTGGATTTCTCTAAGGGTCCCTCAGTGTGAACTTGTTTGCTTGCAAAAGCAACCGAAGGATGGCTGTGGCACCGAAGACTTGGTCATGCAGGTATGAGAAATTTGCAGACTCTCGTGAAGAAAAATCATCTCCGTGGTATTCCTGATGTGAAATTCGACAAGGATCGTCTGTGTGCTGCGTGTGAACCTGGTAAATTGGCCAAGAAGCATCATTCATCAAAAACTGTCATGACCACAACAAGACCACTGGAAATTCTTCATATGGATTTATTCGGGCCTCAAAACTATGCAAGTTTTGGAGGCAGTCATTATGGTCTGGTTATTGTTGATGATTTCTCTCGATACACTTGGGTATTCTTTCTCGAAGACAAAACCTGCACCCAAGACATCTTCAAAAGATTCGCTAAGAAGGCTCAGAATGAATATGATGTGCGAATTAAGCATGTCAGAAGCGACAATGGCACCGAGTTCAAAAATACTCATATCGAAGATTTTCTCGATGAAAATGGTATCACTCATGAATTCTCTGCCGCATACACTCCCCAATAGAATGGAGTTGTTGAGCGAAAGAATAGAACTCTCATTGAAATGGCGAGAACAATGCTCAGTGAGTATAAAACTCCCATTTGTTTCTGGGCTGATGCTATTAACACTGCTTGCCATGTTGTGAATCGTGTTTATCTTCATAAATTCCTTAAGAAAACTTCATATGAGCTTATCACTGGCAAGAAACCGAATGTTTCTTATTTACGTGTATTTGGTGCACCTTGCTATATTCGTGACATGAATCATAATTCCAAGTCTGCACCCAAGGCACATGAAGGTTTTCTTCTTGGTTATGGCTCGAACTCGCATACTTATCGTGTCTATAACTCTCACCACGGGAAAGTTATGGAAACGGTAAATGTGCGGTTTGATGAATCTAACGGCTCCCAAAAGGAGCACCTGCCTAATGTGATAGATGAACCTCCGATTTCGGATGCTATTCGGCAAATGGCTATTGGGGACGTCAGGCCAGTCGAAGCTAATACACCTGACTCTTCCGATGATGATGCTCCCATAGCTCGACGTACACGCCAATCTACTGCCGAAGAAAATGCAACACCGAACACAAATGGCAACCCAAATGCAAATGCCGATCAAAATGGCAATCAAAATGAAAATGGCGATACTAATGCCAACCCTGATGTTGATAATGAGGATAAAGAAAATGATCATCAAGAAGGAAACCCTCTCCCGTGAGTGGCAAATCGAGTTGACCCTACATTAATCCTCGAAGATCTCGAGAATCCAGGTTACCGACCCACAACTCGCTCTCACACTCGTTTGGCTAACTACTGTGGCAGTTTCTCTTTTGTATCATTGATAGAACCTACCAAGTATGAAGAAGCTATGAATGATCCCGATTGGATGAATGCCATGCAAGAAGAGTTGGTGCAATTTGAATTGAATGATGTGTGGGAGTTGGTTGACAAACCGAATCCTAAGAAGCACAATATCATCGGCACAAAATGGATTTTCCGGAACAAGCAAGATGAAAATGGCATTGTTGTGAGAAACAAAGCACGTCTTGTCGCTCAAGGGTATACACAGGTAGAAGGTATTGATTTCGGTGAAACATATGCTCCTGCTGCTCGCCTTGAGGCAATTCGTATTCTTCTCGCTTATGCAAATTACAATGATATTCTGCTTTACCAAATGGATGTGAAAAGTGCTTTTCTCAATGGTGAAATTGATGAGGAAGTATATGTTAGGCAGTCACCTGGCTTTGAAAACCCTCAGTTTCCTAA
Source organism: Elymus sibiricus (assembly GCA_039707655.1). Classification (NCBI taxonomy): domain Eukaryota; kingdom Viridiplantae; phylum Streptophyta; class Magnoliopsida; order Poales; family Poaceae; genus Elymus; species Elymus sibiricus. The sequence continues at coordinate 120,121,757 of CM077664.1, read as the reverse complement.
CAAAGTTTTCAGGTTAAAAAAGGCGTTGTATGGGCTAAAGCAAGCCCCTCGAGTTTGGTATGACACTCTGAAGAGGTTTTTGCTCGATAAAGGGTTCAAGCCAGGATCCACTGATTCCACTCTTTTTACTCGTGCTATTGATGGCGATCTATTCGTGTGTCAAATTTATGTGGATGATATTATTTTCGGCTGTACTAACAATACTTGCAGCATGGAATTCGGTCGAATGATGTCCGAGAAGTATCAAATGTCCATGATGGGTGAACTTAAGTTCTTTCTCGGACTACAAATTTGTCAACAGGACAATGGAATTTTCATATCTCAGGAGAAATGTCTGAGAGACTGTCTTAAGAAGTTCAAAATGCAAGATTGCAAACAGAAGGGTTACAAAACTCCCATGCCAACAAATGGCCAGCTGGACGCAGACGTGTACGGTAAAGATTACGATCAGAAAGCTTATCGTTCGATGATTGGTTCTTTGCTTTACCTATGTGCATCCAGACCTGATATTATGTTGAGTGTTTGTATGTGTGCTCGTTTTCAAGCTGCACCGAAAGAATCGCATCACCAAGCGGTCAAGCGTATTCTGAGATATTTGGCTCACACCCCCACCTTAGGTTTATGGTATCCTAAGGGAGCACAGTTTGACCTCGTTGGATATTCAGACTCAGATTATGCAGGTGACCGGGTTGACACGAAATCTACTTCGGGGACATGCCATTTCCTCGATAGATCATTGGTATGTTGGTCGTCAAGGAAGCAGAATTGTGTCTCGCTCTCTACGGCTGAGGCCGAATATATTGCTGCTGGTGCTTGTTGTACTCAGTTATTATGGATGAAGCAGACTCTGAAGGATTATGGCATCAAGGTCAAGAAGATCCCTCTATTGTGTGACAATGAGAGTGCAATCAAAATTGCCCACAATCTTGTGCAGCACTCTCGCACCAAGCATATTGAGATCAGACATCATTTCTTACGCGATCATGTTGCTCGAGAGGATATTGTTATTAGTCACGTCAATACCGAAGAGAATCTCGCCGATATCTTCACCAAGCCTCTCGATGAGAAAAGATTATGTGCGTTACGGTGTGAGCTAAATATCCTAGATTCCGCAAACGTGCAGTAAGCTAGACTCGGCACCCGTACCAACACTTCCACATCTTAGAAGGAATGGGTGCATAACACTCGAAGAGCCTGAAAATTTTGACAAAGTGAAATTTTCTTTCCGAGAGTGAATACATTAACGATGAACTAGACTAACCGGGTGCCACGATAATTGTGCGACACTCGGGGTCATACAGTTCTTATATGGTGGGTAACGCCACCACAATTTCTCTTCGCTGAGTTGCAGTTGAAACCTTTGTGTTAGTCCGAATGTATTTCACTCATAGTTTTTCTCTCTGGGGTTTGTGTTTTCTCATCTGAGTGAAATACCTAGGACCCTGTTTTTCCCTCTATTCTATCTCTTCCAGTCTATGCTGTTCCGTTATGAATGCACAAATTTCATCTGGGAACGAAGCTTCATCTGGTGTCCTTGACCACGTTAAAGTTTCAGTCCGAACTTAATCAGTTTTGGCGAAAGCCGTCCAAAATTTGGGGTTTCCCGCCCAAGTCTGGACCACGTTCTTTGGTGACGGTTGCCACGTGTTGATCATCAACTGCCAGCATATCCGATCCGTTGAATCGCAATAGTCCTTTATCTCTGGCCGTCCGATAAGATTCACCAGGGTGCAGTTATTTCCCCATCGCATATAAATGATGTGCCGCCACCCTCCTCATTTCACTTCGCATCTTCCCCATCGTCACCTTCCGAAGCCCTACCGCACTGCTCCTCCTCGAGCTCGACGACGTCGACCGTCTTCGCCGCTTTGCTGCCGGAAAGAGGTCGCCGGAGTCATTCCTCGCCGCCGCGGATCATCTTCCTCTCCGCGCCGCCGTAGTTGCTGCACATCACCGAGTTAGGGTATGTGTAGTGCGAACTCGTTCTTCCTCTCTTCCTGTTCGAGTTCGTCCGCGGTAAAAATTGCCTATTTTTTACTGTATTTCTCAGATCCTTACTGATAGGTAACTTGTGCGGATGTGGTTTGTAGTTGTCCCTCACATCCGAAAAAATTTCAGATCTAGGGTTTGTGTTATGTCTCGCACGAACGGAATGCTTAGCACGTTTACTAGTATTCTCTTCGAACCTACTAGTTCGTTCTACACATTTCTTTCACCCGAAACATTTCTCAAAGTCTGCATCTATTTCTTCATCAAAAACGAGTTCCTTTTTCAAAATCTTCGCTGTGTGCATTCGTAACCCTATTCCCATTTTCCCTCGCATCTATCTATGTTCACAGGGAAATGCAGTCAGTCGAGGATTCAGCTAACCCAGTCAGTCGGGCTCACAGAGATGATGTTATTCTGGGCACTGCTGATGAATCCAAAGCTCCAAATGTTAAGGGCCCAACGGTAGGCCCATCAACCAGCAAGAGAAAAAGGACAGATCTAAATGCCGACGAGCAAGAAGAGACTACTCCGAAGAAGAAGAGGGGTGGTAGACAGGCATACACCAACACCGCCGAATACATCTCTCATGATCGGTATGACACTGTTCCAGGAGAAACCAAACATCACAGAGATACTTGTCAACAAAGGATTCACCGCCACTAGGTGCGCAAGTGGTTCAACTATGAATTTGTTCATCCTCGGTTTGCTCAGAACTTTGCATTTCATCCACCATGGGGTGACTGCCGTGAAATTTCTCTCATCAAGGCAAACGGTCCCCAAGAAAGACCACCTCCTCCGTCTAATGCTCATGAGTCTTCCCTTCGAACTCCTGCATCATATCCCGATGAGCTTGCTAAGCGTCAGCGCAATGCCATCAAGCGAGCCCATAGGGCCGAAAAGAAAAAGGCTCGTGAACAGGAAATCCATCGCCTTCTCAAAGATGATGTGGAGAAGAAAAAGGCCGAAGGAAAATGTGAAAGTCGTTCTAAGCGCAAGCATGATCCCAGCGCTGCTGCGAAGAAAAAGAGCGCACCAAAGAGGAAAAAGGCTGAACCTGCTGTTGATTTTCGCATGGATGGTTCTTCTGCTGATGATGATGATCCTCCGCTCACCAAGGAAGAAGTTGCTGCTACTCTCAGCGAGGAAGTAAACATTACCACATCAACTGTGTTGCCTGATCTTCGTGCTAACATTGTTCCAGAAGCACCACCGAAGAAGATCCCAGCTCGAAAGACCCCTGCTACTACTGTCACAATGAAGCCGCATGTGAACACAACTCCTCATCCAGATGCTATCAATTTGAAGGATTTGGTAGTTGACGCTCCTGTGAGTACTGCCAAGCAAGGCGAAAATATTCCCAAACCTGACTTGAAGAAAATCAAGGCGCCTACCGAGAAAGTTGCTCCGCAGGCTACTGCTCCGAAGGAGAAGGTTGCTAAATTTGCGCCTACCTTGACTCAGCCTTTGGCTTCAAAACCTCCTACCGAGCAAGTCCCTGTCCAGACTGCTCCCTCTGTCAAGTCTGATGCTCCTCATTACTATGATCACATATTCATCATGGAACAGCTCGATAAATTTGTGGACAATCCTTTCGATGGAGAAGTGGCTTCCCTACCTATTCCTGCCGAAGTCATTACTCAAGCCACTTTCGTAGTTCAAGAACTGAGAGAAGATGCTGTTGAGATCAACTCTCTCTCTGCTGAGCTAGTGGACATTGATGCACGCATGAAAACTGCCTCTTCAAAATTTGTCATCAAAGCGCTCGAAGACTCCTACAAGGATATCAATCGTGCCATGACTCTCCTTCGCCACTGCAGGTTACGTTTTCACACGGATCTAGATGAAATTGTTCGGAAGATCTGTGATGAACATCAAGCCAAAGTCACCGGATACAATGATCTGGTCAAGGACCATATTGATCAAGTTGCTCAGCAAAAGAAAAAGCACTGAAAAAGAATTGCGTCGAAAAATGCACCTCCTGCTTCGAAAGAACCATCACCTGCTCCGCAAGAAAAATCTCCTGAGCCAGCTATTCCTTCGAACCCCCCAGTCAAGGACTCGGATGCTCCTCCCTCGCCAAGGCCAACTGAATCAGTGCCTGTGGCCTCCCCTGCTCGAGCTGATATTCCCTCGCAACAATTTGTCTCTGAGGAAGGTGAAATCCCTCGCACCGAGCCCCAAGCTTCTCCGGCTCATGAAGCTCCAAAAGTCTCGGCTTCTCCTATAGTCGAGCAACAACAGATTCCAGTCGAGCAACAACCTTCAGTGCATGACTCCGCCTCAGTGCCTACTGTGATTGAACCTGCTCTGCTGCCTTCTACCTCGGCACCTCCCACAGTTGCAACACCTGCTCCGTCTCCACTCAAGATATCGATCGACACAGCTCTCGAATATCAGATGTTGGTCCCTCCGAACGGAAATCTGTCTCAGCTCGCCGCACGGACTCGGTTGTCTATGGTGATGAATATCTTTCTCCTGAAGAAGAACTTAAATATCCATACCCTCGTGAAGAACTGCCTTTTTTTTCGTCAGGCGCAGGCGCAAAAGGTCCTCTTTTCAATCGAAATGCGCATCCCAAATTCTTTCAGGCCAGTCCATATGATGGGCCGCGCACTTCAGAATCGCCTCGTTTCTGGACGAAGGAACAGGCCATCTATTACTCTCGGGTCCTCTATGAGAGCAGAAAAATATTTCCTCACGAATATCTGGACATCCCTGCTATGCGCAACATTGGCTGTTTCAATCAATTGCTTCAGGATCTGGATGATTTCTGCCTCACCAAAGTCTTTGAGTTCGAGCACCCTTGGAACAGAGAGATTATTCTTCAATTCTATGCTACCCTATATATCTCTGGCGATGAATCTGATAGCTCCAAATGGGTTATGGAATGGATGACCGAAGGAAAACGCATCAAATGCACTTCAACAGATTTTGTCTCGCACTTCCATTTCCCTCGCTTTGAGCATGGTAGCACTGAAATTCGGGTCCATAACATTGATGTCATATCGGATGAAAATTTTCGGTGCACTATGGATCCTGAAAAGATTCGTGAATACAATGGTCCACCTCGTCCAGAGCATTTAACCTTCGACAATCAGACGCTATTCCACATGCTCTCTTACACCATTTGTCATCTGGCTGGTATGAATCCGGACAAGTCCATCTCAGATGTTCTTCGTAATGCTATATATGCAATCTCTGAGCGATACATTTTCGATGCGGAAGACATGTTCCTACGCATCCTGAAGGATTCTGCCCAATATCCCTTCTGCATCAAAGTGTTTGCGCCATGGATCCAGAAAGTTCTTGATCATGTAATGCGCACAGTGAATCTTGCGAAGGAAAGCCATAAAAGCTTCATTCCTCCTGTTCGCGATACTTTGAAAGTCATGGATGATATCTCTTCGGGCAAATTGCCCGCATCAAGCTCCCAAGTCTATCACCAGCAATTTGATGGACCCCGTCTGCCTCAACGCGATCGAAAGATTTCGCCACACCCTCCATCGCAACTCGAAGTTAGTTTGCGTACACAACGGCTGCTACTGCAACATATAGCTGAGGATCGTCACGAGAAAGAACATCTCGCCTCCGAACTGAATGCACTTAACAATCGCACGAGGATAATGCATCTGATAGCTGATGAAAACAAGAAGAGACGCTGGAAATTGCTTCGCAAGTTCTTCACCGAGAAACAATTACTGAATGTCAATCTCCAAGAGCTTTATGACTATATTGACAAAGGCTTCACTGTCGAAGATTTTCAAGATCGGAGTTCTCCTCTACCTGCTCGTGAGCCTACAACAGATCTTCTTCATCTCAAGCTTCGCAAACTGCTTGACGAATCTGAAGCCACCTCACCGACAGAGAAACCTGCCGAAGGCAATATGCATTCCCGTATTCCTCCTGTGGCCACTCCAGCTATTCCCTCGTCTGCTCAGCCTAAAGTCTTATTCTTGAAGGCAAATCTGTTGCTGCTGAAGACGAAGACAATCCCATCACTTCCGAAGAAGAACTCACCTCGGATAGCTCGTCTGGAGATGCCACTGATTGAGCCAAGCTCTGCGTTTCTTTACTCCTGTTATTCCTCACCTTTTTGACACTTGTTGACAAAAATGGGGAGAATTACATCGAGTCTCGATAGATTTGCTTTCGGTGTTTCGATTATTTTTGGTTTCGTGCGAGTTTGCAGCTTCTGGTTTAAATTTATCTGTACTATGCTGTAAAACTCGATAACTTCTGTGTTGTAAAGTTTATAACCCCTACTGCTACACCATTTCTCTCGAAGAATTTGTCTTGCAGGTGGAATTATTATCAGAAGTTATAAATGATTGCACTACGATATCGATGGATTATATCTCATCAGTGCGAATCAATGTCTCGAATGATTGAAATTTCCTCCATAATATTCAGTACTTGCAGGAGAATTTATCTCATATCCTTCTTCCCTGCATACATTTAGGGGGAGTCTATTTCATTTTCGGGCAAAGTAACACTTACTCACTCTTGTTAGAATTGCTTTTTACTTATCTATCTTCACTTCGATGATTATATGTTTTGTCATCAATCGTCCAAAAAGGGGGAGATTGTTGGTGCAATGATTTGCCTCCTTATGTTTTGGAGATTGTTGACAAACAGTGAGGGACTGATGTGTTTGCTAGTGTACACAGAGTAACAGGTCCCTGGAGTCAAGAGGAGTTTGGTTTCAAACTCCGAAGAATATCCCCTGCGTGGCAGTGAAGGTTATCACCGAAGATTATGACGATAAGAGTGACCCCTCAAAAATTGTTGACGTGAAGCAATTGGTTCGGTGCCTTTCCGAAGGAAGTGACTGCGTCCGAGAATATTGAAGACGAAGTGAAGACGAGCATTCATTTCGTTGTTTCTTTTCTCTTATTGAGTCATAGGACCACCGTACTATTAAGAGGGGTGTAGCGTTCGAAGATTTGATTCGCTGATTCTTAACCCAAATCCTATGAAAGCTGCGAGAGAAATCTCTTTGTGTTCCGAGCAAATGCTTGCCAGCAAGAGACTGTGATCTTCTTCGCTGCAAGAGATTTGTCTCTGACCGAGGAGTTAGCATTACTTGCTCCCCAAGTAATGTTACCGTTGCTCTTAAAATCCGACTGTTGTGAACGTGTCGGTTGGCCATTGGCTGGACCGCGTGTCCAAAATGGTCATTTCCCATCAGGGAAGGCTGCGGCTATAAATAGCCACCCCGCACCGGCGTTGTCCGGTGGCTGCTCCGTTTGATTCTGAGAAGATTGTTGAGCAACCCCCTCTCCGATTGATTTGAGTTTAAAATCCACCGAGAGAAAACCCCAGAGCCGAAAAATTAGATAGTGGTTCAGCATCACTCGAATCTAAGTCCAGTACGCTCCGCCTATTACTCTTGAGAGCTGCGAACTCTCTAGACGGTTAGGTGTCAATTTCTTCAGAGACCAAGAGTAATTGTGGTTCTCGAAGAAGAAGTCTATAAAGGTTCAGAGATCGCCTCAATCATCTACCACGAGTAATCGGCATTGGTTGACGAACCAATTGTCAAGGAGAATAGGGCGAAGAGAGTTTATCTTCTGTGTTAAATCACAACCCCTCCAACCAGACGTAGTCCTTTTGCAGAAGGGCGAACTGGTCTACCAAATACCTTGTCGCCATCGAGCATCACTAGTCATCTCTGCTACTCTCCTTTACATTCGAACGATGCCATGTGACATGTTTCAATTATGTGATTTACCTCGATGCATGTTTTAGTTTCCATTCGATAGTTTGTATTCGCTCACTGAATGCTGTCTTTCGTTCATTCCGCTGCTGGGTTCCGAGAGTTTTGATACTTTCGAAAGAAAATTTAAAACTCCCATTCACCCCCCCCCCCCCTCTGGTAGACATACTTCGTTCCTACAACCCCAAAGTTCTGTCTTGATGTAGTGTTCGAGTTACTAGCCACTACCGCTCGCACAAGCTCTTCCAACTCGCTGTCTGAATCAGTTCGGTTTCTTGAGTCTCAACTACAACATGAAAGACATCGATCAGCTGTGCTGCGACAAGAAGCTGAAGGACTGAGGAAGTCCCTGGAGAATTCAGATGCATACTTTCTGGTGCAACAGCAAGCGTTGGAGGATTTTAGCGCCAAACAAGAGAAAGCTAATAAGCTTGCTAAGCTTATTGCCAGCATGGTGGATACCCAGGATAACGTTTCTTGAGCTCTTCTGAAGTTGTTTCAGTTCTGGACTTGTTTTGCTATCGTGTTTATTTGCACTGGACGCCCAGTGTATGCAATATGTTGCTTTGTTGTTCCCTTTATTTGTACTTGTGGCAAACTTTGATGCCCAGTGGATGTAATGTCTGTAATCGCCGTAATAGCCTAGCGTTAATTGCTTGCTTATTTATTTACTTATAGTCTTGTTTATTTGTTTGCTTGTAGTCACTGCAGTTCTTTTTCCTCGGTTTGCTGGTGGCCGCAATAACCATGGTCCACATACGGGCCGTGGTAACCAAGGGCCTCCTACGGGCCGTAGGATCCATGGCCCTCCTATGGGCCGTAGGATTCATGGGTCTCTTACGGGCCATAGGATCCATGGGCCGTACTATTCGTGGGCCAAAACCGGACCGCAATATGGACCGGAAACGGGCCAAAATTGTAACCGTCCGTTTATGGGCCCAGACTATAACGGGCCGTCAATAGGCCGAAAGACAGCACAGGCTTAATTCTATCAACATCCATGATGGGTCGTTAATGGGCCGGATTACATGACAGGATGAAAACAGCCCAACGTGTTAATGGGCCACAAACGGACCAATTGTTACCACGGGCTGAATTTGGCCCATTAGCATAACAGGCCAGTAACGCACCGTAAGTAATCGAGGGCCGGGAATGAGCCCAATAATTTATGGGCCCTTAGATCCCGAGCCATAAATGGGCTGTATGCGAACAGGCCGGTAACATGCTTTCCATGGGCCTGCCCGTTAACTTTTGACCAAGTCAAACAGGCCGGCCTTTTTAACCTAAATGGGCCACTATTGGGTTGTGCCACATGTCACTGTTCCGTAGGGGCGTCTCTTCCATAGGATGGATGACATCAGTCGCGACGCCGAGCTGACACGTGGATCCGTTAGCCAATGAGAATTTTACACGTGGAAAATCCCCATTGGTCAGGGATGTTAACAGGTTATCGGATCCAAAATGGAACCCGATAGCTTAACGGTGACCCGTTACGGTGGATGCCACGTGTCGGTTACCCTTGACGAAAACACTTCCATGACGCGACATTTATCATCATGGAAGTGGACACTTTCGTGATGATAATTTCAGTATTGTCATGGCACACTTATCATCATAGAATGTTGAACTAGTATTAAGCGAGAGTCCGTCGTTCGCCTCGCATCGAGCGTTTCTATACTGGGCCGGCCCATTTTTGCACTCAGCTGAGAAAAAACTCAAGGAAAAGGGTTCCCACGAGGGATCGATCCCTGGTCGCCGCAACTGAAAGAAGACGGACCAGCCATCGCGCCAGCGCGCAGTTAGTGTTAACTAGAGGGACGCGACATACTTGAAGCAAGTGCAGATCGTTTTCTCTGTTTTTTTCTTTTTTGTTTCTTTTCTTTTTTCTTCTCCATTTTTTTCTTTTTTCTTCTCCGTTTTTTCTTTTTCTTCTTCGTTTTTGTTTTTTCTTTGTTTCTTTTTGTTTTTCATTCTACATTCTTTGTTTCTTTTTGTTTTTCATTCTACATTCTTTATATACATGACGACAGCACAGGTATGACTATCTTGATTCTGTCATAAAATCATCACGGATGTACATGCATGACAGAAAACGTGACCTACTGTGACAAAGACGTATCATCACAGAAGTGTTTTTTTTTGTAGTGTATGCATAGCCAAATGGGGTGATGCCAACTCTGAACCATTTGTTTGCTTACCTCCAAAGCCGTTCCTGCATCAAGATCGGCTAGAAAATCATGTGTGATCGAATATTTGATTTGTTGCTAAAAATAATTACATTAGAATTCGTGATCACCATGTCAAGCCATCAATCCAAGGACAAATGTATTGTAAGTTGCATGATTCGTTCAATCTTAATTTTGAGGATTGTGATATGTTTCGTCAAATAGTTAAATCGGCAATTGATAAAGGATGATTAAATTTGTTGAAACACCAAGGGATGACCAGTCTACTCCGATTGGTCCTGATGGCAAAAAGTTTTTGCATCGGTTTCTTCAAGCCGATTCATTTAGAGATAAGAAGGTAAAAACTGCGGATGATGGGATCAAGCTTTCATGTAAGGAAGTTGTTCAAGAGCACAATGATAATTTTCTTGAGGGTGAGGATTCCATCAATGTTGCACTGAAGACGCCAAGTACTAGGGGGGCAACAATTGAATCCAAAGGTCAATGCAAGCGAAACCAAAGGAGATAAGGGCCGCAATAAGCACAAGTGCAAGAAATCCAAAGTCACTTTTGCACAATTATTAGATAAATATTAAAAGAAGAGTGAAGAGAAAAGTGCTTATCAGCCAAGTAATTCAAAAGCATCAAGATCACCCCTTAGGCGCAAATTTGAGGATCGGTATTGGCAAAGTGAGAATTTCAATACAACTTATTCATATCCTTATTATGGGCTGCCAACACCAATGCCGTGGATGCCTCCCTATGTTCATGTAAATCCATATCCATCATGGGACACGTATGATACAAGGGCACATTCTCCATCTGATCCTAGACCATCTCACCAACATTATGCAGCTCCAAAAAGATCAACATTTGATGAACAATCACATGTCAAAGACCGTTTCAATCATAAGGAATCGGTCCAGAGCTCAAGGAAGAATAAAGAGGTGGTCAAGCAAGCTTACCGCGTTAAAAGAGATGGTCGTAAGAGGGCTACTGCAGATTTGATCTCAAATGAAAAAGAGCCCATTAAAGTGTTGACATTGACTACTAAAGGCAATGAAGCAAGTCAATCAAGTGTCAAATCTGAAGAGAAGAAGTTGAGAGTGCACAAGGTAAAACAAGAATTGCCATTACTTCAAACAAAATCACAGCCGGGGCGCTCACTTGGCTTATCGTATTGGCAAAAGAAGAAATTGCAAAAGCTAAGTGCACAAGAACTTGAAAAGAGGAACATGGCATGGATTCCCAAAGGAGTTACTCTAAGCAAGAATAATGCGCAAGCTTCCATTGCAAAAAGTGTGGCAAAGGTGAAGAAGGAAAAGCGTGAAAACTATGAACAACCAAGCAGAAGGTATGCATCCACACATCAAAATCTATGGTTCACACATTATCCATATTCTTCAACTATGTCATTAATGCGTATGCCATGGAATTCATCATTAGGTATGATTGCTTACCCTCCATGGGCTTATTTTGATCCATGGATGCAATATAATTTCTTACACCATGAAAGAGTATTACCAAATCATCATACGTTCGATTAGCTACAATTTTCTTGCTAATTTAAATGGCCGATACACAATTATCGCCCTAAGAGTAAAGATGGCCGATATATACTTATCGACCTAAGAACATAAAAATGGTCGATGGAGTGTTGACATCGTCCTTAGAAGAAGCTCTGTGCAAGTTATTTTTTGGCACACAAGCTTTGCCCAAAAACAAGGGGGCATCATCCTTTTTTTTTCTTTGGACAAATAAATTTTTAATATCTTAACTTACAAAAATTCCCTACAGCTAAATGATGCTACTTGAAATAATTTTGTGGTGTAAATACTCCTTGTTACTCTACAATCTAGTATTAAAACGGGTCGGCCCATGTTTCCCATTGAAACACTTCTTTTGACCAGCACATGGATCCCGAAGGATCCGGACATTTTATTCATAAAGTAACAATACAACACTAAGCACAAAAGGACCAAAGAAAGTAGGAATTACAAGCAAGTCCCTGGACTTTTTAAGAAAGGACCCCAAGCTGTGAACAGAAAATGCGATCGAGTCCATCGCATCCACACCGGATTCTCCTCGCCATCGCCGGGGATGATGCCCAATGAAACATGAGCCCGCTCAGTATTGGACCATTGGGCCGGCTCCATGTCCCTCGGTAGAATAGAGGGGCCAGGTCCGGGGCGGAGCGGGCCGGTCCATTCCCATCCTGAGGAACTACTGAATGATCTTGTGATCTTCATGTGTATGATGGACGTGCATCGATTCACCTGGATTTGAGGGTTTAGATATGAGGAGCGTGGCTGTTGGACAAGACTTTTGAGGGGTCGTTCGACGCTGTCCGTGGTCGCGCCCGGGCGCATCCGCGGACGTTTAGTGTGTGTGGGGGGGGGTTATTTTGCCAAGACCGGTTGTAGATGCTCTTAGGATAATTCCAATGCGGGGACACATTTCGTCCGCTCGCATCCATTTCTGTTAGCATGGACAGAAACTATGGCCCAACGCGGCGACACATTTCACGTTTCTGTCCATTTCGTGTCCGCGCGAACCCAATTCCAACCAAAATTTTGGCTGAGTTTGTGTCCCCACAGACAGGAGACGTATGCACCACGCGTCCGCTCGATGTCTGCCTCGGGCACACACGACAGCCACCCAACGACTAGCTCCTAGTCCTTTTAAATGCCACGCATGCGGGGCGGGGGGGGGGGGTTCGTGCCCACTCCTTTTCCCCACTCTGCTCCCCCGCCACCAAAACAAACCCTAGGCCACCACCCACCACCGGCACAATGCAGAACAAGTGGCTCCCTAGAAAGCACGCCACGAGGACGGCTCCTCCTCGGGGCGACGCTGCGCGAGCCCGTTCACCATGACGCCATTGGCTCGGCAGTGCACCCAACGCGCGCGGCAGCCACCCAAACAGACATATTTTGTGTATGTCTGGACCCGTTGGAGTTCATCTTAGAACCAAGAGAGATCCCAAGTTTCTTTGCCATGTCTAGTAAACCCTAAAAAAAGTGCATTGAGAGTACCCTCCAATTCTCCTACCAAGACGCGTCACCGCGGAGGGCCCTGGGCGCCCGAACCGATCGTGTACATCTGTCGAGACTCACTCTTTTTTTTGCGAGAAAACTTCCAATCTATTCATCTTCAATCATGGCAGTACAATGAACACCAGAAAAAATAAAAATTACATCCAGATCCGTAGACCACCTAGCGACGACTACAAGCACTGAAGCGAGGCGAAGGCGCGCTGCCGTCATTGCCCCTCCCTCACAGGAGCCGGGCAAAACTTGTAGTAAACAATCGGGAAGTCGTCATGCTAAGGCCCCATAGGACCAGCGCAACAGAATAGCAACCGCCGCCAATGAAGAGTAGCGTAGATCGGAAGGATCCAACCTGAAAACACATGAACATAGACGAATTACGACCAGATCCGAGTAAATCCACCAAGGACATATCTGTCGGAGACACCTCCACACGCCCACCGATGATGCTAGACACACCATCGGGACAGAGGCTAGTCGGGGAGAACCTTATTCAATCTTCAGGGAGCCGTCGCCGTCTCGTCTTCCTGAACAGGACACAAACCCTAACAAAACGTGAAGGAACAACTGAAAAGAGAGCCCTCCCGCCGGTAAGGGCCGAGATCCACCGCGCCGCCATGGCCCTAAGGCCACTGGAGACGAGGCAGACCGACGGCAGCGCCGGCGAGACGCAGGGGAACCCTAGACTTTTCTTGGGGAGGAGGCGGCTTCAATAAACAAAATATCTTTCTGACTTTTTATTCCCGTCGAGACTCGCTCGGAGCATCTACAACCACAATCACCATATTTCGGTTCCCAAATGCCAGCGGATGTGCCCGGGCGCATCCGCGGGCAGTGACCGGACATCACACAAAATTGCTTCTCCACAACCGGATGCATCTAAACTGAATACTCAAATCCATATTAGCTCATGCAACATCGTACGTAGCTAAACACATGTCATCAGACTACCAAAAATTGACATGCTCTACTATACGAATGAAACGATGACCAGAGAAGTTCATCCATGTCTGGCCTTGCCCTTGCCTTTGCCCTTACCGTTGTCCTTGCGGCAGTAGCTGTTGAAGACGTAGAATGGATCGAGGGGGATCTGCTCATTGCCGGAGCTGTCCGATCCGCCGCCGTCCTCTTCTTTATCCTCCTTGGGGGGCAGTTCGGTCATGGCGCGGACTGCCTGGTTTTGGTCTTTTGCCAGTGCCTTGACTGCCTTCCTCCGCCGCTTCTCGGCTATGCTGGCACGGAGGGGTTCCTCCAACGCCGCCTCACGGGCTGCCGAAGCCTCCTCTGCGTCGCGAGCTGCCGTGGCCGCCTGTGCCGCGAGGGCTGCGGCAGCCGCCTCCGCTTGAACCCGCGGACGAAGCCTTGCGCGGCGAGCACGCCGCCCCTCCTGTTCGGATTTGCGTCTGGTCCTGGAGACGCAAATGGCCTCCGTTTCGGCGCATGACGTCGTGGGGACGAGGTGCCACCTATAAGGTTCCGGTGGTATGGTGGGGTTGCGCCATGCGACCGTGGTAACCGCTGTCGATGACGCGTGACGAGATCCTCCGGCCTCAGATCTGGCCGCCAGTTGGGCAACAGATTCCAGCTGGCACGCTGAAGACCACAGTAGGGCGCACTCATCCCGAGAGCGTCGGAGAGCAACGCAGACGGCCATCTGCTCCTCGGGGTTGCAAAGGATGAGCTCCCAGTCATTGAATCCAGACATGTCGGAGTCGGATCCAGGCGCTGCCATGTAGGAGAACACCAGAGCTGGTCAGAGAGGAGCTTGGTAGTGTGGGAGGGAGGGGAGTGGAGTGGAATGCGACTAGGGTTTCGGCCGAAGTGTGGATAGGGTCTATTTTATGTGGGGTTGGGTGGGCCAGCGTGGTCCGGATCCGACGTGGCGGGCGCGTTTAGGCGTCCCATATCCGTCTCAGATTTGGGCTAGATATGAAGAATGTCGGCCAGTCTGGACGTTTGGGCCGGAAATGGAACGCCCGGTTAGGTTGCGTTTTTTCGTTCGGTCACTGACCGGGCAGCCCGTCCGATCGTTTGAGACGGGTATGGGCTCCGGTTGTAGAAGCTCTTAGGCCAACTCTAACGCACGACCCAAATGGTCCGGCCGCGTCCGTTTGGGGGTAAACGGACAGAAAACGCGGCCCAACGCGCGGGCGCAAATGGACAAACGTCTGTTTTTTGTCCGATTTCGACCCATCCCGGGCCCAAATTTGGCCGCGTTTGCATCGAGACGGACACGCGCGGGCGGGCGCGGCGCTCACCCTTATCCTCCCTGGCCCACCCGTCAGTGACACAGACGCCCATTTTCTCTTCCCCTCTACGCGGCCTGCCTCCCCCCCCCCCCCGTGGCTTAGCCAGCCGCCACCGCCGCCCTTTTCCCAGCCACCCTCATCGCTGTCCTGCCCGGCCGCCCAAACCACGACCACCCCCTCGCCATAGCCGCCCACCGCCCGCGTTTCGGAGGAGTTCCTGCCAGAGTTTCGGAGGAGTTCTCGCCGCATCCGGTACCAGCGAATCTACGACCGGCGGTGACGCCCATCGACCCCAACACCTTCTGGTAGGCACTGCAAAAGCCGTCGGACGACGGCCGTGAACGCCAACCTTCCCTGTTGCCTGCTTGGGGAGCGCGAGGTGCTCTTCCCGGCCGCGTATCCACCATGACCGCAAGTTGTTCGACAGTTTGCTCACAAGGTACTATGGATAGTGGGGACGAGTTTCTTTTTCCTCAATTTTATTTGTTCATTGGATGTTTCGTCATCCAATGACAAAGATCTTGTGGTTGCTGCATTGGTCGTCAACGACCACATTGCTAGGCAGCGGCCTCGGTAGGGGGTCAATCCCGGGCCATGCTCCGGCCTTGAACGGCAATAGGGAGAGCGGCCACGCCCTGTTGTATGCTGATTACTTTGAGAATGTGGCGCTCTTCAAACCACATCAATTCCGCCACCGTTTCCGAATGGCAAGACATGTGTTCAATAGTATTCGGGAGGGAGTGGTAGCATATGACCCGTGCTTTGAGTGCAAAGAGGATGCCCTTGGCAAGCTTGGCTTCTCTTATCAGAAATGCACTTCGGCTATTCGTATGCTTACATATGGAATTCCGGGAGATCTTGTGGGTCAGTACGTGCGTATGAGTGAGTCCACATGTCTGAAATCAATGTACAATTTCTGCGAGGCCATGGTGGCAGTGTTTAGCCCTGAGTACCTGAGAGAACCAAATGCCGCAGATACAGCTCGGTTGTTGGCGATCAATGCCGATAGGGGCTTTTCGGGGATGCTTGGGAGTATAGATTGCATGCACTGGAAGTGGAAGAACTGTCCATTTGCTTGGCAGGGGCAGTACAAGGGCCATGTGAAAGGTGCCACTGTCATACTAGAAGCAATGGCTTCACAAGATCTTTGGATATGGCATTCTTTCTTCGGCATGGTTGGTTCTCACAATGATATCAACGTGCTTCAGCGTTCTCCAGTGTTTGCAAGGCTTGCAGAAGGCCACCCCCCAGAGGTCAACTTTGAGATCAATGGCCACCATTACAACAAGGGATACTACCTAGCTGATGGTATCCATCCTCAGTGATCAACTCTTGTGAAGACAATACCGAATCCGCAAGGAGAGAAGAGACAGAGATTTTCCCAACACCAAGAGAGTGCTAGGAATGATGTGGAGCGTGCTTTTGGTGTGCTTCAGTCTCGGTGGGGTATCGTTCGACACCCTGCACTGACATGGAGCACCGAGAAGCTTTGGAAGGTGATGACTGATTGTGTGATCATGCATAACATGATCGTGGAGGATGAGCGTGATGACAGCATCTACGACCAAGAGTTTGATTTTCAGGGTGAAAATGTTAAGCCTGAGCACCAAGAACCGGCAACCTTTGAACAGTTTGCCTAATTTCATCGTGAGATGCGTGATTGGCATACTCATATGCAGCTCCAGGATGACTTGGTTGAGCACATGTGGACTCAGATTGGCAACCGGTAGATGTATCGGTTCATTTGATTTCCATCTATTCAAGACAATTTCGATTGGGTTGTAAAACTATTTGATTGTGTTTTTATTTGGACGTGGAACTATTTATTTGTAAAACTATTTGCAATGTTTGATTCATTTGGTTGTAAAACTATTTATTTGCTACTATGTGCATATATACATAGGGCCTCCAGCCGGTCATGGTGGATCAGATGCGTCAGCGCGTTGGGCGCACGGTCGGCGGAACCAGGAAAAGGGCCGGACGCCGGTCCATGGTCATCCCCAAAAGGACAAAATCCGGACAAAACGGACGTCCGTTTGGGATCGTGCGTTGGGTTGGCCAACTACGCACGACCCCAAACGGACACCCGTTTTGTCCGGATTTTGTCCGTTTGGGGATGGCAATGGGGCGGTGTCCGCACGGATTTCTGGATGCGCCGGCCGTGCGCCCAATGCGCGGCCGCATTTCAGCCGCATCTTGTCCGGCTGCATGCAAATTTTTCAAAGCAACAAAGATGTAGCTAAAATGCCAGCGCCCATAGTTCACGCCAGCGGCCGTGGTTCATGCCGGCCGGCAACAAAGCCAGCGGCCTACAGGATGGTCACCCCCCTAGTTTCACGCCGGCAACAAAGCCAGCAGCCGGCACACCAGCCAGCCTTCGAAATGAACAAGTTTTTGCCGCCGGCAACAAAGCCAGCGGCCGGCACACTAGCCAGCCTTCAAAATGAACAAGTTTTTGACACCGGCAACAAAGCCAGCGGCCGGCACACTAGTCAGCCTTCAAAATAAACGGCCATAGTCCACGGCCGAGGTCTTACCTAGTTCAAGCTGTCTTGGGCGAACATATCCTTCTGCCGGTTCACGAACCAAGCCTTCCTCTCCGGGGACATGTTAGTCTTGTCGACGCTCATGATTGCTAGCGCCACCTCTTTGTTGGAAATATGCCCTAGAGGCAATAATAAATTAGTTATTATTATATTTCCTTGTTCATGATAATCGTTTATTATCCATGCTATAATTGTATTGATTGGAAACTCAAATACATGTGTGGGTACATAGACAACACCGTGTCCCTAGTAAGCCTCTAGTTGACTAGCTCGTTGATCAAAGATGGTTAAGGTTTCCTAGCCATAGACATGAGATGTCATTTGATAACGGGATCACATCATTAGGAGAATGATGTGATGGACAAGACCCAAACTACAAACGTAGCATATGATCGTGTCAGTTTATTGCTATTGTTTTCTGCATGTCAAGTATCTGTTCCTATGACTATGAGATCATGCAACTCCCTGACATCGGAGGAGTACCTTGTGTGTATCAAACGTCGCAACGTAACTGGGTGACTATAAAGGTGCTCTACAGGTATCTCCGAGGATGTCTGTTGGGTTGGCATGGATCAAGACTGGGATTTGTTACTCCGTGTGACGGAGAGGTATCTCAGGGCCCACTCGGTAATACAACATCACAATGAGCCTTGCAAGCAATGTGACTAAAATGTTAGCCACGAGATCTTGTATTACGGAACGAGTAAAGAGACTTGCCGGTAACGAGATTGAACTAGGTATAGAGATACCGACGATCGAATCTCGGGCAAGTAACATACCGAAGAACAAAGGGAACAGTATACGGGATTAACTGAATCCTTGACATAGAGGTTCGATCGACAAAGATCTTCGTAGAATATGTAGGAGCCAATATGGGCATCCAGGTCCCGCTATTGGTTATTGATCGTAGAGGTGTCTCGGTCATGTCTACATAGTTCTCGAACCCGCAGGGTCTACACACTTAACGTTTGGTGACGATTAGTATAGTTGAGTTATTGTGTTGGTGACCGAAGGTTGTTCGGAGTCCCGGATAAGATCTCGGACATGACGAGGGTCTCCGGAAGAGTCCGGAGGTAAAGATTGATATATGTGATAATAGTGTTTTGATCTCCGGAAGGGTTCCGGAATTCACCGGAAGGGGTTCCGGATGTTTACCGAAGTGTTCGGGTGCAGCAACACTTTATATGAGCCAAAGGGGTAAAGCCCACGAGGTATTGGAAAGTGCAAAAGGAAGTTTTGCTGCTGCCTTAAGCGGTACTACCGCTGGTAAGGCAGTACTACCGCGTAAGCGGTACTACCGCTTGTGTGAAGCGGTACTACCGCATAAGCGGTACTACCGCTTGTGTGAAGCGGTACTACCGCTCGTGAGCGGTACTACCGCTTGTGCGCGGTACTGCAGGGATCCGAGTTGGACTCTTTCCCTGCGGGCCAAACCGACCTTGTGCGGGCAAAACCGACCTGGAGGAGGCTTTTACTCCAAGTTTAGACCCCAAGGCTCAACATATAAATAGAGGGGCAGGGCTAGCACACGGGACACATTAAGATTTCCCAAGCCGTGTGTCGGCAACCCTAACCCTCTAGTTCTCCCGTCATAATCTCCGTAGTGCTTGGCGAAGCCCTGCAGAGATTGTTCCTCACCACCATCACCACGCCGTCGTGCTGCCAGAACTCATCTACTACTTCACCATCGCTCGCTGGATCGAGGAGGTGAAGGCGTCATCAAGCCGTACGTGTGTTGAACGCGGAGGTGCCGTCCGTTCGGCACTAGTTCATGATCGGATCGAGGGACGACTTGCGATTTGGATCGCGGAGACGTTCGACTACATCAACCGCGTTTCTTAAACGCTTCCGCTTAGCGATCTACAAGGGTATGTAGATTCACTCTCCCTCTCGTAGATACTCATCACCATGGATAGATCTTGTGTGTGCGTAGGAAAAATTTTGTTTCCCATGCAACGTTCCCCAACACTCTTTTGCTTTGGTGTCGGCATTGGTGGCCTCGATCGCGAGCTTCTTCATTTGCGTGGCCTCCTCGATGTCAAGCTTCCTCCTTTTGGCGGCCTCCTCCATGCCAAGCTTCTTTGTTTGGAGATCCAAGTATATCTTCATTTGGTCCTCCTTCCCTTTGCTCCTCCTCTCTTCCCTCACTTCCTTTTGGGTCCTCCTTCCCTTCGAGTTGGTCTTGCCCCTCAGCCTCTTGAGCAAGTCTCCATTCTTAGCCACGGCCGCCTTCCCTCCTTTATTCTTACGAGCGGCATATTGGTCTTTGAACTTGGGACAATCTTTGATAAGCGACCAACAATGCGTGAGAGTAAATGGCTTGTTCTTGTGCCGGGCCTTGAAGGCTTCCAAAGATTGGAATGCCTACACAATCAAAGATGATGCCGCAAATGTAATAGCGAAGGACACAAGATGCATCAAACATAAAGATGGCATGCAATGGAAAATACGAGACGATCATACCAAGTCACCAACGCCTAGGCCACTCACGGGACGGGCTTCGACGCTCTCAAGCGCGGCACAATACTTGTTGCACTCTTGTTGAATGAACCTCCATCTCTTTTGAATTGAGTTGATGCCGCGGTTGCTCGCAAACTTGTAGGGGGCAAACTTCCGTCGCTCATGAAAGGTTTTGTGAACTCTCGTCCAAAAGACGGATCCTTTTTGCTCGGCACCTTTCGTGGGATCTTGGCCTATCTCCATCCAACTCTCGCAAATCAAAGTGTCCTCCTCTTGGGTGTATGATCCCGTCCGAATGCTTTGCCTCCTCCTTTGTGCGTCAGCCCTTTGGGTGAGCTCATCGATAAACACCAATGGCTCATCCGCAATGTCGACCTCTTCTTCCTCTTCTTCACAATACATGTCATCATCTTCATGCCATGAGTTGCCATGGTCGTCGATCTCATCTTCATCATGGCCACCGAATAGGTCGTCACCATACTGGCCGCAGCCGTCCTGGCTTTGGGTCTCATCGGGCTCGAAAGCATGGCCTTGGTCGTCGATGTTGAAAGCCTCACCACGGCCCTCGAAGATGTCGTTCTCCATGAACGCGGCGTAGTCAGGGTCGTCGACCGTCGGCGTTGGCAGCGGCATTTCATCGAACAGCTTGCGGGCGCCGGCAAGGTTGGCCGTAGGAATCGACCGGGGCTGCTTCCTTTGCGTCCCGTCAGACGGCTGGCCAGCGCCACTGTACCCCGGCGTCATGTTGAGGTCGATGATGCCCGCGGTCGGGATGGCGGGGGTGGCTGGCGCGACCACACTGTCGTCCTGCGACGTGGAGAACCGGGTCTGGCCATGGCCATGCAGCGGCGGCGCACGATACCCGGGCGTCTCCGGTGTGACGGACGAGCTCAGGGACCGATACTGCGGAGGACGAACGGTCGACGAGCCTGTGCTAGCCGCGGCCATGGCAGCGACCGAGAGAATGGCCGACGGGGGTCGGCACAACCCTAACATGAGAAGGGCGTGCGCCTTGGCGACGATGGACTCCTTGTCGTCGACGTCGGCCTGGTGCTGCGCGGCACGCAGCGCGGCCACTTCGGCGGCGAAGCCGGCAGCGGCTTTCTTCTCTGCCACCCTTGTCCGCCAGTTCCTCCTCTTGGCCGATTCGGTGTCGAGCTTGGCGACCTCCAACGCCGTGAGCTCCGACCGCGGCTTCTTGGGACCCTTCTTCGTTGCGGGGCGCGCGGCCGCGGCTGGGTCGCCGGGATTGTTCGGGTCGCCGGCCATGGTGAAGGGAGGGGAGGGGGCGCGGGAGGGTTTTGGGTGGAATGGAGGGAAAGTGGGCGCGTGTGTCCCTGATGGGCGGGTCAGGGGGGATAAGGGCGCACGTCCCGCCCGTCCGCGCGCTGTCCGTTTCGACGCAAGCGCGGCCGAAATTTAAGCCGGAAATTGATCGAAAACGGACCAAAAACGAACATTTATCCGTTTGCTCTCGCGCGTTGGGCATGTTTTGTGTCCGTTTACACTAAGCAGACGCGGTCGGACCATTTGGGTCATGCGTTGGAGTTGGCCTAAGGACGCGCTCGTGTCCCAGCGGCACGGTACCGATCGCTGCGGCTGGGACCAAAGGCAGCAACCCATTCACGAATCACGATCGAGGAGCTGTTCGAGCTCCCCTGCGACTGCGACGACGGTGGGTGCATCTACAGTATCCCCACGTCATTGGTTCTGGGAGGAGAGCCCGAGGAATCCCACATCCAGCTACGGAGCCATGCACATCCCGAGAGAAAAGGACATCACCGTCCAATTAATGTACCCATCACAGAGCTGTCAAAGCCCCATCGAATCACACATTGCTTGTCTCGCACACAGATCCATGCACAAAGGAGGCGAGAGAGAGGTTTTGCCCAGAAAACACAACTCACACGGTCACGCGGCTGTCATTCGCGTAGCCAGCTAGAGCAAGCAGCAGTACAGACTATACTACTAGCTACAGTAGGCTACACACGAGCCACACGGCGTAGCCAGCTGCAGTAGGCTACACACGAGCCACACGGCGCAGCAGCAATTACGCCCTTGTGCCTAGGCAAGAAGGCAGTCCATCCCACATGAGAAAGAACACTTGCACACAGTGCCGGGAAAACTCACCCAAAACGAGAAAGTAGACAATACACGCGAAAAGGACTTGTCGCATTTACTTGACTTGCCAAAAACACGGTAGAATTTCCCCCTTCCTTGCCCCAAAAGACAGCTCCGGACCACGTCGAGGTGTCACGGTTGGTCTTTTTCGCGTAGTACCAAAATTTGCCTAGCAGCTAGAGAAGAGAAGCCAGCCAGTTACTTACACCTATACCGATCGCCGTATTGCCCTACCACTGTCTAGCTAGGACGAGTACGTAACATATCTGAGTTTATACGTATTTAGGCCACGCACGCACGTACGTGCTACCTCTAGCGCCGTACGGTGTGTAGAGGGTGGTGCTACGGGGAGGTGGCCGCGGCCGGGTCGACGCAGGTGGCGACGGCGACGGAGAGCTGGTAGGGGAACGAGTTGGAGTACTCGAACGAGATGGTCTCGCCGGCGAGGAGTGGCTGGCCGTCGTTGAGGAGGCAGTCGTCGCGCGCGAGCCGCCGGAACTTGCGCGGGTCCACCAGGCTCACGGAGCTGAACCAGCCGCACCGCACGTGGATGCCAGCGATCGCGCAGTCGCCGTCGCCGCCCGAGCACCGGTTCATCACGTCCACCGTGTACGCCGGCACCCCGCTCGGCAGCGTCGTCCCCCGGCCCTGGTAGATGGCGATGTCCTCCTTGCCGGCGCAACCCTCGTCCACGCGGTGCGGCCGGACTCCGCCGAGGTCCACGTCCGTGCCTGCAAAAAGGAAATGGCCCACATGTCATTCACTGCGCAGGTAGGGCTAGGACAGAATGGAATGTGAGAGATTTCAAAACCAGATGGGAATCAATGGCCAACTGGCTTCAACCCAAAGGGCTCGTATCCGAGGACAAAGCAAAAGAAGGGCGCTGGGCCCCCCGCGGCAGGCTCAAAGTACCCCCCACGCCTGCGCGCGCAGAAGCAGAACCAGGGTCCACGAGCGCAGACGCTGGTCGGGGGGAAAAGGCTGACCAAAGCATCATTGACCGGATGATCGGAGGATGCATTAACTACCTGCCGGGCGGAGGACCTTGCGGGGAAGGACGGCGCGATATGGCGGGCGCGGAGGAGCCGCCGAGGAGCCGGGGGTAGGGGCGGGAGTGGCCGGCGTCGGCGAGAATCCTGCAGCAACAGACGGAGCAGGGGAAAATCGTTAGCTCAGGATTTGAGTAGTACAAACAATAGATGGAGTAGGACTGCGCGTGTGCTATGCATAGATGGACATGGACAGACAGGGTGGACCCGGACATGAACTTGGAAAGTAAAGCCACCCGAAGTAGAACGAAGATCTTTCCAACAAACAAAATTTCCAAGTTAATTAAGTCCCGGGATCTTAACAAACACCCGAACCACACGGAGCGCAAGAACACTTCGTTGCGATTTATCAGAAATCAATCCTTGGTAAACGTACAATGGCACCGCAATAAGTGCCAGTTGGGGAGGAATTTAGCCGAACGCGTACGAGGGTTCAAATCGAAACGCAAGTCCGTGTGATTTGTGAATGGAAAAAACGAAATGTCCAGACGAGTAGTACTACAACATGGAAGCCCGTGGCAAAACAGAAACGAAACACGGAGAGGGAGTGTTGAGAGACAAGGTTAGCGACCTGCGTCCACGGAGGCGGGCGCGAGGGAGGCGGAGTCGACGGACGCGGACGCGAGGGAGACGGAGCAGAGCGCGGCGAGCAGTACGACAACCCACGCTGCGGTCACACGAGCCGCCGGCGTAGCGGACGAAGAGGACGCCCTCATCTCGCTGAGACCCTGGGATAAGACGAACACCACAGGAAAACATGGAAATCAACGACGATACAGATCTAACAAGTCGACATAATAAATAGCAGCAGGTAGCGATGGAGGAGGCAACAAAGCAGCAAGTAGCAGCGTCGCCTCGGTCGGGCCTCGCTCCCCCGGCCTGGCTCGCCGCCATCGGCTCGCACCTGCGCGCGCTCCAATCGCCGCGCGCCACGGCGGAGAACGCTGCGGCGGGACACGCGCGTGCACGCCTCGGGGTTCACGCGCCACGCCACCAAATGGGTCGGGAGCGGGAGACAAGGAAGGAGGACGGCGCTCGCGTGCGTACCTGGAGACGGGCTCGACGACGGTGCGGTGGTCGCCGGCGAGGACTGCACGCGGCGGCTGCTTCGCGGGGTGGCGTGGCCGGCGGGTACGTCCGTGCGGGAGAGTAGTAGTATCCGGTAGGGCTGGGCTGCCTCCGAGGCGAAATAAATCCCTCTCGCACGTGTGGGGCAAGCCGACGAGGAAGGGAATGTGGGTGATGCGGCGGTGGAATTTGATAGAGACCCCTGTAGCGTGCGCGCCGCCAACGAGGGAGGGATGGAAGGAAGGGACTGGGATTGGGTTTGGGTTTGGTTTGGGCGCGGTGGCTGGTGGTGGAGGGAGGGGAGGCCCAGGCCAGGGGACCAAACGAAAGCGATCCGGTCTGGCTCGCTTCTGGCCAAGGCAAAAGTGTGTCCTGCTGGGGAAAAAAGCTCTGGGCGTTTTTGGCGACTTTGCTGGCTGTGAGAGAGCTTTCTTCTCTGCTGCTTCTTTTGTTCTGTTGCTCCCTTCCGGTGGATCGACTCGCAGCTGCTCTCCTTTGCTGTTCCCTTCCGTTGTTTCGACTCCAGTTTCATTTTGAATCATTTGGACTGGGGGTCCGTAAATTTACAAGAGCGGGAATGTTGCTTTTTTCACCAATACACACGATTGCGGATCATTTCATTAATAGGTAGAGAGTGAAACAATTACAAGTGAAACTCACAAAACTACGCACTCACAGAAGGGGTGCTCAGACCTAAAATCTAAAAAATAAGGGAGTGGCTAGGACTTTTTTTTTAGGTGTAACTAGGGATTTTATTCAAAGCTCAAACAGTTTGGAATACAAATGATATCAGGAACACTCCCTAGCCACACATGGCGGCCTGCATCAAGGGTTGACACAGCCTTAGCTAATTTATGAGCCTCGCTATTACAATCTCTAGGTTCATGGCGAAAGGTAACATTATCAAAATCTCTCCTCCTGTACGACATTTCATGTAGAATTGGCGCATAGACAGCAGCTGCCCCTTTGTCGACGTTAGTGATCACCTCAAGGCAGTCGGATGCGATTAACAATCGCCGAACATGTAAATCCTACCCCAGTACTAGCGCCTCGTTGCATGCCCACGCTTCCAAGCTTGCTGGATCCCAAAGGCCCTTGAAGATGACGGCCGATGCACCTAGGAATCGTCCATTCTTGTCTCTGCATATTGTTGTTGCTGCTCCTTTGTCGCCGTGTCGAGAAAGACCCCCATCCACATTCATCTTGACCTCAAAGGCCCACAGGAGGAAGCCACCGTCTCGGATTCTCACCCGGCGGTGCACCCCCTGATGGGCGAGTTTTTGCAGCAGTAGTGACCTCCAGATCCTGCAAGTAACGATTAATGAAGCTCATCGTGGTTAGGGGGCTCTGGAACTCATTGTCGTGGATCGCTCTCCTTCTTGCCCACCATATAGACCACATCGTGACGAGCACACGTGCCAGATCATGCCGTGACAATGTATCGAACGGCCAGAAAAGCCACTGTCTTGCATCTTCAGATTGGTTTGATATCATATGCACCAGAATCTGTTCATCACCCAGCGACCACACACACCGGGCCATGCGACAACTGATAAGAGAGTGCCGCCAAGTATCTTCTGCCGCCGAGCATATCGAGCACACTGGTGATGTGGCCATCTTCCTCTTATGTCTTGTCGTGCCAGTCGGCAGAGACGTATGGGCCAAGCGCCAAACAAAAATGCGCACCTTGGAGGGCACCTGCACTTTCCACAACCTGGACCAATCATTCTTTACAGCTGCTTGGTTTGAATTGCTCGGTCTGTTTTCCAGCCAATCTTCTCGCTGAAACTTAATTCCCGAGATCATTTTGTATGCCGATCGTACAGAGAAAAATACCCCTCCGATCATAGTGCCATGCCCAAAAGTCGCTCTGGGATCTCGTACTCAAAGGGATATTCAGAATAACATCTATATCCGGTGCGATGAAGTGCTCAGCTAGCACTTGTCTGTTCCATGTTCTGGTTGTTTGGTCAATCAGTTCTGACACCAAAGCCGGGGGATTTGCTGATATAGCACGTATAGGGCGGAGCTTATAATCCCTCGGGAGCCAATTGTGGTGCCAAATCTGTGTATCCGCACCTGTTCCAATTCGTTTGATTAGACCCATAGATAATACTTCTCTTCCTTCCCTTATAGAACACCATACCTGAGAGGGGTTAGACCCAAGTAGCGCATCAAGAAATTCGCCATCCGGAAAGTACCTCGCTTTCAGCACACAAGCACTCAAAGAGGCCGGATCTTGCAATATTCTCCAGGCTTGTCGAGCTAATAACGCTAAATTAAACAGCTCAATATCGCGGAAGCCCATCCCGCCCATATACTTCGGCTTAGACATCGTCCTCCACGAGACCCAAGCAGTCTTCCGTTCCCCTTGTCTACTACCCCACCAAAATTTCCTCAACATATCATTAATACGATCGCATAGAACACGGGGAAGCTTGAAACAGGACATTGAGTATGTGGGAATTGATTGAGCGACTGATTTGATTAAAACCTCTTTCCCTCCAGCTGATAAACACTTCTCCATCCAACCATGTACGTGCTTCCAAACCCTGTCCTTCAGATATCTGAAACATCCCTCTTTGGATTTCCCATCGGCTAGGACTTAGTCGGCTGACGTCAATTGTTTGTAGCCCGGCCCATTTTATTCCCTTCACCAGATTTTGGGCTGGCCCTGTTTTGCCTTGTTTTTTTGCTTTGTGCATTTTTAAGTTGTGATATTGGGCCAACGACCTTGGGAAGCCTTTTTTGCTGGGCGCTGCTGCTCGTTTGTGGCACACCGGTCAAGATATTAGGGGAGCAACTAACTCGAGGTTATTCCTTGTCGGGGCCTTCAGGGGTCACTTTGAAGACTGGGAGCACGCGAAGTGGTGCGTCTAGTCGCCGTCACATGTGCGCGATGGGCGCTCCCTCTAGATTTTTTTTGTATGCATTTTTGTATTTTAGATGAGTTTTCTGGGGGGGTTCGCTTTTCAATTTTCACCTGGTTTTCCCTAGGTTTTGGAGAATTTATTTTTTTGTTGCGGAATTTTTTTTCTTGCACAAAAAAAACATTGTGCTTTCGACGAGAATCACATATTTGCTTCTGGTGGAAGCACAGATTTTTCGAGTTGTGCTTCTCGCGGAAGCAAATTTGTGCTTTCATGAGAAGCATCATGGAAGCACAGATTTGCTTTTGCGAGAAGCACTTCTTGTGGAAGCATAGATTTGCTTCCGCGAAATACATAGTTGTGCTTCTTAAAAAAAGGAAAAATGTGTTTCCACAAGAAGCACAAATTTCCTTCTCGTGGAAGCATAGATTTGCTTCCGCGGAAGCACAACTTCTTCGAAAAATGAAAAAAACACAGCATGTGCTCCAAAAAAAAAACACCACCGTGCTTTGGGGCTCCGGTTTTCTCTTCCTTTTTTTGTATTCAATTTTTTGCACAAATCGGTGTTTTCAGTTTTATTTTTTGAATTTTTAATGTTTTCCGGGTTTTTTTATTGTTTTCCCCTGATTTCTGATTTGTTTTCGTGAAAAAAAGTTCGTGGGAACTTATCAACAACGGATCTAATTTCAAAGATCTCTACGCGAGAAATCCAAGAGTGAAAACGGTTCGGTATTTGGACGCACGGTTCAAGAGATAAAACATTTTCGGAAAAATGAATCTACGAAAAAGGGAAAACTCTCAGGTTGCGACAAGTGGAGCACATATAGTACGCCATTTGTTAAACAGAGAAGGTGGGGAAGTGACGTTTGCAAGGGATACCCTTTACCTAGTGAGCAACTAAGTGGAGGTTACCCATTGCGGGGGACCTCCAGCCTCCAGGGATCACTTTGGTGGCCTCGAAGCACACCAAGTGGTGCGTTCAATTGCCGCCACATTTGCACGCTGAGTGCTCCCTCTGAATTTCGTTTATTTATTTATTTTGTATTGTTTTAGATGGATTTTTTTTTGTATTTTCTGCTTTTCGGTTTTCGCCCGATTTTTTCTAGGTTTTGAAGAAATATTTTTGTGCAAAAAAATAATATTTGTCCTTCCACAAGAAATACAGATTTACTTCTCGCGGAAACACAGAAGCACGGTTGTGCTTCTCCAAAAAGGGAAATCTATGCTTCCACGAGAAGCACATATTTGCTTTCGCGAGAAGCACAGTCGTGTGTCTCAAGAAAATAGTCTGTACTTTCACGAGAAGCACGGATTTGCTTATTTGCTTCTCATGGAAGCACAAATTTGCTTCCGCGAGAAGCATGAAAAAGGAAAAAGAAAATATGTGCTACCATGAGAAACACATATTTTCTTCTAGTGGAACCACAGATTTTCTTCGGCGAGAAGCATAGTTGTGCTTCTCCGGAAAAAAATGTGCTTCCATAAGAAACACAGATTTGCTTCCGCGAGGAGTAGAGTTGTGCTTCTCCGAAAAAAGGAAAAAAAAACATAGCATGTGCTCCAAAAAATTGAAAAACCACAACTGTGCTTCCGACTCCGTTTTTTTTTGCGCTAACCTTTTTTTTGTTTCTTTAATCTTTTTTTTCGTTCTTCAATTTTTTTCCGATTTCTGGCCTTTTTTGTTTTTTATGAAAAAGTTCGTCGAAACCTATTAACATGTGGTCTAGTTTTGAAGATCTTGATGCGAGAAATCCAGCAATGAAACGGTTTGGTATTTGGACGCATGGTTCAAGAGATAAAACGTTTTCGAAAACGAACTCAGAAAAAAAAAGGAAAACTCTCGGGTTGCGACAAGTGGCTCACATGCAGTGCGCCATTTGTCAAACAGAGAAGGTACAGGAGTGACCTTTGCAAGGGCTGCCCCTTAACTAGTGATTTCAGGATATTTGTTGTTCGTAATTTTTCCTAACACACGGTTTCCACAATTTTATCTGATTTTTTTCTTTTTCTTTTTCCCTTTCCCTTTTTCTTCTATTTTCTACTTTTCCTTTTTATATTTTTCTGATACTTAAAAAATGTAAGCATTGGTCATGATATTTGATTAAAAAAAAGTTGTTCATGTTTTTTTATATATTCATCTTGTATTTCAAAAATATTTATCATGCCATTGGAAAATGTTCAAGGTTAATTTCAAATAATCATCGTATAAGTAGAAAAATATTCAACATTATTTCCGCTGGTTTTCAGCTTGTATTTTCTTTATTGAGTTGGGTTGGGTCGAGCCTTATCTTATTATGTATTTCGCGACACTTAGAGTTGTATTTCTAATGACAGACAAGCAATTGTCCCTCCCAAACAATACCACAAAGATGCAGTCATATTCAAGACATGAAGTTGCAGACACTTGCAGTCGGGGCAACACTTGCAGTTGCATGCCTAGTTGAAGACATGCAACATGCAACATTCCTAATGGCAGACATGCCTAGTCGGGGGCAACATGCAGACATGCCTAACCCGGTTCAAAATACTCCACTATTATATCATGAGAGCTATACCTTTTTTAAGGGAAAGCCACCTCTCACATTTTATTGATGGAAAACTCTAGCGCTCACCCGACTGATTGTCGTCGCGTTCACTGCCTCAGGCGCATGACGCTTGTCCCTTTGGAAGCTCAGCTAGGATTGCAACATGGTTCATGTTGCAGTTGCAACACAGGCAATGTTGCAAAGGATGCCTCGCGTGTGGCCCTGCGCACCTCTTTTTCTTTCATTATCCTTATCTCCACCGACGATTCTCATCTAATCATTTTCCCAGCGTTGACTCCCTCTTCTCTTTCATCTCTGTACTTCTCACCTACCAGCCGCCATGGCATGTGCCTAACTCGCGACCTCACGGGCTCCCAGCCTCCAGCAAGCCGCCATGGGATGGCCTCGTGCAAGCTCGGCTCGCCGCCGTCGGACCCTGGCCACCGCTGCCATACTCCCGGTTCACTACTACCACAAGGGTGACCATCGGTTCCTTTAGGTAGTAGACCAGCCAGCGAGGCCCAAAGGGCCTTTGGGCCACCCTAGTGCGACAGCGTGGTGTCGCGGTGGAGCCGGTGCCGCGAGCTCGCTGGATTGCAAAGTCGTGGGTCTGAAACATTGCTAGTGTTGCAATTTTTCTAAAACATCACTACTGTTGCGGAGACATGGGTCCGCGATGTTGTTGGATTTGCAAACGTTGCTTTTTTAAAAAGATCAGCCGGTGGACACGTAGCATGCCCCTTTATTGATTGTGAATCAAAGATACATCAGATACAAGCAAGGCAAGAGGAAACTAGGGGGTTCATCGACCCATGTACAAGCTTCATAAGATAAAGAAACAAACCTAGATACCTTATGCGCCGCCATATTGGCTTCCCGTGGACAATGAGCAAACTTCACTTCATCCAACCTATTCCCCCTAAGATCACAATCATAGAAAATTGTTGAACTATTTTTTGCAGAAAACCTTCCTTCGATCATAGTTTGGATTAGCACCTCATTATTTGACTGAGAACAACCCTATTCAGGTCCATATGTTCAGCAAATCATAGTCCATCTCTAGTTTCCATTACTTCAGCCATTAAACATCATCTGCATAATCAATTTTGAAACTTGTCGCAACAACAAAACCACTAGTGGTATCTCTAATAACAATGTCGGATGAGCATTGTTTAGTATCGTTGTTAAAAGTTGCATCCACATTGACTGCATAAATCCCTTCAGGAGGACGGCTCCAAGTAGAAACTGTGGTAGCGGTTATTCTTTTGTTTGCCCTTGAAAAGTTTAGAGGTAGAGCAAAAATAGACATCACCGATCTGCCAATCGACTGGATTTTCTCTCCATGCGTAACTTGTCTCCGCTGCCACCATAGAAACCAGCTCGCCGTATGAACAAGGTCAAGTATATATACTTCAGGAACTATGGTTGAGTATTTGTTTGTTATAATCATCTCGTCCAGCACCATAGATCCCGAGCAATCCAAACAAATCTATTGGTCCACTAGCTCCTTAAGCCCCAATTCCTTCCACGCCTAGTTTGCTCTTTCACAATGAAAAATCATGTGTTTCAGGTTCTCATAACCCACTCGGCACATGGGACATTTTCCAGACGTCTTAATGTGTCGACTTGCTAGAATACCCAAGCATGGAACAATGCCATGAAGAGCCCGCCATAAAAAACACTTTTGCTGGGACGTTCGACTTCCACAACAAACACCATATCATATTTATTGTAGAGCTTTCGGCAATCTGCGATGTAGCTTCAAGGGTACTAAATTTGTGCTTTCATTCTCCAAAGTAAGATTATTTAACCGAGAAATAACCACTCCTAGAATGTGCCAGGCTACGAAATCTTCTCTATCCTTAACAAGGTGGATAGATAGTATAGCTTCTGCATCAACTGGCAAAAATACAGAGCGAATCATCTTCTCGTCCCATGTACTCGTCTCTGGATTAATGAGATCTGAAACTTTATTCAGCATTATACCTCCTCGGGGTATTCTCACCCTTAAATTAAAATAACCCAATTGTGGTCCCATATGTTCACTTGGGATCCATCTCCTATCTACCAAACATATCATCTTTTAAAGGCTTCCAATCCTGCCATAATACCTTGCCGCGTCATTGGTGAACCCCTCTTTGGTTTTGCATTAAGCAGATTTCCTTCCAGGAAATATTTCGCTCTTAGAACAGAAGCACACAAAGAGTATGGTTCCTCCATCAATCCCCATCATTGTTTGGCTAACATGGCCAAGTTAAAATATTCTAGATCTCTAAATCCCATTGTACCCATAAGCTTAGGGATACATAATTTCCACCTCCAATGCATACTTTTAGGACCCTAAGAGTTGGTGATCGATTGCCTGGGAGATGCTCCATCGAACGATTCGTTCGCCACGGGGAGCAGCTCTCAGCGGTCGTTTCCGATCATTCGATGGGGGGCAGGCCAGGGCGACCCCAATTGACCCAAAAGGCCTAGTTAACGGTTTTTTATTTAAAAATGTCATGAACCAAAAAACATTTTCTGAATAAAAACAGAGAAAACCTAAATTTTGAAATGCCATGCTATGAGTTTATGAAAACTTTCGTCTCTAATATGAGAAATTAACCATGGATATTAATAATGTTTTTAAACTTGTCGTGGTTCTAAAATTTGAGTTGCAATGTCAACAAACAACAAGAAAATGCCATGATAAAAAATGCCATCTCTTAATAAAGAAAAAATGGCATCTCTCAGTAATAATAAATGCCATCTCTTAATAATAATAAAATGCCATCTCTTAATAAACAAAAAATGCCATCTCTTAAATAATAAAAGTGACATCTCTTAATAATAATAAATGTCATATCTTCATAATAAAAACGCCATGTACAAAAAAAAACTTGACTTGTGAAACAAAACAAAAAAGAAAAAAAAGTTTAAATTGCCATGTGACATTGTTCAAAAATTTATAAACTGCCATGTTAATTTTTTCTAGAAAATTGTGAAAAACGAAGAAAAAAAAGGATCCCACGTCTCATAGGTGGAGGGGCTCATCGCTAGCGAGTGTGGTGGCTGTAGTGTTTTGAGTGGTGACGCGTTCATCGTCTTTTATCTTATAGCGAACTAGTTCAAAAATTTGACGTGGCTCCGATCATGCACCAAGATTCGTGCAAACGAATCCGACGGAAGTGAGCGTGTTTGACGAGATTGGCCTCCTGGCGAACGGTCGCCAGATAGCATTTTCGTACTTTTATGCTCTTGGTCATCTCCCCACCAATAACCTGCAATAGCATCCGTGATCCCCTTATTAATTTTTTTCAGGATTTTAAATACTTACATTGCAAACACCGGTCTAGGTTGATCCACAACTTTAAAGCAACACTTACTTTCCTCCCGTTGATAGCATTACTCTTTTTTTTTTGAGAATCTGATAACATTTCTCCTTCCATCCTGCAATTCTTGCACTAACTCCATCAATAAGATGGCGGAAACAATCTGAACGGCCCACTCCCACCATTGCAGGCAAGCCCGAACACTTGTCATTTAGGGACTCTGATATTTAAGGGTTGACACACTTGTATCCTTGAATGAACATCAGTATTGGGGCTGACAAATATGCTACTCCCTCTGTTTTTAAATATAAGTTCATTAGAAATTTTAATATGGACTACAGAGTGCAGCATTTTGGAGGACGAGCTCCATGGAGCTCTTTTTTTTGAAAAATTCAAAAATCATATTTTTTAAGTTTTGATAAATTCTGGAAAAAATCATACGCATTCATATGGATATGTTTTACATGTGTGTAAAGTCTGACGACGAAATACATTATGGTGAGAACTACACAAAAAAGACAAATTCATGCATTTTTTATAGTGAACAGTGCATGTACTGTTCACCATTTCAAAATCACGATTTTGTCTTTTTTGTGTAGCTCTCACCGTAATGTATATCATCTTCAAATTTCACACACATGTATTACACATCCGTATGAATGCGTATGATTTTTTTTAGATTTTTTGAAACTTTAAAAATATGATTTTCAAAATTTTCAAAATAAAGAGCTCCATGGAGCTCGGCCTCCATTTAGCATTTTCGCTACATAAGGGGCAAAATGAGTAAATCTACACTCTAAACTACGTCTTATATACATCTGTATGTTGTCCATATTGAAATCTCGAGAAAGATTTATATTTAGGACTCTTCACTCACCTTCTATCCCGTGTAGGGGAACGCGACAGAAAACAAAAAAATTCGGTACAGCGAGCACGCCCAGGATCACTATGGAGACTGCATACAAGGTTTGATCTGATCATTACCGACTCGTAGCGCAGCGGAAGTAGAGTCGATGTAGATCGTTGGTGCAGATCCCCGCAGCTAGGATTTACAACCTCCCAACCGCGAGGATGTTCTCCCTCGCCGGACAGCCCTCCGGGAGGCGGTCGGACAGTCCCTCGGACCATGTCACGGACAGCCCTTCGGGAGGACCCTCGAAGCTTGAACGGTAACTCGGACAGCCCTTCGGGAGGACCCTCGAACAGCCCCTCGGGCAAAAGATCAAAACTACGACCTCTCTACGGGGTTGCACACATACGGTGTCAGCTATCCGGCAGGGCTTCGCCGTCCAGAACTAGTTCCTGCCGGAACCCAGACAGCCTTTCGGCTCTACGAAACTATTTCGCGGGGAGGGAGAGAGAAGGCCAGATCATGCATGGCTTGTGTATGTGAGAAAGGAGTGAGTGTGGAGAGTGCCTCTTCACCTCTATTTATAGGAAAACTCAAGGGGTAGGGTGGCTCTCAAAATACCCAAAAAAACCATCATATGAAATTTCCAAAGGGCCTTGGCCGGCCAACCTCAT
Source organism: Elymus sibiricus (assembly GCA_039707655.1). Taxonomy (NCBI): domain Eukaryota; kingdom Viridiplantae; phylum Streptophyta; class Magnoliopsida; order Poales; family Poaceae; genus Elymus; species Elymus sibiricus. Next base: position 120,087,111 of record CM077664.1, on the reverse strand, counting down.
GGGGGCCCCCCAAAGGGGGTTTCTTAGCCCCCGAGTCCTTCTAGAAACCTTTTGGGAAAAGCACTAAAAGGTGCCTTTCCATAAAGTAACCCAAAAAGTGATTTTCACTATTCACGGAGACAATTTTCCGCGACCGTTAAATCCGAAAATATTTCTGTAGGTCTTAGAACATTTCCAGTACCCACTAAAATAATTTTGGACGCGTTCCGAAACAATTCCGGATTAGTGATTTTCATCTGCGAAAAGCAACCAAAGTGGTTCCGGCAGCTCCGGAACATTTCCGGGTTTTTTCTCCGGAAAAATCCCAGAAGTTCCCAGAACAATTCTGGCACCCTCCAAGAATTTCCAGGCATGTGCCGAAACCATTTTGACTTAATGGTATACCCCGAAACAACCTTTTGGTTTTACCGAAACTATTCCAGTGTTCTCTCTCCGGAACTTTTCCGTTGTCTCCGAAACTTTTCCGGTGACTTTCTCTCAGACTCCCTGTCTAGTATTCAGCGGATAGATGACCCTTAAGCGTGTCCCTATAGGTTCGGTGAAGTATAGACATGAGCGGAACCCTTTCCGATCAATGATCAACATCGGAGCCATGGACACCCATATTGACCCCTATACCCACACGAATAATTATTCGAGTGAACCTCCAGTTGCCGTGTGCTATTCCTGTTGCCTCACGATATATTACAAACATCCGAGGTGAGATTTATCTGCATCCCCGTGGATCAACAACTTGTCCACTATACCAGTTACCTCGTTACCGGTTTTGTTCTCTTTTCTCGTTTCCGTGTTCCGGCATCCCTGTGATCAAATCACCCTGTGTCTGGCCAGACGATGATGGATACCGTAACACCGAGAGGGCCCGAGAATATCTCTCCATCGTCAGAGGAGCAAATCCCAATCTTGAGCTATCTCGTTTCTTGTCATGCTTTTCCGTGAACCCGTAAGACGCCGTAATAGCCACCCAGTTACGGATGACGTTTAACAAACCCCAAAGTTCACGAAGCAAGCACGAAGGAACTCGATACTCTCATGGTCTAAGGAATTATGCAAACATTAACTATCTCTGTGTTATTAACCATTAACTTGTGATGAATGTATCTCATAGCATAACATCAATTCGGGTCGATTCAACACAAGTGTTCTACTAACATTTGTGCCCTCAAAATTGCCGGCATAGTCATGCCCATGATCAGGAAAACAGGATCATCATGCAATACTTGAGCCGGTCTTAGAGTCATGACTAGGAATACATTTTACCGTTTATTATACCACACATGCACATGAGTTTCCCTCCGAGCCTCGTGGATATCGTAGACTCGAGAATCATTGCAGTTATAGCATGGAACATAAACATTCATTACAAACTTGGAGATACAAAATAACTGTTATTACTGCCTCTAGGGCATATCTCCTACAGACTCCCACTTGCACTAGAGTCATAATCCAGTTACATGGCTTCCCTAACACCAATGGCTATCCGGTGCTGCTCATGCTTTGCTCGTGGTAGAGGCTTTGTCATCGGGTCTGACACGTTCAGATCCGTGTGAACTTTGCATACTTTCACTAAACCCGCTTCGACATGATGTTGAATGAGTTTATATTTGCGTTCAATATGTCTTGTCTTATGGTGCGAAGATGGCTCCCTAGCCTGAGCCACGGCACCACTATTATCACAATAGATCTCCACCGGGTCCAGCGCACTTGGAACCACACCAAGGTCTTCAAGAAACTGCTTGATCCAGACCGCCTCCTTGGAGGCTTCTGAAGCTGTAACATATTTCATCTCCATCGTAGAATCCGCCACAGTCTTTTGTTTGGAACTTTTCCAATCAACTGCGCCACCGTTCAATATGAAAACATAGCCTGGTTGAGATTTGAAGTCATCTGGGCCAGTCATGAAGCCTGCATCAGTGTAACCACTTACAATGAGCTCTTCATCCTCCGTACACAAGGAGTAATCCTTGGTCCTTCTGAGGTACTTAAGAATACCTTTGACTACGGCCCAGTGTTCCAGTCCTGGATCACTTTGGTACCGGCTGCTAACACTTAGCGCATAGGAAACATCCGGTCTTGTACATAGCATGGCATACATAATAGAACCAACGGCCGAGGCATATGGAACATCATTCATTTGTACTCGCTCATCGAGAGTCCGAGGACACTGATTCTTGCAAAGCACTGTGCCAGGTGACATGGGGAGTAGACCTTGCTTGGAGTTCTCCATGTTGAACCTTTTCAACACCTTGTCAATGTACGTGCTTTGGCTAAGCACTATCAGGCGTTTTGATCTATCTCTATAGATTCTGATGCCCAATACATATGCCGCTTCGCCTAAGTCTTTCATTGAAAAACTCTTCTTCAATGAGTCTTTTATTTCGCTAAGAAAATTCACGTCATTTCCAATTAACAATATGTCATCCACATACAAGATTAGAAATGCTTTTGCGCTCCCACTAAACTTCTTGTAAACACAAGATTCTTCGTCATTCCTGATGAAGCCAAACTCTTTGACCACTTCATCAAAACGAATGGTCCAGCTCCTTGACGCTTGCTTCAGACCATAAATGGCTTTCTGAAGTTTGCATACCATTCCCGCATCCTTATGAACGACAAAACCTTCAGGCTGTATCATGTATACATCTTCTTTGAGATTTCCATTTAGGAAAGCCGTTTTGACGTCCATCTGCCATATTTCATAATCAAAATAAGCAGCAATTGCTAGTAATATCCGAACAGACCTAAGCATATCTACGGGCGAGAAAGTCTCGTCGTAGTCCACTCCTGGAACTTGCGTGAACCCTTTCGCGACAAGTCTAGCTTTGTGGATAGTAATGTTACCATCCGCGTCCTTCTTTCTTTTGAAAATCCATTTACAACCAATGGGTTTTACGCCCTCTGGAAGTTCTTCCAAGTTCCAAACTTGGTTTTCGTACATGGATTCCATTTCGGATTTCATGGCCTTGTGCCATTCCTTTGAGCTGGGCCCCGCCATCGCTTCCTTGTAGTGCGCAGGTTCATCGTCTTCAAGAATGAAGATTTCGTTATGAAACCACTCAGGTCACTCGATAGCCCTACCTGATCTGCGTGGTTCAAATACAGACTTGTCTGAAGTTTCCGCATCACATGCGACAACTTCCGGCTCGGTTGTAGGGATAATTTGCGGAATTACTTCCGGTTCCTTAGCCATATCAACGGTTGCCGAAGATTCACTAATCTCATTAAGTTGTACTGTCCTCCCACTTACTTCTTTAGCGAGAAACTCTTTCTCGAGAAAGACTCCGCTTCTAGCGACAAACACTTTGTGCTCGGAGGGAAGATAGAAGGAATAACCAATGATTTCATTGGGATAACCTACAAAGTAGCATTTGTCTGCTTTGGGATCGAGTTTGCTTGGCTGTAAATGTTTTACTTAAGCTTCACAACCCCAAACTTTGAGATGTGACACATTGGGTTTCTTCCCATACCATAATTCAAATGGCGTCGTCTCAACAGACTTAGACGGTGCTCTGTTTAATGTATAAGCGGCAGTGAGTAGTGCGTGACCCCAAAAAGATATCGGTAGATCTGTAAGAGACATCATCGACCTTACCATGTCTAACAGGGTTCGATTACGTCTTTCCGACACTCCGTTTCGCTATGGAGTTCCGGGAGGCGTAAGCTGTGAAACGATTCCACGGTCACTCAGATGTTGGCTAAACTCATGACTAAGGTATTCGCCCCCGCGATCTGATCGCAGAAACTTAATCCTTTTGTTACGATGATTTTCTACCTCATTCTGAAATTCTTTGAACTTTTCAAAAGTTTCCGACTTATGCTTCATCAAGTAGATATAGCCATACCGACTCAAATCATCAGTAAAAGTCACGAAGTAGAAATACCCACCCCGTGCGGTTGTGCTCATCGGACCACATACATCACTATGTATTATTTCCAATAATTCACCCGCCCGTTCAGGATGACCCGTGAACGGCGTCTTGGTCATTTTCCCCATCAGACAAGCTTCACATGTGTCAAATGATTCAAAATCAAAGGACGGTAAACTCCATCTTTATGGAGTCTTTGCATGCGTTTCTTTCCGATGTGGCCAAGACGACAGTGCCACAAGTAAGTGGTGGTGGTATCAGCCTTCTTAAGGCGTTTAGCATTCATGTTAAAGACATCATTTCCATATTCAAGATTTAGTATGAAAAGGCCCCCAACAATGGGTGCAAATCCATAAAACATATCCTTACAATAAAGTGAACAACCATTGTTCTCAGACTTGTAGGAGTACCCATCGTGTACTAAACATGATCCAGAGATAATGTTTCTACACAATGCCGGAACAAAATAACAGTTACTTAGTTCTAAGGCAAATCCGGAAGGGAGACGTAGAGGCATAATGCCGACGGCTTGAGCGGCGATCCCAGCGCCGTTCCCGACGCGCATCACAACTTCATTCTTTGCCAGCTTGCGCACCTTCTGAAGTCCCTGTATCGAGTTGCAAATGTGAGCAACCGATCCGGTATCAAATACCCAAGACTTAGAATTTTCGCTAGCAAGCAAAACGTCAATGACATTAACTTGTATAACAGTTATACCTTTTCCGGTTTTCCCGGACTTCTTATCTTCCAGATACTTCTTGCAGTTTCTCTTCCAGTGTCCTGTGCCCTTACAGTAGAAGCACTCAGTTTCATTCTTGGCTCCGCCCTTAGAGTTGTTTTGGGAGCCGGTCTTACCGGCGCCCTTGACCTTCTTTGGCTTTCCTTTCTTTTTGAAACTGGCGGTTTTATTCACAAGCAACACTTGCTTGCGATTTTTCCGCAGTCCTCCTTCCGCAGTTTTCAGCATGGCGAACACCTCATTTGGTGTCTTCTCCATCCCACTCATGTTGTAGTTCATGATAAAACCCTCGTAAGAGGGGGGGTGAAGAAAGCAACATGTCCATCATATGGGCTGGTGAAATTGGAAATTCCAGGGTTTTAAGCCTTTCAGCGTAACCAATCATTTTGACCACGTGTTCGCCAACTGAACTGCCCTCAGCCATCTTGCAATCCATCAAGGTCTTCATGATATCAAATCGTTCAGACCTTGCGGTTTCCTTGTACAGAGCATCCAATTCCCGGATCATATCGCGGGCATTATGGAATTCAAAACGTTTTTGAAGCTCTGGACTCATGCAAGCTAGCATGAGGCACTGCACTAAGTTGTAATCATCATCCTTAGTGGCCCAGACATTTTGTTCATCTTCCGGGGCAGTTTCCGCCGGTTTAGCTGGAAGAGGATTTTCAAGCACATACATTCTCTTAGCGCTCCTAAGGACAATCCTCAGGTTACGGACCCAGACCGCATAGTTGTTTTCAGTCACAGCTAACTTCTCTTTCTCTAACATCGGGCCTAAGTTGAACGCGGTGTTGCGAGCCATTTGATCTACAACGGTAAACACAAGTTTCACTTAGACTTTGTTCATAATTAATTTGCACTAGTGAATAAACAATTTTATTCTAAAGCGCGCTCCCACTCAAATCAATATCTCTCAAAATTGATTATGAGTGATTCAAGACCTGCATAGTCATTCAACGCCATTGTTCGAGATGAACACTGATGGTGCGAACTTCAATTGGTAGGCAAACTTGCCGATCACATCTCCATGTGACTCTTGTTCATCTTTCGATGCGCGTGTTCCGAGCTCAGGACGATCCTGCCATGAACGTCAAGACAACCAAGTGATCTTGCTGCGAGGTCTGACCTCACCCGCCTTACACCCGTACAATTGTTCGTACCCATGTAGATCATGGCGCACCCCGAAAGGAAAGATGCTGTGACGGTGCTACACTTGGGAGAAGACTAACTACTTGATATTTTAAGTGAGAGATCACCCTAATAAAAATCGACTACCGTGCAATCAAGAAGGGTGCATCAAGAGGGATAAACATCTCAGGCAATTCATAATAGCATGATATGGTATAGCCCCTTCTGACGGAGAAGTCTAGTGTTTCTTCGTCTTCGGCATTTGCGTCGGTGTTCACCTTCGCGAAGATTGCCACCACCTTGTCGATGCACCAGATAATATAGCTATATCTATAGCTAATAAAATAAGTGCATTACTTAAGGTTGACACGCAGGTCATTAAAGTGACAATCATATGGCTCCAGCCATCATGCCGAATCATGACACGCAGGTCATGTTAATAATTTACATCTTATAGTCATCTCATACATAATCGAATTAATATGAGAACTGCTATACCACATCACATGCACATCCCGCAAAACCAAGTTAGACGCCTCTAATCGGTTTATGAAAAAATTTATTTTACGTGGCTTCTAAGGTTTTGACTTAAACCGCAGCTACCAACGTTTATCATCAAGTATGATTATTCAAGTCGCTAGATTAACTTTGCGGGGTTTATGAAACACGAGATAATAAAATCTTGAGCCCCATACTGAACTTCGCCATATGCATGACCCCCGTGCAGATCATATCTGCATTGCCCTTTCGTCTGCGAAAATTTCATCTTTCTTTTAACTATGGTGGAACCCAAAGAACTGATAGCACTTCGTTGATCAATCAGGATCGCGGATTGCCAGAACTTTGTGAAATTCCACCATGCCATTATCAGATCAGAAATACGCAAATTCTAGGGAAGCAATAAGAACATCGGGTAACAGATTTCATCTGCCACACGCATAAATAATTTTCAGCAATAGATCTCATCTACTACAAAATTATATTATGCAATACCCATACATCTCTATGTATTCTAGATCGTAACCTGCATCTATGCATAGCAAGGCTCTTGATGCCACTATAGGGGAACACGACAGAAAACAAAAAAAATCGGTACAGCGAGCACGCCCAGGATCACTATGGAGACTGCATACAAGGTTTGATCTGATCATTACCGACTCGTAGCACAGCAGAAGTAGAGTCGATGTAGATCGTTGGTGCAGATCCCCGCAGCTAGGATTTACAACCTCCCAACCGCGAGGATGTACTCCCTCGCCGGACAGCCCTTCGGGAGGCGGTCGGACAGTCCCTCGGACGATGTCACGGACAGCCCTTCGGGAGGACCCTCGAAGCTCGAACGGTAACTCGGACAGCCCTTCGGGAGGACCCTCGAACAGCCCCTCGGGCAAAAGATCGAAACTAAGACCTCTCTACGGGGTTGCACACATACGGTGTCAGCTATCCGGCAGGGCTTCGCCGTGCAGAAGTAGTTCCTGCCGGAACCCAGACAGCCTTTCGGCTCTACGAAACTATTTCGCGGGGAGGGAGAGAGAAGGCCAGATCATGCATGGCTTGTGTATGTGAGAAAGGAGTGAGTGTGGAGAGTGCCTCTCCACCTCTATTTATAGGAAAACCCAAGGGGTAGGGTGGCTCTCAAAATACCCAAAAACCCATCATATGGAATTTCCAAAGGGCATAAAGGGAAGGCATGTGGAGCTCCATCCTTGGCCGGCCAACCTCATGGGGGGCCCCCCAAAGGGGGTTTCTTAGCCCCCAAGTCCTTCTAGAAGCCTTTTGGGAAAAGCCCTAAAAGGTGGCTTTCCATAAAGTAACCCAAAAAGTGATTTTCACTATTCATGGAGACAATTTTCCGCGACCGTTAAATCCGAAAATATTTCTGTAGGTCTTAGAACATTTCCAGTACCCACTAAAATAATTTTGGACGCGTTCCGAAACAATTCCGGATTAGTGATTTTCATCTGCGAAAAGCAACCAAAGTGGTTCCGGCAACTCCGGAACATTTCCGGGTTTTTTCTTCGGAAAAATCCCAGAAGTTCCCAGAACAATTCTGGCACCCTCCAAGAATTTCCAAGCGTGTGCCGAAACCATTTTGACTTAATGGTATACCCCGAAACAACCTTTCGGTTTTACCGAAACTATTCCGGTGTTCTCTCTCCGGAACTTTTCCGTTGTCTCCGAAACTTTTCCGGTGACTTTCTCTCAGACTCCCTGTCTAGTATTCAGTAGATAGATGACCCTTAAGCGTGTGACCCTATAGGCTCGGTGAAGTATAGACATGAGCGGAACACTTTCCGATCAATGATCAACATCGGAGCCGTGGACACCCATATTGACCCCTATACCCACACGAATAATTATTCGAGTGAACCTCCAGTTGCCGTGTGCTATTCCTGTTGCCTCACGATATATTACAAACACCCGAGGTGAGATTTATCTGCATCCCCGTGGATCAACAACTTGTCCACTATACCAGTTACCTCGTTACCGGTTTTGTTCTCTTTTCTCGTTTCCGTGTTCCGGCATCCCTGTGATCAAATCACCCTGTGTCTGGCCAGACGATGATGGATACCGTAACACCGAGAGGGCCCGAGAATATCTCTCCATCGTCAGAGGAGCAAATCCCAATCTTGAGCTATCTCGTTTCTTGTCATACTTTTCCGTGAACCCGTAAGCCGCCGTAATAGCCACCCAGTTACGGATGACGTTTAACAAACCCCAAAGTTCACGAAGCAAGCACGAAGGAACTCGATACTCTCATGGTCTAAGGAATTATGCAAACATTAACTATCTCTGTGTTATTAACCATTAACTTGTGATGAATGTATCTCATAGCATAACATCAATTCGGGTCGATTCAACACAAGTGTTCTACTAACATTTTTGCCCTCAAAATTGCCGGCATAGTCATGCCCATGATCAGGAAAACAGGATCATCATGCAATACTTGAGCCAGTCTTAGAGGCATGACTAGGAATACATTTTACCGTTTATTATACCACACGTGCACATGAGTTTCCCTCCGAGCCTCATGGATATTGTAGACTCGGGAATCATTGCAGTTATAGCATGGAACATAAACATTCATTACAAACTTGGAGATACAAAATAATTGTTATTAAGTCCTCTAGGGCATATCTCCTACATCCCGAGCTCGTACAATATTTATCAAGGATTGTTCTAAGGGCATCCCCAACGCCGACCCTCAAATCGTCTGCATCAGTCCGGACCACGCGGTCCGGATGTGTTTTGCCATCCAACGCGGTCCTGCATCGGTCCGCCGACCGGTCAAGGCATTTTTTTCCCGTAAACCCAAGACAAACTGGGGGGAGGGGGGTATCTTTGCGGGTGTCCAGACCACTGCCACACCCGCGTCTGACTAACCTAACCCACCAAAAACCCCTCTCCAGAGCCCGCATGCTTTCTTGTCGGAAGCCAGCTGCCCGCATTCATGCCGGCCCAGAGCGGACACAACCGCTCACTGGAGCCGGCATTGAAGCGGCTCGCCGGCCGAGGGCGCCGCCCGCTACTCGCCCGCTGCGCACGCCTTCTCTCCACATTGAAATGACATCCGTCTGCCCGTCTACCTCCATTAAGCCAGCGCGTGTGCCGAGAAACCTACTCCGACGCCCCGAGCGCCACACGTTTGTTCCTGTGCCTGCCGGCATTAAACACCTCTCCGGTTGGCTCCTCGCATCCGCCTACTATATAAACGTGTCCACGCGCCGGGCAAGAACCACACCTCCGCTCTCTCCATCTCCTCCTTGTACAACACTCGCCATGGCCTCCGGCGAACAGAAGAAGGAGTTCTCCGGCATTGCAACTGCCTGGGTTGCCCGGTGAGCCAACCAGATACAGGTTGGCTTGCTGGCAAATCCTCGGGATCCGGCGCCACCACCATCGCCATCGCCACCCCTTCCTCGCCCATCCAGGCTAGACAACATCGTCTCCCGGCAAATCCACCGCGAGCAATGGCTGAGACGCGTCAGGCGGGTGCGGAAAGAAGCCATGTCGGAGGAGGCCGACACATCTGCGGCCACCGCGGACAGCGAGGAAAAGTAGATCATGGGAGGCCGCCGCCGCTTGGGTCCCACGAATGCCACCGCCACCGCGTAGCCGGGTTACACAGCCGGTGTCTTGCCCGGTGAGCGGGGGCGTAGACCACGGCGACCGTCTTCCCCGGCCAAAAACCAACTCTGGTCCGTGCTTCACGGAGGCGGATGGAGGCTATTCTTCCCCTCTCGCTGAAGCATATCCCTCCAGGGCTCCCGGCAGCCCGCTCCAACGAGCGGGTTGCTGGACATAGGGAAGACATGTCGTGGGAGTGGAGATACGCCACGGCCGGCCGTAGATTAGTTTTACCGTAGCCCAGTACAGTTTAATTAAAATATGCCCGAAATGTAAATGTTTTCGTCCGGTTTAAATGAAAATCATCCGGTTTGCATGTAATTTGTCCTGTTTGTTTAACGCCGATTTGAAATGTATGCGGGTAGTATTGGATGGCCGGCTCCCGCATCCGTGTCCACGGACGGATGCGGTGTCCGGTTTGCGAGTAGATGCCTTAAAGATATAATGCATTCTTTTAATCAGAGATGCCCTAAAGACATAATGCATTATTTTCATCAGCAGACATAAGCATCCGCAAATAGAATGAGAGCTATATTTTTCTAGAAAGATGACCACCTTTCCTGGTGTGGTCTGGGTACTGCATGATGTGGGAACGGCAGAGGTTTTTTTGTGCTTAGCACCATCAAGGAGAACAACATCATAAGTAATAGTTGAGGGAATGATCGGCCATCTTCTTTTTTTTTTTTGAAGCAACCATATATTTCATTAGACAATCTGTTCACAGAGATTACACATATGGTCACCATACGAGACACAAAAGCTTGTCAAGCAACTTTGCACAAAGAATTCCACAAGAAGTAAAACTACTATTCCACCCTTGTAGAAACTCATGCCACGCCGAAACGTTGTCCACAAACGTCCTCCGCCACCACGTTGGCAACGCCGGAAAAAGATGAGAACAGCCGCCATACCAAGATCTGGGAGAGCACCACCGCATACAAAGATGCTTTTTGAGCCGATGAAGCGGATCGCCGCAAGCGACGAGACCGAGTCTTTGTGGCACGTAGGCCGGGGATCTTCCCCGTGGTCACCAGATCTCGACGCCGTCAACTTCATCCGATGTAGTCGAAGAAGAGGAACGTCGCCGCCTGTTGTCATCCACGCTCCCAACTGCAAGACAGTAAACACAACTACAGCAGCCGACACGATCGCCACCCGCGAGAGTGCCGATGGCCGACCACCAGACACGAACCTCGTCAGATCCAGAGATCGGCGAGACGACCGGGCCACCTGCCCCCCGACGCTATCAATCAACTATCAACTATGTATTGTGGTCATCGATCATGTTACCATCTCCTACCAGAAATCATAAAATACATTGTACGTAGCAACATAAATAGTATAATAAAAGTAATCTGCGAGAGTCAAAGTTAGCAAACTTCTTCTGTCTATTATGGGGGCTCTGATCAGCATCTGGTATTTAGACAAAGGAAAAACAAATGGCTATTAACCATCTCTAGCCAGTCTGCTAAAACCAGGAGGATTACCATCAGTAACCAACAATGGTAACCAGCAAAGGCTCGCGGTTCATGTCCGGCAACCTGAATTACCATCTTCAGAACACATTTTGACAATGAGACAGTAATCAGACAGCGAAGAACCGGTTAGATAATATAAGGGCCCGTACATGAGAGCGGACGTTTGGCTCCCGGGAGCCATGGAGGCCTTTTTTTTGAAAACAAATCAAAATTCAAACTTTTCGGTTTAAAAAAATTCTGAAAAAAAATTGTGCAAGTAAACAAGTATGTTATGTCTATGTGTGTAAAATTTCAGAATGAAAAACGTTGAAATGCGACCTGTACAAAAAAGACAAATTTATGGCCTGGGAGGATGAATAGTATCATGTGTTAAAAAGCCATAGATTTGTCTTTTTTGCACAGCCCTCATTTCAACGTATTTTGCCCTGAAAATTTACACACATGTGTGTTATGCCTTCATGTATATGTGTGTTTTTTTCAGATTTTTTTGAAATGTAGAAAATATGAAATTCGACAAAATTCAAAATTTTCAAAACCGAGCTCCATGGAGCTCGGCCTCCAAAGACAATATCCGCCCGTACATGTTGTCATCTATTTCACTTTATAATTTACAAATTGCTCTGTGGAAGCCACATCAGGGACATGTTGCGCCCTCAATGGATAATGCAGAGTTACAGCTGCGATTCGATGTCATTTCCTACCCTGTTGTCACTGTGGCGGCGCCCAAAGCCAATGGCTGGAGCAGTTGTCGGGCCACTGACTATCTCAGCTTTGCAGAGGGGGCACAGCGCGTTTATCTTGAGCCATTTGTCTACGCATTCTTTGTGGAAGAAGTGGGTGCAAGGAAGCTCTCGGAGATCATCATTGTTCGAGTATCTTGCTAGGCAGATACAGCAAACCTGCATATCAAAGGACGCACATCAGGCTTTAAATCAAGAGTAATAGGTAAGAAAGTTGTGAAATACTCTCTCCGTTCACTATTATAAGATGTTGCAACTTTTTTCTAAATTGGATGTATGTAGACACGTTTTAGTCCGTATGTAGTCCATATTGAATATCCAAAACATCTTGTAATAGTGAACGAGGGGAGTAGATAGGAGCGTGGGAGAAAAACTCACAGCATCTTCAGCAGAAACAATCCGCTCCTTGTCTGTTCCAGCAGCAACAACTCCGCCGCCGACTTCAATCCCCTCACCATTACGGGACTTCTTCGTTTTGAACTTGTATGTTCTCAAGGCATTGATTGCTTCTGCGGTAGCACCTTTGTTTTGGTTTAGATCTTCACGAAAGCTCATTAGGGAGATTATGCAGGGCAGGCAGCAACATATCAATGCGCACAGAATGAAAGGCATAGCATAGCCGATGCAGCTAAATGTGAGGAAGGCTATACACAACCTGAAAAAGAAAAGATTTACACTTATGAAACATATAAATGAGTTGCAGAAATACTGCAGCACGGGAAACTAGCAGCTCACCTGTATAAGTTGGGAGCGTCATGGGCAGAGGAATGTCCACCAAATACCCACACATTCCCCACAACAAACCACACAGCGAAGAAACAGTCAAGGGCCATCCTGAAGTGATCGGCATAAGCTTGGGCCCTATAAGAAAGAGTTCGAGTGCACCTCAGTTTAATACTTAAAACATAGCAACTCAGAGGCTGCACTCTAAAGAAAGCTAGCCAAAGAAGTGCTGAGAATACTAATGCCCTCCGCACAGGACGATAGCTTTACTTCAACAAACGTTGCCAGAATAATAGTCATGTATAATTTTGTGATCAGATTGTGTTCACATTACCCCATTTATGTTATCCTACTGTGCAGTCATAATAGGTGACAAATAGAGGTATAACGCAATTTCTCCACATGTCTTACAGAGAGAGACAGTAGATGAATTAGACTACAGGCGTATAAATTTAAAAGGGGCAGAAGTAATCATGGAACTGAAGACAATATTACCTGGGATTTCTGGTAAGCACATTGTTTTGCGACACTCCATTTGTGTCAGTTACAAAACCAGCTTCAGACATGCCAGGGGCTGAATTTGTTGTGTGAGAATTGGACTCAGGTACGCTGTTCGGAGGGAAGTTCTGACTTGCTGGTTCTTGCCCAGTTGTTGGGCGGTTGCGATGGAGATAGCGCCAGTAGAGAAGAGGAAGAGTAGCAACACAACCTACCGTATAACCAATGACCCACTCAAACAATGGAGAATGCGGATGTTCCGTCCTTGACAATGACAGAACACAAATGGCCGCTATAATCTGGCTAACTGTTACAACAAGCTCAATGGAGATCCAGCAACTAGAATTCAACGGACTTTGCTGACGGCGAGCACGATTAGCATCTCTTCTTGCTAGAGGAGCACTTTGAGAGTTAGATGCAGTAGTTGTCTCCGAAGAACTTTCTGAGATACGAGGCAATCGATCCAAGCCATCATTATCCTCCCGACGAGCGGTTGACGAAGAAGCAACATCATCCCTTGGGCTGTCAATTGCAATCTCGCGATGAGCAGTATTTTCCATGTGGTCTATCAGTAAAGGGTGATTGTCTGTTTCACTGCCTGCTTCTGATTCAACAGGATGAGCAGCCATCAACTGAACGCTGCATATGAAACTAGCTAGTTGTGTTTGCCAGAAATACAGCTGCTTTGACTTAAGACAGATGACGATCTCTATAGGAAAATGGACTTAATCCAAGGCCAGGCAATTTGAATTGTTTTTTAAACCTATGACAGCAGGACAGCTTCACTGCACCTGAAAGAAGATGAACAGCAGATGCCAATTAGCTATTTAACTAGCTCTCTTCAAGCAAGAAGCTGTATACAGAATTGACTAACATTAATAACAATCTGCATATATTTGCTGTGGTCAATTCAACTGATCTATAACAGGGAGCTCAATCTGCAATTATTTACTGTCTCCGGTTAAGTTGTGTACAGTCACCATAATACGAGAAAAACAATACTTCAGTAATTTTAGCAGTTTGACTGGCATAATGATACATAGTTGTCACTTGTCAGATAAGCAGGAATGAATAAACAGTATAGTACAAAAGATGTTTCTCTGAAAGATTTTCAGAGGCCTATATCCCATCCTACCAGCTTCTGATGGGAATTCTAACTGCATAATTTGACATGGGGACCTGCAAGTCCGTGTATAGATGTGAGCCCTAGCATCACAGTTACTGTGCATGTTCTGCTCAGAAACAGAGAAAGGATTACATCATCATTGTAGAATGTCCTTAGTGGTTTGCTCACCAATACATATATATACAGGTTCAGTTTCATGCTCGAAACTTGTAACAAATGGAGGCCAAGTTTGAAACCTCGTACGCATGAACAACATTCTCTAGCAACTTAAAACGGAATGTTCCTAAATAGAAGACGCTTTGGCAGTTCGATCTAAACTGCCAAAATGTCTTATATTTAGAAACAGAGGTAGTACTTGTGAATCATTCCATTTAATCATTTGAGCAAAGTATACAATCATTTACACATAAAAATACTTATGACTAAAGAACATCATGGGTTCAAGGTAATCACACGGGGAAATGCAAAGAGGTGTTCAGCGAAGACATGTAAAGATTTTCATGATAGCATACTACCAACATCAGGCCGATCTGTATCTCCCGAGTTGATTTAGAGAGCAAATCAAATATAATAATTCATTTAAATGATGAACAAAGCACAGGAACAAAATACGGGTGAGCATTCTCTACATCTCACTTATAATAGATAAAGAACCCCAAACTGAGTTCATCTTGTACTAAAGAACTTGTAAATCATGACAACAGACCTCCAAACTGACCAAAAACTTTTTCCAGATTTAGGTATATTCGAGGCTGTGGCATCTTCTGACGCTCTGTTCGTCTAATTATATTATCCAAAAACCAATTATAAGCTCTTTGAAGTTCGATGTTCTAGTGTAGTAAAAAAGTACTCTAGTTAACAGCTATATTCTTCTTCCATACAGCCTTAATCAAACACTAAACTGATTTTCGCCAATTTCCCCTCACATTTTCTCCATCAATAATTCAGAGACTGAAAAGAAAAGGACCAAGTCCGCCGCATACAAAAGATCAAGCAGAACCAGAAACGCCACATACCTCGAGAAAATCCACGCCCCAGGTACAGCAGCAGCCAGCAGCTCCTCCAATCGCCTCAAACTGGCAGATTCAAGAATCCATGAGAGAAGAGGGCGGAAGAAAGCAGCGGAATAACGCCAGACGCGTACCTGGACCACTTAAAACCGAATCAAATGCCTGGCTCCCAGGCGACCATCCACCGAGGGTTCCACCAAAGAAATCCAAAGAGAAATCGCCGGACGGCAAGATTGGGCCTTAGGGGAAGGAACAGGTGCCAAACCCTTGGACCAAAGCAAACTCCATTAGTTAAACGGAAAGCATCCAGCTAGCGGGGAAGGAGAAGATGGGGATATACCAAATGGCCAAGTCCAAAACTCCGAGTCGAATTCGTCCTCCTCAGTCCTCCTCCTCCTCTCTTCCCCGTTCTCCAAGTTGAGTGACGACGTATATTTGGAAGGCAAAAACAATTATATTTTGTTGTGGTGATTTTGTTTTTAATAAGTACTCCCTCAGTCTCATAATATAAAAGCGTTTTTGACATTTTATATTATATATGAGACGGAGACTCCCTCCGTCCCATAATATAAAAGCGTTTTTGACACTCTATATTATACGAGACACTCTATATTATATGAGACGGAGGGAGTAGTAATTATTTTGGAGGAATCTTTTGGCCACTCGAGGTGGGGAAGGAGAAGGGCGAGCTGTATCAATCGTGGCCGTTGGCTGGATACGCATCAGGGATCGCACGGCGAGGTGGTGAGCGGCGTGAGAACCGCACGTGGCCGCTTCACCGGAATTGCTGGGATGGGCGATGGGCCACGTGGAAGATGATGAGTGGTTTCAAACGGGGGATCGGTGTTTGGCGCAAGAGAGCCGGGATGGCAGCCGCTAGTTGGGTCGGTGACTTCATCAACTGTGGGTATGCAGGATTAGGTTGATCTTTCTTGTTCTTTACTGGAGTACGAAGTTTTTCCCTCAAAGAGAAGTGAAAGGCTCGCTCACTGATGATACCTCGTTTAGGACGTAGTGAATATCAAAATTGTGTCTTCCAAATAGACGCTTGTAGTTCCACGCAGAAAAGAGAGTATAGACGCTTGTAACACATAGCATTACTGCTTCATAGGAACCTACAAGTCTAAAAAACCTATCCATGAAATTTTAGGTGTTGTCGCTCCTTCAATGCAAAAAGTATAGGAAAAATCAATGTGGTTTAAATCCTACAAATTTCTAGAGAATGTCTTATCCAAAGGGACTCTAAATGTGCCTTTATGTTATGCAGGTGGTCTTCAAAAGCGTCTTCCGACAGAGTGGTCAGCGTCCTCGGAGAGTTTGTGAGGTTATGTCACCTCGGATCTGTTTGGTTGGATGTAAGGTGGTTGTTCACCCTTTTTGCTGTCTTCTTCACTCGAATGGTGATTTGTTCCCTAGATTTATGTCGTCGCGGCGTCTTGTGGCTTCGACCGGCGACTTCCCAGCCGTTTCGCCAATAACACCCCCCATGTCTTCGATGATGTTTTGGAGGTCCAGAGGCGGCATAGTGCCTCGCTTATAGCGTGCCGCCGGTGAATGCAGGAGGAAGATAACGTCGATTTCCCTAAGGACAGGACACGTGTATAATTTTTAATTCATGTAAAAATGACCTTGTAAGGATTGGTCGACTTTAATATATGACGTTTTTCGTAATTTCTTTCTTAAGCTGGAGTTCATTGGATTTCGCAAGAGTACTTTTGGGCGAGGGACAAACTCATTGGAATTAGTTCATTTCTAGTCTTTATATAAGTCGGGGTGAAAATAATAAGGCCATGTTGTAACACCCCCATCAAATCCACTCATTGGAGTTAGTTTCATTTCTAGTCTTTATATAAGTCGGGGTGAAAACAATAAGGGCGTGTTGTAACGCTCCCATCAAATCCACCGGTTCCTGGCCGTTGCGTCTGGGATCTATATTGACCCCACAGATCAACACTAGTCTTTTCTGCGCACTTTGTCCTTACTTGTACGTACTCCGGATCAACTTACAGGGTCGGTCTCCCACTCTCAAATTGCTCCAAATCAAGCACGCTTAACTTTCAGTTTCTTTTTAGATGGGCTCCCGAAAAAGAAGGTGCAAGACCTAGAAAAAAATATATGTCAGTCACTTCCTCTCACGATCGGTCCAATCAAAATCCAATAGTCACTAGCGCGCCGCCACATGTTAATCTTCCCCCATCTTCTTCCTCCTCCTGCCGCGTGACAGTTGTTCCTCCTTCCCGACGGCTTACCCCCCACCCACCTGCCACCCCCCCCCCTCCCCCGATGGCCAATGGCTATCACCGCCTTGCTGCCCCGCCCTCCTCCCACCGCCGTGCATCTGCAGGACCTCCAACCTCCTCCCCTTGGTTAAGTTTCTTCCTCGCCTCCACCTGAGACGCCGCAACTCGTTGCCGCTCGCAACGTCGTCCCCATCCCCGGCGAGGTCCTTGCTCAGCCTCGGCATGGCCGACGCTCGTCACTGCCACTCACGTTGTCCCCACCATCAGCCTCGTGCAATGCAGAAATTGACTGACACAAACTAAAATTTCAGGCACCTGATATACATTTTGAAGGCAGCTGAATGCAACTCAATTTTTTTTTAATTTTTTTTTGAAAATAAGAAGGTAGCACAGAGCCTACCTTATATTTCAAAACAGGCGAAAGCCTGGAGACCGTATGTCAATTACATGAAGCTTGTAAGATGCACCAAGGTGCAAGGCCACAAGCTGCCTGGGGAGGAAAGAAAAAGAACAGAAGGAGGCTTTCAAATGACATGAAAAGATTTCAATCTTACGCATTACAGATGTATGATTCTTTCTTCAAATGGAAGAGATGTTGCATTCTTCATTTTTGCTCTAGCGCCAGACATCATGTAACCCAGTTGGTACACGTCAAACATTCAGCCTAACATGATAACGTTGTGTTGACGAATTTGATAGACTGACTGCACGTCGGAAAGACATGGATAGATGAACCAACATAAAGTACCAAGTGTTTACAAAGACTGAGCTCTCACTAATGTCAATGCAGAAGCCGGTAGATGGAACAGTGCAGTAACATGACCTTGATGACAGAGTCGGAGGTTCAAATTTATCTCCACCTAGGGCCTCCCAGCCTAATAACCTCCTCGGCACATGAATCATGGTGAAGCCACCTGGCATCACCGTCATCCTTCTTCTCAGTTACGTCGCCGTACAGATCTTTCAGCTTAGCTAGGTTGCTCGAGGCAGCAGCCGCCTTCTCTTTGCTTGTATCCCCAAATGGACTGGATCGATGCTCATTCCTGCTCCGACTCCTACTCCGACTCCGGCTCCTACTCCTGCTACGACTCTGGCTTCTGCTCCTATGACATGAGCTGGAGCGTCTGTGTCTACTATTTTTACGCTCGCTTCGGTAATCCCTTCTTTCTTCTGAATGCCTGGACCTGTAATAGTCACAATCCCTGCGGTCACGGTCATAATCACGCTCTCTGTCATGGCTTGAACGATCACGCTCTCGGTCACGGCTTGAACGGCTAGTATCTCGATCACGGCTTGAACGGCCAGTATCTCGGTCACGGCTTGAACGGTCAGAATCTCGGTCATTGTAAGGCCCCTCCCGACTTGCACTACGACGAAAGGGTGAAGATGATCTCCGATGATCATCTTGGGTGACTGTTCGCCGCACTGGGGAAGAATCCCGTGTGGAAGCACGGTGTGGTGCACGCTGTCCAAAAGAAACCGACAGAGAAGCTTTAACAGAAGGGGGGCGACGGGCAGTATCCTCTGATCCGTGGCGACTGTCTCCAGTCACCCCAGAAAGCTTAGTTGGCAGCTTCATCTTCTCAAGATTGGCTGTTACTTGACGAACTACTGGAACAGGAACTCTTGGAAGGATACTATCAAAGTAGTACTGCACAACGAAAACAAAGCAACATGCTGGTCAATATAAACTTGCTAACATAAAGTCAAATTAGGTGACACAATTCAATCCAATTTTGTGATATGGCCATTGAGAATCACAAAGAAACCTTTAACCAACTATCTATGATTTGACACAGCTTTTTGGAAAAGAAAAGAGCATATACTATGAACAAGCTATGTTGTTGAACCATGACTTGCCTGACTACGAAATTTGTCCAGCTAGTTGGCATAGTTTCTGAACATATATACAATAAACACAGGATTAAAAACTGTTCACAGCATTAGAAAATAGAAGGTGAGAATTAGCATGGAGAAATAATCTCATGTAGTATAGAAATCTAGTTCACATGAGAATTAAAAAGGATTAGCTACAGGAAGGTGAGCCAATAGAGAAAGGAACGAACATTCTTCAGTTATAACGACATAACCAGCAAAAAAAATGTCAGACAAACAAGTGCACTTATTTTTATTCTGAAAGCAAGAACTTGAGATGCAGACCTGTCCAAGTATAAGATCACGCACATATACACCCATGGTTGTCATGCGACCATTAGATCCAGGTGAGAATTCCTGCATCAAGCCAAAAATAATAATTATATGGCTGAATCAGCTCTTATCCAGGTTAACTAGCTCATTAATTAATATGATGAAATCATATGGACTCGATATATTTCCTTCTTAATTATAAACTTGTATTCCTTGGTTTGTACACCATGGCTTCGGCAATTACCACATCTTTCTTGAACAAGCTAGTTGCAGGCCATATAGCTCCTCTAAGGGATCGTATTCACTTATTATTTGGGAATTAAATGGAAGCTCAACATGGTTATGGACTTATTAAAGTACATATAACAGCAAAAAACACAACAGAACAAGAAATATACAAATGAAAACTCAAAAACAGCAATACCTCATCATCCTTCAAGTAGGGCTCATACCATGTCCATAGGATCTTTGGATCTGCAACATATCGAAGATACAAAAACCCTATCTGCAAAAACAAACACCAATTGGTTATTTAGCAGAAGCCAGCTGATTATCTAACGCGATAAAAGAAGACAAACAAAAAATGCTCACAAATCCAATGCACAGACTGGTACACTACTGCTTGCAAACTTTGTTCATCCACGTGTCCTAGGACCAAAATCGAGACAGAAGGCCATCCAAGAAAGCAAGTCATATGACTGTTAGTGGTTATAACCAAAATGTAATAAGTGAACGTAAAAAATAATAAAAGAGTTGATTGCTTAAGATAGGTTGATAACATCAGTTTGTTACTGCAAACATGCTAACACTTTGTTCTCGTACAACTTTGACATACAACCTAGTGCATGCATTAATCATAAATAAATCTAATGAGTAGACACAACACCATGAAGCGTGCATTTGTCAAAAGTAACTTATGTCGAAGAAACTTACAGCTCTAATGTACGGGGAGTCAGGATGCTTCAACAAACCATGCATCTGTTTCACAGTAAGCTTCATTGTGAAGAACTTGTAGAGGAGACAAAATGCAGTGGAAGGACCCCTGCAATTGCCAGTCATCCAAGGCTCCACATGATCAACTTGGTTGTAGATCTCGTCAATGACCTCATGATAGGTCTTCATCCTGTAGAGCTCCTTGAAGTAATCAGAAGAAAGAATATTCATACAAAGAACCTTCTCCATCAGCATATCAATGGGCTTCCCTGAAGTCTGTATCTCCATATTTCAGCGAACACAAACCTGGACCAAAAACAGAGGGATCCTCTTAGCTCAAAGCCCCAAAGCTTATGTCACAAGCAAGTAGAAAACTATTACGTGAATATTTACAGATATATTGCATCCTGAGACAAATGCAGTCCAATCTTCACCTCAAATGGCTGAAAATTCACGTGTCCCTTATTATCCATGAGATGCCCAATTAAGCCCTCAAGGTTGATAAATTCTACTATGTTACTATCGGTGCGTCCGACAAGTAATGGCACGCAAGCAAACCTCGAGAGTGGCTGATAGTTTTACCATGTATATAACTCAATTAAGAGAGTCCCCACTGTGATGTCCAGACAACCTGCACTGAGCCTTTTCCACTATCTAGCCTAAGGATTTCCCCCAATAACTTAATCCCTCCAAATCGCTGATGCGGATAAATGCAACCCACCATACACTTGTATTTCTATGGGGCCAAGTAGAACTAGACTAGAACTATTTTACACAAAGAATTTTCCATGGCCATTAATCACACAGATTCATCGGAAACCCTATCGTTAACGTACACGATTTCGTCAGAGGACATTCTCATCTATTCCGCACTTAATAGCAAAAAGGGTCTCAAACTAGTAATCGCCTCTACTTAACTAGTAACTGGCGAGATGAATCTATGTACGCAGAGACAGAAAGAGATACTCACACGCAGGATGGCGAACCCTAGGACCTCCTCGGCTTCCAAGAGCGCGGGCGGCTCGCGGAGACCCCAAAGCAGACGGGATGACGACGCTCGGTAGAGGATGAACTCGTATTGGCTTCGCCGGCGGCGGCGGCGGCGTCGGGTGAGATGGTTGGGATTCGGCGGTAGCTGGGAGGTCGCCGGAGATGGATGAGGGAGGGGAGGGGAGGGTCGGCTGTGGATTTGTGGAGGTGGGAGAGTCGCCTACGACTCGGAATCCAATCATCTATTGGGCTTTTCCAAGCAGCTGATGCCCTTTATTGGGCTCTCCGCGAGGTTTTGCCCGTTATAAGACCAGACTGCATGTTGGGCTCTGTTCCTCTTCTTTTCAAATTGATGGATGAGAGATTTTATTGTTGTTCTTCTTGGTTTCAACTTTTATTATTTTTTAGAAAAACCAAAGTCACAATTACAACTGTACAAGGCACAGGCAGACTGGTACAGGCTAACCAGTGGGTTTCCTCGCACCGCTAACGCTTGATGCACTTTGGCGGTGTTTGTTTTAGCTTTAGAGAACAGATTCATCTTTGAAAAAACTGAATCTGAAACAAACTGCTATTTCAAATCAACTACAATCTGGTTCAGGCTAGTTTCCAATGTATTGGGTGGCGAATCAGCTTTGCCTGCACAGTGAATCCGTAGCTGATATTATCAAAGTTGAAGGCCAAAGCAAACAAGGTCTTTATTGTGCCCAAATGAAGGCACTCCCGATAACTCACGAGCGAGATCATGCTCGTGTTGTGGCGGTGGCATGTGCAGTATGCATATCAAAAATATCAAAAAAATTGAGCGGTAAAGTGTGTGTGTGTGTTCATAGGATTGAGTGCATGTGTGCGTGTGTGAGCAATTGCGTTTGTACCGTGTTCAAAAAAATCCACGTAAAACAGAAAACATTTTTGTTTGACATGCTCACAACTTGTAGTCTTTCTTTTTTGAACTTGAACGTGTAGTCTATCTTTATCCACGTCATGACACAATTTTTCTTTAGGGTCGTCATGACACAATTCTTTTTTTTTAGAAAGGTCATGACACAATTCAGGTGTGTCCTCTTTTGTCTTCTTTCACCTACAAAGGTCCCGATTTTCTTTTTTTTCTTTTTTTTAAGTCTTATTTCATTCTTGATATGTTATTATGTAGCAGCTGAACAAGGCCCCTTCTTCTTTTTTCGGGGGAAATGGGTTTTATTCCTAGATTATAGAGTTACAGTTAAGAGGTAAGAATTCCTCGATACATGGGACCCCTCTATGCAGCCAAATAGCGGTGCTAACAATCTGATATTCTATTCTGACTACGATGAAACTTTGTGGAATAAACTTCGGAACCTCTCTTAAGGTTTTGATCTCCAATGCTAGATGACCATATAAAGACCGGACTAATATGCCTTTACGGCAACTCAAAAAACATATGCCTTTACAGCGTTTTACCCTGTAAACGAATGTCTTTCTTCACATTTTTTGCACGAAGGGTCAAGTTGTACATGCATGAGACTTTGTTTTGCATGTGTTTAATTTGCTGCCACTTAATCTGCTATTTTTTAGATAATATGCAAAACAAAAAAACTGAATCACACAACTCTGACTAAAATGACAATTCAAGATTTGTAAGTTTATACACGTTTTAGACTCTGGATATAAGTTCAGAAGGAGCCCTTGGCAAGTTTTTTTTTTTTTTAAAGGGTCCTTGGCCAACTTGATGCTCCGTTGAAAGAAACGCAACCACGCACGCAACGTTTGACCAACTCCACCACGGTGTGGATGTGATCATGTAACTGAACATTGGTTTGTACCAATGCTTCGACAGACTAAATGTAAATCCAACTGTGAAGCGATTAAGCGAAGAATAGAAGCTTCTAACCAATCGATTATCTCTCACACCAACCAATCGACTATGGAACTAACCTCATTTATAATTATTAAGTCTACTTTGGTAGGACGGTGAAAAAAATAGTTAAAAACACGTCTACCGAGCAAACATTTGCTACCTAGCGTTCGTGAATTTTTTTAGACTACCCACAATGGGGAGTAATTTAGACTAGTAACATGCATATGGGATGAAGATTTGTGGCACCGAGGTGCTCCACCCACGGGAAAATATCTAGTGCTCCCGCCCATAGGGTGATACGATGCTCCAGGACAGCGTGGCACGTAAGATCAACAGAGAAGGGACATGATCAATTCACTGCATCTGGCGCGGCGGCTTCATCGGCTGCGCCCAAATCTGATCTGCCGCGTGGATCTGGGGCGCTGCCGCGTCCTGCCGGTCGCTCGGGTGCTCCTGCTTCGGGGCCTGGCGGTCGTTTTGGTGGCGCCGGTGGTGGTGGCGGTGGTGATGGCGGCAGGCAGCTTCAGCGCGGGGGTTACGGGCCCTCGTCCTATCCGTACAAGGCCCGCGAGTTTGCTCCTTCTGATCCGGCTCCTCTGCTGGCGCTGTCGGCGATGGCATCCTCCCTCCCCCGCCTCCTCTTCCTCTGGGGTCGGTTCCTCCTTCCAGCGGCAACGGTGGCGCGCCTACCCTTACTTGCTTCGCCTGCCACCGGGCGGGCCACTTCCAGTCGCGCTGCAAGTTCCCACCTTTCTGTCTCATATGTCGTGCGGAGGGCCATCTCACAGTGGACTGTAAGGACAGATGCATATCTCCCTCCTTCAAACAGTTTGGGCTTGGGGTGTCGGGTTGTTCCTTCTTCTCGCTTGATGGGGACCTCGATACTCCGGTCCTCGCTCCGGTGCTATCCAATGCCGCTATCATTTCGGTGCAATCTAGGCCGGTGTCTTCTCAGATAATTGTGGATGAGCTCAATGAATGGGGGCTAGAGGGCTGGGATTGGCAGGTTCAGCAAGTTTCTGCGTCGGAATTTGCAGTGGTTTTCCCCTCGAAGGAGAGTTTAAAGATATGGCATCGTGCTCTAGTTTCACCCCTCCTCTCAATCAAGTGGTGGTCTTTGTCAAAGTGGCGAGCAATGGGACGCGCTCGATCGCTGCCCTGTCTGATGTACGGGTGATGTTGGATGATGTGCCTTCTGGACTGCGCAATGTCCGATTTCTGATGGCTTTTGGTGTGCTTATTGGGAAACCTATTGAGGTCGATCCCACCTCGCTTGATCGTCTTGGTCCTGTCCGTATGAAGATTTGGGTGCTGGATCCTGCTCTGGTTCGTGGTTTTGTGGATGTTTTTCCTGTCACGAAAGCTTATAGGATCCGTGTTCGTGTGGAAGGCCAGGCGGCCCAGCAGGTCCCACCCCCACCTCCCCCTGTGTCTTCTCAGCAAGATCCTCGTGTGGATGACAGCAATCCTGGTGGTGGTAGCAATGCTGGCGGGGATTCAGCCAATCCTTTCACGCCTTCAGAATGGGAGGGGCTCGGCTCAGAGGGGCGGGGTATGTTTCAGTATGGGGCCCCGGCTGGGGCGGAGGGTGGGGCGGATGGTGGGCAGAAGGAGGATGTGGCGGCCCGTCTAGTGGATGGTGCTTCGGTGGGGGCGGGCATGCCTCAAGTGGGTTCTGCTAGCATGGGGATGGGCACTCCGTTCTCTGCTGTCTGCTCCAATGTGTCGGCCCGTCCGGCGTCTCCCTCGCTATCTGGCATTGTGGATGTCCCCCCCCCTCCCCTACTCCTGCGGCTGCGAGTCCTACCAGCAAAAAGAAGAAGACCACGGTGAAAAAGTTCTCTGCGGAGAGTCGTGCTTCCTCGGGTGCCAAGCAATCTGTGGCCGGGCTGTGTCGCCGGCTCGATGCGGATTTGGGGGCGGCTACGGCTGGTGCCTCCACTGGGGACACGTCGTCTCCGATCCCGGTGCGCTCGCCGGTCTCCACGGCAAGGAAGAGCCTGCGCCATAGGGACAGCGGGGAGCCCATCTCGGAGCGTGCGGCGAGTCGGGCTGCGGCCAAGGATCTCTGCCCTCCAAGTACCCCCCCCCCCCGTGTTTCCTCTCCTGTGCGCTTGGTTTTGCCTGATCTTCCTGATAGCCACCTGGTTCACGTTCTTTCCGATGTTGGGATTGCGTTTGATTTGAATGTTGGGTCTCTGTCTTCTCTCTTGTCTATGATCCGTGCTAATGAGATTGCTCAAGCGGCTATTGCTAAGGCCAAGGAGTCGGCAGAGGGAAAGCTGCCGACATCCTCTGTGGAGGTGGGGGGGGACGGCGGCTGGTAGTGGCCAGCCCCCCGTCACCACTGCCAAACGGGTGCAGTCTAAGTGTGCCAAAACCTGCGTTGCCCCGTGCAGGTCGAGTCTCCGTATCAAAAACCTTTCTTTTAAATGAAGTCTATCTTTTGGAACATTAGGGGTTTCGGTGCTAGGGGGCGCCGTGACCAGATTCGTGACTTGGTCTGGGATTCTAATGTTGATTTGGTCTGTCTTATCGAAACTTTTAAAGCCTCCTTTTCTAACAATGAGCTTTCTTCTATCGCTGGGGCTGGTCGTTTTGTTTGGAAATGTTTACCTGCCTCGGGACACTCTTGTGGTATTCTAATTGGGGCGAGTATGGATGCCTTTGATTTCGTTGCTTTCGATCATGGTATTTTCTGGGCCAGTATGGTGGTGTTGCACAAGGGCCTCAATGTTCTTTGGGAGGTGTTGGTGGTCTACGGGCCTGCTGACCACTCCCTGTCCGCCTTGTTCTTGGATGAGCTCTCTGCGAAAATCGACTCGTGTAATCTCCCCCTCTTGATTGGTGGCGATTTCAACTTACTTAGATCTCCGGTCGAGAAGAGTAATAACAATTTCTCATGGACCTTAGCAGATGCTTTTAACGGTTTCATTAGTGCGTGTGCACTGCGGGAAGTGCCGAGAACGGGTGCAAGGTTTACCTGGTCCAATCATCAGGCTGGTCCGATTCGTTCGGTGTTGGATCATGTTTTTGTTACCCCGGACTGGAATTCCTTGTTCCCTCGTGCGTCCTTATCTGCCCTCCCGCATGTCGGCTCGGATCATTCCCCTCTTTTGTTTGATTTGGGCACCATTCCGACTTGTAAGTCTAGTAGGTTCCAATTTGATGCTTCCTGGCTGTTGGTGGACGGCTTTGTTGATATGCTTTCTGAGAAAATCCAGTCGATTCTCTCTTCGAGGGTTCGTTCTTTTGGCCTTATGGACGATTGGCACTTCTGCAGCTATTTGCTTAGGAAATTCCTTAGGGGTTGGGGCCGTAATAGGGCTGCCGAGGCTAGACGACAAAAAGTGGACCTGTTGGGGCAGGTCAGTGCGTTAGATGCAGAGGTTGATGCCGCTGGGCTCTCCTTGGCTGGCTGGCAATTGAGGTACGATTTGGAGGAGCTCCTGATGCAGTTGCATCGTCAGGCGGAGGTGTATTGGCGGCAAAGAGGCTCGCTTAATTGGACGCTTAAAGGAGACTCCCTAACTGCTTATTTCTTTGCGATCGCCAATGGCAGGCGCCAGAGATGTTCGATCAATAGTCTTCTGATTGATGGTGTTCCTATTTTCTGATCCTCATGTTATTCTTAGCCATGTCCGGCAGTTCTTCTCTTCTCTATTAGCGGCGCGGCCGGTTTCTGGTTTTATCATCTCTCCCTCTCAGTGGTCCCAGCGCTGGAGGGTGTCGGACGATGAGAATGATGCCCTCATGATCCCCCTATCTCTTGAGGAAATTGAATTGGTTATTAATTCTACGAACTCGAATTCCGCCTCTGGCCCGGACGGGTTTTCCATACCTTTCTTTAAAAAGTTCTGGCCTGTGCTTCGTGATTTGGTCTGTGGTATTATTCAGGGCTTTTGCCTTGGTACGGTCGACATTTCCAGGCTGAACTATGTTGTTCTTTCCTTAATCCCAAAAGTTAAAGGTGCTGATTCTATCTCTCAATTCCGCCCTATTGCTTTAATCAATAATTTTGCGAAATTCCCGGCGAAAGGCTTTGCCACTCGTATTTCTCTGGTGGCCCATCGTGTTCTCAGCCCTACTCAGTCTGCTTTCGTCAAAGGGAGATTTATTCTGGATGGTATTCTTTGTTTACATGAGATTGTCCATGATCTTAGAGTTCGAGGCTCGAAAGCCATTATCCTAAAGCTTGACTTTGAAAAGGCATATGATTCGGTGAGTTGGGATTTCCTACATCAGGTGCTGCTGGCCAAGGGCTTTGAGCGTGCTTACGTTCATAGATTAATGCAGCTGGTGACTGGTGGGCACACTACGGTCTCGGTTAACGGACAGATTAGCAATTACTTTGCCAATGGTAGAGGCCTGAGGCAAGGAGACCATGTCTCCCCTTTGTTGTTCAATTTTGTGACTGATGCCCTTTCATGTATTCTTTCGAGGGCAGCTGGGGCTGGCCACATTAACCCTGTTGCTACCCATCTTCTGCCGGATGGAATCACTCACCTTCAATATGCGGATGACACGATCATCATGGTTGAACTTAATGATGCATGCCTTGCTCACCTAAAGTTTCTGCTCCTTTGCTTCAAGGCCTTGTCGGGGCTTAAAATCAATTTTTCCAAGAGTGAAGTTATTGTTACTGGTGTTTCTGAGGAGGAGGCTCGTAGGGTGGCCCAGCTCCTCAATTGTAGTTTAGGCTCTTTTCCTTTCAAATAATTGGGCCTTCCGATCTCTCCTCTTCGGCTGTGTGCCAAGGAGTTCGCTCCTTTGGTTACTAAAGTTGGCAATAGGGTGATGCCTTGGCGTGGGAGGTATAATACTAATGCTGGGAAGGTGTGTCTTATTAATGCGTGCCTCTCTTCCCTCCCCATGTTCACGATGGGGTTTTACCTCCTTTCGCAAGGCACGCACGAAGGATTTGACAAGCATAGGGGTGCTTTTTATTGGAACGCCGCGGATAACAAACGTAAGTATAGATTGGTCAAGTGGAAGGTCATTTGCAGACCCAAAAACCTTGGGGGTTAGGCATTCTGAACACTGTTGTCATGAACAAATGCCTTATTATCAAATGGTGGTGGAGGATTATGACGTCTGATGCTGAGTCCATGTGGCTTAGGCTCCTCAAAGCTAAGTATTTCCCCCTGAGCAGTCCGATGTTTGCGCCGGCCACTCGTGGCTCTCAATTCTGGAGAGATCTTGTCAAACTTAGGGATGTGTTCAGGGATCATGTCAAATTTGTGGTGGGCAATGGGAGGTCCACCCGGTTCTGGTTGGACTGGTGGTGTGGTGATTCTACCTTGGCGGTTGCATTTCCGGTTTTATTTTCTTTTTGTCCTCAACCGGAGATCTCAATCTTTGAGCTCTCCCTCAATAATTGGGATTTGGGCTTCAGACGTTCCCTCTCTCCTGTAGAATTGGGGGATTGGCATCGTCTTGCTGCCTTGTTCCTTGTGCTCTCGGAGGAGGAGGACTCTGTTACTTGGCCCCATTCGTCCTCTGGTAGGTTCTCGGTTAAGTCATTGTACTCCAGACTCATTTCGGGCTCCCTCACTTCCAAGTTTAAGGCGATCTGGCGTGCGAGGATCCCGCCCAAGATCAAGATTTTCATGTGGCAAGCCATTAGAGGGCGGCTCCCCGCTGCAGATCAGATTCGTAAGAGAAACGGCCCTGGTTCTGATCGTTGTGCCTTATGTGGTGACCTGGAAGACACCAATCACATTTTTTTCCGCTGCGTGTTGGCCAAGCTCGCTTGGTGCTGTGTGCGTTCTTGGCTTGGTGTGACATGGGCCCCCAATTCTTTCTCTGAGCTCCGTACTCTTTCTTTGGGCCTTTTGGGCCAGACCAAACGGTTGTTTTGGATTGGCTTCTCTGCGCTTTGTTGGGTGCTTTGGACTACTAGGAACAAGTTCACTATTGAACATATCTTCCCTAACAAACCTGCTGATGTGTTTTTTAAAATGTCTAGCTTCCTGCAGCAGTGGAAATCATTGATTAAGTTGGATGACCGGGATGCGTTGGACGGGCTGATTGGCAAAGTTCGGGAGACGGCTTCCTCCTTATCTGCTCGCATTTGAGGTGCCCGATTGCAGTTCGTCAATTTCTGTAGGTTTGGGTAGGTTGTTGGCATGTGCGCCTTTCTTTTGTTCGTTGCTTGGGCCTGCGTGCCTATGTCACTCTGGCCTGCGTGCCGTGCTTGTTGGCCGTTAAACTGTCTTAACGTTCTGTGTTATGTGGTTGTCATACTCTGCCTAGTGGTTTTATTTGCATCTTGCCCCCTGGAAAGAAGTATGTGTTAGGGCCAGTTCTTTTGGTGGCTTTTTTGGGCTTCTAGAATAAGCTGCCCCCTACCCAGCTTATTCTAGAAGCCCAACCACAAATATTTTTTTAGAAGCCTACTAGTCAAGTCTCAATTAGTAGGCTTCTAAAAAAATTAATTTGGTTGGGCTTCTAGAATAAGCTGGGTAGGGGGCAGCTTATTCCAGCTTATTCTAGAAGCCACCAAAAGAACTGGCCCTTAGTAAAATCTCTTGTCACTCATCTAGGCCCCCGTTCTTAGTTTCTAACAACAGCGTGATGGATTTTTGTAAACACCAGCATGGAGTATGGTACAGTATTTGGTGACCAAACTGTTGACTTCTCAAAAGGCATCAAATATTCAATATGGAATTAGGAAAGATGCAATCAACAACTCCAGCTGAGAATGATAGCATTTTAACATAACAGATTCATAGAACCAGCAAAATCGAATATAGGAACTTTCAGCACATATTCTTCCTACAAGCGACCAGTACTGTTTAATTTCTCAAAAGTTTCAAAACACTAGAACAAACAACAGTCTCCTAGTGATCCAAATATATGAAGTGGCAAAGAAGAGTACATCAGTTGGCACCTTTTCTAGAACTGAGTGACTATTCTAGAGGAAATTGTACACACAACTGTATGAAATGTTCAGACAAACGAAAGTAAACTACTACATCCTATCCTTCTCTTCTATTCAGCATCAAAATCTGAAAACCGCTGTCGGTTGTTCCCTCGAACCTGAATGATAAAGGTGAGAGGTTAGAAACAGTAAGAAAAAGAATCCAAGTCATATGCTCAGGAGGTGGTGCATAGAAGATGAACACATACATTATAATATAATACTATTTTCCTCAAAACACAATTGCTTGTATCAGCATAAGCTACTTACCATTTCATTTGCATTCTACCTATACACATGCTAGCTGGATACCTTTGATTGACACATCAAACATTAAACTACTACAGGCAGCAGCAAAACTGAATATTTGATGGTACTGACTGAACATGGAAAAACTTAACATGTATTGACTTTATCAGTAGATAACACTGCTGGAACATGCCAAAAAGTGAAGCTTGATTATATCAGCAATTAGCTATAACAGGCATCTCTAATTACATCAGAAGTGACATAAAAACTTCGAAAGGTATGAACTCTTTCACACTAGTACTGCACTACTCGTACTGTCAAACATACATAATCAAGAAAACTTCATGATGTTCATTAGTTCTGCACGATCAATGGCTCAATCGATATATCCTAAAAGGAAAAAATAGCACAAATATCATACTGATGAGAGGAGCACCAAGACAGTGACTTTTTACACTGCAAAAAATGCACATTCAGGGACCTATTTCCAAGTGAAAATTCATTAGCAGATCCAAACTTTTGCACATTCATTTATCACATGCTTCCAATCATCAAGGGAGACATTATGGAGAACAATCACACAAAAACTTTACATCCTAAAAACTAGATGTTCTGGACGAACACTAGGAGATTAGGGGTCCTTAACCCAAACAAGCAAAATCACGAAATTAAACACCAGAAATCCAGAATACAGCCTGGATGCCGACGATGTAAGGAGGTGGTGCAGCTTACCGGATCTTCGTTGCGTAGGGTTCCCGATTCCGGCAACGCAGTCGGCTCCAGCGGCGGCATCTAGAGGTCCATCTCGGCTCCCATGGTACCGATGACACTCCAGATTGGATCTGTTCTAACGATTCAGCACGCGCGCTGTCGCGTATTAGAGCATCTCTAGCAGATCCCGCAACCGGGCGTCCCGCAAAATTTGGTTAGGGGCTTCCGCATGTTAGATGGGAAAGTAGGGATTACATGCATCAACAATTGATTGATCGTGTGCATGAGCACATATATAGGTACGGGGGTGGCCTCTACTTGTCTCCCAAGAAGTACAATATACGGGGGAGAGAGGAGGCATGGCAGTACAAAATACACATACCCTAGTACTATACATGTGCATGGATAACGTATGTTCAACACCCCCCCCCGCAGTCGAAGCGTCGCCGGTGACGCAGAGACTGGATCGAAACTCCTCGAAGACGGAAGTCGGTAGCCCCTTAGTCATAACATCGGCGAACTGTTGGGGTGTAGGGACATGAAGGACCCGAACACGCCCAAGTGCAACCTGCTCACGAACGAAGTGAATATCGGGCTCAATGTGCTTCGTTCGGCGATGATGAACTGGGTTGGCGGAGAGGTAGACGGCGGAGACGTTATCACAGTAAACGATCGTGGCCTTGTGAATGTCACAAAGCAACTCCTGGAGCAACTGACGGAGCCAAGAGCACTCGGCGACGGCATTAGCCACCGCCCGATACTCCACCTCAGCACTCGAGCGAGAGACCGTGGGTTGTCGCTTGGACGACCACGAAATCAGCGAGGGCCTGAGGTAGACACAGTAGCCCGATGTAGAACGATGAGTGTCGGGGCAGCTAGCCCAGTCTGCATCAGAGTAGGCGACGATGTCGGTGGAGGCGGAAGCCGTCAGCGTAAGTCCCAAGGACATAGTGCCGCGTATGTACCGGAGAATACGCTTCACCAGTGTCCAGTGATAATCACGCGGGGAGTGCATATGGAGGCACACCTGCTGAACAGCATACTGCAGTTCCGGGTGTGTGTGAGCGTTAGGTACTGCAAGGCACCAACAATGGAGCGATAAAATGCCGCATCGGGTGCAGGAGAGCCCTCCGTGGCGGAGACCTTGGCCTTCGTGTCGACAGGCGTAGCGGCGGGCTTGCAGTTAAGCATGCCAGCTCGCTCAAGAAGCTCATGGGTGTACTTCTGCTGATGCAGAAAGAATCCATCGGCGCGCCTGACCACCTCGATGCCAAGGAAGTAATGCAGTGGCCCCAAGTCCTTGAGGGCAAACTCATCACGAAGACGAGCCGTGAGCTACTGAAGAAGATCAGTGGAAGATGTCGTCAGGATGATGTCGTCGACATATAGCAGAAGGTACGTGGTGGCAGCACCCTGATGATAAATGAAT
Source organism: Elymus sibiricus (assembly GCA_039707655.1). Taxonomy (NCBI): domain Eukaryota; kingdom Viridiplantae; phylum Streptophyta; class Magnoliopsida; order Poales; family Poaceae; genus Elymus; species Elymus sibiricus. Next base: position 120,054,219 of record CM077664.1, on the reverse strand, counting down.
AGTGAAGCATCGGAGCGGGTGGACCGAAAACCAAGCTGCTGGAGGAAGGCCGCGATACGCTAGTACCACGCCCGTGGCGCCTGCTTCAACCCGTAGAGAGAACGGGAGAGCAAGCACACGTGATCCTGATGCTTGGCGTCGATGAAACCAGTGGGCTACTGACAATACACCTGCTCGGCAAGGTGCCCATGCAGAAAGGCGTTGGAAACGTCCAACTGATGCACTGGCCAAGTGCGAGAGACCGCCAACTGAAGGACGGTGCGGATCGTGCCCGGTTTGACAACCGGGGCGAAAGTGTCGGTGAAGTCCACACCAGCACGCTGTCGAAATCCGCGAACCACCCAACGAGCTTTGTAGCACTCGAGAGAACCGTCAGGACGTGTCTTGTGGCGGAACACCCATTTGCCACTGATGACGTTAGCATGGGGAGGCCGCGGAACAAGATGCCACGTGCGGTTACGCTGCAACGCGTCGAACTCCTCCCGCATCGCAGCAAGCCAATGAGGATCGCGAAGAGCTGCGCGAGCGGAGGAGGGAATGGGCGACGGGGTCGATGTCGAGGTGGCACACGCGTACTCATCAGAAGGGTAGCGCGTGCTCGGTCGATGCACACCGGCCCGGGCCCGGGTCATCACGTCGAGAGGCGGTGCAGCCGTCGCTGGAGCAGGCGTGGCGACGGGCGAAGATGAAGTCAAGCCCATCGCGGAGAGACCGGCAGACGAGCCAGCGACAGAGGCGTCTGGCGCGGCGGCAGAGGCCGCCTGTCCCGAGGCGGCGGCCGAGGTGGTGTCATCCGAAGCGGCCGAGGGGGACGCCGGGTCCGACTCACCCGAAGCAGTCGCGCCCGAAGGGGCCGCGGGGGGAGTCACGACCGGCATCGCAGGAGGGAGCAACCTCCCAGCAGTGGGAGCGGTGGAGGTCCGCAACCGGGACCCGCGCCACGCCTGGTGCGCGTCAAGTGGCTCCAGCGAAGGCGCTGCAGGAGGTGGTACCTGGTGAAAGGAAATACCCTCTTGTCAAAGTACACGTGCCGGGAGGTGTACACACGGTGGGAGACAGGGTCATAACACCGGTAACCTTTGGTGTTGGGAGGGTAACCAAGGAAGATGCAAGGAAGAGACCGTGGTGCGAGTTTATGTGGGGTGGTAGACGCGATACTGGGATAACAGAGACACCTGAATGTGCGAAGACCATCATAAGATGGAGGAGCGCCGAAGAGAAGTTGGTGAGGGGCATACTTCCAACGGGGACGACAGGGTCTAATGTTAAGGAGAAGAGTGGCGGTGGCGAGAGCATCAGGCCAGAACCTGGGAGGTACATTAGAATGAAAGAGCAATGTACGGACGCAGTCATTAAGAGTGCGTAGAATGCGCTCGGCGCGGCCATTCTGCTGGGAAGTGTAGGGGCAGGTTAGGCGAAAGATGGTGCCATGAGAGGCGAGAAGCTCTCGAACGGCGACATTATCAAATTCTTTTCCGTTATCGGTTTGCAGTGCGAGTATAGGGTGACCGAACTGGGTGGTGACATAGGAGTAAAATGCCATGAGTGTGGCTAAGGCATCGGATTTGTGATGAAGAGGAAATGTCCACACATAATGAGAAAAATCATCCAAAAGCACCAAATAATAAAGATAGCATGTGTTACTCGCAAATGGAGATGTCCATACATCACTATGAAGTAATTGAAACGGAAAAGTGGAAATAGTTGTGGACGCACTAAACGGAAAACGAACGTGCTTGCCGAGACGGCAAGCCTAACAAGTATGATCGTCTATCTTATTACATGAGAATGAAAAACTCTTAAGAATTTGACGCAAAACGGCGGGGTTGGGGTGTCCCAATCGCGCATGCCAAAGGTCCACACCGGCAGAGAGGGCAACTGGAGTGGTGGAGGTGGTGGCGGAGGAGTGCACCGGGTAGAGCTCATCGGGGCTATCACATCGGTGGAGAACCATCCGGGTATGGGCGTCCTTCACAGAGAAACCGATATCGTCAAATTCAACAGTAATAGGATTCTCACGAGCAAGACAACGAACCGAAACGAGATTCTTAACTAAATCAGGTGAGACGAGAACATTAGACATGGTGAGTGGCATGGATGAAGACGGAAAGGAACTACGACCAACATGTGTGATAGGTAAAGATGAACCGTCACCGACGGTGATGCGAGTCAAAGTATGAACCGGAGAGGAGGAAATAAGGTTACCGGGATGAGATGTCATGTGGGCGGTGGCGCCCGAATCCATGTACCAAGCTCCACCACCACCGTAGTTATTCGGTGATGGGGCCGAGTGCAGTGTAGCCAGAAGGGCGGGGTCCCACGGCGTGGGGGCCTGCGGCATGGCGAAGCCACCGTAGGGCTGGACCGGTGCAGGCGGAGCATAGCCGCCGGCCATCGGCGGAGCGGGCAGGGCGCCACCGGCCGGCTGCTGCGGCATGGCAAAGTAGGCCTGGTGGCCCGCCGGATGTGGTCCGAGCAGACCCGGCTGCGGGGCCTTTGGGACGGGCATGTGGTACACATGAACCACACCCGTCCAAGGGTTCTGACCGGCCATCCAGGGTAGGGTGGGCTGTTGTTGGCGTGGCGCCCCCCCGTAACCCTGCTGTTGCTGCTGCCGAGGGCGGCCGCCCCCGCCGCACCGGTTGTGCCGGCCCCCGCCATTCTGCTGCTGTGGAGCGGGGGGTGCAGGAGGCACGGGGGGCAGCGGGAAGTAGCCCGGTTGTGCCGGGGGCCGCGGCTGGGGCGGTGGAGGTGCCGGCGGCGCGGGGCCGCCGCGAGAGGTTCCCGCGGCAAGAGCGGTGTGCTGCACCCACTTCTTCACTTTTTGCATCTGTCGTTCCTCCAGCTTCAAGTATGCGACGATGGTCTGAAAAGTGGGCTGTGGCAGCAAAGTCAGATTAGAAGCGGCATTGCCAAAATCTTCATTAAGGCCGGCAGTGAGAGTGCTAAGCATGAGCTCGTCAGAGACTTTCGCGCCAATATCACGAAGTTCATCGGCAAGCATCTTGAGGCGCCGACAATAGTCGTCAATGGTGGAGTCATCTTGATGGCACCCGAAGAACTCTTGCTGCAAGAAAACAAGGCGCTGAAGTTTGTTGTCGGTGAAGAGCGCGTCGATCTTGTTCCACACGGTGCAAGCATCGTCGTCCTTATCGACAACCGTGTGGAAGATGTCCCGTGAGACGGTGATGTAGAACCAGCGAATAAGCGTGGCCTCAATGGCGGACCACTCCTGGTCGCCCTTCATGGCCTCGCTGTCGACGGAGCCATCGATGTGCTCGGTGAGGAAGTACTCGCGGAAGACAAGGTTGAAGTAGGTCTTCCACGCATAGTAGGAGGAGCTCGATTGATCAAGACAGATGGGAATGCGGGCATTGATGTTGAGGTCGCGGATGTCCACGAGGGTGGGAGGCTCGGGTCCGGCGAACGGGTTGGAACTGCCGGAGAAGGTGGACGCGGGGGAACCCATGGCGGCGGCGATTAGCTGGGTGGTGGCGGCGGCTAGGGTAGATGACGGCGGCGGTTAGGGTAGATGGCAGCGGCGGCTAGGGTTTTAGGTAGGAGAGAGGAGGGAGGGCACCGGCGATTAGAGGGAGGGGCAGCTGCGGATGTGGGGAGGGAGGCGGCGGCGGCAGGCTGCGGCGGCGCCGGCAAGGGGCAGCGGCGGTGGCAGGGTGCGGCGGCGGCAGGAGGAGGGCGGAAGCGAGGAGAGGATCTCTTGCTAAACTGATACCATGTTAGATGGGAAAGTAGGGATTGCATGCATCGACAATTGATTGATCGTGTGCATGAGCACATATATAGGTACAGGGGGGCCGGCCTCTACTTGTTTCCCAAGAAGTACAATATACGGGGGAGAGAGGAGGCGCGGCAGTACAAAATACACAGACCCTAGTACTATACATGTGCATGGATAACGTATGTTCAACACCGCAAAACTTTTTCACGGTGCCACGAGCGCTACGGCGGAACAGATCCTGCGGGACGCGTTTACAGGATCTGTTCCGCCGGAGCGCTCGCGGCACCGTAAATTTTGCATGACATCAAACAAATTGCAGATTTCAATAATATGAACCGAATGAAATCATAATATAAATTCAACATATAAATATATAAATGGCCCGAAAAGTAATTCACAATACAACAATAGTTTTCATTACAACAAATGTTCAAATTCGAATAATAATTACAACACCAATTTGTTAAAATCACACACGAATAGAAATGCATAAAAATGGGGATCTATCTCCCCCCATAAAGTTGTCACCGATGCTCGATCACGGTTCTCGATCTTCCGGTAGGTCTCAAGAAATGCACTGACCTCATCTGCGTCCCTGGCAGGCTTCACACGGCTACCAACATTGTCATAGTTGTACTCCAAGTTCAAATCCCTCTCATCCTCGACGATCATGTTCTGTAAAATTACACAAGCAGTCATGATATTTCTGAGGGATTTTTTATCCCAGAAGCGAGCAGGACCTCGAACAATGGCAAACCGAGCTTGCAACACACCAAATGCCCTATCAATATCCTTTCGGGAAGCTTCTTGTGCCTCGGCAAAAATGTGTGCTTCTTGATTTTGGGGTCACTAATGGTCTTCACAAATGTTGACCATGAAGGATAAGTACCGTCGGTAAGATAGTACCCCATGGTATAGTCATGGCCATTGACGATATAGTTGCAAGCCGGAGCTTTGCCACTAGCTAGCTGAGCAAATAAATGAGATCGCTGCAATACATTTATATCATTGAGAGACCCCGGCAAACCAAAGAAGCAATGCCAAATCCATAGATCATGCGAAGCCACGGCTTCAAGCACGATGGTGGGTTTACGTTTGTGACCGGTGTATTGCCCAAGCTACCGGGCAGTTCTTCCACCTCCAATGCATGCAATCGATACTACCTAGCATGCCCGGCCATCCCCTTGCTTCGTTCATTGCCATGAGCTTCTTTATGTCTTCTTCATTTGGAGCTCGAAGGTACTCAGGGCCAAAAACCCGGATGATTGTCTTCGCAAAGACACAGATACATTTGATGGTGGTATCTTCGCCAATGCGAAGATATTCATCCGTGTAGTCGGCATGAACACCATATGCAATCACTCTCATCGCCGCCGATATTTTTTGATATGCACTAAAGCCAATCAAACCGGCGGCATTCCTACACCAAGTGAAGAAACGACAATTTTGCTCGCAAGCCTCGACGATGCAGACGAAAAGTGACCTACGCATTCGATATCGCCTATGAAAGAGGCGAGCCGGATATGTCGGTAACTCAGCGAAGTAGTCCTTCATGAGCATCTTGTCGCCGAGAGCTCGGTTGCGGGGAATGCATAGCCGTCCGACCATGGAGCCGCATTGCTTTTTCTTCGGCCCCTCCTCAAATTCATCGACAAGATGCAACAACACTAGGTTGTCTTCATCATCATCGAGGATCAAATCTTCAATGTCTGAATCATCAGACGAAGACGACGAGGACGAACTCCAATCCATCTAGAAATGCACACAAAACGTCATGAATCATCTGGACCTACTCGGGACCAAATCAAGCACGAACCGGCGGGTGTTGGACATACCTCTCCCCGGCAGCCGAAGCAAACCCGCGCCGCGCCGCCCCTTTCTTCTCCCCGCCGGCCGAACCAAACCCGCGCCGCGCCGCTTCCTCCGACGCGCGCCGCTCACAGGCGCCAGAACCAACCGGATCCGCAAGCTACGAGCCTGCGTGCTGATACATCTCCAATGTATCTATGATTTTTTATTGTTCCATGCTATTATATTATCAATCTTGGATGTTTTATATGCATTTATATGCGATTTTATTTTTGGGAACTAACCTATTAACCCAGTGCCCAGTGCCAGTTGCTGTTTTCTGCTTGTTTTTGGTTTTCCAGAAAATCGGTACCAAACGGAGTCCAAACGCTATGAAACTTTTTGATGATTTTTTTCTGGACATAAGAGACCCTAGAAGCTTCGGGAGGAGACGGTAAGGCAACCCGGCGCGCCCAGGGGGTCCGCGCCCTGTTGCCTTGTGGGCCCCTCGAGGCTTCATCTGACCTAATTCCACTTCTATAAATTCTCAAATATTGGGAAACCAACAGAGAGCCACCTGAAATAACTTTTCCGCCACTGCAAGCTTCTGTTCTTCCGCGATCCCATCTGGAGGCCTTTTCCGGTACTCTGTTGGAGGGGGAATCGATCACGGAGGGCTTCTACATTAACCTTGCTGCCCTACCGATGATGCGTGAGTAGTTCACCACAGACCTACGGGTCCATAGCTAGTAGCTAGATGGCTTCTTCTCTCTCTTTGATCTTCAATACAATGTTCTCCTCGGTGTTCTTGGAGTTCTATTCGATGTAATCTTCTTTTGTGGTGTGTTTGTTGGGATCCGATGAATTGTGGGTTTATGATCTGAATATTCATGAGAAGTAATTGAGTCTTTTCTGAACTTTATTATGCATGATTGTTATAGCTTTGTATTTCTCTCCGATCTATCCGTTTGGTTTGGCCAACTAGATTGATTTATCTTCAGCGGGAGAGGTGCTTTGTGATGGGTTCAATCTTGCGGTGCTCTATATCACAGTGATAGAAAGGGACAAGACACGTATTTGCATTGTTGCCATTAAGGGTAAAACAATAGGGTTTATTCATATTAGTTGAGTTTACTTTGTCTACATCATGTCATCTTGCTTAAGGCGTTACTCTGTTTTTATTAACTTAATACCCTAGATGCATGCTGGATAGCGGTCGATGTGTGGAGTAATAGTAGTAGATGCAGGCAGGAGTCGGTCTACTTGTATCGGATGTGATGCCTATATACATGATCATTGCCTTGAATATCGTCATAACTATGCGCTTTTCTATCAATTGCCCAACAGTAATTTATTTACCCATCGTATGCTATGTGTTCGAGAGAGAAGCCTCTAGTGAAAACTACAGCCCCCGAGTTTACTTAAATCATATATAAAAAACCAAAATATATTTGCTGCAATTTTATTTCTTTTATTTTGTTTTGCAATTTATCTATCTACCACTACAAGATTTAATCCTTGCAAGTAACGAGTTCAAGGGGAGTGACGACCCTCTTGCCCGCGTTGGGTGCAAGTATTTGCTTTTGTGTGTGCAGGTGCTGTCCACGAGGCTTTGCATGATTCTCCTACTGGTTCGATAACCTTGGTTCTCACTGAGGGAAATACTTATCTCTGCTGTACTGCATCTCCTCTCCTCTTCGAGGAAAATCCCAATGTAGCTCACAAGTAGCAGGAAGAATTTTTGGTGCCGTTGCCGTGGAGACATCATCAAAACCTATCAAGTACCTTCACTCAAACTATCATCTACTTGCTCTAATTTTTATTTGCCTTTGCCTCTTGTTTTCATCCCCCCACTTCTCATAAAAATTTACAAAAACACACAAATATTTTTTGTTTGCTTTGCCACTATGGCTAGTTCTTCAATTGTTGCTTGCACCCCTGAAAATGAAGTGCTTAATTTTAAACAAAGGGGAGGAGAAAGTTTAAAAGATGCTTGGCATAGGATTTGCGATGCTCAAAATAGGTCAACTTGTAAGCAATCCACTACCGTTCTTCTTCGCAATTTTTATGTGGGTGTTACTACTTGGTATAGATTTGTGTTGGACACTATCACCGGAGGGAATTTCTTAAGTAGTCACCCTATGGAAGCTTTCAATGCTATGGGAAATTTAGTTGGATCACCACCTATTACTATTAATGAAACAACATTGACTTTGGAACATGTTATGCAAAGGCTAGAAGCTATTGAAAATAAAATGCCTACTATTGAACATATTAAGAATCTAGACAAGATGGTCCATAATAACGTTACTCAATTTGACTCAAAGGTAGGAACTACATTAAAGATGTTAAAAGTGAAAGAACCAATAGATTGAGAATCTAGACAAGAAGGTCCATAATCACGTTACTCAATTTGACTCAAAGGTAGGAACTACATTAAAGATGTTAAAAGAGAAAGAACCAATAGTTAATGAGAGAATAAAACAAAGTCCTTCTAGAATTGATAAGTTGGAAGAAATTATTAATAACTTGGGTTCCGCTTTTTCTTCCGCTAAAACTATTGATAGGACTCCTCCCAATAAAAATTGCAAGTTTATGTATGTTCCTAAGAATAAGGGTGCCACATCTAGTAATGGGAACGAAGACATTAAAATGATTAGTGTGCATCCCAATTGCATTGATTTGATAAAGGAACTTGTTTATGAAAATAAATTCCTCAACTTTATCCCTAGGAGTGTGATTATTAAAAAATTATGTACTAAACCTCCTAGGAAGCATGGATGCATATATAATTGATAAGTTGGATATGAAAGATGAAAATACTTGAAACAATGCATTATGCCTAGCTAGGGGCATAAAACAATAGCGCTTGTTGGGAGGCAACCCAATCTGTATCTTAAAATTTTGCTTTTATTTTGTGTTTTGTGTGTTTACACAATTTTAGCTACTGTTATGATTGTGTTTTTATATTTTAATTAGTGTTTGTGCCAAGTAATGCCTTTGGGATGATTTGGATGATAGTATAATCGATGTTGTTTGAAAACAGAAAGTTTTGCGCCCAGTAGTTGATTTTTAATTTATTGCTGGAACATCAGAAAAATCTGAAATTTTTCACAATATTGGGATACAATTTTTTTACGTTTTCCTAATTTTTTAGAATTTATGTAGTTACAGAAGTATAGATAATATTCTGTCATTACGTACTGTTCTGTTTTAGACAGATTCTGTTTTTATTGCATAGTGTGCTTGTTTTAATGAAACTATGGATTATATCGGGGGGTATAAGTCATGGAAGAGTTAGAATACAGTAGGTATTATGCAAGAACAATTATGAATGAGTTTATAATAGTACCTAAAGTGGATGATTGATTTATTGTACTAACGGATCTCACGAAGTTTCTGTTGAGTTTTGTGTCCAGAAGTTTTCAAGTTATGGGTGAGATTACGATGGATGAAGGAATAAGGAGCGGCAAGACCCTGAGCTTGGGGATGCCCAAGGCACCCCAAGGTAATATTCAAGGAAGACCCAAGCGTGTAAGCTTGGGGATGCCCCGGATGGCATCCCCTCTTTCGTCTACAATCTATCGGTAACTTACTTTGAGCTATATTTTTATTCATCACATGATATGAGTTTTACTTGGAGCGTCTTGTGCCATAGTTTTCTTTTGCTTTGATTTTTAGTTTGCCACAATCATCTTTTGCTGGACACACCTTTTGAGAGGGACACACATTTGTTCGTGATTTGTTAGAATACTCTATGTGCTTCACTTATATCTTTTGAGCTAGGCAGTTGCTCTAGTGCTTCACTTATATCTCTTAGAGCATGGCGGTGGTTATATTTTAAAGAAATAGTTGCACTCTCATGCTTCACTTAAATCTTTTTGAGAGTCTAATAAATAGTAATGGCAATTTGCACGGGTTATAAGACTAGTCCATAAAGGATAGGTATTCAAGAGGAATATAATAGAAAACTTTCATGTAGATCACTAAATATGAAACGTATGGTTTAATGATATTGATGTCGTAATATGAAAGGATATTGGTTCATGATCATTGGTTAGTAGAAATATCGGTATTAAAGTTTGTTATTAACTTCTCATCTAAGTGTTGGTCATGGCATGGTGGGGAGGTTTGAGCATTTTTATGTCTGAAATGAAATCCTTGAGTGCTGTTATAATCGGGGGTGCGCGATGGTTAACTCCTACCAACCTCCTCCCTAGGGGCATGCGAGTAGTACTTTGCTTCGAGGGCTAATAGGCTTTGCAATAAGTATGTGAGTTCTTTATGACTAATGTGAGTCCATGGATTATACGCACTCTCACCCTTCCGCAATTTGCTAGCCTCTTCGGTACCGTGCATTGCCCGATCTCACCTCGAGAGTTGGTGCAAACTTCGCCGGTGCATCCAAACCCCGTGATATGATACGCTCTATCACACATAAGCCTCCTTATATCTTTCTCAAAACAGCCACCATACCTACCTATTATGCCATTTCCATAGCTATTCCGAGATATATTGCCATGCAACTTCCACCGTTCCGTCATATGACTTGTGTTCATTGTCATATTGCTTTGCATGATCATATAGAGCTGACATAGTATTTGTGCCACAACCACCGTTCATCATTTTCATACATGTTACGCTAGATCATTGCACATCCTGGTACACTGCCAGAGGCATTCATATAGAGTCATTTTGTATAGTTTTTATCGAGTTGTAAGTAAATAAAAGTGTGATGATCATCATTATTAGAGCATTGTCCCAGTGAGGAAAGGATGATGGAGACTATGATTACCCCACAAGTCAGGATGAGACTCTGGACGAAAAAAAAGAGGCCAAAAAGAGCCCAACAAAAAAAATGAGAGAAAAAGAGAGAAGGGGCAATGTTACTATCCTTTTCCACACTTGTGCTTCAAAGTAGCACCATGTTCTTCATATAGAGAGTCTCCTTTTTTGTCACTTTCATATACTAGTGGGAATTTTTTGTTATAGAACTTGGCTTGTATATTCCAATGACGGGCTTCCTCAAATGCCCGAGGTCTTGATGAGCAAGCAAGTTGGATGCACACCCACTTAGTTTCAGTTGAGCTTTCATACACTTATAGCTCTTAGTGCATCCGTTGCATGGCAATCCCTACTCCTCGCATTGATATCGATTGATGGACATCTCCATAGTCCGTTGATCTGCCTAGTTGATGCGAGACTTTCTTCCTTTTGACTTCTCCTATTGATCCCTATCACTGCATTCTATTCCACCTATAGTGCTATGTCCATGGCTCACACTCATGTATTGCGTGAAGTTGAAAATGCTGAAGCGCGTTAGAAGTATGATCCAATTGCCTGGTTTAACACTGGGGTGCTCATGATTTATATTTATGCGATGAAGGCGGAGTCATGCCATGCTAACATGATAAAATGAGTGGGGATAACATTCGTTAAGGATCGTATATTTTGAAAGTTTAATGATTATGCTTCTTATATTCATGGATATTATTATGTTGATATTGTTAATTCATCGTTTCTCAATATTTATACCGTGAAGAGATTACATGATAAACATGTTAGGTAGCATTCCACATCAAAAATTCTGTTTTTATCATTTACCTACTCGAGGACGAGCAAGAATTAAGCTTGGGGATGCTGATACGTCTCCAACGTATCTATAATTTTTTATTGTTCCATGCTATTATATTATCAATCTTGGATGTTTTATATGCATTTATATGCTATTTTATATCATTTTTCGGAACTAACCTATTAATCCAGTGCCACTTGCTGTTTTCTGCTTGTTTTTCGTTTTCCAGAAAATCAGTACCAAACGGAGTCCAAACGCTACGAAACTTTTTGACGATTTTTTTCTGGACATAAGAGACCCTAGAAGCTTCGGGAGGAGACCAGAGGATGTATGAGGAGACGGCAAGGCAACCCGGCACGCCCAGGGGGGCGCCCTGTTGCCTTGTGGGCCCCTCGACGCTTCGTCTGACCTAATTCCACCTCTATAAATTCCCAAATATTGGGAAACCAATAGAGAGCCACACAAAATAACTTTTTCGCCGCCGCAAGCTTCTGTTCTTCCGCGATCCCATGTGGAGGCCTTTTCCGGCACTCTGCCGGAGGGGGAATCTATCACGGAGGGCTTCTACATCAACCTTGCTGCCCTACCGATGATGCGTGAGTAGTTCACCACAGACCTACGTGTGCATAGCTAGTAGCTAGATGGCTTCTTTTCTCTGTTTGATCTTCAATACAATGTTCTCCTCGGTGTTCTTGGAGTTCTATTCGATGTTATCTTCTTTTGCGGTGTGTTTGTTGGGATCCGATGAATTGTGGGTTTATGATCTGAATATTCATGAGAAGTAATTGAGTCTTTTCTAAACTTTATTATGCATGATTGTTATAGCTTTGTATTTCTCTCTGATCTATCCGTTTGGTTTGGCCAACTAGATTGATTTATCTTCAGCGGGAGAGGTGCTTTGTGATGGGTTCAATCTTGCGGTGCTCTATATCCCAGTGACAGAAAGGGACAATACACATATTTGTATTGTTGCCATTAAGGGTAAAACGATGGGGTTTATTCACATTAGTTGAGTTTACTTTGTCTACATCATGTCATCTTGCTTAAGGCGTTACTCTGTTTTTATTAACTTAATACCCTAGATGCATGCTGGATAGCGGTCGATGGGTGGAGTAATAGTAGTAGATGCAGGCAGGAGTCGGTCTACTTGTATCGGACGTGATGCCTATATACATGATCATTGCCTTGAATATCGTCATAACTATGCGCTTTTCTATCAAACCGTATGCTATGTGTTCGAGGGAGAAGCCTCTAGTGAAAACTATGGCCCCCGGGTCTACTTAAATCATATATAAAAAACCAAAATATATTTTCTGTAATTTTATTTCTTTTATTTTGTTTTGTAATTTATCTATCTACCACTATAGGATTTAATCCTTGCAAGTAACGAGTTCAAGGGCAGTGACGACCCTCTTGCCCGCGTGGGGTGCAAGTATTTGCTTTTGTGTGTGCAGGTGCTATTCACGAGGCTTTGCGTGATTCTCCTACTGGTTTGATAACCTTGGTTCTCACTGAGAGAAATACTTATCTCTACTGTACTGCATCTCCTCTCCTCTTCGAGGAAAATCCCAACGCAGCTCACAAGTAGCACGCGCCGAGATCCCGGGCGGATCCATAGCGTCGGCGGCGGCCGTGAGTAGCGGGCATAAATGGTCACCCCCGCCGCCGAAACTAGGTGGAATGGATGCGGCGAGGGGCGGCGGAGCTTTCGGGCGGCGCGGGGCAGCCGCGGGCAGCAAGAAGGAGCGGGGATGTGCGGCGGCGCCGGTGGCGGGGAGTGGAGGCAGGAACTGAAGCCGGCGGAAGTGGGTTCGCGCCAACAGAAAGGGGATGATGTCTACTACGCAACTTTATTCTTGTAGACTCATGTTGGGCCTCCAAGCGCAGAGTTTTGTAGGACAGTAGCAAATTTCCCTCAAGTGGATGACCTAAGGTTTATCAATCTGTGGGAGGCGTAGGATTAAGATGGTCTCTCTCAAACAACCCTGCAATCAAATACAAGAAATCTCTTGTGTCCCCAACACACCCAATACAATGGCAAATTGTATAGGTGCACTAGTTCGGCGAAGAGATGGTGATACAAGTGTAGTATGGATAGTAGAATTATATTTTTATAATCTGAATAAATAAAAACAGCAAGGTTGCAAGTGATAAAATGAAGCACAAACGGTATTGCAATGCTTGAAAACAAGGCCTAGGGTTCATACTTTCACTAGTGCAATCTCTCAACAGTGCTAACAAAATTGGATCGTATAACAATCCCTCAACGTGCGATAAAGAATCACTCCAAAGTTCCTATTCGCAGAGAACATAAGATAGAAATTGTTGTAGGGTACAAAACCACCTCAAAGTTATTCTTTCCGATCAATCTATTGAGCCATCCCTATAAGTGTCACAAACAGCCCTAGAGTTCATACTAAAATAACACCATATGATATGCATCAACCAACTCTAATGTCACCTAGATACTCCAATGTCAGCACAAGTATCCGTGAGTTGATTATTCAATATGCATCAAACAACTTCAGATTCATAATATTCGATCCACACAAAGAACTTCAAAGAGTGCCCCAAGATTTCTACCGGAGAAAGTAGGACGAAAACGTGCATCAACCCCTATGCATAGATTACCCCAATGTCACCTCGGGAATCCGCGAGTTGAGTGCCAAAACATACATCAAGTGAATCAATATAATACCCCATTGTCACCACGGGTATTCATATGCAAGACATGCATCAAGTGTTCTCAAATCCATAAAAGTATTCAATCCGATAATAGTGAAACCTCAAAGGTAAAAACTCAATTCATCACAACAAGATAGAGAGGGAGAAACACCATATGATCCAATTATATTAACAAAGCTCGCGGTACATCAAGATCGTGCCAAATCAAGAACACAAGAGAGAGAGATCAAACACACAGCTACTAGTACATACCCTCAGCCCCGAGGGTGAACTACTCCCTCCTCGTCATGGAGACCACCGGGATGATGAAGATGGCCTCCGGTGATGATTTCCCCCTCCGGCAGGGTGCCGGAACAGGGCTCCAGATGGTATTTTGAAGGTACAGAGGCTTGCAGCGGCGGAGTCGAAGTTCTAGGGTTATTTCTGGTGGTTTCTCTATTTATAGGATTTTTCAGCGTTGGAATCACACGAAGATGGGCTAAGATGGGCCCACGAGGTACCACGGCGCGACCCCCCCGGGGCGCGCCGTGATGGCTTGTGAGCACCTCGTGAGGCTTCTGGTCCTTCCACGAAGCTTCGGGGGTCTCTTTTGGTCCCAAAAAAATCATCAAAAAGTTTCGTCCAATTCCGAGAACTTTTATTTCTGCACAAAAAAAAAACACCACGGTAGTTCTGCTGAAAACAGCGTCAGTCCGGGTTAGTTCTAATCAAATCATACCAAAACCATATAGAATTGTTATAAACATGCCATGAATACTTCATAAATTATAGATACGTTGGAGACGTATCAGCATCCCCAAGCTTAATTCCTGCTCGTCCTCGAGTAGGTAAATGATAAAGAAATAATTTATGAAGTGTGAATGCTAACATAGTGCATAAGTTTGAGCAATGATAATTTCAATCACTTTTCCTATCATCATAATAGCAACTCTTTCTCATAAAACTCATCATGATAAAGTAGCAATCAATTCACATGTTATGGTTCAAACAATGCATTCTCTTGAAACTTAACAACCTATGTTCTTAGTCACCAAACAATTGCAATTCAACTTAATTTCAACAAAGTCTAAGTAAGAGCTCCACATACTCAATTATCATATAGTCTTCTATGATTGCTAATACTCAAAGCATATTTTTAGAACAAATGGCATCCATCGAACACAGAGAAAGATAGGGGCTTAGTGTTTCGCCTCCCAACTTATTTATCATAGAGATAATTGTCAACAATAATAAATAATGATCAAATATATTTGACTGGCCATATATGCCTGGATCTTTCCCCACCACATGATGCTTGCCAACTAAAGAATAGGTTGGAATAATAAGAAATACTATTGCCTCTTGCATATAAGTAAATACTCAAAGTAAAAGATAGGCCCTTCGCAGAGGGAAGCATGGATTTGCAGAGGTGCCAGAGCTCATTGCTTAAAACAGAGATGAATACATTTTGAGAGGTGTACTTTTCCTGTCAACGTCACGACCGAGGATTCTCAATATCTTCCATGCTAAACACATTATAGGTGGTTCCCAAGCAGAAAGGTAAATTTTACTCCCCCTCAACCATTCAAACACAAGCCATGGCTAGCCGAATCCTCGGGTGCCCTCCATACAATCAACTTTCCGGGGGAGTTTGTTTCATTATATATGTTTTTGTTTTGCGGGACTGGGCATTCCAATTACTGCCCTCTCTCGTGCAATGACAAGTGAATAAACACTCATCATGAGAATAACTCGCATAGCATGGAAGATACTAACCACCCACTGCCGCTTCATGAGCGGTACGGGCACACAAAACAGATGCTTATTTGAATGATTAGAGGTGGCACATGCAAATTTACTTGGAACGGCAAAGTAACACCGTATATAGGTAGGTATGGTGGACACTCATGGAAGAAACTTGGCTCAAGGATTTTGGGTGCACAAGCAGTATTCCCGCTTAGTACAGAAATTTTGGCTAGCAAAAGATTCTAAACAAGCACCACATGTTGGAGGATCCATAACAATATAACTTCTATGCAAATATACCCAAACATAACTCATTACGTTGTCTTCCTTGTCCAACTTCAACTAATTTGCTCAAGTTTGAAAATAATTAATGGGTATTCACAATCATAAAAGATGTCCAAGATAATATATTTATATGTGAAAGTTCTCTTCCGTATACTATCTTTCATGAATTGCTCGAATGACTAATATTGTGATTGTCAAACTTCAATAGATTTTACTTTCTAAACCAACTATGAAATATTTCTAAGCATGAGACAAGCATATGAAGCACATCTAATTTCAACTTTATGATATTCAATTCATTCAACAATTTACTCATAGGATATAAGTGAAGCACAAGAGTAAATGACAAACTACTCCAAAAGATATAAGTGAAGAACAATGAGTAGTCAAACAATTAAGTAGCTATGTGAAGACTCTCTCTAAATAAAGATTTCAGATCTTGATAATTTTATTCAAACAGCAAACAAAATGAAAATAAAAGGACACTCCAAGAATAGCACATATCATGTGAACAAGTAAAAACTTAGGCTAATCGATAGGTGTTGATGAAGAAAGGTGGGATGCCTACCGGGGCATCCCCAAGCTTAGTTGCTTCAGACTTCTTGGAATGTTGTCTTGGGGTGCCTTGGGCATCCCCAAGCTTGAGCTCTTGTATCTCCTTAATTCCTCTCATATCATGGTTTCTCCTAAATCTTAAAAACTTCATCCACACAAAACTCAACAAGAACTCATGAGATAAGTTAGTATAAATCAACTCAAAACCTTAACATTCTCTACTGCAGCAAATTACTAAAATTATAATTAAACATATTTAATACTCCTATCCACAAATAGAAGCATTAAACAAGCAACATATGCAAACAATGCAACTATAACCGAAATCTGCCAAAACAGAACAGTCTGTAAAGGGTGAATAAGAATTCATACTTCCCTAACTCCAAAAATTCTGAAAAATTACCATGTTATAGAGAACTCATGCATGCTTACTGTGTAAAAATTTCAGATTTTATCATGTTCTAACTATTCAGGAATATTCTGGACATAACAGAAAACTTTCTGTTTTCAAACAACAACACATTAACTTGCAAACTGAGCGTGGTAAAGGCTATAATTGGCATTTTATTGAACTAAAAGATACAAAACATGATTATTGATAATAGCAAGCAAATCTCAACAAAATAAAATGACGCTCCAAGCAAAACTCATATTATGTGGCGAATAAAAATATAGCTCCAAGTGAGGTTACCGATAATGTTGAAGACGAAAGAGGGGATGCCTTCCGGGGCATCCCCAAGCTTAGACGCCTGAGTCTTCCTTGAGTATTACCTTGGGATGCCTTGGGCATCCCCAAGCTTAGGGTCTTGCCACTCCTTATTCTCCTCATATCGATGTCTCACCCAAAACTTGAAAACTTCAATCACACAAAACTTAACGGAACTTCGTGAGATAGGTTAGTATGATAAAAATAAATCATCCACTTAGGTACTGTCAAGAAAAGATTCATAATTGTTCTCACATAATGTCTACTGTAGTCTATCATTTCCATAATTTATATCTCATAATATAAGCTATGGAAACACTAAAACAAGCAAACTATGCACCGAAACAGAATCTGTCAAAAACAGAACAACATGTAGTGAGCGATTTAAAATCCATACTTATGTACCTCCAAAAACTCTGAAAACTTAGGACAACGTAAAAAATTTGTAACCCGATACTCTGTAAAAAAATTAGAATTTTCTCATGCTCCAGTACAGAATAGAAATTCCAGCACTGGATGCAAAAGTTTCTGTTTTTGCACAGAATCAAATCAACAAGCATCCACACTATCCCAAAGGCTTTACTTGGCACATTATTGAAAGAAAACATATGAAACATGATTACTACTGTAGCTTAATCATGTGGACACACAAAAACAATAGGTATAAATATTGGGTTGTCTCCCAACAAGCGCTTTTCTTTAATGCCTTTTAGCTAGGCATGATGATTTTAATGATGCTCACATAAGAGAGAAGAATTGAAACACAAAGAGAGCATCATGAATCATATGACAAGCACATTTAAGCCTAACCCACTTCCTATGCATAGGGATTCTGTGAGCAAACAACTTATGGGAGCAAGAATCAACTAGTATAGGAAGGCAAAACAAGTATAACTTCAAAACTTTCAACACATAGAGAGGAAACTTGATATTATTGAGAAACCTAAAAGCATATGTTCCTCTCTCATAATAATTTTCAGTAGCATCATGAATGAATTCAACAATATAGCTATCACATAAAGCATTCTTTGCATGATACATAAGCATACAATTTTTATTACTCTCCACATAAGAAAATTTATTCTCATCTATAGTGGTGGGACTAAATTCAATGAAATAACAATCATTAAAATCATGATGACAAGTTTCATGGTTATCATTATTCTTTATAGCATACATGTCATCACAATAATCATCATAGATAGCAACTTTGTTATCATAGTCAATTGAAACCTCTTCCAAAATAGTGGAATCATCATTAAATAAAGTCATGACCTCTCCAAATCCACTTTCATAATTATTACAATAAGATTCAACACCCTCCAAAATAGTGGGATAATTAGTACCTAGAGTTGACACTCTTCCAAATCCACTTTCATCAATATAATCATCATAAATAGGAGGCATGCTTTCATTATAATAAATTTTCTCATCAAAACTTGGGGGACTAAAAATATCATCTTCATCAAACATAGCATCCCCAAGCTTATGGCTTTGCATATCATGAGCATCATGGATATTCAAAGAAAGCATACTAACAACATTGCAATCATGCTCACCATTCAAAGTACTCACATTAAACATTTTATTAAATTCTTCCTCTAGCAATTGAGCACAATTATCGGAATCCTTATTTTCAAGAAAGATATTATAAAGATGAAGCATTTGAGGCAACCTAAATTCCATTTTTTTGTAGTTTCTTTAATAGACCAAACTAGTGATAAAACAAGAAACTAAAAGATTCAATTGCAAGATCTAAAGATATACCTTCAAGCACTCACCTCCCCGGCAACGGCGCCAGAAAAGAGCTTGATGTCTACTACGCAACTATATTCTTGTAGACTCGTGTTGGACCTCCAAGTGCAGAGTTTTGTAGGACACTAGCAAATTTCCCACAAGTGGATGACCTAAGGTTTATCAATCCGTGGGAGGCGTAGGATGAAGATGGTCTCTCTCAAACAACCCTGCAATCAAATACAAGAAATCTCTTGTGTCCCCAACACACCCAATACAATGGCAAATTGTATAGGTGCACTAGTTCGGCGAAGAGATGGTGATACAAGTGTAGTATGGATAGTAGAAATATATTTTTATAATCTAAATAAATAAAAACAGCAAGGTAGCAAGTGATAAAACGGAGCACAACGGTATTGCAATGCTTGAAAACAAGGCCTAGGGTTCATACTTTCACTAGTGCAATCTCTCAACAGTGCTAACATAATTGGATCGTATAACAATCCCTCAACGTGCGATAAAGAATCACTCCAAAGTTCCTATCCACGGTGTGACGCCCCTGCTCGACCGTGCACTAATCATACACGCAAACGTGCACGCTCAAGATCAGAGACTCACGGGAGGATATCACAACACAACTCTAAACTCAAATTAAACATAAATCATCATATTACAAACCAGGGGGTCACGAGGACCCGAATAAATAAGTCATACACACAAATGATATCTGAGTACAGGCATAGTTAGTCAAGTTTGCCTTAAGAAGGCTAGCACAAACAACGACACTGATCGAAAAGGCGAAGGCCTCCTGCCTAGGGCCTCCGAACTACTCCTGGTCAGCTGGCTCAACCCAGTAGTACGTGCCTCCGGGACTCTCCTGGTAGTAATCTCCTGCGGTGGCGTCTGACTCCTGGACTCCATCGTCGGATTTTATCAAGAGGGTATGGGGGAAAAGATAGCAAAGCAACCGTGAGTACTCATCCAAAGTACTCGCAAGACTGACATCAGAACTATACTAATTATGCATCGGTATCAAAGGAATGGGGCTATATCTTGGGACTCAACTCCGAGCGTCCTGTTACCGTGGACACGGCTATTCGAATAGATAACTTCCCTGCAGGGGTGCACTACTGTTACCCATCATGCTCGATTACATCTGGCCGGACACACTTGCTGGGTAATGCCCGGCCTCGGGTAATCGACACGACGCAGTCCTACCTAGGCTCAGCAGAGAGGTCAACACGCCGGTCTAAATCCTAAGCACGAAGGGGTCTTGGGCCATCGCCCTTCGCACTCCTGCACGTTACGTGGCTGGTCGGGGCCCAAGCGTGACACTGAATACACCAGTGACGTAACCAGCCCACCCCAACGATCAGCCCGCATCTCTGAGCTGCGACGTCTGAAGAGCTTTCGGCTGATACTATGACGTAGAGGGTCCCATAACCATTATCCCACGTGGTGGTAGTGCATATAGGGCCAACGACCCACTTAGATCAAATACCCAAATCCGTTAAGCATGTTTAGTAACTCGCAGAGACGAACAGGGTTCCTGTCGCTCCGACTTGGTAAGACATATCGCGCGGGTGCTCTTGGAGCCTACCCGTCTTTAATGTGATTCACTCGCGGGCACCCTTGGGGCCAGCCCGACTTTAGCAGTTTAAGTATTGCAATGTAAACATTTTCGTGATCCTCACCCAGAGTGATCACGGCCCGATAACAAGCATGGCATACGGACAAGGGTGATGGGCTACCGATGTATCAATAGCAAAGCTAACTAATCATAGTGGGACAACAGGTAGGTATAAACAACAGACGACAAAATCAGGCTATGCATCAGAATAGGAGCTATCGGAACAGTAGCAGGGGCAATTCTAATGCAAGCATAAGAGAGAGGAGAGTGTGCGATATCTTATGATCAAGGGGGTTTTGCTTGCCTGGAAGCTCTGCTGAAGGGGCCTGGTCGTCGGCGACGTCGTCGTACACTGCAGCGTCGTCGGCAATCTCGGGGGCTATCGGGAGAGAAGGAGGGGAAAGAAACAATAAATACACGGCAATAATGCAACAGGGATGCACGACATGTCTAAATGTTATGCAGAGGTGATATAATGCCTAACTAATTGTATTAGACAATTTAGGAATTTATCTGGATTTATTTCATCAGGGGTAGGCACTATTCATCTATCGAATATGGGAGAAAAGTCCCATGTTCAGTATGATAGAGGGGTGTGGCAGGTAAGTGGATGGCATATTCGGATTCTTCATATTTTTCTGATCATTTTTCATATATAAATTATTTTCATCCGAGTTACGGTTTATTTTATATGATTTTTCAAAGTTTTAATGATTTTCTAGAATTTCTGAAATTATTTTAATTATTTAATTCCGAATTATCCAAAACAGTAAATGATGACGTCATCATGACGTAGGGGTGACGTCAGCAGTCAACCGACTCGCTGGCCAGTCAAACCTGACCAGTGGGACCCACTGGTCAGTGACTGTTTAGTTAAACAGAGTTTAAATTAGTTAATTAGGTTAATTAACGGGTGGGACCCAGTAGTCAGTGACTAATTAGCTAATTAGTTTAATTAATGAAATAATTAACTTTTATTTATTTATAAAATCTTTTTATCACACGCGGGACCCACATGTCAGTGACTGTGGGTGCCCAGTCAGCACCGTTGACTGGTCAACCCAGTCAACGGGGCCAGTGGGACCCAGCAGTCAGTGGCACAGGGGCCCCACTTGTCGGGCCACGTCGGACGGCGACCGAAGACTTGCCGGAATCACGCCGGCGAGCTCGTTTGCGGCGGCGCTCGTCGGGAGGCGGTCGGGATTCGGCTGTGGTGGGTCAAATCGGACGCGGCCGGTGCCGTTCGAACCGCCGTGGAGTGCCGCATCCAACGGCGGTGGCCTCGCGGGTGGGGATGGCCGGAATCGAGCACGGCGAGCTCGTCGGCGGACGGCCGGAATCGGGCGTGTTCGGAAATGCAGCTGCGGGGTTCTATCGGGCGCGCGAGGTAGCTAGGCAGGGTCTACGCGGCGCGGCGAGCATGATGGGCAGCAGCCCGTGACCAAATGGTCACCGGAGACTCGCCGGCGATGAGCTCCGCGGTGGCGCGTTCTGGCAAGGCGGGATCGGCGGCTACGGCGGCGGAATCATACGGGAGAGAGAGGGGAGAGATGGAGCTGCTCACTGTGAGCTTGCAGACGTGCAACGGTGAGCTCGGGGGAGGCTCGAGGCGGCGAATCGGGGCGGCGATCGACGGCGGCCGTAGGAGGAAGAAGGGCTCAGGGTGGACGCTGCAGTGGCTCCGAGCTCCAACGTGCAGTCCCAGGCGACGTAGCGGAGGCAGGCGGCTCGATCCGGCACGGAGAAGAGGTGCGGCGAGCTCAGAGGCCACCGCTACGGCGAGCCATGGCGGCGACGACGTCGGGCGTCTGCGGGTGAGGAAGAAGGCGAGCGAGGGAGAGGGAAAATATCTCGGGGGAGGACGGCTAGGG
Organism: Elymus sibiricus; assembly: GCA_039707655.1. NCBI lineage: Eukaryota > Viridiplantae > Streptophyta > Magnoliopsida > Poales > Poaceae > Elymus > Elymus sibiricus. Next base: position 120,031,926 of record CM077664.1, on the reverse strand, counting down.
TTGCGCGGGGCGTTCTTATCCCCCCCGCCCTCTGTAGCGACGCGACGGGAACGGCTCGCCGGCGTCGGGCGGTCGGACGCGCGAGCGACCGCGCGTGAGCAGTGCGGGAGGAAGGAGGCGACCATGCGGGTGGGCTGGGCCGCTGCGGTTGACTAGAGCCCAGTAGCGTGGGCCTTTTCCTTTTCTTCTTTTTCTTTTCTGTTTTTCCTTTTTTTGTTTCTGTTTAGTAAATAGTTTAGCCACAATTAAGTTTTGCAAAATGTGAGTGTTGCCCATTTAAATACTAGACAATATTTAACACTGACGGAAATTGGTTTGAGCTAAATAGGATTTCATTTGAATTTTAATTAATTAAAAAGGTAATATAAGTTGCTGTTTTGTTACTGTTTTAGGATGATAGAGTCCTCTAGGTATTTTAGGTGATGTTGTTTCTCTTAACATAATTAGCTATGGAATATTTGCTAATTAATGAACATTTTAGTTTCCAAATTGGAACAATTTTTATTTTCACTTAATATTTGAATTTCAATTTAATTTGGAATTTGAAATGAGATATGAGGCAAATGATGATCAAGCACTGTTTAACATGATGACTTGGCATTATCAATAGGTGATTACTGATGCTAATACAAGGGGGTGTTACAATTCTCCTCCTCTAAAAGAAATTCTCGTCTCGAGAATTAAGAGGTAGGCTGAAAGAGAGTGGGGTATTCTTCACGAAGACGATCTTCGCGTTCCCAAGTGGCTTCATCTTCAGAATGATTCGACCACTGAACTTTAAGGAACTTGATTGCCTTCTGACGGGTTCGACGTTCAGTTTGATCAAGAATGCGGATCGGATACTCTTGATAAGAAAGATCCTCTTGCAATTCAAGCATTTCATGATCCACTGCTCGGATAGGATCCTTGAAGCAGCGACGAAGTTGCGATACATGGAAAACATCGTGAACTTGAGAGAGGTTTGGCGGCAATTCCAATTGATATGCCACTTCTCCTCGTCTTGCGAGAATACGGAACGGGCCAATGTAGCGAGGAGCTAACTTGCCCTTGATTCCAAATCGATGAGTGCCTTTCGTCGGAGTGACGCGAAGGTAAGCTTGCTCGCCAGGTTGATAGACCATTACATGGTGTTTTCGATCATAGTTGCTCTTCTGACGAGACTGAGCAGCTTTCAAATGATCACGGACAATGCAGACTTGTTCTTCAGCTTGTTGAATAATGTCCGGTCCAACGAGTGATCGTTCCCTAGTTTCTGACCAATTCAGAGGGGTCCGACACTTACGTCCATAGAGAACTTCAAAGGGTGCCATCTTCAAACTAGCCTGATAGCTATTGTTGTATGAGAACTCGGCATACGGGAGAGATTCCTCCCATTTCTTACCGAATGAGATGACACAAGCTCGAAGCATATCTTCAAGCACTTGATTGACTCGTTCAACTTGTCCCTAGGACTGGGGGTGAAAAGCGGTGCTGAAAGACAGATGAGTTCCCATAGCTTCTTGGAAACTGTTCCAAAATCTTGAGGTAAAGAGGCTGCCACGGTCTGAACTGATCTCCAACGGAACACCGTGGAGTGACACGATTCTGGAAACATACAAGTCTGCTAACTGACTAGCAGTGATTGTCTCCTTGACTGGCAGAAAGTGAGCAACCTTGGAGAATCGGTCAATGACGACAAAGATAGCATCATGACCCTTCTGCGATCTGGGAAAACCAGTAATGAAATCCATTTCGACCTTCTCCCATTTCCATTCAGGAATAGTAAGTGGTTGCAGAAGTCCAGCAGGCCTTTGATGTTCTGCCTTGATGCGACGGCAAACGTCACACTCAGCAACATAGCGAGCAATGTCTCGCTTCATATCAGGCCACCAGTATCTCTGTCGAATGTCTTGGTACATCTTGGTACTACCAGGATGAATTGAAAGAGGTGTGTCATGAGCTTCTTTCAAGACGCGCAGGGTCAGATCCAAATTGTCCTTTCTAGGAACCACTAAGCGATTTTTGAAGAACAAGGTGCCATCAGCATCAACAGTGAAGAACGAGGGCCTTCCCCTTTTGAGATCGCGCTTAATCTTCTCGACCTCAGAGTCAGCTTTCTGTATATGCTTGATGAGGTCCTCGAGATCTGGTTCAACAACCAGGGTATTGAGATGACCCTGTGGGACAATGTGAAGGTTCAACTTGCGAAGTTCTTCGTAAAGAAGGGGTTGTGCTTGCTGAACCATGAGGTTGTTGCAATAAGACTTGCGACTCAAGGCATCGGCCATTACATTAGCCTTGTCAGGGGTATAAGAAATATCCATGTGGTAGTCGGCTATTGTCTCGAGCCATCTTTGTTGACGGAGGTTCAAATCGGGTTGAGTATACAGATACTTCAGACTTTGGTGGTCCGTGTATATCTCACAACAATTACCGAGAAGGTAATGTCGCCACAACTTCAGAGCATAGATAACTGGTGCTAACTCAAGATCATGTGTTGGATACTTATCTTCGTGAGGACTCAATTGACGAGAGCCATAAGCAATCACTTTGCGCTCTTGCATTAGGACACAGCCTAATCCTTGACGGGATGCGTCGCAATATATCACAAAGTCCTTGCGAGTATCTGGGGGAGCTAGCACTGGGGCAGATGTCAACTTATCTTTAAGTGTCTGAAAACTTTCCTGGCACTTTTCCGTCCACTCAAACTTCTTGCCTTTGTGGAGCAAATCAGTTAGTGGCTTAGCAATCTTGGAGAAGTTCTCGACGAAACGGCGGCAATAGCTGGCGAGACCGAGAAAACTTCTGACTTGCCTAACATTCTTCGGAGGAATCCAGTCAAGAATAGCCTGAACTCTTTCTGGGTTAACAGCAATGCCATCTTTGGAAATCACATGACCAAGATAATGTTGGAAATATGCCCTAGAGGCAATAATAAATTGGTTATTATTATATTTCCTTGTTAATGATAATCGTTTATTATCCATGCTATAATTGTATTGATTGGAAACTCAAATACATGTGTGGGTACATAGACAACACTGTGTCCCTAGTAAGCCTCTAGTTGACTAGCTCGTTGATCAAAGATGGTTAAGGTTTCCTAGCCATTGACATGAGATGTCATTTGATAACGGGATCACATCATTAGGAGAATGATGTGATGGACAAGACCCAAACTGTAAACGTAGCATTTGATCGTGTCAGTTTATTGCTATTGTTTTCTGCATGTCAAGTATCTGTTCCTTTGACCATGAGATCATGCAACTCACTAACACCGGAGGAATACCTTGTGTGTATCAAACGTCGCAACGTAACTGGGTGACTATAAAGGTGCTCTACAGGTATCTCCGAGGGTGTCTGTTGGGTTGGCATGGATCAAGACTGGGATTTGTTACTCTGTGTGACGGAGAGGTATCTCAGGGCCCACTCGGTAATACAACATCACAATGAGCCTTGCAAGCAATGTGACTAAAGTGTTAGCCACGAGATCTTGTATTACGGAACGAGTAAAGAGACTTGCCGGTAACGAGATTGAACTAGGTATAGTGATACCGACGATCGAATCTCGGGCAAGTAACATACCGAAGAACAAAGGGAACAGCATACGGGATTAACTGAATCCTTGACATAGAGGTTCGACCGATAAAGATCTTCGTAGAATATGTAGGAGCCAATATGGGCATCCAGGTCCCGCTATTGGTTATTGGCCGTAGAGGTGTCTCGGTCATGTCTACATAGTTCTCGAACCCGCAGGGTCTACACACTTAACGTTTGGTGACGATTAGTATAATTGAGTTATTATGTTGGTGACCGAAAGTTGTTCGGAGTCCCGGATAAGATCCCGGACATGACGAGGATCTCCGGAATAGTCCGGAGGTAAAGTTTGATATATGTGATAATAGTGTTTTGATCTCCGGAAGAGTTCCGAAGTTCACCGGAAGGGGTTCCGGATGTTTACCGAAGTGTTCGGGTACAGCAACACTTTATATGAGCCAAAGGGATAAAGCCCACAAGGTATTGGAAAGTGCAAAAGTAGTTTTGCTGCCGCGTAAGCGGTACTACCGCTTGGTGAAGCGGTACTACCGCCCGAGCGGTACTACCGCTTGTGTCAAGCGGTACTACCGCCCAAGCGGTACTACCGCTTGTGTGAAGCGGTACTACCGCTTGTGCGCGGCTGTGCACGGTTCGGCAGGGATCCGAGTTGGACTCTTTCCCTGCGGGCCAAACCGACCTTGTGCGGGCAAAACCGACCCGGAGGAGGCTTTTACTCCAAGTTTAGACCCCAAGGCTCAACATATAAATAGAGGGGCAGGGCTAGCACACGGGACACATCAAGATTTCCCCAAGCCGTGTGCGGCAACCCTAACCCTCTAGATCCTCCGTCATAATCTCCGTAGTGCTTGGCGAAGCCCTGCAGAGATCGTTCCTCACCACCATCACCACGCCGTCGTGCTGCTGGAACTCAACCACTACTTCACCATCGCTCGCTGGATCGAGGAGGTGAAGGAGTCATCAAGCCGTACGTGTGTTGAACGCGGAGGTGCCGTCCGTTCGGCACTAGATCGGAAGGATCGTGATTGGATCGCGGGACGCTCGGCGATTTGGATCGCGAAGACGTTCGACTACATCAACCGCGTTTATTAACGCTTCCGCTTAGCGATCTACAAGGGTATGTAGATTCACTCTCCCTCTCGTAGATGCTCATCACCATGGATAGATCTTATGTGTGCGTAGGAAAATTTTTGTTTCCCATGCAACGTTCCCCAACAGTGGCATCATGAGCTAGGTCTATGCGTAGATGAGATCTCGAGTAGAACACAAACGAGTTGTGGGCGTGGGTGTATACATATTGCTTGCCGTTACTAGTTGATACTTGATTCAGCGGTATTGTGAGATGAAGCGGCCCGGACCGACATTACGCGTACGCTTACGCGAGACTGGTTTTACCGCTGCGTGCACTTGTTGCATAAAGGTGACTGGCGGGTGTCTGTCTCTCTCACTTTAGTTGAATCGGTTCAATGAAGAGGGTTCTTTTAGAAGATCAAAAAGCAATCACTACACCACGTTGTGGTTTTGCGTAGGTAAGAACGGTTCTTGCAAACCCGTAGCAGCCACGTAAAATTTGCAACAACAATTAGAGGACGTCTAACTTGTTTTTGCAGGGTATGATGTGATATGATATGGCCAATTACATGATGAGATATATGTGATGTATGAGATGATCATGTGATGTATAGAATATCACGACTTGCATGTCGATGAGTACGGCAACTGGCAGGAGCCATAGAGTTGTCTTTAATTATTGTATGACCTGCGTGTCAATCATTAAGCGCTATGTAATACTTTACTTTATCGCTAAACGTTAGCTATAGTCGTGGAAGCAACAGTCAGCGCGACAACCTTATGGCGACACGTTGATGGAGATCAAGATGATGGAGATCATGGTGTCATGCCGGTGACGATGGAGATCATGCCGGTGCTTTGGAGATGGAGATCAAAAGCACAAGTTCATGGCCATATCATGTCACTTATGATTTGCATGTGATGTTAATCCTTTTATGCATCTTATTTTGCTTAGGACGACGGTAGCATTATAAGGTGATCCCTCACTTAAATTTCAAGATAAATTGTGTTCTCCCCAAGTGTGCACCGTTGCGAAAGTTCGTCGTTTCGAGACACGCCGTGATGATCGGGTGTGATAGACTCTACGTTCGCATACAACGGGTGCAAGCCATGTTGCACGTGCGGAACACTCGGGTTAAACTTGACGAGCCTAGCATGTACAGACATGGCCTCGGAACACAAGAGACCGAAAGGTCGAACATGAGTCATATAGTAGATATGATCAACATGAAGATGTTCACCATTGAAACCACCTCAACTCACGTGATGATCGGACTTGAGTTGGTGGATTTGGATCATGTTACACTCGAATGATCGGAGGGATGTCAATTTGAGTGGGAGTTTTTAAGTAATATGATTAACTAAACTCATTATCTAAGAACAATAGTCTAAGTTGTCTTTGCTATATTTATGTTGTAGATCATGGCTCGCGCAGTAGCACCCCTGAATTTTAATGCGTTCCTAGAGAAAGCTAAGTTGAAAGATGATGGAAGTAACTTTGTGGACTGGGCCCGTAATCTAAGGATTATCCTTACGGCTTCCCAGAAGGCTTATGTCCTTGATGCACCGCTTGGTGATCCACCCGCTCCAGTTGAGTCTCTAGACGTTGTGAACGCCTGGCAGGCTCGTTCTGATGATTACTCAATAGTTCAATGTGCAATGTTGTATGGCTTAGAACCGGGACTTCAAAGACGTTTTGAACGTCATGGAGCATATGAGATGTTCCAGGAGTTGAAGTTTATCTTTCAGAAGAATGCCCGGATCGAGAGATATGAGATCTCCGATAAGTTCTATGCTTGCAAGATGGAGGAGAACGGGTCTATCAGTGATCACGTGCTCAGAATGTCTGGGTACTCCACCCGTCTGGCTGAGTTAGGGATGCCCCTTCCGCCAGAGGCTATCACTGACAGAGTTCTTCAATCATTGCCACCTAACTACAAGAGCTTCGTGTTGAACTATAACATGCACGGGATGAACAAGTCAGTCGCCGAGCTGTTTGCGATGCTGAAAGCCGCTGAGTCTGAAATTCAGAAGGAGCATCAAGTGTTGATGGTCAATAAAACCACTAGTTTCAAGAAAAATGGCAAGGGTAAGAAGGGTAACTCCAAGAAGAGTGGCAAAGCAGTTGCTCCTCTCATGAAGAAACCCAAGGCTGGACCCAAACCAGAAACTGTGTGTTTTCATTGCAAGGGAACTGGACACTGGAAGCGGAATTGCCCCAAGTATTTGGCTGACAAGAAGGCGGCCAACAACAAACAAGGTATATATGATATACATGTTATTGATGTGTACCTTACCAACTCTCGTTGTAGTGCCTGGGTATTTGATACCGGTGCGGTTGCTCATATTTGCAACTCAAAACAGGAACTGCGGAATAGACGGAGGCTGGCAAAGGACGAAGTGACGATGCGCGTGGGAAATGGTTCCAAGGTTGATGTGATCGCCGTCGGCACGCTCGCTCTTCGATTACCGTCGGGATTAGTGATGAACCTAAATAAGTGTTATTTGGTGCCTGCGTTAAGCATGAACATTATATCTGGATCTTGTTTATTGCGAGACGGTTACTCATTTAAATCAGAGAATAATGGTTGTTCTATTTATATGAGTAATATCTTTTATGGTCATGCACCCGATGTGAGGGGTTTATTCTTATTGAATCTCGATAGTAATGATACACATGTTCATAACATTGATGCCAAAAGATGTAGAATTGATAATGATAATACCACTTTCTTGTGGCACTGCCGTTTAGGTCATATTGGCGTAAAACGCATGAGGAAGCTCCATGCTGATGGACTTTTGGAGTCAGTTGATTTTGAATCACTTGACACATGTGAGCCATGCCTCATGGGCAAGATGACTAAAACGCCGTTCTCTGGAACAATGGAACGGGCAAGTGACTTATTGGAAATCATACATACTGATGTGTGCGGTCCGATGAGTATTGAGGCGCGCGGTGGTTATCGTTACTTTCTCACCTTCACTGATGACTTAAGTAGATATGGGTATATTTACTTAATGAAACACAAGTCTGAAACATTTGAAAAGTTCAAACAATTTCAGAGTGAAGTTGAGAATCATCGTAACAAGAAGATTAAATTCCTACGATCTGATCGAGGAGGAGAATATCTGAGTTATGAGTTTGGCAGTCACTTAAGACAGTGTGGAATTGTTTCACAATTGACACCGCCTGGAACACCACAGCGTAATGGTGTGTCCGAACGTCGTAATCGAACCTTATTGGATATGGTGCGATCTATGATGTCTCTTGCCGATTTGCCACTATCGTTTTGGGGTTATGCATTAGAGACAGCTGCATTCACTTTAAATAGGGCACCATCGAAATCCGTTGAGACGACGCCATATGAACTTTGGTTTGGCAAGAAGCCAAAACTGTCGTTTCTTAAAGTTTGGGGATGTGATGCTTATGTCAAAAAGCTTCAGCCTGAAAAGCTGGAACCCAAAGCGGAGAAATGCGTCTTCATAGGATACCCAAAAGAGACAATTGGGTATACCTTCTACCTCAGATCCGAGGGCAAAGTGTTTGTCGCTAAAAACGGAACATTTCTTGAGAAAGAGTTTCTCTCGAAAGAATTGAGTGGGAGGAAGATAGAACTTGATGAGGTTGTTGAACCTTTACTTCAACCTGAGAGTAGCGCAGCGCAGAAAGTTGTTTCTGTGGAGCCTACATTAGCTGAAGAGGAAGTTAATGATGATGATCATGAAGCTTTGGATCAAGTTGCTATCGAACCTCGTAGGTCGACAAGGACGCGTACTGCTCCCGAGTGGTACGGCAACCCTGTCTTAGAGGTCATGTTGTTAGACAACGATGAACCTACGAGCTATGGAGAAGCGATGATGGGCCCGGATTCCGAGAAGTGGTTAGAGGCCATGAAATCCGAGATGGGATCCATGTATGAAAACAAAGTATGGACTTTGGAAGTATTACCTGAAGGGCGTAAGGCCATTCAGAACAAATGGATCTTTAAGAGGAAGACGGACGCGGACGGTAATGTCACCGTCTATAAAGCTCGACTTGTGGCAAAGGGTTTTTCACAAGTTCAAGGAGTTGACTACGATGAGACCTTCTCACCCGTAGCGATGCTTAAGTCCGTCAGAATCATGCAAGCATCTCGGAGTTGGAATCTTCGTTTTGATGAGGTGATCAAAGCGTTCGAGTTTATACAAGTTTACGGAGAAGCTTGTATTTACAAGAAAGTGAGTGGGAGCTCTATAGCGTTTCTAATCTTATATGTGGATGACATATTGCTGATTGGAAACAATATAGAAATGCTGGAAAGCGTAAAGGAATATTTGAACAAGAGTTTTTCAATGAAGGACCTAGGAGAAGCTGCTTTCATATTAGGCATCAAGATCTATAGAGATAGATCAAGACGCTTAATAGGACTTTCACAAAGCACATACCTTGATAAGATTTTGAAGAAGTTCAAAATGGATCAGTCCAAGAAGGGGTTCTTGCCTGTTTTGCAAGGTGTGAAGTTGAGTAAGACTCAATGCCCAGTGACTGCAGAAGATAGAGAAAAGATGAGTGTCATCCCCTATGCTTCGGCCATAGGCTCTATCATGTATGTAATGCTGTGCACAAGACCCGATGTCAGCCTTACCATAAGTATGGTCGGAAGGTTTCAAAGTGATCCAGGAATGGAACACTGGACGGCGGTCAAGAATATCCTGAAGTACCTGAAAAGGACTAAGGACATGTTTCTCGTTTATGGAGGTGATCAAGAGCTCGTCGTAAAGGGTTACGTCGATGCAAGCTTTGACACTGATCCGGATGACTCTAAGTCGCAAACCGGATACGTATTTATTCTTAATGGGGGTGCGGTTAGCTGGTGCAGTTCCAAGCAAAGCGTGGTAGCAGATTCTACATGCGAAGCGGAGTACATCGCTGCCTCGGAGGCGGCGAAGGAAGGTGTCTGGATGAAGGAGTTCATGACAGATCTTGGAGTAGTGCCTAGTGCACTTAACCCAATGACTCTGTTTTGTGATAATACTGGTGCCATTGCTCTAGCCAAGGAACCAAGATTTCACAAGAGGACCAGACACATAAAGCGACGTTTCAATTCCATCCACGATTACATCAAGGAGGACGACATAAATATTTGCAAAGTACACACGGATCTAAATGTTGCAGATCCGATGACTAAACCTCTTCCAAGGGCTAAACATGAACAACACCAGAACTGCATGGGTGTTCGATTCATTACAATGTAAATCACATAGTGATGTGAACTAGATTATTGACTCTAGTGCAAGTGGGAGACTGTTGGAAATATGCCCTAGAGGCAATAATAAATTGGTTATTATTATATTTCCTTGTTAATGATAATCGTTTATTATCCATGCTATAATTGTATTGATTGGAAACTCAAATACATGTGTGGGTACATAGACAACACTGTGTCCCTAGTAAGCCTCTAGTTGACTAGCTCGTTGATCAAAGATGGTTAAGGTTTCCTAGCCATTGACATGAGATGTCATTTGATAACGGGATCACATCATTAGGAGAATGATGTGATGGACAAGACCCAAACTGTAAACGTAGCATTTGATCGTGTCAGTTTATTGCTATTGTTTTCTGCATGTCAAGTATCTGTTCCTTTGACCATGAGATCATGCAACTCACTAACACCGGAGGAATACCTTGTGTGTATCAAACGTCGCAACGTAACTGGGTGACTATAAAGGTGCTCTACAGGTATCTCCGAGGGTGTCTGTTGGGTTGGCATGGATCAAGACTGGGATTTGTTACTCTGTGTGACGGAGAGGTATCTCAGGGCCCACTCGGTAATACAACATCACAATGAGCCTTGCAAGCAATGTGACTAAAGTGTTAGCCACGAGATCTTGTATTACGGAACGAGTAAAGAGACTTGCCGGTAACGAGATTGAACTAGGTATAGTGATACCGACGATCGAATCTCGGGCAAGTAACATACCGAAGAACAAAGGGAACAGCATACGGGATTAACTGAATCCTTGACATAGAGGTTCGACCGATAAAGATCTTCGTAGAATATGTAGGAGCCAATATGGGCATCCAGGTCCCGCTATTGGTTATTGGCCGTAGAGGTGTCTCGGTCATGTCTACATAGTTCTCGAACCCGTAGGGTCTACACACTTAACGTTTGGTGACGATTAGTATAATTGAGTTATTATGTTGGTGACCGAAAGTTGTTCGGAGTCCCGGATAAGATCCCGGACATGACGAGGATCTCCGGAATAGTCCGGAGGTAAAGTTTGATATATGTGATAATAGTGTTTTGATCTCCGGAAGAGTTCCGAAGTTCACCGGAAGGGGTTCCGGATGTTTACCGAAGTGTTCGGGTACAGCAACACTTTATATGAGCCAAAGGGATAAAGCCCACAAGGTATTGGAAAGTGCAAAAGTAGTTTTGCTGCCGCGTAAGCGGTACTACCGCTTGGTGAAGCGGTACTACCGCCCGAGCGGTACTACCGCTTGTGTCAAGCGGTACTACCGCCCAAGCGGTACTACCGCTTGTGTGAAGCGGTACTACCGCTTGTGCGCGGCTGTGCACGGTTCGGCAGGGATCCGAGTTGGACTCTTTCCCTGCGGGCCAAACCGACCTTGTGCGGGCAAAACCGACCCGGAGGATGCTTTTACTCCAAGTTTAGACCCCAAGGCTCAACATATAAATAGAGGGGCAGGGCTAGCACACGGGACACATCAAGATTTCCCCAAGCCGTGTGCGGCAACCCTAACCCTCTAGATCCTCCGTCATAATCTCCGTAGTGCTTGGCGAAGCCCTGCAGAGATCGTTCCTCACCACCATCACCACGCCGTCGTGCTGCTGGAACTCAACCACTACTTCACCATCGCTCGCTGGATCGAGGAGGTGAAGGAGTCATCAAGCCGTACGTGTGTTGAACGCGGAGGTGCCGTCCGTTCGGCACTAGATCGGAAGGATCGTGATTGGATCGCGGGACGCTCGGCGATTTGGATCGCGAAGACGTTCGACTACATCAACCGCGTTTATTAACGCTTCCGCTTAGCGATCTACAAGGGTATGTAGATTCACTCTCCCTCTCGTAGATGCTCATCACCATGGATAGATCTTATGTGTGCGTAGGAAAATTTTTGTTTCCCATGCAACGTTCCCCAACAGATAAGTCACCTCAGATAACCAGAATTCACACTTGGAAAACTTGGCATAAAGCTGGTGTTCTCGAAGTTTCTCCAATACAAGCCGAAGATGTTCGGCGTGTTCTTCTTCATTTTTGGAAAATATAAGAATATCATCCAAATAAACCACGACGAATTTGTCGAGGTAGTCCATGAAGATATAGTTCATCAGTCGAGAGAAGGTTGCTAGGGCATTAGTTAATCCGATGGACATGACGGTGTACTCGTATGATCCATAACGAGTAACGAAGGCGGTCTTCGGAATATCCTCTTTAGGAACTCGGATCTGATGGTAACCCAACCTTAAGTCGAGTTTAGAGAACACAGAGGATCCAGCAAGCTGATCATAAAGATCGTTGATCCGGGGTAGTGGGTATTTGTTCTGGATTGTTGCTTGGTTAATAGGCCGATAGTCCTGGACCAATCGGTTTGTTCCATCCTTCTTCTTAACGAAGAGAGAAGGTGCTCCCCAAGCAGAAGAACTGGGGCGTATGAAACCCTTTTTAAGTGACTTGTCGATTTCCTCCTTAAGCTCAAGGAGTTCATGCGGAGGCATCTTGTATGGGCGCTTGGCAATAGGAGTGGTGCCCGGTTTCAAGTCGATGACGAATTCAACGGCTCTAACAGGGGGTATTCCTGGAAGTTCTTCTGGAAAGACGTCCGAAAAATCGCGAACGACTGGAACGTTCTCAATTCCCTCAAGAGGTGAAGCGTTCAAAGCATTTAGAGCATATATTTGAGCTTCGGCCTTCCGGGTAATACGGGCGGTATAGTTCACTATCTCATCGGAGGGGTGAAGTAGTTGGACGACTTTAGTGGCGCAATTGATCGAAGCAATGTGAGCTTTCAACCAATCCATTCCCAGAATGAGGTCTATCATGGAGGATTTCAAGATGATGGGTAAAACAAGGGCGCAAAGTACAAGCTGCGTCGCAGGACGCGGCGGAAACAAACGATCCATCTGAAACAGAGGAAATTCAAGATTGTCAAATGACAGTGAGTGAATTCTTGCATCGTGCATTCAAGAAAGTAATTTGCAGATAATCAAAGCTCCGGGTGGACGTGATCACGAGAACCTAAAGTCAGAGTTAGTAAAATCATTTAACCCGAAAGGAAGAGATTTTAGAGTCCCAGAGTAAGGAAGAGGAATAAAAGATCCTAATACCACCCATTGGCGACGTGGGCCTATAAGCCACACAGCCATGTTAGTAAAATATAGTTTTCAAAGACTAGACTCAACTTCGACCAAGGAATTGGAAGGGGGCTTCCTACAGGCAGTCGGCTCTGATACCAACTTGTGACGCCCCTGCTCGACCGTGCACTAATCATACACGCAAACGTGCACGCTCGAGATCAGAGACTCACGGGAGGATATCACAACACAACTCTAAACTCAAATTAAACATAAATCATCATATTACAAACCAGGGGGTCACGAGGACCCGAATACATAAGTCATACACAGAAATGATATCTGAGTACAGACATAGTTAGTCAAGTTTGCCTTAAGAAGGCTAGCACAAACAGCGACACTGATCGAAAAGGCAAAGGCCTCCTGCCTAGGGCCTCCGAACTACTCCTGGTCGGCTGGCTCAACCCAGTAGTACGTGCCTCCGGGACTCTCCTGGTAGTAGTCTCCTGCGGTGGCGTCTGACTCCTGGACTCCATCGTCTGATTTTATCAAGAGGGCAGAAATGCCAGAACAGAGGGGGAGAAGCCTAGCCTATCGAAGACTAGCATCTTGAAGCAGTTCTTGCAGCATCAGAAGAGAGTAGAGTATAGCAACATATAATAGCAGTTAACTTTAGTAATGCCCTGAGATCCTTCCTCGACTACCCTGCGAGAAAGTGATCCCGAGAGCTGTAGTAATAGTTTATCATTGTATCAGTATCCATTTGTAGTTGTAGCAGATCAGGATACAACTCCGAGCGTCCTGTTACCGTGGACACGGCTATTCGAATAGATAACTTCCCTGCAGGGGTGCACTACTGTTACCCAGCACGCTCGATTACATCTGGCCGGACACACTTGCTGGGTAATGCCCGGCCTCGAGTAATCGACACGACGCAGTCCTACCTAGGCTCAGCAGAGAGGTCAACACGCCGGTCTAAATCCTAAGCACGAAGGGGTCTTGGGCCATCGCCCTTCGCACTCCTGCACGTTACGTGGCTGGTCGGGGCCCAAGCACGACACTGAATACACCAGTGACGTAACCAGCCCACCCCAACGATCAGCCCGCATCTCTGAGCTGCGACGTCTGAAGAGCTTTCGGCTGATACTATGACGTAGAGGGTCCCATAACCATTATCCCACGTGGTGGTAGTGCGTATAGGGCCAACGACCCACTCAGATCAAATACCCAAATCCGTTAAGCTTGTTTAGTAACTCGCAGAGACGAACAGGGTTCTTGTCGCTCTGACTTGGTAAGACATATCGCGCGGGTGCTCTTGGAGCCTACCCGTCTTTAATGTGATTCACTCGCGGGCACCCTTGGAGCCAGCCCGACTTTAGCAGTTTAAGTATTGCAATGTAAACATTTTCGTGATCCTCACCCAGAGTGATCACGGCCCGGTAACAAGCATGGCATACGGACAAGGGTGATGGGCTACCGATGTATCAATAGCAAAGCAAACTAATCATAGTGGGACAACAGGTAGGTATAAACAACAGACGACAAAATCAGGCTATGCATCAGAATAGGAGCTATCGGAACAGTAGCAGGGGCAATTCTAATGCAAGCATAAGAGAGAGGAGAGTGGGCGATATCTTATGATCAAGGGGGTTTTGCTTGCCTGGAAGCTCTGCTGAAGAGGTCTGGTCGTCGGCGACGTCGTCGTACACTGCAGCGTCGTCGGCAGTCTCGGGGGCTATCGGGAGAGGAGGGGGAAGAAACAATAAATGCACGGCAATAATGCAACAGGGATGCACGACATGTCTAAATGTTATGCAGAGGTGATATAATGCCTAACTAATTGTATTAGACAATTTAGGAATTTATCTGGATTTATTTCATCAGGGGTAGTCACTATTCATCTATCGAATATGGGAGAAAAGTCCCATTTTCAGTATGATAAAGGGGTGTGGCAGGTAAGTGGGTGGCATATTCGGATTCTTCATATTTTTCTGATCATTTTTCATATATAAATTATTTTCATCCGAGTTACGGTTTATTGTATATGATTTTTCAAAGTTTTAATGATTTTCTGGAATTTCTGAAATTATTTTAATTATTTAATTCCGAATTATCCGAAACAGTAAATGATGACGTCATCATGACGTAGGGGTGATGTAAGCAGTCAACCGACTCGCTGACCAGTCAAACCTGACCAGTGGGACCCACTAGTCAGTGACTGTTTAGTTAAACAGAATTTAAATTAGTTTATTAGGTTAATTAACGGGTGGGACCTAGTAGTCAGTGACTAATTAGCTAATTAGTTTAATTAACGAAATAATTAACTTTTATTTATTTATAAAATCTTTTTATTACATGCGGGACCCACATGTCAGTGACTGTGGGTGCCCAGTCAGCACCGTTGACTGGTCAACCTAGTCAACGGGGCCAGTGGGACCCAGCAGTCAGTGGCACAGGGGCCCCACTTGCCGGGCCACGTCGGACGGCGACCGGAGACTCACCGGAATCACGCCGGCGAGCTCGTTTGCGGCGGCGCTCGTCGGGAGGCGGTCGGGATTCGGCTGTGGTGGATCAAATCGGACGCGGCCGGTGCCGTTCGAACCGCCGTGGAGTGCCGCATCCAACGGCGGTGGTCTCGCGGGCGGGGACGGCCGGAATCGAGCACGGCGAGCTCGTCGGCGGACGGCCGGAGTTGGGCGTGTTCGGAAATGCAGCCGCGAGGGTCTATCGGGCGCGCGAGGTAGCTAGGCAGGGTCTACGCGGCGCGGCGAGCATGATGGGTAGCAGCCCGTGACCGGAGACTCGCCGGCGACGAGCTCCGCGGTGGCGCGTTCGGGCAAGGCGGGATCGGCGGCTACGGCGGCGGAATCGTACGGGAGAGAGAGGGGAGAGGTGGAGCTGCTCACTGTGAGCCTGCAGACGTGCAACGGTGAGCTCGGGGGAGGCTCGAGGCGGCGAATCGGGGCGGCGATCGACGGCGGCCGTAGGAGGAAGAAGGGCTCGGGGTGGACGCTGCAGTGGCTCCGAGCTCCAACGTGCAGTCCCAGGCGACGTAGCGGAGGCAGGCGGCTCGATCCGACACGGAGAAGAGGTGCGGCATGCTCAGAGGCCACCGCTACGGCGAGCCATGGCGGCGACGACGTCGATCGTCTGCGGGTGAGGAAGAAGGCGAGCGAGGGAGAGGGAAAATATCTCGGGGGAGGACGGCTAGGGTTGCGCAGGGCGTTCTTATCCTCCCCCCCCCCCCCCCGCAGGCGACGCGACGGGAACGGCTCGCCAGCGTCGGGCGCGGTCGGACGCGCGAGCGACCGCGCGTGAGCAGTGCGGGAGGAAGGAGGCGACCGTGCGGGTGGGCTGGGCCGCTGCGGTTGACTAGAGCCGAGTAGCGTAGGCCTTTTCCTTTTCTTCTTTTTCTTTTCTGTTTTTCCTTTTTTTTGTTTCTATTTTGTAAAAAGTTTAGCCACAATTAAGTTTTGCAAAATGTGAGTGTTATCCATTTAAATACTAGACAATATTTAACACCGACAGAAATTGGTTTGAGCTAAATAGGATTTCATTTGAATTTTAATTAATTAAAAAGGTAATATAAGTTGCTGTTTTGTTACTGTTTTAGGATGATAGAGTCCTCTAGGTATTTTAGGTGATGTTGTTTCTCTTAACATAATTATCTATGGAATATTTGCTAATTAATGAACATTTTAGTTTCGAAATTGGAACAACTTTTATTTTCACTTAATATTTGAATTTCAATTTAATTTGGAATTTGAAATGAGATATGATGCAAATGATGATCAAGCACTGTTTAACATGATGACTTGGCATTATCAATAGGTGATTACTGATGCTAATACAAGGGGGTGTTACACACGGAGAACATAAGATAGAAATTGTTGTAGGGTACGAAACCACCTCAAAGTAATTCTTTCCGATCAATCTATTGAGCCATCCCTATAAGTGTCACAAACAGCCCTAGAGTTCGTACTAAAATAACACCATATGATACGCATCAACCAACTCTAATATCACCTAGATACTCCAATGTCACCACAAGTATCCGTGAGTTGATTATTCGATATGCATCAAACAACTTCAGATTCATAATATTCAATCCACACAAAAAACTTCAAAGAGTTCCCCAAGATTTCTACCGGAGAAAGTAGGACGAAAACGTGCATCAACCCCTATGCATAGATTACCCCAATGTCACCTCGGGAATCCGCGAGTTGAGTGCCAAAACATACATCAAGTGAATCAATATAATACCCCATTGTCACCACGGGTATTCATATGCAAGACATACATCAAGTGTTCTCAAATCCATAAAAGTATTCAATCCGATAATAGTGAAACCTCAAAGGTAAAAACTCAATTCATCACAACAAGATAGAGAGGGAGAAACAGCATATGATCCAACTATATTAACAAAGCTCGCGGTACATCAAGATCGTGCCAAATCAAGAACACGAGAGAGAGAGATCAAACACATAGCTACTAGTACATACCCTCAGCCCCGAGGGTGAACTACTCCCTCCTCGTCATGGAGACCACCGGGATGATGAAGATGGCCTCCGGTGATGATTTCCCCCTTCGGCAGGGTGCCGGAATAGGGCTCCAGATGGTATTTCGAAGGTACAGAGGCTTGCGGCGACGGAGTCGAAGTTCTAGGGTTATTTCTGGTGGTTTCTCTATTTATAAGATTTTTCAGCGTTGGAATCACGTGAAGATGGGCTAAGATGGGCCCACAAGGTACCATGGCGCGACCCCCCCAGGGCGCGCCGTGATGGCTTGTGAGCACCTCGTGAGGCTTCTGGTCCTTCCACGAAGCTTCGGGGGTCTCTTTTGGTCCCAAAAAAATCGTCAAACAGTTTCGTCCAATTCTGAGAATTTTTTTTTCTGCACAAAAAACAACACCACGGTAGTTCTGCTAAAAACAGCGTCAGTCCGAGTTAGTTCTAATCAAATCATACCAAAACCATATAGAATTGTTATAAACATGGCATGAATACTTCATAAATTATAGATACTGCAAAAAATCGGGACGGCCGGATTTGGTGTATCTGTTCAGGATGGAAATGCAGGATTGATCCCGCAAACCGGCGGTTATTATAGCGGACGGCCTGGTTTGCGGGATCAGCTAGAGATGCTCTTAGGTTGTGCTGGATTAGGGGTTACAAGAGCAGTTGGGGCATGCGTCATGGTGGCCGGTGGCCGGTGGCGGCGGGATATGCCCCATGGTTGGCGGCGGCAGGGAACAATCTTATATCGAACAAGAGACGGAGAGAACAATACGAATGAAGAGATATGCGACTTGTCGTTGAATTACATAATTAACAAGGGTGCTTTGGTATATTTCACCATGGGAAGTAATGCTGGTCAATCTTGTCCCTCCAGTCCAGATCTGATGTATCATATTGTGCCGGATCATGGGAGCATATTCTGGGCCGTATCACCAGATATGCACTCCTCCACCCATTGATATCCACGCCTCACGTTACTTTAGCCTGATCGGGGCATTAAATGCTGAAATCATTTCCAATTCAGAGATACGTCCTGGATACATCCGCTGAATACCATCCCTAGGGGGGTCCATATTTAAATGATTCATGTACTTACGACCACCTAAGAACAGAAACAGTAGCTACAGTTAAGAATGGCTACTGTGAACCTGGGAAGTTTTTTGGTGAGAACCTGGTTAGGATTATAAATACAATGCAGTAAATGGAATAGAACGAAGAGGTGTTTCAAGGAAAATTAGCATTATTTATTAGTCATTAAAGTTCAGGTAATTATTTGTACCACTATCAAATCATACAGTGCATAGCAACTCAGCCAATTTTGATCACAAGGCAAATCAATCACTGGCTTTGATAGAGAAAAACTGTGTTGTTGATCGCATAGCAACTCAGTCACTGACTTCCAGATATAAAATGTTCTATATATGTATCATATCTGCAGAATCAATCACTGGATTTGAGAGAGAGAAACTCAATTTTTTGGATCACATGGCAATTGAGTCAGTGTCTCTACTGAATTTGAGAAGAGCGCCCCATCAATTAGTCAGCGATGCACAAATCTGGGAGTGACACAATACAAAAAGAGAGGTGGTAGTAAAATAGAAGAACATCTGATAATCTCTTTCCGGTGCAGATTGTTAACTACTTATTACATTGCCACTTAACTAAGAGCTGACTAGGGGAACTGTCAGACATACATGCTGGCAAACATGGCCAGAAAGGTTCAATACATAGGATTACTTGAACATGCCACTGGATAAGATCAAAATCATGATCTTCCTGATTGATTACTTAACTAGTAATTAAAGATAGCTTCAGCGTCGCCGCGATCAGGAATCAGTAGTTCTTGAGGCATAGATGGAGAACCCCTGCTAGGGGGAGGATGCCAATGAGGAGGATCCACCTGAGAGCACATGGGTTGTTGGTGTACTGATTTGGTGCGGCGATGAACAGCCTAGGCCACTTCGCGCGGAGGACCTCGAGGTAGACAGGCTCCCACTTCCAGAAGCCGCACTTCCCGGTCTAAAACGGGGATTGACCATGAACAAGCAGCTTTGTCATGGACAAGAACTGGATCCACTTCCAGATGCATTCTAAATGGAACAAGGGGGGAAGGGGTGAACTAACCCAATGATTCTTGCACTTGTAAAAGTGTTTCCCGGGGTTCTTGTCTGTCTGGGAGACCCACCACTGCACGTCGCCATTGTTACACGAAGGGCATCGGATGAGAGGGAGAGGAGCCTGCTCCTGGACGAAGGGCGCGAGTTACTGGGAGGTCGAGGATGAGGCACACATGTCGCCAGCTAGAGTAGTTCACCAAGTCTATATCTGGGTGGGGTGGGGAACGAAAAGAGGATGAGGAAGACGAACAGTGACCAGGCCGCATTAATATCAACTAGCTATGCCGATGGGTGAATACCGTCAGGTGGGTCCCGTGAGGGAGAGAAAGTCTTGGAATGTGGGACCACCTCGTAGAAAAGTGCATGCATATACGAGCCGTTTTTTACCCAGTACTTCAAGGAGTACAAAACTTAATACATCGCATTTAACACAACCGACGCGAATCTATATGCGGTACAACAGTACTGATGTGGGTGGGTGGAGCACCTAGGTTCTCCTGTGTAATTCCCCTTGCATACGTTACTACTTTATGTTACTACCTCTACATTGGGGAGTAACATATGTGTGGTGTCATGCAACACTTCATTTATTAGGTTGTAGACTCATCTTGTCCTGGTATATGTGATGTCACCCATAGTGTGAGTAACATATGGCTGGTCGTAGTGGGGAGTATCATATACTAGTATCATGCATATGATACTAGTGTATGATACTACACCCGTAGTGCATAGTATCATATGTTGGTATCATAGATTATTTCATTTATTGTCATGCATGACACGTAGTAGCACATCATTTAATATGATATGGTATCATGATATGGTACTCAACCCTCTCTTTCTTCACTTAATTCTATGCCACCTCATCCAAATTGCCTAGTTGGCATGCATGATACTACCTATGATACTACCATTACGGGCAGCCTATGTTACCACATGCCTCTTGTCGGGGGGGGGGGGGGGGGGGGGGGTGACCCCCGGGTAGGCTCAACAAGGCAGATCAATATTTCAAAACATTTGGGACGGCTCGACTCCCTCAAGCCGGATGACTCCCTCGGCCGGCTCCTCCCGCTGGAGACCGGCTGGCGACAACCGGCAGTCGGCAAGGTCAGCGCCCGTCAAGTCCAACCGTACCAGCTACAGGGACAAGACATCCTCCACGTCGTGGGGGCGTGGCTACAGCGTCGCCAGTACCGCTGACCGCGACGTAGATGTATCTACTCAAGGTCCCTTCGCAGCAACCCAGGTGGGTTGGGGGTATTGCTCAGGCTTCCAGTAAGAGCCATCAACATTTATGTTTCTTTCGAAACCAATGTCCTCTTTCCTAGGGTTCCTGTTTAGGATTTGCTTCTTGAGGACATCACAAAGGGTTTGATGCCCTTTGAGACTTTTGTACATGCCTGTCTCAAGCAATGTCTTCAACCTGACATTCTATCATCAATAGTAGTGGTTTCCTCAGATGAGGGGTTAGTGACCACAGATATAGTTGAAGATATTGCAGTTTCAGAAGCAGTTAAACATTCAGCAGAAGAATTAGCATTTTCACACTCAAGACATTTCAAGCAAGGTGGCACAAATTCTTCCTAAGCGGTACTGATCCGTTGAGCAAGTAGTGAATCGTTTTCAGTATGAAGATCATCATGAGACGCTCTCAATTTCTCCAGATCTTGCTTCCTTTGAAGATAATCATAGGAAAGCTTCTCATGATCAGTTGAGAGGGTATCATGATGACTTAGGAGTTCGTCATATTTTGATTGAAGATTTTTTATGTCTTCAATCAAGGATTGACTTTGATTCATTTCCTCATCCAACAGATCATCGCTTTTGTCTAGCAGAATCTGAATCTTTTCCATAGCAGTTTGTTGCTCAGTTGCAATTTTAGCAAGTTTCTTTTAGCTAGGTTTGGATTCACATTCAGAGTCATCTCCACTCGAGGTGTCAAAGTAGGCAGCGCGGGAGGATACCTTGGCGCCTTTTGCCATGAAGCAATAGGCAGGAGCAGAGTCGTTGTCGTCGCAGGCTTCATTGTCGGTGACGTAGCCATTATCTTCATGGTTGAAGATAGACTTGTCGACAAATGCAGAAGCGAGAGCCAGGCTCGCCATGCCAGAATCAGACTCCTCATACTCCTCCACCACTTCCTCAGAACCCGACTCTTTAGGTCATACTTCGAAGACTTTCCGAAGCAGTTTTTCTTCGTAAACTTTTGGAAAATCTTCACCAGCATTGCAAGTTCTCCGCCAACGTCTTCAGGGCCACCAAAACTGCAATCAGATTCTTCAGACAAAGAGACGGCCTTTGCCTTCAGAGCACGAGCCCGTCCATAGTTGGAACCATATATCTCTGTCTTCTCAGATAGCTGGAATTCATGAGTATTGAGCCTCTCAAGAATATCGGTAGGATCCAAGGTCTTGATGTCAGGGCGCTCTTGTATCATCAGAGGTAAGGTGTCAAAGAACTGTCAAGGGACCTCGGTAGCTTCTTCACCACTTCATGCTTGATGATGTCAGTGGCACCAAGAGCATTGAGCTCATTGAAGATATCAGTGAGACGATCAAATGTGAGCTGGACATTTTCATTGTCGAGCCTCTTGAAGCGGTTGAAGAGATTGCGAAGAACATCAACTCAAGAATCTCGTTGGGATGAGACACCCTCGTTGACTATGGAGATCCACTCCCAGATCAGCTTCGCAGATTCCAAGATTCCAAAGCACTCACACGGCCATACTGCCCTTTGGTCAGATGACCACATATGATGTTCTTGGCTATTGAATCCAATTGAGCGAACCTCTACACATCAGCAGGAGTAACGCCTTCTCTGGACTTGGGAACCCGTCTTGACGACATACCAGAGGTCATTGTCAATGGCTTCAAGATGCATGCACATCTTATTCTTCCAATAAGGATAATCAGTGCCATCGAAGACCGAACACGCAACGTAGACTTTGATGATCCCTGCAGTCGACATAGCTAAAACTCCAGGTGTTAAACCGAATCACACAAGGGAGTACCTAGCTCTTATACCAATTGAAAGTGCTAGTTATCGACTAGAGGGGGAGGGGGTGAATAGGCGATTTTTATGAAAGTCTTCGAAACAGGCAATGTCTTCAAAGACGCGGAAGCAAAACAGTAACTAAACAGAGTATAGCGGAATATAAACTATGCAAGGCATGTTATCATTGCAAGACTAGGGATACAAGAAATGAAAGCAGCATGCAAATCAAGTAAGCATGGGACAATAAGAATAACTAACTTGAAGACATAGATGGGATTAAAGGGAATGACTTCAAGCAATATCTTCACACACAGATAAGCAAGAAAAGGCTTCACAAAACAAAGCAGTAAGTAAAAGAGTGAAGGAATTGAACCAGTTGCTCGGAGAAGACAAGTGATTTGTTTGACCAGTTCCAACTGTTGTGACAATTGTACGTCTGGTTAGGAAGGCTAAGATTGAACTCAGAAGACTATGTCTGCACCTTATTCCCCTTGAGCTAAGGTCACTTAGACCTCGCCCAATCACTCAGGTAAGTGATACCTCCTTTTATTGATCCAGTATTGGAACAGAAAAGAGTATCCCGCACCTATTTCCCCAGAGGCGACCCTGGGTTATCGAACCCACGAGAGGAAGATTCCCTTGAAGCGATGGTCTCTAGCAAGCTTTTGTCAAAGTGTCAAATCCAGCTTTTGACCGGATCAACAATCAAATAGTGATTCAAATACTTATAATAAAAAGAGGTACGGGTATGAGGTCTTATGCTTACAGCCTTGTATTTGCGCTGGGATCAAATAAGATATTAATTTGTGTGCTGGAAGTCACCCGTCGGGATGTGCTTGTTACGGATTGAAGTGGGGGATGTGTCCAAATAACATCTTGACCGGCACGAGTCCTGCATCAAGAATCAGTTGTCCTACCGCAGGCCCTATCCGTCGCGCGAGGTTGCCTCGATAATTAAGATAATGAAATCGGACAAGAGCTATGGGCGTTTAATGACTACACCTCATTTCTCCCCAAGGATATGATCCATGTTACCCTACTGAACCTTACTATCACCGGTGTTCGGTATAACACTTCACGGTCTCCTCGCTCCTAGCCAAACCGGTGCTCGATCTCCATGATCCTGTGTACCTGCAGGGAGGAAGATCGCGGACAAGACAAGAGACATCTTCACGGAACAATTTTATTTCACACATACGGGATGTTATGTCAAAGTCTTCCATTGATCCCCTCAACAAATACCTTGGGTTGCAAGGCTTATGCCTCAACCCATACCTTACCGAACTACTCACACATGGAGATCAGATCGCGGGAAGAAAACATGGAAGAATACATCTTGAGATTGATTGATTGCAATATGTCTTACAATGGATGCCTTGTGCGATGCACGATTACAAGTATGAATGGGATGGAAGAGGACTATGGTGGTGGTGGAGATGGCTATGGCGATGGAGATGGCGGCGGCTAGGGTTTGTGGATGAGGATGATGATGAAGAGGTTCTGGCTTCTGTGCTCGTCTCCTGGTTGACATTTCGACGGGGTCCCTTTAACGAAAGTTGTTCAGGTGGACGATCTGCCTCGAAATCCACGCCAAACGGGCGCTCATACGGGCGCTTGGGCCCGTATGGAATGCCGTCTTTTGTGCTGCCTTCGCGCAAACGCCTCATGTTGATTCCTTCTTCCTCCATTCTCCTTCCATTCCATTTCCACACGCGATTTCTTCCTTTTTAGCCCATTTCCTGTGGAAACACATCAAAGAGAGGATTTGTGGAATCCCTTGCACTTATTAGCCATTAGCGATAATATCGGAGCGAATATCTCTTTTTGAATGAAATATCTCGGTTTAAACAAAGGTGAAATGAGTGTAAAAATATCACAATGACTC
Organism: Elymus sibiricus; assembly: GCA_039707655.1. NCBI lineage: Eukaryota > Viridiplantae > Streptophyta > Magnoliopsida > Poales > Poaceae > Elymus > Elymus sibiricus. The sequence continues at coordinate 120,007,514 of CM077664.1, read as the reverse complement.
TTGGATGCTCAGAACATGACGCCTAACCATCTGGAAGATCACAGTCTTCAAGTGTAATAAGTCTTCGGTTCACCCAGAACAGAATGTCTTCGGTGATGCTCAATCACTTTGGGCTCCGGGTGTTTGGTTTTTCCTCGCAGGAAATTCTCTCTCAAAGGCTTCGGAGGTGGGTTGCTCTCAAACGACAAAAGCCATGCAATAACTCGGAGCAGCCACAAATTTATGGTGGAGGGGGGTGGTTATTTATAGCAAGGGGGCAACCTGACATGATATGACCCTGGGTTAGTGGCCAACCGACACGTGTCCTAACAGTCAGATTTCAAACACATGCGGCAACATTACTTGGGCTACAAGCAATGCTGACTCATCCTACACTGGACAAGATTTTCTCTCATTGTCTTCATTGGAAGACATAGGCTTTTGGTTGAGCAATCACTTCAACAACTGTCTTCGTATCACCTCGACCCCACTTAACAGTGCGGTGGTTCCTATGACTCAATAAACAGAAAATGAAACCTACAAAGAAGCTAAGTCTTCGCGTTCCATTCTCTTCACTCATTATCTTCAAAGGCAACCATTGACTTCAATGTCTTCGGAAATTTATAGGGGTCGTCTTCAATAGTTAAACCGAATCTCCAGGGACTTCTATCTGTGTTATCATGTGAATTTCACAAACATATTAGTCCCTCAACCAAGTTTGTCGCCAATACTCCAAAACCAACAAAGGGGTGGCACTAGATGCACTTACACAGTGACTCTGCATTTCACTAACTGTCACTCTGTCTACACTTTTATGACATTTTTACCTTAGTTAAGTGTATTATTTCTGGTTTTAGACTTTCAATCTGATTAGATGTATGTATACGCGCCCTGGCAGAAAAAAAAACTTGCTAAAGGTGATCTCTAATTTGTGGCAAATTGTTAGCAACATATTTCTCAAGTTCATTTTTTTTGGAATTGATCAAATGGCAAGTTTAAGAATTTTCTATACAACAGATTTTTCAAGTTTTGCCATGGCAAAAATGTAATGTTTGTTTGCCTTGGCAAATTTTGCAAAGTTCGTGGCAATTTTTCATCTCTGTCCTTGTTCATAAACAATGACAGTTGCTCTATATGACAACATTCATGTGATTTGCCATGGCGCTTTTTTATCTGAAAACATGGCAAAGTTATAGATGTTCAAAAACATGGCAAACTTGCCATGGCAAACTTAAGATGTTTTTGGCAAATGTATTAACGGGGCATTCATGGCAATTGTAGTTCACGGGGCATGACAAAAATACTTTTATTCACAACCAAAAGTGGGATTTTTCTACGTTTTTCTTGACATGGCAACTTTACTTTTAATGACATGGCAAATTTTACTTTATTTTTTTGACATGGCAAATTTATTGTATAGAGCATGGCAAGTTCAATTGAAGTACGACGGCAAATTTACATTTCCAGAACATGACAAATTTTAATATGTAGCATGGCAAATATACTTGTGTAGCCATGGCAATTTTTAATTTATTCCCATGGCAAAATCACACCATTTTTGCCAAGGCAAATTTAATCCATTTTGCCATGGCAAAATTTACTCCTTTTTTTTTGCCATGGCATACTTTTAATGACATGGCAAATTTTACTTTATTTTTGCCATGGCAAATTTATTGTAAAGAGCATGGCAATTTTACATTTTCCGGAACATGGCAAATTTTTACTATGTACCATGGTAAATATACTTGTGTTCCCATGGCAATTTTTAAATTTTTTTTCCATGGCAAAATGTAATCCATTTTTGCCATGGCAAAATTTACTCAATTTTTGCCATGGCAAATTTTAGTTTAATTTGCCATGTGAATTTTTTTCTGCTTTTTACATTTGTGTATTGAAAGATTGCGAAGTTAAGAAATTTTGATCCATTGATATGGCATTGCTCAGAATTTTTTTATACATGCCCAATGGCAATTTTTGTAGAAATCTTTTTGATCTATCCTATATGTCCATTTTTTGTGTTTTTTTTTCATAATATCATGGCAAACTTTTCCACACTCAATTGTAATGAAGTGTGTATGAACATCATGGCAAATCATGTAAATTTTTGTAATATACCTTTTTTCATGATTATATGGTAGTTTTGTTCATTAGGGCATGTCAACTTTTTGTTCCTAGATTTTTTTAGGGAGTGTTTTTCTTGGTTCAGTGTATTTTTTAGGCTTTTTTTTTGTGTTTTCTCTATTTGTTGGGACATAAGCTGTTTTTAGGCCTACAATATTGTAATTCTTTTTTCTTTTTTTTTAGTTCTTGAAGGCAATCGTGTTTCTGGGTTGGTCCGTTGGAGGGGAGTGAGCAGGTCGTTCGGGAGGGAGGGAGATCGTACCGAACGAGATCGTTCGTTCGCTCCCCTCTCCTGGATCGAACATAATGTTCGATGTGACTCCTCCTCTCCCCGAACGTTCAGGAGATATCGACGTCCTTTATTTAAGCCAAGTGTGTCTTGCGACGATTTATTTTTATCTCAAACGGTGTGCTTTACCTTTTATCACAAAGAAGAAGAGAGGGTGTGTACAGTCCTTGGTTTGAGCAGATCCGCCATGCACGTCTGTCTGCACACTTTGTGTGCTGGGCTTTGGGTTGTTGCCGTGGTTGAACCAGACAGGACAGGATCCCCCATGGACGGCCTTGCATGCACTTGTCTCCTCCCCACGCGGGAAATCTTGGCATCATGCTATGCTGCTGCAGCCGATCCGCCCGACGCAGACGATGCAGTGCAAGTCGTACGTACACAACTGTAGGCAACAAGTTGGCGTGTTCTGGTGGTGTAGGCCGCTTCCGTGCACAACGGAAAGCCTACCTAGCCCGGAGACCCGTCAGCCCTTGTCCAGCTAGCCGCGGCCGTTGAATCCAACGGAGTTCAGATAATAGCCTCTTCTCATCTCCGGGCTAAAAGTGATTATGCCAATGCGTTATAGCTGCTGTTTGATTGATTAATAAGGAATTGCTAATGCTCAATCAACCGAGATTTTACACAAATTATTGTTGGGATAAATGTACGTCTTGTGTTCGTCGAGCTAAAATAGAGTCATCTCGTGGTTTTCCCTTCCACTCCCAACAGCAATCTTATTTCGTACTACTGTGCTACATAAAGTGAAAGTGGTATAGCTAGCCGAAGGTGCAGCTTTTGCTTTGTGTCAGGAGGAGGCCACTCGAGTGGTCTTGCTGTTGCGTTGCTGTGTTGGCTTTGAGAGGAAGCAGACAAGCAATGCCAGGAACCTGGCTGAACCAACACCACTCGCCCGGCCCCCGGATCACACACCCTGCGCCGGCCGGCCATGCGGCGCCTAGCGGACAAGGTGACCAGCGCTACTCGTCCCCAGAGACGCAGGAAGCGAAAAGAAAAAGGCTTTGCTTTTCTTTTCCGGTGCACTGGATGGAGGCGCTTCGATAGGATAGCCGCTCTCGGCCTTGTACTCCGATCACCGTCGTGCGGCATGTGATGCGTGCAAGTATGTCGGGGTACTGCATTTGAGCGCCTAAACGGCATTCCCTGTGGCTTTTACGTGCATGCACCTTCTCCTGTAATATGACTTGATGGTATCACATGCGTGTCACTTCATTCCAAAGTTCGGTTTTCTATGGTGCTCGGTTAGTTTAGTAGATAGCATTTTTCTTTTGACAAAAAGCGAGAGTAGATTGTTGGCAAGTACTATACTATTAGTTCAAGCAGTGCCGAGTGGTGAGCTATTTCTCAAAAACAATGAACAATAGATAAATCTTAGTACCACTGACACGCTATAAAATCGGCGAAGGTAACTAGTACAGACAAGTCCAAAGCACTGGGTCCCACAGGTAAAAGAGAACAGAAAAGAGAGGAGTCGAGGTACTAGCGGGCAGCTGGAGGCGGAGGGTGGACGGCGTCGCTCTCGCGCAAAGCGTGCGGGCGAGGGCAGAGGAAGCCGATTCGATTCCGGCAGGACCGAATGGAAAGCGAAAGCAAAGGCGAGATGCTGGAATTTAATTAGGTAAAACCGGGCGGGTGGGGGACAGGTCGCCGACAGCCCGGCGACACCCACGTGCTCCCGGCTTTATCGCCCTGTCCCCCCTCCCGTACGCTTTCGCCGCTGGTACACGCCTTTGCCGGATCGGTTATGCAGGGCGCCGGGCCGTCGGATCGGGATCGGGCGGCGCGGCGGGGCCGAGTGGACCTGCAGGGTGGCCAACCGGCAGCGCGGGCCCACGCATGGAAAAACGGGCGGCACGAACGTTAATGCTGCACCACCCCCACCGCTGGATGTCACCCCGTGCATTTTAAAACCGAACCGAAAAACCATACCGAAAATAAACCGAACCGAACCAATTTTATGGTTTTTATGGTTTTATGGTTTCGGTATGGTATGAACTTTTCATACCGTTTTGAAGTTTGGTTTTTATGGTATATACCGAAAAACCGAATGGTTAACCGAATAAACCGAAGTACAAAATATATTTATATATCTTGGGTAAACAACCATACATGTAGTCATTTTTGTGTGCAGAAGCCAGATTTCCTGTTAAGTGCATCTGTTTTCCTCTCGACAACGAGGTCCAAAACAGAGTATATTACTATATGAAGTCATATTTCTCTTCACAAGAATGCTAAGCACGACCATAACCATCAAATTTATGCATGCATATATAGTTCATATAGTTATATGCTCCTCGTATAAAAAGATATGTGTTTTGAGTCATAAATTTGTAAATTGTTATATGCCATTTTCAAATTCGCGTCAACTTTGGTTTATACGGTATATACCGAAACCATACCGAAATAATTTGGTATATACCGAAACCGAACCGTATATAAATCTCATACCGTATTTACCGAAGTATTGATACCGTACAAACCGAAAAACCGTATAAACCGAACCATGTAAACCGAATAAACCGAACGCACAGAGTGAGCTGGATGGACAAGGACGATGATGACCCGATTTTTTTTTCTTTTTTATATCTTTACCTAATTAATAATAAAGCAAATTGGGTTTGATCGTCCGTCATGGCATTTTTCAGAAAAGTTCCTCTATTTCAGAGAATTCAACCCGCAGTCCTGTTTTAAGTAAAAACGAATCGTTTTTTTCGTATTTTACACAAAAGCCCCTGTGTTTTTTTGAAATCAACCCGCAATTCGGATTTAAGTCACACCCGAACCGTTATTTTACATTTTTCGAAAACCCCCCTGATCTTTTACGTAATTCATCCGCGAATCATATTTAAGTCAAACAAATGTTTTTCTAAATCATCCATATCTTTTAAACCGTAACTCCGATTTGAACCTGTTATATATGAAATTTGATTAGAAAAATATGTAGAATATGAATATGAGATTATTTTTACCTGTTAAGTATTTTTAAATATTATTTTGAAAGATATTTAAGTCAAACAAATGATTTTATAAATTATTCGTATCTTTTAAACCGTAACTCCGATTTTAACATGTTATATATGAAATTTGATTAGAAAAATGTGTGAAATCTGAATATGATGTTAATTTTACCTGTTAAATATTTTTTAAATATTGTTTTGAAATCAAACTTATAATTTATAGCGCACGATCCGTTTTTATTTCGTACCGGCGGCGAGGGTGAGAAGGAGGATAAGCGGCAACACAAATATGATGCCTCGCTAAAATAAAGGAGATGGACCTGTTGTGGTCTTAAGTGATGGTTGTTGGGTTAAGAGCGTGTGTTATGTTTTCTCTCCCGTTGCAACGCACGGGCTCTTTTGCTAGTAAAGTACCAAAAAATATATCCCCTTCGGAATGGGGATTGCGTTTGGAGAAATCCAAGGAGGTGTGAATTTACGATATGGTCCTCCGCGACTCGGCGGGATGGAGGAGAGCTGAACTGTGTTGGACCCGTGTGCAAATATCAGCGGGAAGTGGCATCGCGGCGAGAAATTGCGGGTAAAACCCAAGGTCACGAGCAGAGCTCCGAGTGTCAGAGCGCCAATGGCCGACACGTAATTAAACCCCCCTCGACGACCGGTAGACCGGTGACCGCACCCACCTATAACCTCCTCTCCTCTCCGCCCCACCTCGCAGAGCCGCCGCCTGTGACCGACCGGAGAGCCAGACGACAAACCGAGCCCACCGCACCACCACCAACTCCTCCTCCTCCTCTTGCGCGGCTGCAGCTGCCGGCCATGTCGGTGGAGACGGAGCGGAGCTCCACGGAGTCCTCCGCCGCCTCGGGCCTCGACTTCGAGGACACCGCCCTCACCCTCCGCCTCCCCGGCTCCGACCCCGACCGCAAGCGCGCCTCCACCTCCGACCCCGACTGCCCCTCCCCGACCGCCGCCGCCTCCGACTCTCCCCCTTCCCCCAAGTACGCGCGCCTGCCTTCTCTCGCTCGTTCCCTCTGAAATTTGGCGCCCAGGCTTTTTGAGCTGACATGGTCTCGCTGTGCAGGGCGCAGGTGGTGGGCTGGCCACCGGTGCGGTCGTTCCGGAAGAACGCCCTCGCGGCCGCGGCTTCGTCCAAGACCAAGTTCGTCAAGGTGGCCGTCGACGGCGCGCCGTACCTGCGCAAGGTCGACCTCAAGGCTTACGCGGGCTACACGAGCTCTGCCTCCTACGACCAGCTCCTCTCCACGCTCCAGGACAAGTTCATCTCCCACCTCACCGTCCGTGAGTACACCGCCGCGACATGCCATGCCTGTGTTTTTGTGTTAGCTACGTGTTGCTCTCTCATGGGTTCTGACGATTTGACCGTGGATGCAGGCAAGCTTGGGAACGAGGAGATGAAGCTCGTGGACGCGGTGAGCGGCACCGAATATGTGCCGACGTACGAGGACAAGGACGGCGACTGGATGCTCGTCGGAGACGTCCCCTGGAGGTGAATTTTCTGGGCCTTTTGGGCTATTTTACAGTTAAATCCGCATGCTGCTGCAGCTCGTGTTGCTCCTCTGCTACGTCATGTGGTTTAAGTTCATACATACACTACTTAATTAGGGTCATGGGTTGGATCGCTAACTGATCAGGTGCTATAGCATCTCAGGTTCAGAAATCTGGATGGTTTGGTGATCTTATGCTGTTAATTTCAGTTTATCTTTGCTTGAGAAACGATTATTTTGGGTTTAATGAGTGTTGATCTGGATTAATATATAAGGAACTCGGATCCTGTGGCGGAACATAGAAAATTTCTTACACTGTACCAAAGGGATCACGAGATTGCCCCTACTTTTCACTACTATGTGATGTACCTGTTGGGTTATCAATTGGTTATTGTCTGTTTAACTTGGGACCCAGGCCAATTGTTCTTAGTTAGCCTACATATTTTGTATGAGCCGTGGATCTTGCTAGTTAAGCAGCAAATCTCAGAAACTAGAGAGAGATGAAATGATTAGCAACGGATGATGCTCATAAATTAATTTCACATGTGAATTCGGCTATTCCATTTTCCTTACTTTCGAACTCACAGAAGACGGAAGTGCTGACTGTGAAAATGGATCTTCTTACCATCCTTTGTTGTTTCATGTGTAATTTGAATTGAATGGTTTAGTGTAATTGGACAATAATTCAGAATTGTGCCTACCAGCTCTAGTTTTGGCCTCATTCTTCCTCCAGACTTCTGTATCTTTTAGTCCGTGACTCAATTAAAGGAGTGCGCACTTTACTTCGTTTTCCACCGTGTACTCGTTATATTTGGAGGGTTCAACAAACTTTCTGTTTGATAAGAAATCGACAGCTTGAACTTTGGTGCATCTTTCCACTATCAGATAACCATGTGCTTAATATAAAAGAATCTGGTTGCTTGTTCTTGTAATTAGATTTCGGGCTTCATTACAATTCTCATAATTCTGTAAAAGGTTGGTTCTAACATGGTACTGATGTCCTATTATTGACCTGCAGAATGTTTGTGGAAACCTGCCAGCGCATTCGTCTCATGAAAAGTTCCGAAGTTGTCAATCTAGGTACACATAGCTCTCGATCCTCTGAACCTTGTTTTTCAGACTAGCGGAACTTATTTTTGTTGTATTCAACTCAATATCACTGGATATAAATCTAACTACTCCCTTCTACCCGCAGCACCAAGAGCTGGTCGGTGAGGCGCGATCCTTGATCCTTTTCTACAGACCGCTTCAGAGGAAGAAATGTCTTTGCTCAGTGAGGTTCTTCCGCAAGTTTCCGAGAGAGAAATGTGTACAGCCATCTCTACTTTTTGCCCCAGCACGCTATTGAGTTCAGAAAGTGTCGTAGCTTGTAATTCCATTACCAGTCGGTCAGTAGTATCTACATGTAAGATGGAGAGGTTGTGATGCTTCAGAAATACTCCTACAGTTCTTGATAAATAAGACCGCAGTCCCTGTTCTCCCGAGCTGCTTGCTACTGGAGTATGCTTTTGTGTGTGACTTTGGTGCAAGTGAGGCACCTGGTACAAGAGTCATAACGCGTCAATTTTCCTACAAGTTTTGTGCTATGATTTTGCTATATTATGTAACAGTTTGGACGCGCTTTTTGTCCGTTTGGGTCGGCCAAGCGGACTCCCGTATCCGCTTTTTGATTTGGGTCGGCACGTGCGCCCAACGCAGGCCCGACCCACAATTTGTAAACGCGCGCTAAAAAAATAATAAAAAAAACCGAACAGAATTTAACATAATTAAACATTAAAACACCGGTCAACAGCCGGCCAAAGTCCACATTGACAATAAAAAACATTAATTAAACATTAAAAAAAAGTCTGAGCTGCCCCGCACGCTGCCCTAGGCGCCGCCCCGCCACGCACGCTGTCCTAGGCGTCCTCGTCGTCCGAGCCGGGGCCGGTGAGGTCGACGAGCTCCGGCGCCGGGCCAGCCCATGGGAATGCGGCCTCCCACGCCCGGGCCACGTCGACCTGCTGCGCCGGCTGCACCGCTGGTGCGGCCGCGGCACGGCGACGCTCCTCCTCCTCCCGCTCGCGCCGCTCCTCCTCCGCCAGCGCGCGGTGCCTCCATTGCTCGAGGTAGGCGGCCTCCTGCGCCAGCGTCGCGCCGAGCCAGACGGGGGGTGCGCTGACCCACTCGCACACCTGGCCGGTCCAGGCGTAGCGCTCGATCGGATCTGTCGGCGGCGGCTCGGCCTTGGGCGTCTGGGGGGTGGACCTCGACGGTGACGGCGGCACGATGCAGTCGCTGGCGGCAGAGAGGGCGAGGGCCTCTGCCAGCCGCGCCTGGTAGTCCGCCTCCTTCGCCTCCGCCTTGAGCCGCTCCTCCTCGATGGAGGTCTGCATGGCCGCCGCCAGCGCGGCCTGGTAGGCTGCCTCCTCCGGCTGGACGACGAGGGGCGGCGGAGCGTGCGTGTGGTGCTCCTGGACGCCGAGGTGGCGTTGCTCCTCGTGTTCGAGGGCAAACCACCTCTCCCAGTTGGGAGAGTCCGCCGCGTACGCACGCATAGCGCGCTGCTTCGGCGTGAGCAGTTCCCGCCGCCGCGTAACATATAATTAAGGGGAGGTTGATAGGTGAGTTGTTATGGCAGTTCCTGTAAAAATCTTCCTCTAAAATCTGGCTTTCCAATTAAATGTACAAATGGCATATGCATGTCAATTCTATCAACATAGTAATTCAAAACATCGTTATTCCAACACACATAATTCAACATTATTTGGAACCACAATATATGAAATATGATTCAAAACTCAAAACCAAATTTGAACACAACTAATGTTCCAAATCATTCAAAGTAAATAAAATATGAAGGAGTTCATTGACCAAGAAGCGACCACAAATGCTCAATAAAATGGCCCCCGCGGTTTTCAATCAGGCAAATGCATTTCAAGAAATTTCTCAAGTCGTCGTTCATCCCTCCGTGGACCAATAGGTGCTATGTAAACTTTGTTCCCCTCATTCTCATAGCGATAGTCTCGTGGCTATTCCCGCTCGGCCACCGTGATCATGTTGTGCAAAATCACACACAGGGTCATGATGCACCACAAATCCTTTTGGTGTCAGAATCATACAGAGCCACGAACAATGGCAAGGTGTGCTTGTAGAGTCTCAAATGCCTGCTCGACATCCTCCCTACATGCTTCTTGACGCCTTGCAAAGTGAATTCTCTTGTTACCTTGAGGATTTGATATTATCTTCACAAAAGCAGACAATGATGGATATATGCCATCAGCAAGATAATAGCCCATGTTGTATTGATGCCCATTTGACGGAGTCGATTCCGTGAGACCTCGGGTGGGGGTCCCGAACTAGTAGCCTTGATGCGATGGTAACAAAGACACGGGATTTTACCTAGGTTCGGGCTCTCCTAAGAGATAAAACACTATGTCATGCTTGTGTTGTATTGATTTGAGATGGAGTACAAAGTACATGTTGATCTACCACGAGATCGTTGTGTGTCGTCTACATGCCCTACACCTGGTTTGTATAGGTACCAATGGTTCTAGGGTTAAAATTAGGTCGGCTACGTAGAAGGTAAACGTGTTGTAGACGACCTCTTAATCTTGGAGTATGCACAAAGTCTTTGGGAGCATTCCTTCTACGCGCCTTGGGCTGCCTCGACGTGGTCCACTGGTGAATTGACATGGGGGTGCATGGCCTGGCCCACCTGATCGGGAGACGACGTGGTGAGTGACCCCTAATCTGGGACACCATCAGTAGCCCCTGAACCGGTCTTCAAGTCGGAGACGCTCCTCGGATCTTCCCAAGCTATTCTGCTTCTTCGGTCGTTGATCTTGAAAACTGGTTCAACGAATTCTCCCTATGTCCGACTTCTTGTTTGTCCAAGCGTATCCGAAGAGTTTTCTTGACAAGTGTCTCGCTGCTCCCGAATTGAGCTCACTCTCCAACCCACCTGGTCAAGAGGCGTCTTCTTCATGATGGTCAGCGCCATGTGTGAGCGTGGGTCAGGGCCCACCATCGCCTAGTCCCATCAAAAAAGGCGTTCATGGGCTTCGAGGGTATAATAATCAACTGTCGGGTAACAAGCGGATTTAATGTGCCGCGGACGGGGCGCGCAGCCGCCGTTTTGCAAATTACTTTCACATATAAAGGGCGTGTGGTTTCAAGAGCGAAGATTTTACATCCTCATCTTACTCCTCTCCCACATCCTTTTCCTCCATCACCCCCATCCTTGCCTTGCCTTAGTGCCCTTTTCCTTCTTCCGCCAATGGCTAGCAATCGTTTGCAGAGAAGATCCAGGGGTGCCAGTTCGGCATCTGCCTCATCCTCGCGCGTGGCCGGTCCATCGAGGGAGGATGAAATCACTACACGGTGTCTCAAGGTCAACTGGACCGGCTTTCCACAGCCGGCTATCTGTCGGCACCAGAGGTAGCGTATGCGCACCCGAGGCTGGTCGCCGTCGGGAAGGACATCTTCCAAGAATCCACCCCCAACCCCCAGGAGAACGAGCGGGTATGCTTCGTTCCTTTCCTCCTTAGGGGTCTGGGATTTCCAATCCATCCTTTTTCTACGAGGCCTTTTGCACTTTTACTGCATCCAACTCCATCCTTCACATAGTGTGCTTTGTCGCGTTATGTGAGGCCTTCCTCGGATGTGCGCCGCACTTCGGCTTGGGGTGTAGATACTTCTGCGTCCGACCGCACTCATGTGGCGACGTGATGTTGGACTGCGGGGCATCTTTATCTGCAGGTTGGCCGATTCCGGGTACCTTGACAGCTTCCCCAAGGAGACCACTGAGGACTGACAAGAGGAATGGTTTTACCATCCTGATGTTCCACCTGAGGATCCTCCTTGGGCAGGATTGCCAACCGTTTTCACCACGACCACGCCGAAGAAAATGTACACCTCGCGTCCGAAGAGCCGGCTTCAAGCAGAATCAGAAGTGGTGGCTTGGTTAACGGGACAGGTGGCACGACTTCGCCAAAACGGTGTTACTCCGGCCAGCGTGATGGCGGTGGCGCTCAGCCGAGGAATCCAACCGCTCCAATAACGGACTCATCCGATGTGGGAATATAATGGCTCGGATGATTCTACCTGGGCTATCCGAGGAAAGTTCTACGAAGACAAGTCCCTCAAGGACATGCTCGCACTGATGTTCAGGGGCGAGGCGTCTGACTTCTCCGAGGATCCACGGGTTGATGGATTCTCCTCCTTCAAGCCTGTTTGAGTAGTAAGTTCATGATACTTCATTGTTGTTTTATGACAAGTGACGGGGTGATGGATCCAGGGTACCTAACGTAAAGGGGCCCAACCTCGTCCTTGACCAGGGCCCACCAGGCCCAAAGGGAACCACGGAACCCTAGGAAGGCAAATGAGGCAAACGTGTTCCCCAGGAGAGAGGGCGGCAGCCGGATTAATCTGATCTCCCTTCTGTAAACCCTAGGCCTCTCCTGTCTATATAAAGGGAGGTCTAGGATCTTATTAGCGATCCAATCGGAAACTCAACTCTCAGTAGACATCTCAAACACCATTGTAATCCTTTGCACGAGGTATCCCCTCACCATGAATACTAAGACAAAGCAGGATGTGGGGTATTACTCTTCGAAGGCCTGAACCTGGGTAATTTGTGCGTGCAAACTCCGTTTCGGTACTCCCGATCTCGTCATGAACCCTACTGAGGGATCTGACGGAAATTCGCTCCGCCAGTTGGTGCGCTAGGCACGGGCGACGTTGACCGAAGAACGAACTCGGCTCGGAGAATCACTAGAGGTCGGCGATCTCCTGCCAGGCCGCAGCCTCATGTTCGGCTCCTTCGAGCTGATCGCTGATGAATCGGGGCAATTCCTTGACATCTCGCCTTCACACTGTGTCAAACATGTGTATAACAGGCAAGGGAAGGCCCGAGAGGTCTATGATCGCCCCGATCACCCCGCATGGAGCCGCGTCGTATGACCTCCGCGGCGCTACGAGGCCTCCTGCGGGACCTCTGTGAACATGATATTCATGACGGCTGACACGCGCCAAAACCAGAAGCTCGCCAGATGCGCGATATATGCAGCGGAGGACGTAACCAGCGAACGGCTGGCGTGGTCCCGAGAGACGATCACCTTCGATGTCGGGGATCACCCCGAAGACGTCATACAGCCAGGCAAGCACGCCCTGGTACTGGATCCCATCGTAGGGGGCTGCCAACTCTCGTGCGTCCTGATGGACGGAGCCAGCGGCCTGATACGTCTCCAACGTATCTATAATTTATGAAGTATTCATGCCATGTTTATTATAGTTTTGTATGATTTTGGTGCACTTTTATATGGATTTTATATGATTTTTATGGACTAACATATTGACCTAGTGCCCAGTGCCAGTTGCTGTTTTCTGCTTGTTTTTGGTTTTCCAGAAAATCCATATCAAACGAAGTCCAAATGCAGCGAAACTTTTTGACGATTTTTTTGGACCAAAAGAGACCCCCGAAGCTTTGTGGAAGGACCAGAAGCCTTACGAGGTGCACACAAGCCACCACTGCGCGCTTGGGGGGGGGGGGGAGGGCAAGAGTGCGCTGGTGGCTTGTGGGCCCCCTGTGGCCCATCTTCGCGTGATTCCAACGCTGAAAAATCCTATAAATAGAGAAACCCCCAGAAATAACCCTAGATTTTGGACTCCGCCGCCGCAAGCCTCTGTACCAAGGAGATCCCATATGGAGCCCTTTTCCGGCACCCTGCCGGAGGGGGGGAATCATCACCGGAGGCCATCTTCATCATCCCGACGGTCTCCATGACGAGGAGGGAGTAGTTCACCCTCGGGGCTGAGAGTATGTACTAGTAGCTATGTGTTTGATCTCTTTCTCTCGTGTTCTTGATTTGGCATGATCTTGATGTACCGCGAGCTTTGTTAATATAGTTGGATCATATGGTGTTTTCCCCTCTCTATCTTGTTGTGATGAATTGAGTTTTTACCTTTGAGGTTTCACTATTATCGGATTGAATACTTTTATGGATTTGAGAACACTAGATGTATGTCTTGCATATGAATACCCATGGTGACAATGGCGTATTATATTGATTCACTTGATGTATGTTTTGGCACTCAACTCGCGGATTCCCGAGGTGATATTGGGGTAATCTATGCATAAGGGTTGATGTACGTTTTCATCCTACTTTCTCCGGTAGAAATCTTGGGGCACTCTTTGAAGTTCTTTGTGTTGGATTGAATATTATGATTATGAAGTTGTTTGATGCATATCGAATAATCAACTCACGGATACTTGTGGTGACATTGGAGTATCTAGGTGACATTAGAGTTGGTCGATGCGTATCATATGGTGTTATTCTAGTACGAACTCTAGAGCTATTTGTGACACTTATAGGAATGGCTCAATAGATCGATCGGAAAGGATAACTTTGAGGTGGTTTCATACCCTACAACAATTTCTATCTTATGTTCTCCGCTAATAGGAATTTTGGAGTGATTCTTTATCGCACGTTGAGGGATTGATATATGATCCAATTATGTTAGCATTGTTGAGAGATTGCACTAGTGAAAGTATGAACCCTAGGCCTTGTTTTCAAGCATTGTAATACCGTTTGTGCTCCATTTTATCACTTGCTACCTTGCTGTTTTTATATTTTCAAATAATAAAAACCTATATCTACTATCCATACTACACTTGTATCACCATCTCTTCGCCGAACTAGTGCACCTATACAATTTGCCATTGTATTGGGTGTGTTGGGGACACAAGAGATTTCTTGTATTTGATTGCAGGGTTGTTTGAGAGAGACCATCTTCATCCTACGCCTCCCACGGATTGATAAACCTTAGGTCATCCACTTGAGGGAAATTTGCTACTGTCCTACAAAACTCTGCGCTTGGAGGCCCAACACGAGTCTACAAGAATAAAGTTGCGTAGTAGACATCAAGCTCTTTTCTGGCGCCGTTGCCGGGGAGGTGAGTGCTTGAAGGTATATCTTTAGATCTTGCAATTGAATCTTTTAGTTTCTTGTTTTATCACTAGTTTGGTTTATAAAAGAAAACTACAAAAAAATGGAATTGAGGTTGCCTCATATTATTCGTCTTTATAATGTTTTTCTTGAAAATGATGGAGCGGAAAATTGTGCTCAATTGATAGAAGAAGAATTCAATAAAATGTTTGGCATAATATGTTTGAATGATGAGCATGATTGCAATGTTGTTAGTATGAATTCTATGAATATCCAAAATACTAAAGATGATTGCACTAGTCATGACAAAAATGTTTCTTATAAGCATGTCAATTTTTGTGGAGTGCATAAAGTTTGTGAAGACATGCCTTATAGGGATGATAGATTTTGTAAGAAGCATAAACATGATAGAACCAATTTTTTGCTCAAAGTGATAGATGAATTTGCTACAAAATTATGTTCTCTTTATCCTATTACTTGTGAACTTTGCAATAAAGTTGGTCACCTTAATTTCCAATGCATACTTTTTCATGATCGAATCATGGCTAAATATTGTAATGACTTGACCGCCCTTGAACTATATAATGAGCTTTATCTATTTTTGGGGTGTGAGGAATTGTCACATAAAAATAGTTGGTTTGAAGCATTCATATTCACAGACCATGATGAAACTAATTTGAAAGAAATCTATATGTTTTGTATGGTAAATTGCAATGAGAATGCTTATATTGCCAATTATAGAAAGACGGGAAAACCAATAGAATATAAAAGGAACACTAATGAAAGGGTAAAGATTTCCACTTTCCCTCCTATTGTCTCTCATGATGAAATAGGTGACGAGGAGGAGCTCCCTATTCAACCAATCTCATCAATAAGAAGCTCGGAAAAATTGATTAAACCCACACATGATGTGGTGAAGAAGAAGAAGAGAAGAAAGAGTAGAGGTAAAAAGGTATCCCTCCCAAATAATGTTGCTCCTATTATCGTTGTGCCTCATGAGAATGAATCAAAAATAATTGTGGAAGATGATGCACTTGATGATGATATTGCTTCTTTGTCTTATGGCACAATGTCCGAAGGAACTATTGAGGATGATTTTGTTATGCCTATTACTCATTGTGACGATTATGATTGGGAAAATAATGATACTTATTATAATCTTAAAAATCTTTATGACACCAACTCGGAAAATTATGATGATAGTAATTGTTATACTATTGGTGCTATTCATACTATTAATGATGTGAGTGATTATGCTAATGATATGCAAAACCACAAGCTTGGGGATGCTATGTTTGATGAGAATGACATGTTTAAGAATTTATTTGCTGCAATTAATGTTTGTCCCAAGCTTGGGGATGCTATGCTTAATGAAGATGATCTTTTTAGTCCCCCTACTTTGAATGATCAAATTTGTTATGATGATTTCATGCCTCCTACTTATGACGATTATTGTGATGATACTTATGTTATAAAAAGAAGTGATGATCATTCTTATAAAACTTGTCATAATTATGAATATCCTTTTACTGAACATCACTCTTTTAATGTGGAAACAATTTATAGTATTCGAGTTTCATATGATACTCCCACTATTACTAATGAGAAGAACATTGCTTATGTGGAGAGTAATAAAAATTCTATGCTTGTGGATCATGAAAAGAATACTTTATGTGATAGTTATATTGTTGAATTCATTCATGATTCCACTAAAAATTATTATGAGAGAGGAACATATGCTTTTAGGAGTTGCAATAATATCAAGTTTCCTCTCTATGTGTTGAAAGTTTTGAAATTATGCTTGTTTTGCCTTCCTATGCTAGTTGATTCTTGCTCCCATAAATTGTTTGCTCGCAAAATCCCTATGCATAGGAAGTGGGTTAGGCTTAAATGTGCTAGTCATATTCTTCATGATGCTCTCTTTACTTTTCAATTCTTTAACTTTTATGCGAGCATCACTGAGATCATCATGCCTAGCTAAAAAGGCATTAAAGAAAAGCGCTTGTTGGGAGACAACCCAATATTTATACCTACTGTTTTTCTTGTGTTAACATGATTAAGATACTGTAGTAATCATGTTTTACATATTTTCTTTCAATAATGTGTCAAGTAAACACTTTGGGATAGTGTGGATGCTTGTTGAGTTGATTCTATGCAAAACCAGAAACTTTTGCGTCCAGCGCTGGAATTTCTTTTCTGTACTGGAGCATGAGAAAATTCTGACATTTTTACACAGTATTTAGTTACAATTTTTTTACGTTTTCCTTATTTTTTAGAATTTTTGGAGGTACAGAAGTATGGTTTTTAAATCGCTCACTACATGCTGTTTGTTTTTGACAGATTCTGTTTTTATTGCATAGTTTGCTTGTTTTAGTGTTTCCATAGCTTATATTGAGTAATATAAATTATGGAAATGATAGAATACAGTAGGAATTATGTGATAACAATTATGAATCTTGTCTTGACAGTACCTAAGTGGATGATTTATTTTTATCATACTAACCTATCTCACAAAGTTCAGTTAAGTTTTGTGTGATTGAAGTTTTCAAGTTTTGGGTGAGATATCGATACGAGGAGAATAAGGAGTGGCAAGATCCTCAGCTTGGGGATGCCCAAGGCACCCCAAGGTAATATTCAAGGAAGACTCGAGCGTCTAAGCTTGGGATGCCCCGGAAGGCATCCCCTCTTTCGTCTTCAACACTATCGGTAACCTCACTTGGAGCTATATTTTTATTCGTCACATGATATGAGTTTTGCTTGGAGCGTCATTTTCTTCTGTTGATATTTGCTTTCTGCTATCAATAATCATGTTTTGTATCTTTTAATTCAATAAAATGCCAAGTATAGCCTTTACCATGCTCAGTTTGCAAGTTTATGTGTTGCTGTTTGAAAACAGAAAGTTTTCTGTTATGTCCAGAATATTCCTGAATAGTAAGAACATGATAAAAATATGAAATTTTTACACAGTAAGCATGAATGAGTTCTCTATCATGTGGTAATTTTTCAGAATTTTTGTCATTAGGGAATTATGAATTTTAAATCCCCCTTTACAGACTGTTCTGTTTTGGCAGATTTCGGTTATGGTTGCATTGTTTGCATATGTTTGCTTGTTTAATGATTCTATTTGAGGATAGGAGTATTAAATATGCAGAGGCATTTAGTATGCATTGTTTTATTATAATTTTAGTGATTTTATACAATAGAGAATGTTAAGGTTTTGAGTTGATTTATACTAACTTATCTCACGAGTTCTTGTTGAGTTTTATGTGGATGAAGTTTTTAAGATTTAGGGAAACCTTGATATGAGAGGAATTAAGGAGACACAAGAGCTCAAGCTTGGGGATGCCCAAGGCACCCCAAGATAACATTCCAATAAGTCTCACGCAACTAAGCTTGGGGATGCCTCGGTAGGCATCTCACCTTTCTTCATCAACACCTATCGGTTAGCCTAAGTTTTTACTTGTTCACATGATATGTGCTATTCTTGGAGTGTCCTTTTATTTTCATTTTGTTTGCTGTTTTAATAAAATTATCAAGATCTGAAATTTTTAAATGAGAGAGAGTCCTCACATAGCTACCTATTTACTTAACTACTCATTTGATCTTCACTTATATCTTTTTGGAGTAGTTTGTCATTTACTCTCGTGCTTCACTTATATCCTAAGAGTAAATTGTTGAATGAATTGAATACCATAAAGTTGAAATTATATGTGCTTCATATGCTTGTATCATGTCTAGTAGTAGTTTCACATTTGGGTTAGAAAGTGAAATCTATTGAAGCTTGACAATCACAATATTGGTCATACAAGCAATTCATGAATGATTAGTATAAGGAAGAGAACTTTCACATATAAATATATTATCTTGGACATCTTTTATGATTGTGAATACGCATTAATTATTTTCAAACTTGAGCAAATTAGTTGAAGTTGGACAAGGAAGACAACGTAATGAGTTATGTTTGGCTATATTTGCATAGAAGTTATTGTTATGGATCCTCTAACATGTGGTGCTTGCTTAGGATCTTTTGCTAGCCAAAAATTCATACTAAGTAGAGATACTACTTGTGCATCCAAAAACCCGTAAACCCAGTTTCTTGCCATGAGTGTCCACCATATCTACCTATGGATTGAATAAGATCCTTCAAGTAAGTTGTCATCGGTGCAAAAAGCAATAAAAATTGCTCCTAAAATATGTATGATCTTTTATTGCAAGGGAAAATAAGCGTTGTACGAACTTGTGATGGTAAAGAAATAAAAGCGACGGACTGCATAATAAAGGTTGCTATCACAAGGGGCAATATAACATGACGTTCCTTTGCATTAAGGGCTTGCACATCCAAAAATAAAAAGCGCATGACAACCTGTGCTTCCCTCTGTGAAAGGCCTATCTTTTACTTTTATGTATTTACTTAAAGCAAGAGTCAACGGTATTACTTCTCATTTCAACCTTAATTATTCTCTAGTTGGCAAGCATCATGTGGTGGGGAAAGATCCAGGCACATATGGCCAGTCAAATATATTTGATCATGAATTATTATTGTTGACACTTATCTCTATGATAAATAAGTTGGGAGGCGAAACATTAAGCCCCTATCTTTCTCTGTGTTCGATGGATGCCATTTGTTCCAAAAATATGCTTTGAGTACTAGCAATCATAGAAGACTATATGATAATTGAGTATGTGGAGCTCTTGCTTAGACTTTGTTGAAGATAAGTTGAATTGCAATTGTTTGGTGACTAAGAACATAGGTTGTTAAGTTTCAAGAGATTGCATTGTTTGAACCATAACATGTGAATTGATTGCTACTTTATCATGATGAGTTTTATGAGAAAAAGTTGCTGTTATGATGCTAGAAAAAGTGATTGAAATTATCATTGATCAAACTTATGCACTATGCTAGCATTCACACTTCATAAATTATTTCTTTTATCATTTACCTACTCGAGGACGAGCAGGAATTAAGCTTGGGGATGCTGATACGTCTCCAATTTATCTATAATTTATGAAGTATTCATGCCATCTTTATTATAGTTTTGTATGATTTTGGTGCACTTTTATATGGATTTTATATGATTTTTATGGACTAACATATTGACCTAGTGCCCAGTGCCAGTTGCTGTTTTCTGCTTGTTTTTGGTTTTCCAGAAAATTCATATCAAACGAAGTCCAAATGCAGCGAAACTTTTTGACGATTTTTTTGGACCAAAAGAGACCCCCGAAGCTTCGTCGAAGGACCAGAAGCATTACGAGGTGCACACAGGCCACCACCGCGCGCTTGGGGGGGTGGCAAGAGTGCGCTGGTGGCTTGTGGGCCCCCTGTGGCCCATCTTCGCGTGCTTCCAACGCTGAAAAATCCTATAAATAGAGAAACCCCAGAAATAACCCTAGATTTTGGACTCCGCCGCCGCAAGCCTCTGTACCAAGGAGATCCCATCTGGAGCCCTTTTCTGGCACCCTGCCGGAGGGGGGGAATCATCACCGGAGGCCATCTTCATCATCTCGGCGGTCTCCATGACGAGGAGGGAGTAGTTCACCCTCGGGGCTGAGAGTATGTACTAGTAGCTATGTGTTTGATCTCTTTCTCTCGTGTTCTTGATTTGGCACGATCTTGATGTACCATGAGCTTTGTTAATATAGTTGGATCATATGGTGTTTCCCCTCTCTATCTTGTTGTGATGAATTGAGTTTTTACCTTTGAGGTTTCACTATTATCGGATTGAATACTTTTATGGATTTGAGAACACTTGATGTATGTCTTGCATATGAATACCCGTGGTGACAATGGGGTATTATATTGATTCACTTGATGTATGCTTTGGAACTCAACTCGCGGATTCCCGAGGTGATATCGGGGTAATCTATGCATAGGGGTTGATGTACGTTTTCATCCTACTTTCTCCGGTAGAAATCTTGGGGCACTCTTTGAAGTTCTTTGTGTTGGATTGAATATTATGATTATGAAGTTGTTTGATGCATATCGAATAATCAACTCACGGATACTTGTGGTGACATTGGAGTATCTAGGTGACATTAGAGTTGGTTGATGCGTATCATATGGTGTTATTTTAGTACGAACTCTAGAGCTATTTGTGACACTTATAGGAATGGCTCAATAGATCGATCGGAAAGGATAACTTTGAGGTGGTTTCATACCCTACAATAATTTCTATCTTATGTTCTCCGCTAATAGGAATTTTGGAGTGATTCTTTATCACACGTTGAGGGATTGATATATGATCCAATTATGTTAGCATTGTTGATAGATTGCACTAGTGAAAGTATGAACCCTAGGCCTTGTTTTCAAGCATTGCAATACCATTTGTGCTCCGTTTTATCACGTGCTACCTTGCTGTTTTTATATTTTCAGATTACAAAAACCTATATCTACTATCCATACTACACTTGTATCACCATCTCTTCGCCGAACTAGTGCACCTATACAATTTGCCATTGTATTGGGTGTGTTGGGGACACAAGAGATTTCTTGAATTTGATTGCAGGGTTGTTTGAGAGAGACCATCTTCATCCTACGCCTCCCACGGATTGATAAACCTTAGGTCATCCACTTGAGGGAAATTTGCTACTGTCCTACAAAACTCTGCGCTTGGAGGCCCAACACGAGTCTACAAGAATAAAGTTGCGTAGTAGACATCACGGCCTCAACATTATCTTCACTGACACCTTGGAAAAGATGAAGATCCCTCTGTGAGGGCTGCGGAGGTCGGACGTGGGCTTCCACGGGGTAGTACCGGGCTGCCCGGTCCGTCCCCTAGGACGGATCGCACTCGAGGTTGTCTTCAGAGACGAGCCAAATTACCGAAGCAAAACCATCCAGTTCGAGGTCGCCCCCTTCCAGAGCGGCTACCATGCAATCTTGGGCAGTCCTGCATACGTAAAGTTCATGGCGGTCCCGTCCTACGCCTACCTACAACTGAAGATGCCTGGCCCGAACGGCACGATCATCGTTCGGGGAAGCACGGAGAAAGCCTACAAGGCCGAGGTGGCAAACGTATAGCGTGCCGAGGCCGCCCTGGCCTCCGCCGAGCTTGCCAAGATAAGAAAACGGATAGGGCCATCAGAGGCCGAGCTCCCCCAGAAGCCAAGGCCTGGCACCTTCTTTCAGCCGGCCAAGCAAACCAACAAATTCCAGGTCCAGTCGGAGGATCCTGTGGCGCCCCGCTTGATTACCACTGTAGCCAGACGATCGCCGCACACACCAGCCCAGGAAAATCACTCTGGCATGCGCGTTTACAACAAGTATCATGAACACATGCATGTCTATTAATGGATATATAAGTCTTACATGGTATATTACAAGGGGAATAGCAGCAGAAAAGCTCTATCTAAGGCAGCATGGTCTTGGTGCGGCTCCAATCCACAGGGATCTGACTGGGTTACTCTTCTAGCTCGCGAACGCTCCGGCTCCTCGGCGGATCCTTAGGTGAACCTGGCCACATTGAAGGCCGCTGAGTACTTTTGAATGTACTCGCAAGCAAACCAAACCAACATATACACCAAGCAATGCAATCCATGGCATTCAAGCATGCACTTGTTATCTTAAATAGTATTAACTATCATGTTATGACAGGATTATCTAGCAAGATTAAACATCTAGCAGCATTAATCTTCATGTCATAGCAGGATTATCTAGCATGATAACTACTGGAGTAAAGTATAGCATATCAAGTAAATAATCCATACTCCGAATATCCTCATGATCCAAATCTGATCCAAACTTTGCGGTCATCCGACCGCTCATCTCATAGCCATCGCATGGCTAACATTCATACTTCTGGCATTATCTGATGTCCCTGTATCGGTACTGCAAGCCAGACAAACCTTACCATTCTCTGGTTCAGTCTTAGCAATAGCATTATATAGTTTGTTCCTCCAGACTCGACGCAGACCAAATAGTGTGACCTAGTACGAACTGTGTCCCATGACCGAGGACGCGGCTATTCGAATAGATTTACACTCTGCAGAGGTTGCGCACTTTACCCACACTATGGAGCTCCTGGCCTCATGCTCCCATTCGGGTGGACCGGTGCTGCTCCAACAAAACTTGTCTATTGCCTGGCACTCTTACGGTCCCACCGACAATCATACCCTCCTAGGGTCATGTCCTGGGTGGCCCGTGTGTCACCCCGTGACACCTGCCACCGTCGTGGCCAAACAAAACTGTCCCAAACGGGGACCTGAGCTCAATAACCAAACTGGGCTCACGGGATTATCGCCGCCTACCGGGCCAGGGTAGCACGCATGCATAATCCCCCCTCTTTGGTGGTACCGATAGGAGGCACGACAATAGACCAAGCTAGGGCCTCCCCATCCAGGCAAGTGTGGTTGCACTCGATGAGCTCGGTTCGGTGGCACTATGACTCGATCCAGCCGACGGAGGAGGTTGTCATTATTATGTCACATTCTTTTATTACAATACAACAGTAAAGCATGATGAAAATATAACAACCTATCTCCATATTGTCACATACGAGTCACTAGTGCAATAATGTGATGAGCATTAGCAAGTATTGCAAATAGTAATACCAACTATCAGGAGTTTAGTTATTTCTAACACAGGCATATTCATTAATTAAACATGCAAGAATGACACAGAGCAATGCTTTAGGGCATATATCAGATGGTCGGCTTGCCTGGGGGTCGACGCATTCACCGGAGAGAAGTGCGATCACCTCGCGGAAAAATTCGCCGGAAAGGGTTCTGTCAGGGATATAACCCCGCGATATAACCCGGCCGGAGTATAACCCGGCCAGGACTTGGCGATTCACTGAAGACCCGGTCACCAGCTTGGCGGTTTATAGTCAAGACCCATAAGGTGGGCCAAAAGACGGAGACCAAGCCACATGGCGGGTTACCAAGTGGGCCAAGAGGAAGACAAGACATGAAGACCAGGCCATATGGCGGCTTGCCAGATGGGCTGAGGTCAAGGCCCAAGAGGCATGAGGCGACTCATGGGCCAGAAGATGTAAGCTGCCATAAGATGACTTGTTCTGTAAGACTAAGGAGTTGGAACCAGGATCGGTTACGTTGTATAACCCGACCCGGACTCGGGTAAGCCCAGGGCCTCGACCTATGTATATAAAGGTGAGCCCCTGCGGCGTGTTAGGCAAGTTAAGTAAGACAGAAACCGAGCAGTCAAGAACTAGGGCAAGCAAGTCGCCCCTTGTAATCGAAAAAGCAGTCAATACAATACAAGCAGGACGTAGGCTTTTACCTCCACCGAGAGGGGCCGAACCTGGGTAAACTCTTGTCCCTTGTCCCGTTTAACCCCTTTGAGTCCACCTCTTTAGCGATGGCCTCGAACCTAAGCCTTCGGGCATCTGCCGTGACAAAACCACGATAGTTGGCGCCCACCGTGGGGCTAGCGCTTGATGGTGTTGAGTTCTCAAAGGGTTCTCTCTCTGGGAGCGAGGGGTACGTTGTTGGTGAGATGACTAAGAGTCGACATGGAAAGCTTTACCTCGACGAAACCGGCCGGGTCCCCGAGGCCGACTCAATCGAGTATGGTTCCCGGGTCCCCTTCGGCGAAGACCAAGTCTTCATCGGAAAGATTGGCGGATCTGAACCCGAGCCGGACATCTGCACCGACATCGTCGAGCCGACTCGGCGCAAGCAACTCGCCCGGAGCATGCAACCCGCCCGTTCTGACCCGGGCAGGAAGCATGTCTTCGTCGGCTTTACTCAGGGCATGGAGCTTGAAGGTTCTGTGTCAGAGGAAGGAGCTCTCACCCACTCCGAGGAGAGGTCCTCGTGTGGAGAGACGGAATCGATCTATCAGCTTCAGGATGGAGGGCTTGGGGGTTACGACGAGCCTTACCCCGAGTCGGAGTACCATGAGCCGGAGGAATATGAGCCGCCAAGCCATGCCGCCGTTTTCATGGCGGGTGCAGCGGCGGCTCAGGGCAGCACAGCCGCCGGTCTAACTGGGTCCGGGTCAGGCACCCCCCTGGCTCAGGTTCTTCTGGATCTAATGAACGAGATTACAGCCTTGATGGAGACTGAGGTTACTGCTGAAAACCAAGCGGCCCGTAATGAGGAGATCGCGAGGTTGAAGAATCAGATGGCTAGAGTCCAACAGGAAATCAATGAGCTGAAGGCACGGATGGATGCTGAGGCGGAACGCCTTAAGGCGGACGTTTTTCGCTTTGAGCTAGAGCGGCAGTCAGCGGCGGCGGTTCATCGCATGAGACATCAATCCCGCTTGCAGTATGAAGCTAGGGATCTTTTTCACACGCCAGGAACAGGACGGAACATACCTTTAACCGTAACCCGGACGGCGGAAATACCTGGAAGCCGGGCGGCGGTTCAGCATCAGCAGCTAGACCCGCCCCGGCGGAATCAAAACCCGCCACTACTTTATTCAACACCGCCGGGTCATTATTCTAGCCCGGTGGAGAACATGGTGGCGGCGGCAACCAGGCTTGATACAATCCCAATCCCCGATGAGGCGCCCTACGCAGAAGAGGTGCGGAATGCCATCGGATACCTGCGCACGGCGATGGCCCAGCAGGGGAAATATAATTACAGCCGGAGTCGTGTGCATTCAACCCCCATCCACAGCCGTAGCTACAGCCGGCGTTATGAATCGCCGGCGGTCTCTAGCAGTAACCCGCCGCAAGCTGATCGGGCGGCTATGGATGTTCAAACACGGGTGGAACGGGCAAAAGCACAGCAAGAAGCAGCGGCTCTGGCAGCAGCGGCGGCTTGTCAGGATCCCACAGTTGCCCCTTCCGTCTCAGGAGGAGCAGGGGCGACTTCCAGGGCTGTGGGAGTACCATGTTTGGTGCCGGCTCTGCGGAATGAGCGTCTGCCGAAGGATTTCAAGGGTCCTCGTAAGGTGCCCAATTACACTGCTGATTTATCTCCAGAGGCCTGGGTTGAAAGTTATGAGCTAGCCATGGAGATGTTGGACGTTAGTGATGCGGTCTGCGCCAAGTATTTCATCATGATGCTGGAAGGGCCGGCTCGCACATGGTTGAAAGGTTTGCCACCCAACACCATTAACTCCTGGGCCGAGTTAAGGGCGAAATTCATCAAAAAAATTAAAGGAACATGTAAGCAGCCCATGACGATTGTGGATTTGGACCAGTGTGTGCAGCATGAGGACGAGTCGGCTCATCACTGGGTCCGGCGAGTCTCCGAAATCATCCACTCTTCTGAGCAAATTACGGCCTCTCAGGCGGTTTTGATTCTAGAGAAGAATTGTCACTTCACGCCTTTGAAGCAGAAACTTGGCCGGCTCAAACGCTCATGCCAAGACATGGGGGAGCTCATGGCGGCTCTCACCAAGTACGCAGATTCTGATAACACGAAGGACCCGAACTCTGATAATGAGAAATCAGGTCAGGGGAAGAAAGGTAGCAATGGCAAGCGGAAGCACCCAGATGGCGGGTCAGAATTGGTGGCAAACACCAACGTCAGGAACAACCGTGCTAAGGGAAACGGGAACTTCGAGCAGTCTTTTAACAAGGGAAAAACTACTTTCAACCTGGAGGAGAGGCTTAGCCAACCTTGTCCAGAGCACACACGGCCGAATAAGCCGGCAAACCATCTATGGAGGGATTGTTATACTATGAGACAGTTCCGGAATTACAGCATTCAACAGCATCGCGATAACGGTGATGGCTCAGGTCCGGGCGGCTCAGAAGCCGGCTTTGATGCTGGTGGCTCAGGGTCCGGTTACCAGGGTCAAGGCGACCATGGGGGTCATAATCAACAGCCTCGCAGCGGAGGCCGGC
Source organism: Elymus sibiricus (assembly GCA_039707655.1). Classification (NCBI taxonomy): domain Eukaryota; kingdom Viridiplantae; phylum Streptophyta; class Magnoliopsida; order Poales; family Poaceae; genus Elymus; species Elymus sibiricus. Next base: position 119,980,976 of record CM077664.1, on the reverse strand, counting down.
GGCAGAATAACCAGTCAGGGTATCAGAGGAACCCGAAACGCCTTAACGAGGATTACTAAAACACCTCAAACGGGATCATTTATAACCCGCAATGGGCAACTTCAACCTTCAGTGGAGATTATTAAGCCGACTCCTCAAGTCATCTTAAAGACTTGGGGGCTATGCAGTTATGACTCGGCAAAGATCGTTATTTCAAAGAAGATAAAACCAGGTCCTGGAGATTGCCGCCTACATTCCAACAGGTGACCCGCCGTCTCTTTGACAGTCAATCTATATGACCCTGAACTGCCAAGAGCCGGCTTATGATTTACGTCTCTTTGACAGTCAATCCATATGACCCTGAACTGTCAAGAGCCGGCTTATGATTACGTCTCTTTGACAGTCAATCCATATGACCCTGAACTGTCAAGAGCCGGCTTATGATTACGTCTCTTTGACAGTCAATCCATATGACCCTGAACTGTCAAGAGCCGGCTTATGATTTACGTCTCTTGACGGTCAATCTATATGACCCTGAACTGTCAAGAGCCGGATTATGATTTACCTCTCTTTGACAGTCAATCTATAAGACACTGAACTTGTCAAAAGAGTCGGTTTTATAAATTGTTGTACTCTTAAACAGTCAATCTTTAGAGACCCTGAACTTGTCTCTTGACAGTTAATCTCGCAATAAGACCCTGAGCTGGTTAAGGTTAAAACGACGAATCTGTGCCATATGAGAGCCGGCACATGAGTGGCAATCATGCCTAAGTCTTTACAAGATAAAACTTGAGTTTTAAGCAAATTTGTGAGAGTTAACCTCTCCGGGTTGTGCTTAACCGGGTTACATCGTAACCTCTGCAAGCATAATAAAGACACTAAATAGCCGACATGGCTGGCTATTCTTGAAGAGCCGTCCTATTGATTATAGTGCCGGGTTATCTAGATCGACCGGCTCTTGGATTTCTTCAACCAGTGCTATATAGTATACTACAACACTCATGGATTTCTCAAGCACATATTTGCCGGGTTGCACCGCAACCACGAGCAGGGATTTCATTATTCATAACCGGGTTACAACCACGGTCAAGGAATCATATTACTCTTATGCAGTCCCGAGTCGCCTCAGGCAGACAACCCGGCACTTGGGGGCCACATTATTCAAATCCGGCTTATATCAAGTACGCAAGTCCCATGTCGCTGCAAGCATGCGCCACAGCACTTGGGGCCTAATGCAAGCCGGTTTTCAAGACAGTACATTATCAAGCAAGACCCTGTTATTTCAAGGAGATGACCGGTTTTTTACAATCCTTCTAAAGTCCCGGGCCAGTACATATTACTGACCCGGCACTTGGGAGCTACAGTATTCAGCTGTTCAAAGCAGACTATAAGGTTCTCATTGAAGACCCGGCCCATCATATACTGAAGAACCGGCTCTTGGGGGCTACACCAGCTGAAGCTTTATAAAGTATAAGACAGTTACAAGTCCCAGGCTGCTGCAGGCAAGACAACCTGGTACTTGGGGGCTGTACAGTCAAAGATATGATTGCAAAGCGCCAAGTCATCATGGATAAACTTGGAGCTTGGGGGCTACAGGTAATAAGGATATATCAAAATTGAAAAGAGTGTTTAAGATGTCAATTCTGGAGACTGGTTATTTGACCCGGTGTCACCAACATTACATGACCCGACGTCATCAAAGATTATAACCCGGTGGTGGTAACCCGCCGAGAGTATTGGAGGCCGATTCAATGGCATATGGGTGTTGTATTTCCAGAATATTACTTCGGAGGACACTGATAAGCAAGACAATAGAGAAGACGGAGCTTAGCATGAATAAATTCAAGCTAACCTGGGGGCTAATGTCAGGGATATAACCCCGCGATATAACCCGGCCGGAGTATAACCCGGCCAGGACTTGGCGATTCACTGAAGACCCGGTCACCAGCTTGGCGGTTTATAGTCAAGACCCATAAGGTGGGCCAGAAGACGGAGACCAAGCCACATGGCGGGTTACCAAGTGGGCCAAGAGGAAGACAAGACATGAAGACCAGGCCATATGGCGGCTTGCCAGATGGGCTGAGGTCAAGGCCCAAGAGGCATGAGGCGACTCATGGGCCAGAAGATGTAAGCTGCCATAAGATGACTTGTTCTGTAAGACTAAGGAGTTGGAACCAGGATCGGTTACGTTGTATAACCCGACCCGGACTCGGGTAAGCCCAGGGCCTCGACCTATGTATATAAAGGTGAGCCCCTGCGGCGTGTTAGGCAAGTTAAGTAAGACAGAAACCGAGCAGTCGAGAACTAGGGCAAGCAAGTCGCCCCTTGTAATCGAAAAAGCAGTCAATACAATACAAGCAGGACGTAGGCTTTTACCTCCACCGAGAGGGGCCGAACCTGGGTAAACTAGTGTCCCTTGTCCCGTTTAACCCCTTTGAGTCCACCTCTTTAGCGATGGCCTCGAACCTAAGCCTTCGGGCATCTGCCGTGACAAAACCACGACAGGTTCCCTCCGGAAAGGCTAAATAGAGGGCAGGGGCAAAATGGTCATTTTCAGATTGTGAAGACATTATGAAAATGATACCATCAGAACGGGCTCGACGAACTGAAGACGTGGGCGTTGGATTCACCTGAATCGGAGTTACGGTCTCGAAGTTGTGAGCGTTCGTTCGTTAAGCAGAAAAGCAGACAGAATAGTGTCCACTTTTGCCCTTAACGGGTGAACGTCCGCAAACTAGAGGTTTCGGCCGGCGGCTGAGAATTGAAAGCGTATTTTTGGGATTGCGCTTTCTTCAACAGAAAACGTATCTTACCCGAAGGCCGTGGCTGAATACGCCTTGCTAAGCGGAAAGCGTATTCATGGAACACGCTTCCACTTAAAATGGTCAACGGGCCTGGCTGGGTCAGCCCTTAGAGGCTTACAAGTGGGGCCCGCCTCATCCCTTCTCTTGCCTTCTGGTCATCGTCCTCTTCCTCGCGTCGGGGAGCACAGAGGGCTCGGGCGCCGGTGCAGCCGTCGCCTCCCTGCTCCAGAGAGACGGCCGGCGAGCGCGGGAGCACCGCTACAACTTGCCGCGCCCGAGGGTAGCCGCAGGAGCGCCTGGGGTGGCTCACTTCGCCGTCTCTAGTGGTCGGGCCGCGGCGGCCGAGAGACTTCGCGGGAGACGCGCCGGCAGGGCCTCCCCGGATAAAAAGAGGGCGGCGGCAGCTTGGCGAGCTCCGTGGAAGGCCGTGGCCGTGGGGGAGGAGAAGGGGAATGGCCATGGGGCCGAGAAGGGCAGCGGCGGCAGAACTTCGGCCATGGATGGGGAGGGAGCTCCTCGAGCTCGTTTTGGAGGCTGGGAGGGAGAGGGGTTGCGGGTGTGCTTGAGGAGGGCTCGGGCGGCTGCTTATATAGGCACGGGGAGGGCTAGCCGACGACGACCGAAGTTGCTCGATGTTCGGTGCCGTGGCGACGTGGTGGATGCAGCGGTGAGCTAGACCGCGTGCGGAGGGGACGGCTCGGCCGGCACGCATTGCCGACCTAACCGCAACTGCTGCGACACGGTGGCGTGGAAGGAGCCAGCTGGGAAGAGGACGGCCACGTGCACGTACGGGCCGGTACGGCGGCGCTTGTCGCCGTCCGGTGAGGGCGCAAACGAAGGGGGAAGCTACGGGAGAGGGGCACGCGGACGGTGGCGACGACGTCGGCACCAGAGGACAAGCTGCGGCGGCCTGAGCTGGCCTGCCCGACGCGACCAGACGCCGCCAGCGCGCAGAGCGCGTATTTGGCCATGTCCGTGGCGTGGTCACCACGTGTACCGCGTGTTTTGGCACGCTCCTGCTTGTCACACCATGTCAACTAGACTCCTCACTGCTCTTATAGATGAGATGGATTACTGGATAGACTAGGATGGCTCTAGAGGAGTCGAGGGGATCCAGAATAGTTTCTGGATAGAAACTTGGGCAGGAAGTTTTGGTCAGATAGGTGTGCCAATGAGCTGGCTAGGTTGTCCCAGGGACAAGAGATAAGAAGGAGCACCTGCTGGAGAAATTTGAAGAAAATTGGACCAAGTTTGAGTGCACTTCCTTTACAATGCCAAATTTGGTCCAGAAACTTGACTTTGAAGCTGCACTCATCTGGCTTGATGAAATGAACTGAATTTTGGTGTAGGGTGATTATTTGGATATATGGAGGCACTGGAAAAATTTCAGCTCCATTGGATACCCTATGAATATACTTCCTTCACAGAGTTAGAATCTGGACAGAAACTTAGATAATTTACTGAGGAAAATTGGCTAAATGAAATGGGCTGATTTTTGGTATCCAGGGGTTATTTATCATTGTTAACCACCCTGAAAAATTTCAGCCCAAAAAGATCAAGGGAGGAAGCACTTCCTTTGCAAACTGGAAATCTGGACAGAATTTGCAAATGGATGTTGTGCTCAAAATTTGAATTATGGAACTTGATATTTTGATGGAAATGGTGAAGATATGGATACGAGAAGCTGCATAAACTATTTGGGATTTTTCCTGGCCACCAAAATGGTAGCTCCTTTGGAAAGTGCCCAAAATGCAATATTGGCTTTAAATAGGAAAATGCAATTTCCTTTATTTAATTATAGCCAATATTTTTATGAGAGCTCAATATGATCACAAAGAATATCTCCACAAGTTTTCATGAACTTTGGAGATGGATAGATATTTTCCTGGATTTAATTCCTTTAAACAGCTGAAAAAGGAATTAATTTTAAATGAAAATTATTGCAAATGACTTGGCAATATTCTTGCATATCCAGGGTTTATGGATACAGGAGAGTCTCTGGAAAAAGTTAGGGAGGCAACAGATCCAAGGAAATTGGGGTTCCTTTGTAACGGAAGGAATTAGGGTCTCCCTTCCGGTAACTCGGAAGGTAGGGTTTCAGCGGCAAAATCCTGAGAATATATCTTGGGTGGCAGGGTTGGTCTGGAGAGAATCTCTGGTTTGATAGGAAGGGCAAGGCTAAATGACCATCTTCATATACCCAAGAGCGAGAGAAAATCCAATAACATCGAAAAAAAGACGAGAGTCAAATCCCGCGAAGGAAAAAAAACAGGGAGCGAAAACCAGGGTGTTACAAACCTACCCCTCTTAAGAAAATCTCGTCCTCGAGATTTCCAGGCTTACCTCCCGGCTAAGGGGAACATACCTGTGTGACTTGGATCCATCAGCTGTCTTGTCCTGGCCTTATAACTATCTTGTCTGGTGGCTCAGGTATTGTCTTTCTACACAGCTACCTTGAATCCTTCTCTTTCCTGTCAGGTGTACTTTTTTTCCTGGTACTGGTGTTGCTGGGTGGGGTAGCGGGTAATACCAACAAATGACTTGGTTTTCCATGGCCTGGAGCTAGCTGCTTCGGGTTTTATTGCGATACTTCGTACACTGACTCTCATGGGCAATACATCCTTCTTGGTGCATGGTATTGCATGCATACATCCTCGGTAATCCCTGTTAAAACCTCTGAGCTAAACATAGTGTGGCTGTCATTCAGTGCATCTTTTGGAGCATAGCCTTTTATCTTGGCTGATGGCCCATATTCTTGATGAGTATGACATGCTGGCTGCATTGTTGTGGCCGTATATGCAAGAGTCCGACAAGGATTGGTAATATCACCTTATCCATGAAGCTTTATTTTACTGATCGTCACGGAGACTGTTTGTCCACAACTTCTTTGTTCTTGAGAATTCCTTTGATGGACCTGTCGTGACTTGCCAACATGGCTCCTTGGTCATAACCTAGCTTGTTGGGCTTGTACACACAACTTACTCTTGCATATCTCGTAGGGGTTGCTGTGCTCATATCCTTCTTTGAAGTATGGGGCCAATGTTTCTCTAAACACAATCATCCCCGTGTACGAGTGGCTAGCATGAACTGATCCACTGGACTGCATGCACACAACATATGCAGGGGTAGGACAAATCCTTTCATAACCACTGAGTTCTGAAGCCAACGTGTGTCTGGACTAGTTCGTGCTTCTGACAAGATCGTTGTGGGCACGATGGCATGCTGAAGAAGGCTGAATACCTTATGCTCGAAGCTTTTGCCAGGGTAGCGTGCCGAAGAAGGCTGGGTGTTGTACCTCAGAAGCTTTCCCTCATGTTGCTCGCTGAGGAAGGTCAGGTTTCACCAAGTGATGTAGCAAGGAAGATTGGGAGTCTTGCGTTGTAAGCTCCTTCCGATAGCTTGCGGATGAAGACTGGGTTCCTTGTACCAAAAGGCTTGTACTGTGATATGCGGTCGGATCTATGACCGTTTCTGGCTTCCTTCTGAGGTATCCGGAATTTACCCATAGCGGAGCCAGAACTTGGTATAGTCCATATCTCGACTAAAGATATTTTGTTGGTCATGCACATCGCTTGTCCTTCTGCTGGTCTGCTCATTGCTACTGTAAATGTTGCACAACCGATGCAGATGTTATGTTGACAATTAATTCGGAATACCCTTTGCATTCAAACCAAGTGTTGACGGTAGTGAGCAGTTGATGGATAATTCCATTCGGTTTAGCTGATCTTTCAGGTATTTGGAATTCTCATTTATTTCGGACAGCCGTGAACTTATCCATATTTCTCGCATACCTTGTTCTCTTTGCCCAGAAAATTCTATATATGCACCGGTGAATTCCAAAATATGCTTTGAAGTTTGTATCAACATACCAGAATTTTGTTGTTGCTCTCGGCACCTTCACATTCTTGAATTATGTCTTCTGTGGGGAATAAATGATTCTTGAGTCCATTGAAAAGACTCAAGATTCACCCTACTGACTAAAATAATCCTTGCGTCGAGGACCGAATAATTTGTTCTTACTGGTGTCTATTCCTGATAGCTCATCTCGCTGTTCCTTTGGTGTGATAAATTCTGAAGCAGACTCCTTCTCAGGTATATTCTGGCCTTATCCATTGCCTGCAAATTCTGCTTCTGACCCATTCTTCATTCTTGATAGATCCGGTGATACTGTTCTGAATATCGGGCAGTTGGCTCGGCTTAACTCTTACTGAATTTGGATTATTGGGTATTATCCAAGTTGTATGCTGGTCTTCCTGACGGCACTTGCGGATGGATCCAGTCGAAGCGAGAGAATGGAGTCGAGAAAAGAAACAAGAACCGCGAAAAACCAAAAAGCAAATAAAGCTCAAATTTTGCGGACCTTACCCACGTGGCCAAAGATTCACTAGTATAACTAGCCTAGCGCACTCGATGCACCTCTAAGGACTTAGAAGCAAAACCACACAATGCTCCTGGTAGCAATTGGGGTCAAGCTCCTACTACTTCCTTAGGGAACATCAAACTCGACGCACGACCATAGCCAAAGTGGCTTAGTCGACGATCCTAGGGTTACCGGGGAAAAGATGGAATTTATAGGCGTTTCCCAAAGGAAACTAGATTTGAGAAGAGAGATGCCATGGTTAGCAAACAAGGTGGGGATATCTGGTTTACCTAGGGGTTCAGGGCTCACGGGGTCAATGCCTGGTGCGGACTTTTCCCACCGGAGGCAAAGGCCACGAGAGTTGAGGTCTGGTGGAGCCAAAAACCTATGGTGTTGCCTTATGATCAATAGTAGCCGTGCCGATTTGGCGAAGATGGCTGAAATCCATCGGGGCCTTCTACTGATCAAGAGGCAATGAAATCTGGCTAGGGTAACCTACAGTCAGCCTGGCTCTGATACCATCCGTTGTAGCGCCCCGCCTGATTACCACTGTAGCCAGATGGTCGCCGCACACACCAGCCCAGGAAAATCACTCTGGCATGCGCGTTTACAACAAGTATCATGAACACATGCATGTCTATTAATGGATATATAAGTCTTACATGGTATATTACAAGGGGAATGGCAGCGGAAAAGCTCTATCTAAGGCAGCATGGTCTTGGTGCGGCTCCAATCCACAGGGATCTGACTGGGTTACTCTTCTAGCTCGCGAACGCTCCGGCTCCTCGGCGGATCCTTAGGTGAACCTGACCACATTGAAGGCCGCTGAGTACTTTTGAATGTACTCGCAAGCAAACCAAACCAACATATACACCAAGCAATGCAATCCATGGCATTCAAACATGCACTTGTTATCTTAATAGTATTAACTATCATGTTATGACAGGATTATCTAGCAAGATTAAACATCTAGCAGCATTAATCTTCATGTCATAGCAGGATTATCTAGCATGATAACTACTGGACTAAAGTATAGCATATCAAGTAAATAATCCATACTCCGAATATCCTCATGATCCAAATCCGATCCAAACTTTGCGGTCATCCGACCGCTCATCTCATAGCCATCGCATGGCTAACATTCATACTTCTGGCATTATCTGATGTCCCTGTATCGGTACTGCAAGCCAGACAAACCTTACCATTCTCTGGTTCAGTCTTAGCAATAGCATTATATAGTTTGTTCCTCCAGACTCAACGCAGGCCAAATAGTGTGACCTAGTACGAACTGTGTCCCATGACCGAGGACGTGGCTATTCGAATAGATTTACACTCTGGAGAGGTTGCGCACTTTACCCACACTATGGAGCTCCTGGCCTCATGCTCCCATTCGGGTGGACCGGTGCTGCTCCAACAAAACTTGTCTATTGCCTGGCACTCTTACGGTCCCACCGACAATCATACCCTCCTAGGGTCATGTCCTGGGTGGCCCCTGTGTCACCCCGTGACACCTGCCACCGTCGTGGCCAAACAAAACTGTCCCAAACGGGGACCTGAGCTCAATAACCAAACTGGGCTCACGGGATTATCGCCGCCTATCGGGCCAGGGTAGCACGCACGCATAATCCTCCCTCTTTGGTGGTACCGATAGGAGGCACGACAATAGACCAAGCTAGGGCCTCCCCATCCAGGCAAGTGTGGTTGCACTCGATGAGCTCGGTTTGGTGGCACTATGACTCGATCCAGCCGACGGAGGAGGTTGTCATTATTATGTCACATTCTTTTATTACAATACAACAGTAAAGCATGATGAAAATATAACAACCTATCTCCATATTGTCACATACGAGTCACTAGTGCAATAATGTGATGAGCATTAGCAAGTATTGCAAATAGTAATACCAACTATCAGGAGTTTAATTATTTCTAACACACGCATATTCATTAATTAAACATGCAAGAATAACACAGAGCAATGCTTTAGGGCATATATCAGATGGTCGGCTTGCCTGGGGGTCGACGGGTTCATCGGAGAGAAGTGCGATCACCTCGCGGAAAAATTCGCCGGAAAGGGTTCCCTCCGGAAAGGCTAAATAGAGGGCAGGGGCAAAATGGTCATTTTCAGAATGTGAAGACATTATGAAAATGATACCATCGGAACGGGCTCGACGAACTGAAGACGTGGGCGTTGGATTCACCTGAATCGGAGTTACGGTCGCGAAGTTGTGAGCGTTCGTTCGTTAAGCAGAAAAGCAGACAGAATAGTGTCCACTTTTGCCCTTAACTGGTGAACGTCCGCAAACTAGAGGTTTCGGCCGGCGGCTGAGAATTGAAAGCGTATTTTTGGGATTACGCTTCCTTAAACAGAAAACGTATCTTACCCGACGGCCGTGGCTGAATACCCCTTGCTGAGCGGAAAGCGTATTCATGGAATACGCTTCCACTTAAAATGGTCAACGGGCCCTGCTGGGTTAGCCCTTAGAGGCTTACAAGTGGGGCCCGCCTCATCCCTTCTCTTGCCTTCTAGTCATCGTCCTCTTCCTCGCGTCGGGGAGCACAGAGGGCTCGGGCGCCGGTGCAGCCGTCGCCTCCCTGCTCCAGAGAGACGGCCGGCGAGCGCGGGAGCACCGCTACTCCTCGCCGCGCCCTAGGGTAGCCGCAGGAGCGCCTGGGGTGGCTCACTTCGCCGTCTCCAGTGGTCGGGCCGCCGCGGCCGAGAGACTTCGCGGGAGCCGCACCGGCAGGGCCTCCCCGGATAAAAAGAGGGCGGCGGCAGCTTGGCGAGCTCCGGGGAAGGCCGTGGCCGTGGGGGAGGAGAAGGGGAATGGCCATGGGGCCGAGAAGGGCAGCGGCGGCAGAACTTCGGCCATGGATGGGGAGGGAGCTCCTCGAGCTCGATTTGGAGGCTGGGAGGGAGAGGGGTTGCGGGTGTGCTCGAGGAGGGCTCGGGCGGCTGCTTATATAGGCGCGGGGAGGGCTAGCCGACGACGACCGAAGCTGCTCGATGTTCGGTGCCGTGGCGACGTGGTGGACGCGGCGGTGAGCTGGACCGCATGCGGAGGGGACGGCTCGGCCGGCCCGCGTTGCTGACCTGACCGCAACTACTGCGACGCGGTGGCGAGGAAGGAGCCAGCGGGGAAGAGGACGGCCACGTGCACGTATGGGCCGGTACGGCGGCGCTTGTCGTTGTCCGGTGAGGGCGCAAATGAAGGGGGGAAGCTACGGGAGAGGGGCACGCGGACGATGGCCACGACGTCGGCACCAGAGGACAAGCTGCGGTGGCCTGAGCTGGCCTGCCCGACGCGACCAGACGCCGCCAGCGCGCAGAGCGCGTATTTGGCCATGCCCGTGACGTGGTCACCACGTGTACCGCGTGTTTTGGCACGCTCCTGCTTGTCACACCATGTCAACTAGACTCCTCACTGCTCTTATAGATGAGATGGATCTCTGGATAGACTAGGATGGCTCTAGAGGAGTCGAGGGGATCCAGAATAGTTTCTGGATAGAAACTTGGGCAGGAAGTTTTGGTCAGATAGTTGTGCCAATGAGCTGGCTAGGTTGTAACAGGGACAAGAGATGAGAAGGAGCACCTGCTGGAGAAATTTGAAGAAAATTGGACCAAGTTTGAGTGCACTTCCTTTACAATGCCAAATTTGGTCCAGAAACTTGACTTTGAAGTTGCACTCATCTGGCTTGATCAAATGAACTGAATTTTAGTGTAGGGTGATTATTTGGATATATGGAAGCACTGGAAAAATTTCAGCTCCATTGGATACCCTGTGAATATACTTCCTTTACAGAGTTAGAATCTGGACAGAAACTTAGATAATTTACTTAGGAAAATTGGCTAGATGAAATGGTCTGATTTTTGGTATCCAGGGGTTATTTATCATTGTTAACCACCCTGAAAAATTTCCGCCCAAAAAGATCAAGGAAGCAAGCACTTCCTTTGCAAACTGGAAATCTGGACAGAATTTGCAAATGGATGTTGTGCTCAAAATTTGAATTATGGAACTTGATATTTTGATGGAAATGGTGAAGATATGGATACGAGAAGCTGCATAAACTATTTGGGATTTTTCCTGGCCACCAAAATGGTAGCTCCTTTGGAAAGTGTCCAAAATGCAATATTGGCTTTAAATAGGAAAATGCAATTTCCTTTATTTAATTATAGCCAATATTTTTATGAGAGCTCAATATGATCACAAAGAATATCTCCACAAGTTTTCATGAACTTTGGAGATGGATAGATATTTTCCTGGATTTAATTCCTTTAAACAGCTGAAAAAGGAATTAATTTTAAATGAAAATTGTTGCAAATGACTTGGCAATATTCTTGCATATCCAGGGTTTATGGATACAGGAGAGTCTCTGGAAAAAGTTAGGGAGGCAACAGATCCAAGGAAATTGGGGTTCCTTTGTAACGGAAGGAATTAGGGTCTCCCTTCCGGTAACTCGGAAGGTAGGGTTTCGGCGGCAAAATCCTGAGAATATATCTTGGGTGGCAGGGTTGGTTTGGAGAGAATCTCTGGTTTGATAGGATGGGCAAGGCTAAATGACCATCTTCATATACCCAAGAGCGAGAGAAAATCCAATAACATCGAAAAAAAGACGGGAGTCAAATCCCGCGAAGGAAAAAAAACAGGGAGCGAAAACCAGGGTGTTACAGATCCCGACAAAACAGTGACTATCGGCGGAGACCTCTCGGAAAGCCAAGAGGCGGACCTCCTAGCTTTCCTCCAAGCCAACTAGGACATATTCGCCTGGAAACCCGCCGATATGCCAGAATTGCCAGCGGTGAAGGCCGAACACTGCCTAAACGTCCGTAACGACGCGAGGCCGGTGAAGCAGGCCCTACGACATTTTGCCACGGAGAAGCGAATGACAATAGGAGAAGAGATAGCACGCCTGCTCGCAACCAAATTCATAAGGGAGGTCATGCACCCGGAGTGGCTGGCAGACCAGTGATGGTGCTAAAGAAGAATAACACATGGCGCATGTGCGTGGACTACACCGACCTCAACAAAGCATGCCCCAAGGACCCGTTCCCTCTACCCATGATGGATCAGATAATCGACTCCATAGCGGGGTGCGAGCGCCTATGTTTCCTGGACGCATACTCAGGATATCACCAGATACAGATGAAAGAATCTGACTAGGAGACGACCTCCTTCATCACGCCATACGAACCATTCTGCTACGTCACAATGCCGTTCGGCCTAAAAAACGCGGGGGGCTACGTAGCAACGGACAATGCAGAAATGTTTCAACAAACAAATTGGAGTAAATGCGGAGGTCTACATCGACGACATCATGGTAAAATCGAAGCAAGGCTCAAGCCTCCTCACCGACCTCCAGCAGACCTTCGACAACCTCCGCAATTTCAGCATGAAGCTAAACCCAGACAAGTGAGTCACTGGTGCAGCGACGTGCTATACAAACGGTTTTTACCCCCTTTCCGCGACAGAGTTTTAAACCGTCTCCTTGCCTGTGTGTGCAATAGGGGGGGTCCTTCCCACACGACCCAGAAACCGTCGGTGATAGGGAGTGATGATGCAGACGCGTTGCCAAATGTAATCGTATGCGATGCAGGAACATATCGCACACACTATATTCTGGCACACGTGTGGGATTGGTGATCAATCGCCCACGTCTCTCATGAGTCAAATGTTTCTAATTGCGCAGGGAAACCAAACGGTGTTTCACATTGGACCATTTGTGAAATAGTACCTAAGGCACACGGGCCATCATAGAAACTGTGCGCGATATGTGGCCCATCGCACACGAGTATTATATGTAAATCGTCTGCCATGCATGACATCATCGCACACGTTTCCTGAACAATTTACGAGTGGGATTGCATTTTGCATTGGGCACGGTTTCCTCTAAACTCTCGTGTGCGATAATGTGCTATCACAAACGGTTCAGGAGCCCCTACGCACACGTAGAAGTGCTGCAAATCATCTGCGATTTGTTGTCTATCACCGACGGTTGCGCTATGAGTGACGTGTGCTTTCCGTTCTGGATCGCACACCCTCATTTAATCGAACCGTGTGCACATCAATGGCCAGGTTAAAGCAAAAATATCACATTTCAATTGCCCTACAAAAAGCAAATTCGCCACAATATGCAATTGAACAAATAGTGTCCACAGGAAGAACATTCATCAAAATTCGCAACAATATGCAATTGAATAAATGCTAGCTAAATTCCACTGATTTATCAACAAATGCAGTACATAATAATAGTGTACGAAATACGAAGACCTCATCACATGGAAAACAATGCATCCATGCGTATATGTTTAGCGGCTAACTCGTGTTGAATGATTACTCATTGTTTCAAGAACAACCATGCTGAAATCTTCATTATCACCAGTGGGCTTGATGTAGTGATTCAGGAAGAAGTTGCTGATAAATCTCCTAACCTCCAGCAATTCACCAGCGGGGAGCGGTTCGGGGGTCACCGGTTCAAAGATGAGCTGCAGGATTTTTAGATCAGAATGTGCCATACGACCGGAGTAGAAGATATTAATTAAGATACAGACTTACTGGTACTAATTTGCGAGCATCTTCACAACAATCAATAGATTTGCAGATGGAGATCATGTGTCTGCAGACATAGTATCCACAAAGGTTGGTTCCTGCTTGTTGCTGAGGACACTGAATTTTTTTGTACAGAATTAGTCATGTATTTGCCCTGTTAGGAGCAACCTAACCGGTGTAAGATATATTTTTTTCTTTGGAGAGAAATAGAAAGAGGTTTATTTAGAAACTTGAACATTTGACTAGCGTAAGAAAAGGTATTGGCAAACTTTCGGAAACATTTTCCGAAAATAACAGATTTCGGTGTCTTAGCAGAGAAACGATCTCGTGCTGCAGAGGTAGTGCATTCTTGAACTGGTTCCCTGGTTTAGTTCTGCACAATGCCAACACACTGCGAATGAAGATGAATTTTCACATACTCAGTTCTTGAACCAGATATGAATGCAAATTTCAACATCATAGAATTCAATACCTATCCATGAATTGCTGAAGATGTGTCAGATCCTGAGGCTTTATTGACTCTCTGAGAGAATCCAGGTAGTAAACTCTGTTCTGGTTTGGAACAATGACTACCAAGATCCAGTGAATGCTACAGATTAAGAAAACCATGAACTTACGAACTATGTCGAAATGTGAAAGACGATAAATGTATGCACGGTTGTTTATTTGACTTACCCTTCATGATATGGCCAGATAAAGAGTTCTGGATGGGGCGTGCAACCCAAGATACTGGCGACCTTGCCAATGGCCCACTCCCGTTTATATGTGCTACCACGTAATAATGTGCCATTTGCTACTTCAGGATCTATGAAATACGCTCTCTCCCTTTTTCTTCTCTGCGTGATCAATCCCTTGAGAGGAATACAATACAGTTAGCTTTTTTTCGTTTACAGCCTTGTATGGAGAAGTTGATCAGAGTTTGTGAAGTACTTACAACATCAAGCATTTAACAAAGTGAGAGCGAGCACATTGAAGTTGAAGAAGAGATGAAAGTCCTCGAATTCCACACTGATGGATCCCTGATCGTGATGGAAATGATCTCTGTCGTAGTGGACTAGCGGAACCTCATGACCTTTTGACATTTCATCAATGCAATATTTATGTAACTTGCGGCAACTGGAACTGCACTCCTCTAAGTATTCGTCAACAATAAATGGCTGGCCATGGACGTACTTGCGTGCTTCAAGTACGTCTGCTTTATTTTTAGCAAGTATCCTTTTGATTTCTTCATCAGGCAAGCTGTCAGAACCAGTATAACTCTCCGATTCGAACAACTTGCTGGTAATTTGGTTCTGGGTGATGAGTGCTTTTAGTAAGAGGCTATCGTTCTCATTCGTCCTCGGTCTCGGGGGCCGCATCCTCGTGGGTGCGGCCGTGCCCGCTTTCCTCTTGGTACTTGAAGCACTTCTGGTGCAAGGTCTGGATGGTTGAAAGACGGAGTGCTGAGCAGGCGGTGAAGCTACAATGGACTGCCGAGCAGACGGTTTAGGTATGCCGGACTGCTGAGCTGGCGGTGCTGCTGTGACGAACTGCTGAGCTGTAGGAGCAGAGGCATCGGACTGCTGACCAGGCGGTGAAGCTATGTCGGGCTTCTGCGCAGGTAGTGCCAACGCGTCGGTGTGCTAAGGAGGCTGTGTGAATGCGTTAGTTTGTTGAGCAGGCAGTGCTGACGCATAGGTATGCTGATCACGCGGCTGTGAACTGACGGACTGATGAGCAGGCGGTTCCGGACCTTCTGACTGCTTAGCAGTCCGTTCCACCGGGTTGGTCTGCTGAGCATGCGGTGCCGCTGTGTCTCCCCCTGCTGCTTCAGTGGCCGGCATCTGAACCGGTGGTGCGTCTTCAGCAGTTGTAGGCCTTGCCACTGGCTGCTCAGGGGCGGACGATGACATGGCCTGTACGGCACGAAGTCGGGCGGGCTGATCACAAGTTGATGCATCAGCCATCGGATTACGAGCATTAGGTTCCTTAGGGGAACCATGCGAGAGCTGCTGTGGCAAGGAGATAGTCACCGATTGAAGGGCAGCATTGATTGCTCTTGGCGGGGCTTGAGGGATCTCATCTATGAAGTCTATTTCCTTTCGTGGCCACTGGATATGATTTAACAGTGTTTCTCCCAAGGTCCTCTGCTCATCACAGTCCCCTAGGACATTCTTTAGGGCAAATTTACTGAATCCAGGCTTTACTTCAGTCACGTAGCACTTCACACAGCCCGGCTTCAATGGCACATTGTCCAACAAGAGGCCCCCTTCCGAGTGGGGGGGGGGGGGCAAAACCCAGGCTGTTGCACATTTTAACGTACCTTCATAATGTGTAAGCATGCCCCTCAGTATGTTTGTCATTCCAAATAGATCAGATATAGCATCATCATGCGTAGCTGCAGTCTCAGTGTCGCTGGGGTCAGCTGATGCACATCTACTCTTGTGTTGTGTTGTCGCGCAATAAGCAACATCGTCGATGCCCGCCTCCCTTCCCGTCTGCTGGCTATCTGTCAGTGTTAGAGTCTTCTGCATCATCATTGACTCCTCAATTTCATTTCGAACTATCGGATACATGTCCATCCTCAACATTTCATACAATTCATTCGTCTTCTGTTCACTCCTTGCTTTTTTCATGGCGAGCCTCTCTTCCTTGCTAAGTGTGAAAGCCCTCTTGTGCGGGACATTGACACCTATACCCCTTGCACGACCGGGGGGCTCTTTTGTTTCCAGAGCATCGGACAGAATGTCACATGGCCCTGAGTTCCTGTAGAACCTTCCAGGGGTGGTGGAAGCCTTTAACATCACGAGATACAGTTCTTCGTCATGTGAGTTTTCAAAGTAATAAGAACCGTCGTCATGCCTCCTTGCACGTGCCCACAAGTAGTCTCTAGCGCGTTCGCCCCTGATTTCACTAAAGGCAGGTTTCCCACCTGCAGCTGCTGCTTCTTTGTCCCCCTGGTCCAATATCGGTTTCATGCCATAGTATCCTGCCACACCCATACAGTGGGGGTGTGTGTGTTCCTCTTCTGAAGTTTCGATTGCTTGGCACTCTTCTCGGTAAACTCTGTAGTTGCCCCGAACCTTTTGAATTCTACCCAGTCTGCCTTTGTAATTTGGGGGTATGCAGGGATTGGGTCCTTGCCTTCACTCAAGTACTTCTTGTACAACACGTGCTTCCAGTTTCTCCAAGCATCCCTGGCCTTCTTCAGTGCAGTGTGTTCCACCTGCATTCTCCACTACTCTGGAACGTTGAAGTGATCCATGATCTCCCGGACTATCCTGTGCCGCGTTTCTGTGTCAGCCTTCCGAAACCCCGGCAGATTAATGTTGAGCCTTGCCCTGCCAACAAATCCACACACACTCCTAAACCTCGTGTGTGCTTTATCTGGTTTAGTTGGAGCCCAAGACATTAAATCGATGTCGGTTACTTCATATACACCTTTAGGCTGGTGTGTGGGCTTTCTTGGAGCGTTCTTTCGTGTCCTGACCGGAAGGGTGATTGCGGCAGCTCTATCCCGTTCCAGATTACTTGATCCCTGATCATCTGCTGGAGACCTAGGGTTGTCGGACTCAGATGAAGATACATCGCCTGAAGCATGAGTGATGTCACTGCTACTCGGCATCTACAGAGAACACATGCGAAATTCAGAAAAGGGGGATAAGCATAAAGCTAACAACTTGGTAGCAAGCTGTCTAGACATGTCATGTAATAATTTGGACAATGCACGGCTAATTTGTTCATTTTGTGTGACTCGGGCGCCCACGATCTGTAAATCGACAATAACTAATTGGAACAAATACAACTTATATGTACTAGTTAGGAAGGTAGCACTACAAAAAAAGACACATCTGTGACATTATGGCCCGAACGAAAACTTTTTCTGTCATGGTTGTGACACTTCTATGACAATAATTGTGACAAAAACACGTACCATCATAAATGTGATGGGCTCCTACTTCTATGAAAAAAAATTATGACAGAAAATGGGCTTTTCGTCCTGGGCGGGCCGGAGACGCACCCGCATGACATTCTTTGGGCCGTCCATGATGTAAAAAATCGTGGTAGAAGTGAGGCCGAGGAATTTTTTGGGGAATTCCCGGTTACGGTGGGTGGTCGGGGCCGAGCGATGCAGTGTGGTTTGTGCGTTTCTCTCATACGCGCGCGTGTGTGTGAGGCATTCGCTAACTGAACCCGAGTGAGGCGTTTGCTTACTGAACCCGAGCGATCGCACTAGCTACGTACTGAAGCCGATCGATCCCTTCGCTGCTAACTGAACCCGAGCGATTCCTTCGCTGCTAACTGAACCCGGGCGATTCCTTCACTGCTAACTGAAGCCCCGGTCGAGCCCCCGTACGTGCGAGACGTAGCCGGTTGGGTTGCCTCACGATGAACAGTGCCCGTTGCTGCCGCGCGCGTGATACATAGAACGAGTCGAGACGCATCAATCGAGCCCCTTGCACGAGACGTGGTGAGTTGACCTAGCCGGTTGGTTGGCTGTGGATGAACAGTTCTCGTTGCTGCCGCCCGCTCGTACGCCCCACCCCAGCCGGTGGGTTGGCTGTGGATGAACAGTACCCTGGCCGTGTGAAGGTGGTTGGCGCTGGATGAACAGGACCCCGAGGAGGCCAGCCGGTTGGGGGTGGATGAACAGGACCCCGTGGAGGCTGGATGAACAGTAGCCGGTGGAGGCTGGAGGAAGTCAACGGTGGATGAACAATAGCTGGTGGAGGCTGGAGGGAGGTCGGCCGTGGATGAACAGTAGCCCATGGAGTCCCATTTTGCGGTACGCCACACCCCTCCCGATGAACAGGACCCCCATTTCGACCGTAGGCAGTTGGGGAGAAGTCCGTTTCCTCTGTTTTGCGGTACGCCAGAGCCCTCCCGATCAACAAGACCCCGTTTCGACCGTAGGTGCTCAAAACAGAAGTCCGTTTCCTCCGTTTTGCGGTACGCCAAACCCCCAGCCGATGAACAGGACCCCGTTTCGACCATAGGCGCTTGAACAGAAGGCCGTTTCCTCCGTTTTGCGGTACGCCAGACCCGAGTCGATGAACAGGACCCCGTTACGGCTGTTTTGTCCAAGCCGGTTGGCTCCCGATGAACAGGACGCGTTCTGGCCCAGTCGCTTGGCTCGCGATGAACACGACGCTGTTTCCTCCGTTTCGACCCAGCCGGTTGGCTGCCGATGAACAGGAGGTCGTTGCTGCTGTCCGTTGCCTCTCTCCATCTACATGAGCGTTGGCCGTACGTATGCGCGAGTACGCGTTCGAGACCCCGCCCGTATATGTACGTACATGGCCGTATTTTTTGCTGTGTGGCTGTACGTATGTGTACATGATTTAGACGGGGCTGCCTGAACTGCTATGTCGGGGGCTCTACTACGACACGTGCCACTCCTTACACACCCACGATTCATCGTTGCAGAAAGACCGATCGACCAGTATGTACGTACATGTTCGCGACCAGACAGACAACGCAACGTATGCTTCGACCGGGTGGGTCCATGCTGTCAGGGAGGATAAGGAGGCACTTCCTTGCGTGCGAAGATATATCAGGTGGGTCCCAGCTGTCAGGGGGAGGAATCATTTTTTTTGCGCGTAATAAGGAGGCTCTTCCTTGCGTGCGAAGATGTAGCTGGTGGGTACAGCTGTCAGGCTCACCGCATACAGTCCTCTTCCGATGGCTGTCGTTCATTTACCACGTTGACTATGACGCGCCGAGAGCACCAAGGCAGTGGATGACGGCGAGGCCTAGGAAGGGAACAATGCGGAGCCGGGGAAGACGCGGTTGTGGATGCCTACGCGGATGGGAGTACGAGGGTTGACTGGTTCGGCTGTGGTGTGAGGCTACCATCGACGGAGAATAACAGGGGATGTGAGTGAGTAGAGGGAAGGCCTGGCCAGCGGTGGGAGTAGGGTGGGGCGGTGAGGCCTGCGCGGCAGCACAGCCGGCCACGGGAGGCAGGAGCAGGCGGTCCCACCGGCGCTGGTTTGGGCGGCTGGAGCAAGAATATCAGAGATTGAAGAAGCAGCACGGTCGTTGGATTAGCATCCAACGGTCACTGCTGCTAGAATCATTTGTTGACTAAGTAGACGAAGCCCTGCGTACGTGTCAACCTAGTAGGCCCACAAGTCAGCCACCCAATCTGATGGGTCCCACTTGTCATTGGTAGGAATCGTTTTTTTCGCGTAATAAGGAGGCACTTCCTTTCGTGCGAAGATATGGCTGGTGGGTCCCAGCTGTCAGGGGGAGGAATCATTTTTTTCGCGTAATAAGGAGAAACTTGCTTGCGTGTGGCCATGGACCATGTGGGTCCCTACTATCAGCCTCTCCACGTACATCCCTCTTCCGAGGGCTGTCGTTTGTTGACCACATTGACCACGCCACGCCGAGAGCACCAACGCGGTGGACGATGGCGAGTCCCAGGATGGGAACGACCCGGAGCTAGAGAAGCCACATCAGTGGATGCCCACGCTGAGGGGAGTAAGAGGGTTGACTGGTTCGGCTGCGGTGTGAGGTCTGTGTCGTCGGAGAATAACAGGAGGTGTGGGTGAGTGGAGGGATGGCCTGGCCAGCGGTTCGAGTAGGAGGGGGCTGTAAGGCCTGTGCGGCAGCACAGCCGGCCACAGGAGGTGGGAGCAGGCGGTCCCGCCGACACTGGATGGGCGGCTGGAGCAAGAAGATCAGAGATTGAAGAAGCACGACGGCCGTTGGATTGACAACCAACGGTCACTTCTGCTAGAATCGTTTGTTGACTAATATATAATAAGTAAAGAATTCTTTCATATGCATCAACTTAATAGGCCCACAAGTCAGCCTCCCAATCTGTGGCGAACAGCATACAACCCATTTGCTATTTTTTTTAAATAATTTACAGCTCATTTGCAAATTCTTATGCAATTTATTGTAGTCCATTTTCTTTTTGTTGGCCAGGACCAGGGCTAAAAATTTAAATGAAATTTTGCATATTTTGGTGGGGTCCAAACTATTTTTAATCCCGAAATGTCGAGCCATATTTAAAGTAATTTCAAAATATATTTAAATTGGGTTAAAAACGAATGAAATTTGAAATCTGAAAATGTGAAAAAAATTAGAAATTTGAAAGTAATTGCCAATTTGTTGTGTGTGTTTTATATTTATAGCCCATTTCATATTACTTTTAAGATTTCCAGCCATCTTGAAAGATTTGCAGCCCAGCAGGGCGAAGAAAAACAAGTTGGCCTGGGTTGGGTTGGCCTCGATTGGGTATTCATCAGAAAAAAAAAACAACTGGGCTAGCCATTTTCACAAAGAAAAAAATAGCTGGGCTGGTCATGTGGTAAACGTAAAATAGAAGCCTGGGCTAGACGGGTCACAGCCCAGTTGATACCCTGCTCCGTCTCAACAATAACAAAAAAAACTGCTACAGCTGCTAGGTCCCAGGTGTCAGCCGCTCTTGTGCAGTTCTCTTGTCTATTGACTATACGCTGACAATGTCGTGGGTCCCAGATGTCAGCAGACCACTACGAGGAAGCATTTTCTTTTTTGCTTGTAACAATGAGGCACTTGCTTGCGTACAGGCATGGACATGGTGGGTCCCTACTATCATCCTCTCCACGTACAGTCCTCTCCCGATTCCTCTCATTTGTTGACCATGTTGACAACGCCAGACGACGGTGACGCGGCGACCGCACCAAGGCGTGCGGTGGACGATGGCGAGGCCTTGGACGGGAACGAACAAGAGCCGGGGAAGATGCGGCTGTGAAGTCGCGGGCAAAGGGGAGTACGAGGGTTGACTGGTTCGGGTGCTGGGTGGGGCTGACGTCGCCGTTAACGATTTAGGAGACGGTAGGGCGGCGACGCATGCGTGGAGGCGCAGCCAGCCGTGGGAGGCGGGAGCAGGAGGCCCCGCCGGCGCTGGTTTGGTTTTGGCGACTGGAGGAAGAAGAGACTGAAGAAACACGACAGAGTGTACAAGCAGCAGGAGTACTTAACAATGTTAACTGAAAGCAGCATGAGCACTTAACAACCAGAGCTAAAAGCAGTATGAGTACTTATACAGGTTCAACCGTACAAGGCACGCCTCGAACAGTGCTACTTTGCCTACTGTTAACGAAGGGTGAGGCCACCAAGCCCCAGGACAACGCCCAGGCGCCAGCCCGCGCATCCACAACTTTCTGAAAGCGGCTTCATCTCGCAATGTGGTCAATAAACAGGATATTTGCTTCAGAGCCATGGAAAAGCATGAACATAACCTTCTGTCCTATTCTCCAAGATCATTGGGCCTTCATGATTTGAGACCACCCATGAATAATTATCTTTTCACCTCTAAGGGAAATGGAGTAGGTCGACATAAACATCATGTTGTGACCAAGCGCAAGTCTTAGTCGACCATGGCCAGGCATCTGTATAGGAACAATAAAACCGGGCAGTTTCTGTTTCAAGAAGAACACATCTGTAAAACTGTGTATAAGCAAGAGTTTATGAACAACATATATAACATAAAACAGCTCGTACCATCAATTTCTTGACACAGTTGGACCTGTTCAACGTGTGCACCAGTGGCACACATATCCCACGTGGCCTTCCACCATTTAAATGCCCCACAAGGTCCTCAAGACGATCAATAAAGTGTAGGAATTGGTGGATGTCGTCCCAGTCGACTTCGGTGCCATCAGTAACCGTTGAGTTCTTATCAAATAACAGACGAGTAGTGTCCTGCACTTTGCAATAACCTACGCGTGTCACCAATTATAAGAAATATTAGTTAGAAGTAGCATCATTGTGAGAGAAGGGAATCACAAATTGTTGCTACTTCTAAAGTCAAATTGTGATCAGTTAGACAGAATAGGTGGATTACAAAGTAAAAGAGGCCACATGCAAGAACCAGATACAAAACTAACATGGATGAACCATTGAAACGACGTCGGGGTGGAAGGTCACAGGGAAGATAAGACCAGGTTCTGCTATTTCCATGAACATTGGTGTGCCAACTTTCAGTCCGTAACACTTGACAAAGTTTATCCAAGTTTGGCCATAAAAAAAGGAGCAATCTTCTTGGTTAATGAACCCAACTGTGAACTTATATCCATGACATGTCTCCAATGTGAACATTATACTGGTGTATTTAGTTATGGCAAGGCCGACCTTCTTGAGTACATGTGTTCTGGCAGAGCAAGGGATGCACTGCAGGAAAAATAATATGAGAACACAATTTATTCGCTATCCAAATCTAGAAATAATTTCCTCTTTCACGTCAGTGTTCAGCATGGTACTAGTATCTTTTATCCAAATATAGCAATCCAAATTTCCAAATTAGTCGACAGCATGTTCAAAAACCCCAACCCTACCAGATAGAAAAGAGGATTCTAGGAACATACCGTGCGCTTTTTGAAATCCTGTGTTAGGATGAGAAGGAACAAGTCTGGCGTCTCGCCAAGGGCGCAGAAACCTATAGGGTCCTCGCACTTTGGGCACTGCAAATGAAACACACTAGATTCAGTACGAAGAAAAATGCATCAACGGCGGCGGTTGCCATCCTAGGATTACCGGCGACAAAGGGACAAGGATTTATCAGGGATGGATGAAGATTTCGTACCTGGTTCTCCATGAGAAAACCCTAAGCAATCGCCGAGAGGTGGTTTTCTCTGAACAAGCAGACGAGGGAGAAGGGGATTCAAGTCATGTGAAATAATGCTGCTTCGTCCGTCGAGCTTACTGCTAATGCTGGAAAGGTGGGGTTTTTTGATTTGACGGCTCATTGAGCATTACTGCGGCGCTACGACCGGGGTGAGTCTACTGCAGTTGTGCACTCTAATTTGGTGCATGGCACGTGGACCTGGTTGCTGGATGTCCCGCATATTAGCAAAATGAAGTAGAAAGGGGACAGGAGTAACTAGTTACACATATTTTTTTTTGATAAAAGAGATACTCCCTCTGTAAAGAAATATAAAAATCTTTTATATCACCACTTTATAAATATGAAAAATCAAGGGGAATATATATACATAAATATGGGGTTCGGATATATATATATATATATATATATATGTGTGTGTGTGTGTGTGTGTGTGTGTGTGTGTGTGTGTGTGTGTGTTTGTGTGTGTTTAGAATAAAATGCTCAGATTTTTTTTTGAGACATATAAAATGCTCAGATAGGCTGACGACTCTTGACTTTGGGCCACAAGCCGGTGGGCATGCATGTTTGGGGGCCCATGTGTTCTAAGTCAGCACATTTCAACCCATAAATATTGCATCCGATAGGGACGTTGCTGGTTTTAGATGCTGTCGCAAGGAGAAGACAGAAAATTGAATAAAGCACAACAACTGTTAGACTGAAATCGAACGACAGTTCCCAACCAGCAATCAGAGTTGCAATTCTTTCAGGATGTCCAACGTGATATACGCTAGTACTACTTATACACACATGACACTTGTTTTACCATGGCATATATTACAACAAAAGCTCTCGGAGGATAGATCAGTTCGGCAGTTGCATGCTGCTACTGAAGAATTTCAAAGTTGATTAGGACCAGATCTCCTTGCAGAGAAACTTCGATTCTGAAATCATCCCCAACCGCAAGATTTGATTGAGTTTTGAACCTTGACCATCCTTTAGCATCAATCATCATGCGACCATCCTTTCTACTTACGGTATATTGCGCAGGTTCATTCACACCAAGGCTGTGCATGGTAAGAGAAACTTGGACACGGTCGCCCGGATTATTGAACGACTTCCTCATTGCTCTAGGAATTTTCTGTTTGCAAACAAGAGGACATACGCAAACAGTTAGATCAACACGGTGAATCATGTGAAACAGTATGGAAAGACAAAAGAACGAAGCACTTGGGCTGCCAGTGCTTACCAAAGAGGTGGAGATGTCGGTTTTTGTAAGGACTTTGGAATATGCAGTGCGAACTGCAGCCCAGTCTGTTGCCGGTGCAAGTGCAAGTTCAAGTGTTGGTGCAGGTGCCGGAGCCGTTGCTGGTGCCTATGGCGGTGCGACTGGTAGTGCCACTGCTGCTGCCGGAGACAGTGCTCCTTCTGGAGCTGGTGCCGGTGTCGGTGCCGGATCCTCTGGTACACCAGCCTGATCCACTGATGCGGTCGGTGCCCAATCTTCTGCTGGATCAGACTGAGATGCTGCCGCTGTCAGTGCTAGAGCTAGTGCCGGTGCTCGATCCGCTGCGGCTGCCGATGCTGGAGGTGGTACTGATGTGCGAGACAGCAGCGCTTGTCTCTGGTCTGCTTTGATTTCAGACTGCAGCTTTGTAACTTTGCTATGCATCCTTCTTAAGCAAAAGTGCACATGAGCAATTCGAACTTCCTCCGGCTCCGTAACCCGGATCCAGTCCTTTTCTTTCCTTCTTTTAAAGGCGACAAGGACTAAATCTGGCGTGTTTGTTAAAGTAAACTATAGTTGATCAGAGGGCTTCAAATTGTGCTCAGACAACAGACGGATCCAATTGTGTCCACTAATATAAGTGATGGACAGTGCCTTCATTATTGACACATCATAAGAAGTGAAACCTGCTAAAATAATCATCATAGAGCAAACCAAACGGTTTATTCTATAACGAATGTGACATGGCAAAACCTGCATCGTAAAATTGCAGCAAAAGTAAGAAAACATGACAGTTAATCAATGAGATTTACTTTATGTGACACGACTTAATCCTTACCAGGAAATCACTATGTTCAAGTTCTAAATTGAAGGTTGTTCATCCAATTACGGGTGGCATGCAAGGCCCCTCCTTACTCCCACAAGCAGGACTGTCCAAAGGTCGTGACAACTCGTATGGACCGAACATCCGCGGGAATGGAAATCCTGGTGGGTGCGATAAACCCTGCAATGCATACATATATTGGAGTGTAACCATAACTGATGTATACTCCCGCCATCCACTAAAATAAGATGATCTGGATATTTCAAAATATACGGACTGAATTGAGTGGAGAAACACACCAAAACGTGTCTAACTCTATATACATCTGATTCAGAAAAAATGTAAACATCTTATGTCTTTGATCAGAGGGAGTACTGTGCTGGCATGAAAAAACACAGATATCAAACAACCGAAATTGGATTATAGGTTCACCATTTCTAAAACATTAACATAGAGTGTTCTCAGGATTCACCACAAAACAAAAACGGCAGTAGTAACCCATACAGGGTTCACACACACAAATCAAGTACTGAACAATATTACTTACTGCACACAAGCCAAGTTGCACTAATTAAACTCTGCAGACTATTTCTTGCCACCGACCTACGGGATGTGCCCCACATAACTGACCAGGCCATGGACATCGTGAGAGATGTCTATCGGCACCTTCACCATCCCGTCAACCTTGGAGAACCTAACAGTGTGGTCTTTCCACTCATAAACATGCCGATGAAGACAGGCCGCGTCAGATTTGTTGGGAAGCTTTACAAGAACCACACCCTTCGTAATCACAGGCACAGCTACGAAATTGTTGTGGTGAAGTACACCCTCGAGAACACGCCTGACAACAATGCTACAGGAAAACACTTGTTCACGACATGTGGCTACAAGGACACGGCAGCTGGATAGTTTAGTAGTGCACATCCTCAGGTCTTCCAGTTCACACGTCATGATTTTGAGAACTTCATCTCCACAGCGGACCTGGTTCTAATTCAAACAGAAACCAATATTTTATTACTGCCTCCGTTCACAAATATAAGATGATTTTCTATATGTTACTCGATATAAGACTACATATAAGCACATAAATGAGTGAACAAAGACACTAAAACATGTCTACATCAGATACACAAAAAAGTTAGAACATCTTATATCAGTGAACAGAGCGATTACTTACAATACCCATAACACAAGTTACTGAGGGTACTATATTCTCTTCCTACAGCTAGCGTTGATGTTCATAAAGTAGTTGAAAGTAATCTATAAGAAATCTATGTTATGTGCAAAAATCATATGCATGTTAACCTCTCGCATGTTTTGTTCAGAAGAGACATTTAGAACAGCCATTTGGCACACAAAAACCACATGAAAGATGGCCCAGAAAGTTATACTACTAGTACTACGTGTACATTACACAAACATCGCATATGAGCAAGCAATTTGCAAGTTAGATCAGAAAACACGATCAAGATCGCCAAAAAGATCGTCAACAAGAGATATGACCTCGACCGGCTTAACGAGGGATTCCGGAGAGGTGGCCTTGGCCAAGGCGATGGCCTTGAGCTTGTCTGTGGTCATCTCGGCGGGGTGCTTGCGCTTCTTCAGACTCTGAGCCGCGACGGTTTTGGCCAGAGCCATAGACATCACTATGGCCGGTGCTCCAGGGTCCATCAAGAAACTGTCAAATAGAAATAAAAGGAAAGAAAATGATAATCTGAAACCCAAAAGAAGAAGAGAGAGGGTGTTAGGATCGGGCGCGGGGTTGCAAAAGATGACTAGAACGGAAGTATAGCAGCACCATTGACGCGCTCACCTTTCCTTCTTTGGGAGAGAAGAACAATGGCAGAAGTGAGTTGGGGTTTTCTTGAAGAAATGAGGAACAAGATGAGGGAGAAGCGAGTGGGGTTTTCTTGAAGAGAGGAAGACGAGGAAGAAGAGTGAAATGATGGTTGCTTTGTCCGTCCAACTTACTGCTGGAATGGTGGGGTTTTGTGATTTGACGCCTCACGGGGCATTACTGCGGCGCTACGACCGCGGTAAGTTCAGCGTGCAGTTGTGCACTCTAGTGCGGAGTAATTTGGTGCATGGCAAGTGGACCCCGAAGCTAGCTGTCCCACACGTCGGCGAAAGTGAGTAGCAAGGGTCCCGATAACCATGGAGGAGGATCCGCGCGGTAGAGTGTCTCCACTATTTCTTAAAAAAAATATTTTTTTGATTACAGCAAGCGTTTCCACTCTTACGACGGAGGAGTGTGAAACACGGCAGCCACTTGAACTTACACTACCAGTACTCCTACTACTAGGCATGTGAAGTGCTTCATACAGCAGTCTTATCTTGTTGCCAGTGTAGTAAGATATGATGATAAAAAATGATGTATAGTAAACTGATTATACCACCCGAAGAAAAGTAACTGATTATAAAATCTGTTGTGAGGGATATTGTTGCGAGTGTTTCAGCATATTTTTGGTTTACATCGCGGCTAGTATTCATGAATACGGTCCTGGGTGGGTCCCCTATGTGTACGTCCCTTCTATCCCGTGCTACCTCGGCGTACAGTCGACCTGTGCTGGAGTACTATTATTTTTAGCAGACAAGTCAACCAGAGAAGTAGAATCAAGGGATGGAGGCAGCAGCCGCTCCAGCAGGGTGTCTCGGGAGGATTGACATCCCGTGGCATGCTGTGCGCATGTCACCTATGAACAGTAGTGTAACATGCCCATTTTTTTAACGTCCGATCGAGAATGAACGGCGAGATCAATGTCAACAATACTCGGGGTACAGTGCACGGAGAGTATGCTGCTACAGTGCTCGGCCAAACAGGAACCATGCGAAGCACGCCTCTATAGTGCTCTGTGCTACAGTGACTGTTCTGGACCGTCTGAGTTTGATCCAACGGTCATGTTACGCCGTGACATGCCCATGCAGAGGATGCCTAAATAGCACTGAAGTCCCTCTGCTTCTCCAGGTGCACGACGGTGGTGATGCAGGGTGCCACCGCCTGCAGAGCCCGCTCCCGGTCGACGGGAGCCAGCTCATCAAATACGGCGTCCAATGGGACAAATGGATTCCGGTGACATAGCCCGGAGAGGATTCGCCTGGCAACGGCGACGGCCGCCCGCACCCCCTCCTTGTCCAGCGCCGCCCCCACCACCACGCGGAGACGGTTCAGCTCCTCGGAGATATAGGTGAAGAAGGAGACCAGGTCAGGAAGCCGCAGCGCGTCGAAGTCGATTGGCTGGTCGAACGGGTTTAGCCTGACGGCCGTCATGGTCGCCCTGGCACGACGGTAGGCATCGCGCAGCTGCAACACTTGAGTGGCAACATGGTCCAGCAAGTGGTTGAGGCGATCCTGGACCTCGTCACGATCGGCACGCTCATGCTCTAGCCGGCTCGCCATCAGGGCAACCTGGCCGCCTAGGGTATCTCCCGCTTTCTGCAACAACGCCGCCGACGCCTCAAGCATCTTTGTGGTGGACTCCTGCCGCTTTTGAAGCTCCGTGAACTCCCGCTCATAACGGAGGAGCATGACACTCTTCTCCTCCCTGAGCTCAAGGATCTCCACGTCCTTGGCCCTGAGCTCCGCATCCTTGGCCTGGAGCTCCTCTGTCAGGCGCCTCACCTCAGACTCCGTGATCTGGTGCGCCGCCATGGAACCCGGTAGAAGCAATGGGGAAAGGAAGCAAAGGGGGTGAAACGGCTGGAAGGCAATGCAATCTACGGGAAGGTGGAGGGATCGGGGTAAATCTTTTGGTTTTCACCATGGGAAACCCCAGTCGATGCCTTTTCACATCAGGGGGCAGTGGGTTTTACTGGCGGAGTCATCATGACTAATTCCTGCCACGCCTGCTCCCGTCAAACAAAAAATGAATCCTGCCGCGCCCAAGGACCAAAGCAATGCAACTGTGGATAGTATTTTAATTTACCTAGCCGCAAGGAGTGAAAAAATGCTTGAAAAAATAAATGTGGCGGCGGCCTAGCTGATCGGTCGCACTAGCCCAACTAGCTAGCCATCGTGCTTGTACTCGGCGGGAAAGGTGGGGTTTTGTGATTTGATGACTCATTACTTCGGCACTACGACTGAGGAGGACCCAGAAACCGCGCGGTAGTGTGTCCCATGCTCCCACCGTTCCACGTCTCAGTAAGGAAGAAAATATGCGTGCACCATCGGGGAGGACCCAGAAACCGCGCGGTAGGGTGTGCCACGTCTCAACTCGGAGGAAAATGTGCGTGTAAAAATATATGAGACGTAGCTATGGTAAGAACTCAGGACCCAGCCAGTGGGTCGAAAATACCCCACTAGCCACACAGCTTCATCATGCTAATGTGGCACGGAGGATAGGTGTGGTTAGCTCCGTCTCGACCAGTCACGTGGTCTCTTGTTCCTAGGCGATTCATTTATTTTCCAAGCATTTTTTAGTTATAATGACTCCACGGCTAGCTCGCACCGCTCTTTGTGTTTGCCCGTGCGTCTAAAGATTGTAGATGGAGAGGAGAGAGAGAGAGATCGCAGACATGCACTACAAAAAAAAACACTTCCGTGATGATACGTCTTTGTCACAGTAGGTCAAGTTTTCTGTCATGCATGTACATCCGTGACAATTTTATGACAGAATCAAGATAGTCATACCTGTGCTGTCGTAGAAGTGTTCCATGACAATACTGAAATTATCATCACGGAAGTGTCCACTTCCATGACGATAAATGTCGCGTCATGGAAGTGTTTTCGTCAAGGGTGACCGACACGTGACATCCACCGTAACGGGTCACCGTTAAGCTATCGGGTTCCGGTTTGGATCCGATAACCCATTAACAGCTCGGACCAATGGGGATTTTCCACGTGTAAAATTCTCATTTGCCGGCGGATCCACGTGTCAGCTCGGCGTTGCGACAGATGTCATCCATTCATTGGACGAGAGACGACTACGATACGTCGACACGTGGCACGGCCCAACAGTGGCCCATTTAGGTTAAAAAGGCCAACCCAGTTAAAGGCCCGTAAGATTTACTCAGGTACTAGTGGGCCGGCCCACTTGCGGCCTGCTTAAACATGGCCCATTTATGGCCCACCGCCAGATCGGGCCCGTAAATTGTTCGCTCAGTCTTTGGGCCCCATACGACCCAGTGAGTTTTTGGCCTGTTAAAGGGCCGATGTAGAAATGGGCCCATTTCAGCCCGGTGTGCCTTTCGGCCTGTTAATGGCACGTGCTACACATGGGCCATATATGGTCCGACGCGACATTCGGCCCCTTAACGGCCCGTGATCTCGGTGGCAAAATTTCAGCCCAACCTGACTTTGGGCCTGTTAAAGGCCTGTCGTACAATTTGGCCCGTTGGTCCTCTACTAAGTTTTCGGCCTACTAAAGGCCCATGATATTATTGGGCCAACCAAGGCCCGAGATAGGTTTCGGCCTGGTAGCGGCCCGTCATGTAACTGGGCCAATAATGGTCCAAGGTATATTTCAGCCTGCTAAAGGCCCGTGGTCGACAAATCATTGTATCTCTTTTCGTTAACATGCATGACATGTTCATATCATCAGCCAGATCAGTTAAGACAAAGCAGGAAATGACAAGGTGCAAATGTGTGCAACTTCACCAAACACTAGATTATAGATCAACAACACAAGCATACATGCAGGGCTAAAGAAAATCAATGGATCTGTATTGAATAATATGCATGGTATGAATAAGGAATTTGGTTTCATGAGTAAAACTTGAAACTTGCAGTTGTTGCAAACATGCATTTTGATAGAAACATCAAACTAAACAGCAATTGATGATAGGGAGTATGAGCAAATTAAACAGCAGTTGACGTGAAAGGCTTTAGAAGGACGGACTTACATTAACAGTTAACACCGGCTCTATAATGCCCTTATCCATGTCAAGGGAGGGATAACACAAGAATTTGAGCACAGAAACTTCATAAGCATTGCCTGCACTCTACATTTTGTAGAGAGTAATTATTGATATGATAATACTGGAAGGGATAGAGGATAATGAAGATAAGATGCACAGTGATGCTACATAATCAACCACCTATCCATGTAAGTATAGCGTTACAGGACAAAATGTACTGACAAGAGCAATGGGTTACATTTCTGCACTGGCATTGTCTGTGTATTCAACTTTTTGGTAAGATTAAGTATAGATCTGATATTTTTTAGGAAATGGTGGGTGAGGGAGACAAGATGAAGAGTATTGTAACACAATGAACTACTCACTCCGTCCCATAATATAAGTGTTTTGTACACTAGTGTAGTGTACAAAACGCTCTTATATTATGGGACAGATGGAGTAGCTATTAATGTAAGTACAGTGATACAAGACGTTCGGTCCTTACAAGAGGACTTCAGAGCTAAACTTCTTTAGAAGCATTGGGTTGATTCTAAATTTATGTAAGAGTCAATACAGATCTTATAATGTCCACCAAATGGAGGATAAGGAGGCTAACATGTGCAGTGATGCTACATAATCAACCAGCTATGAAAGTAAGTATGGTGATACAGGGCAAGAGGTACTCAC
This sequence comes from Elymus sibiricus, assembly GCA_039707655.1. Classification (NCBI taxonomy): domain Eukaryota; kingdom Viridiplantae; phylum Streptophyta; class Magnoliopsida; order Poales; family Poaceae; genus Elymus; species Elymus sibiricus. Next base: position 119,949,141 of record CM077664.1, on the reverse strand, counting down.
AAGAGCAATGTAGTGTGCAGTATAGTTGCGAGATCCTGTTGTCCCTTGAGGATGGATATTCTCCTGCAAACAGTTTTCATACAAGTGAGACGGTAAGGCACATGCAGAAATGTAGTTCAAATTGTGATGTAATATCATAGACAGTACCTTACGCTGCAGACGAGACCAGTGTGTAACAAGCTTATTCCAGTCATTGTCTAGTAAATGAAGCGCCGGAGACTTTACAGAAATTTCATTTAGAGGCTTGCCATCGAAGTGTGCTTGCCTCAGGTAGCAACGATACTTCCTCAAAGCATGCTTCAAAAGTGTAATCAAGCTTTGGTCATCTTGACTATCCAGTTTGGTCCTCGCCTATTTAAATGAATGAAATCTCTTGAGTTCTGTCAGTAGAAACATAGGCACTAATTACCATGAATAACATTAGTACATTACTTACACGTAAGTTGCGGAGGAAGATTGGAAATTGTTGTTTGTCTGTAGTATAATCTTTCCATGAAGGAAAGATGCGCACAAAGTTCCTGACAACAATAAAAGCTTCGTCTTCTAAACTGGGAAGAAGTGGAACAGGGGTCCTATTTGCTGCAATTGGGGCTCTCTCCAGTTCGAAAAGGGATTTGGCAACTGGAGTTGGTGTACTCTTTGCTGGAATGGGGGTTTTGCGTCGTAGAGCTGGTGCTATGTCAACTGGAATCGTCATACTTTTTGCTGCATATGGGGTCTGCTAAGTTGGGTCATCTGAGATGGCCAGTGGGGTAGGGGTAGAGTCTGCCAGAGTTGGGGCTGTGTTTTGTGGGTCTGGTGATATTGCCACTAGACCTAATGGGCTATTTGATTTATCACGTATCACTACCTTTTCCAAATACTTTGTTCGTGCTCCATCGCAATCAGCAATCGCCCTCTTCCTTTTGAACGTCTGATACACAAGAACAACATTTCAATGGAGAAATATGGTATGATGACAGATGGAATATGTACTGAAAATGGATAGGCATGGCATATTCACATATATGATGTGTAAACTAAGCAAATGGCGGTGTAACAAAGTAGAAGCAATGCAAAGCATCATTTGCAAGATATGTGCGACCAATATAACCTTTCCAAGTTAGAGCAAGCACCTTGATGGGTGAATAAGATAGGGCATCTGCCTCTGACTCCTCCACTAGGGAGCTACATTGACTTAGGTCTCCCTCTAGCTCAGAATCATTGTTAGGATCATATTCTGAACACGAATCTTTAGGTGGAGAGCGTGCGCATTCCATTGCATCCAGACTGGATCTTAGTCTATTAAGGCCAAGTTTGATAGCCATGTCATTGTTCTGCTTTATTCCTCTCATGTGCCCAAGCGCATAATCATTATGGTGATGTTCAGTATCTGAGATTCATGAAAACATAAAAGGTAGTCAGATTATCTTTGGAATGCAATGCGGATTCTACTCCAATAGTGTCTCCCTACAAACCCCTGCGTATACAAAGTTCATCCCCCAACCATGCTGACCAGACCACACATAGAACTACAAACCTCTTATGTCTCTCTAAGGGGTGGACACACATTTCAAAACTGAAGTAGGAACATTAGCATCATATCAAATTCGTATTTGAACAAATAAACTTCAGAATTATGAGTGGCATAATGTTTAGCTTCAAGGGTGGAGTACTGGTAGTGCGACACAAAGCACGTAGGCAGATTGTATTCCATGTAAAAAATCGTAGTCTATGTAAAAGGTGGATATAACACTTTTCTTTCTATACAATGCAGTGTTTGTTGCCCACACATGATGGAAGAGATCACACAGAGAAATACTATTCACGCATGTCTGCGGTTCCAGGATTTTGAAACAGGGTGGTCCACCCTAAAAAAATATTGACAACAAATACTACAAGGCAAGCATAAAGCTAGTGAATTAATCATTACTTGTGAGCTTACTAGGACAAGTATGCAGAATCATAACTGCAGTAAGAGACCGTCCAAAATCTGAATCAAGAAGTTGGGCTTGCACTTATTGTTTGCAATTAATCGAAGTGAATAATTGGATATCATATCAAATGAGTAACAAAGACTAGTAAAATTGTCAACAAACCTGGCCTGCGATAGTAATCCGGGTCAATGTCACTATGGCCAACAATCAACATGACTAGTGTTTGTTCCTAGGCGAGGAATTTTGAAACCCTATCAACTCTACAGGTGCTAAAGATTACTTAAACATCTGAGCCATTAAATGTAGGTAGCACTCAGTACACAAGAAACCCTAATGAGAGCCCTGCCTAATGAGTGATGAATCAATTAGAAAATGGGTGATGGGAAGTGGCTGCTGAGTGTTGAGGACGGCGTATCTCAGGATAAATCGGGTTGGCTGCCTGGGTGCTGCACGCCTGAGCCCTGAGCGGACTGGGAAGATGGGCATGCCGGCGCGGCCGGGCAACGGCGACGCTGTTGGGCGAGTGGCTCCTGACCTCCTGTTAGTCCGGCGTCTCCTAGTAAATTCATGGCGTCCGGCGACGGCAAGTCGCCAGCGAGGCAGGCGGCTGGTGGCGAGTAGAGATCGGAAGCGGAGCAGAACAGAGGGGAATCGGGGTCTGGAGGCATTGGTTTTTTTTAGCGAAGGGTTTGGCTGGCTGACCATGTTCTAATCTCTTATGGTATACATGCCGACCCAAAATCCCAGGGTGGGCCGCGGCCCACGCTGGCCACCCTGTAGATCCGCCCCAGCGGCGCACATGCATTTCGAAATTAAAATAGGAACACTCAGCTGACCAATTAAGCGACTCTGTTTTACTAATATCAGCATCATATCAGATTCATATTTGAACAACTAAGCTTGTTTAGCTTGATGGGTGGAGCAGTGCTATTATGACACGAAGCACGTAGGCTGATCGTATAGTGATCATAAAAGGGGGGAAACCCTAAGCATGATCAATTAAACCCTATTATGACTGTGCCATGGCAGATCTGAAGCTGCAAACCGCACAAAGGCTACTTAGCAACCAATGTTTGCGTTGAACTATCAACTAAGATTCTAAGAGCTGAAAGAAAGTACAGTAAACAAGTGACGATCTATTTTCTGGTTGAGATCAAAAAGTTGAGCAGATATGGAAGAGTACCACCTCTCTTGCGGCGTCGTGTAGGCATCGGGGGTGCGATGGCTGTCGGTGGCGTGGAAGCAGATCTGCGACGGTAGACGGAGGCATCGGGGGATAAGTCCCGTTGCGGTGGACGAGAAGGTCGTCGGAGCGGCCCCGGCAAGGTGGATGACGGCGCGGATGAAGCGAGAGGACGTGATGCAAGGCTCCTGGTCCGGCGCCGTGGATGAGGAACGTTGATCTCTTGCAGTGGACGACGCGGTCTGGGTAGGCGCTCCGGCATGGTGGAGGAGGGCGGCGATTGATGGGGTGGCGGACGGAGGAGGCTGGTGTGGATATGGTGTTCTGGCGCCGACGGTGTATGAATGGGAAAATAGAGGGAGACGGGTCGGGGGAACCATGTCTTTGGGACGCGGTGCTTGTCTGAAATGTGGGGAAGTTACCAACTTAGCCCCCGTTTAAAATTTCGGACGTCTCGTTGGTTGGGGATAGGACGGTAATCTCGCATCTCCCCAATATTTGCCGAGAGCAATTTCGGGCGAGGAGATGGTGTTTTGGCGCGCACAGTTGGCGCCCACGGTGTATGAATGGGGCTGACAGGTAGGGCGGTTGTGTCATGTATGAGTGAAGTTACAAACCTGTCCCTACTTAAAATATTAGCCTAGATCGATTTCGGCCGAGGAGAGTTTGTTTTGCCGCCCACCATGTATGAATGGGGAAATGGAGGGGGAGAGACAGGTCTTTCGGACGAGCTTGAATCAAATGTGTTTTGCCGCCCACGTTTGGCGCCCACCATGTCTGAATGGGGTGAGAGGCGGTCGTGTCACGTCTGAGTGAAGTTACAAACCTACCCCTATTTAGAGAATTGGAAATCAGGCCGATAGGCTGTGCGTGTCAGGGGTAGACAGTAATTTCCATCTCCCAAACACTAGTTTCGGGCAGCCGACGTGGGAGTGGGTGTTTTGCCGCTTCTTTCAAATCTTGGGAGAATAAGCATTCATGTTTACCCTGGCAACTAGTAGTAAATTCGAACCCATTTTGTATTCGATTACGAATCTTTATAAATCATTCTATGTTTTTTTATATATCTTCAAAAGCACAACAAAGATGTATTCCACCTTTATATATGAATATGATTTACAAATGCCATGATACTCGAATTTAGAAGGTTTAATACAGTTTAAGGTGAATACGAATATTTGAAACAACTTTATGTTCAACTCAATTGTAACATGTATGACACAAGCAGCATATAGTGTACTCCCATGTAGATATGAATTTCAGAAGCCAAGCGATGTCTCAAAATTCAAAATATTGAGCCAACCAACCAATAATATAGAAAACTAACAGACATATGACCACATATAGAGTATATGGATCAATAATATGAACTAACATACATAAGCCAGGCCGCTGTGCTGTTTTTGGCTAGAAGAGCATCTTTTTTTGTACCAAAGCTAGAACATCTTGGCCCTTTCAGATGCGTGCAACTTAAGGCCCATCTATACTACTATTTTTGCTGAATGCACAATCAGCCCGATTAGCATATTTTGTAGGACTGGCATAGCAAACAAAATGAAATGTCTTTGCCTCAACAAAAAAAAAAGAAATGTCTCATGTTCTTATGAATTATTATAGACTCGTGCTCAAAAAAAAAAACACAGACCAAAAAAAAAAATTATTACATCATCTCTAAAACAAATGGTTCCAATCTATTACATGAACAAACAACACAAAGGTAATTCAACGATGGAAAAAACATTTCACCTATGATTTACCAAGTGGGATTTTAATTTCCTTTTTTCCTCCAGGACCTTAACAATGCGGTCAGTCTCAGCTTGCTTCGTTGTGAAATCCACCAAATATTTGATGGTTTTCGTGAGTACAGCTTCTGATTGTGCTGTTTGCTTCCTCAACATGTCAACTTCATCTCTAAGTGCAGAAGCAGACTCTCTTTCTACCAATAGTTTAGCCTCTAGAGAATCAGCAGTTGGCAATTCACGATGCACGATTGGTCTGGTGCCACTGCTCTGGGATGATCCAACGTCCATGGGGACCTCGCTCTTTGATCTTGGGCTAACCTGTTTTGCCATTACAGTTCCGATTGGATTCAGAAAAGTTGAAGTTAGCAGAACATCTCAACTGGGAGTTAGAATGAGAACCCAGTTAAACAAACAAGGATTTAAAGAGTTGCGATTGGGTGCTGAAAAGTATAGGTTATTAACATCATTAGAGCAACAGGTTGCAGCAGCAAAGCAATTAAACAAACAACCTGTTGTGCCATTGGAGTTTCTCTTGGATCCTGAAAAGTTGAGTAGTCAGTAACTTGATTAGAGCAACAAGTTGCAGCAGCAAACCTGTTACACAAATAAGTTTTCCAAAATGTACCTGCTGTGCAATTGGAGTTCCAATTGGATCCTGAGAAGTTGAAGTTGGTAACATGATTAGAGCAACCAGTTACAGCAGCAAACCAGTTAAACAAGGAAGTTTTTTAGAACATACCTGTTGTGCCATCGGAGTTTCAATTGGATCCTGAAAACTTGATAGTTAGCAAGCATAAATAAAGTATTGCAAGAGCCATAAGAAACTAACATCAAACTAGTAAAACTAACCAGTTTGGGCAACGTATTTAATTACACATGAACTAGTAAAACTAACAAGTTTTTGGCAACGTATTAAAGCAACAAGTCGGTAGAGTTTATCAGCAACACATACATCTCTAAATTTCATTCATGTAAGCAAAGTGATTCTGACACATATATATAAGTTAAAAAGATGGTGTCCCTCATATAAACCTGACAGTTGTCTCTCCATGAACATGCAAACATTACTAGTGCTATAAGTCAGAACAGCAAACAAGATAAACAAACAGGGTATCAGAAGGTAAATTACACATGAATTTTGTTGCACCCTAGAAGTATATATGACCAGCTATGTACGTGCTTAAGTAGCTATTGAAGTTCAGGCACAGGTAGTTCTATAACAGTAAGTAACAAACACATAGATAGGTGAAGTATATAATAGGATTAATAGGCTATGGCATTATGTAATCAGTAGCAAACTAAATTAAGTCAAGCAAGGTAATTGAACAATTTTTTAATCAGTGGCTAGCTAAAATTCCGAGAAGCAGATAACTGAACTTACGCTAGCTCTTTGTACTGGCACGCTGCAACTTCTTTTTCGCTTACGAGGTTCTACGAAGGAGTCCATGACATCACTTGCTTGGATACGCAGTCCCAATACTCCTTCCTTCCCACACTGCATTTTGGTAAGTCGAATGGTTAATCTTATAAGATGGTGCGACCTTGTTATATTATATGAGGACAGGTTGTGAGACTAGTTGTAGCAATACACACCAGACTAGCTTTTACTGTATAATTCATGCGATTATATTTGGCCTATCGAGATCTAAGCAATCTACAATATGATGAAAAGACTGACATCATTCTCATTATTGGCCAACTCAGTTCATAGAAACAAGCAATTCAACCATTATGTGGATAAATCAAAAGCGCCACTGGAATACATTTCACTGCCCCAATCATACACGCAAATCATACACGCATGCCAGTACGAATTAAATGAAATGCAAGGACTTACGCTAGCTTGTTGTACATGCTCACTGCAGCTCTGCTTGCGCTTGGGATGTTCCATGAAGAAGTCCATGTTACCACTTGCTTGGATGTGCAGGCCGTGTACTCCTTCCTTCCCCCTCTACATTTTTGGCACGGCGAATGGTTGATTTAATGAGAGGAATCAACCTTGCTGTTGTACCAGAGGACATGTACTTACAAGGTTATACAAGCGTGCAGGATGTGTACCAGATCCCGTAGGGCCTTCATGCTCTACTGAAAAATGGTTTTGCTTGTTTCAGATGATAGCTCCAGAAGAAATAAGAGTTGAAGTCAGAGTTGCATAGGCGTATAAGCTAAGAGAGCAGTAAAAGGATATCCAAGCATCGTCGGAATAGTGCACAGCGCAGTGATATGTGGATACCTAGTTCGGGCCGGCATTTAGGCATACTCGCCTAGAGTGTGGGTCACTTCAGAGCCGTTGAGGGTGATGCGCTTGCGTTCGCTGGCCGCCTGCCGAAGCAGATCTTGAGCGGCGACGGAGCGCTACGATGCGGTGGATGAGGCCGTTGGTGAAGCACCAGCGGGGGGGGGGGGGTGGAGGTGCGACGATGTGCTCGGTGAAGTAGCCCCGGTAAGGTGGAAGACGGTGTCGGTGAAACAGACCTGATGCGGTGGAAGTCGGTGTTTGTGAAGCACGTCGGCTGCGGCGGCCGACATTGTTGGTGGACCACCCGGTGCGGTGGACGAGGGCGTAGATGAGGCAGCTCCAGTGCGGTGGTGCAGCGCGACCGTCGTCTTCGTTGTCGTCGTCCGGTACGGAGGTGGGGAATGAGACGAGATGAGGGGCGATTCGAATTTTGCTTGGGTGGCGGCGAATTAGGGATTTGAGCACTCTGGGCGCAGAAGGGGGCGGGGGAGAAGGGGGATTTTGCAGGGCTGGAATTTGGGCCGCCAGATATTTCAATACGAAACATGAAGGCACGCAGTTTATAACGTCTGTACGACACACGCCACCACCATGACATGACCGTGGTCTACCTAGTGCGCCTACATTTGAGAATGCAAACGAATCTTTTTTTCATTGGCAAACGAATCTGTATGTATTACCATACCCGTGTTTTCCTTGCAAATAATTAGTCGTTCAAAACGACTTACTAGTAATTAATTAATGATGAGTTCTTTGAATTAGAGTGTGTTTGTGACATAGCAATCTCCAATTCTAACGTGGATTTCGCATTTCATGGTATCCATGCTAAGTTTTTGAATGCAAATTCATATGTATAAGATTAACACTATGGTGGTGAGAAAACTTTGGATGTATTCAAGCATAAGACCACACACATACAAAATACCACAACAATCGAGTCAGTATTAGTGCATCAACTTTTCCAAACCATGCATGTGTGGCACGAATTCGAAATAATTACAGAAGCCATATGCATGGTCCTCAATTCAAATTTTACAATGTGCACTAAATTGAAACGTCAATATTAAGTCTATTACTATCTACGTTCAAATGTTGTGTTTAGCCCCCCTCCCACCCGACACACACACTACATACTTCCTCTATCGATCAATCTTCCACTCTTAACCACCTTATAGAGCTATTGGTTTCCGACACCCGCTCATTCTTTCTCTCCATGTTTCGATCTCTAACTCTCTCAAATACACAAACCCCTTTCCCCCACTCTCTCAACAAACGTATTTCTCTCACACGCCCGCCATTGCACTCCATGCCGAGCTCTCTCTCTCTCTGCCTCCCACCCTCTCTCGCTAGATACATACATTGGCTCTGTAGACCCCCGCTCTCATGCTCTGCTTGTCATTTCCTTCTGCTCCTCGTTAGGTTTGACACTCTTACTTATCAAACGGACTACGATTGATCCCCTATACTTGTGGGTCATCAAGACTCTTTTCTGGCACCGTTGCCGGGGAGTGAAGCGCCTTTGGTGAGTGGAATTTGGTAAGGAAAAATTTATATTACGTGCTGAAATTTACTGTCACTTATCACTATGGAAAGTAATCCTTTGAGGGGCTTGTTCGGGGTATCTTCACCTCGACCGGAAGCAATAAGAGTTGCTCCTCAACCCAATGAACCTATTGAACCTATTGAAAATATTTATTATGAAATTCCTTCGGGTATGATAGAGAAACTGCTAGCGAATCCTTATGCAGGATATGGAATGGTACATCCTGATATGCACTTGATCTATGTGGATGAAATTTGTGGATTATTTAAGCTTGCAGGTTTATCCGGAGATGGATTTAAGAAGAAAGTATTCCCTTTATCTTTGGAGGGAAAGACATTGACATGGTATAGGCTATGTGATGATACTGACACATGGGATTGGAACCGGTTGAAGCTGGAATTCCACCAGAAATTTTATCCTATGCATTTGGTTCATCGTGATCGGAATTATATATATAATTTTTGGCCTCATGAAGGAGAAAGTATCGCTCAAGCTTGGGGGAGGCTTAAGTATATGTTGCATACATGCCCTAATCATGAGCTCTCTAGAGAAATAATTCTTCAAAACTTTTATGCTCGGCTTTCTCATGATAATCAAACCATGCTCGATTCTTCTTCGACTGGCTTCTTTATGAAGAAAACTATTGAATTCAGATGGAATCTTCTTGAAAGAATTAAACGCAACTCTGAAGATTGGAACTCGACAAAGGTAATGAGTCAGGTATAATACTTGAGTTCGATTGTTTTAAATCTTTTATGGATACTGATGCTTTTCATAAGTTTAGCACTAAATATGGACTTGACTCTAAGATAGTAGCCTCCTTTTGTGAATCATTTGCTACTCATGTTGATCTCCCTAAGGAGAAGTGGTTTAAATATCATCCACCTATTGAAATGAAAGAAGAACCTGTTAGTGTTAAAGAAGAAACAATTGTTTACCATGTTGATCCAGTTGTGCCTACTGCTTATATTGAGAAACCACCTTTTCTTGTTAGGATTAAGGAACATGCTAAAGTTTCAACTGTGGTTAACAAAAGTAAAATTAGAGCACCTAGACCCTCTGAACAAATTAAAGTTGAACCTAATGTTGCCATGGTTAAAGATCTCTTGGTCGATAATATAGATGGGCATGTTATTTATTTCTGTGATGAAGCTACTAGAATTGCTAAACCCGATCCTAAAGATAAGAATATACCTGTCGTTGGCATGCCTGTTGTCTCTGTTAAAAAAGGAGATCATTGTTATCATGGTTTATGTGATTTGGGTGCTAGTGTGAGTGCTATTCCGTTTTCCTTATATCAAGAAATTATGAATGATATTGCACCTGCTGAGATTGAAGATATTGATGTTACTATTAAGCTTGCAAATAGAGATACTATTTCACCACTCGGGATTGTTAGAGATGTGGAAGTTTTGTGTGGTAAGATCAAATACCCTACTGATTTTCCCGTTCTTGGATCACCACAAGATGATTTTTGTCGCATTATATTTGGTATACCTTTCTTGAACATTGTTAATGCTAAGATTGATTGCGCTAAAGAAACTGTCAGTGTTAACTTTGGTGATGTATCTCATGAGTTTAATTTTTCTAAGTTTCGTAGACAACCTCATGATAAAGAATTGCCTAGTAAAGATGAAATTATTGGTCTTGCTTCTATTGCCGTACCTCCTACTGATCTGTTAGAACAATATTTGCTAGACCATGAAAATGATATGCACATGAATGAAAGAAATGAAATAGATAAGATGTTCTTTGATCAACCACCTATCCTTAAACACAATTTGCCTGTTGAAACTCTTGGAGGTCCTCCTCCACCTAAGGGTGACCCTGTATTTGAATTGAAACAATTACCTGATACATTGAAATATGCTTATCTTGATGAAAAGAAGATATATCCTGTTATTATTAGTGCTAACCTTTCAGAGCATGAAGAAAAAAGATTACTAAAAACTCTAAGGAAGCACCGTGCTGCTATTGGATATACTCTTGATGATCTTAAGGGCATTAGTCCCACTCTATGTCAGCACAAAATTAATATGGAGCCTGATGCCAAACCAGTTGTTGACCACCAACGACGATTAAATCCTAAGATGAAAGAGGTGGTAAGAACTGAAATATTAAAGCTTCTGGAAGCAGGAATAATCTATCCCATAGTTGATAGTAGATGGGTAAGTCCCGTTCATTGTGTCCCTAAGAAAGGAGGTATTACTGTTGTCCCTAATGATAAAAATGAACTCATTCCACAAAGAATTGTAACTGGTTATAGGATGGTAATTGATTTTAGAAAATTAAACATAGCTACTAGAAAAGATCATTACCCCTTGCCTTTTATTGATCAAATGTTAGAAAGATTGTCCAAGCATACACACTTCTGCTTTCTTGATGGATATTCTGGTTTTTCTCAAATACCCGTATCACATGCCGATCAAGAGAAAACCATCTTTACTTGTCCTTTGGGAACTTATTCTTATAGACTTATGCCTTTTGGTTTATGCAATGCACCTGCTACCTTTCAAAGATGTATGACTGCTATATTCTCTGACTTTTGTGAAAAAATTGTTGAGGTTTTCATGGATGATTTTTCCGTTTATGGAACTTGTTTTGATGATTGCTTAAGCAACCTTGATCGAGTTTTGCAGAGATGTGAACAAACTAACCTTGTCTTGAATTGGGTGAAGTGCCACTTTATGGTGAATGAAGGTATTGTCTTGGGGCATAAAATTTCTGAACGAGGTATTGAAGTAGATAAGGCTAAAGTTGATGCAATTGAGAAAATGCCATGTCCTAAAGATATTAATCGTATAAGAAGTTTCCTTGGTCATGCTGGTTTCTATAGAAGGTTTGTTAAAGACTTCTCTAAAATTTCTAGGCCTCTTACTAATCTCTTGCAAAAAGATGTTCCATTTGTTTTTGATGATGATTGTGTAGAAGCCTTTGAAACACTTAAGAAAGCCTTAACCTCTGCACCTAGTGTTCAACCACCTGAATGGAACTTACCTTTTGAAATTATGTGTGATGCTAGTGATTATGCTGTTGGTGCTATTCTAGGACAAAGAGTTGATAAGAAATTAAATGTTATCCATTATGCTGGTAAAACTCTAGACAGTGCTCAAAGAAATTATGCTACTACCGAGAAAGAATTTCTAGCAGTTGTGTTTGCATGTGATAAATTCAGATCTTACATAGTTGATTCTAAATTAATTGTTCACACCGATCATGCTGCTATTAAATACCTTATGGAAGAGAAAGATGCTAAACCTAGACTCATTAGGTGGGTACTATTGCTACAAGAATTTGACTTGCATATTGTTGATAGAAAGGGAGCTGAAAATCCCGTAGCAGATAACTTGTCTAGAATGGAAAATGTTCTTGATGACCCACTTCCTATTAATGATGATTTCCCTGATGAACAATTAGCTATCATAAATGCTTCTCATAATACTCCTTGGTATGCAGACTATGCTAATTATATTGTTGCTAAATTTATACCACCTAGTTTCACATACCAACAAAAGAAAAAGTTCTTCTTTGATTTAAGACATTACTTCTGGGATGACCCACATCTTTATAAAGAAGGAGTAGATGGTATTATTAGACGTTGTATACCTGAGCATGAACAGGAACAAATCCTACGGAAGTGTCATTCCGAGGCTTACGGAGGACACCATGCGGGAGACAGAACTGCACATAAGGTATTACAATCTGGTTTTTATTGGCCTACTCTTTTCAAGGATGCCCGTAAGTTTGTCTTATCTTGTGATGAATGTCAAAGAATTGGTAATATTGGTAGACGTCAGGACATGCCTATGAATTATTCACTTGCTATTGAACCATTTGATGTTTGGGGTTTTGATTTTATGGGACCTTTTCCTAAATCCAATGGGTATACTCTTATTTTAGTTGCTATTGATTACGTTACTAAGTGGGTAGAAGCTATTCCAACTAGTAGTGCTGATCATAACACTTCTATTAAAATGCTTAAAGAAGTTATTTTCTCGAGATTTGGTGTCCCTAGATATTTAATGACTGATGGTGGTTCACATTTTATTCACGGTGCTTTCCATAAATTGCTTGCTAAATATGATGTCAACCATAGAATTGCATCTCCTTATCATCCTCAATCCAGTGGACAAGTTGAATTGAGCAATAGAGAAATAAAGTTGATTTTGCAAAAGACCGTCAATAGATCTAGAAAGAATTGGTCTAAGAAACTTGACGATGCATTATGGGCTTATAGAACTGCTTGTAAAAATCCTATGGGTATGTCTCCTTATAAAATGGTTTGTGGAAAAGCATGTGATTTACCTCTTGAGTTAGAACATAAGCATATTGGGCAATTAAAGAACTCAATTATGATTTTAAACTTGCCGGTGAAAAGAGGTTATTTGATATTAGCTCGCTAGATGAATGGAGAACCCAAGCTTATGAAAATGCCAAATTGTTTAAAGAAAAAGTTAAAAGATGGCATGATAAAAGAATTCAAAAACGGGAATTCAAAGTGGGTGAGTATGTTCTATTGTACAATTCTCGTCTTAGATTTTTTGCAGGGAAACTTCTCTCTAAATGGGAAGGGCCATATATCATCGAAGAAGTTTACCGCTTCGGAGCTATCAAAATCAACAACTTCGAAGGCACCAATCCGAGGGAGATCAATGGATAAAGAATTAGGCATTACATCTTAGGTACACCTATTACTGTTGAAACTAACATTATCCAAACTATGACACCGGAGGAATACATAAGAGAGACCTTCCAGAACACTCCAGAACCCTGAAAAGGAGGAAGTACGTGATATGGTAAGTAAACCGACTCCAAAAATTCCATAAAAATACTTTCTGTCTATTTTGGAATATTAGAAAAAATACAAAAATAAGAAACAGCCGAGGGGACCCACGAGGTGCACACAAGACACAGGGCGCGCCACCCCCCTAGGCGCGCCCTGCTGGCTTGTGGGCCCCTCGTGAGCCTTCCCGACTCCGTTTTCCTCTAGAATACTTGTTCTGCAAGATAAAAATTATTTATATATACTCCCGGACATTTTGACCACCGTATCGCAGAAATATCCTCTATTCTTGTTTCGTGCAATTTTTTTGACAGATCTAGATCGCCATGGCTCCACCAAGCTCTTCCAAGGACAAGTTCTATGAGAAGGTCATCAACCCCTACCTACCGAAGGTGATGAAACACCCTCAAGCCATTGAGATGCGTGAGGGGGTGCTTCACATCCGGGACGTTCAAGGGCCCAAGAAGACCGGGAGCGTGGAGGCCAGGCTCGAAGCGGTGGAGCAGGAGATCTTCAAGTGCCAAGGGATGGTGGAACGTGGACTCAGCGCCAACCACTCCATGATTACGAAATTCACCCGTGATCACAAGGTGGAGGGCCAATCAATGGGGGGCATCGTCTTCAAGCTCAACGAACGAATTGACAATCTCCAAGGCCAAATCTATGATCTCCAAAATCAAAATTTTGAATATGAAGCAAGATTCAAAGGTATGAGTTTAGCTGCAAGTTTCAGGACCTTGGAGACTCATTCATCCTTTTATGGTGGGGAACCTATGCCATGGAAGCTGGAGGACAAGGCCACCACTTCATCACCACCACCGTCACCAAAGGAAGAAACTTGAGTACACGGGTATGGGCACTCCCCTTGGCTTGTGCCAAGCTTGGGGGAGATGCCCCGGTATCGTATCACCATCACTTTTATTATCTTTACCTATTTTTAGTTCGATCCTTTGTCATTTCATGATTTAGTTGAATAAAAGTTTAGTATGATCTATTTTTGAGTGCTAGTTTCGTGATCTATCTATCTATGTAATCGAGTTGAGAGCTATATAATAAAGAGTAGTTTGAGTTTTTGCCTCTTTACTTTTATGTTTCAATCCTAGCAATGAAAATAATGAAAAAGATCATATGCGAATCTTATGGAAAGTAATGACATTACATAAAGAAAAGTGTAAGTGGTAAAATTTATTGAAAGTTAACAAACATAGCATTGGTCAATGATGCAATTCATGAAAAATTAATAAGGGAAGAGAAGATTCACATGCAAATACACTATCTTGGACATCTTTTATGATTGTGAGCCCCCATTAAGTATTTTATGTCAAATTGTTGACGTTGGATGAGGAAGACAACGTAATGAATTATGTTTGCTTATATTCACATAGAAGTTATATTGTTATAGATCCTCCAACATGTGGTGCTTGCCCAATATCTTTGCTAGCCAAAAATCCGCATCAAGTAGAGATACTACTTGTGCATCCAAAAACCTTGAACCCAATTTCATGTCATGAGAGTCCACTATACCTACCTATGGATTGAATAAGATCCTTCAAGTAAGTTGTCATCGGTTCATTAAGCAATAAAAATTGTTCCTAAATATGTATGAACTTTTATTGTAAGGGAAAATAAGCTTTGTACGAACTTGTGATGGTAAAGTAATAAAAGCGACGGACTGCATAATAAGGGTTGCTATCACAAGGGGCAATATAAAGTGATGTTCCTTTGCATTAAGAGCTTGTGCATCCAAAAAAGAAAAGCGCATGACAACCTCTGCTTCCCTCTGCGAAGTGCCTATGTTTTACTTTTATGAATTTACTTTTTATGCAAGAGTCAATAGTGTTCTCCTCTATTCCTTTTTATTTTTCTCTTTTGCAAGCATCATGTGGTGGGGAAGATCTAGGCATATATATCCAGTTGGATATGAGTGATCATGAGTTATTATTGTTGACATCACCCTTGAGGTGAATAAGTTGGGAGGCAAAATTATAAGCTCCTATCTTTCTATGTGTCTGGCTGAAACTTTTTGCTCCATATATATGTCGTGAGTGTTAGCAATCATAGAAGACTAAATGATGGTTGAGTATGTGGACTTGCTAAAAAGCTCCTACATGAGACCCTTCCTGAAAATATGATGAATTGCAATTGCATTGTTGACTGAGAACATAGTTTGTTAGTTTTCAAGAAAGTTTATGCCTTATACTTCGTTGTTGTGATGAATTGTTACTTACTGATGAGAAGTTTTATGATAATGAATATGGCTGTTATAATAATGATCATGATGCTACTATGTCCGTATTTTGTTTTTATCGACACCTCTCTCTCTAAACATGTGGACATGATTATCGATATCGGCTTTCGCTTGAGGACAAGCGAGGTCTAAGCTTGGGGGAGTTGATACGTCCATTTTGCATCATGTTTTCCTACCTTTATTTATTGTGTTTTTGATCATTATAACACTTTGTGGAGCAATTCTAATGCCTCTTCTCTCTTAATATGCAAGATTTACACAAGGAGGGAGATTGCCGGCAGCTGGAATTCTGGACCTGAAAAAGCTATGTCAGAGATACCTATTCTGCACATCTCCAAATGAGCTGAAATTTCACGGAGATTTATTTTGGAATAAATAAAAAATATTGGAAAGAAGAAGTACCAGAGGGGGCCACCCAGGTGCACACAAGGCACTAGGGCGCGCCACCCCCCCAGGCGCGCCCTGGTGGCTTGTGGGGCCCCTGGCCAGCCTCCGGTGCGCATTTTCTGGTATATAAGCCCATTTGCCCTAGAAAAAATAAGGAGAAGACTTTTGGGATGGTGTGCCGCTGTCTCAAGGCGGAACTTGGGCAGGAGCACTTTTGCTCTCCGGCAGAGCGATTATGCCGGGGATACTTCCCTCCGGGAGGGGAAATCGAAGCCATCGACATCACCAACGATCCTCTCATCGTGGGAGGACCAATCTACATTAACATCTTCACCAGCACCATCTCATCTCCAACCCTAGTTCATCTCTTGTATTCAATCTTTGTCTCAAAACCTCAGATTGGTACCTGTGGGTTGCTAGTAGTGTTGATTACATCTTGTAGTTGATGCTAGCTGGTTTATTTGGTGGAAGATTATATGTTCAGATCCATTATGCTATTCAATACCCCTCTGATCTTGGACATGAATATGATGTGTGAGTAGTTACTTTTGTTCTTGAGGACATGGGAGAAGTCTTGTCATAAGTAATCATGTGAATTTGGTATTCGTTCGATATTTTGATGATATGTATGTTGTTGATTCTCTTAGCGGTGTCATGTGAACCTCGACTACATGACACTTCACCATCTTTGGGCCTAAGGGAATGCATTGTGGAGTAGTAATTAGATGATGGGTTGCTAGAGTGACAGAAGCTTAAACCCTAGTTTATGCGCTATTCCGTAAGGGTCTGATTTGGATCCATATGTTTCATGCTATGGTTAGAGTTATCTTAATTCTTCTTTTGTAGTTGCGGATGCTTGCGAGAGGGGGTAATCATAAGTGGGAGGCTTGTTCAAGTAAGAACAGCACCCAAGCACCGGTCCACCCACATATCAAATTATCAAAGTAGCGAACGCGAACCAAACAAACATGATGAAAGTGACTAGATGAAATTCCCATGTGTCCTCGAGAACGCTTGCTTATTATAAGAGATCGTTCCGGCCTGTCCTTTGCTACAAAAAGGATTGGGCTACCTTGCTGCACTCTTTGCTACTATTGCTACTTGTCACTTGTTACAAATTATCTTGCTATCAAACTACTCGTTACCGATAATTCCAGTGCTTGCAGAAACACCTTGCTGAAAACCGCTTGTCATTTCCTTCTGCTCCTCGTTGGGTTCGACAGTCTTACTTATTGAAAGGATTACAATTGATCCCCTATACTTGTGGGTCATCAGGGACATAAGGGTAATTTCGCAGGGCTGGAATTCTGGCCGCCAGATATTTTGATTCGAAACGCGGAGGCTCGAGTGGAGGCGCGAAGTTTTATCGCGGTTCTTTTGATTGGGGTTGGCTAGCGTACCACACACGCCACCACCACGACACGAGCCCGGTCTGGCTGGTACGCCGTCGGGTGCTACCATTTGAGAATGCGAAAGGAATCTTTTTTTTGACCAGGAAAGGAATATTTTTTAAAATTGGCGAACGAATCTACATGTATTACAATGCCTGTATTTTCCTTGAAAATAATTGGTCATTCCAAAACGGACGGTAATTGATTTATGATGAGTGATATAGTGATCTCAACATGGATTTCACATTTCATGGTATCCACACTAGGTTTTTTAATGCAAATTCAAATTTAAAAGATGAACGGTATGGTGGTGAGAAAACTTTGCATGTATTCAAGCATATGACCACACACACACAAATACAACAACAAACGAGTCAGTATAGTGCATCTACTTTTCCAATCCATGCATGTATGGCACGAATTCAAAAATAAAATGTAAGCCATACATGGTCCTCAATTCAATGTTTAGAATGTATAGTAAACTGAAACGTGAATATTAAGTCTACTACTCTGTACACTCAAATGTTGTGTTAGGTCTGTCCATGGCGCCCCCCCTTCACCACACATACTTCCTGTATCGATCGATCTTCATCTCTTTGTTAATAGAGCTATTGGTATCCGACACACGCTCATTATTTCTCTTCATGTTTCGATCTCCATTTATCTCACACCCGCCCTCACGCTCTCAACAAATGTATTTCTCACACACAACCTCGTCGGGCCCTCCATGACGAGCTCTCTCTCTCTCTCCCTCTATATCGCCCTCCCTCTCTCCCTCTAGACACATATGTTGCCTCTGTAAAAAAACTCCATGCACGCCGCGCGCACAAACACAAAGTCTATCTAGGCCACTCTCTCGGTAACTATCTCCCTCCAGCCCTCACTACAGCTACGTCGAATGATATCTCTCTGTATCGTCTTTCTCATTCGAGTGTGCGCTAGCCCACACTAACTCGATCTCTCCCTCTATATATAACTCGATTGCCCTCGCACACATAGATGCTCGCTCTACGCCTCTTGCATAGGCGGAGCCATGTAGATTGTCGGGAGGGGGGGGGGGGTAACCCCCGAGTTACCCCCAACCTTAGGTAAAATTGTGAAGGTCTTTTTTTAGGAGGGTTTAGATTATATTTTTTTAACATTTGGCTCCACCCTCCCAAACACCGATGGGTTGTGCCCCCACCCCCCGGAAGAATATCATGTGCTCCCACCTTAGATGCTATATGGTGATACGAGTTCTTGTGTGCCGTTAGATCTGAGATCCAACGGCTCCTTAGATGCTACCGTGATACGAGCTCATGGGAGCCGTTGGATCCAAGATCCAATGGCTCACAGAGGTATGTATGTTTTTGTGTGCAAAAAAGCCCTCAAAGAGTTTGGGAATTGCGCAAAAGTACAAAGACTACGGCCCGGTGCCATTGGATATCAGATCCAACGACGTACAATCTCGTATCACAGTAGCATCTAAGCCGTGGGGAGCACGTGATATTCTCCGCCGCTGTCACTTTTGTTCCTAAACTTGTAGAATATGTGTAATTGGTGCCGTAACTTGTCTAACCACGCAAAGTGTTTGTGCAAAAAATCCCTCGTACACAGAAATATCGGAACAACACACGGGGGTTCCATTCATGATGGAACAAATTTGGACCTAAAAATAAAAAATCAAAAGAACGAGATTCGAGCCGGGAACCTGGACTACAAAGTGTACGTCGATAGCCAGAAATAGCAACGGTTGTTGGCTTTGTTGCATAACTTGTTTTTATACTGTACTGTATCACGTTGAGTAGAGTAGAGGGAGTGGCTCGTCAGCACGTGCATGAACGTTGACTCACTTACTGCCTGGTCCCATGTCTGCGATCTCACTCTCCTCTCCATCTACAATCTTTAGACGCACGGGCAAACACGAAGAGCGGCGTGAGCTGGCCGTGGTGTTATTATAACTAAAAAATGCTTGGAAAATAGATGAATCGCCTAGGAACAAGAGACCTCTTGGCTGGTCGAGACGGAGCTAACAACACCTATCCTTCGTGCCACGTTAGCATGATGAAGCTGTGTGGCTAGTGGGGTGTTTTCGACCCACTGGCTGGGCTCCGAGTTCTTACCATAGCTACGTCTCATATATTTTTACACGCACATTTTCCTCCGTGTTGAGACGTGGCACACCCTACCGCACGGTTTTTGGGTCCTCCCCGGTGGTGCACACATATTTTCTTCCTTACTGAGACGTGGGACGGTGGGAGCATGGGACGCCCTACCGCGCGGTTTTCGGGTCCTCCTCGGTCATAGCGCCGAAGTAATGAGTCGTCAAATCACAAAACCCCACCTTTCCCGCTGAGTACAAGCACGGTGGCTAGCTAGTTGGGCTAGTGTGACCGATCAGCTAGGCCGCCGCCACATTTGTTTTTTAAGCATTTTTTCCCTCCTTGTGGCTAGGTAAATTAAAATACTATCCACCGCTGCGTTGCTTTGGTCCTTTGGTGCGGCAGGATTCTTTTTTTGTTTGACGGGAGCAGGCGCGGCAGGAATTAGTCATGATGACTCCGCCAGTAAAACCCACTGCCCCCTGATGTGAAAAGGCATCGACTGGGGTTTCCCATGGTGAAACCAAAAGATTTACCCCGATCCCTCCGCCTTCTTGTAGATTGCATTGCCTTCCAGCCGTTTCGCCCCCTTTGCTTCCTTTCCCCATTGCTTCTACCGGGTTCCATGGCGGCGCACCAGATCATGGAGTCTGAGGTGAGGCGCCTGACAGAGGAGCTCCAGGCCAAGGATGCGGAGCTTAGGGCCAAGGACGTGGAGATCCTTGAGCTCAGGGAGGAGAAGAGTGCCATGCTCCTCCGTCATGAGCGGGAGTTCACGGAGCTTCAAAAGTGGCAGGAGTACACCATAAAGATGCTTGAGGCGTCGGCGGCGTTGTTGCAGAAAGCGGGAGATACCCTAGGCGGCCAGGTTGCCCTGATGGTGAGCCAGCTGGAGCGCAAGCGTGCCGATCGTGACGAGGTCCAGGATCGCCTCAACCACTTGCTGGACCATGTTGCCACACAAGTGTTGCAGCTGCGCGATGCCTACCGTCGTGCCAGCGCGACCATGCCGGCCGTCGGGCTAAACCCGTTCGACCAGCCCAGCGACTTCAACGAGCCGCGGCTTCCTGACATGGTCTCCTTCTTCGCCTATATCTCCGAGGAGCTGAATCATCTCCGCACGGTGGTGGGAGCGGCGTTGGACAAGGAGGGGGTGCGGGCGGCCGTCGTCATTGCCGGGCGAATCCTCTCCGGGCTACGTCACCGGAATCCATTTGTGCCACCGGACGCCGTCTTTGACGAGCTGGCTCCCGTCGACCGGGAGCGGGCTCTGCGGGCAGTGGCACCCTGCATCACCACCGTCGTGCACCTGGAGAAGCAGAGGGACTTTGGTGCTGTTTAGGCATCCTCTGCATGGGCATGTCACGGCGTAACATGACCGTTGGATCAAACTCAGACGGTCCAGAACAGTCACTGTAGCACAGAGCACTATAGAGGCGTGCTTCGTATGGTTCCTGTTTGGCCAAGCACTGTAGCAGCATACTCTCCATGCACTGTACCCCGAGTATTGTTGACATTGATCTCACCATTCATTCTCGATCGGACGTTAGAAAAATGGGCATGTTACACTACTGTTCATAGGTGACATGCGCACAACATGCCACAGGATGTCAATCCTCCCGAGACACCCTGCCGGAGTGGCTGCCGCCTCCATCCCTTGATTCTACTTCTCCGGTTGCCTTGTCTGCTAAAAATAATAGTACTCTAGCACAGGTCGACTGTATGCGAAGGTAGCATGGGATAGATGGCACGTACACGCAGGGGACCCACCCAGGACCGTATTCATGAATACTAGCCGCGATGTAAACCAAAAATATGCTGAGACACTCGCAACAATATCCCTCACAACATATTTATTTATAATCAGTTACTTTTCTTTGGGTGGTATAATCAATTTACTATACATCATTTTTTATCGTCATATCTTACTACACTGGCAACAAGATAAGACTGTTGTATGAACCATTGCACATGCCTAGTAGTAGGAGTACTAGTAGTGTAAGTTCATATGGCTGCCGTGTTTCGCACTCCTCCGTCGTAAGAGTGGAAACGCTTGCTATAATCAAAAAAATATTTTTTAAGAAATAGTGGAGACGCACTACCGCGCGGATCCTCCTCCACGGTCGTCGGGACCCTTGCTACTCACTTTCGCCGACGTGTGGGACAGCCAGCTTCGGAGTCCACTTGCCATGCACCAAATTACTCTGCACTAGAGTGCACAACTGCACGGTGGACTTACCGCGGTCGTAGCACCGCAGTAATGCCCCATGAGGTGTCAAATCACAAAACCCCACCTTTCCAGCAGTAAGTTGGACGGACGAAGCAACCATCGTTTCACTCTTCTTCCTCGTCTTCCTCTCTTCAAGAAAACCCCACTCGCTTCTCCCTCATCTTGTTCCTCATTTCTTCAAGAAAACCCCAACTCGCTTCTGCCATTGTTCTTCTCTCCCAAAGAAGGAAAGGTGAGCGCATCAATGGTGCTGCTATACTTCCGTTCTAGTCATCTTTTGCAACCCCGCGACCGATCCTAACTCCCTCTCTGTTCTTCTTTTGGGTTTCTGATTATCGTTTTCTTTCCTTTTATTTCTATTTGACAGTTTCTTGATGGACCCTGGAGCACCGGCCAAAGTGATGTCTATGGCTCTGGCCAAAACCGTCGAGGCTCAGAGTCTGAAGAAGCGCAAGCACCCCACCGAGACGACCACAGACAAGCTCAAGGCCATCGCCTTGGCCAAGGCCACCTCTCCGGAATCCCTCATTAAGCCGGTCGAGGTAATATCTCTTGTTGACGATCTTTTTGGCGATCTTGATTTTGTTTTCTGATCTAACTTGCAAAGTGCTTGCTAATATGCGATGTTTGTGTAATGTACACGCAGTACTAGTAGTATAACTTTCTGGGCGATCTTTCATGTGGTTTTTGTGTGCCAAATGGCTGTTCTAAATGTCTCTTTTGACCAAAACACGCGAGAGGTTGACATGCATATGATTTTTGCACATAACATAGATTTCTTATAGATTACTTTCAACTACTTTATGAACATCAACGCTAGCAGTAGGAAGAGAATATAGTACCCTCAGTAACTTGTGTTATGGGTATTGTAAGTAATCGCTCTGTTCACTGATATAAGATGTTCTAACTTTTTTGTGTATCTGATGTAGACATGTTTTAGTGTCTTTGTTCACTCATTTCTGTGCTTATATGTAGTCTTATATGGAGTAAAATATAGAAAATCATCTTATATTTGTGAACGGAGGCAGTAATAAAATATTGGTTTCTGTTTGAATTAGAACCAGGTCCGCTGTGGAGATGAAGTTCTCAAAGTCATGCCGTGTGAACTGGAAGACCTGAGGATGTGCACTACTAAACTATCCAGCTGCCGTGTCCTTGTAGCCACATGTCGTGAACAAGTGTTTTCCTGTAGCATTGTTGTCAGGCGTGTTCTCGAGGGTGTACTTCACCACAACAATTTCGTAGCTGTGCCTGCGATTACGAAGGGTGTGGTTCTTGTAAAGCTTCCCAACAAATCTGACGCGGCCTGTCTTCATCGGCATGTTTATGAGTGGAAAGACCACACTGTTAGGTTCTCCAAGGTTGACGGGATGGTGAAGGTGCCGATAGACATCTCTCACGATGTCCATGGCCTGGTCAGTTATGTGGGGCACATCCCGTAGGTCGGTGGCAAGAAATAGTCTGCAGAGTTTAATTAGTGCAACTTGGCTTGTGTGCAGTAAGTAATATTGTTCAGTACTTGATTTGTGTGTGTGAACCCTGTATGGGTTACTACTGCCGTTTTTGTTTTGTGGTGAATCCTGAGAACACTCTATGTTAATGTTTTAGAAATGGTGAACCTATAATCCAATTTCGGTTGTTTGATATCTGTGTTTTTTCATGCCAGCACAGTACTCCCTCTGATCAAAGACATAAGATGTTTACATTTTTTCTGAATCAGATGTATATAGAGTTAGACACGTTTTGGTGTGTTTCTCCACTCAATTCAGTCCGTATATTTTGAAATATCCAGATCATCTTATTTTAGTGGATGGCGGGAGTATACATCAGTTATGGTTACACTCCAATATATGTATGCATTGCAGGGTTTATCGCACCCACCAGGATTTCCATTCCCGCGGATGTTCGGTCCATACGAGTTGTCACGACCTTTGGACAGTCCTGCTTGTGGGAGTAAGGAGGGGCCTTGCATGCCACCCGTAATTGGATGAACAACCTTCAATTTAGAACTTGAACATAGTGATTTCCTGGTAAGGATTAAGTCGTGTCACATAAAGTAAATCTCATTGATTAACTGTCATGTTTTCTTACTTTTGCTGCAATTTTACGATGCAGGTTTTGCCATGTCACATTCGTTATAGAATAAACCGTTTGGTTTGCTCTATGATGATTATTTTAGCAGGTTTCACTTCTTATGATGTGTCAATAATGAAGGCACTGTCCATCACTTATATTAGTGGACACAATTGGATCCGTCTGTTGTCTGAGCACAATTTGAAGCCCTCTGATCAACTATAGTTTACTTTAACAAACACGCCAGATTTAGTCCTTGTCGCCTTTAAAAGAAGGAAAGAAAAGGACTGGATCCGGGTTACGGAGCCGGAGGAAGTTCGAATTGCTCATGTGCACTTTTGCTTAAGAAGGATGCATAGCAAAGTTACAAAGCTGCAGTCTGAAATCAAAGCAGACCAGAGACAAGCGCTGCTGTCTCGCACATCAGTACCACCTCCAGCATCGGCAGCCGCAGCGGATCGAGCACCGGCACTAGCTCTAGCACTGACAGCGGCAGCATCTCAGTCTGATCCAGCAGAAGATTGGGCACCGACCGCATCAGCGGATCAGGCTGATGTACCAGAGGATCCGGCACCGACACCGGCACCAGCTCCAGAAGGAGCACTGTCTCCGGCAGCAGCAGTGGCACTACCAGTCGCACCGCCATAGGCACCAGCAACGGCTCCGGCACCTGCACCAACACTTGAACTTGCACTTGCACCGGCAACAGACTGGGCTGCAGTTCGCACTGCATATTCCAAAGTCCTTACAAAAACCGACATCTCCACCTCTTTGGTAAGCACTGGCAGCCCAAGTGCTTCGTTCTTTTGTCTTTCCATACTGTTTCACATGATTCACCGTGTTGATCTAACTGTTTGCGTATGTCCTCTTGTTTGCAAACAGAAAATTCCTAGAGCAATGAGGAAGTCGTTCAATAATCCGGGCGACCGTGTCCAAGTTTCTCTTACCATGCACAGCCTTGGTGTGAATGAACCTGCGCAATATACCGTAAGTAGAAAGGATGGTCGCATGATGATTGATGCTAAAGGATGGTCAAGGTTCAAAACTCAATCAAATCTTGCGGTTGGGGATGATTTCAGAATCGAAGTTTCTCTGCAAGGAGATCTGGTCCTAATCAACTTTGAAATTCTTCAGTAGCAGCATGCAACTGCCGAACTGATCTATCCTCCGAGAGCTTTTGTTGTAATATATGCCATGGTAAAACAAGTGTCATGTGTGTATAAGTAGTACTAGCGTATATCACGTTGGACATCCTGAAAGAATTGCAACTCTGATTGCTGGTTGGGAACTGTCGTTCGATTTCAGTCTAACAGCTGCTGTGCTTTATTCAATTTTCTGTCTTCTCCTTGCGACAGCATCTAAAACCAGCAACGTCCCTATCGGATGCAATATTTATGGGTTGAAATGTGCTGACTTAGAACACATGGGCCCCCAAACATGCATGCCCACCGGCTTGTGGCCCAAAGTCAAGAGTCGTCAGCCTATCTGAGCATTTTATATGTCTCAAAAAAAAATCTGAGCATTTTATTCTAAACACACACACACACACACACACACACACACACACACACACACACACACATATATATATATATATATCCGAACCCCATATTTATGTATATATATTCCCCTTGATTTTTCATATTTATAAAGTGGTGATATAAAAGATTTTTATATTTCTTTACAGAGGGAGTATCTCTTTTATCAAAAAAATATATGTGTAACTAGTTACTCCTGTCCCCTTTCTACTTCATTTTGCTAATATGCGGGACATCCAGCAACCAGGTCCACGTGCCATGCACCAAATTAGAGTGCACAACTGCAGTAGACTCACCCCGGTCGTAGCGCCGCAGTAATGCTCAATGAGCCGTCAAATCAAAAAACCCCACCTTTCCAGCATTAGCAGTAAGCTCGACGGACGAAGCAGCATTATTTCACATGACCTGAATCCCCTTCTCCCTCGTCTGCTTGTTCAGAGAAAACCACCTCTCGGCGATTGCTTAGGGTTTTCTCATGGAGAACCAGGTACGAAATCTTCATCCATCCCTGATAAATCCTTGTCCCTTTGTCGCCGGTAATCCTAGGATGGCAACCGCCGCCGTTGATGCATTTTTCTTCGTACTGAATCTAGTGTGTTTCATTTGCAGTGCCCAAAGTGCGAGGACCCTATAGGTTTCTGCGCCCTTGGCGAGACGCCAGACTTGTTCCTTCTCATCCTAACACAGGATTTCAAAAAGCGCACGGTATGTTCCTAGAATCCTCTTTTCTATCTGGTAGGGTTGGGGTTTTTGAACATGCTGTCGACTAATTTGGAAATTTGGATTGCTATATTTGGATAAAAGATACTAGTACCATGCTGAACACTGACGTGAAAGAGGAAATTATTTCTAGATTTGGATAGCGAATAAATTGTGTTCTCATATTATTTTTCCTGCAGTGCATCCCTTGCTCTGCCAGAACACATGTACTCAAGAAGGTCGGCCTTGCCATAACTAAATACACCAGTATAATGTTCACATTGGAGACATGTCATGGATATAAGTTCACAGTTGGGTTCATTAACCAAGAAGATTGCTCCTTTTTTTATGGCCAAACTTGGATAAACTTTGTCAAGTGTTACGGACTGAAAGTTGGCACACCAATGTTCATGGAAATAGCAGAACCTGGTCTTATCTTCCCTGTGACCTTCCACCCCGACGTCGTTTCAGTGGTTCATCCATGTTAGTTTTGTATCTGGTTCTTGCATGTGGCCTCTTTTACTTTGTAATCCACCTATTCTGTCTAACTGATCACAATTTGACTTTAGAAGTAGCAACAATTTGTGATTCCCTTCTCTCACAATGATGCTACTTCTAACTAATATTTCTTATAATTGGTGACACTCGTAGGTTATTAGAAAGTGCAAGACACTACTCGTCTGTTATTTGATAAGAACTCGATGGTTACTGATGGCACCGAAGTTGACTAGGACGACATCCACCAATTCTTACACTTTATTGATCGTCTTGAGGACCTTGTGGGTCATTACAATGGTGGAAGGCCACGTGGGATATGTGTGCCACTGGTGCACACGTTGAACAGGTCCAACTGTGTCAAGAAACTGATGGTACGAGCTGTTTTCTGTTATATATGTTGTTCATAAACTCTTGCTTATACACAATTTTACAGCTGTGTTCTTCTTCTTGAAACAAAAACTGCCCAATTTTATTGTTCCTATACAGATGCCTGGCCATGGTCGACTAAGACTTGCGCTTGGTCACAACATGATGTTTATGTTGACCTACTCCATTTCCCTTGGAGGTGAAAAGACAATTATTCATGGGTGGTCTCAAATCATGAAGGCCCGATGATCTTGGAGAATAGGACAGAAGGTTATGTTCATGCTTTTCCATGGCTCTGAAGCGAATATCCTATTTATTGACCACATTGCGAGATGAAGCCACTTTCAGAAAGTTGTGGATGCGCGGGGTGGCGCCTGGGCCTTGTCCTGGGGCTTGGTGGCCACACCCTTCGTTGACAGTAGGCAAAGTAGCACTGTTTGAGGTGTGCCTTGTACGGTTGAACCTGTATAAGTACTCATACTGCTTTCAGCTCTGGTTGTTAAGTGCTCCTGCTGCTTTCAGTTAACGTTGTTAAGTACTCCTGCTGCTTGTACACTCTGTCGTGTTTCTCCAGTCTCTTCTTCCTCCAGCCGCCAAAACCAAACCAGCGCCGGCGGGACCGCCTGCTCCTGCCTCCCATGGCTGGCTGTGCCTCCGCGCATGCATCGCCACCCTACCGTCTCCTAAATCGTTAACGGCAACGTCAGCCCCACCCAGCACCCGAACCAGTCAACCCTCGTACTCCCCTTTGCCCGCAACTTCATGCTACTTGTGATCTGCGTTGGTTTTTCCCCGAAGAGGAGAGGATGATGCAGTATAGTAGAGATAAGTATTTTCCTCAGTTATGAAACCATGGTATCAATCCAGTAGGAGAATCACGCAACACCTTGTTAGCAGCACCTGCACACAAAACAACAAACCCTCACACCCAACGCAAACAAGGGGTTGTCAATCCCTTGGCGGTCAATTGCAAGATTAAATTGTATGGTGATAGATAGATAGATCAACAAAAATACAAAATAAAATAAATAAATAAAAAGTGCAGCAAGTATTTTTAGGGTTTTAGTAATTGATAAAGATAGACCCGGGGGCCATAGTTTTCACTAGAGGCTTCTCTCTTGAAAATAGCATACGGTGGGTAAACAAATTACTGTTGGGCAATTGATAGAAAAGCAAATAATCATGACGATATCCAAGGCAATGATCATGTATATAGGCATCACGTCCAAGACAAGTAGACCGACTCCTGCCTGCATCTACTACTATTACTCCACCCATCCACCGCTATCCAGCATGCATCTAGAATATTAAGTTCATAAAG
Organism: Elymus sibiricus; assembly: GCA_039707655.1. Taxonomy (NCBI): domain Eukaryota; kingdom Viridiplantae; phylum Streptophyta; class Magnoliopsida; order Poales; family Poaceae; genus Elymus; species Elymus sibiricus. The sequence continues at coordinate 119,920,903 of CM077664.1, read as the reverse complement.
AACGAAGTAACGCCTTAAGCAAGATGACATGATGTAGACAAAGTAAACTCACGCATGAATAAACCCCATCTTTTAACCTTTAATAGCAATGATACATACGTGTCATGTCCCTTTCTGTCACTGGGATTGAGCACCGCAAGATCGAACCCATTACAAAGGACCTCTTCCCATGGCAAGATAAATCAATCTAGTTGGCCAAACCAAATCAATAGATCGGAGAAGAAATATGAAGCTATAATAATCATGCATAAAAGAGTTCAGAGAAGACTCAAATAATATTCATGGATAATCTGATCATAAACTCACAATTCATCGGATCCCAACAAACACACCGCAAAAAGTGATTACATCGGATAGAACTCCAAGAACATCGAAGAGAACATTGTATTGAAGACCAAAAAGAGAGAAGAAGCCATCTAGCTACTAACTATGTACCCGAAGGTCTGTGGTAAACTACTCACGCATCATCGGAAGGGCAGCAAGGTTGATGGAGAGCCCCTCCGTGATCGATTCCCCCTCCGGCAGAGTACCGGAAAAGGCCTCCAGATGGGATCTCTCGAGAACAGAAGCTTGCGGCGGCGGAAAAAGTATTTCGTGGACTCCTCTGTTGGTTTCCCGATTTTAGAGAATTTATAGAGGTGGAATTAGGTCAAAAGGAGCCACGTGGGCCCCACAAGCCACAAGGGCGCGCCTGCCCCCGCAGGCGCACCCTGGTGCCTTGTGGGCCACTGCTCCATCTTCTGGTCCTCTCCCGAAGCTTCCAGGGTCTCTTGTGTCCAGTAAAAAATCCCCAAAAAGTTTCGTGGCATTTGGACTTCGTTTGGTACTGATATTCTGGAAAACCAAAAACAGGCAAAAAACAACAACTGGCACTGGGCACTAAGTTAATAGGTTAGTTCCAAAAAATGATATATAATTGCTTGTAAAGGTATATAAAACATCCAAGATTGATACTATAATAGCATGGAACAATAAAAAATTATAGATACATTGGAGACGTATCACTTCACTACCGCATCTTCCTCGGCTCCTGTTCGTTCCTTTCCGAGGCCTCGCCGTCGTCCACCGCGCGCCTTGGTGCGGTCGCCGCATCGCCGCTGTCTGGCGTTGTCAACATGGTCAACAAATGGGAGGAATTAGGAGAGGACTGTACGTGGAGAGGATGACAGTAGGGACCCACCATGTCCATGGCCGTACGCAAGCAAGTGCCTCATTGTTACAAGGAAAAAATAAAATGCTTCCTCGTAGTGGTCTGCTGACATCTGGGACCCACGACATTGTCAGCGTATAATCAATAGACAAGAGAACTGCACAAGAGCGGCTGACACTTGGGACTTAGCAGCTGTAGCAGTTATTTTTTTTGTTATTGTTGTGACGGAGCAGGGTATCAACTGGGCTGTGGCCCGTCTAGCCCAGGCTTCTATTTTACGTTTACCACATGACCAGCCCATCTATTTTTTTCTTTGTGAAAATGGCTAGCCCAGTTGTTTTTTTCTGATGAATACCCAATCGAGGCCAACCCAACCCAGGCCAACTTGTTTTTCTCCGCCCTGCTGGGCTGCAAATCTTTCAAGACGGCTGGAAATCTTAAAAGTAATATGAAATGGGCTGTAAATATAAAAAACACACAACAAATTGGCAATTAATTTCAAATTTCTATTTTTTTTTTCACATTTTCAGATTTCAAATTTCATTGGTTTTTAACCTAATTTAAATATATTTTGAAATTACTTTAAATATGGCTCGACATTTCGGGATTAAAAATAGTTTGGACCCCATCGAAATATGCAAAATTTCGTTTAAAATTTTAGCCCTGGTCCTGGCCAACAAAAAGAAAATGGACTGCAATAAATTGCATAAGAATTTGCAAATGAGCTGTAAATTATTTAAAAAAATAGCAAATGGGCTGTATGCTGTCCGCCAAAGATTGGGAGGCTGACTTGTGGGCCTATTAAGTTGACGCGTATGAAAGAATTCTTTACTTATTATATATTAGTCAACAAACGATTCTAGCAGAAGTGACCGTTGGATGTCAATCCAACGGCCGTCGTGCTGCTTCAATCTCTGATCTTCTTGCTCCAGCCGCCCATCCAGCGCCGGCGGGACCGCCTGCTCACGCCTCATGTGGCCGGCTGTGCTGCCGCGCAGGCCTCACCGCCCCCTCCTACTCGCACCGCTGGCCAGGCCATCCCTCTACTCACCCACACCTCCTGTTATTCTCCGGCGACACAGGCCTCACACCGCAGCTGAACCAGTCAACCCTCGTACTCCCCTCAGCGTGGGCATCCACTGCTATGGCTTCTCTGGCTCCGGGTCGTTCCCTTCCTGGGCCTCGCCGTCGTCCACCGCGTTGGTGCTCTCGGCGCGGCGTGGTCAACATGGTCAACAAACGACAACCATCAGAAGCGGGATGTACGTGGAGAGGCTGACAGTAGGGACCCACATGGCCCATGGCCGCACGCAAGCAAGTTTCTCCTTATTACGCGAAAAAAATGATTCCTCCCCCTGACAGCTGGGACCCACCAGCCATATCTTTGCACGGAAGGAAGTGCCTCCTTATTACGCGAAAAAAACGATTCCTACCAATGACAAGTGGGACCCATCAGACTGGGTGGCTGCCTTGTGGGCCTACTAGGTTGACGCGTACGCAGGGCTTCGTCAACTTAGTCAACAAATGATTCTAGCAGCAGTGACCGTTGGATGCTAATCCAACGGCCGTGCTGCTTCTTCAATCTCTGATCTTCTTGCTCCAGCCGCCCAAACCAGCGCCGGCGGGACCGCCTGCTCCTGCCTCCCATGGCCGGCTGTGCTGCCGCGCAGGCCTCACCGCCCCACCCTACTCCCACCGCTGGCCAGGCCTTCCCTCTACTCACTCACATCCCGTGTTATTCTCCGTCGATGGCAGCCTCACACCGCAGCCGAACCAGTCAACCCTCATACTCCCATCCGCGTGGGCATCCACTGCCATGTCTTCCCCAGCTCCGCATCGTTCCCTTCCTAGGCCTCGCCGTCGTCCACCGCCTTGGTACTCTCGGCGCGGTGTAGTCAACTAGGTCAATGAACGACAGCCATCGGAAGAGGACTGTACGCGGTGAGGCTGACAGCTGTACCCACCAGCTACATCTTCGCACACAAGGAAGAGCCTCCTTATTACGCGCAAAAAAATGATTCCTCCCCTTGACAGCTGGGACCCACCTGCTATATATTTGCACGCAAGGAAGTGCCTCCTTATCCTCCCTGACAGCATGGACCCACCCGGTCGAAGCATACGTAGCGTTGTCTTTCTGGTCGCGAAGGTGTACGTACATACTGGTCGATCGGTCTTTCTGCAACGATGAACCGTGGGCGTGTAAGGAGCGGCACGTGCCGTAGTAGAGCCCTCAACGTAGCAGTTCAGGCAGCCCTGTCTAAATCGTGTACACGTACGTATAGCCTCACAGCAAAAAATACGGCCACGTACGTACATATACGGGCGGGGTCTTGAACGTGTACTCGCGCATACGTATGGCCAGCGCTCGTGTAGATGGAGAGAGGCAACGGACGGCAGCAATGACCTCCTATTCATCGGCAGCCAACCGGCTGGGTCGGAACGGAGGAAACAACGTCGTGTTCATCGGGAAACAAGCGACTGGGTCGGAACGCGTCTTGTTCATCGGGAGCCAACCGGCTTGGACGGAACAGCCGTAACGGGGTCCTGTTCATCGACTCGGGGTCTGGCGTACCACAAAACAGAGGAAACGGCCTTCTGTTCAAGCGCCTACGGTCAAAACGGGGTCCTGTTCATCGGCTGCGGGTCTGGCGTACCGCAAAACGGAGGAAACGGACTTCTGTTCGAGCGCCTACGGTCGAAATGAGGTCCAGTTGATCGGGAAGGCTCTGGCGTACCGCAAAACGGAGGAAACGGACTTCTCCCCAACTGCCTACGGTTGAAACGGGGGTCCTGTTCATCGGGAGGGGTGTGGCGTACCGCAAAACGGGACTCCACGGGCTACTGTTCATCCACGGTCAACCTCCCTCCAGCCTCCACTAGCTACTGTTCATCCACCGTCGACTTCCTCCAGCCTCCACCGGCTACTGTTCATCCAGCCTCCATGGGGTCCTGTTCATCCACCCCAACCGACTGGCCTCCTCGGGGTCCTGTTCATCCAGCATCAACCACCTTCACATGGCCAGGGTACTGTTCATCCACAGCCAACCCACCGGCCGGGGTGGGGCGTACGAGCGGGCGGCAGCAACGGGAACTGTTCATCCACAGCCAACCAACCGACTAGGTCAACTCACCACGTCTCGCGCAAGGGGCTCGATCGATGCGTCTCGACTCGTTCTACGTATCGCGCGCATGGCAGCAACGAGCACTGTTCATCAAGAGGCAACCCAACCGGCTACCTCTCGCACGTACGGGGGCTAGACCGGGGCTTCAGTTAGCAGCGAAGGAATCGCTCGGGTTCAGTTAGCCGCGAAGGAATCGCTCGGGTTCAGTTAGCAGCAAAGGGATCGATCGGCTTCAGTACATAGCTAGTGCAATCGCTCGGGTTCAGTAAGCGAACGCCTCGCTCGGGTTCAGTTAGCGAACGCCTCGCACACACGCGCGCGTACGAGAGAAACGCGCAAACCACACTGCATCGCTCGGCCCCGACCACCCACCGTAGCCGGGAATTCCCTGAAAATTTCATCGGCCTCACTTCTACCACGATTTTTTACGTCATGGACGGCCCAAAGAATGTCATGCAGGTGCATCTCCGGCCTGCCTAGGATGAAAAGCCCATTTTCTGTCATAATTTTTTGTCATAGAAGTAGGAGCCCACCACATCTATGATGATACGTGTTTTTGTCACAATTATTGTCATAGAAGTGTCACAACCATGACAGAAAAAGTTTTCGTTCGGGCCATAATGTCACGGATATGTCTTTTTTTTTGTAGTGATGGGACCAGGCAGTAAATGAGTCAACGTTCATGCACGTGCTGACGAGCCACTCCCTCTACTGTACTCAACGTGATACAGTACAGTATAAAATCAAGTTATGCGACAAAGCCAACAACCATTGCTATTTCTGGCTATCGACGTGCGCTTTGTAGTCCAGGTCGCCGGCTCAAATCTCGTCCTTCTGATTTTTTATTTTTAGGTCCAAATTTGTTCCATGATGAGTGGAACCCCCGTGTGTTGTTCCGATATTTCTGTGTACGAGGGATTTTTTTGCACAAACACTTTGCGCGGTTAGACAAGTTACGGCACCAGTTACACGTATTTTACAAGTTTAGGAACAAAAGTGACAGCGGCGGAGAATATCACATGCTCCCCACGGCTTAGATGCTACGGTGATACGAGATTGTACGTCGTTGGATCTGATATCCAATGGCACCGGGCCGTAGTCTTTGTACTTTTGCGCAATTCCCAAACTCTTCGAGGGATTTTTTGCAAAAAAAAACATACATACCTCTGTGAGCCACTGGATCTTGGATCCAACGGCTCCCATGAGCTCATATCACGGTAGCATCTAAGGTGTGGGAGAACCCAATATTCTCACGTACGAGAGAATATAAGGTGCTCCCCGCAGCTTAGCCGCTACGGCGGTACGAGCTGCTAGCAGCCGTTGGATCTGAGATCCAATGCCATGTGCGTAGTATTTGTACTTCTGTGCAATTCCCAAACTCTTTGAGGCCTATATTGCAAAAACATTCAGACCTCCTAATGGGAGCCGTTAGATCTCCCGGGAGCTCGTATCACCGTAGTATCTACGGTATGGGAGCACCTCATATTCTCCCACGCGAGAGAACATCTCAGGTGCTCTCGCTGCTTGGATGCTATGGTCATACGAGCTTCGAGGCGGTTCGATGTAAGATCCAATGGCATCTGAGTATAGTCTTTGTACTTGTGAGCAATTCCCAAACTCTTTGAGGTTTTTTTTTGCAAAATCCATTCGGACCTACTAGGAGCCCTTGGATCTCAAATCTAACGGCACACAAGAACTCGTATCACCATATAGCATCTAAGGTGGGAGCACCTGATATTCTCCCGGGGGGTGGGGGCACAACCCATCGGTGTTTGGGAGGGTGGAGCCAAATGTTAAAAAAATATAATTTAAACCCTCCTAAAAAAAGACCTTCACAATTTTATCTAAGGTTGGGGGTAACTCGGGGGTTACTCCCCCTCCCGACAATCTACATGGCTCCGCCTATGCAAGAGGCGTAGAGCGAGCGTCTATGTGTGTGAGGTCAATCGAGTCATATATAGAGGGAGAGATCGAGTTAGTGTGGGCTAGCGCACACTCGAATGAGAAAGACGATATAGAGAGATATCATTCGACGTAGCTATAGTGAGGGCTGGAGGGAGATAGTTACCGAGAGAGTGGCCTAGATAGACTTTGTGTTTGTGCGCGCAGCGTGCATGGAGTTTTTTTACAGAGGCAACATATGTGACTAGAGGGAGAGAGGGAGGGCGATATAGAGGGAGAGAGAGAGAGAGCTCGTTATGGAGGGCCCGACGAGGTTGTGTGTGAGAAATACATTTGTTGAGAGCATGAGGGCGGGTGTGAGATAAATGGAGATCAAAACATGAAGAGAAATAATGAGCGTGTGTCGGATACCAATAGCTCTATCAACAAAGAGATGAAGATCGATCGATACAGGAAGTATGTGTGTTGAAGGGGGGGGGGGGGGGCGATAGACAGACCTAACACAACATTTGAGTGTACATAGTAGTAGACTTAATATTCACGTTTCAGTTTAGTGTACATTGTAAACATTGAATCGAGGACCATGTATGGCTTACATTTTATTTTTGAATTCGTGCCATACATGCATGGATTGGAAAAGTAGATGCACTATACTGACTCGTTTGTTGTTGTATTTGTGTGTGTGTGGTCATATGCTTGAATACATACAAAGTTTTCTCACCACCATACTGTTCATCTTTTAAATTTGAATTTGCATTAAAAAACCTAGTGTGGATACCATGAAATGTGAAATCCACGTTGAGATCACTATATCACTCGTCATAAATCAATTACCGTCCCTTTTGGAATGACCAATTATTTGCAAGGAAAAATACGGGCATTGTAATACATATAGATTCGTTCGCCAATTTTAAAAAAGATTCCTTTCCTGATAAAAAAAATTCCTTTCGCATTCTCAAATGGTAGCACCCGACGGCGTACCAGCCAGACCGGGCTTGTGTCGTGGTGGCGGCGTGCGTGGTACGCTAGCCAACCCCAACCAAAAGAACCGCGATAAAACTTTGCGCCTCCACTCGAGCCTCCGCGTTTCGAATCGAAATATCTAGCGGCTAGAATTCCAGCCCTGCGAAATTCCCCTTATGTCCCCGGTCCATAATGACTACTCCGACTACCACGTTACCTACCATGCTGAGCACGTTCAAGTCCCTCAGTTGCCGCTACCCAAGGTCACCCGTCAACTCCATTGCCTACTACACTAGGATGAGTATAGAATGGAGCTTCGTTTGTTCGTGCCTACTACCTCCGTCCTGGTTTATTGGTCCTCTTCGCATTTTGGGCTAAATTTTGACCTTACATTTAACTAACAAAATGTTAATGCATGTAACCAAAAATAATATCACTGGAAACTATGTTCAAATACGAGTCGAATGACATAATTTTTGGTGACTTGCATTATTATTAGAGTATGACGCAATGCATTGTTTGAAGTCTAACTAAGCACTGTTTGACCAAATTTTATCTTAAAAAATATGAACATCCACTAGAACAATAAAGATGTATCGCCTGAAAGTTTATTTCATGATGCATGTAATGATATTTGTTCGAATCCTGGTTTTGAAATTCCAGAAAATCCAAAACTCACCTGAAATTCATGAAACTGCGCATGGTCTCGTGATATGGCACAAATAGGCTGTGGTAATTTTTTTGATCAATTTGAGACAAGCTGCTTATGAAAAGTTGCACACTTGAACAACCAAGGTATTTTGGAATAAAGAGCTGTCACGTTAACGTGAACGGTTCACTAATATATTCAAACCATGGGTGTTAGACCAGCGTGCCGCCACGCGTACCGCTTCTCATAGGTAGGTGCCGTCCGAGCAAGCGTGTGAGTCGACGCGAGGTGTGTGAGCAGGCCGCTGCGCAGGCTCACCGGGAGGCGAGCCCTTTGACCAGCCTCCGCCACCCACCTTCATCCCAATCACACCCACTTTGAATGGCACCCACGCCGCAGTTTAAATCACCGCCGCACTCCCCGCTCTCGCTACAATCTTCTCTCTGCCTCTCCGATTCTCCTATCGTCTGCCTCCAATCAGCTTGACCTCACCGTACGCCATGGCGCATCACGATGGGCTGCCCCTAGTCTTCCAGTTTCCTGAGAAAGACCCTAATGAGGTTTCGGATGAGCTTGACCTGGCCGTGCGGGAAGTCGCCGCATCTATCCCCGCGCCCGTTCCAGCTCCCATCGCCGCGCCAGCGCCAGCGCCCATACCCGTGGCATTGATGGGCTAGGAGCCGCACACTATCGCCCAGCTTGAAGCCGCGGGGATCCACGAGGTCCCCGCTGACTTGCACGCGTTCGTGCACCTACCAGCGCATGCGCCTGTGCATGCACTGACGCACGCGCCCATGCCGGTGCACGTGCACACGAATGTCTCCGCCGCGCCGTTGCCAGCGCCTGTCCCCGCGCCGGTGCCAGTGCCCCCCTCTGCGGCATGGGTCACCGCCATCGACTGCTACCTTGCAGCGACGCCAGTCACTGCCTCCCGCCGGTTGACTAGTTCCTTGAGACCAAAGTCCAGAACATACTGGCCTTCCTTGAAGCTTGGGCCAACGTCCAGGAGTATGCCAACGCCGGCGCAAGACGCCGCCGTCGCCGCCGGCCAGTGGCCCAACGGCACACAGGGCATGGCAGAGGAGCCGCTTCCCGCCGCAAGACGCACCCGCCGCCGCTGCAATTAGTTTTATTCATTTATTTTTTAGTTCGATCGTGGTATGAATGTAAAGTCACAGTCAGACTGAATGAAATCTATGGTTTTATCAATTGAGTGTTCTGCTAGTGCCCTATCAAATTAAATAAAAAAAGTCATCAAGCGACATGTATTCCTTCTCATCGCAAACATTTCATATTAAATACCTGCGTCAATTCCAAGTACTTGTAGGGCGTGAGCAGGTCCCTTCGAGCACTAGGCGAGACATACATTTATCCACGCATTTAATTATTACTACTAGTTAAATACACCACGTGTGCCTGAACTTGTCCGTCACGGTCACTTTTTTTCCTATACTTGTAAAATACGTACTAGTAGTAGGTGAAACTGGTGTCGTAACTTGTGAACGCGTCCAGATACGGTCGACGGCATTGGGCATCTGCCCCGGGTGGCGCGCCATGTTTATTAGCTCGCGTGTTCTTCGTGTTTGCCCGTGCATCTGCACCCATGGGAGTAGAAGGGGAGGAGGGAGAGATAGCAGACATCGGACCCACCAGTAAGTGGCTCAACAAAGGGGAGTAGTATGTGCTGATGAGCCGGTCCCACTGATGTACTAAAAGTAATATAAAAATATGTTGTCCATTAAAGATACAACAAACGCGACAATCAATTTCTGAGTCCAGGCTCATCTGCACCCACGCTGAAGAACAAAATGAAAACAAATACTAGAAAAATTCAAAAAATTCCATTTTTTTGCATGGTAGACAATTTGGTGCGTGATGTCCACTCCAATTTTCATATCATTTGTACATCTGAGTAGCTCTCGGCAAAAAAGACAGATTTGGGGTCTGTAAAAGAGTGTACTGTTCATGTACTGTTCTGACCCAATTTGTCTTTTTTGCTGAAAGCTACTAAGATGTTAAAATGCTCTTAAAATTGGAGTGGACCTCACGCAACGAATTATCTAGCACGCACAATTTTTTTTGATTTTTTTGACTTTTTTTGAATTTTTTGTAAATTTTTTGAATTTTTTTGAACTTTTTGTGAATTTTTTCTTGACCGGATGCTGATGACCCTGGGCACCAAATCGCTAACGTGCGCCTGGAAGGACCTGGTTGCCTGTTCGATCCTCGTCCTTTTCATTTTTAATTTATATGAGTCCAAAGTTGTTCCATGACAGGTGGGTCCCCCGATGTGTAGTTTGTAGCATTTTAATTTATGGGGCGAAATTTGTTCCATTACAGGTGGACCCCCGGTGTGTAGTTTGTAGGTTGTTTGTAATAATTAAAGAAAACATGAGAGTTTTTTTGCAAAAATACCATGGTGCTACGGGAAAGGTGAGAAAGAGCGTGCGAGAGAGCGGTCACAGAGCTTGAGGGAAATAATTTGGGGAGGGGCAGAGCCGAGGAGGGGGCAACGGTGTTTGGAGTGGTTGTGGGCCAAATGCTAGAAAAAAACTAACCTAAACCCTCCGAAATAAATGCCTTCACAAATTAATCCAAGGATGGATGCATAGTCCCCCTGGCAATGTAAATAGCTCCGGCCCTGCGAGAGATGGAGAGGTAGCATCTATGTGTGGGAGAGACGGCGTGAGAAAGCGAGGTCAATCGAGACATAGATAGATAGGGAGATAGGGTGAGTGTGGCCCGACATTCGGTCAAAAGAGAGATATGCCCTGGAGAGATATCGTGCGGTCGAGCTTTTGGGGAGGGTGAGGGCTATAAGGGAGATCTTGAGAAATTGACCTACATAGACAATGTGCGTGACATAGTATACAGAGTGTGGATCGAGGCCCAGACAGGGAGTTATATCGTTTGTGTGTGAGAGAAAGCAAGGTCAATCAAGACATAGATAAAGAGAGAGAGATTGAGCGAGTGTGGGCCACCATGCGGTCAAAAGAGTGAGAAGTACGGGTTGGAGAGAGTGACCTAGATAGATAATGTGCGTGAGAGAGTATATACAATATGTCGAACTAGGCCCAAACAAGGAGATATATCGTTTGTGTGTGGGAGAAAGCGAGGTCAATCGAGACATACATAAAGAGAGAGGGAGAGATTGAGCGAGTGTGGGCCACCAAATGGTCGAAAGAGTGAGACGATTTGGTGAGAGTGACCTAGATAGATAATCCGCATGACAGAGTATGTAGTGTGTCGATCGAGGCCCAAACAGGGAAATATAATGTTTGCGTGAGAGAGAAAGCGAGGTTAATCGAGACTTAGATAAAGAGTGTGGGCCGCCGTGTGCCTGAAAGAGTGAGACGGTGTGGAGAGGGTGACCTAGATAGACAACGTGCGTGCACGTGCGCGAGAGGGGGGGGGGGTCTAGAGAGCCACTGTATGTATCTAGCGAGAGAGGGTGGGAGGGAGAGAGAGAGAGAGCTCGGCATGGAGTGCAATGGCGGGTGTGTGAGAGAAATACATTTGTTGAGAGAGTGGGGGAAAGGGGTTTGTGTATTTGAGAGAATTAGAGATTGAAACATGGAGAGAAAGAATGAGCGGGTGTCAGAAACCAATAGCTCTATAAGGTGGTTAAGAGTGGAAGATTGGTCGATAGAGGAAGTTTGTAGCGTGTGTGTCGGGGGGGGGGGGAGGGGGGCTAAACACAACATTTGAAGGTAGATAGTAATAGACTTAATATTGACATTTCAATTTAGTGCACATTGTAAAATTTGAATTGAGGACCATGCATATGGCTTCTGTAATTATTTCGAATTCGTGCCATACATGCATGGTTTGGAAAAGTTGATGCACTAATATTGACTCTATTGTTGTGGTATTTTGTATGTGTGTGGTCATATGCTTGAATACACCCAAAGTTTTCTCACCACCATAGTGTTAATCTTATACATATGAATTTGCATTCAAAAACTTAGCGTGGATACCATGAAATGCGAAATCCACGTTAGAATTGGAGATCGCTATGTCACAAAGACACTCTAATTCAAAGAACTCATCATTAATTAATTACTAATATGTCGTTTCGAAGGACTAATTATTTGCAAGGAAAACACGGGTATGGTAATACATACAGATTCGTTTGCCAATGAAAAAAAGATTCGTTTGCATTCTCAAATGTAGGCGCACCAGGTAGACCACGATCGTGTCGTGGTGGTGGCGTGTGTTGTACGGCCGTTATAAACTGCGCGCCTCCACGTTTTGGATTGAAATATCTGGCGGCCCGAATTCCAGCCCTGCAAAATCCCCCTTCTCCCCCGCCCCCTTCCGCGCCCAGAGCGGTCAAATCCCTAATTCACCGCCACCCAAGAAAAATTCGAATCGCCCCTCGTCTCATCTCGTTCCCCACCGACGACAACAAAGACGACGGTCGGGCTGCACCACCGCACCGGAGCTGCCTCATCTATACCCTCGTCCACCGCACCGGGTGGTCCACCGACAACGTCAGCCGCCGCAGCCGACGTGCTTCACAGACACCGACTTCCACCGCATTAGGTCTGTTTCATCGACGCCGTCTTCCACCTTACCGGGGCTACTTCACCGAGCACATCGTCGCACCTCCACCCCCCCGCTGGTGCTTCACCAACGGCCTCATCCACCGCATCGTAGCGCTCCGCCGCCGTTCAAGATCTGCTTCCGTAGGCGGCCAGCCAACGCAAGCGCATCACCCTCAACGGCTCTGAAGTGACCCGCACTCTAGGCGAGTATGCCTAAACGCCGGCCCGAACTAGGTATCCACATATCACTGTGCTGTGCACCATTCCGACGATGCTTGGATATCCTTTTATTGCTCTCTTAGCTTATACGCCTATGCAACTCTGACTTCAACTCTTATTTCTTCTGGAGCTATCATCTGAAACAAGCAAAACCATTTTTCAGTGAAGCATGACGGCGCTACGGGATCTGGTACACATCCTGCCCGCTCGTATAACCTTGTAAGTACTTGTCCTCCGATACAACAGCAAGGTTGATTCCTCTCATTAAATCAACCATTCGCCGTGCCAAAAATGCAGAGGGGGAAGGAAGGAGTACACGACCTGCACATCCAATCAAGTGGTAACATGGACTTCTTCATGGAACATCCCAAGCGCAAGCAGAGCTGCAGTGATCCTGTACAACGAGCTAGCGTAAGTCCCTGCATTTCATTTAATTCGTACTGGCCCGCGTGTATGATTTGCGTGTATGATTGGGGCAGTGAAATGTATTCCAGTGGCACTTTTGATTTATCCACATAATGGTTGAATTGCTTGTTTCTATGAACTGAGTTGGCCAATAATGAGAACGATGTCAGTCTTTTCATCATATTGTAGATTGCTTAGATCTCGATAGGCCAAATATAATCGCATGAATTATACAGTAAAAGCCAGTCTGGTGTGTATTGCTACAACTAGTCTCACAACCTGTCCTCATATAGTATAACAAGGTCGCACCATCTTATAAGATTAACCATTCGACTTACCAAATGCAGTGTGGGAAGGAAGGAGTATTGGGACTGCGTATCCAAGCAAGTGATGTCATGGACTCCTTCATAGAACCTCGTAAGAGAAAAAGAAGTTGCAGTGTGCCTATACAAAGAGCTAGCGTAAGTTCAGTTGTCTGCTTCTCGGAATTTTAGCTAGCCACTGATTAAAAAATTGTTCAATTACCTTGCTTGCCTTAATTTAGTTTGCTACTGATTACATAATGCCATAGCCTATTAATCCTATTATAGACTGCACCTATCTATGTGTTTGTTACTTACTATTATAGAACTACATGTGCCTGAACTTCAATAGCTACTTAAGCACGTACATAGCTGGTCATATATACTTCTAGGGTGCAACAAAATTCATGTGTAATTTACCTTCTGATACCCTGTTTGTTTATCTTGTTTGCTGTTATGACTTATAGCACTAGTAATGTTTGCATGTTCATGGAGAGACAACTGTCAGGTTTATATGAGGGACACCGTCTTTTTAACTTATATATATATATATATATATGTGTATGAATCACTTTGCTTACATGAATGAAATTTACAGATGTATGTGTTCCTGGTAAACTCTACCGACTTGTTGCTTTAATATGTTGCCAAAAACTTGTTAGTTTTATTAGTTCATGTGTAATTAAATATGTTGCCAAAACTGGTTAGTTTTAGTAGTTTGATGTTAGTTTCTTATGGCTCTTGCAACACTTTATTTATGCTTGCTAACTATCAAGTTTTCAGGATCCAATTGAAACTCCGATGGCACAACATGTATGTTCTAAAAAACTTCCTTGTTTAACCGGTTTGCTGCTGTAACTGGTTGCTCTAATCATGTTACCAACTTCAACTTCTCAGGATCCAATTGGAACTCCAATTGCACAGCAGGTACATTTTGGAAAACTTATTTGTGTAACAGGTTTGCTGCTGTAACTTGTTGCTCTAATCAAGTTACTGACTACTCAACTTTTCAGGATCCAAGAGAAACTCCAATGGCACAACAGGTTGTTTGTTTAACTGCTTTGCTGCTGCAACCTGTTGCTCTAATGATGTTAATAACCTATACTTTTCAGCATCCAATCGCAACTCTTTAAATCCTTGTTTGTTTAACTGGGTTCTCGTTCTAACTCCCAGTTGAGATGTTCTGCTAACTTCAACTTTTCTGAATCCAATCGGAACTGTAATGGCAATACAGGTTAGCCCAAGATCAAAGAGCGAGGTCCCCATGGACGTTGGATCATCCCAGAGCAGTGGCACCAGCCCAATCGTGCATCGTGAATTGCCAACTGCTGATGCTCTAGAGGCTAAACTATTGGTAGAAAGAGAGTCTGCTTCTGCACTTAGAAATGAAGTTGACATGTTGAGGAAGCAAAAAGCACAATCAGAAGCAGTAGTCACGGAAACCATTAAATATTTGGTGGATTTCACAACGAAGCAAGCCGAGACTGACCGCATTGTTAAGGTCCTGGAGGAAAACAGGAAATTAAAATCCCACTTGGTAAATCATAGGTGAAATGTTTTTTCCATCGTTGAATTACCTTTGTGTTGTTTGTTCATGTAATAGATTGGAACCATTTGTTTTAGAGATCATGTAATAATTGTTTTTTGGTCTATATTTTTTTTTGAGCATGAGTCTGTAATAATTGATAAGAACATGAGACATTTTATTTTATTTTGAGGCAAAGACATTTCATTTTGTTTGCTATGTCAGTCCTACAAAATATGCTAATCGGGCTGATTGTGCATTCAGCAAAAATAGTAGTATAGATGGGACTTAAGTTGCACGCATCTGAAAGTCCAAGATGCTGTACTAGCTTTGGTACAAAAAAAGATGCTCTTCTAGCCAAAAACAGTACAGCGGCCTGGCTTATGTATGTTAGTTCATATTATTGATCCATATACTCTATATGTGGTCATATGTCTGTTAGTTTTCTATATTATTGGTTGGTTGGCTCAATATTTTGAATTTTGAGACATCGCTTGGCTTCTGAAATTCATATCTAAATGGGAGTACACTATATGCTGCTTGTGTCATACATGTTACAATTGAGTTGAACATAAAGTTGTTTCAAATATTCATATTCACCTTAAACTGGATTAAACCTTCTGAATTCGCGTATCATGGCATTTGTAAATCATATTCATATATAAAGGTGGAATACATCTTTGGTGTGCTTTTGAAGATATATAAAAAACATAGAATGATTTATAAAGATTTGTAATCGAATACAAAATGGGTTCGAATTTACTACTAGTTGCCAGGGTAAACGTGAATGCTTATTCTCCCAAGATTCGAAAGAAGCGGCAAAGCACCAACTCCCATGTCGGCTGCCCGAAACCAGTGTTTGGGAGATGGAAATTACTGTCTACCCCTGATACGCACAGCCTATCGGCCCGATTTCCACTTCTCTAAACAGGGGTAGGTTTGTAACTTCACTCAGACGTGACACGACCGCCTCTCACCCCATTCAGACACGGTGGGTGCCCAACGTGGGCGGCAAAACACATTTGATTCAAGCTCGTCCCAAAGACCTCTCTCTCCCCCTGCATTTCCCCATTCATACACGGTGGGCGGCAAAACAAACTCTCCTCGACCGAAATCGATCTAGGCTAATATTTTAAGTAGGGGCAGGTTTGTAACTTCACTCATACGTGACACAACCGCCCTACCTGTCAGCCCCGTTCATACACCGTGGGCGCCAACCGTGGGTGCCAAAACACCCTCTTATCGCCCGAAATCGCTCTCGGTAAATATTGGGGAGATGCGAGATTACCGTACTATCCCCAACCGACGAGACGTCCGAAATTTTAAATGGGGGCTAAGTTGGTAACTTCCCCACATTTCAGACAAGCGCCGCGTCCCAAAGACATGGTTCCCCCGACCCCTCTCCCTCCATGTTCCCATTCATACACCGTCGGCGCCAGAACACCATCTGCACACCAGCCTCCTCTGTCCGCCACCCCATCCATCACCGCCCTCCTCCACCATGCCGGAGCGCCTACCCAGACCGCGTCCTCCACTGCAAGAGATCGATGTTCCTCATCCATGGTGCCAGACCAGGAGCCTTGCATCGCGTCCTCTTGCTTCATCCGCGCCGTCGTCCACCTTGCCGGGGCCGCTCCGACAACCTTCTCGTCCATCGCAACGGGACTTATCCCCCGATGCCTCCGTCTACCGTCGCAGATCTGCTTCCACGCCGCCGACAGCCATCGCACCCCCGATGCCTACACGGCGCCACAAGAGAGGTGGTACTCTTTCATATCTGCTCAACTTTTTGATCTCAACCAAAATATAGATCATCACTTTATTACTATACTTTCTTTTCAGCTCATAGAATCTTAGTTGATAGTTCAACGCAAACATTGGTTGCTAAGTAGCCTTTGTGTGGTTTGCAGCTTCAGATCTGCCATGGCACAGTCATAATAGGGTTTAATTGATCATGCTTAGGGTTTCCCCCCTTTTATGATCACTATACGATCATCCTACGTGCTTCATGTCATAATAGCACTGCTCCACCCATCAAGCTAAACAAGCTTAGTTGTTCAAATACGAATCTGATATGATGCTGATATTAGTAAAACAGAGTCGTTTAATTGGTCAGCTGAGTGTTCCTAATTTAATTTTGAAATGCATGTGCGCCGCTGGTGCGGATCTATAGGGTGGCCAGCGTGGGCCGTGGCCCACCCTGGGATTTTGGGTCGGCCTGTATACCATAAGAGATTAGAACATGGTCAGCCAGCCAATGCCTTTACTAAAAAAACAATAAAGCCAATGCCTCCAGACCCCGATTCCCCTCTGTTCTGCTACGCTTCCGATCTCTACTCGCCGCCAGCCGCCTGCCTCGCTGGCGACTTGCCGTCGCCGGATGCCATGACTTTACGAGGAGACACCGGACTAACAGGAGGTCAGGAGCCGCTCGCCCAACAGCGTCACCGCTGCCCGTCCGTGCCGGCGTGCCTAGCTTCCCAGTCCGCTCAGGGCTCAGGCATGCAGCACCCACGTAGCCAACCCAATTTATCCTGAGATACGCTGTCCTCAACACTCCGCAGCCACTTCCCATCACCCATTTTCTAATTGATTCATCACTCATTAGGTAGGACTCTCATTAGGGTTTGTTGTGTACTGAGTGCTACCTACATTTAATGGTTCAGATGTTTCAGTAATCTTTAGCACCTGTAGAGTTGACAGGGTTTCAAAATTCCTCGCCTAGGAACAAACACTAGTCATGTTGATTGTTGGTCATAGTGACATTGACCCAGATTACTATTGCAGGCCAGGTTTGTTGACAATTTTACTAGTCTTTGTTACTCATTTGATATGATATCCAATTATTCACTTCAATTAATTGCAAACAATAAGTGCTAGCCCAACTTCTTGATTCAGATTTTGGACGGTCTCTTACTGCAGTTACGATTCTGCATACTTGTCCTAGTAAGCTCACAAGTAATGATTGATTCACTAGCTTTATGCTTGCCTTGACATATTTGTTGTCAATATTTTTTTAGGGTGGACCACCCTGTTTCAAAATCCTGGAACCGCAGACATGCGTGAATAGTATTTCTCTGTGTGATTTCTTCCATCATGTGTGGGCAACAAACACTGCATTGTATAGAAAGAAAAGTGTTATATCCACCTTTTACATAGACTACGATCTTTTACATGGAATACAATCTGCCTACGTGCTTTGTGTCGCACTACCAGTACTCCACCCTTGAAGCTAAACATTATGCCACTCATAATTACAAAGTTTATTTGTTCAAAAAAGAATTTGATATGATGCTAATGTTCCTACTTCAGTTTTGAAATGTGTGTCCGCCCCTTATTGAGACATAAGAGGTTTGTATTTCTATGTGTGGTCTGGTCAACATGGTTGGGGGATGAACTTTGTATACGTAGGGGTTTGTAGGGAGGCACTATTGGAGTAGAATCCGCAATGCATTCCAAAGATAATCTGACTACTATCGTGAATCTCAGATACTTAACATCATCATAATGATTATGAGCTTGGGCGCATGAGAAGAATAAAGCAAAACAATGACATGACTATCAAAATTGGCCTTAAGGGACTGAGATCCAGTCTGGGTGCAATGGAATGCGCACGCTCTCCACCTACAGATTCGTGTTCAGAGTATGATCCTAACAATGATTCTGAGCTAGAGGGAGACCTAAGTCAATGTAGCTCCCTAGTGGAGGAGTCAGAGGCAGATGCCCTATCTTATTCACCCATCAAGGTGCTTGCTCTAACTTGGCAAGGTTATATTGGTCGCACATATCTTGCAAATGATGCGTTGCATTGCTTCTACTTTGTTACACTGCCATTTGCTTAGTTTACACATCATATATGTGAATATGCCATGCCTATCCATTTTCAGTACATATTCCATCTGTCATCATACCATATTTCTCCATTGAAATGTTGTTCTTGTGTATCAGACGTTCAAAAGGAAGAGGGCGATTGCTGATCGCGATGGAGCACGAACAAAGTATTTGGAAAAGGTAGTGACACCTGATAAATCAAATAGCCCATTAGGTGTAGTGGCAATATCACGAGACCCACAAAACACAGCCCCAACTCTAGCAGACTCTACCCCTACCCCACTGGCCATCTTAGATGCCCCAACCCAGCAGACCCCATATGCAGCAAAAAGTATGACGATTCCAGTTGACATAGCACCAGCTCTACGACGCAAAACCCCCATTCCAGCAAAGAGTACATCAACTCCAGTTGCCAAATCCCTTTTCGAACTGGAGAGAGCCCCAATTGCAGCAAATAGGACCCCTGTTCCACTTCTTCCCAGTTTAGAAGACGAAGCTTTTATTGTTGTCAGGAACTTTGTGCGCATCTTTCCTTCATGCAAAGATTATACTACAGACAAACAACAATTTCCAATCTTCCTCCGCAACTTACGCATAAGTAATGTACTAATGTTATTCATGGTAATTAGTGCCTATGTTTCTGCTGACAGAACTCAAGAGATTTCATTCATTTAAATAGGCGAGGACCAAACTGGATAGTCAAGACGAGCAAAGCTTGATTGCGCTTTTGAAGCACGCTTTGAGGAAGTATCGTTGCTACCTGAGGCAAGCACACTTCGATGGCAAGCCTCTAAATGAAATTTCTATAAAGTCACCGGTGCTTCATTTGCTAGACAGTGACTGGAATATGCTTGTTACACACTGGTCTCGTCTGCAGCGTATGGTACTGTCTATGATATTACATCACAATTCGAACTACATTTCTGCATGTGCCTTACCGTCTCACTTGTATGAAAACTGTTTGCAGGAGAATATCCATCCTCAAGGGACAACAGGATCTTGCAACTATACTGCACACTGCATTGCTCTTGTGAGTACCTCTTGCCCTGTATCACCATACTTACTTTCATAGCTGGTTGATTATGTAGCATCACTGCACATGTTAGCCTCCTTATCCTCCATTTGGTGGACATTATAAGATCTGTATTGACTCTTACATAAATTTAGAATCAACCCAATGCTTCTGAAGAAGTTTAGCTCTGAAGTCCTCTTGTAAGGACCGAACGTCTTGTATCACTGTACTTACATTAACAGCTACTCCATCCGTCCCATAATATAAGAGCGTTTTGTACACTACACTAGTGTACAAAACACTTATATTATGGGACGGAGTGAGTAGTTCATTGTGTTGCATTACTCTTCATCTTGTCTCCCTCGCCCACCATTTCCTAAAAATTATCAGATCTATACTTAATCTTACCAAAAAGTTGAATACACAGACAATGCCAGTGCAGAAATGTAACCCATTGCTCTTGTCAGTACATTTTGTCCTGTAACGTTGTACTTACATGGATAGGTGGTTGATTATGTAGCATCACTGTGCATCTTATCTTCATTATCCTCTATCCCTTCCAGTATTATCATATCAATAATTACTCTCTACAAAATGTAGAGTACCCGCAATGCTTATGAAGAAGTTTCTGTGCTCAAATTCTTGAGTTATCCCTCCCTTGACATGGAGAAGGGCATTATAGAGCCGGTGTTAACTGATAATGTAAGTCCGTCTTTCTAAAGCCTTTCTCCTCAACTGCTGTTTAATTTGCTCATACTCCCTATCGTCAACTGCTGTTTAGTTTGCTGTTTCTATCAAAATGCATGTTCGCAACAACTGCAAGTTTCAAGTTTTAGTCGTGAAACCAAATTCCTTATTCGTACCATGCATATTATTCAATACAGATCCATTGATTTTCTTTAGCCCTGCATGTATGCTTGTGTTGTTGATCTGTAATCCAGTGTGTGGTGAAGCTGCGCACATTTGCACCTTGTCATTTCCTGCTTTGTCTTAACTGATCTGGCTGATGATATGAACATGTCATGCATGTTAACGAAAAGAGATACAATGATTTTCTTTTGCCTGCATCTATGCTTGTGTTGTTGATCTGTAATCCAGTAGTGTTGTGTAGCTCACCGCATTATGAACAATGCCAAATTATGCTCTTGACATTTTGAATCGTCTCTTTATTTTGTAATATGAAACTGGATGGAATTGACAGCGCAGTTACCATCTTTGTTTATATACATGCAAAACTTGTCATCTGTCTTGTTGTTTCATTGTGATATGCCTGATGGCACGCACAAGTCTGCTGAAGACTCTGAGACAAACCCAACGTATATTGCAGCAAAGAAGGCAAAACATCTTGAAGATAGTGTGACAACCCCAAAGTCATGTCTTGATGCAGTGTTCAAGTTACTTGAGACTAGCAGTCACACAAGCTCACAGAAGTCGCTGGCTGAATCAGTTCGACTTCTTCAGTCTCAGCTGCAAGCAGAAAGGCATAGTGCAACTCAACCTCAACTTGAAGTCCAATCTCTAAGGAAGATCGCAGAGAAATCCAATGAAAACCTCATTGCTAAACAGCCAGAGCTGGAAGATATGACAGACATGCTAGGCCGTTCTCACTGCCTTGCTTAGCTGCTTGCGCAGTAGCTCCCGCGCAAGGCTAATGTTTCTTGAACTATGTTCAAGTGGTCTTGGTTCAGTATTATTTTGTTGTGCTGCAATGGCAAGGCGTTGGACGCCCAGGTTTTGTAATCTGCTTTTTGGTTGCGCTTTATGATCACTTGTGGCGAACTTTGATGCCCAGTGGATGTAATATGCCCTAATTCCTTTATTGTATAGTGTAGGTTTATTCTAAGTTACTATGTCGTTATTTATTTATTGTATAGTGTAGGTTTGTTCTTAATTCGTATTTACCGTATATATCATCATTCGCTATCAGAAAAAGGGTGAAAATCTGATTCAGGCGAACGGGCCGAAACATGCGTCGCTAACGGGTCTCCAATTCAGTGGGCCATTAATGGGTTCCACGCAACAGGCTTTACTCTGGACTGCGCGGACCTGCCGTAATAGCCCTTTATGGACACGGTATGCCCAGGCCCATAACTCACATGGGCCTCTAGTGGGCCCAAACTTTAGGTCGGCCCATGTAGCTTCGGGCCATTAACAGGCTGAATATTCTGCTGGCCTATTATGGCCCAGAAGACAACATGGGCCTTTAGCAGGCCGAAAAGCTTATTGGGCCTCAATTTTCATTTGTCGACCACGGGCCTTTAGCAGGCTGAAATATACCTTGGACCATTATTGGCCCAGTTACATGACGGGCCGCTACCAGGCCGAAACCTATCTCGGGCCTTGGTTGGCCCAATCATATCATTGGCCTTTAGTAGGTCGAAAACTTAGTAGACGACCAACGGGCCGAATTGTATGACAGGCCTTTAACAGGCCCAAAGTTAGGTTGGGCTGAAATTTTGCCACCGAGATCATGAGCCGTTAAGGGGCCGAATGTCGCGTCGGACCATATATGGCCCATGTGTAGCACATGCCATTAACAGGCCGAAAGGTACACCGGGCTGAAATGGGCCCATTTCTATATCGGCCCTTTAACAGGCCGAAAACTCACTGGGCCGTAATGGGGCCCAAAGACTGAGCGAACAATTTATGGGCCCGATCTGGCGGTGGGCCTTAAATGGGCCATGTTTAAGCAGGCCGCAAGTGGGTCGGCCCACTAGTACCTGAGTAAATCTTATGGGCCTTTGACTGGGCCAGCCTTTTTAACCTAAATGGGCCACTGTTGGGCCATGCCACGTGTCGATGTATCATAGGCGTCTCTCGTCCAATGAATGGATGACATCTGTCGCAATGCCGAGCTGACACGTGGATCCGCCGGCGAATGAGAATTTTACACGTGGAAAATCCCCATTGGTCCGAGCTGTTAACGGGTTATCGGATCCAAACCGGAACCCGATAGCTTAACGGCGACCCGTTACAGTGGATGCCACATTTTGGTCACCCTTGACGAAAACACTTCCATGACGCGACATTTATCGTCATAGAAGTGGACACTTCCATGATGATAATTTCAGTATTGTCATGGAACACTTCTACGACAGCACAGGTATGACTATCTTGATTCTGTCATAAAATTGTCACGGATGTACATGCATGACAGAAAACTTGACCTACTGTGACAAAGACGTATCATCACAGAAGTGTTTTTTCTTTGTAGTGTAGATAATGGACATATATACGCTCTCCGTTATTTTATAGCCAATTTGGGAACATACATAACCAAATAGGAAGAGGGATCGCGATGAAATATGCCTCACCGCGATGGAGAGCAGTAACTGACAGGTTTTTGTGCAAACCCGGTAGGAGAGGTGAGGGTTATAGGATCGATATGCTCGAGGGCGGCTGGCGAGCAAACGAAGACGGCGAGGCGTAGGCAGCCGCATGTTGGGAACGACAGTGAAGGTAGGGTTGACGCCGAAGAGCGGGCACACGGCCGGGTTGAGCACGACGGCTTCGGAAAGGGTTCTGGTGTGGATCTTGGGGAGGGGGGAGCTGGCGATGGAGTTTTGGTAAAATATGCGGACTATTGAGTTAAACGGGGGCGAGCGGCGGGGGGATGTTGGCGGCTTCAGTGAAAAAAGGGCGCCAGTCACCGCGCGGAAAGGCCTATGCAAACGGATGCCTCTACGAGCCCGTGTGCACAAACAGAATAATTTTGTTTGAAATGAAGACGTGCAATTTTGAAACTTAGACGTGGCCTCATCGTTTTGCCTCGAATTTTTTCCCATGGTACGTAATCACCATTATACCCTAGGTTTGATTTTATGGCACATTTCATGTCTCATTTGCTATATTTAAGCCATTTTTTGCATTTACCATGCATTTAGTGCATATAAATCAAAACCCTACTGCAACTACATGTGGGTGTTAGCAAAGAAGGTGTAAAAATCATTTATGTGTCGCTTTGCTAGTTTTCATTCATTGTCCGAGAAAACGGGAGAATGTTCAAACATTTCGGACGCGAGATGCGGCCACCGGTGTAGGGCTTGTTGGTAATTTAATTACAGGAAATGCGGATGGACTTCAAAAATCACGAAAACTGGTGATTCACCGTGGCGCAATCTCAAGACCCAGTGGATTTTTTTGGTAAAGTTTGGCACAAGTTACAATGATCGCTCCTTGGAAACCGGAGCATCTCACAAGAAGGATCATAGTTCCCAAATGGAGATGTGGCAATTCGGACTCCAATCTTCGGTGACATCATCGTTTCACCTCAAAAAATTTCCATGGTACGCAATCACCATTACACCCCAGTATTGATTTTCTGGGGCATTTTGGGTCTCGTTTGCTATATTTAAGCCATTTTTTGCATTTACCATGCATTTTGTGCATATAAATCAAATCCCAACCGCAATTACATGTGGGTGTTGGCAAAGAACGTCTAAAAAATCATTTGTGTGTCGCTTTGCATGTTTTCATTCATTGTCCAAGGAATGGGAAGAATTTTCAAACATTTCGGATGCGAGATGCGGCCACCGGCGTAGGTCTTGTTGGTATTTTAATTACAGGAAATGCAGATGGAGTCCGAAAAAGCACGAAAATCGGTGTGTCACCATGGCGTGCTCTCAAGACCCCGTGGAAAATGTCTGGTAAAGTTTGGCACAAGTTTGGATGATCGCTCCTTGGAAACCGGAGCATCTCACAAGAAGGATCATAGTTTCCAAAAGGAGAAGTGGCAATTCGAACTCCAGTCACCGGTGACGTCATCGTTTCGCCTTGAATTTTTTTTCCACAGTACGCAATAGTGCCGCAATCACTCTTATACCCTAGGTTTTATTTTCTAGCGCATTTCAGGTCTCCTTTGCTATATTCAAGCCAGTTTTTGCATTTATCGGGCATTTAGTGCATATAAATCAAATCCCAACTGCAACTGCATGTGACGAAAGGGATGAGGATTGTTGTTCGATCTGGGTGCATCCAATGGTGCAGACGTATGATCCGTGGGGTTTAGGTTCTGGCCAATCAGAACGCACGACTCACATCGCGCGCAGTAGGGGTCATCGGCCATGGTTTGGTAGGCACACGGCTTTCGTGAATGAATCGTGTGCTATTGGAAAACATTTACATCAAGGAGCAGCATAATTTCGTTTGAAATGAAGACGTGGTAATTTTGAAATGAAGACGTGAGTTCATCGTTTCGCCTCAAAAAAAATTCCACGGTACACAATCATCATCATACCCTAGGTTTGATTTTCTGGCGCATTTCAGGTCTCGTTTGCTACATTCAAGCAATTTTTTTGCATTTACCATGCATTTAATGCATATAAATCAAGACCCTACTACAACTACATGTGGGTGTTAGCAAAGAAGGTGTAAAAATCATTTCTGTGTCACTTTGCGAGTTTTCACTCATTGTCCGAGAAACGGGAAGATTTTTCAAACAGTTCGGCCATGAGATGCGGCCACCGGCGTATGGCTTGTTGTTATTTTAATTACAGGAAATGCGGATGGACTCTGAAAATCACGAAAATCGGTGTGTCACCGTGGCGTGCTCTCAAGACCCATTTGAAAAAAATTGGTAAAGTTTGGCACAAGTTACGATGATCGATCCTTGGAAACCGGAGCATCTCACAAGAAGGATCATAGTTTTCAAAAGGAGATGTGGCAATTCGGACTCCAATCGTCGGTGACTTCATCGTTTCGCCTCGAAATTTTTTCGACGGTATGCAATCATCATTACACAACAGTATTTATTTTCTAGTGCATTTCGGGTCTCGTTTGCTATATTTAAGCCATTTTTTGCATTTACCATGCATTTTGTGCATATAAATAAATCCCAACCGCAACTACATGAGGGTGTTGGCAAAGAAGGTCTAAAAAATCATTTGTGTGTCACTTTGCGTGTTTTCATTCTTTGTCCAAGGAATGGGAAGAATTTTCAAACATTTCGGATGCGAGATGCGGCCACCGACGTAGGTCTTGTTGGTATTTTAATTACAGGAAATGCAGATGGAGTCTGAAAATCACGAAAATCGCTTTGTCACCATGGCGTGCTCTCAAGACCCCGTGGAATTTTTTTGGTAAAGTTTGGCACAAGTTTGGATGATCTCTCCTTGGAAACCGGAGCATCTCACAAGAAGGATCATAGTTTCCAAAAGGAGACGTGGCAATTCGAACTCCAGTTGCCGGTAACTTCATCGTTTTGCCTCGAATTTTTTTCCATAGTACGCAATCACTATTATACCCTAGGTTTGATTTTCTAGCGCATTTCGGTGCTCGTTTGCTATATTCAAGCCATTTTTTTTGCATTTACCTGGCATTTAGTGCATATAAATCAAATCCCAACTGCAACTCCATGTGGTGATGAAAGGAATGAGGATTGCCGTTCGATCTGGGTGCATCCAACGGTG
This sequence comes from Elymus sibiricus, assembly GCA_039707655.1. NCBI lineage: Eukaryota > Viridiplantae > Streptophyta > Magnoliopsida > Poales > Poaceae > Elymus > Elymus sibiricus. The sequence continues at coordinate 119,894,869 of CM077664.1, read as the reverse complement.
CATACGTACGATCTGTGGGGTTTGGGTTCTGGCCAATCAGAACGCACGACTCACATCGCGCGCAGTAGGGGTCATCGGCCACGGTTTGGTAGGCACACGGCTTTCGTGAATGAACCGTGTGCTATTTGCAAACCAGATTGCATATATGTTCTGTTCATACATATTGGAGTGAGATCAATTGAGTGTGCTAGCTCTAGGGTATATAATCATAAATAGTTCAACCTCATTGCCTGGGCCGACAACATATCAAGGTCAACATATTAATCGTTCTTAGATCAACAGAAGGCCGGGCATAACTCACAATTCAGTACATGCGACAATTCTAATTGAACGAATTAAGTTGCAGAATAGACATAATAAATAGTGTTACATATTAATTCCCATGTACATGGGAGAACTGGGATCATTAGGTTGACCCCGAATGAACTTAGGATTTCTGATGATTTTAAGCCTCTCTTTTTGTTTGGTGCGTGATCCCTTGGCTGGCAACTCAGCATATTCATCGTACTCGTCCTCATCAGTAACACCCTCGACGCCCAGTACCCTCCTCTTCCCATGCATCACTACATGGCAGTTCTTATGTAAGGAGTCTTTCACATAGAAAATCTGGGTAGCATCGCTGGCAAGAATGAACGGGTCCTTGTGATATGCCATCTTTGTCATGTTAAGACAGGTCTTCCTGCAATCATCAACCTTTACCTGACTAAGAGGGACCCATTTGCACCTGAATAATGCCACCTTAACATTCACATAGTTAAACTCCCAAATCTCTTCGATGGTTGATGACCCACAAGTACAGGGGATCAATCATAGTCCTTTCGATAAGTAAGAGTGTCGAACCCAACGAGGAGCAGAAGGAAATGACAAGCGGTTTTCAGTAAGGTATTCCCTGGAAGTACTGAAAGTAGCGGTAATAGATAGTTTTGATAGCAAGATAATTTGTAACAAGTAACAAGTAACAAGTATAATAAAGTGCAGCAAGGTGGCCCAATCCTTATTGTAGCAAAGGACAAGCCGGAACGATCTCTTATATAAAGCAAAGCGTTCTTGAGGACACATGGGAATTCATCTAGTCAGTTTCATCATGTTTGTTTGATTCACGTTCAGTATTTGATAATTTGATATGTGGGTGGACCGATGCTTGGGTGCTGTTCTTACTTGAACAAGCCTCCCACTTATGATTACCCTCTCTCGCAAGCATCCGCAACTACGAAAGAAGAATTAAGATAACTCTAACCATAGCATGAAATATATGGATCCAAATCAGCCCCTTACGGAATAGCGCATAAACTAGGGTTTAAGCTTGTGTCACTGTAGCAACCCATAATCTAATTACTAGTCCACAATAGCTTCCCTTAGGCCCAAATATGGTGAAGTGTCATGTAGTCGACGTTCACACGACACCACTCAAGGAAGCAACAACATACATATCATCAAAATATCGAACGAATACCAAATTCACATGATTACTTATGACAAGACTTCTCCCATGTCCTCAAGAACAACAGTAACTACTAACAAATCATATTCATGTTCAAGATTAGAGGGGTATTGAATAGTTTTAAGGATCTGAACATATAATCTTCCACCAAGTAAACCAAGTAGCATCAACTACAAGATGTAATCAACAATACTAGCAACCCACAGGTACCAATCTGAGATTTTGGGACAAAGATTCAATACAAGAGATGAACTAGGGTTTGAGATGAGATGGTGCTGGTGAAGATGTTGATGAAGATTGGTCCTCCCATGATGAGAGGATCGTTGGTGATTGTTACTTGTAGCTTGCATTGGTATTTCCCCGAAGAGGAAGGGATGATGCAGCACAGTAGAGATAAGTCTTTCCCTCTGTTATGAAACCAAGGTTATCGAACCAGTAGGAGAATCACACAACACCTCGTTAGCAGTACCTGCACACAAACAACAAACCCTTGCACCCAACGCAAACGAGGGGTTGTCAATCCCTCGGCGGTAAATTGCAAGATTAAATTGTATGTGATAGATTGAAACAAAAATACAGAATAAAATAAATAAAAGAAAATGGCAGCAATATTTTTAGGGTTTTAGTAATATAATTTAGATAGACCGAGGGGCCATAGTTTTCACTAGAGGCTTCTCTCAAGAAAATAGCATACGGTGGGTAGACAAATTACTGTTGGGCAATTGATAGAAAAGCAAATAATCATGACGATATCCAAGGCAATGATCATGTATATAGGCATCACATCCAAGATTAGTAGACTGACTCCTGCCTGCATCTACTACTATTACTCCCCACATCGACCGCTATCCAGCATGCATCTAGTGTATTAAGTCCAATAAAGAACTTAGTAATGCCTTAAGAACGATGACATGATGTAGACAAGATAAACTCACGTATGAATAAACCCCATCTTTTTACCCTTAGTAGCAACGATACATACGTGTCATGTCCCTTTCTGTCACTAGGATTGAGCACCACAAGATCGAACCCACTACAAAGCACCTCTTCCCATGGCAAGATAAATCAACTCAGTTGGCCAAACCAAATCAATAGATCGGAGAAGAAATACGAGGCTATAATAATCATGCATAAAAGAGTGCAGCAAAGACTCAAATAATTTCATGGATAATCTGATCATAAACTCACAATTCATCGGATCCCGACAAACACACCGCAAAAAGTGATTACGTCGGATAGAACTCCAAGAACATCGAGGAGAACATTGTATTGAAGATCAAAAAGAGAGAAGAAGCCATCTAGCTACTAACTATGGAACCGAAGGTCTGTGGTAAACTACTCACGCATCATCGGAAGGGCAGCAAGGTTGATGTAGAGCCCCTCCGTGATCGATTCCCCCTCCGGCAGATTACCGAAGAAGGCCTCCAGATGGGATCTCTCTGGAACAGAAGCTTGCGGCGGTGGAGAAAGTATTTCGTGGACTCCCCTGAGGGTTTCTGATTTTTTTCTGAATTTATAGTGGAGGAATTAGGTCAAACGGAGCTCTGTGGGCCCCACGAGGCACCAGGGCGCGCCTGCCCCCCCCCCAGGCTCGCCCTGGTAGCTCGTGGGCCCCACCAGGGTGTTCTGGCCTCCTCCCGAAGCTTCTAGTGTTTATCTCGGCCAATAAAAAATCTCCAAAACGTTTCGTGGCATTTGGACTTAGTTTGGTATTGATTTTCTGTAAAACAAAAACAGGGCAGAAAACAGCAACTGGCACAGGGCACTAAGTTAATAGGTTAGTCTCCAAAAATGATATATAATTGCTGTAAATGCTTATAAAAGCATCCAAGATTGATAATATAACAGCATGGAACAATCAAAAATTATAGATACGTTGGAGACGTATCACCATCCCCAAGCTTAATTCCTGCTCGTCCTCGAGTAGGTAAATGATAAAAACAGAATTTTTGATGTGGAATGCTGCCTAACATATTCATCACATATTCTTTTCTTTTATAGCATGGACATTGGACTTGAATGATTCAAAGCAATAGTCTATAGTTTGACATGAAAAGATAGATACTCAAGCATACTAACAAGCAACCATGTCTTTCAAAATATCAATGCTAAAGAAAGTTATCCCTAGCCCATTATGCTCAATCATTGATCCATTCATGAAACACACTCAAATATTAGCTACATCCAATGCACAAGTATGACAATAGTGCTCTCTAGTTGGTGCTTTATAAGAGAAGATGGAGACTCAAATAAAAATAAAAATTGCATAAAAGTAAATAGATAGGCCTTTCGCAGAGGGAAGCAGAGATTTGTCAAATGTGCCAGAGCTCAAAGCTGAAATTAAATAGATAAAAATATTTTGAGAGGCATGCTTTTCCTGTCAACGAAAACGACCGAGAATTCCCAATATTTTCCATGCTAGACACATCATAGGTGGTTCCCAAACAGAAAGTAAAGTTTATTTCCTTTGTACCATTTCTTTCACATACGATGGCTAGCCGTATCCACGGGTGCCCTCCATACCATCACTTTCCAAGGAATTTTGTTGTTATTAATTTGATTTCATGTGGGACTGGGCATCCCTATTACCAACCATTTTCTCGTGCAATGACAAGTGAATAAACACTCATCGTGAGAATAACACACCTAGCATGGAAAATAATGGCCACCCCCTGCCGCTTCATGAGAGGTACGGGCACACAAAACAGATTTTTTTTTTTGAAATTTAGAGTTGGCACACGCAAATTTACTTGGAACGGCGTTGAAATACCGCATATAGGTAGGTATAGTGGACTCATATGGCACAACTGGGTTTAAGGATTTTGGATGCACAAGCAGTATTTCCGCTTAGTACAAATGAAGGCTAGCAAAAGATTGAGAAGCAACCAACCAAAAAACAAAAACGGTCATAAACATGCATTGAACACAACTAACACCGAATAATGCACCATAAGTAGGATATAATTTCTTTGCATACTATTGACTTAACGTGCATGCATAGGGAATCACAAACCTTAACACGAATATTCTTACTAAATCACAATTACTCACTAACATGACGCACATATCATCATCTCCATATCGCAAAACTATTGCAAGGAATCACACTGATCATATCCAATGATCTATATGAAAGTTTTTATTATATCCCTCTTGAATATTTATCACTTTGGGGCCAAATTCATGTCTTGTGCAAATTACCATTACTATTGTCAACTCTCAAAAAGATTTAAATGAAGCATGAGAGTGCAAATATTTCTTCAAAATTTCAATCTTATCAATTCTCAAAATAATATAGGTGAAGCATGAGAATTCATTTCTTCAAAATTTCAATCTTGTCAATTCTCAAAATAATATAAGTGAAGCATGAGAATTCATTTCTTCAAAATTTCAATCAACTCTCAAAATAATATAAGTGAAGTATGAGAGTTTATTTCTTCAAAATATAGCCACCACCGTGCTCAAAAAGATTTAAGTGAAGCACTAGAGCAACTGCCTAGCTCAAAAAATTTAAGTTAAGCACATAGAGTATTCTAACAAATTATGATGATAAACGTGTGGCTCTCTCAAGATAGGTGTGTTCAGCAAAGATGATTGTGACAAACTAAAAAGCAAACAAAGCAAAGACTCATCTAATACATGACGCTCCAAGCAAAACACATATCATGTGACGAATAAAAATATAGCTCCAAGTAAAATTACCGATGGTTGGTAGAAGAAAGAGGGGATGCCTTCCGGGGCATCCCCAAGCTTAGACACTTGAGTCTTCCTTGAATATTACCTTGGGGTGCCTCGGGCATCCCCAAGCTTAGGCTTTTGCTGCTCCTTATTCCTTCATCCATCGTGATCTCACCGAAAACTTGAAAACTTCAATCACACAAAACTCAACAAAACCTTCGTGAGATCCGTTAGTATAACAAAATAAATCACTACTTAGGTACTCTTGCAAACCCATTCATATTTTATTTTTGCATTATACCTACTGTATTCTAACTTCTCCATGGCTTATACCCCCTGATACAATCCATAGTTCCATCAAAACAAGCAAGCAACACATCAAAAAACAGAATCTGTCAAAAACAGAACAGTCTGTAGCAACCTATTTAAAAGTCATACTTCTGTAACTCCAAAAATTCTAAAAAATTAGGAAAACGTGGGAAATTCATATACCAATACTGTGTAAAAAGTTCAGATTTTTTCGACGCTCCAGTACAGAAACAAAATTTGGGTACTGGACGCAAAACTTTCTGTTTTCCAAACAGCATCAATTATACTATCTTCCAAATCATCCCAAAGGTTCTACTTGGCACAAACACTGATTGAAAACACAAAAACACAATCATACCAGTAGCATGACAGTGAAAACACAAAATAATGGCAAAAATTTATTTTATTCATTGGGTTGCCTCCCAACAAGCGCTATTGTTTTATGCCCCTAGCTAGGCATAATGCATAATTTCAAGTATTGTCATCTTTCAAGTTGATTCCATAAGTGGTCCTCATGATGGATTCATATGGTGCTTTAATTTTCTTCCTAGGGAAATGTTCCATACCCTTTTTTAGTGGAAACTGAAATTTTATATTCCCTTCTTTCATATCAATAACGGCACCTATAGTTTGTAAGAACGGTCTACCAAGTATTATTGGGCAAGAAGAATTGCATTCAATATCAAGTACGATAAAATCAATGGGCACATAATTTCTATTTGCAAGAATAATAACATCATTAATTCTACCCAAAGGTTTTTTAATAGTAGAATCCGCCAAGTGCAAATTAAGAGAACATTCATCTATATTGGTGAGACCTAGCACATCACATAAAGATTTTGGAATTGTGAAAACGTTAGCACCCAAATCACATAAAGCATTGCACTCATAATTTTTAATTTTAACTTTAATGGTGGGTTCCCATTCATCATATAATTTTCTAGGAATTGAAACTTCTAGTTCTAACTTTTCTTCTAACGCTTTCATCATTGCTTCTACTATATGTTTAGTAAAAGCCTTGTTTTGCTAATAAGTGTTGGGTGAATTTAACATGGATTGTAACAAAGAAATGCACTCAATCAAAGAAAAATTATCATAATTAAAATCTTTGTAATCCAAGAGAGTGGGCACATCGCTATTTAAAGTTTTTACCTCTCCAAACCCACTTTTAGCAATTTTCTCATTAAGATTTTCACCCTCCGAATTGTGGGGACGCTCTTTAGCTAAAGTTGACTCTTCTTCAGTCCCCTTTTCATCAAGTTTAATATTGCAAAACAAAGAATCAATAGATGAAACACCAATCATTTTAATATCCTCCTCATTACTATGATAAAACCGGGAGGAATCGCTTTTTCTAAAAATTCTCGTTTAGCTTTTAGCATGGCGGTTCTTTTCTTATTCTCATCCATGGAGACATATAAAGCTTTAATTGATTCATTAATATCAATTTTAGGTGGCAAAATTTTAGTCTTAGATTTTCCACATCGTGAATAATTCTATCAATGCTCCTAGACATGTCATCAAGTTTACTCAATTTTTCTTCTATCGTAGTGTTAAAAACTTTTTGAGCATTAATAAATTCTTTAATATTACTTTCAAGATCAGAGGGCATCCTATTATTATAAGAATTACCATAAGGATTGCCATAATTATTAGAGGAGTTTCCAGGAAACGGTCTAGCGTTGAAATTACCTCTATAAGCATTGTTATTAAATTGTTTCGCGAGACAAAATTCACATCTACGGGAACATTATTTTGCTCAATCAAAGTTGATAAAGGCACATCATTAGGATCAATAGGAGCATTTTTGCTAGCAACCAATTTTATAAGCGCATCAACTTTATCATTCAAAGTATTAATTTCTTCAACAGAATTCACCTTTTTACTAGTAGGAACTCTTTTAGTATGCCATTGTGAATAATTTGCCATAATATTATCAAGCAATTTAGTAGCTTGTCCCAAAGTAATTTCCATAAACGTACCACCCGCGGCGGAATCTAAAAGATTTCTAGAAACAAAATTCAATCCCGCAATTTTTTTTGTATGATCATCCATAAATTTAAACCATGAGTAGGGCAATTTCTTATCATTAATTTCATCCTTTCCCAAGATTGGGCAACATTTTCATGATCAAGTTGCTTAAAATTCATAATTTGATTTCTTAGAGAAATAATTTTCGCGGGCGGAAAATACTTAGTAATAAAAGCATCTTTACACCTATCCCAAGAAACGATACTATTTCGTGGTAAAGATGAAAACCATATTTTTGCACGATCCCGCAATGAGAATGGGAATAATTTTAATTTCAAAATATCATTATCCACATTTTTTTTCTTTTGCATATCACATAATTCTACGAAAGTATTAAGATGGGATGCGGCATCTTCATTAGGACTACCGAAAAATTGATCTTTGATGACAAGATTTAGCAAAGCGGCATTAATATCACAAGTCTCCGCACGAGCGGCGGGAGGAGCAATTGGAGTACTAATAACATCATTATTATTATTATTGGAAAAATCACACAATTTTGTATTTTCTTGAGACATCGTGACTACGCAAACAAGATAGCAATCAAGCAAACAAGCAAACAAGAAAAAGGGAAAAAGGCAAACGGAAAATATTTTTGTATTTTTGTAAAAACGTTTTAGAAGTGGGGGAGATGAAAACGAGAGGCAAATGGCAAATAAAGTAAATGCAAGGAGATGAGAGTTTATGCAAAGGTACTTGATAGATGTTGATGATGTCTCCCCGGCAACGGCGCCAAAAATTCTTCCTGCTACTTGTAGCTTGCGTTGGTATTTCCACGAAGAGGAAGGGATGATGCAGCACAGTAGAGATAAGTATTTCCCTCAGTTATGAAACCAAGGTTATCGAACCAGTAGGAGAATCACACAACACCTCGTTAGCAGTACCTGCACACAAACAACAAACCCTTGCACCCAACGCAAACGAGGGGTTGTCAATCCCTCGGCGGTAAATTGCAAGATTAAATTGTATGTGATAGATTGATAGATTGAAACAAAAATACAAAGTAAAATAAATAAAAGAAAATGGCAGCAATATTTTTAGGGTTTTAGTAATATCATTTAGATAGACCTGGGGGCCATAGTTTTCACTAGAGGCTTCTCTCAAGAAAATAGCATACGGTGGGTAGACAAATTATTGTTGGGCAATTGATAGAAAAGTAAATAATCATGACGATATCCAAGGCAATGATCATGTATATAGGCATCACGTCCAAGATTAGTAGACCGACTCCTGCCTGCATCTACTACTATTACTCCACACATCGACCGCTATCCAGCATGCATCTATTGTATTAAGTCCAATAAAGAACGGAGTAATGCCTTAAGAACGATGACATGATGTAGACAAGATAAACTCACGTATGAATAAACCCCATCTTTTTACCCTTAGTAGCAACGATACATACGTGTCATGTCCCTTTCTGTCACTGGGATTGAGCACCACAAGATCGAACCCACTACAAAGCACCTCTTCCCATGGCAAGATAAATCAACTCAGTTGGCCAAACCAAAACAATAGATTGGAGAAGAAATACGAGGCTATAATAATCATGCATAAAAGTGTGCAGCAAAGACTCAAATAATTTCATGGATAATCTGATCATAAACTCACAATTCATCGGATCCCGACAAACACACCGCAAAAAGTGATTACGTCGGATAGAACTCCAAGAACATCGAGGAGAACATTGTATTGAAGATCAAAAAGAGAGAAGAAGCCATCTAGCTACTAACTATGGAACCGAAGGTCTGTGGTAAACTACTCACGCATCATCGGAAGGGCAGCAAGGTTGATGTAGAGCCCCTCCGTGATCGATTCCCCCTCCGGCAGATTACCGAAGAAGGCCTCCAGATGGGATCTCTCTGGAACAGAAGCTTGCGGCGGCGGAGAAAGTATTTCGTGGACTCCCCTGAGGGTTTCTGATTTTTTTCGCTACTAACTGAACCCCATCGATCCTTCTCGCTGCTTACTGAAGCTGATCGAGCCCCCGTGCGAGACGTAGCTAGCCAAACGGTGTTGGGTTGCATCTCGATGAGCAGTGCCCGTTGGTGCCGCGTGCGCGATACACGTAGACACGAGTCGAGACGCATCGATCGAGCCGGTTGGTTGCCTGTGGATGAACAGTTCCCGTTGCTGCCGCCCGCTCGTATGCCCCACCCCAGCCAGTGGGTTGGCTGTGGATGAACAGTACCATGGCCGTGTGAAGGTGGTTGGCGCTGGATGAACAGGACCCCGAGGAGGCGGCCACACGCCAGCCGGTTGGGGGTGGATGAACAGGACCCCGTGGAGGCTGGATGAACAGTAGCTGGTGGAGGCTGCAGGAAGTCGATGGTCGATGAACAGTAGCTGATGGAGGCTGGAGGAGGTCGACCGTGGATGAACAGTAGCCCGTGGAGTCCCGTTTTGCGGTACGCCACACCCCTCCCGATGAACAGGACCCCGTTTCGACCGTAGGCGCTCGATGAGAAGTCCGTTTCCTCCGTTTTGCGGTACGCCACACCCCTCCCGATGAACAGGACCCCATTTCGACCGTAGGTGCTCGAACAGAAGTCCGTTTCCTTTGTTTTGCGGTACGCCAGACCCCCAACCGATAAATAGGACCCCGTTTCGACCGTAGGCGGTCGAACAGAAGGCCGTTTCCTCCGTTTTGCTGTACACCAGACCCCGAGTCAATGAACAGGACCCCGTTTTGGCTGTTTTGTCCAAGCCGATTGGCTCCTGATGAACAGGACATGTTCCAACCCAGTCGCTTGGCTCCCGATGAACACGACGCTGTTTCCTCCGTTCCGACCCAGCCGGTTGGCTGCCGATGAACAGGAGGCCGTTGCTGCCGTCCGTTGCCTCTCTCCATGTACACGAGCCCTGGCCGTACGTATGCGCGAGTACGCGTTCGAGACCCCGCCTGTTTATATACGTCTGTGGCCGTATTTTTTGCTGTGTGGCTATACATACGTCTACACGATTTAGATGGGGCTACCTGAACTGCGACGTCGGGGGCTCTACTACGACACGTGCAGCTCCTTACACACTCACGGTTCATCGTTGCAGAGAGACCGATCGACCAGTATGTACATACACATTCGCGACCAGACAGACAACGCTACGTACGCTTCGACCGGGTGGGTCCCAGCTGTCAGGGAGGATAAGGAGGCACTTCCTTGCGTGCGAAGATATAGCTGCTGGGTCCCAGCTGTCAGGGGGGAGAAATCATTTTTGTGTGTGTGTAATAACGAGGCATTTCCTTGCGTGCGATGATGTAGCTGGTGGGTCCAACTGTCAGCCTCACCGCGTACAGTCCTCTTCTGATGGCTGCCGTTCATTGACCACATTGACCACGCCGTGCTGAGAGTACCAAGGCGGTGGACGATGGCGAGTCCTGGAAGGGAACTACGCGGAGCCGGGGAAGACGCGGCAGTGGATGCCCATGCGGAGGGGAGTACGAGGGTTAACTGGTTCGGCTGCGGTGTGAGGCTGCCATCGCCGGAGAATAACAGGGGATGTGGGTGAGTAGAGGGAAGGCCTGTCCAGCGGTGTGAGTAGGGTGGGGCGGTGAGGCCTGCGCGGCCACACAACCGGCCACGGGAGGCAGGAGCAGGCGGTCCCGCCAGAGCTCATTTGGGCGGCTGGAGCAAGAAGATTAGAGATTGAAGAAGCAACATGATGTCTACTACACAACTTATTCTTGTAGACTCATGTTGGGCCTCCAAGCGCAGAGTTTTGTAGGACAGTAGCAATTTTCCCTCAAGAGGATGACCTAAGGTTTATCAATCCGTGGGAGGCATAGGTTGAAGATGGTATCTCTCAAACAACCCTGCAACCAAATACAAGAAATCTCTTGTGTCCCCAACACACCCAATACAATGGTAAATTGTATAGGTGCACTAGTTCGGCAAAGAGATGGTGATAAAAGTGTAGTATGGATAGTAGATATAGGTTTTTGTAATCTGAAAATATAAAAACAGCAAGGTAGCAAGTAACAAAAGTGAGCACAAACGGTATTGCAATGCTTAAAAACAGGGCCTAGGGTTCATACTTTCACTAGTGCAATCTCTCAACAATGCTAACATAATTGGATCATATAACCATCCCTCAACGTGCGATAAAGAATCACTCCCAAGTTCCTATTAGCAGAGAACATAAGATAGAAATTGTTTGTAGGGTACGAAACCACCTCAAAGTTATCCTTTCCGATCGATCTATTGAGCTATTCCTATAAGTGTCACAAACATCCCTAGAGTTCGAACTAAAATAACACCATATGATACATATCAACCAACTCTAATGTCACCTAGATACTCCAATGTCACCACAAGTATCCGTGAGTTGATTATACGATATGCATCAAACAACTTCATAATCATAATATTCAATCCACACAAAGAACTCCAAGGAGCACCTCAAAGTTTCTATCGGAGAAAAGATAATGAAAACGTGCATCAACCCCTATGCATAGATTACCCCAATGTCACCGCGTGAATCCGCGAGTTGAATGCCAAAACATATATCAAGTGAATCAATATAATACCCCATTGTCACCACGGGTATTCATATGCAAGACATACATCAAGTGTTCTCAAATCTAAAATATTCAATCCGACAATAACGAAACCTCAAAGGGAAAAGATTCGATTCATCACAACTAGGATAGAGAGGGAAGAAACACCATATGATCCAACTATATTAACAAAGCTCGCGATACATCAAGATCGTGCCAAATCAAGAACACGAGAGAGAGAGATCAAACACATAGCTACTAGTACATACCCTCAGCCCCGAGGGTGAACTACTCCCTCCTCGTCATGGAGACCGCCGGGATGATGAAGATGGCCTTCGGTGATGATTCCCCCCTCCGGCAGGGTGCCGGAAAAGGGCTGTAGATTAGATCGTGGAGGTACAGAGACTTGCGGCGGCGTAAAAACTCATCTAGGGTTATTTCTGGGGGTTTTCCTATTTATAGGATTTTTCAGCGTTGGAACCAGGTCAGACGGAGCCACGTGGGCCCCACGAGGAACCAGGGCGCGCCTGGGGGGGGGGGGTGGCGCGCCTTGGTGCCTCGTGGGCACTGGGTGGCCCCCCTCCAGTGGGTCTTGGTTCCAGTATTTTTTATTTATTCCATAAAAAATCTCCAAAAAGTTTCATCCAAATCCAAGAACTTTTATTTCTGCACAAAAAACAACACCATGGCAATTCTGCTGAAAACAGTGTCAGTCCGGGTTAGTTCTAATCAAATCATACCAAAACCATATAGAATTGTTATAAACATGGCATGAATACTTCATAAATTATAGATACGTTGGAGACGTATCAACATCCCCAACCTTAATTCCTGTTCGTCCTCTAGTAGGTAAATGATAAAAGAAATAATTTATGAAGTGTGAATGCTAGCATAGTGCATAAGTTTGATCAATGATAATTTCAATCACTTTTTCTAGCATCAATATATATCATAATCAGTAGTTCATCTCATAAAACTTCTCATGATCAAGTAGTAAGCTATTCACATGTTTGAAGTATAAGCCATAAACTTTCTTGAAAACTAACAAACTATGTTCTCAGTCATCAAACAATTGCAATTCATCTTATTTTCAGGAAGGGTCTATGTAAGAGCTTTGATCTAGCAAATTCCACATACTCAACCATCATTTAGTCTTCCATGATTGCTGACACTCAAAGCATATTTTTAGAACAAACTATTTCTGTCAAACACATAGGAAGATAGGAGCTTAATGTTTCGCCTCCCAACTTATTTATCTTAGGGATAATGTCAACAATAATAACTCATGATCATCTATATTCAACTGGATATATGTTCCCTACCACATAATGCTTGCCAACTAAAGAATAAATAGAGCGGAATAGGGATGAACATTAATGACTCATGCATAAAAGTAAATACAGAAAAGTAAAAGATAGGCCCTTCGCAGAGGGAAGCAGAGGTTGTCATGCGCTTTTTGTTGTTGGATGCATAGGCCCTTAATGCAAAGGAACGTCATGTTATATTGCCCCTTATGATAGCAACCTTTATTATGTAGTCCGTCGCTTTTATTTCTTTACCATCACAAGTTCGTACAACGCTTATTTTCCCTTGCAATAAAAGATCATACATATTTTATTACTTTTTGCACCGATGACAACTTACTTGAAGGATCTTATTCAATCCATAGGTAGATATGGTGGACACTCATGGCAAGAAACTGGGTTTAAGGATTTTTGGATGCACAAGTAGTATCTCTACTTAGTACGATTTTTTGGCTAGCAAAAGATCCTAAGCAAGCACCACATGTTAGAGGATCCATGTCAATATAACTTCTATGTGAATATAAACAAACATAACTCATTACGTTGTCTTCCTTGTCCAACGTCAACTACTTGATCAAGCTTGAAAATAATTAATGGGGGCTCACAATCATAGAAGATGTCCAAGATAGTATATTTATATGTGAAATTTCTCTTCCTTCAAAATTCTTTCATGAATTGTTCAAGTGACCAATGCTATGTTTGTTAACTTTCAATAAATTTTACCGCTTATACTTCTTGTATGTGAAGTCACTACTCCCCATGGGACAAGCATATGAAGCATATAAATTTCAACTTTATGATATTCAATTCATTTCAACAATTTACTCATAGGATACAAGTGAAGAACAAGAGTAAATGACAAACTACTCCAAAAAGATATAAGTGAAGACCAAATGAGTAGTTAAGTAAATAGGTAGCTATGTGAGGACTCTCTCTCATTTAAAAATTTCAGATCTTATTATTTTATTCAAACAACAAGAAAAACAAAATAAAATGATGATCCAAGAATAGTACATATATTGTGAAGAAGCAAAAACTTAGGCTCAACCAAAACTGACCGATAATTGTTGATGAAGAAAGGTGGGATGCCTACCGGGGCATCCCCAAGCTTAGATGCTTGAGACTTCTTGAAATATTATATTGGGATGCCTTGGGCATCCCCAAACTTGAGCTTTTGTGTCTCCTTAATTCTTCTCATATCACGGTTTCCCTAAATCTTAAATACTTCATCCACACAAAACTCAACAAGAACTCGTGAGATAAGTTAGTATAAATCAACTCAAAACCTTAACATTATCTACTGTAGCAAATCACTAAAATTATAATTAAACATTTCATACTAAATTCCTCTGCATTTTAATATTCCTATCCTCAAATAGAAACATTAAACAAGCAAACATATGCAAACAATGCAACTATAACAGCAATCTGCCAAAACAGGACAGTCTGTAAAGGGTGAATAAGAATTCATACTTCCCTAACTCCAAAAACTCTGAAAATTACCACGTGACAGAGGACTCATGCATTCTTACTGTGTAAAAATTTCAGATTTTTATCATGTTTTGACTATTCAAGAATATTCTGGACATAACAGAAAACTTTCTGTTTTCAAACAGCAACACATGAACTTGCAAACTGAGCATGGTAAAGGCTATAATTGGCATTTTATTGAACTAAAAGATACAAAACATGATTATTGATAGAAGCAAGCAAATCACAACAGAATAAAATGATGCTCCAAGCAAAACTCATATTATGTGACGAATAAAAATATAGCTCCAAGTGAGGTTACCGATAGTGTTGAAGACGGAAAAGGGGATTCCTTCCGGGGCATCCCCAAGCTTAGTTGCTTGGGTCTTCCTTGAATATTACCTTGGGGTGCCTTGGGCATCCCCAATCTTAGGGTCTTGCCACTCCTTATTCACCTCATATCGATATCTCACCCAAAACTTGAAAACTTCAATCACACAAAACTTAACGGAACTTCGTGAGATAGGTTAGTATGATAAAAATAAATCATCCACTTAGGTACTGTCAAGACAAGATTCATAATTGTTCTCACATAATGCCTACTGTAGTCTATCATTTCCACAATTTATATTGCTCAATATAAGCTATGGAAACACTAAAACAAGCAAACTATGCATCGAAAACAGAATCTGTCAAAAACAGAACAACATGTAGTGAGCGATTTAAAAACCATACTTCTGTACCTCCAAAATTCTGAAAAATTAGGACAACGTAAAAAATTTGTATCCCAATACTGTGTTAAATTTCATAATTTTCTCACGCTCCAGTACAGAATAGAAATTCCAGCACTGGACGCAAAAGTTTCTGTTTTTGCACAGAATCAAATCAACAAGTATCCACACTATCCCAAAGGCTTTACTTGGCACATTATTGAAAGAAAACATATAAAACATGATTACTACAGCAGATTAATCATGTGTACACACAAAAATAGTAGGTAAAAATATTGGGTTGTCTCCCAACAAGCTTTTTCTTTAATGCCTTTTAGCTAGGCATGATGATTTTAATGATGCTCTCATAAAAAGTGAAGAATTGAAACATAACGGGAGCATCATGAATCATATGTTCCTCTCTCATAATAATTTTCAATAGCATCATGAATGGATTCATCAATATAGCTATCATATAAAGCATTCTTTTCATGATCCACAAGCATAGAATTTTTATTACTCTCCACATAAGCAAATTTCTTCTCATCAATAGGAGTGGGAGTATCATATGAAACTCGAATACTATAAATTGTTTCCACATTAAAAGAGTGATGTTCAGAAAAAGGGTATTCAAAATTATGACAAGTTTTATAATAATAATCATCACTACTTTTTATAACATAAGTATCATCACAATAATCATCATAAGTAGGAGGCATGCAATCATCATCACAAATTTGATCATTCAAAGTAGGGGGACTAAAAAGATCGTCTTCATTAAATATAGCATCTATAAGCTTGGAACAAACATCAATTGCATCAAATAAATTCTCAAACATGTCATTCTCATCAAACATAGCATCCCCAAGCTTGCGGCTTTGCATATCATAAGCATAATCACTATTATCATCAATAGTATGAATAGCACCAATAGTATAACAATTATTATCATCACAATTTTCTAAGTTGGTGCCAAAAAGATTTTCAAGATTATAAGAAGTGTCATTATTCTCCCAATCATAATCATTATAATGAGTAATAGGCATAACAAAATCATCCTCAATAGTTCCTTCGGACATTGTGCCATAAGACAAAGAAGCAATATCATCATCAAGTATATCATCTTCCACAATTATTTTTGATTCACTCTCATGAGGCACAACAATAATAGGAGCAACATTATTTGGGAGGGATACCTTTTTACCTCTACTCTTTCTTCTTTTCTTCTTCTTCACCACATCATGTGTGGGTTTAATCAATTTTTCTGAGCTTCTTATTGATGAGATTGGTTGAATAGGAAGCTCCTCCTCGTCACCTATTTCATTATGAGAGACAATAGGAGAGAAAGTGGAAATCTTTACCCTTTCATTAGTGTTCCTTTTATATTCTATTGGTTTTCCCATCTTTCTGTAGTTGGCAATATAAGCATTCTCATTGCAAATTACCACACAAAACATATAAATTTCCTCTAGATTAGTTTCAATGTTGTCTGTGAGAATGAATACTTCAAACCAACTATTTTTATGTGTCAATTCCTCACACCCCAAAAATAGATAAAGCTCATTATATAGTTCAAGGGCGGTCAAGTCATTACAATATTTAGCCATGATTCGATCATGAAAAAGTATGCCTTGAAAATTAAGGTGACCAACTTTATTGCAAAGTTCACAAGTAATGGGATGAAGAGAGCATAATTTTGTAGCGAATTCATCTATCACTTTGAGCAAAAAATTGGTTCTATCATGTTTATGCTTCTTAATAATTTATCATCCCTATAAGGCATGTCTTCACAAACTTTATGCACTCCACAAAAATTGACATGCTTATAAGAAACATTTTTGTCATGACTAGTGCAATCATCATTAGTATTTTGGATATTCATAGAATTCATACTAACAACATTGCAATCATGCTCATCATTCAAAGATTTTATGCCAAACATTTTATTGAATTCTTCTTCTATCAATTGAGCACAATTTTCCGCTCCATCATTTTCAAGAAAGACATGATAAAGACGAATAATATGAGGCAACCTTAATTCCATTTTTTGTAGTTTTCTTTTTATAAAACCAAACTAGTGATAAAACAAGAAACTAAAAGATTCAATTGCAAGATCTAAAGATATACCTTCAAGCACTCACCTCCCCGGCAACGACGCCAGAAAAGAGCTTGATGTCTAATACACAACTTATTCTTGTAGACTCGTGTTGGGCCTCCAAGCGCAGAGTTTTGTAGGACAGTAGCAATTTTCCCTCAAGTGGATGACCTAAGGTTTATCAATCCGTGGGAGGCATATGTTGAAGATGGTATCTCTCAAATAACCCTGCAACTAAATACAAGAAATCTCTTGTGTCCCCAACACACCCAATGCAATGGTAAATTGTATAGGTGCACTAGTTCGGCGAAGAGATGGTGATAAAAGTGTAGTATGGATAGTAGATATAGGTTTTTGCAATCTGAAAATATAAAAACAGCAAGGTAGCAAGTAACAAAAGTGAGCACAAACGGTATTGCAATGCTTAAAAACAAGGCCTAGGGTTCATACTTTCACTAGTGCAATCTCTCAACAATGCTAACATAAGATAGAAATTGTTTGTAGGCTACGAAACCACCTCAAAGTTATCCTTTCCGATCAATCTATTGAGCTATTCCTATAAGTGTCACAAACATCCCTAGAGTTTGTACTAAAATAACACCATATGATACACATCAACCAACTCTAATGTCACCTAGATACTCCAATGTCACCACAAGTATCCGTGAGTTGATTATACGATATGCATCAAACAACTTCATAATCATAATATTCAATCCACACAAAGAACTCCAAGGAGCACCCCAAAGTTTCTATCGGAGAAAAGATAATGAAAACATGCATCAACCCCTATGCATAGATTACCCCAATGTCACCGCGGGAATCCGCGAGTTGAATGCCAAAACATATATCAAGTGAATCAATATAATACCCCATTGTCACCATGGGTATTCATATGCAAGACATACATCAAGTGTTCTCAAATCTGAAATATTCAATCCTACAATAACGAAACCTCAAAGGGAAAATATTCGATTCATCACAACAAGGATAGAGAGGGAAGAAACACCATATGATCCAACTATATTAACAAAGCTCACTATACATCAAGATCGTGCCAAATCAAGAACACGAGAGAGAGAGAGATCAAACACATAGCTACTAGTACATACCCTCAGCCCCGAGGGTGAACTACTCCCTCCTCGTCATGGAGACCGCCGGGATGATGAAGATGGCCTCCGGTGATGATTCCCCCCTCCGACAGGGTGCCGGAAAAGGGCTGTAGATTAGATCGTGGAGGTACAGAGGCTTGCGGTGGCATAAAAACTCATCTAGGGTTATTTCTGGGGGTTTCTCTATTTATAGGATTTTTCAGCATTGGAATCAGGTCAGACGGAGCCACACGAGGTACCAGGGCGCGCCTGGGGGGCGGGGGGTGGCGCGCCCTGGTGCCTCCTGGGCATTGGGTGGCCCCCCTCCAGTGGGTCTTGGTTCCAGTATTTTTTATTTATTCCATAGAAAATCTCCAAAAAGTTTCATCCAATTCCAAGAACTTTTATGTCCGCACAAAAACAACACCATGGCAATTCTACTGAAAACAGCGTCAGTCCGGGTTAGCTCTAATCAAATCATACCAAAACCATATAGAATTTATATAAAAATGGCATGAATACTTCATAAATTATAGATACGTTGGAAACGTATCACAGCACGGCCGGTGGATTAACATCCAACGGTCGCTGCTGTTAGAATCGTTTGTTGACTAAGTTGACAAAGCCATGCGTACGCGTCAACTTAGTCGGCCCACAAGTAAGCCTCCAAATATGGTGGGGCCCAGTTGTCATGGGGAGGAATCGTTTTTTTCGCGTAATAATTAGGCACTCCCTTCCGTGGGAAGATATAGCTGGTGGGTCTCAGCTGTCAGGGGGGGAATCATTTTTTCGCGTAATGAGGCACTTGCTTGCGTGCGGCCATGGACCATGTGGGTCCCTACTGTCAGCCTCTCCACGTACATCCCTCTTCCGATGGCTGTCGTTTGTTGACCACGCTGACCACGCCACGCCGAGAGCACCAACGCGGTGGAGGACGGTGTGGCCCAGGAAGGGATCGACCCGGAGTCGGCGAAGCCACAGCAGTGTGTGCCCACAATGAGGGGGGGTACAAGGGTTGACTGGTTTGGCTACGGTGTGAGGCCTGTGTCACCGGTGAATAACATGAGGTGTGGGTGAGTAGAGGGATGGCCTGGCCAGCGGTGGGATTAGGAGGGGGCGGTGAGGCTTGCGCGGCAGCACAGCTGGCCACGGGAGGTGGGAGCAGGCGGTCCCGCTGGCGCTGGTTTGGGTGGCTAGAGCAGGAAGATCAGAGATTGAAGAAGCAGCATCGCCGTTGGATGTTATGCAACGGTCACTGCCGCTAGAATCATTTGTTGACTAAGTTCACAAAGCCCTGCGTACGCGTTAACATAGTAGGCCCACAAGTCAGCCTCCAAATCTGTGGCAAACAGCATACAACCCATTTGCCATTATTTTTAATAATTTACAGCCCATTTGCTAATTCTTACGGATTTGTTTGAAGCCCATATTCTTTTTGCTAGCATTACAGCCCATATTCTGGCCACGGTTAAAAAAATCAACGAAATTTTGCATATTTCAGGTGGGGTCCAAACTGTTCTTAATCCCAAAATTTCAAGTCCGATTCAAACTAATTTGAAAAATAAATGTATATTAATTTAAAATCAAACGGAATTTTCCCGCAAAAAAATCAATGAAATTTAAAATCTGGAAATCATAAAAAAACATAATTTGAAACTATTGCCGGTTTGCTGTATTGTTTTTAAAATTTACAGCGCATTTTTGGGCAAGCCTCAAATACATCCCTCCTCGTCTTGAAAGATTTGCAGCCCAGCAGGGATGGTTTAAGCAAGTAGGCCTCGGTTGGGTTTTCTACAAAAAAAAGTAGAAGTGGGCTAGCCATTTTCAGAAAGAAAAAAAAACAACTGGGCTGGTCATGTGGTAAACAGAAAATAAAATCCTGGGCTAGACGGGGTACAGCCCCCGCACAGCCGAGTTGATACCCTGCTCCGTCCGTCTCAAAAAAAGAAAACAACTGGGCGAGCTGCTGGGTCCCTGGTGTCTGCCGGTCGTTATGCAATTCTCTCATTTATTGACTATACGTTGACAATGGGGTGGGACCCAAATGTTACTAAACCATTAGGAGGAAGCATTTATTTTGGCTTGTAACAAGGAGGCACTTGCTTGCGTACTGCCACGACCCTGGTGGGTCCCTACTGTCATTCTCTCCATGTACAATCATCTCCTGATTCCTCTCGGTTGTTGACCATGTTGACAATGCCAGAGGGCGGCGCCGCGGAGAAGGACGATGAGGCTTCATACGGGAACGAACAGGAGCCGGGGAAGATGCGGCAATGTAGTCACAGTCGGAGGGGAGTACGAGGGTTGACTGGTTCGAGTGCGGGGTGGGGCTGACTTCGCCGGAGAATAACAGGAGGTGTGTGGGGTAGATGGATGGCCTGGCCAGAGTTTTAGGGTGCGATGGGGCGGCGATGCATGCGCGGCAACGCAACCAGCCGTGGGAGGCGGGAGCAGGCGGTCCCGCCGGTGCTGGTTTGGTTTTGGCGGTTGGAGGAAGAAGAGACTAAAGAAACACGACAGACGGTGGATGTCAATCCAACGGTCAACGTTGACAGAATTGTTTGTTGACTAAGCCGACACCACATTGCATATGTTTTTCGCAAGAAAAGAAAAATTGTGCTCGTTCGCCAGGTAACATTCCCGAAACTGCCACCGTTTGATCTTGTGTCGCAACTAAAACTGCCAGGAAAATGCGTTCGTTTGCCATCCTCCTCCCTGGGAACGTTCGCCAGATAACATTCCCGAAAATCAAAGACTTGAGAAGGCGTACAGAACAAGCTAGTCTAGCAGTAAAGAGACATTCCTGACTGTTAGAAAAAAAAGAGACGTGCTGCTATAACTGGTTCAAATCCAAACCTAGACTATATATAGTGTTATACTACTCTACAAGTAATCAAACTGACATATCCAACGTTTGCTTCTCCTCTTCTCTAGTTACTCTGCCTAGCTTCAGAAGCTCCGGCCGCAGCAACCATGTCCGCTGGCTCGTCCACCTGCTCTTCTGCAGGGAATCGAGCCAACAACCAAATCTGCGCGAAGTCGCCACCCGTACCACCGCCTGTGGGTCTCATCACACCCCCGCCCGCACACTCACCGCAGCTGGTTGCTCATCGCACCCTGCTGCCATTGGTGTGTTGCCACTGCTGCAAATCACACAGAGTCATCCATCGCGTCTCAACTACAACCCTCAACCCTGGCTGAGTCTTCTACAAATGCCCAAATCATGGGGTAATATGGTCAAGTTGTTCGCCTGCTTTCAGTTGCTGAATTTTATTTTTTAAGAGTTTGGTTGATGATCTTCGAATTTGATTCGTGCAGAAAAGGGAGGATTCTTGTGATTTGTATTTCTGGGAAGTTGCAGATGTGGGGGAATGGAACTACATGGATTATTTGGTTAGCCGACGAATCCCAATACCAGCAGGCTGGGGTGTTGGACAAGTAACTGAAGGAACGATAGAAGAGGAAGATGCAGAGCAGAAGGTTAAAGACGATGTAGTTCATCAGATCATGGCCAAGCAACAGCTGGTGAACAGCCTTGGCAGCAATGAGGAGATGAAAGAGCTTGTGAAGATAATGGGCAAGATCGTTGTGCTCTGTAGGATAATTGTCTCTTTATTTGCAGTGTATGTAGCACTCGTGATGTATTCAGTGGCTCTGACATGAGCACTTTGCTGAAACTAGTAATGAATGAAACCTATTTAGCAGGCTGGGTGTCTAGTGTTGTGAAGATCTAATGATTTCTATATTAACGGGAATCGGGGGGCATCCCCTTTTGCTAATAAATAAATAAATAAGCAGAGGACCTGTCGGGTCAGCTATGTTCCCATTTCAAGACGTTCAACAAATTGCAGTCCAACAGCAAACTGCCATCAACTACATTTGCGGTTGTACAATCATCAAATACAAGTTTCACAGCAAAATATGAGTACTACTAAACAACAATGTCATCATGTTTCAGTCATCATACAATCACCAAACACAAATCAACATACATAATAAGTGATGTTCTCACTGAACAACTACTTCATCAGGTTTCAGTTGTCATAGCAAACACAATTTAACATAGTAGATAATAAGTCGTCTTCTCACAGGCAAATACGACAAAAGCAATCTAATCATCATCCGCAGCAGCAGTGTCAACATCTTCACCATGTGTGCCAGTCTGAATCGTAATTCCCCCTAGTGTCATCTTCTTCTTCAGCATCAATGTCCTCGAACGTTGGCTTCTTATTGATCAACTCATCTACTTCCACAGCCTGACAGGCAATCTTTTCTCCAGCCTTATTGATGTGATGGTCCGCAAACATATCATAAACATCTGTGGAATCCTCTACATCAGCAGCAGTGTAAGCATCATCTTGTTGTGCAACTTTATTAAACGAATTCCTCTGCTCAAACTTTTGCAATATTCTCCAGTCTTGGCTACGTGCATATGTCTCTTCCAAGAAAAATATCTGTGTTGCTTGATTTGCCAAAATATAAGGCTCGTCGGTGCGGTACACCGCCTTGACATTGATGGATTTGAAATAATCATCAGCTTTGGGTTTTGAGGTCCTGGTAAACTGGTTATACCAACGACAGCAAAACAGAACCACGCACCGATGAACCTCGAAACTGGAGATATACTACAACTGAACAATGTCTGTTATGTTAGCTTACATTTCAATTGTCACTTTCTTGTGCGTATCCGTGCTCATGATGACACTGTTTTGTGTCTTCCAGCCTTCGTCGCGTGCAAGGGTGTTGTAGTGCACATTTCCAACAACGCAAGATGCATAATGTCTTACCCGAGCATCAGGACCCATTGCTAGTGCGTAAAGGGTATCACTAACTGCCTGCCCCTCCTCCCGCATCTCCTTAACCTATGGTTAGAAAATAGACAAGCTGATCATCTTATGTACTCTATATATTAAAAAAATTGACAGTGCAATTCAAAAGCTTACACGGCTCTTCAACCATTTCGCAAATCCTTCCCTAACCCGTTTGTCAATGTTTCTTGGATTTTGCGCCAGTAACTCCTCTTTGTACACGCTGCAGAACATAGTGATCATGTCAAACATCTAAATATATAAGAATGTGCCGCAAATTTAGTAGATTACGATGTATAAGATGCAGAACTTAGCACTTACTCGATATAAGGTAGAATCTCAGGACAGTTATTCAACACATACCAAACCATTTTGTCCAAATCTTTAGGTTTGTCATCTTGTCGACTCTTCCCTGTTACTCGAACAACAGGATCGAAAACATTGTGCTCATGAATTTTTTTCGCCCAGCTTTTTGCTAGGCTGATCAGCTATTTCAATGTATCTTGAGCAGAATGTCAACGTTTCTGTAGCAATGTAGGCCTCTGCAATGGAACCCTCAGGTCTAGCTCTGTTCCTAACATAGCCCTTGAAAGTGCCTAGCAGCCTTTCAATAGGGTACATCCATCCATACTGTACTAGACCTCTAAGTAGTGCCTCATCAGGTAGATGAACAGCCAAATGCACCATCACATCAAAGAAGGCTGGAGGATATATCTTCTCAAGGTCGCATAGGATAGTTGGTATCCTCTCTTTAAGACGGTTCACATCATCTATCCTGATATTTCTACTGCAGAGTTCCCTGAAGAATTGTCCCAACTCTGCAACTGCTCTGTATAAATCAGGGCGGCCCAATCCTCTAAGGAGAAAAGGTAAAACCCTTTGAAGTAGGACGTGGCAGTCATGAGTTTTCAACCCTTGTACCTTGGTTCCATTGGCACTGATTCTTCTTTCTGGGTTGGAAGCAAATCCATGTGGGAATATCACACATGACAGGATCTTGCAGAATTCTTTTCTCTTTTGCTTGTCCAAGACGTACACAGCTGGTGCCATATCCCGTGATTCACCAGTGCTGTCCACCTGCAAATCAGATCTGATAGCCAGGTGTGTCAAATCAATCCTAGATTTTAAGGTAA
This sequence comes from Elymus sibiricus, assembly GCA_039707655.1. Lineage (NCBI taxonomy): Eukaryota > Viridiplantae > Streptophyta > Magnoliopsida > Poales > Poaceae > Elymus > Elymus sibiricus. The sequence continues at coordinate 119,870,304 of CM077664.1, read as the reverse complement.
CTTTTGTCTTACCTTCAATATTAATAAGTGTGTCGATAATGCTGTCACGTATATTTTTCTCGATGTGCATCACATCAAGATTATGACTCAGATCCAAATCTTTCCAATACTCCAAGTCCCACAAAGTGGACCTGCGGGTAAACAATAATCTCTCTTTTGCCTTGCCACGCTTCCTTTTCCTGCTACCATTATCGGGATGGTTTCCTGGTGTAATATGCCTGACCTTCTCTAATTCCTCCTTCAACTCATCGCTGGTGAGCCTCTCTGGTGCATCACGGTTTTCATGACTTGCATTGAACACAGGTTTTTGGTATTTTCGAAGACGCAGCTTGTCCTTGTCAAGGAAACGGCAGTGTCCAATGTAACAGACCTTGCTAAGTATTGGGTATGACAGCGGATTCTTGTCACAGCGAACACATGCATTGTAACCATGTGTCGTTCGCCCTGACATAGTGTCCAAAGCCAGATAATCATGGATGCACCCAAATTATAACAGCATGCAGAATGAAATCAGCTGGTGGGCTGCTATATAGGTCTCGAGTGAGAACACCCCTCCATAGTTTTGAAGTTCCTCCACAACAGGCTCCATGAATAAATCAAAATCCTTTCCAGGACTTTTTGGACCTGGGATGAGCAAGGCCATGATGTAGTTTGATTCTTTGGTGCAGACATTTGGCGGCAGGTTGTAAGGGATAACAAGCATTGGCCACATTCTATATGTCGCGCTCTGGTGGCCAAATGGGTTGAATCCATCTGTAGCTAAGCCAAGTCTAATGTTTCTCGCCTTAGCAGCAAACTATTTGTGTTTCAGATTGAAGTTTGTCCAGTCACTACCATGAGATGGATGGCTCATTACATTCAGATCTCTGTGCTCCTGGTTCCTAGAATGCCACAGTACATCCTCTCTTGTTTGAGCATCATGAAACAACCTCTGCAATCTTGGTATAATTGGAAAATGTCTCAGAACCTTATGAGGAATCCTCTTCACAGCATCACCATCTTTCCATCTTGATGATTTGCATTTTGGGCATTCACTTAAGTTGGCATAATCCTTCCGTAATAGAACACAATTATTCTCGCAAACATGGATCATATCATTTCCAATTCCAACCGCACGGAGTAAATTCTTCATTTTACTGTAGGTGTGTGGCAGCTCCGCCACAGCTGGGTAACAATCGCGGAAAGCAGCCATCATCGTATCGAATGATTTGTTGGTCATCCGCTGAGATGTCTTCACCTGAAGAAAGCTGACCATAGCTAAGAATACTGACAGCTTACAACATGCGGTGACTGCCACGTTGCATTGCTCCAACATGCGGGCCCATCATTTTTCTTGTACAGGTGTAAGTTCTCAAAATGCACGAGCATTTCGTAGCATTGTTTCAATCTTGGTAAAAATCACTGGCTCCACCACCACATCCTCCTCCTCCTCCTCTTCCACCTGAGCATTAGGCTGATCAAGATGGTGATCTGCTGCTTCCACATAGTCAGTGACATTGACGTTCACAGCTTCACCATGATGAACCCACCTAGTATATGTGACTGACATCCCATACAAGTGTAGATGATTTTGCACAGTTGACCGGGGTCTTGAAACTGAATTCATACAACTGCTACACGGGCAGCGCACATCTGCTTTCGGACCACCGTACTCAGCTTTGATAAAGTTCATGAAGTTTTGAACCCCCTCGACATATGCAGGGGAGAATCGTTGAGCAGAAGTTATCCAAGTCATGTCCATCTGTCAGACATATAAATTAGTTCTTCTACTAGATATGACAGGAAAAACATATATGTTTCATTATAAAGTCCAGAAAAAATACCTAGGTCGATGTCTAAAGCTATGGCAAGATATTTGGACAAGCAGATCTAAGTAACGAAATATATGTAAAGCTAATTCAGCAAACAAATTAACTGCTAAATTATGGCAGGCTATTTCAGCAATCAATGAGGCCGAGCACACAGCCATCGAAGGCCATCTCAGCAACAAGGATTGAGTGTAAAACAGTGTCGAGCTATTTCACCTAACAGATTGGCTACTAGACCCTGGCAATCTACTTCACAATACATACATGGTCCTAAAAGATGGCAGGATATTTTTGCAACTAATCAGGCATGGCATGCCATCTCAGCAAAGCAGATTGAGTGCAGAACAGGGCAAGGTATCTTTTTAAGAAGAGCATATTGAGTGTAAACTATTTCGGCAAGCAGTGAGATTAACAACATCTATCAGCTAACATCCAGCGCTACTCCGACATGCACGGGGTCTCAGTCTAGAATGCATGTACTGTGGGAGAAGCTGACGGCTGTGTATCTCCAAAAGAACGTCGCCAGCGGTGGCGGCGCAGCTGGAGGACGACAGTTTACGAGAGCATACTGTGGGATCGAGAGGATCGCCGTGCGTCCCCTCGATGAACAGCGGCGCCGACATTTCGGCACGGCGGGGAGGGCTAGTTTGGCGGAGCGAATGGAGTGGAGGGGGGCGGGGGGAGGGGGGTTTGGGGAATATTATTGGCTAGTTGGCCGAAGGGGAGTTGAATTTGGGATTTGGAGGGAATTTTCACGCGGTAGGTGTCGTGGGAACGATTCCGTCAATAGAGAGGAGTAGGGTAAAGGAGCATGATCTATCAAGATGCAAACAGGTGACACGAGTGATTTTAGCGAGTTCGGGCCTCTCGCGGTGGAGATAACAGCCCTACGTCTCGTGCTCCGGAGAGGCTTTGTTTTATCTGAGTATGAATCCGGAGATTACAATGTGTGAGAGAGGAAGAGGAGAACTGATCTCCATGCCTGAGCTAAGTCCTGAGACTAATGGCGAGAGAGCCAAGGGAGAAGAATGAGGGCCTGCCCCTAGTCTAGTGGTGGGGGTGGCTTATATAGAGTGCGCCACCCCCTCACCTCTTATGTTAGAAGGTGGACCATCAATGCCATAATATCTGCCCACTACGAAACCGCCATGCTGACTATTGGTCTTCGTATGTCCGAGTGAAATTAGGTACTCCGAGTGGAATGAGTTCGTCGAGTGGAGTGCTATGCTCCGAGTGGTTGTTGCCGTCCGAGTGACTTTCAAGTTGCGGTACATCTGAACGGCGATCTGGCCCAGGGGCCCAGTACAAAGTGTACGGTGTCCATGGGTACAGTCTTTAGGTCAGGCCTGTTACTCTACCCCCAATACATGTCCTCGTCATTAGCCCCCAAATCGGTCGAGGTTGAGCGGGTCGAGTCGAGGTGAATCCCCAGATGAGTCGAGCGCTACGGAGGCACTCATGAATTCCCTCTGGTCACCCGGCGGTCTTATCTCCGCGTGTTGCCTTGACGGATTTCGGACTACATGGTGTTCGAGTGAAATGAGCCCTTCGCGCGTCGAGTGGCGGACCAGACCTGAGCATTTTTGGAAGGGTTTTCAAGGTCGAGCAATCGCATCGTTGGACCCCGGATTTTGCGGGATTCGAAATTAGAGACGTGCGCGCACAGATCAACGGAGACCGTGTGGAGAAACTTGGTGACAGTCGTTCATCTCTCGGAAGAGGCTGACTCGTGATCTTATAGCAATTTTTTTGAGTGATTTGGAGCCGGTCCTGTATCGAGTGACTGATTACTCGGAATTTCTTCGCGCCTGGGCATGGAACGTTTGCTTGAGTGAAGATACTCGGAATTTTGTTCTATGGGTGCGCGATCAGCGCACCCATAGGGTGTAGCCCCGGAGACTCTGACTGATTGCTGGTAGTCGGTTGGAGTCTGTAAGATTTGTTGTACTCGAATGTTGTTGCTGGACTTGACCGAGCATAATGTTTCTTTTTGGTTTCTCTTCCAGTGGGGGCACACTGAGTGCACCCACTGGGTGTAGTCCCCAAGCCTCTGTCGGACTAGATGAGTTTGGCAGAGGGTTTAAGTCTTTTGGTCTGGAACTAAATTAAACAGGTGAACCCTCGTGCGCTCGACACGGTAAATGACTTCAGCCTAGAACTGTGGCGGGCCCTCATGCATTCGGAATGGATCTTCGTGGGGTCGGCACGGTAAATAACTGCAATCTGGAGCTGAGTCAATCTGATGGATCTTCCTGCGCTTGGCACAGTAAATAAGTTCAGCCTGGAACTGGGTCAATCAGGTGAATCTTCATGCACTTGGCACGGTAAGTAAATTCATCCTGGAACTGGGTCAAGCAGGTGAATCTTCATGCACTCGGCACGGTAAATAACTTCGGTCTTGAAACTGCCGACTGGAGAGAAAAGTTGTACACTACGAGGAAATACTTGGTGGCACTCGCATGTCTCCTGGAGGAGATAGACTAGTGGTCCGAGGTGGACGTGCCATGAAAACCCGAGTGGAGAGGCTAGCGCGTGGACTGACTCTCTGGAGAGAGGCCACTCATTATCCCGGGGGAACTCAGCACAGGCCATCTCCGAGTCCAAGTTTGTGAAACTGACGCCTTGGAGCCTATAAGAAGGGCCAAGTGCATCCGTAGAGGAGCGTCATTTTCACCCTTTTGCAGTCCTGAAGATGACTCAAGGTAATGATTTGGGTGATCGTCCGAGTGAACGATGCTACCCTTATAGATCTTCGGCGGACCGAGTAAGTATGTTCAGAAAAATATTCCTGACATGATCAACAGGTTGATCAAATGGGCGTAACCCCTGAGGGTGGCATAACCCTCGGCTGTGGCGTAGCCCCCGAGTGATGCTCGCAAGAGGTACGCTCGCTACAGAGTGTGATCTGAGGTTTGATCATATGAGTAACTTGGCTGTTTCCGCGTTGGGGATGTAGCCAAAGTCGTCGAAGCCATGACACGACGAAAAATGTCCTCGGAGGAGTCAGTCAGATGTTTTTGAAGTTGGTGCAACGACGAGGTCGGTGTAGCGTGGTTGCGGTGCAACAAGACCGTCGCGGCGTACGAGTCTGAGGAGCAACGAAGATGGTGCGTAGAGCGTCTGAGTGATCATGTAACTTGTCGAAGTGGCGGATCCGACTGCAGTCGTTGAAGTGAAGGATCCGACTAGTGATGAAGTACTAGACCACTCAGGAGAGTGCAATTCCGAATGAGCTGCAGCCCCCGAGTACGGCGTAGCCCCCGAGCGTACTACAGGTTTCGACGGTGGACCTGTCTCAGTCGTTGAAGTGAAGGATCCGACTGGTGATGAAGTACTAGACCACTCAGGAGAGTGCAATTCCGAATGAGCTGCAGCCCCCGAGTGCGGCGTAGCCCCCGAGCGTACTACAGGTTTCGACGGTGGACCTGTCTCATGCCCAACATGATGATGAGGTCAATTTCGTTGACACGATGAAGAAGACTCCACGGAGGGGTCGGCTGGATGTGTCCGAAGTCAACAGAGCGACGGGTCGATGTTGCGGTGCGTTAGGATCGGTGCGGTGACCGAGTCCGAGTAGCAATGAAGTTGGTGCACAGAGGCGCCGAGTGATCGTGTAAGCTGTGTATAAAAATAACACAAGCCAGCGTAATAATTTCTCGAGGTAATTTGATGTGTGCTGAAATGATTTGTGTAAATAAAACTCATAGACACCTGCTGGGTGTGCAAGGGGCTTGCTGGTTCGGGACTAGCAAGAGTCTAAAAGAGCGAAGGATCCAATCGAATTTGTCGAAGTGAAGGATCCGACTGAACTCGTTGGAGTATTGGACCCAAATGAGGCGGAAGTGCAGTGTGTGAAGAATGACTTAGCTGTCTAGCGGCGCGTGAGCGGCCGAGTGGCGAAGTCGTGTTCAACCGAGTGGCGACGCGCGGGGCGGCCGAGCGGTGAAGACGTGTCTCACCGAGTGGCGACGTGCAGGGCGGCCGAGTGGTGAGGACGTGCCAAACCGAGTGGCGACGCGCAGGGCGACCGAGTGGTGAAGATGTGTCTCACCGAGTGGCGACGCGCAGGGCGGCCGAGTGGTGAGGACGCGTCCAGCTGAGCGATGGTGCGCGGGCGGCTGAGTGGTGAGGACGTGTCCAACCGATTGGTGACGCGCGGGACGGCCGAGTGGTGAAGACGCGTCTCACCGAGTGGCGACGCGCAGGGCAGCCTAGTGGTGAGGACGTGCCCAACCGAGTGACGACGCGCAGGGCGACCGAGTGATGAAGACGCGTATAGCTGAGCGACGGTGCGCGGGGCGGCCGAGTCGTGAGGACGTGTCCAACCGAGTGGCGACGCGCGGGGTGGCCGAGTGGTGAGGACGTGTCCAGCTGAGTGGCGGTGCGCGGGTAGCTGCGTGATGAAGACGCGTATAGCTGAGCGACGGTGCGCGGGGCGGCCGAGTGGTGAGGACGTGTCCAACCAAGTGGCGACGCGCGGGGCGGCCGAGTGGTGAGGACGTGTCCAGCTGAGTGGCGGTGCGCGGGCGGCTGCGTGATGAAGACGCGTATAGCTGAGTGACGGCGCGCGGGGCGGCCGAGTCGTGAGGACGTTTCCAACCGAGTGGCGACGCGCGGGGCGGCCGAGTGGTGATGACGTGTCTAGATGAGTGGCGGTGCGCGGCGGCTGCGTGATGAAGGCGCGTACAGCTGAGCAACGGCGCGCGGGGCGGCCGAGTGATGAAGACGCGTACAGCTGAGCGACGGCACGCGGGGCGGCCGAGTGATGAAGACGCGTACAGCTGAGCGACGGTGCGCGGGGCGGCGGAATGATGAAGACGCGTCCAGTTGAGCGATGGTGCGTGGGCGGCCGAGTGGGCAAGTTGATGAAGACGTGCCCAACTGAGTGGCAACGCACGGGGCGGCCGAGTGGTGAAGACGTGTGCAACCGATGGCGAAGCGCGGGGCGGCCGAACGGTGAGGACGTGTCCAACTGATTGCGATGCGCGGGGCAGCCGAGTGACGAAATGACGCGCGGGGCGGCCGAGTGATGAAGATGCGTCCAACCGATGACGATGTGCGGTGCGGCCAGATGGACGATGGGTCAGTTGGCCGGCCTCGCGCAGAGATTCAGACAACGGCGCGCATCAGCTCCGAACAGGGACAGAGTGCCTTCGGTCCATCCGGCTGCAGGCCAAACTGCTTTTCTAGATGGGGCTGCACCATCACTCAGGGAGCCGCGCCATTGATTGCAAGCGGAGGCTGTTTCAGTCGTCGTTGCTATGTCTGGCTGACGTGCTGATGAAACGCTCGTCTACCAACCGCAGGGAAGCGGTCGACTGCTTGCGGGCAGTCATGCGCGACGGCGATGGCCAGCGGTAGGCAGACGAGGAGGTTGACTTGGTGCAGAGCTCGGTTGGTCGCGGAGCAATAAGTCCGTAGTAATTAGGTGTGATTGTCTACGTCCAACGCATTGAATGAGTTGCCCCACGTCTTGAACCTGCATGCAAGAGGTATTAGTGCTAATTAAGCAAGAATTGAATACGATTCTGCATGCGATGGAAGTTGAAATGAGAAGGAGAGTTGTAGAGGCAGCCCGGAGGAGAGCTTTGCTGCGGTGGAAATTGCCAGTCTGGCCGGAATCAGATGGCAGCCGAGAGGTGGCGACGAGGACGAGCGGCTGGCCGCAGTCCAGGCGGCGGAGATGAGGGCCGGCGCAGCCAAGGGCGAGGCCGAAGACGACGGGACGGACCACGCCGGTGGCCGTGTGTGGGAGCTCGCCGACGGCGTCGTAGACGAGGCCGGAGCCGACGGGACGGACCGCGCCGGTGGCCGTGTGCGGGAGCTCGCCGATGGCGTCGTAGATGAGGCCGGAGACGACGACGAGGTCCGCTTGTGGCCGCCATTGATGATGATCCTGTGAGAAGGCAAGAAAGATGGGGAACGACTTGTCCTTTTCTCTTCTTCTCTACTTCATGATCGATCATGCATGGGTGTGTCTGATCCTACAGGAGGAAAAAGACAAACTCATTGTTAGACAATTTGTTGTAAAAAGACTAGATCGAATGGATACTTCCCTGATCCTTTTGTTTGTACGAACGGCGCAATGGCCAGAACTCCATCGGCCAATTTCTCTGGCAATGGTCGTTGATCCGCTGTCGAAGATCGAAGAAAAAACCATTTGCACCATGGCTCGATAGACGCCATGCCCCACGGTGGGCGCCAACTGTCGTGGGAACGATTCCGACAATAGAGAGGAGTAGGGTAAAGGAGCATGATCTATGGAGATGCAAACAGGTGACACGAGTGATTTTAGCGAGTTCGGGCCTCTCGCGGTGGAGTTAACAGCCCTACGTCTCGTGCTCCGAAGAGGCTTTGTTTTATCTGAGTATGAATCCGGAGATTACAATGTGTGAGAGAGGAAGAGGAGAACGGATCTCCATGCCTGAGCTAAGTCCTGAGACTAATGGCGAGAGAGCCAAGGGAGAAGAATGAGGGCCTGCCCCTAGTCTAGTGGTGGGGGTGGCTTATATAGAGTGCGCCACCGCCCCACCTCTTATGTTACAAGGTGGACCATCAATGCCATAATATCTGCCCACTACGAAACCGCCATGCTGACTATTGGTCTTCGTATGTCCGAGTGAAATCAGGTACTCCGAGTGGAATGAGTTCGTCGAGTGGAGTGCTATGCTCCGAGTGGTTGTTGCCGTCCGAGTGACTTTCAAGTTGAGGTACATCTGAACGGTGATCTGGCCCAGTGGCCCAGTGCAAAGTGTACGGTGTCCATGGGTAGGGTCTTTAGGTCAGGCCTGTTACCCTACCCCCAATACATGTCCTCGTCAGTGGGTGGGGGAGTTTGGCGAATGGTCGGTTTCTCCAATTGCGGTCCCATGTGTAAGTGAAGAGGCAAGCCGAAGCGCGTTCCCTTTGGGTGAGCGGTGTGCAGGACCGACCGTGTGAGGGATGCAATGCGACCGCGATAGGCGTGCTGTAAGTGTATCGCCTTTTCCTTTTGAACTAGTAGAGCGTAACACTTGGTTTTGGTGCTTCGCGCGATCCATCGATACAAATCCCGACTAAAACTGCGCGGGCGGGTCTTTTCCCACGCGATATGCTGGGAGTTTGGCTTAGTTGGTTTGACAGACAAAGCGAGAGAAGGATGTGAAATGCGTGAATGTGTAGTGGATGTACTTTTGGAGGGCCTAAGAGAAATTGTGTATGTAAACCCTCTGTATTTATTTACTTCACATATTAGCTTTGTCTCAGGTCAAACTTTCTAAACTTTGACCAAGTTTATACATACAAAAACAATGACAACCACAATACCAAGTAAATACGATTAGAATCATTATCCAATATATTTTCATACAACATATCTTTCTATTGTGAAAGTTCATATAACCGGACGAGATTCATGCAAACACGGCAGATTTTCATTACATTTCGAACTTTTAGGACAAAAAAAGAAAAGAAACCCGACCATAAACCTATCCTACGGCGATGGCGTACGTCCACTTTCCTTTGTATTCCGCATCGACGACCACGTCCTCCATCTACCGTCTCCATGAATGGCGGTGGGGTTCAAGACCCGCGAAGTAAAGGTGCGGTCTCCGGCGAGGAAGAGTAGAACATGGGAGATGGACCGGCCCACTTGGGACACCATACCCTGCCGCCTCCCATGCCCTACTCATCCTCGGAGGAGTCCGTGACCTCGGCGGTGCCGGTGGACGTGAGGTCGATGATGGACATGGATGGTCCATCGCTGTTCACGTGCCATATGCGCCCCCGAATATTGGACGGCGGCGCGTAGAATGCGCGGATGGCGGAGGTCTTGTCCTCGGCCGCCGGCGCGGCCGGCGCTTGTGCGGCCGCATCTGCGTCCGGCTACGCTGGCATTGCGTTACGAGCGGCGGGTTGAGTAAGGGCTGCGACCTCGAGCTTCATCTCCAAAGACAAGCTCTCCCGCAGAGCGTTCCCGCCCGCGGTCATGGTGGATGTGGTGCCAGGGAGGAGGATGTGCTCTGGTGTGGAGTTTAGCTGGGTGTTGCCGCCTTTAAGTAGCGCATACCGGTGAGGCCAAGCGTTCGGGTGCGTCAATGAGTCGCTAGAGTTCATACATCGGGCGGCAAGCCTGCTTTATGGCGGTATGCGGACGGACGACATGAATGCAGGCAGCTGGCGCCGGGGGGAACGCACGCGGGCGAGGGACAAGGGTTTTTTGTGGGCCAGGGTAGTTAGCTGCGGACGTGGCAACGTCGCAGATGCCCTTTGCTCACATGCGATCCCACATGTCAGTGACAAAGCAAGACAACCCGCGTTCCCTTGGGTCAGAAGCATGCTGGACCGACTGTCTGGGGGTGCGACGTGAATGTGACAGGGGTGCTATCAGTGCACCACCTTTTCATTTCAAACTTGTAAACCGTAACACTTGTAGAGCGTAAGACCGAAAGCATATAGTATTAAGTTGGCATCTCACCTATATCCAACCTAGTAGCCCACGTGTACAATAGTTCTTCATACTAGCATATGTACCAGTATAATTAGTGTACCACCCTTTCCTTTTCAACTCATGATGTGTAACGCTTGATTAAGTCGCCGGACAATGTGTGTTGCCTGTCTTTTTATGTATTTGAGGTGTGCTGATTGAGGTGTCCGGCTGTTTGAAGGAATAATTGAGGTGTGCCCGGTCCGTGCCCGCATTTAGGTGTCCAACTTACCATGTTCCGGCTGTAGTAACTATACTATGTAAGTTGCTTGGAAAAATAGTTACCTAGGTCGGTTTTGTGAGCCGTCCACTACGTGTCGCTCCCCATCTTAGTAATGACAAACCCCTTCGGTTCATGACCCGACACACCTTGACGAGATCGATAGATGTGGAGAGATCGAGTGTGTGTCATGCAAATCAAGGTTTTGGTGTGTGTCTATGATAGAAATGATCGTGTGAGGTGGAGAGTGGGGTGGGGGTGTTTGTGTGTACGCTAGTTGGTCATGTACTATCTAGCTGTAGATCGATTGAAAGAGGACTAGGGTGGGTCCGGAGATCGATCGATCGACCGATGTACATAGGGGTGTAGAGAAAGATGAATGTATGCTTAAAAAAATATAGATGAAAGGCTTGATTACAATTAATGCATGGTAGAGTGACCTAGGCGTGTGTCGAAGAGCGACCTGATGAGCGAGATACAATCCCGATACCTCAAGAGGTCGTTCATGTGTGACATGCACAAAGAGGAAGAGAGGTGCTATGCGTGTGTGTGTGTGAGAGAGAGAGAGAGACCCTGAGATGAAACCGAGAGAGATCGAGTGGGTGTGCAATACAGAGAGAGCGTGCATCAAAGAAAAAAAATGTGACAACACTCTATGTTGGGTGTGAGAGACACATTATGCATAAGAAGACACTTGGTACTTGAATCCAACCTAAAAAAAAGTTTCAAATATTACAATTCAACCTTAAGTGGATTCAAATATTTGAACCGGTGATCATAGCATTTGCAAATCATATGTAAAGGGCATTCAATCTTCGTTTCGCATTTCAACTTACAATATACAATGTACAAGCACGTACATAACTTTGTATTCAAACAAAAAATGGTTTCCAATTTGTATTCAAACACGTGAATGTTTGTTCTCGTGCATGCGCTTGCTACTAGGATTTTGCCACGTCTAGCCAATCCAATAGCAGTAGAAGTAGTAGTACTAGTACTACCTTTGTTTTTTGTGGGAAATTTTGACCATAATTTCAACTCAAAAAAAATTTAATGCATGTCATCAAAAATTATATCGTTCGATTCGTATTTGAACATAGTTTCCAATGATATTATTTTTGGTGACATGAATTAATATTATTTTAGTTAAATCTAAGGTCAAAACTTGACACAAAATACGAAGGGGACCAATAAACCAGGACGGAGGCATCTGCACTAGAGTATGGAGTGCTTATTAACACATGGCCCACCTCACACTCTCAACAAATTTCTTGGAATCCGTGCTACAATCTCTCCCTCCTCGTCTCTCTCTTCTAGTGTGTTTTTTTACATCAGTCATCTCTCTCTTCTAAATTCAGCCGACGCGAGCGGGGGAGGGGGAGATGGAGGGGGAAAGTTTGCCTACTGTCGGTTTGCTCTCAACTGCAGTCCCGCAAGCGAGCGAAAATGCAAGACGAAGCGCGTTCTATTCGGTGAGCGATGTGCCAGACCGACCATGTCGAGGTGCAACGCGAACGCGACAAGTGTGATGTACACCGTCAATTCCTTTTGAACTTCCATACTTCTTTTTTTTGGAGGGAATGAACTTCTATACTTCAAGTACTCCTATTGCGTACGTAACACTTGGTTTTGCTGCTTCGAGCAATCCATTGATACAAATCCCACCTACAACATCTCAAAAAAACAAATCCCACAGACCGACCGGTGGGGAGGTCCGGACGTCTGCGACGTCAAACTCTGAAACTCTGGTCCCATCCCACCCCACAACTCTCTAGGCTCCAGCCGTCCGGCTTTGCAAACTCCGCACAGTCAAAACCGATTGACCGGTCGTCATCGGTACCACTATTCACACCAGAACCTTCGCTGCTCGGCCTACGCCAGCTACTTGCCAGTCGGTCACCACTGCCCCAAAACCACACCTCCCAGCCCACTCTCCCACCTTTCGATCCCCTAGCCCGCATCAGCCGTCTCCTAGTTCGTCGGATAGCCATGGTGCACAGCAAGATCACGTACTATAAGATGTTGACGCCGGAGCGCCGCGCAGAAATCACGGCGGCGGTAGTGCGCCATAGACCTCCGCTCCCAAGCTCGCTTTGCGGCGGGTAAATCCCCGAGTCCTCTAGAGCCGAGCTCCGAGGAGGAAGGTGATCCAATGTTCATGGCGGAGGTCGCGGCGCAGAAGGCCCCCGCGGCGAAGGAGACGATGGACGTCGATTTCGTACCGGCGTCCAGGTCCCCCATGGTGCAGGCGGACCAGCGGTTCAACCTGGTGGTCCTAAAGAAGCGCCGGGCGGCGGAGGCTCAATTCGACGGGGAGCGCGCGGATGCCGCTGCCATCGAGGCCCTCCTGGCGGAACTGGATGCCATGGTCATGAACCGGGTGGCGGAGGCTCAACTCAACGCGGAGCGTGCGGATGCCGCTACCATCGAGGCCATCCTGCAGGCAGAACCGGATGTCGTGGTCGTGAACTGGGCGGCGGAGGCTCAACTCGACGCGGAGCGCGTGGATGCCGCTGCCATCGAGGCCCTCCTGCAGGCGGAACCGGATGTCGTGGTCGTGAACCGGGCGGCGGAGGCTCAACTCGACACGGAGCACGCGGATGCCGCTGCCATCAAGGCCCTCGTGAAGGCAGAACCGGACGTCGTGGACTTGAACCGTGCGGCGGAGTCTCAACTCGACGCGGAGCGCGCGGATGCCGCTGCCATTGAGGTCCTCCTGCAGGCGGAACCGAACGTCGTGGATGTGAACCGGGTGGTGCTCGCGTCCGTGCAGAGCACTATCACACTCCGCGTGAACGAGTAGCTGGAGGCCGAGGACAACCACGCCGCGGAGACACACGTCGGCAGCTCCGGCTGGTTCACGCCTGCAGCCAAAGACGACGAGGCCAGCTCGTTCCGTGAGCAGTGATAGTTTTTCTTTATGTTGTTGTTTTTAGGGATCATTTGCTGTCTAAAAACATATTTATATTTAATAAATTGGCCTTATAAACATACTGTATCGACAAAAATTCGGTGTCAGCGGTTGGATGGCTAAGTTTGGTTTGGTCACACGTGGTTTCTCCCTCCGTCCAGGTGTATAAGTCACCTTACGAAAATCTGATATTCCCAAAACGCTTAGGCGCAATGCATTAAATTCCCTCCTCGTTCCCCTCACCGCCTCGTTCATCAGCGAGCGAAAATTTAGGCCGAACCACGCGCGTGGAGGAAATGGCGACCTATGCATGCAGAGAAGGAACACGTTGATTAGGGGAGGGATTGACCCCAGTTTGCATGCACGGGTTGGCTGAAACGACAGCCCTATTAATTAGGGATTCATTGCTAATTTTCGTTTGGTTTATGAGGAAAAAACTGGCACGGTGATTGGAAGAATTCCCAGTCCGACTCTTTCGCCTCCTCCAATCCGCAGCCACCGGGTTGCACTGCTCCACCTTAGGTGACTTAAATACACCTGGACGAAGGGAGTACCACATGTCAATGATAAAGGCAAGCCGAGGCGTGTTCCCTTGGGTTTGCGGCGTGCTGGACCGACTGTGTGAGGGTGCGGTGCGACCGCGACAGGCGTGCGTAAGTGTACCGCCTTTTCATTTTGAACTTGTAAATCATACCATTTGGTTTGTGAGTGAGCGACTTCGATTTTAGTACTGTGTCACCGTGACTATTGGATGCGACGTGACCACGTCGTTTCAGCTCGAGCTGCCGCAAGGGGACTCGAACATGACCTTTTACCCTTACACGGGCACCCGTTTACTGTCGGAAAGGCTCTTCCACGTCGGGGACCCATCCATCCTGTGCAACCAATGGAAATGCCAGCGTGCAGTTCGGGGCTGGCTCCGCTCATCGATCTACGTCCCAATGAAATAGAGTGGGAGACGGTCGTCCCCGACGGCGTTGTCAGGAAGATAGTCCAGGAGGCAAATCACTGGCGGTTGCATCAACGAGGAGGGCATGACTTCAGCTTCGACATGAATGTGGACCGGCGTCATGTCGTTACCTTGCTGGCGCTACGTTCGTGGAGAAGCTTCTTGGCGAGGACGGTGCTGGGACGTGCCCGGCATGTCTCGCACACACGATCAAACAAGTAGTACAGTAGTACTGCTTATCTAGGCTTTCGTCGGCCTATTGATGCACGTACGAGAATTTTTAAATCATATAATGCTCTATGTACGTTTGGCCTTGTCACTAATAAGTACTAGTACTATATTTGTAACCATTGAGTAACTGGTACTACTTGGTGAATGTTGCGTAGCCGTGGATGTCCGAGCTAAATTTGAAACACAGTCACGATCAAACGAGATGTTACCATTGGGCTCCACCACTCCACCAGCCAGAATCACCTTGGCCTATTTGATTTGCAGGATCCTCAAAATGCAGGAATAGCAAAAATATAGGATTGTTCTCTTTGGATGGGAATGGCTTGGATTGGAGTATAGGATTAGTATTGTGTGTTTGATGTCATAGGAAAGACAGATGGATTTTTAAAATACTCCTAGGTTGGAGTAGATGCAGGATTTCCTATATTATTAAATGTAGCACAATAGCTTCGTCTGTCCAGCTTACTGCGGGAAAGGTCGTTTCTGGAGGAAGACGATGGAGAAGTAGATTCAGCGAAGAGTGAAATTATGGTTGCTTCGCCCGTGACTTTGTGATTTGACGCCTCATTGCTTTGTGATGTGTGATAGTAGAAGGGAGTAGACTCTGTGCTCTATGCATGCGTCCATGCAAGGGAGAAAGAGGAGAGAGGTTGCATTTTTTTATTCCTTCAATCAATTTGGCGTCGGCGCACCACCGAGTTTCGGTTCCCTCTTTTTTTGGCTTTCACAGCACCCTCCACAATGGTTCCCATCGATGCCAAAAGCTAATTTACCATTTCGCTACACATTGTGGATGCCCTTAAGCATGCCACTTGGTTTTGATTAGTAAAGAGGAGATGCTTTTGCCGCGCAGAAGGCGGGGGAGGTTGGCCTCACGGTTTGCTAACATGCAGTCCCATGAGTCAGTGATGTACCTAGCCAATCCGCGTCCCACATGACTACATGAGGCAGAACAACGGCAGAAGCAACTTGAGCGAAGAACAAAATGATGGTTGCTTCGTCCCTCCAACTTATACTACAGGAAAGCTGCAGCTTTGTGATTTGACGCCTCATTGCTCATTACTACTGCGGCGCCACGACCGAGGTGCGTCCCCCCTGCTGCTCTGCACTGTTATTTGGTGCATGGCACGTGGACCCGGATGCTGGATGTCCCACATGTCGGTGAAAGAGAGTAGAACATTTATGAAAGCGAGCGCTCCACTCTTACGACGGAGGAGTACAAGACACGACGGCCCAGTGAACTGTAACTTGTACTATACTAGTGTAGTAGTACTATGTGGTAGTCTTGTACTACTCTTGTACCACTTGGTTTTGCTGTTTCGCGCGATCCATCGATACAAACCTGATTAAACAGGCGAGGGCGGGTCTTTTCCCGCGCGGTAGGCAGGGTAGTTTGGCATAGTCGGTTTGACAGAGAGACCGAGAGAAAGATGTGAAATGCTTGAATGTGTAGTGGGCCCTTTTTTTGTCATGTGTGTGTGTAGTCAGACCTTTCAGATCACTAGATGATACTAGCCATACATTTCAATGCAATTTTAATGTATGCAACATGAATAATTGAAGTAACAATATGAGATCAAAAACTTAAAATACATATGATTTATTGTGTTAGAGTATAGTAGTACTCTATTGCATAGTTGTTAGATATAACATGCGAGAACGTGTAGGGATGTACTTTTGGAGGGCCTACAGAGAGAAATTCGGCATAAAGTGGATTCAAATATTTGTATTTGTCATCATAGCATTTGTAACTCATATCTAGAGTTTATACGGTAGACGTGAATGCTTGTTCGCTCATACGAAACCAGTACAACAATATTGGGGTGGCGTGCGCCAATTTAGGCGTGGGAGGTTGGCCTAGTCGGCTCCACGGAGAGAGCGAGAGAAGAGATAAATACACTGGCGGTCACTGTATTTGAACCGAAAGCATAATACGGTCACCGGACTTCAGAATACGCTCATTAGGGTCACTATATACGTTTGACGGTGATTATACGGTCACTCGCTCATCGTTCAGCATCGTATTGCACTCTGTTGACCGGCCAAATAGTCTACGTGGCACTATGTTGACTGGTTAAATTTGCCACGTTCCTTGTGGGTCCCACTTGTCAGTTGGCAGAGGAGAGAGAGAAGATAAACAGAAATTTACGCAGGCGCAACAAGACTCGAACCCTTGCGTGCGAACCACCTGGCTATGTATGTGTGTGTCAGGGCCTGATGTGTGTGCATGCACGTGTAGGTTGAGCACTTGAGCGTGAGCGTGTGTGTTGGTCGTGTGGTGAGTGCATGCATGCGTGTGTGCGTGCGTGTCTGCGTGTGTGTGCATGCATGCGTGCGTGTGTGCGTGTGAGTGTTGCATGCATGCAGTTCATGTGCATGCGTGCGTGTGTGTATAATCACCACACTAGATCATGTGTATTAAAAGAACCAGTCAACTAGCACAGCATACCAATACAAGGCCACCTTGTCCGCGCCACTTTGAATCCCTTCTACTAGTGATACCCACCATGCAATATTTTATTTTCGTTTGTTTACATTCTTATACCCGCTGACAGGTGGGCCCTATGGTAGTGAGATAATGAGCGCCGATGATGCAACACTAGATGCGCCACATGGACTGTTTAACTGGTCAACTAATCATGTCTTCAACAAATACAGAGCTCTACGGTTTGCCTGTGACTGTATAAGAACCACAAAACGTATATGGTGACCATAATGAGTGTATTGTGAAGTCCAGTGATCGTATCGTGCTTTCGCTTCAAATACAGTGATCGTCGCTGTATATCTCGCGAGCAAAAGATGGAACATGCGTGAATGTGACGGGGCGTACTTTTAGAGGGTCTAGAGATAGTTTGTGTGCATACGTGAAAGAGGCGTAGAGAGGGGGGCGATGGGGAGAGAGAGATGCTCTTCGTTTCTCTTTATTATGACTAACTTCATAGTATAAAAATATAAACATTCACAATGCGGAATAAATATCATTGGATGCACCATGCAAGTAACTTTCGTACTCCATATAACTTTGCAATATTGTATAGATGTAGATTTTATTAAATAAATTTTGGCCACACTTTGCGTAGTTTTAATTCAAAAGGAATCTTGTATGCGAAGTAAAAGTGAACTCCCTTGGTAGCATACACAGAATCCCTTGGTATTCACGTAGTGTACTCTGTACACACCCTACTCACAAATATACATGACCGGGGGTAGGGTATTTCCTGGATCGCAAGGGCCCGAACTAAGGTAAATCCTTGTCTCTTATTACCATGCATCCAACCTAGCTGTAAGGGATATCCTACTGAATGCTCTGCTGGAATCATATTCGTCAACTAGTAAGAGAGGTGGAGAGTGCGAGATAGGCCTAAGCGTCCGGGAGACACGTAGGCAGGTATATGTATAGAGAAAAGGGTCGATGTAGATCGTGCGTGCCTATCCGTGTGAAAGAGTTCTTGTGACAGAGATTAGTGAAAGGAGTCGTAGATAGTTGTGAGATAGAGGGAGGGTGATATATATAGACAACGTGTGTGCGAGAGACACCTCAGGAGAGAGTGTGAGGATGTGCGAGAGAGAAGGCCGATGGATATACAGCGTGTGCGCGTATGTGTGAGAGAGAAAGATAACACGTGTGTGAGGAGGGGCCGAGGGAGAGTGAATCTACGCGTAAAAGACTGATGTACACATCAATTTAAAATATAAATTGTATCCAAATATTTGGATGGGATCATGATATTTGCGATTCGCGTATGGAACGATCATTGGTGTATCAAACATCCATATTCTATCAAATTTGAGCATGTGTATGGTATTATTCGACATAATTGATCCATAGAGTCAGTATTTTGAAATCCAGACAATGCATGGCTTTAGCAATTCAAATAAAACGTGATTATAGTTTATGTTGTAAGTGTAAAGCACATTATACATACAAAAGATACATAGTGAACATTCTAAATAGCTAGCTAGGAACTAGCATACGTTTGAATTCAACTTAAGGTGGTTTCAAATATTCAAATTCAACATGAAGTGCATTCAATTATTTGAATTCGAGATCATGGCGTTTGTAAATCATATCTAAATTAAGGGTGCATCAATCTTTGCTTTGCTTTTGTACATAATAACATATAGTCGTGTACAAAATACATTCAAATTTACCACCCCCATTCCAAAATAATAGTAGTTATAGGATTTTCAAGAGTCAAAATTTCCAAAGAAGCGCATAATTTAATGAGGTTTTCAATCATACAAGGTCAAATTTAACGAGGTCTATTAAGGTCAATCCTAATAGTTCAAGAGTACTGTAAACGTGAATGCTTCTGGTTCAAAATTTTGAACGAAGCGCCAAAAGAGCCTCTCCTCGCCCGAAACCGCGCGAGACCAATGTTTGGTAGAAGGAAATTACCGTCCTAACTCTGATCCGTGAAGCCTACCGGCCCGACGTCCAGAAGTCTAAACCGGGGTAGGTTTGTAACTTCACCAAGACGCCACACAACCGCCTCCGAAAAACATTCATATACCGCGGGCGCCTAAACACCGATGCGCTCGGCCAAAATCACTCCCGCCCACTATTTTGGACATGTGAGATTACCGTCCTACCCCTGACCCGTAGCATGTCTGAAATTTTAGATGGGGGAAAAGTTTGTAACTTTCCCCAAATTTCAAACATGCGCGTCCCGGAAACATGGTTCCCCCTTAGCTTCCCCCCTCCCCCGTCCGATTCCCCATTCATACTCTGTGGGCGCCAAAACTCCCTCTCCACCACCCGCGAAACCCCAGCCTCCTCCGTCCGCCACCCCATCGCACAGATCCACCGTCGCCCTCCTCCATCACGCCGGAGCCGATACCCCGACGTCGTCGTCCACCGCAACCTCAACTGCAACGCCATCCAGGACTTAGCAGTTGAAGCCCAGGCAGAGTTGCCTCTACGACACGGACGTGCGTCGTACCTGAGCCACTTCAACCCCTCCATCCTGCGCCTCACCGCTGCTGCTCCAACGTCGCAACCGTCCACCGCACCAGAGCTGTTCCTGCTACGCCGTCATTCGCCGCCTCAGATCTGCTTCTCCGCCGCCGACAGAGGGCCACTACACCACACTCAACAACTTGGCCATGGGTGCGTCCAAGGCTCCACCGTCCTCCACAACATCTGGTTTCCAGCGAACCACAAGAAGATCGTCAAAAATAATAAGGAGGGCACAGCATGGCAAGCCGATATTGGTACTCCTCTTCCCTTATTCTTGCAAATCTTACATGTCTGCTCGCACGGTATTCATCCCACGAAGGAAACTAGTTGACCACTTCTTACTGCACATTCTTCCTGATACTAGATGTTCCTAGTAACTCGCGATGCACAAGGTTTCCCCCCCATTTACTATTTCACTTTAGCTAGACGTCCGTCGCCTGCCTGGATTTTAATTCAGTGTCAGTTGATTCCCAATTAAAGGAAGCACCACCCGCGGAGGCGCGCAGAGCACCTAGTCCGCCTGTTCGCTGGGGAAGCAACGCCTCAGTGTCTATCTTAGAGGTGTGTGTGGCGCAGGAGCTGCTGGCGCCCGATCTGGAGGTCCGCCGGGCTTAAAGGGATGGCCGGGGGGCGCTGCCAAGCACGGCGGTAGGGTGAGGTCGAGGGGAGGGCGGGGCGGCGGAGGCAGGGGTCTGTGTCGGTGGTCGCTGGCAGTTCAAGGAAGATCATCAACAGTGACTGGCGGGAGGTAGATGAAGGCCATCTGCCCGTTCCGTGTAGATCGGACGGTGCAGAAAAAATCGACTGACCTATTTGTTTTTAGTCGATTGTTATTTTCATAGGACCACATGTGGTGGTTTGCTGGAGGATTACCTGCACTTCCCAGCCATCCCTGTGCTCATATTTCAAAAGCCTAGAATCTAGTTTCGTGTGCCATGCATGTTGTAGAGCTATCATATGTCTGCCGTCATTTATTTTTGACCCACCTGCTATCTGATACTTTTACACTGCACTACTTGTGCACAAACTACACCCATACTCTCTCACTATTGTTTTACTATGCATGGGTATTTCAGAATCTCAACCACAATATTCTAAAAAGAAAACACAGTTGTCGCTCCAGTCTGCATCGAGGATTGGAAAGGCGCGGTTTGACGCTCTAAAGAAGAGTGTAGTGTCATTCGATGAAGACTGTCAACGTAGCTCTGTAGTTGTTGACCCCATTCGCCATACACCAGCATCGCAGGTGCTTGCTTTAACTTCACGGTGTCATATGTGGTTGCATGTTGCATATGGTGTCTACCTTGTATATTGCTTCTAAATTGGTTAAATTGCATCTGCTTAGCCATATATTGTCCATATGACACGCCTTCCTATTTTTGGTACATACTGCATATGTCTATTAACCATGTTCTTACATCAAACTAATGTTCTTGTGTATCCCTCATCAATCACTTATGATGAGACAGTCAGACGGGTGGGTTAGTGTGAGACGCGCTACTCTTTTAAAGAGTGCAGTGTCATCCTCCCCACATGATTCTCAACAAACAGCAAGGCTAGATGAAGATAGTCAATGTACCTCTGTAGTTGGTGACCGCATTTCCCCTACACCACCATCGCAGGTGCTTGCTCTAACTTGGCAGTGTGATATGTGGTTGCATGTTGCATATGGTGTCTGGCTTGTAATTCTTCTAATTTGGTTAAATTGCATTTGCTATTCTGCTTAGTTTACACATTATACCTGTTAATGTGACATGCCTTCCTATTTTTGGTACATACTACATCTATCTATTAACCATGTCCTTACATAAAACTACTGTTCTTGTGTATCCCGCATCAATCACTTATGACGAGACACCTTTAGTATATGCCGCTTGATATTTGTTGCATCTTGCATATGATTTATAGCATGTACTGCGTCTAATTTGTTGAAACGCCATTTATTATGAGACGCTTTTAACTTGGCAGAGTCATATTGGTTGCAACTTTCATGTGGTGTCTACCTTGCATTGCTTCTAATTTGTTGAAATGGCTTCTGCTTAGTTTACACAAATAGGTGTGAATATGCCATGCCGTCCTGTTTTTCATACATATTCCATCCTCGTATCTTGTGTTTGCCTTACATCCAAGTAGTGTTCATCAGTATCATGCATGAATGAGTTCTGAAGAGTGATTTTCATTCCTTTTTCTTGTCGTTTGACTTGACAATGCAAAATCAATAAAGCGGAAGGAAATTAGCAAGGCAGTGGATGATGGTGCTCCTTTCGACCAACTGAAATGGAGGGTCTCTACAGATTCTACTCTGCCATCCTCCAAACAAGATTTGCAAGACAACACATGCATAGACAGTCAACGTAGTTGTGTTGATGATGAGCACATCTCCCCTACCCAACCATCACAGGTGCTCGCTCTAACTTGGCACTGTTATATGTGGTTGCATGTTACGTATGATGTCTAGCTTGTATTGCTTCTAATTTTATTGAATTGCATCTGCTTAGTTTACACATTATACTTGTGAATAAGACACGTGTTCCTGTTTCTAGAACATACAATATCTGTCTATCACGCCACGTTCTTACATCAAAGTACTATTGTTGTGTAACCTGCAACAATCACTTATCATAAGCCACATTTAACTTGGGAGTGTGATATAGGTTGCATCTTGCATTGTTTTCTAGCTTGTACTGCTTCTAATTTGTTGAAATGGCACTTATGACGAGACAGTTTTAACTCGGTAGAGTGACATTCGTTGCATCTTTCATACGGTGTCTAGCTTTCATTGCTTCTAATTTGCCTGCTGCTTAGTTTACACATCATAGGTGTGAATATGCAATGTTGTCCTTTTTTCTTACATATTCAATCCTCCTATCATGCAGTCGCCTTACATGAAAGTAGTGTTCGTCAGCATCATGCATCAATGAGTTCTGAAAAGCGAATTTTATTCATTTTTCTTGTGGGTTTGACTTGACAAGGCAAAAAAATAGGAAGGAAAAAAGTAAGGCAGGGGCTGATGGCGGTCATCTGGCGCCACCGGTAAAGAGGCGCTCTAGAGATTCTGCTACTACTGCTAGTGCAGTAGAAGTTCCAAGTAAATATGATGTGCCCAACAACCCTACTCCAGCATCCCAGGTGCTTTCTCTAGCTTGGCAGTGTGATATTTGCTTGCATGTTGCATATGGTGTCTAGCTTGTATTGCTTCTAATTTGATTAAATTGCATCTGCTTATTTTACACATTATACTTGTTAACATGACATGTCTTCCTTTTTTTGCATATACTACATCTGTCTATTACATGTTCTAACATCGAAGTACTGTTTGTGTCTATCCTGCATCAATCACTTATAACGAAACACCTTTAACTTGGTAGTGTGATATTGTTTGGATCTTGCATATGATTTATTGCTTGTACTGCTTGACATTTGTTTAAATGCCAGTTACGATGAGACACTATTAACTTGGCAGACTGATATTTGTAGCATCTTTCATATGGTGTCTAGCTTCCATTGCATTGCTTCTATTTTATTGAAATGCCTTCTGCTTAGTTTACGCATCATAGGTCTGATTATCTCATGCCGTCCTGTTTTTCGTACATATTACATCATCCTATCATGCGGTTGTCTAACATCAAAGTTTAGTTCGTCTGAATCACACATCAATTAGTTCTGAAGAACTAAATTTTTATTCCTTTTTCTCGTGGGTTTGACTTGACATGGAAAAAAGAGAGGAAGGTACACAAAATGGTAGGGGATGGTGTTACTACTCGGGAGGCACGGAAACGGAAGCGGAACAGCTCTGCAGATTCTGCTGGTACTGATAGTGCAAGAGAAGGTCGAAGTCCACCGGATAAATGTACAAACACAGTAGCCCCTGCTACACCACCTGCAAAATGTACCAAAGACAAATGAACCAAACAAGCAACGACAACCCTAGTGGTTGCAGCACCTTCTTCCACAGTACCAACATGTGCACGACTTACTCGTTCGTCAACTCTGCTAGCGGCAAGTTCCCAAGCTCCTTTGCCAGCTGACACTACTTCCGAAGCACTCTTGGCACAAGAGGACTTGGCAAGATCAGATGAACCTTGTGAGCTTCAACACCAAGACGGTAGTTGATCGAGTCAAGTTACAGTTGTATGCTTCTTTATATGTGGTCTCACAGTTTGATGTACACTAACACTTCCCATGTTCGTTGTTGAACTAGCACCTAGGCGCAAGAGGAAATAGACATCAGGTATAATGCTCGACAGGTTAACTAAATCTAAAGGAGGAAGAATGGAGATCCATTTTGAGTCAGGTTTAAAAAGGCCACGTGATGCTACAGAGTCAGCCAAGTTAGTATCAGAGGCAGCCGTTGCTGTTAGGTGTCATGCACGTATCCTCCCTACATGGATTCAGTACAGGAATGACAAAGACGAAATCCATTTTAACACCTTCCTCGACCATTTATCTGTAAGTATGGTTATTTATGGAACTTAGTAATATCATCTTGCTCTGTCCCATACTTTCTAGGTTGCTGGTAATGAGACTCCTATAATTTTGAATAGATGAGGTCCAAGTTGGATCGGCAAGATGATGCAACCAGACAAGCATGCACTCATGTTTTCAAGTCTGCTCTGCGACAGTATTGGTATAATCTGAGGAAAACTCACTTTGAAGGCAAGGCTAACAATGAACTTGCCCAAACATCTCCAGTGGAAAATATAACGGATGAAGACTGGACAACACTTGTTAAACACTGGTCTGATCCAAAGTATCAAGTATGTTATATAGATGTGATCAGATCACATGTTGAACTCCTATTTACGCATGTCCCTCACAAATCTATCTTCTTCTAGGTGAACTATTCAAAGAACAAGGCCAACCGTACGAAAGTGAAATTCCAACATACGACAGGATCTCGTAGCTATATTGCACACTGCGAGGCTCTGGTAACTAGTTGTTGTTTCACTCTTTTGGCTGTGCTATATTATCAGATCTATATTGACTTGTTCCAAATGTAGAGGAAAGCTTGCAAGGACCAAAAAGAACCTGAACCAAATGCGGTGGAAATCTTCAAGGACTGTCACACCAGCAAGACGAAGGGCATGACTACACCAGTCAAAGCTGTTGTAGTAAGTCCTTAATCCTCAGGCCCTTTGAACTACTGGTTACTCTGACTTGTGGTGCATTGAACTGCATGGTTTGCAGCCAATGTCTATTACTCTTTTCAATTTTATACATAGTTGTCTAAACATATCATTGCACTTTACAAGGTTTAAAAGAGAGGAACGATGTTCCTTTGCTCTTGATCTGTAATCTAGTTCCGTGCTGCACACAATGTTACAATTGCCTGTTTGTCTGATCTCAGTAGTTTTGTGATATGAATGATGTCATACTATGCTCACCGTATTATAAACTTTGTCTCTTTATCTTAGCTGTCAATACAATGTGAAGAAATAGACAATACATTAGCCATGGTATATGGTCATATGTTTGGAGCCTGGTTTTATTATGTACTTTGCAGTAAAATACAACTAATATTTTACATCGGTTCACCAAAATAAGTTCTGTATATAAACGAAAGCTATTCTATTTGGTTTTGCTGCCTCATTAATAGCTTCTGTTCTGGTACTACTAATGTACAAACTCAACTTTTCAGCAAGCTATGGAACAAATGGTGGAACCGCAACAACCTCCTGAAGGTGATGAGGCAACCATAACCACAATGTCACCTCTTGCTGCAGTGGGTCAGTATCTCTCCACTAACACTGCCAAAAGCACCTTCCTACGTAATACTGGGTTGGTTGTTAAGGCAACCTCGTCCAAACTGCCTCATGAACAAGATCTGCAAGCTTGACGGAATGATATATCTGCGCTCCAGACACAAGTCCAATCCCTAACAGAGACCCTTTGTGAAACAAGAACAACCATTGTTCGATGTCGTCAAGATATGCATGGTTTTGAAACCAGACTATCAGACATTTGCTATGTTGTTCAGGAGCCTAGGAGAAATGACAGCAAAGTTTATGGTGCTCCATCATACACTACAACATGAAAATGTACCAGTCAGGTCAAATCATCCGAGCTTCTGAACTTCTGATGGTGCATTTACTTTTATGCCAACCCTCCTTTTGTTATATGGCTGTAATTTGTTTTGTTGCGATACAAAATTTGTTCTTAACGGGCAGCGACTGGCTGAAGAAAACAGCAAGCTGTTTTTGTATAGTGTAGGGTGTTCCCTATATTTGCACAGGTGGCAAACTTTGATGCCCAGTGGATGTAATCTGTGCAATCGCCGTAATAGCCTAGCGTTAGTTGCTTGCTTATTTATTTCCTTGTAGTCATCTTTTTCCTCGGTTTGTTAGTGGCCGCAATAACCATGGGCCATATACGGCCCGTGGTAACCATGGGCCTGCTACCTGCTGTAGTGCCCAAGGGCCATCTACGGGCCGTAGGATCCGTGGGCCAAAAGCGGACCGCATTATGGGCCGTAAACGGGCCATAGTGGGAATGGTCCGTTTAAGGGCCCGTATCATAATAGGTCGTTAACAGGCCAAAAGTCATCACAGGTTTAATTCTATCGACAGTCATAATGGGTCGTTAATGGGCCGGAATATATGACGGGCTGAAAATGGCCCAATGGGTTAACAGACCACAAACGGGCCGATTGTAACCACGGGCTGAATCTGGTTCATTAGCATAATAGGCTAGTAGCGGACCGTAAGTAATCGAGGGCCGGAAATGAGCCCAAGATTTTATGGGCCCTTAGAAGGCCGAAAGAAAACATGGGCTGGAAACGGCCCAACTGAATCATGGGCCGTTAATGGGCTCAAAGCCGTTTACTTTTCATGATGGGTCAGAATCACCATGGGCCGTCAATGGGCCCAGAGAAACAAAAGGCCTAATATGGGCCGAAAGATGTCACGGGCCATAGATGGGCCGAAAGTGACAACGGGCTGAAATCATAAGGCACGGCCCACATGGCACTACTGGGCCGAATTTTGAAAGGCCATAACGGGCCGTGAGTACCCGGGCCGTAAATGGGCTGTATGTGAACAGGCCGTTAACAGGCTTTCCATGGGCCGGCCTGCTTACTTTTGACCAAGTCAAACGGGCCGGCCTTTTTAACGTAAATGGGCCACTATTGGGCCGTGCCATGTGTCAACGTATCATAGGTGTCTCGCGTCCAATGAATGGATGACATCTGTCCCAACGCCGAGCTGACACGTGGTTCCGCCGGCGAATGAGAAATTTACACGTGCAAAATCGTCATTGGTCAGCGCTGCTAAGGGGTTATCGGATCCAAACCGGAACCCGATAGCTTAACGGCGACCCGTTACGGTGAATGCCACGTGTCGGTTACCCTTGACAAAAACACTTCCATGACGCGACATTTATCGTCATGGAAGTGGACACTTCCGTGATGATAATTTCAGTATTGTCATGGAACACTTCTACGACAACACAGGTATGACTATCTTGATTCTGTCATAAAATTGTCACGGATGTACATGCATGATAGAAAACTTGACCTACTGTGACAAAGATGTAGCATCACAGAAGTGTTTTTTTTGTGGTTCAGCACTGGTACAGCGAGCTGCTATACAAACGGTTTTTAACCCCTTTCCGCGACGGAGTTTTAAACCGTCGCCTTGCCTGTGTGTGCGATAGGGGGGTCCTTCCCACACGACCCAGAAACCATCAGGGACAGGTCCTCCGGTCACACACTTTTTTGGCAGAATGAGCTCGTGTGCGATCGGGCGAGCCATCGCGGACAATTATACAGGCCCAATCATTTCCGTTCGTATGTACATCCCACACAGTGAATCCTAGACAAACGTTTCCGTTCGTATGTACATCCCACACAGTGAATCCCAGCCAAACATTTCCATTCATATGCACATCCCACACAGTGAATCCCAGACAAACGTTTCCGTTTGTATCTATATCACACACAATTTTCTGTATAGCCTCGTCTGCGATAGGCGTAATGATCACACACGCTCTGCCTCTGTAAACTGTTTGCGTTATTCAAGTATATCACACACGCTTTTGCTGCTAGAACCGTTTGTAAAGTTCCATGACCCATTTAGCAGGTTTATTAGTTTACTATTAATAATTCCAGTATTTAGAAAAATCACATTTCATATCAAACAGCTGTTTGCCATTTTCATATCAGGCATATAAATATATTATAACATCAAAGTACGATAGGTACGTGAAAACAACACAGTACAACATATAGCTAGTTCACCTTCATAAGCACAATATTAGAACAATATATTCATTTCCCTAATCGACTGATGCATGATCAGCCAAATTAGTCTTCTCCACCTCTGCGTTCAGTTCAGTAAGAACCTGTTTTGCGCTGACCAACTGGGAAAGTGCCTCCTCCTTCGCAAACACCATCTTAGGAAAGTCTAATATAAAAAATCTGAGCTCATTCTCCATCTTCGTCTTTTTTCCAGTACCTTGAAATATTCTTCAGTGTTGACAACATTTTCTCTAAGCCAATCTCTATTCTCTTCCTCAAACATGCTCCAGAGCTTTGCTAGGCACATCTTCAAAGACGGTGGCCACTCTTGATCAACCCACTCCAGTTAAGAACACTTTCGTTCATCCTATAATATTTAAAACTAAATTAGTTATAGTTGTAGGGAAAATGGGTTTCTAGCAACATAGAAAATCACCACATACATATTTTGAAAAACTGCAGAAACACGTTTATTATGACATATCTTCTCAAAAAGTTCAATGTGCAAATGAATTAATTGCTACTGAGACAACAACCAAATTTAGGAACATCACAAGCTATAATTAAGTTCTTAGTCAGGTACTATAATAACAAATTGACCATTTTATGAGGAAGCTAAATATAACTGCAACAACACAGCGATAGTGTTTCAATGCCATCAAATTAATACTAACAGGTGTGTACATGCACAAATTTAATAACATAGAACTAATACCAATAAAGGCCCTCCACTGTGTAGGCCAAAACCGGTGTCAAATCAACTGTTGCTACATTTGGCACCGGTATCCTGCACTGCCGAGTCGTTGCCAGAGGAAAAATTCAGGGAACCGGAGCACCTAGTTGCTCCGATGCCCAGTTTCTTCCTGCCATAAAGTATTAGTATTTTATTGCTTGGCTGCTCGGATGTGTGGAGCAAAGTTGGGTGCACAAACTGCTGAAGCGGTGCCAAATAATTTTCTTAGGGCATCGCTGATGAGATGGCAACATTTTTAGATACTAGGTAGAAACTTTGACAGTGTCTTAATCACATCCATATTAACATAGCACAGTGACAGTGTCTGAATCACATCTAACAAATGATTTGTAACAACGAAAGCGGGGCTAACCTTCTCTGCACATGCCAGAAACTTCCTCCCACTGTCCACAGATTCAAAAGCCACTAACTTCACGCATGGAGATTGATGGTGACAACGAGCAGGCAGATCTCCAGCTACCCCACTCCATTCCTTGCAAGTGATGGTCCTAGGGAGCTACAAGAGGAACAAATGGCCCAAATCGGTTTCCGGGTTAAAATCCTTTATTACAAATCAGAACCCTAAGCCTAGGGGGGTGAGAGAGAGGAGAGAGGCATACCCGGCTGGTGACATACTCGTCCGAGGAGGAGGAACCGCTGGAGAGGTCAAAGAAGACCATGGCGTCCGTGGCGGTCAGATGCGAGACGGTGAGAGCGAGGGAAGCAAGTGAGGAAGCGGCTATATCTTGGGAAGGAAGGAAGGAGTAAACAGGGGAAATGTGGGTCGTGGTCGGGGAGAAAAGGGGGTGGGAAGGGGGAAAGAATTAGATATTTCGGTGGTAGGCAAAAAAAATTGAAAGGTGGGGGGGGGAGGAACTTGGCGTGCAATGTCATCGGACACCTTTCACTTTGAATATATGTGTGCATCGCAAATGATTCTTCTGCTTTACACGCATGCGATGAGTTTGAGCACTCGAATTTTCATGGAAATTTCCCTGGGTACAGTGCTCATCCACGTCATTGCATATTTAACATCACTTGCTAATTTGGGGGGGGGGGGGTACACAAAAGAGCCTACAGCACACGGACCACACTTACTGAATCGAGCAATTTTAGTAATTAAACAAAGCCAGTTGACCTAAACATTGCTCTAACAAAAGACCAGCGTTATAAACAAAGGCTAAGTACGCATAATTTAAACAAAGCCGCTGATGCGCCGCCGCCCTATGCCTCGCCGGTGTAAGATGAGATGTCGATGACTTGTCCTGGCGACATGCCACCGCTGGTGGACTCCGCGTCCCCCAGGCTGAAGTCGACCGCGTCATCTTCCTCGTCCTCATCCTCGGCGCCGCCCTCAAGGTTGTAGTACTCGTAGTAGAGGCGGCGCCAGAGCTTGCATTGGTACTCCACCACCGATTCCTTGACGGACAGGCGGCTCTCTGCCTCCTCCTTAGCCACGCGCAACTCCTCCTCCCACGCTCCTCGATCTCCGCCGCCTCCTGCATCTCCAGCTCCCGCTCAGTGATCTCATGAGGAAGCAGGGGCTCCATGGCCTCCGCCGCCGCATCGTCGACAAGCATCTCCGCCACCTTTTCGGACATGGGGTGCATGCTGGATTCCGAGGAGGCCTGGAATATCTTGGCGTGGGCGTCCTTGACCTGGGCATGGATGGCCTCGACCCGGGCCGGGGCGACCTCCGTGGCACGGATGGCTGCTCGAGCGCTCTCGGCATTTGCAGCCGCCGTCGCAGCAGCAACTGCAGCCGTCTCGGCTGCTGCAGCTGCCCTGTCGGCTGCCGCAGACGCCCTCTCGGCGGATGCAGCCACGCTCAATGCGGATGCGGCCGCACTCTCGGCGTAGGCGGCCGCGCTCTTGGTGGAGGCGGAGCCGCTCGGGGAGGACTCGGCGACCGTACGGGCCCTCACGAAGCGTCTCCATGACGTCATTCTTTGCAAGAAGGGGATGGGGAATGGGTATCGAGGTCTCGAGGATTCGGGGGTGAACAACGCTTGAGCAGACGAATGCGGCGAAGCTTATGGAGGAAGACATAAAAAGACCCGCGAATTTCATCACAAATGGTTCTTATAACAATTGTGTGCGATGTAGTCCATTTTTAATTAGCTGCGGTAGACTGATTTGGAGTACACTGGCAACGGATGGTGATGGAAATTGTTCGAATTTTTTTGTACCGTTAAAATGCACTGATACAACTGTCATGTTAATATTTGGAATTTTTCAAGGTTCATCTGACCTTTTTAAGACATTAAGTGAGTTCCTAGCCATATAATGGCCGTAATTCAAATTTGAACAGCATGTACATGCAACGGCAAACCATCATGGGTTGGAAAATCATATTTGTGTCCTTGTGTGTGAGTTAATGCCCTGTGCAGTAAATTGGAAGGAATTTTCAAACATATTGATGTCACGGCTTGCACACAAACAGTGAGAACCATGGCTTTTAAATTCCAAAAAATTCAAAAATGATCAAAAATACATGAAACCTTGCTTGATGTCATGAAATGGTACCAAGATGCAGTGGTAAAATAATTGGCCAATTTGACGAAAGTTTTGACACAGACCTCTCACAAATAGGAGCATCTCACGAGAAGACACGTGGTTCTGAGAGGGAATAATGCATGTTTGATGAGGAACCGGTGCTCGCTTCCTCGTATGACCCTGATTTTTTTTTTCTGCCGTTAACATGCACTAATGCAACGGTCATGTTAAATTTTTGAAATTTTCGGTGTTGCTTTGACCTTTTTAAGACATTAAGTGAGTTTCTAGCCATATAATGGCCGTAATTCAAATTTCAACTGCAAGTACATGCAACGGCAAACCATCATGTTTTGGAAAATCATATTTATGTCCTTGTGTGTGAGTTAATGCCCTATGTAGTAAATTCGAAGTAATTTTCAAACATATTGGTGTCACGGCTTGGACACAAACAGTGAGAACCATGGCTTTTAAATTCCAAAAAATTCAAAAATGATCAAAAATACATGAAACCTTGCTTGATGTTATGAAATGGTACCGAGATGCAGTGGTAAAAGATTTGGCCAATTTGACGAAAGTTTTGGCATAGACCTCTCACAAATCGGAGCATCTCACGAGAAGACACATGGTTCCGAGAGGGAACAATGCATGTTTGATGACGAACCGGCGCTCGCTTCCTCGTATGACCCTGAATTGTTTTCTACCATTAACATGCACTAATGCAATGGTCATGTTAAATTTTTGAATTTTTCGGTCTTGATTTGACCTTTTTAAGACATTAAGTGAGTTTCTAGCCATATAATGGCCGTAATTCAAATTTGAACTGCATGTACATGCAACGGCAAACCATCATGTGTTGGAAAATCATATTTGTGTCCTTGTGTGCGAGTTAATGCCCTGTGCAGAAATTGGAAGGAAATTTCAAATATATTGGTGTCAAGGCTTGGACACAAACAGTGAGAACCATGGCTTTTAAATTCCAAAAAAAATGAAAAATGATCAGAAATACATGAAACCTTGCTTGATGTCATGAAATGGCACCAAGATGTGGTTGTAAAAGAATTGGCCACTTTGACGAAAGTTTTGGCACACACCTCTCACAAATCGGAGCATCTCACGAGAAGACTCATGGTTCCGAGAGGGAAGAATATGCATGTTTGATGACGAACCGACATTGGCTTCCTCTTATGGCTTGGCATTTTTTTTCTACCGTTAACATCCACAAATACAACTTTCATGTTAAAATTTGGAAATTTTCAGGGGTTATTTGACATTTTTAAGACATTAAGTGAGTTTCTAACCATTTAATGGTCGTATTTCAAATTTGAACTACATGTACATGCAACAGAATATCATCGTGGGTTGGAAAAATCATTTATGTAATACATTTTCCAATAATATCATGGTAACACGAAACAAGCATTCATGCAAAACATTTGGAAAGAATATGTAAATATTTGGCAAGACAACTGGGCCCCCCATGATTGGCAATCTGTTTCGCGCCGCGAGGTTTGGAAGGTGAGTGGTGCGGGTTATTAATCAGACACGGTTCAGTCTTGGGAACCGTCAGCGATTCATTTCACACACAGATTTTGATGCGGGAATCGTGTGTAATTCAAGCTATAGTACTCGTAAATTCCGGCCACCGGCGCTTCTACTGCTCCCGTCGATCTAGATTCCGGCCGCCAATAAATACTACCCCGCCCACGTCGTCCCGCCTGCATTCTCATCTACATTTTCTCCTCGCTCGCCCCCCCTCTCTCTCACAAAACTCTGCCATGGTGCCGACGATCTGCCCACCCATCAAGGAGGAGGCGCCGCCCCGCGAGGACATCCAGGCGCAGAGCAGCTACGAGGAGGACCCCTACACGCCACCAGATGAGGTTGCGCCAGAACCCCCAACTTTGGAGTGGTTTTGGGGCCCTACAATCTTTGTCTGTGGAAAGCGCTGCCGCCGACTGAGAAAGCCAGGCAAGTAGCGTTCAAGAAGGAGTTGGCGAAGGAGCCCGCCAGGGACCAGGTGGCCTGTGAAGCCCGTGAGGCCGCCTGGGAAAAGGAGAAGCTGGAGCTTTGGCGGCGGGCGCGTCGACGTGCGGACGAGGTGTACGAAGACGGCCGGTACTTCGCCAGGAAGGGCCAAGGCATTAGGCGCCTCATCGCTGTATGGAGGTCGGCCGATAAGCTCCAGCGTGCTACTGATGAGGATCTCCGGTGGGCGCCCAACGAAATGGCAAGATCGTTCGCGCGCGTCCGCCAGCAAGAGGCAGATCAGCACGTCAAGCGCTGCGAGGCGGAGGAAGCGGAGAACTCCCTCCGCGCTGGGAAGCCGCCGCGCACCAGGGAGCTACTAGCGAGGGGCTGCCGGAATACTAGCCGCATAAGGAGGGATTATTAGTTTTAGTATTGTTCGTTTTCAATTTTATGCATTGTACTTAGTAGTTAAGTACGGGATCCCAGTTAAGTATCATCACATATTGTTCGTTTTCGTACTAATTTCTATCTAGTTGTTTACCATCCACATGTACAAAATGGAAAACATACACATTGAAATAGAACAATATGTAAGAACGGAAAACAGAGTACACACATTGAAACAGAGCAATATTATGATTGTTGGGAATACATAGCGATCAACGTCGAAACGACTAAACAAAATAAAACGCGTCCATGACCACCACCCCTGCCTACGGTAGCTCGTACCTCTGCCTGAACTCGTGCAGGCGTTCGTCCAAGCGGTTGACACGCTCGCGGTACATCTGGAGCACGATCTCGAGCTCCAACTTGGCTATTTCATCGGAGATCACCAGCTCAAGGATGCGACGGCCATGTTCCTCTACTACGCCTATGTGGACACCTGGGCCAAGGAGGCGCTCGAGCGTAGTGACCAGCGTGTTGGCATCGAGCGGGCCGCGGACAAGGCGAACGGTGCGACCCATGCAAACGGCGCAGCCGGCGTCCGGTGCAAGCACGGCGCGGCCGGCCTCTGGTGCTAGTACGGTGCAGACGGCCTCTGCCCACTCCTGGCGAGGAATGGGGCTACTAGCAGGCCATGTATCCAGCTGCAACGCCCTGTCGACAAAAGGCAAGCACCGATGGAATCGCTCTTGCTATGCGGCGCGCTGCGCCTCTCGCTCTGTGGCGGTCCATCGGTCTCGCTGTGCGGCGAGCCATAGCCTATCGGTGCGGACGCGCCTGTCTTGCGCTGTGGGGCACCACCAATCATGTTGTGCGTCGAGCTGCAGCCTCTCGGCGCTGAGTTTCCTTTCTTGATCCGTGGCGTTGAAGCGTCATCCGCCAAGGGTCTGCTCAACCCTGGCGATGACGTGCAACACGGTGTCGTCCATCGCGTTGCCGGGGACGCCCTTGGCCTCGACGGGCCATGGCGCCTGCTTGTTTACCTCGTCGAGGAGGTTGATGGCAGAGGCGGTGCTTCGGTGGGTTGGCATGCTTGCAAAAGCTAGCTAGAGGGGCTATAGGTTGCGTTTGTGCCTCGGTGTGTTACGCGCCGCCTAGGCTTATGCGCAATCGCTGGGTGGCGTCGGGAAATAGATGGGGAAATGGTGGGAAACGGTGGCGTGTTCATAAAATGCCATCAATTTATGGAAACTTAGCATAGAAGGAAGCGCGAGCTAGCACGACGCGTGCGTGCACATTGCTTGCCCACGGGTGTGATCCATATATCTCGTGTGCCCAACAGAGCACACTATTCACACAAAATAATATTGTTCTGTACACAGAGAGCGTTGATGTTGTGCAGAATGAGCAAATCACATCGCACACGGATAAAACTACGGAACCCGTCGGTGATGATTTCATCAATCGCTGACAATTGTTTACCAGCAAGTGTTTGCCCACAACACACATGGGTTATTAGCAGGAATCGTCTGTGTTGTTATTGGTCTTCCCACACATTTTGGATTACTGACCTGTTTGTCGCGTATCACACACATCTTGTTAAGTTGAACCATTTCTGTTGTGTTGGGTAATCGCAAACAGTTCATCCGAGTGAACCGCATGCCGTATATCACACACACCTTGATCTGCCTGAACGTTTCTGTTGTGTTGGGTAATCACAAACAGTTCATCTGAGTGAACTATATGCCGTGTATCGCACACACCACGAATTGACTGACCGTGTTTGTTGTTCTGGCTTATTGCAAACAGTTGGTATGGATCAATTGTATGCCACGTATCGCACATGTGTCTCTAATCTGAATCGTTTTTTATGTCTCCGGCATCGCAAACAGTTCGTTTTATTGGGGACGGTTTTTTTACGACACCGTTTGCGATTCATGCATCGCACACAGTTTGGTCGCGGGGTCTCTGATTCATGTGTCGCGTTAGCGGTCGCCTGCAGTAGTGCAGGTTCCGCCTCGAGACGGCGGCGCTTCATCCCGAAAGTCTTCTCTATATTTTTTTAGGGCAAATGAGCCTATATAGCAGAAGGAGGGGGTCGGAGGCCAGCTGTGAACCCCACAAGGCATCAGGGCGCGCCAGGGGGGCCGCGCCTTGTTGCCTTGTGGGCAACTGGTGAATCCCCTCAGGTATTTCTTTCCTCCAGTATTTTTTATATATTCAATAAAAAATCTTCGTTAAATTTCAGGTCAATTGGAGCTCTGTAGAATAGGTATCTCTGTTGTAGCTATTTCTGGTCCAGAATTCCAGCTGCCGGTGTTCTCCCTCTTCATATAAATCTTGCAAATTAAGAGAGAAAAGGCATAAGAATTGCATCATAAAGTGAAATAATGACCAAATACATTATAAATAACAGTAGGAAATCATGATGCAAATTGGACGTATCAACTCCCCCAAGCTTAGACCTCGCTTGTGCTCAAGCGAAAGCTGAAATCGATAATCATGACCACATGTTTAGAGAGAGAGGCGTCGATAACAATAAAATACGGACATGAAGGCATCATGATCTTTATTATAACAGCAATATATCATCATAAAACTTCTCATGAAAGAGTAACAATTCACCCACAAGATAAAGTATGAACTACAAACCCTATTGAAAACTAACAAACTATGATCCCAGTCACTGAAGCAATTGCAATTCATCATATTATCAGAAAGAGTCTATGTAAGAGCTTTATTTAGCAAGTTCACATACTCAACTATCATTTAGTCTTATATGATTGCTAACGCTCACGGCATACTTGTGGAGCAAAAGTTTCAG
Organism: Elymus sibiricus; assembly: GCA_039707655.1. Lineage (NCBI taxonomy): Eukaryota > Viridiplantae > Streptophyta > Magnoliopsida > Poales > Poaceae > Elymus > Elymus sibiricus. Next base: position 119,834,123 of record CM077664.1, on the reverse strand, counting down.
CCAGACACATAGAAAGATAGGGGCTTAGAGTTTTGCCTCCCAACTTATTTACCTCAAGGGTAATGTCAACAGTAATAACTCATGATCACTTACATTCCACTGGATATATATGCCTAGATCTTTCCCCACCACTTGATGCTTGCCAAGAGAGAAAATAAAAAATGGAATAGAGGAGAATACTATTGACTCTTGCATAGAAGTAAATACATAAAGTAAAAATAGGCCCTTCGTAGAGGGAAGCAGAGGTTGTCATGCGCTTTTTATTTTTGGATGTGCAAGCTCTTAATGTAAAGGAACGTCACTTTATATTGCCCCTTGTGATAGCGACCTTTATTATGCAGTCTGTCGCTTTTATTTCTTCACCATCACAAGATCGTACAAAGCTTATTTTCCCTTGCAATAAAAGATCATACATATTTAGGAGCAATTTTTATTGCTTTTGCACCGATGACAACTTACTTGAAGGATATTATTCAATCCATAGGTAGATATAGTGGACTCTCATGACATGAAACTGTGTTCAGGGATTTTGGATGCACAAGTAGTATCTCTACTTAGTGCGGATTTTGGCTAGCAAAAGATAGGGGGCAAGCACCACATGTTAGAGGATCCAAAACAATATAGCTTCTATACGAATGTAAGCAAACATAACTCATTACGTTGTCTTCCTTGTCCAACGTCAACTGTTTGACATAGAATATTTAATGGGGGCTCACAATCACAAAAGATGTCCAAGATAGTATATTTATATGTGAGACCTCTCTTCCTTTATTACTTTTTCATGAATTGCAACAATGACCAATGCTATGTTTGTCAACTTCCAACAAGTTTTATCAATTATACTTCTTTTATGTGAAGTTATCACTCCCCATGGGATTAGCATATGATCTCTTTTATTCTTTTATTGCTTAGGTTGAAACATAAAAGTAAAGAAGAAGAAAGCAAACTACGCTTTATTATATAACTCTCACACTTGATTACATAGATAGATAGATCACAAAGCAAACACTAGAAACTAGATCATACTAAAACTTTTATTCTTCTAAATCACGAGATAACTAAGGATCGAACTAAAATAGATAATTATGATAAAAGTGATGGTGATACAATACTGAGGAACCTCCCCCAAGCTTGGCACAAGCCAAGGGTGGCGCCCATACCCGTGTACTCAAGTTTCCTTCTTCGGTGATGAAGGTGATGATGATTTAGGCTTGTCCTTTAACTTCAGTGAGTACTCCAAATTGCCATTGATCCTCTGAAGGGCATGATTCTGCTCTTCTAACACAATAACTTCATGGGTAAGCGACGTATTCTGAGCACAAATTGCTTCAAAAACCTTTAGTGTATCAATTTCAGATGGGGGAAGGTTGTGATAAATATTTTGCCATGTATCTCCCTTTTCTGGTGCTTCTCCCCTACGCTTGGCTTGATCTTCTTCTTCTTGAATCTGGTCCTCCATGACCTCTCCTGATCCCTCCTTCATAGCGGTGTTCTCTTCCCTAGATGACCACTCATAATAGACTTCACTGAAAGGACGTTTGTCGGGCGAAAGTTGCACAATCCGGTGCCTGGTGCGGAGTCTTCGGAGAGCCATGGGGATCTAGATCTGTCAGAAAAACAGCCCAAAACAAGAACAGAGGAGAAACTTGTGGTACGATGGTCAAAACATACGGGAGTATATATAAAGAATTTTTATCTTGCAAAACAAGCATAGGAGAGGAAAACGGAGTCGGGAAGGCACACGAGGGGCCCACAAGGCAACACGGCGCACCCCAGGGGGGGGCGCGCCCTGTTGCCTTGTGACCTCCTAGTGGGTCCTCTCGGCTGTTTCTTATTTTTGTATTTTTTCTAATATTCCAAAATGGACAGAAATGTTTTTTATGGAATTTTTGGAATCGGTTTACTTACCGTATCACATACCTACCCCTTTTCAGGGTTCTGGAGCGTTCCGGAAGGACTCTTTTATGTGTTCCTCCGGTGTCATTATCTGAATAATATTAGTTTCAACATTAATGGGAGTACCTAAGATATAATGCTTAATTCTTTGCCCATTCACCACTCTCGGGTTGGTGCCTTCAGAGTTGTTGATTTTGATAGCTCGGGAGCGATAAACTTCTTCGATGATATATGTCCCTTCCCATTTAGAGAGAAGTTTTCCTGCAAAGAATCTGAAACGAGAGTTGTATAATAGAACTTGCTCACCCACTTTAAATTCCCATTTTTGAATTCTTTTATCATGCCATCCTTTAACTTTTTCTTTAAATAACTTGCATTTTCATAGGCTTGGTGTAACGCCCAATATGAAGCTCTATCGCAATCTCGTGATGAAGTCGAGATCGTGACAGAACCCCATTTTGGATCGCATAGCAAGGTGGCTCTCAAATACATACAACCGAATGAACAGATGAGTGTACCAGATAAAGGCTTATACTCGCCACATGCTACAGCATAATATAACGTAAATCGTCATACAATCATCCAAATGAAAGACAGGGTCCAACTACGGACGAAATCAAACGAGAAAACACCACCCTGCTATCATCCCCGGATCAACCGACTAGGGCCCACTATGGATCATCTGGCATCGTGACGTACATACGTCCACGCTCATCATCATACTCCCAATGGTGCATCTCGGGCTCACCTGTGTCTGTCTCAAGCGTACCTGCAACTGGTGTTTACAGTAATATGTGAGCCACAGGGACTCAGCAATCTCATCACCCAAGGTAACAAAACTATTTAAGCTCATACGAATGGAAGGGGGTAATGTAGTGAGGTTGCAGCAAGCACTAAGCATGTTTAAGTGGCTAACTTACGAGTACAAGAATTAAGATGAGCATACTACGCATAACGGTCGCAAGTTTAATATGATCAAGAAGTGATCCTGAACACCTACTTACGGTAAAAATCATAACCCCCACCGTGTTCTCTTCCCGAACTTACTCGAAAAGAGACCATCACGGTTACGCACACAGTTGGTGTATTTTATTAGAATTAGTGTCAAGTTCTCTACAACCGGCGGTTATAAATTTCCAAGTCGCCACATAACCGCGGGCACGGCTTCGCGAAAGATTTAACCCTGCATGGGTGCTCCAAGTAGTCCATTATAAATTACCACACGCATCCGATGGAACATCCTCACACCATGATAACACGATGCTTACGATAAGGAATCCCGGTGGACAAGCCACTCGTAACAGGCAAAACTAAACCAGCAAGACCTCTCGGTGAGCCAGATCCGTGTCTATAGCCGCGCGCTCTCTATCTACAGGCATCATCCGTCTATGCATAGTGGACGGTAGCCAAATACCTCGAGTTGCCCCAAGGCGGCTCCGCCGACTGCTAGGTAGGTGGACCAACGGTTGTGTTTTGCCGCTGGCCCAAGTTATGTTGGAATTAAAAGAGTCCCCGAGGTGGCGACCCTCTATGCATTTAATTATTAGGTTCATGTTGGCAAATGTTAAAACCAATGTTGGGCCTTGCTGGAGAAGTCTTATCCTAAAACAAGTGATCAGGGGGGTTCCCATATGCCCCACATGTGTTAGAAGCGCTCATCAAGGAACATAACACCGGTATTACGGAAACTAGGGCGGCATGAGTGGAACAAAACACTAGGCAAAAGGCCGAGCCTTCCACACACAACCAAGTATATAGATGCATTAATTAAATAACAGATATTGTGATATCCCAACATATCCATGTCCCAACATGGAACAACCTGCACTGCACCTGCAACTAAAACGCTATAAGAGGGGCTGAGCAAAGCGGTAACATAGCCAAACAATGGTTTGCTGGGTAGGGTGGTTAGAGGCTATATCACGGCATATGGGAGACTGACATGTATGTGGTAGGAAGCGTGACATAGCGATAGCAACGAGACAACTAGCAAGCAAAGATAGTAGTGTTATCAAGGGTAATGATCATCTTGCCTTAAGTCTCTTCGGTAGGATAGTAATACTGCTCCTCGAAAACGTTCTCAACTGGTTCCTCGAACTCGGACTCGTCTCCCGATACTACCCAAAAGAAAGAAGAAGCACTGAAATAAACAAACAATCATGGCATAAATGCACAACGAAGAAGATGCCTGATCATTTAAAGATGCATCGCATGGCAAGGTGCAACAACCAAATACTACACATTAAGTGAAGCTCAATATGCAACGGGTTGCATAATGACGAAACTTCACAACGATTATTTAGTGCGCTCCTGTTTATGCTACTCATCAATATTAAATGTTGACAATCATGGCAAGAAATGAAACTTAATTAAGCTATCTATCTAGGCAATTTAAATGAGGCCGGAAACAACAAATAACAATTCCAGAAAATCCTCATATGCAACTTTCGAATTTGGTACTGTTCTTCCTAAAACACATTTTAATGTTGTTAAACAGCAAAAGTAAGTGCACCATGTTAATCTACACATTTTTCCACCCCATTTACATATAGAGTTTATTTAATTCGGAGCTACGGCTATTTAGTTATGTAATAAACCATTTTAACATGTCATTTATGCAAATTAATGCAAACAGTAATTTTAAACATTCTTAACATGGATGAAAGTTGGATATTGTGAAACTACATGAAATTCTAAGCAATTTACATATAGGACATGATTTATTATGATGCACGGTTATTTAGTTATTAACATTTTAAACGGTGGCATTTTCCAATTGTGCAAGCACTGAATTTTTTTAGAGAAAATCACAGAGAAGAGAAAAACACACGCGGGCCGGGTTGCAGCACACTGTGCAAGCGGCCCAGGAAAATCTGGCCCAAGCGGCTGTGTGTGTGAGTGGTATGAAAATTAACAGAAGATCAAAAAGGAAAAAGGAGGGCACTGGGATCGAACCCAGAACCTCATGGCTGAATGGATCGCTACTAGCCAATGAGCTAGCTGCATGTTTGTGATAAATGTAGACCACGGCTCCTTTTGAAGCAAAAGGCCTGGCTTTCTTCTCCAGCGAACACACGGTGGTGCTCGGAGGGGATACCGGCGAGCAAATGCAGCGGCAACTGCTGCTATGGTGAGCTGGCGGGGGTACGGAATTGGGAGGTGGATGCGCACGCGGTGAGGCAGACGCATGCAAAGGCTCGGATGCGCGAGAACTCAAGGACGAGCTTCGAGCTCGCCTCGGTCATGGTGGCTGCAGGGCATGCAAGGCGATGAGCGAGACTCCGGTTGCGCGCGAGAGCTGCTGGGGTGCGTGTGAGGAAACTGGTGGCGTGAGCACGAAGCTCCCAACTCTTCGGCCATGGTGGCATCAGCTCGGTGCCAGCACGAGGTACTCGGGTGCGCGAGGGGGGGGGGGACGCAGCAGCGTGTGGGTGTGTGCTCGCGCGTGCGTGCGCTCGGGCACGAGCAGGAACTCGACTCGGGTGTGGTGAGGCACGGCGAGCAAGAAGCTGGGCAGGCCCGTCCATGGTTACGTCCATGGCGGCCGGCTGGACGGACGACGCCGTGTGCGGGTGTGCGGCCACCATGTGCGGATAGAGGCGGCGACTGGCGAGGTGTGCAAGTGCAGCAAGGGCGGCAGCAAGGTGTGTGAGTGTGCGGAAAACAAAGCCTCGGCTTGGCTCAAACGGCCATGGTGACAGCATGACAGCAACGGCTCGGACACGACGGGATCGATGGCATGCGGGACAAATCGTTAGGGGACATAGATGGGAGGCGCAGGAGCTCACCAGGGGCTGCTGCTCTCTCTTTTCCCTTTTTCCATCTCTTCAAACAGAAAATCAAAGAGAAAAGCACAGGGGGTTTGGAGTGAGGTGTGAGAGATATAAAAATATCTCTAGAATCCAGGAACTATGTAGTATTTTAATAAATTGCTTTGGACATTTTTAGAGAAAGAAAAATATCACATTCAAACTTGAGGCATTTTTTATCCCAACCAAATCAATTCCAAAATAGCTGAAATTTGACAGAGAGCTTGAAGGCATGGTGCAGGATTTATAGGAAAATAGGGAACATTAATTTGGGACATAATTATTGCATCATGAATAAATTGGGAGAAAGATGGTTTGAGAGAGAGGTGATGGTAGATGGCTTGCATATGTGAAACCCAAGGGTTGGGTGAGGCAAGGAGAAGATGAACACACACAACCACAATGCATACATGATGAGCACAACAGAATTAAAATATGATGGATGCAATGCACATGACTAAAGAATGACATGAAGATGAAATGCGAAATGAAAAGAAAGCAAAACACAACATGAGAAGAAGCCCATCCATCAAGATCATCATGACAATTCCATAAATGGCAAGGTTGGGGAATACAAATAAGGAAGGATTACATCTGGGGTGTTACAACTCTCCCCTACTACAAGAGGATCTCGTCCCGAGATCTAGGAACGAAAGAACTCCGGATATTCGGAACGGAGGTGGTCCTCGCGCTCCAATGTGGCTTCTCGGTCAGAATGGTGAGACCATTTCACTTTCAAGAACTTGATTGACTTGTTGCGAGTCTTACACTCAGTTTCTTCGAGAATGGCAATGAGATGCTCACGGTAAGACAAATCATCTTGGAGCTCAATGTCTTGGAAGTCAATGGTGCGGTCGGGAGTCTTGAAGCACTTGCGAAGTTGTGACACGTGAAACACATCGTGCACATTTGAGAAGTTGGAAGGTAGCTCGAGTTGGTAGGCTAGATCGCCTCTTTTGCCAACTATCTTGAAAGGGCCCACGTATCTTGGAGCAAGCTTTCCTTTGATACCGAATCATTGGGTGCCTTTCATAGGTGAAACACGGAGATAGACATGGTCTCCAATCTCGAAAGCCAAGTAACGGTGCTTACTATCATAATAGCTCTTCTGGCGCGATTGCGCTGCTTTCAGATTTTCACTGATGATACGACACATCTCTTCAGCTTCAGAAATCATATCATTGCCAAGAAGTTGGCGTTCACCGGTTTCGGACCAGTTGAGTGGAGTATGACTCTTTCTGCCATAGAGGATTTTGAATGGTGCCTTGCCCGAGCTTGCTTGGAAACTATTGTTGTAAGAGAACTCGGCAAATGGGAGGCAATCTTCCCACTTCATGCCGAAAGAGATGACACACGCTCTCAGCATATCCTCGAGAATTTGATTGACTCTCTCGACTTGGCCACTAGTCTGAGGATGAAAAGCTATGCTGAAGCGAATCTTCGTGCTCATGGCCTGCTGGAAGGAATCCCAGAATCTGGAAGTGAAGATGCTTCCACGATCTGAGGAGATCAACTGAGGAACACCATGCAAGGAGACCACTCTGGAAGTGTACAACTCCGCCAACTGAGCTGCAGTGATAGACTCCTTGACTGGAAGGAAGTGAGCGACTTTAGTGAGCTTGTCAATGACCACAAAGATGGCATCATTCCCTTTCTTGGACTTGGGAAAGCCGGTGACAAAGTCCATCTCAATATGATCGAATTTCCACTCGGGGATAGGTAGAGGCTGAAGAAGTCCTGCTGGACGCTGATGTTCCGCCTTCACTCTGCGGCACACATCGCACTCGTTTAGGAACTGAGCAATCTCACGCTTCATGCGAGTCCACCAATAAGTTGACTTAAGATCATGGTACATCTTGGAGCTGCCTGGATGGATGGACAAGAGAGAATTGTGTGCTTCGTTCATTATGACCTTCCTGAGATCCCCTTTTGGCACAACTAGCCTGTCCTCAAAAAACAAGGTATCCCTGTCATCCACTCGATAGCACTTATATTTGGGAATGCTCTTTGCAACGCCGAGTTTCACCTTCTTCACCATGGCATCTAAGAGCTGAGCTTCGCGAATTTGATCCTCCAATGTGGGAGTGATCTGGAGGTTTGCGAGAAATCCTTGCGGAATAAGCTGGAGGTTGAGTTTCCTGAAAGCCTCACAAAGATCAGGCTGGACCGGCTTGAGAATAAGACTGTTGCAATAGGCTTTTCTGCTCAAAGCATCCGCGATAACATTAGCCTTGCCTGGAGTGTATTCAATGCTCGGGTTGTACTCTTGAATCATCTCCACCCATCGGGTCTGACGGAGATTAAGGTTGGGCTGAGTGAATATGTACTTGAGGCTCTTGTGATCAGTGAAAATGTCCACCTGCCTGCCCAACAAGAGATGTCTCCATGTGATCAAGGCATGGACGACGGCTGCCAACTCCAAGTCATGAGCGGGATAGTTCCTCTCATTCGGCTTCAACTGCCGAGAGGTATAAGCCACCACTTTCTTCTCTTGCATTAGTACTCCACCGAGACCTTGCAGAGAAGCATCACAGAACACTTGGTAGGGCTTGGATTCATCTGGAGGAGTGAGAACTGGAGCAGTTATGAGCTTCTCTTTGAGTGTATTGAATGCAACATCACACTCAGGAGTCCAAGCATATTTGACATTCTTCTGGAGGAGGTTAGACAAAGGCTTGGCAATCTTGAAGAAGTTCTCCACGAATCTTCTGCAATAACTAGTAAGCCCGAGGAAGCTTCGAAGTTGCTTGACATTTTGAGGAGGCTGCTAGTTGACAATAGCTTCAACCTTTTTAGGATTTACCGAGATGCCCTTGGTAGAGATAATGTGACCGAGGTAAAGAACTTCATCGAGCCAGAATTCACACTTAGAGAACTTTGCGTAGAACCGATGCTCTCTGAGCTTATCAAGTACCAAGCGCAAATGCTTTGCATGATCCTCTTCAGTCTTAGAGAAAACCAGGATGTCATCGAGATAGACAAGAACGAACTCATTGGTGTACGGGTTGAACACATAGTTCATCACATGAGAGAAAGTAGGAGGTGCATTTGCAAGGCCGAAGGACATCACTGTATATTCATATGAACCAAAGCTTGTCTTGAAAGCTGTTTTGGGAATGTCTTCTTCGCGAATACGGATTTGGTGATATCCCATACGAAGATCGAGTTTGGAGAACACATTTGCACCTTTGAGTTGCTCGAACAATTCAGTGATATTGGGAAGTGGATATTTGTTCTTGATTGTCTTTTTATTCAATGGGTGGTAGTCAACGCAAAGTCTTTCCGTGCCATCTTTCTTCTTGACAAAGAGAACTCCACAACCCCAAGGAGATGAACTCGGTCTGATCAAACCCAGACGCTCTTGTTCATCGAGCTGTCTCTTCAATTCTTTCAGCTCTTCTGGCCCAAGCTTGTAGGGGCATTTGCATACGGGTTCTGTGTCGGGCTCGAGTTCAATGACAAACTCAATAGGCCGGTGAGGAGGCATTCCTGGCAATTCTTCTGGAAAAACATCCTCATATTCACATACCACTGGAATTTGAGATATGGCATTAATCTCGCCTTTCTCATTGAGGGAGAATAACCGAATGGTATCATCACGAGCGGCAAATATAATGACCTCTTCAGAAGGATGAGTCAATTGAACTTCCTTGGCCGCACAATCAAGAGAAGCTTTGTGCTTAGAAAGCCAATTCATGCCGAGGATAAGATCAATATCAGAATTTCCAAGGACCATCGGATCAGCTAGAAAAGAATAATTGCCCATCTTGATATCGACATTTGGAACCACCATACTAGAGTTCATGATCTTTCCCGGAGAAACAATCGACATCGGCTTGAGCAAATCTTTAGCTATGAAATCATGCTTGGCAAAAAATGGTCTTGACATGAAACAATGCGATGCACCAGTATCGAAAAGAACTTTCGCTGGAATGCAGTTAACTGAGAGATTACCCATGATCACATCAGAAGACTCCTCTGCTTGAGCTGAATTCACCATGTTCACTCTTGCAGTCTTGGCATTGTGCCGGACCATTGCACTGCTAGGAGGTCTGCCAGGAGGAGGAGGTGGAAGGCGCTTCTGAGTGCACTTGTTGGCATAGTGTCCTTTCTAACCACACTTGTTACAAGTAACCTCCGAGAGTGGCAAGAAGGAGGAACGGCTGTCCTGGGAGCCTGAGGTCTCTGGTGATACACTGGGTTGGGTAGGTGGGAAGAACCACGACCACCAAACTGCTTCTGCTGATGCTGAGGACGAAACTGAGGAGGAGGAGGTAACCAGAACTTCTGTTGCTTGGCAACCACTTGAGACGAGGAAGATGAGTGAACTGCATCTCTGATTCTCTTCTTAGAAGCATCAAACTTGATTTGAGCTGTTTCTTGCCTGAGAGCCATGTTATAGAACTGATCAAACTCAGGCAGATCGACTAGGATGAGAGCAAGCTGTAGGTCCTCTCTAAGACCACCCCTGAACTGGTAAATCTTGCTCTTGTCATCTGGAATGTCTTGCTGGGCATATCGAGCGAGATTCTGGAACTTAGTTTTATACTAGTAGACAGACATGCTTCCTTGCTTGAGATTTCTGAATTTCTCACGCATCTCCTCAAACACACTTGACGGAATGTGATGTGCTCTGAATTCACGACAGAAATCGGTCCAAGTGATGACTTGACCACCTCTTGAATCTTTGTACTGCTGCCACCACTCGGCTGCCTGGTCCTTGAGCTGGAAAGAAGCGAACTTGACATAGTCTTCAGGTCTGACATTGCTGCACTCGAAGTGTTTGTTGATATCTAGTAACCAATCGTCAGCATCAAGAGGTTGAGTGCACGAACTGAAGGACTTGGGCTGGTTGCAGAGAAACTGGTTGAGAGTAGCATATTGAGGTTGATTGTTGAAGTTGCCTTGGCCTTGATTGGCTTGATACCCTTGATTCCGCTCTTGCATAAACTTGAGCAGCATCTGAGTATTGGCATTGGTTGCTGCCATCAAAGCTTGCCATGCCTCCGGAGGCGGAGGTGGAGGAGGAGGTGGCGGGTCTGACTGCTCCCCATCATCACGGGTTGGATTCCCACGGGTTGCGGGAGCCATCCTGAAGATGGAAACAACTGTTAGAACCTTCAATGAGATAATTAGAAGGCTGAATCAATAGGATAGATATTGCAACAGAATTCTTCACAAGCTAGCATCCGAATAGATATGAACGAATGCATTCCGAAAGATAGATGATACACCAAAGATTGAGAAGCCACTTGGAAAGAATGTTAGAATAATGCACAAGGTAACAAAGGTGGAAACAAACATATGATAGACCCCATATCGTATCATGTGTCTGTTGGAAAGATATCCTAGGTGATACTTGAATTCCCTTAGGAACTCTCAAAACTTCTTGGTTATGAGATCAGGTTGCGGATCCAGGAACCTACTCAGCAAACAACAACCTAATCAGCTGCAACCGCATCCGCAACCCTCAACACACGACCAAGAAACTTCGCAAATTCGTCTGCCTCAGACCTTCGAAAACACAGCGATACTAGTCATAGTGGATCATCCGAGCTATCTCCTCCAGTACTGGGGAAAAGTCACGGCACTATTTGCCACCACAAAAAGTATAGAAGCGTTTCGATGTCGGCGTCCTCTGGTATTCCCGGAACCAAAACGATAGCGGGTGTGACAAAACCCCTTGGAGCTCAACTCCCCGGGTCCAATCCATACGGTCGGGAGGCACCAAGAACAGAGTCACGTCACACCGATATCGCAAGCATTCCAACAATACCCGCGTGATCCTAAAAAAAATTTGAGTGAGAAGAGGTAACAGAATAAAACACCTATGCCACAATTCCTCACCAGAGCGACAAAGGGGATAAGGAGTAAAAAGAATTCCTACTCTCCGATATATAACTAGTACTCAAAATAGTTTTTTTTCTAGACTCGTCAACGGTTCAATCAAACAAGGGGCTCCTATAGTCGGTATGGCTCTGATTACCAACTTGTAACGCCCAATATGAAACTCTATCGCAATCTCGTGATGAAGTCTAGATCGTGACAGAACCCCATTTTGGATCGCATAGCAAGGTGGTTCTCAAATACATACAACCGAATGAACAGATGAGTGTACCAGATAAAGGCTTAGACTCGCCACATGCTACAGCATAATATAACGTAAATCGTCATACAATCATCCAAATGAAAGACAGGGTCCGACTATGGACGAAATCAAACGAGAAAACACCACCCTGCTATCTGTTGGGGAACGTTGCATGGGAAACAAAAATTTTCCTACGCACACACAAGATCTATCCATGGTGATGAGCATCTACGAGAGGGAGAGTGAATCTACATACCCTTGTAGATCGCTAAGCGGAAGCGTTAAGAAACGCGGTTGATGTAGTCGAACGTCTCCGCAATCCGAATCGCAAGTCGTCCCTCGATCCGATCACAAACTAGCGCCGAACGGACGGCACCTCCGCGTTCAACACACGTACGGCTTGATGACGCCTTCACCTCCTCGATCCATCGAGCGATGGTGAAGTAGAAGATGAGTTCCGGCAGCACGACGGCGTGGTGATGTTGGTGAGGAACAATCTCTGCAGGGCTTCGCCAAGCGCTACGGAGATTATGACGGAGGAACTGGAGGGTTAGGGTAGCCGCACACGGCTTGGGGAAATCTTAATGTGTCTCGTGTGCTAGCCCTGCCCCTCTATTTATATGTTGAGCCTTGGGGTCTAAACTTGGAGTAAAAGCCTCCTCCAGGTCGGTTTTGCCTGCACAAGGTCGGTTTGGCCCGCAGGGAAAGAGTCCAACTCGGATCCCTGCAGTATCGCGTACAAGCGGTAGTACCGCTTACGATAAGCGGTAGTACCGCCCGCAGCGGTAGTACCGCTTACGATAAGCGGTAGTACCGCCCGTAGCGGTAGTACCGCTTACGATAAGCGGTAGTACCGCCCCAGACGCCAGCAAAACTTCCTTTTGCACCTTGTCTAAGCCTCGTGGGCTTTACCCCTTGGCCCAAATAAAGTGTTCTCGTATCCGAACATTTCGGGAAACATCCGGAACCTCTTCCGGTGAATTCCGGAACCCTTCCGGAAACCAAAACACTATTATCACATATATCAATCTTTACCTCCGGACTATTCCGGAGATCCTCGTCATGTCCGGGATCTTATCCGAGACTCCGAACAACCTTCGGTCACCAACACAATAACTCAACTATACTAATCGTCACCAAACGTTAAGTGTGTAGACCCTGCGGGTTCGAGAACTATGTAGACATGATCGAGACACCTCTACGATCAATAACCAATAGTGGGACCTGGATGCCCATATTGGCTCCTACATATTCTACGAAGATCTTTATCGGTCGAACCTCTATGTCAAGGATTCAGTTAATCCCGTATGCTGTTCCCTTTGTTCTTCGGTATGTTACTTGCCCGAGATTCGATCGTCGGTATCTCTATACCTAGTTCAATCTCGTTACCGGCAAGTCTCTTTACTCGTTCCGTAATACAAGATCTCGTGGCTAACACTTTAGTCACATTGCTTGCAAGGCTCATTGTGATGTTGTATTACCGAGTGGGCCCTGAGATACCTCTCCGTCACACGGAGTAACAAATCCCAGTCTTGATCCATGCCAACCCAACAGACACCCTCGGAGATACCTGTAGAGCATCTTTATAGTCACCCAGTTACGTTGCGACGTTTGATACACACAAGGTACTCCTCCGATGTCAGGGAGTTGCATGATCTCATGGTCATAGGAACAGATACTTGACATGCAGAAAACAATAGCAATAAACTGACACGATCATATGCTACGTTCGTAGTTTGGGTCTTGTCCATCACATCATTCTCCTAATGATGTGATCCCATTATCAAATGACATCTCATGTCAATGGCTAGGAAACCTTAACCATCTTTGATCAACAAGCTAGTCAACTAGAGGCTTACTAGGGACACAGTGTTGTCTATGTACCCACACATGTATTTGAGTTTCCAATCAATACAATTATAGCATGGATAATAAACGATTATCATGAACAAGGAAATATAATAACAACCAATTTATTATTGCCTCTAGGGCATATTTCCAACAGTCTCCCACTTGCACTAGAGTCAATAATCTAGTTCACATCACTATGTGATTTACATTGTAATGAATCGAACACCCATACAGCTCTGGTGTTGTTCATGTTTAGCCCTTGGAAGAGGTTTAGTCATCGGATCTGCAACATTCAGATCCGTGTGTACTTTGCAAATATTTATGTCGTCCTCCTTGATGTAATCGCGGATGGAATTGAAGCGTCGCTTTATGTGTCTGGTCCTCTTGTGAAATCTTGGTTCCTTGGCTAGAGCAATGGCACCAGTATTATCACAAAACAGAGTCATTGGGTTAAGCACACTAGGCACTACTCCAAGATCTGTCATGAACTCCTTCATCCAGACACCTTCCTTCGCCGCCTCCGAGGCAGCGATGTACTCTGCTTCGCATGTAGAATCAGCTACCACGCTTTGCTTGGAACTGCACCAGCTAACCGCACCCCCATTAAGAATAAATACGTATCCGGTTTGAGACATAGAGTCATCCGGATCAGTGTCAAAGCTTGCATCGACGTAACCCTTTACGACGAGCTCTTGATCACCTCCATAAACGAGAAACATGTCCTTAGTCCTTTTCAGGTACTTCAGGATATTCTTGACCGCCGTCCAGTGTTCCATTCCTGGATCACTTTGAAACCTTCCGACCATACTTATGGCAAGGCTGACATCGGGTCTTGTGCACAGCATTGCATACATGATAGAGCCTATGGCTGAAGCATAGGGGATGACACTCATCTTTTCTCTATCTTCTGCAGTCCCTGGGCATTGAGTCTTACTCAACTTCACACCTTGCAAAACAGGCAAGAACCCCTTCTTGGACTGATCCATTTTGAACTTCTTCAAAATTTTATCAAGGTATGTGCTTTGTGAAAGTCCTATTAAACGTCTTGATCTATCTCTATAGATCTTGATGCCTAATATGAAAGCAGCTTCTCCTAGGTCCTTCATTGAAAAACTCTTGTTCAAATATTCCTTTACGCTTTCCAACATTTCTATATTGTTTCCAATCAGCAATATGTCATCCACATATAATATTAGAAACGCTATAGAGCTCCCACTCACTTTCTTGTAAATACAAGCTTCTCCGTAAACTTGTATAAACTCGAACGCTTTGATCACCTCATCAAAGCGAAGATTCCAACTCCGAGACGCTTGCACCAGTCCATAAATGGATCGCTGGAGTTTGCAAACTTTGTCAGCATTCTCTGGATCGACAAAACCTTCTGGTTGCATCATATACAACTCTTCCTTAAGGAAACCGTTAAGGAACGCTGTTTTGACATCCATCTGCCAAATTTCATAATCGAAAAAGGCAGCTATTGCTAACATGATTCTGACGGACTTAAGCATCGCTACGGGTGAGAAGGTATCATCGTAGTCAACTCCTTGAACTTGTGAAAAACCCTTTGCCATAAGTCGAGCTTTATAGACGGTGACATTACCGTCCGCGTCCGTCTTCCTCTTAAAGATCCATTTGTTCTGAATGGCCTTACGCCCTTCAGGTAATACTTCCAAAGTCCATACTTTGTTTTCATACATGGATCCCATCTCGGATTTCATGGCCTCTAACCACTTCTCGGAATCCGGGCCCATCATCGCTTCTCCATAGCTCGTAGGTTCGTCGTTGTCCAACAACATGACTTCTAAGACAGGGTTGCCGTACCACTCAGGAGCAGTACGCGTCCTTGTCGACCTACGAGGTTTGATAGCAACTTGATCCAAAGCTTCATGATCATCATCATTAACTTCCTCTTTAGCCGATGTAGGCTCTACAGAAACATCTTTCTACGCTGCGCTACTTTCAGGTTGAAGTAAAGGTTCAACAACCTCATCAAGTTCTATCTTCCTCCCACTCAATTCTTTCGAGAGAAACTCTTTCTCAAGAAATGTTCTGTTTTTAGCGACAAACACTTTGCCTTCGGATCTGAGGTAGAAGGTATACCCAACTGTCTCTTTTGGGTATCCTATGAAGACGCATTTCTCCGCTTTGGGTTCCAGCTTTTCAGGCTGAAGCTTTTTGACATAAGCATCACATCCCCAAACTTTAAGAAACGACAGCTTTGGCTTCTTGCCAAACCAAAGTTCATATGGTGTCGTCTCAACGGATTTCGATGGTGCCCTATTTAAAGTGAATGCAGCTGTCTCTAATGCATAACCCCAAAACGATAGTGGCAAATCGGCAAGAGACATCATAGATCGCACCATATCCAATAAGGTTCGATTACGACGTTCGGACACACCATTACGCTGTGGTGTTCCAGGCGGTGTTAGTTGTGAAACAATTCCACATTGTCTTAAGTGACTGCCAAACTCATAACTCAGATATTCTCCTCCTCGATCAGATCGTAGGAATTCAATCTTCTTGTTACGATGATTCTCAACTTCACTCTGAAATTGTTTGAACTTTTCAAATGTTTCAGACTTGTGTTTCATTAAGTAAATATACCCATATCTGTCATCAGTGAAGGTGAGAAAGTAACGATAACCACCGCGCGCCTCAATGCTCATCGGACCGCACACATCAGTATGTATGATTTCCAACAAGTCACTTGCCCGTTCCATTGTTCCAGAGAACGGCGTTTTAGTCATCTTGCCCATGAGGCATGGCTCACATGTGTCAAGTGATTCAAAATCAAGTGACTCCAAAAGTCCATCAGCATGGAGCTTCCTCATGCGTTTTACACCAATATGACCTAAACGGCAGTGCCACAAGAAAGTGGTATTATCATTATCAATTCTACATCTTTTGGCATCAATGTTATGAACATGTGTATCATTACTATCGAGATTCAATAAGAATAAACCCCTCACATTGGGTGCATGACCATAAAAGATATTACTCATATAAATAGAACAACCATTATTCTCTGATTTAAATGAGTAACCGTCTCGCAATAAACAAGATCCAGATATAATGTTCATGCTTAACGCAGGCACTAAATAACAATTATTCAGGTTCATCACTAATCCCGATGGTAATCGAAGAACGAGCGTGCCGACGGCGATCACATCAACCTTGGAACCATTTCCCACGCGCATCGTCACTTCGTCCTTTGCCAGCCTCCGTCTATTCCGCAGTTCCTGTTTTGAGTTGCAAATATGAGCAACCGCACCGGTATCAAATACCCAGGCACTACAACGAGAGTTGGTAAGGTACACATCAATAACATGTATATCATATATACCTTGTTTGTTGCTGGCCGCCTTCTTGTCAGCCAAATACTTGGGGCAGTTCCGCTTCCAGTGTCCAATTCCCTTGCAATGAAAGCACACAGTTTCTGGTTTGGGTCCAGCCTTGGGTTTCTTCACGAGAGGAGCAACTGCTTTGCCACTCTTCTTGGAGTTACCCTTCTTACCCTTGCCATTTTTCTTGAAACTAGTGGTTTTATTGACCATCAACACTTGATGCTCCTTCTGAATTTCAGACTCAGCGGCTTTCAGCATCGCAAACAGCTCGGCGACTGACTTGTTCATCCCGTGCATGTTATAGTTCAACACGAAGCTCTTGTAGCTAGGTGGTAATGATTGAAGAACTCTCTCAGTGATAGCCTCTGGCGGAAGGGGCATCCCCAATTCAGCCAGACGGGTGGAGTACCCAGACATTCTGAGTACATGATCACTGATAGACCCGTTCTCCTCCATCTTGCAAGCATAGAACTTATCGGAGATCTCATATCTCTCGATCCGGGCATTCTTCTGAAAGATAAACTTCAACTCCTGGAACATCTCATATGCTCCATGACGTTCAAAACGTATTTGAAGTCCCGGTTCTAAGCCATACAATATTGCACATTGAACTATTGAGTAATCTTCAGAACGAGCCTGCCAGGCGTTCACAATGTCTAGAGACTCAACTGGAGCGGGTGGATCACAAAGCGGTGCATCAAGGACATAAGCCTTCTGGGAAGCCGTAAGGATAATCCTTAGATTACGGGCCCAGTCCACAAAGTTACTTCCATCATCTTTCAACTTAGCTTTCTCTAGGAACGCATTAAAATTCAGGGGTGCTACTGCGCGAGCCATGATCTACAACATAAATATAGCAAAGACAACTTAGACTATTGTTCTAGATAATGAGTTTAGTTAATCATATTACTTAAAAAACTCCCACTCAAATTGACATCCCTCCGATCATTCGAGTGTAACATGATCCAAATCCACCAACTCAAGTCCGATCATCACGTGAGTTGAGGTGGTTTCAATGGTGAACATCTTCATATTGATCATATCTACTATATGACTCATGTTCGACCTTTCGGTCTCTTGTGTTCCGAGGCCATGTCTGTACATGCTAGGCTCGTCAAGTTTAACCCGAGTGTTCCGCGTGTGCAACATGGCTTGCACCCGTTGTATGTGAACGTGGAGTCTATCACACCCGATCATCACGGCGTGTCTCGAAACGACGAACTTTCGCAACGGTGCACACTCGGGGAGAACACAATTTATCTTGAAATTTAATGAGGGATCACCTTATAATGCTACCGTCGTCCTAAGCAAAATAAGATGCATAAAAGGATTAACGTCACATGCAATTCATAAGTGACATGATATGGCCATGAACTTGTGCTTTTGATCTCCATCTCCAAAGCACCGGCATGATCTCCATCGTCACCGGCATGACACCATGATCTCCATCATCTTGATCTCCATCAACGTGTCGCCATGAGGTTGTCACGCCGACTGTTGCTTCCACGACTATTGCTAACTCATAGCGATAAAGTAAAGCGAAACGGCGAAAATAATTAAAGACAACTCTATGGCTCCTGCCAGTTGCCGTACTCATCGACATGCAAGTCGTGATATTCTATACAACACATGATCATCTCATACATCACATATATCTCATCATGTAATTGGCCATATCACATCACAACATACCCTGCAAAAACAAGTTAGACGTCCTCTAATTGTTGTTGCAAATTTTACGTGGCTGCTACGGGTTTGCAAGAACCGTTCTTACCTACGCAAAACCACAACGTGGTGTAGTGATTACTTTTTGATCTTCTAAAAGAACCCTCTTCATTGAAATCGATTCAACTAAAGTGAGAGAGACAGACACCCGCTAGCCATCTTTATGCAACGAAGTTACATGTCAGTTGAAGGAACCTGTCTCGCGTAAGCGTACACGTAATGTCGGTCCGGGCCGCTTCATCTCACAATACCGCCGAATCAAGTATCAACTAGTAACGGCAAGCAATATGTATACACCCACGCCCACAACTCGTTTGTGTTCTACTCGAGATCTCATCTACGCATAGACCTAGCTCATGATGCCACTATTGGGGAACGTTGCATGGGAAACAAAAATTTTCCTACGCACACACAAGATCTATCCATGGTGATGAGCATCTACGAGAGGGAGAGTGAATCTACATACCCTTGTAGATCGCTAAGCGGAAGCGTTAAGAAACGCGGTTGATGTAGTCGAACGTCTCCGCGATCCAAATCGCAAGTCGTCCCTCGATCCGATCACAAACTAGCGCCGAACGGACGGCACCTCCGCGTTCAACACACGTACGGCTTGATGACGCCTTCACCTCCTCGATCCAGCGAGCGTTGGTGAAGTAGAAGATGAGTTCCGACAGCACGACGGCGTGGTGATGTTGGTGAGGAACAGTCTCTGCAGGGCTTCGCCAAGCGCTACGGAGATTATGACGGAGGAACTGGAGGGTTAGGGTAGCCGCACACGGCTTGGGGAAATCTTAATGTGTCTCGTGTGCTAGCCCTGCCCCTCTATTTATATGTTGAGCCTTGGGGTCTAAACTTGGAGTAAAAGCCTCCTCCAGGTCGGTTTTGCCCGCACAAGGTCGGTTTGGCCCGCAGGGAAAGAGTCCAACTCGGATCCCTGCAGTATCGCGTACAAGCAGTAGTACCGCTTACGATAAGCGGTAGTACCGCCCGCAGCGGTAGTACCGCTTACGATAAGCGGTAGTACCGCCCCAGACGCCAGCAAAACTTCCTTTTGCACCTTGCCTAAGCCTCGTGGGCTTTACCCCTTGGCCCAAATAAAGTGTTCTCGTATCCGAACATTTCGGGAAACATCCGGAACCTCTTCCGGTGAATTCCGGAACCCTTCCGGAAACCAAAACACTATTATCACATATATCAATCTTTACCTCCGGACTATTCCGGAGATCCTCGTCATGTCCGGGATCTTATCCGAGACTCCGAACAACCTTCGGTCACCAACACAATAACTCAACTATACTAATCGTCACCAAACGTTAAGTGTGTAGACCCTGCGGGTTCGAGAACTATGTAGACATGATCGAGACACCTCTACGATCAATAACCAATAGCGGGACCTGGATGCCCATATTGGCTCCTACATATTCTACGAAGATCTTTATCGGTCGAACCTCTATGTCAAGGATTCAGTTAATCCCGTATGCTGTTCCCTTTGTTCTTCGGTATGTTACTTGCCCGAGATTCGATCGTCGGTATCTCTATACCTAGTTCAATCTCGTTACCGGCAAGTCTCTTTACTCGTTCCGTAATACAAGATCTCGTGGCTAACACTTTAGTCACATTGCTTGCAAGGCTCATTGTGATGTTGTATTACCGAGTGGGCCCTGAGATACCTCTCCGTCACACGGAGTAACAAATCCCAGTCTTGATCCATGCCAACCCAACAGACACCCTCGGAGATACCTGTAGAGCATCTTTATAGTCACCCAGTTACGTTGCGACGTTTGATACACACAAGGTACTCCTCCGATGTCAGGGAGTTGCATGATCTCATGGTCATAGGAACAGATACTTGACACGCAGAAAACAATAGCAATAAACTGACACGATCATATGCTACGTTCGTAGTTTGGGTCTTGTCCATCACATCATTCTCCTAATGATGTGATCCCGTTATCAAATGACATCTCGTGTCAATGGCTAGGAAACCTTAACCATCTTTGATCAACGAGCTAGTCAACTAGAGGCTTACAAGGGACACAGTGTTGTCTATGTACCCACACATGTATTTGAGTTTCCAATCAATACAATTATAGCATGGATAATAAACGATTATCATGAACAAGGAAATATAATAACAACCAATTTATTATTGCCTCTAGGGCATATTTCCAACACTATCATCCCCGGATCAACCGACTAGGGCCCACTACGGATCATCTGGCATCGTTACGTACATACGTCCACGCTCATCATCATACTCCCAATGGAGCATCTCGGGCTCATCTGTGTCTGTCTCAAGCGTACCTGCAACTGGTGTTTATAGTAATCTGTGAGCCACAGGGACTCAGCAATCTCATCACCCAAGGTAGCAAAACTATTTAAGCTCATAGGAATGGAAGGGGGTAATGTAGTGAGGTTGCAGCAAGCACTAAGCAATGTTAAGTGGCTAACTTACGAGTACAAGAATTAAGATGAGCATACTACGCATAATGGTCGCAAGTTTAATATGATCAAGAAGTGATCCTGAACATCTACTTACGGTTCAATCATAACCCCACCGTGTTCTCTTCCCGAACTTACTCGGAAAAAGACCATCACGGTTACGCACACAGTTGGTATATTTTATTAGAATTAGTGTCAAATTCGCTACAACCGGAGGTTATAAATTTCCAAGTCGCCACATAACCGCGGGCACGGCTTCGCGAAAGATTTAACCCTGCAGGGGTGCTCCAAGTAGTCCATTATAAATTACCACAGGCATCCGATGGAACATCCTCACACCATGATAACACGATGCTTACGATAAGGAATCCCGGTGGACAAGCCACTCGTAACAGGCAAAACTAAACCAGCAAGACCTCCCGGTGAGCCAGATCCGTGTCTAGAGCCACGCGCTCTCTATCTACGGGCATCATCCGTCTATGCATAGTGGACGGTAGCCAAATACCTCGAGTTGCCCCAAGGCGGCTCCGCCGACTGCTAGGTAGGTGGACCAACGGTTGTGTTTTGCCGCTGGCCTGAGTTATGTTGGAATTAAAAGAGTCCCCGAGGTGGCGACCCTCTATACATTTAATTATTAGGTTCATGTTGGCAAATGTTAAAACCAATGTTGGGCCTTGCTGGAGAAGTCTTATCCTAAATCAAGTGATCAGGGGGGTTCCCATATGCCCCACATGTGTTAGAAGCGCTCATCAAGGAACATAACACTGGTATTACGGAAACTAGGGCGGCATGAGTGGAACAAAACACTAGGCAAAAGGCCGAGCCTTCCACACACAACCAAGAATATAGATGCATTAATTAAATAAGAGATATTGTGATATCCCAACATATCCATGTCCCAACATGGAACAACCTGCACTGCACCTACAACTAAAACGCTATAAGAGGGGCTGAGCAAAGTGGTAACATAGCTAAATAACGGTTTGCTTGGTAGGGTGGTTAGACGCTGTATCATGGCATATGGGAGGCTGACATGTATGTGGTAGTAAGCGTGACACAGCGATAGCAATGAGACAACTAGCAAGCAAAGATAGTAGTGTTATCAAGGGTAATGATCATCTTGCCTGAAGTCTCTTCGGTAGGATAGTAATACTGCTCCTCGAACACGTTCTCAACCGGTTCCTCGAACTCGGACTCGTCTCCCGGTACTACCCAAAAGAAAGAACAAGCACCGAAATAAACAAACAATCATGGCATAAATGCACAACGAAGAAGATGCATGATCATTTAAAGACGCATGGCATGGCAAGGTGCAACAACCAAATACTACACATTAAGTGAAGCTCAATATGCAACGGGTTGCATATTGACGAAACTTCACAATGATTATTTAGTTTGCTCCCATTTATGCTACTCATCAATATTAAATGTTGACAATCATGGCAAGAAATGAAGCTTAATTAAGCTATCTATCTAGGCAATTTAAATGAGGCCGGAAACAACAAATAACAATTCCGGAAAATCCTCATATGCAACTTTCGAATTTGGTACTGTTCTGCCTAAAACACATTTTAATGTTGCTAAACAGAAAAAGTAAGTGCACCATGTTAATCTACACATTTTTCCACCCCATTTACATATAGAGTTTATTTAATTCGGAGCTACGATTATTTAGTTATGAAATAAACCATTTTAACATGTCATTTATGCAAATTAATGCAAGCAGTAATTTTAAACATTCTTAACATGGATGATAGTTGGATATTGTGAAACTACATGAAATTCTAAGCAATTTACATATATGACATGATTTATTATGATGCACGGTTATTTAGTTATTAACATTTTAAACGATGGCATTTTGCAATTGTGCATGCACTGAAAAAAAAATAGAGAAAATCACAGAGAAGAGAAAAACACACGCGGGCCGGGTTGCAGTACACTATGCAAGCGGCCCAGGAAAATCTGGCCCAAGCGGCTGTGTGTGTGAGTGGTATGAAAATTAACAGAAGATCAAAAAGGAAAAAGGAGGGCACTGGGATCGAACCCAGAACCTCATGGCTGAATGTATCGCTACTAGCCAATGAGCTAGCTGCCTGTTTGTGATAAATGTAGACCATGGCTCCTTTTGAAGAAAAAGGCCTGGCTTTCTTCTCCAGCGAACGCACGGTGGTGCTCGGAGGGGATACCGGCGAGCAAACGCAGTGGCAACTGCTGCTATGGTGAGCCGGCGGGGGTGCGGAATTGGGAGGTGGATGCGTACGCGGCGAGGCGGACGCATGCAAAGGCTCGGATGCGCGAGAACTCAAGGACGAGCTTCGAGCTCGCCTCGGTCACGGTGGCTGCAGGGCATGCAAGGCGACGAGCGAGACTCCGGTTGCGCGCGAGAGCTGCTGGGGTGCGTGTGAGGAAACTAGTGGGGGTGCGGTTCGTGGGTCCGATGCAAGCTCGGGGCATGTGTGGCGTGAGCACGAAGCTCCCAAGTCTTCGGCCATGGTGGCTTCAGCTCGGTGCCAGCACGAGGTACTCGGGTGCGCGAGGGGGGGGGTGGACGCAGCAGCGTGTGGATGTGTGCTCGCGCGTGCGTGCGCTCGGGCACGAGCAGGAGCTCGACTCGGGTGTGGTGAGGCACGGCGAGCAAGAAGCTGGGCAGACCCGTCCATGGCGGCCGACTGGACGGACGACGCCGTGTGCGGGTGTGCGGCGACCATGTGCGGACAGAGGCGGCGACTGGCGAGGTGTGCAAGTGCAGCAAGGGCGGCAGCAAGGTGTGCGAGTGCGCGGAAAACAAAGCCTCGGCTTAGCTCAAACGGCCATGGCGATAGCACGACAGCAACGGCTCGAACACGACGGGATCGATGGCATGCGGAACAAATCATTAGGGGACAAAGATGGGAGGCGCAGGAGCTCACCAGTCGCTCGATAGGCACAAAGAGGAGGCCGGGAAGGCGATGGAGAGGGCAAGGCGAAGCACTGATCGAGGCGACGGTGCTCGGTCCACGAAGCAGAGGAAGCAGGGGAGGTAGATGTCATAGAGGAAGAAGCCTTCGGGTCCTGGTGGCGGCGTGCGTAGGCGAAGAAGACGACGACGGGGTACGCGACGGCGTCGAGGAAAGAGGGCGGCGCTGCTAGTGTTGGTTACGCCGGAGAGGAGCTCGGCCTCTTCTCGGCCATGGTGTCGGTGATGTGTGGGCAAACTCACCTGGGCGGCGGCGAGCTAGGGAGAGGGACGGAACTGGGCGAGGATGGCTAGGACGATGCCTAGGGCTAGTTTTAAAGGGGCTAGGGCGCTCCTCCGGCCGTCAAATCACCGAGGACGTCGACGTGGACACTCCCGATGTCCTGCCGTACAGGAGGTAGGAGAAGCTCCTGTCGCTAGGGGCTTAGTGGGCTGCGGCTGGGCCTCGCTGGCTGGGCTGCCACTTCTATTGCTGGGCTGCTGCTCTCTCTTTTCCCTTTTTCCATCTCTTCAAACAGAAAATCAAAGAGAAAAGCACAGGGGGTTTGGAGTGAGGTGTGAGAGATATAAAAATATCTCTAGAATCCAGGAACTATGTAGTATTTTAATAAATTGCTTTGGACATTTTTAGAGAAAGAAAAATATCACCAGTTTGAATTAAATTCAAACTTGAGGCATTTTTTATCCCAACCAAATCAATTCCAAAATAGCTGAAATTTGACAGAGAGCTTGAAGGCATGGTGCAGGATTTATAGGAAAATAGGGAACATTAATTTGGGACATAATTATTGTATCATGAATAAATTGGGAGAAAGAGGGTTTGAGAGAGAGGTGATGGTAGATGGCTTGCATATGTGAAACCCAAGGGTTGGGTGAGGCAAGGAGAAGATGAACACACACAACCACAATGCATACATGATGAGCACAACACAATTAAAATATGATGGATGCAATGCACATGACTAAAGAATGACATGAAGATGAAATGCAAAATGAAAAGAAAGCAAAACACAACATGAGAAGAAGCCCATCCATCAAGATCATCATGACAATTCCATAAATGGCAAGGTTGGGGAATACAAATAAGGAAGGATTACATCTGGGGTGTTACACTTGGGTTCTCCACTCATCTAAAGAGCTAATATCAAATAACCTCTTTTCACTGGCAAGTTTAAAATGATAATTAAGTTCTTTAATTGCCCAATAAGCTTTATGTTCTAACTCAAGAGGTAAATGACATGCTTTTCCATTAACCATTTTATATGGAGACATACCCATAGGATTTTTATAAGCAGTTCTGTAAGCCCAAAATGCATCATCAAGTTTCTTAGACCAATTCTTCCTGGATCTATTAACGGTCTTTTGCAAAATTAATTTTATTTCTCTATTACTCAATTCAACTTGACCACTAGACTGAGGATGATATGGAGATGCAATTCTATGATTAACATCATATTTAGCAAGCAATTTACAGAAAGCACCATGAATAAAATGTGAACCACCATCAGTCATCAAATATCTAGGGACTCCAAACCTTGGAAATATAACTTCTTTAAGCATTTTAATAGATGTGTTGTGATCAGCACTACTAGTTGGAATAGCTTCTACCCACTTAGTAACATAATCAACTGCAACAAGTATATGTGTATATCCATTAGAGGAAGGAAAAGGTCCCATATAATCAAAACCCCAAACATCAAATGGTTCAATAACAAGTGAATAATTCATAATCATTTCCTGACGCCTACCAATATTACCAATTCTTTGACATTCATTAAAAAAGGACAAACTTATGTGCATCTTTGAAAAGAGTAGGCCAATAAAAACCAGATTGTAATACCTTATGTGCAGTTCTGTCTCCCGCATGGTGTCCTCCGTATGACTCGGAGTGACACTTCTGTAGGATTTGTTCCTGTTCATGCTCAGGTACACAACGTCTAATAATACCATCTACTCCTTCTTTATATAAATGTGGGTCATCCCAAAAGTAATGTCTTAAATCAAAGAAGAACTTTTTCTTTTGTTGGTATGTGAAACTAGGTGGTATATATTTAGCAACAATGTAATTTGCATAGTCTGCATACCAAGGAGTGTTATGAGAAGCATTGATGAGGGCATCCCAGTACCTCACATTGTTCCCATGAAGGAGGAGGTGAAGCCCAACTTCAAGACTCCTCCAAGTTAGCGGTGTGCCAAAGGGGGTGACCGAACCATGTACTTGGTCGGTTGCAGTTTTATCTATTTTTATTTCCAGGTCATGTTATGGGCCACTTAGGATTTTTTTTTGTGTGTTTCGGTGTGGGCCTGTCCAACCGACTAGTTTTCTAGATGCCTATATAAGGAGGCCGGTGGCTAGGTTTAGAGGAGGTCATTTTTTTTAGATTGAGTTTTGAACACTGTGTCCACATGGTGAATCATCCCTCCGGGGACGGCGCTGCTGTTTATCAAATAAAGTGATGATTGCATGAAGGTTCTTGTGTGATCAAGGATTATCATGCCAATGTTAGAGGCGTGTTGTTCATCTCCACATTGCTTGCTGGATTTGTTTCCTCATCTTCAGGTTGCGTGGATTAATCCCGTGATTAGAAGGTTTGCTATCCGGTTGTCTTGCGGTGAAAGATCAGGCAAAAACAGTAGGATCATCACGTTGATCCTTATCATGTGGTATCAGATTACTAGGTTTATCACCGCGAGTTTGTGCTGTTGACATTGATCTGCCGGTTGTCTTTCTGGATTTGAAGATCTGCCGCGGATTGTTGCTGGTGCCGCTGAGGAGAAGTTTGCGCGTGGATTGGAGATCGGGTGTGATTGCTTTCTGTTTCACTTGCGACAAGATCGATCTCTTCTGTTCTTGGAATACGTGGAGGCGTCAGCGACTTATTTTCCCATTGATCAGATTGATCCGTTTCTCTCGTGCGTGCAGTCCAGGATCAAGCAACGG
This sequence comes from Elymus sibiricus, assembly GCA_039707655.1. Lineage (NCBI taxonomy): Eukaryota > Viridiplantae > Streptophyta > Magnoliopsida > Poales > Poaceae > Elymus > Elymus sibiricus. Next base: position 119,807,068 of record CM077664.1, on the reverse strand, counting down.
AAAGATTAAAAAAAAGAGGCAAAGAAACGGAGCAGCTGGGTTTGCCCACGGATCAGATTAGTTTGTTTCCGTGTTGGATCAGAATTTGTGGTTGGTGTACGTACGCGGGAAGTCTGGTCCGTAACAGAAAAAAAAAGTTCAGAAACTTTGTGGTTTGTTGGACACACGTACTGAGTATATCAGATTGGAAAATTTCTCTACCAACTCAAGTTGGTTCCCTTGTACGTGAGTCTAGGTAACAATAAAAAAAGGATTTTATTTTTCATCCTTCGCTGGTTGGGAAGATGCCTTCGACCTGGTTTTCTGGTTTGGATGAGAGGTCTAAAAAGTTTGCTCGGGCTCAGATTGCCGATATGAAACAAATCATTACAGATATGCAGGCGCAATTAAAGAAGCCCATTCCGAGATTCCCCATGAATACTATGCCGATTTCCGTAACAAACATTTTTGACGACAAAGTTGTTGTTCTGGTGAATAATGTCAACAAGGTAGTGACACGGTATCTCTTTCCCAGGTGAAGAACGCTGATGTTGATATGAATGTGGTGGATGAATTTGTTGCATTGAGTTGCCTGAATGTGCATCTCAAGCGGGTACATGGTGATGCTTGCATGACAGTTGATAGAGGCCAGCATTGGAATTTATTTCAGACGCAGTGCATGATCAAGGGCAAGGCATGCAAGTTGATGATTGATGGTGGTAGCTGTACTAATGGCATAAGCAAGGCAATGGTGGCTTCGTTAGGGTTGTCCACATGGCGTATTTCTGAACCTAAGCATCTCGAGTGATTGAATAGATGTGGTATGCTTAAGGTTACACATAAAGTGCATGTACCATTTACAGTTGGAGAGTATGCTAATGAGGTAGAGTGCGATGTGTTGCCATTGGAGGTGTGTGGACTCTTACTTGGGCGTCCGTGGCAGTATGATCGTAATGCTATGCATGCTGGGAGATCCAATACATATACCTTCAAGCATGATGGGAAACAGAAAACCTTGAAGCCTATGATGGATGAAAAGATTCAGTCTGATGTGGTGCTGATTGTGCGCAAGGAGAAAGTGCACAAGACCACGCCGCAGCCGAGGATAGTTCAGCTTCAGAAAGAGGAGCATGATGCGAGGAGTGTCAGTACTGATATTGTTTCCGCCGTGCTTGTCGATGACAAGCCAGTTGTGCCTGTTGTTGACAAGCCGGTTGGTGTCGAGCCTCTTAGTGATGAGATGATGAAGATTGCGAGGATTGTAGCTAGTCCTACACTTCCAATTTGTGTCGACCAAGGCGTTCAGACAGATGATAGTTGTGATGCTCGTGTTTTGGTGCATATGGAGGAGCAGGTAGTAGACCGCAGGTTTGTTGGACCAGTTGTGCAGAGATCTGTTGGAGCAGCTATGTGTATGCACACCGGCAAAGATGGATGTGTTCGTCAATTGTGTGGCCTAGGCATCGCTCCTATTTTGCAGGGTTGTACAAAGAAGGTCCACGTTCAGCGACAACGAGCTCCATCGACAGTGGAGAAGAAGAAGGTTGTGGCGCCTAAGTCAAAGCTTATGTGGCGACGGAAGGTGGGGCCACCTGCTGTGACAAGTCCAGCTAGCCGAGAGGGAGGAGGTGGTGTGGCAGGTCAGCGAGACTTGCAGATGGTGGTGAAGCATGCTGATGTTGCTGATTTGATGCCACTCATTAGAGAGGACCCTCCAGCGTTGAGGACAACGCCTTTTCAAGGGGGGGAGGATGGTGAGGGCATCCCAGTACCTGACATTGTTCCCATGAAGGGGGAGGTGAAGCCCAACTTCAGGACTCCTCCAAGTTAGCGGTGTGCCAAAGGGGGTGACCGAACCATGTACTTGGTCGGTTGCAGTTTTATCTATTTTTATTTCCAGGTCATGTTATGGGCCACTTAGGATTTTTATTTTGTGTGTTTCGGTGTGGGCCTGTCCAACCGACTAGTTTTCTAGATGCCTATATAAGGAGGCCGGTGAATAGGTTTAGAGGAGGTCATTTTTTTTAGATTGAGTTTTGAACACTGTGTCCACGTGGTGAATCATCCCTCCGGGCACGGCGCTGCTGTTTATCAAATAAAGTGATGATTGCGTGAAGGTTCTTGTGTGATCAAGGATTATTGTGCCAAGGTTAGAGGTGTGTTGTTCATCTCCACGTTGCTTGCTGGATTCGTTTCCTCATCTTCAGGTTGCGTGGATTGATCCCATGATTAGAAGGTTTGCTATCCGGTTGTCTTGCGGTGAAAGATCAGGCAAAAACAGTAGGATCATCACGTTGATCCTTATCAATCATTTATTACAGCTAATTGTTCATCAGGGAAATCATCATTAATAGGAAGTGGGTCATCAAGAACATTTTCCATTCTAGACAAATTATCCGCTACGGGGTTCTCAGCTCCTTTTCTATCAACAATATGCAAATCAAATTCTTGTTGCAAAAGAACCCACCTAATAAGTCTAGGCTTAGCATCTTTCTTTTCCATAAGATATTTAATAGCAGCATGATCAGTATGAATAGTAACATTGGAATCAACAATATATGATCTAAATTTATCACATGCAAACACAACTGCTAAAAATTATTTCTCAGTAGTAGCACAATTTCTTTGAGCACTGTCTAGAGTCTTACTAGCATAATGAATAACATTCAATTTCTTATCAACTCTTTGGCCTAGAACGGCACCAATAGCATAATCACTAGTATCACACATAATTTCAAAGGGTAGGTTCCAATCGGGTGGTTGAACAATAGATGCAGATATTAAGGCTTTCTTAAGTATTTCAAAGGCTTCTACGCAATCATCATCAAAAACAAATGGAACATCTTTTTTGCAAGAGATTAGTAAGAGGCCTAGAAATTTTAGAGAAGTCTTTATAAACCTCTTTTAGAAACCAGCATGACCAAGAAAACTTCTTATACCTTTGATGTCTTTAGGACATGGCATTTTCTCAATTGCATCAACTTTAGCTTTATCAACTTCAATACCTCTTTCAGAAATTTTATGCCCAAGGACTATACCTTCATTTACCATAAAGTGGCACTTCTCCCAATTCAAGACAAGATTAGTTTCTTCACATCTCTGTAAAACTTGATCAAGGTTGCTTAAGCAATCATCAAAAGAAGTTCCGTAAACGGAAAAATCATCCATGAAAACCTCAACAATCTTTTCACAAAAGTTAGAGAATATAGTAGTCATACATCTTTGAAAGGTAGCAGGTGCATTACATAAACCAAAAGGCATATGACGATAAGCATAAGTTCCAAAAGGACAAGTAAATGTGGTTTTCTCTTGATCTTCTGGTGATACAGGTATTTGAGAGAAACCAGAATAACCATCTAGGAAACAAAAGTGTGTATTCTTAGATAATCTTTCTAGCATTTGATCAATAAAAGGTAAAGGGTAATGATCTTTCCTAGTAGCTTTATTTAATTTTCTGAAATCAATTACCATTCTATAACCGGTTACAATTCTTTGTGGGATATGTTTGTTTTTATCATTAGGAACAACAGTAATACTTCCTTTCTTAGGAGCACAATGAACAGGACTTACCCATCTACTATCAGCTATGGGATAAATTATACCTGCCTCTAGAAGCTTTAATATTTCAGTTCTTACCACATCCTTCATTTTAGGATTTAATCTTCTTTGATGATCAACAACTGGTTTAGCATCTGGCCCCATATGAATTTTGTGCTAACATAGAGTGGGACTGATGCCCTTAGGATCATCAAGAGTATATCCAATAGCTGCAAGGTGCTTCTTCAGAGTTTTAAGTAATCTCTTTTCTTCATGCTCTGAAAGGTTAGCACTAATAATAACTGGATATATCTTCTTTTCATCAAGATAAACATATTTAAGTGTATCAGGTAATTGCTTTAATTCAAACACAGGGTCACTCTTTGGTGGAAGAGGGTCTCCCAAAGTTTCAACAGGCAAGGTATGTTTAAGAATAGGTGCTTGTTTAAAGAACAACTCATATATTTCATTTCTTTCATTCATATGCATATCATTTTCATGGTCTAGCAAGTATTGTTCTAAAGGATCAGTAGGAGGCACATCAATGGAAGCAAGACCAATAATTTCATCTTTAGTAGGTAATTCTTCATCATGAGGTTGTCTACTAAACTTAGAGAAATTAAATTCATGAGATATATCACCAAACTTAACTCTAACCTTTTCTTTAACACAATCAATTTCAGCATTAACAGTATTCAAGAAAGGTCTGCCAAAAATAATGGGACAAAAATTATCTTGTTGTGAACCAAGTACTAGGAAATCAGTAGGGTATTTGATTTTACCACACAAGACTTCAACATCTCTAACAATCCCAAGTGGTGTAATAGTATCTTTGTTTACAAGCTTAATAGTAACATCAATATCTTCAATCTCAACAGGTGCAATATCATTCATCACTTCTTGATATAAAGAGAAAGGAATAGCACTCGCACTAGCGCCCATATCACATAAACCGTGATAGCAATGATCTCCAATCCTAACAGAAACAACAGGCATGCCAACTACGGGCTTATTCTTATCAAACATGTCTCATTTATTTCTAACGGGTTTAGCAATTCTAGCAGCTTCATCACAAAAATATATGACATGTCCATCAATATTATCAACCAAAAGATCTTTAACCATTGCAATATTAGGCTCAACTTTAATGTGTTCCAAAGGTCTAAGTGCTCTAATATTACTTTTTTTAACCACAGTTGAAGTTTTAGCATGTTCTTTAATCCTAATAGGGAAAGGAGGTTTCTCAATATAAGCAGTAGGCACAACTGGGTCAACATTGTAAACAATTGTTTTTTCTTTAACACTAACAGGTTCTTCATTTAATTCAATAGGTGGATGAAACTTAAACCATTTCTCCTTAGGGAGATCAACATGAGCAGCAAAAGATTCACAAAAGGTAGCTACTGTCTCAGAGTCAAGTGCATATTTAGTACTAAAGTTGTGAAAAACATCAGTTTCCATAAAAGATTTAACACAATGAAACTCAAGATTTATACCTAACTCTTTACCTTTGTCGATTTCCCAATCTTCAGAGTTGCGTTTAATTCTTTCCAGAAGATCCCATTTAAATTCAATAGTCCTCTTCATAAAGGAACAAGTAGAAGAAGTATCGAGCATGGATTGATCATTATGAGAAAGTCGAGCATAAAAGTTTTGAATAATTATTTCTCTTGAGAGCTCATGATTGGGGCATGTGTGTAACATTTACTTAAGACTCCCCCAAGCTTGAGCCATACTTTCTCCTTCACGAGGCCAAAAATTATATATATAATTCCGATCACGATGAACCAAATGCATAGGATAAAATTTCTGCTGGAATTCCAGCTTCAACCGGTTCCAATCCCATGTTCGAGTATCATCTAATAGCCTATACCATGGCAATGCCTTTACCTCCAAAGATAAAGGAAATACCTTCTTCTTAACTCCATCTCCGGATAAACCTGCAAGCTTAAACAATCCACAAATTTCATCTATATATATCAAGTGCATATCAGGATGCACCGTTCCATCTCCAGCATAAGGATTAGCTAGCAGTTTCTCTATCATATCCGAAGGAATTTCATAATAAATATTTTCAGTAGATTTAGTAGGTTGAGGATCAACCTTTATTGCTTCCGGTCGAGGTGAAGATACCCCGAACAAACCCCTCAAAGGATTTAGTTTCCATACTGACAAGTGACAGTAAATTTCAGCACATAATATAAATGTTTCCTTACCAAATTCCACTCACCAAATTCGCTTCACTCCCCGGCAACGACGCCAGAAAAGAGTCTTGATGACCCACAAGTATATGGGATCAATCGTAGTCCTTTCGATAAGTAAGAGTGTCGAACCCAACGAGGAGCAGAAGGAAATGACAAGCGGTTTTCAGCAAGGTATTCTCTGCAAGTACTGAAAGTAGCGGTAACAGATAGTTTTGATAGCAAGATAATTCGTAACAAGTAACAAGTAACAAGTATAATAAAGTGCAGCAAGGTGGCCCAATCATTTTTGTAGCAAAGGAAAAGCCAGAACGATCTCTTATATAAAGCAAAGCATTCTCGAGGACACATGGGAATTCATCTAGTCACTTTCATCATGTTTGTTTGATTCGTGTTCGGTACTTTGATAATTTGATATGTGGGTGGACCGGTGCTTGGGTGTTGTTCTTACTTGAACAAGCCTCCCACTTATGATTACCCCCTCTCGTAAGCATCCGCAACTACGAAAGAAGAATTAAGATAAATCCAACCATAGCATGAAACATATGGATCCAAATCAGCCCCTTACGGAATAGCGCATAAACTAGGGTTTAAGCTTCTGTCACTCTAGCAACCCATCATCTAATTACTACTCCACAATGCCTTCCCTTAGGCCCAAAGGTGGTGAAGTGTCATGTAGTCGACGTTCACACGACACCACTAAAGGAAGCAACAACATAAATATCATCAAAATATCGAACGAATACCAAATTCACATGATTACTTATGACAAGACTTCTCCCATGTCCTCAAGAACAAAAGTAACTACTCACAAATCATATTCATGTTCAAGATCAGAGGGGTATTTAATAGTATTAAGGATCTGAACATATAATCTTCCACCAAATAAACCAACAAGCATCAACTACAAGATGTAATCAACACTACTAGCAACCCAGAGGTACCAATCTGAGGTTTTGGGACAAAGATTGAATACAAGAGATGAACTAGGGTTTGAGATGAGATGGTGCTGGTGAAGATGTTGATGAAGATTGGTCCTCCCACGATGAGAGGATCGTTGGTGATGTCGATGGCTTCGATTTCCCCCTCTCGGAGGGAAGTATCCCCTGTGGTATCGCTCCACCGGAGAACAAAATTGCTCCTGCCCAGGTTCCGCCTCGAGATGGCGACGCTTTGTCCCGAAAGTCTTCTCTATATTTTTTAGGGCAAATGAGCCTATATAGCAGAAGGAGGGGGCCGGAGGCCAGCTATGGGCCCCACAAGGCATCAGGCACGAATAGGGGGGCCGCGCCCTGTTGCCTTGTGGGCAACTGGTGGGTCCCCTCTGGTATTTCTTTCCTCCAGTATTTTTTATATATTCAATAAAAAATCTCCGTTAAATTTCAGGTCAATTGGAGCTCTGTAGAATAGGTATCTCTGTTGTAGCTATTTCAGGTCCAGAATTCCAGCTGCCGGTGTTCTCCCTCTTCATATAAATCTTGCAAATTAAGAGAGAAAAGCCATAAGAATTGCATCATAAAGTGAAATAATGACCAAATACATTATAAATAACAGTAGGAAATCATGATGCAAATTGGACGTATCAATGGTTCCATAGTATACCCTTTTATCAGCTTCATCTACAGTTATGCATTCTATTCGAATAGAGCTGTTCTGATATGAGGTCTTCTTATCACATTCCTCAGTGTAGAATGTGTAGCCATTTATGTCATACGCTTGGTACCTCAATACCGTAGGTGATGGCTTTTGTGCCAACCACGTTGCAATGTCATCCATGGATCCGCGTGGCAAACGATCCTTCAGCTATCTAACGTAGTCCTTATTGTGTGCCTTCATCACGACATCTAATGGATGCACCATGGGTAAGAAGCTTTGTCATATCTCCGGCAAGTGTTCTTCAGCATAAGCGTCGAGAACTGGGATGTTAAGCAGTACCGTCAAATGGGCTTGATCGGTCTCATCTTTGAGTGCAGCGTGTGCCGTGCCAGCAAGGACCGGCTTACCAGCCAGCCTTCCCTCATGGCGAGAGAGGGGCAAACCTATAGGTCTTTGTTTCATGTATTTGGTGCAAAACTCAACCACCTCCTCCGTGGTATAACCTTGTAGGATGCTTGCCTCTAGATGGCATCGGTTCCGACAATAGTGCTTCAATATTCCCATGTACCGCTCGAAGGGATACATGTTGCAAAGAATCACAGGACCACAATGCTTTATCTCATCGACAAGGTGCACAATGAGATGGACCATGACATCAAAGAATGACGGTGGGAAAAACATCTCTAGGTTGGACAATATTTTTGCAATATTCGCTTGCATATAATCCAGCTCTTCACGATCTACCACTTTCTGCCATAGTTTGTTGAAGAAATCACAGAGATCAATGAGTGTGTTTCTTATGTCTGTGTCCATCATATTCCTGATGGCCACCGGGAGGATTTGTGTCAACATTACGTGGAAATCATGTGACTTCATGTGTGCCAACTTCATTTTACCTGAGCTCGTATCCATGAGACTTCTGATGTTTGCGGAGTAGGAAGAGGGTCTTAACTGACAAAAAATAGTCGAAGAACTCCTTTGCTTCTTTTGGAGTGAAACTGTAACTCTGGTGAACGTGGAGGAATTTGTCATCATCTCCTGCTTCACTCATGCGTTTTGGTTGATCACCAAGCATATCGAGTCGTGCACCATCACCATCCTTTGTTTTACCTTTAGTCTTGAGCAGAGTACCAAGGATGCTTTCACATACGTTCTTTTCTACGTGCATGACATCGATGCAGTGATGTACACTTAGAATATCCCAGTAAGGTAATTGCCAGAACACTTATTTCTTCTTAAACACTTGCCCATTAGGTGTTTTTTTCGACGACGAACCGTGTCCCTTGCCAAGCACAACTTCAATTGTTTAGCCATGATGTGGACCTCCTTCCCAGAATAAGGTCTTGGGCCCAAACCTACCTCTGTCGTACCATCAAATTCAGCTTTCATCTTTCGGTATGGGTGATCTTTCCGTAAGAACCGACGATGACGCAAATACACGGATTTGTGCGAGTTGGGAAGAAATCTACTCGCTGTCCTATCCATGCATGTGACACATCCTACATCTCCCCTTGTTTTCTGCCCCGACGTGTTGCCTAATGCCGGCATATCTTGAATGGTGTGCGGCAGCAACGCATGTAGATCGAAAAATTCCTTTTTGTAAGCATCATAACATTTTACACCAGGTTATTTTTCCCACAATGTCAGCAGTTCTTCTACTAGTAGCTGAAAGTAAATGTCGATGTCATTTCAAGGTTGCTTCGGGCCTTGGATAATCATTGACATCTTGATGTATTTTTTCTTCATACACAACCAAGGAGCAAGGTTATATATGCACAGAAGCACCATCCATGTGCTCTGTTTGGTGCTCATATCGCCAAATGGATTCATCCCGTCAGTACAATCCCCGAGCCATATACTTCTAGGATCCTTGGCAAAGTCTTCATACGTGTCCTTGATTAAATCCCACTGAGCCCCATCTTTCGGGTGCCGCATATATTTATCCGCAATTCTCTCATCATGATGCCACCACAACCTCTTTGCCTCTCTAGGGTTTGCAAACAAACGCTTGGAATTAAAGGCAAGTACCAAACAACATTGAATGGGATTCCTGTCTTGATCTCGTCGTCCAATTTGTACTTGTCCTTTGCTGTCCTGCGCTTGTATCGTGGATGCTTGCATATGCGACATGCACGCAAATCTTTGTACTCACCGCGGCACAACATACAATCATTCACACAAGCATGTATCTTCTGGACTTCAAGTTCCAATGGGCAAACAACTTTCTTCACTTCATTCGTCCTTTTGGGGAGCACATTATCTTCTGGAAGAATGTCCTTGAGAAGACCTAACAACTCTGTGAAGCCCTTGTTTGATAGATCATTTTCTACTTTAAATCTGAGAAGCGCCACAGTGGCACTCAACTTGGAATATTTCTTTTTGCAACCTGGATACAAATCTTTCTTGGAGTCTGCTTCAATGGTTGGCAGATCCTTGTACCCAACCATATCTTTATTTGGGCCCTAGAAATCTGCAATCATAGCAGCAAAATCTGGCATACCATCAAGGTCGTCGGTGTCGTCTTCTTGGTTTTCCAGTGGTTTTTTTTGGCTTGTCTATGTTCCGTTGGTAGCTTGACGTCTGAGCCCCGAGGTTAGATTCAACATCCTTGTGACTCTGATCGTGGTCTGGCATCTCGCCGCCCTGGTTACCTTCATCCATGACCAGTTCTTCACCGTGTCTAGTCCAACGTGTATATCCATCCATGAATCCCCGCTTGACTAAGTGGAACTCGACGTCTGTAACTTTGTGTGACTCTGTATTGGTACAATCCTTGCATGGACACAGGATGTAATAGTCGTTACAGACTCTCTTCTTTGTCCTTTCAGCCAAAGTGATGAACTCCGTCACGCCACTCACAAACTTTGAGCTTCTCTGATCCTTCATCCATTCAGATCGTTCCATCTGCACCACACGAGGGGTAATTCAGAAAAGCATTAATAAATGGATTAATTGATGCCCAAAGATGTGTGCATAAATCACAAGATTTTATTTTCATAATTTATGGAGGGCGCTCGATATTGTTATCCAGCCATGCGATGACACAAATTAATGACCAGTCAATTTACATGCAGAGTACAGTACTACCCTTATGAATTGAATACCTTAATTAAGCCACTCGACGAAAAGAATACCTTAATTAATTAGCCATGCTCCGACCTCCACCCAGCAGACAAAGAAGCGCGATGCCGCGGCATGCCGAGATAGCAGGGTCGAGGAGCAAGGCTTAGTGGGGCAACCACCTAAAGTTTGAGCTCCACTATCCCACCATCGACCGCGAGGGATGTGCTCCAATCACGCCACCGCCGACCTCGAGGATTGAGCTCCTCCTATCTCCCACCGCCGACCGAGGATTGACCTCCTATCACGACGCCACCACCGACCGACCGAGGATTAACCTCGTATCCGGTAGCTGCTGCCTCGGCCGCCGCCCCCATCTCTATTTGCAGAGCGGCTATTTTTTTTTGACGGGTATCCGCAGAGCGGCTGTTTACAGTATTAACTCTATTATTGCATCCCCTTATGTACCGGGTAGTACATCACATATGGTTATGTCACGGGAACCGTGTCTCATGCACATTGTCTTCTCACACGGTTTGGTGTGGAAATCGTGTGTGATGTTGTAATATAGAACACAAATGATATGTACAAACCGTGTGCCGTATACAACAGAGTGCGATAAGTAGTTCCCGACCGTTATCAGATCCCCACAGTTTCCCCATTTCCACCAAATCCCTAGATAGCCCCCAAATTCCCTCACGTGGTGCTGACAATGGGGGAATGCAGACGAGTGGTGTTGATGGTTTCGGTGCGGCTGCTCCAGCTCGTATTGTCGCTCTCGGCAGCACGATGGACGGCGCCTGATACGTCCATTTTGCATCATGTTTTCCTACTATTATTTATTATGTTTTTGATCATTATTTCACTTTATGATACAATTCTTATGCCTTTTCTCTCTTATTTTGCAAGTTTCAATGAAGAGGGAGATTGCCGGTAGCTGGAATTCTGGACCGGAAAGGGGTGAAACGGAGATAGCTATTCTGCACAACTCCAAATGACCTAAAAATTTATGGAGAATTATTTTGGAATATATAAAAAATACTGGCGAAAGAATTACCAGGAGGGGCCCCACCAGGAAGCCACAAGCCTGGGGGCGCGCCCTACCCCCCTGGGCGCGCCCCCCGAGCTTGTGGGGCCCCTGGCAGGCCTCCGGCCCCCTCCTTCTGCGATATGAAGCCATTTTCTCTAGAGAAAAAAAATCAAGAGAAGACTTTCGGGATGAAGCACCGCCGTCTCGAGGCGGAACCTGGGCAGGAGCAATTTTGCTCTCCGGCGGAGCGATTCCGCCGGGGAAACTTCCCTCCGGGAGGGGGAAATCGAAGCCATCGACATCACCAACGACCCTCTCATCGTGGGAGGACCAATCTTCATCAACATCTTCACCAGCACCATCTCATCTCAAACCCTAGTTCATCTCTTGTATTCAATCTTAGCCTCAAAACCTCAGAAATGTACCTGTGGGTTGCTAGTAGTGTTGATTACATCTTGTAGTTGATGCTTATTGGTTTATTTGGTGGAAGATTATATGTTCAGATCCTTAATGATATTGAATACCCCTCTAATCTTGAACATTAATATGATTTGTGAGTAGTTACTTTTGTTCTTGAGGACATGGGAGAAGTCTTGTCATAAGTAATCATGTGAATTTGGTATTCATTCGATATTTTGATGATATGTATGTTGTTGCTTCCTTTAGTGGTGTCGTGTGAACGTCGACTACATGACACTTCACCATCTTTGGGCCCAAGGGAAGGCATTGTGGAGTAGTAATTAGATGATGGGTTGCTGGAGTGATAGAAGCTTAAACCCTAGTTTATGCGCTATTCCGTAAGGGGCTGATTTGGATCCATATGTTTCATGCTATGGTTAGATTTATCTTAATTCTTCTTTCGTAGTTGCGGATGCTTGCGAGAGGGGGTAATCATAAGTGGGAGGCTTGTTCAAGTAAGAACAGCACCCAAGCACCGGTCCACCCACATATCAAATTATCTAAGTAGAGAACGAATCAAACAAACATGATGAAAGTGACTAGATGAAATTCCCATTTGTCCTCAAGAACGCTTTGCTTATTATACGAGTTTGTTCCGGCTTGTCCTTTCCAACAAAAAGGATTGGGCCACCTTGCTGCACTTTATTATACTTGTTACTTGTTACGAATTATCTTGCTATCGAAACTATCTGTTACCTACAATTTCAGTGCTTGCAGAGAATACCTTGCTGAAAACCGCTTGTCATTTCCTTCTGCTCCGCGTTGAGATCGACACTCTTACTTATCGAAAGGACTACGATTGATCCCCTATACTTGTGGGTCATCAAGACTCTTTTCTGGCGTCGTTGTCGGGGAGTGAAGCGCCTTTGAGATGTATAGAAGGCCTGTTGGCACAAAAGTTTACAGTCCTTGCAGAAAAATGCACCATGAGATGTATAGAAGCAGAGATCATTTTAGCAGAGTGGTAATGTTTCAGGCTGTAGAATCTGATGGAGCAGCATGACCTTCCCCTTTTTTGCGCCATTCCTCTTGAACAACGAAGCAAATGTCCGATAGTCTGGTTTCAAAACCATTCATATCTTGACGACATTTGTCAACCACTATTCTTGTTTCAGAAACGACCTCCATTAGGGATTGCACTTGTGTCTGGAGCATAGATATATCACTCTGTCTAGCCGGAGGATTTTGTTCAGTAGGCGGTTTAGACGAGGTTACCTTAACAACCAACCCAGAATTACTTAGGAAGGTGCTTTTTGCACTGTTAGTGGAGAGATATTGACGCACTGCAGCAAGAGGTGACATTGTGCCTGTGGTAGCCTCGTCACCTTCAGGAGGTTGTGGCTATTCAATCATTTGTTTCATAGCTTGCTGAAAGTTTGAATTTTGTAGATTAGTGTATCAGATAAGAAGTTACTAACGAGACATACATAACTTATTTTGGTGAACCACTGTAATACTTTAGCATGTATGTTAGTGGTAAGTACATAATAAAATCACGTTCGGAACATATGTCCATGTAGCGTGCCTAATGTATTTTCTATTTCCTCACATTTATTGACATCTATCTAAGGATAAAGAGACGTGGTTTAAAATACGATGAACATAGTATGACATCATTCATATCACGGGCAAATAGATATCAAACAAATAGGCTATTGTATCATTGTGTGGACACGTGAACATCACAACTAGATTACAGATCAAGACCAAAAGAATATCCTTCCTTTCTTTTAAACCATGTAAGGTGAAATGATACGTTAAGACAACTGTGTATAAAAGTGAACAGAGTAAATGACATTGGTTGCAAACCAAGCAGTTAAATGAACACGTCACAGTAACAAGCAGTTCAAAGGCATGAGGAGTAAGAACTTACAATAGTGGCTTGGGCTGGTGTAGTCATGCCCTTCATCTTGCTGGTGTGACAATCCTTGAAGATTTGCACTGCATTCGGTTCAGGTTCTTTTTGGTCTGCACGGGCTTTCCTCTGTATTTGGAACAAGTCAATATAGATACGATAATATGGCATAACAAAAAGGAGGAAATAGCAGCTATTTACAAGAGCCTCGCAGTGTGCAATATAGCTACGAGATCCTGTTGTATGTTGGAATTTCACTTTAGAACGATTGGTCTTGTTCTTCAAACAGTTAGCCTAGAAGAAGATAGACTTGTAAGGCACATACGTAAACACGAGTTGAATATGTGATCTGATCACATACATATACCCTACCTGATACTTCGGATCAGACCAGTGTTTAACAAGGGCTGTCCAGTCTTCGTCCGTAATATATTCTACTGGAGATGTTTGGGCGATTTCGTTGTTAGCCATGCCTTCAAAGTGAGTTTTTCTAAGGTGATACCGATACTGTCGCAGAGTAGACTGAAAAACATGAGTGCATGCTTGTTTGGTTGCGTCATCTTTCGGATCCAACTTGAACCTCATCAGTTGAAAAAAGAATGGGAGTCTCATTAGGAGCAACCTAGAAAGTATGGGATAGAGCAAGACAATATTACAAATTGCGATGAATAACATTACTTACGGATAAATGGTTATGGAAGGTGTTAAACTAGGTTTCGTCTTTGTCATTCCTGTACTTGATCCACATTGGCAGGATACATGCATGACACCTAACGACAATGGCTGCCTCTGATACTAACTTGGCTGACTCTGTAGCATCACGTGGCCTTTTTAAACCTGCCTCAAAATGGATCTCCATTCTTCCTCCTTTAGATTTTGTTAACCTGTCAAGCATTATCCCTGATGTCTGTTTCCTCTTGCGCCGAGGTGCTTGTTCAACAACAAATATGGAAATTGTTAGTGCACATCAAACTGTGAGAGTACATATAAAGGAGCAAGCAACTTCAACTTGACTCGGTCACGTACCGTCTTGGTGTTCATGCTCATGAGGTTCATCTGATCTTGCCAAGTCCTGTAGTGTCAGCTATGCTTCAGAAGTAGTGTTAGGTGGGAAGGCAGCTTGGGAACATGCCACTTGCGGAGCATTCAAACGAGTAACTCGTTGAGATGTCGGTACTGTGGAAGGTGCTACAGCTGGTGGGGCAGGGGATACTGTGTATGTAGATTTAGCCAGTGGACTTTGACCTTCTTCTGCACTATAAGTACCAGCACAATCTTGAGGGAAGCTCGTTTTCTGTTGCACCCGACGACTAACAGCATCCCCTACCATACTCTTTTCCTTGCTCTTTTTTGACTTTGCCATGTCAAGCCGTACCCATAGCACAAAAGAATAAAATTTGCTCTTCAGAACTCATTGATGCATGATACAGACGAGCAATACTTTGATGTAAGACAACCGTATGAGGAGGATGGAATATGTACGAAAAACAGGACGGCATGAAATATTCACACCTATGATGTGTCAACTAAGCAGAAGGATTTTCAAGAAATTAGAAGCAATGCAAACTAGACATCATACGCAACATGCAACCACATATAATAGTGCCAAGTTAGAGCAAGCACCTGTGATGGTGGAGTAGGGGAGATGTGTTCATCATCTACACAACTACGTTGACTGTCTAGCCCTGCGTTGTCTTGCGAATATTGTTGGGAGGATGGCTGAGTAGAATCTGTAGAGACCCTCTGTTTCAGTTGCTCGGAAGGACCACCATCATCCACTACCTTACTAATTTCCTTCCGTTGTATTGATTTTGCATTGTGAAGTCAAACCGACAAGAAAAAGGAATAAAGTCGATCTTCAGAACTCATTCATGCATGAATGACTGACGAACAATACTTTGATGTAAGGCAAACACATGATACGAGGATGGAATATGTACGAAAACAGGACCGCATGACATATTCACACCTATGATGTGTCAACTAAGCAGAAGGATTTTCAAGAAATTAGAAGCAACGCGAGCTAGACACCATATGAAATATGCAACCAATATCACTCTGCCAAGTTAAAAGTGTCTCGTTATAAGTGGAATTTCGAAAAATTAGAAGCAGTACAAGCTAGAAATCAATGCAAATGCAACCAATATCACACTGCCAAGTTAAAGGTGTCTTATCGTAAGTGATTGATGTAGGATACACAATAGCAGTACTTTGATGTAAGAACATGGTGTGATAGACAGATGCAGAGTATTCTAGATACAGAAAGGCATGCCATATTCACATGTATAACGTATAAACTCACCAGCTGCAATTTAATCAAATTCGAAGAAATACAAGCTATACACCATATGCAATATGCAACCAATTATCACACTGTCAAGTTAGAGCAAGCACCTGCGATGGTGGAGTAGGGGAGATGGAGTCATCATATAGACTTGGAACTTCAACTGCAGTAGCAGTAGAGGTTGCAAATCTAGAGAGCCTCCGTTTGCGTTGGTCCGAAAGACCACCAACATCCCCTAACTTACTCTTTTCCTTCCTCTTTTTTGATATTGCCTTCTGAAGTCAAAACCACAAGAAAAGGAATAAAATTGGCTCTGCATAACTCATTGATGCATGATACAGATGACGACTACTTTGATGGAAGGCAAGCGCATGATAGGGGGACGGAGTATGTACGAAAAAAGGACAGCATTGCATATTCACACCTATGATAGGAGGATGGAATATGTATGAAAAACACTAAGCAGAAGACATTTCAACAATTAGAAGAAATGAAAGCTAGGCACCATATGAACATGCAACCAATATCACTCTTAAAAGTGTCTCGTCATAAGTGCCATTTCAACAAATTAGAAGCAGTACAAGCTAGAAGACAATGCAAGATGCAACGTATATCACACTCCCAGGTTAAATGTGTCTTATGGTAAGTGATTGTTGCAGGCTACACAATAGTACTTTGATGTAAGAACATGGTGTGATAGACAGATTTAGTATGTTCTAGAAACAGGAACACGTGTCATATTCACAAGTATAATGTGTAAACTAAGCAGATGCAAATCAACAAAATTAGAAGCAATACAAACTAGACATCATACGCAACATGCAACCACATATAATAGTGCCAAGTTAGAGCAAGCACCTGTGATGGTGGAGTAGGGGAGATGTGTTCATCATCTACACAACTACGTTGACTGTCTAGCCCTGCGTTGTCTTGGGAATCTTGTTGGGAGGATGGCTAAGTAGAATCTGTAGAGACCCTCTGTTTCAGTTGCTCGGAAGGACCACCATCATCCACTGTCATACTAATTTCCTTCCGCTGTATTGATTTTGCATTGTGAAGTCAAACCGACAAGAAAAAGGAATAAAATTCGCTCTTCAGAACTCATTCATGTATGAATGAATGACGAACAATACTTTGGTGTAAGGCAAACACGTGATACGAGGATGGAATATGTACGAAAACAGGACCGCATGACATATTCACACCTATGATGTGTCAACTAAGCAGAAGGGTTTTTTGAAGAAATTAGAAGCAATGCAAGCTAGACACCATATGAAAGACGCAACCAATATCACTCTGCCAAGTTTAAAGTGTCTCGTCATAAGTGGAATTTCAAAAAATTAGAAGTAGTACAAGCTAGAATCAATACAAGATGCAACCAATATCACGCTGCCAAGTTAAAGGTGTCTCATCGTAAGTGATTGATGCAGCATACACAACATCAGTACTTTGATGTAAGAACATGGTGTGATAGACAGATATAGTATGTACCAGAAACAGGAAGGCGTGTCATATTCATATGTATAATGTGTAAGCTAAGCAGATGCATTTTACCCTAATTAGAAGCAATACAAGCTAGACACCATATGCAACATGCAACCAGATATCACACTGCCAAGTTAGAGCAAGCACCTGGGATGGTGGAGTAGGGGAGATGAGACTTGGAACTTGTAATGCACTAGAAGTACAAGGAGAATGTGTAGAGATGGTCCGTTTACGTTGCTGCAGAGCACCACCATCATCCCCTTCCTTCCTCTTTTTTTGATTTTGCCTTGTAAAGTCAACCCCACAAGAAAAGGAATAAAAATTGCTTTTCAGAACTCATTGATGCATGATACTGATGAACACTACTTTGATGTAAGGCAACCGCATGATAGGAGGATGGAATATGTACGGAAAAAGGACAGCATTGCATATTCACACCTATGATGTGTGAACTAAGCAGAAGGCATTTCAACTAATTAGAAGCAATGCAAGCTAGACACCATATGAAAGTTGCAACCAATATCACTCTGCCAAATTAAAAGGGCGGGCAAATAAGGGTCTTTCAATAAATTAGAAGCAATACATAGCTACATGCTAGAAATCATATGTAATTTACCCTAATTAGAAGCAATACAAGCTAGACACCATACTTAACATGCAACCACATATCACACTGCCAAGTTAGAGCAAGCTCATGCGATGCTGGTGTAGGGGAAATGTGGTCATCAACTACAGAGCTACGTTGACTATCTTCATCTTGCCTTCCTATTTCTTGAGAATCATGTGGGGAGCATGAAACTGCACTCTTTAAAAGAGTAGCGTGTCTCACACTAACCCTCAGATGTGACTGTCCCATCATAAGTGATTAATGAGGGATACAAAAGAACATTAGTTTGATGTAAGAACATGGTTAATAGACAGATGCACTATGTACCAAAAACCGGAAGGCATGTCATATTCACAGCTATAATGTGTAAACTAAGCAGATGCAATTTAACCAAATTAGAAGAATTACAAGCTAGACACCATATGCAACATGCAACCACATATCACACTGCCAAGTTAGAGCAAGCACCTGTGATGGTGGTGTAGGGGAAATGCGGTCACCAACTACAGAGCTACGTTGATTATCTTCATCTAGCCATGCTGTTTGTTGAGAATCATGTGGGGAGGATGACACTGCACTCTTTAAAAGAGTAGCGCGTCTCACACTAACCCACCCGTCTGACTGTCTCATCATAAGTGATTGATGAGGGATACACAAGAACATTAGTTTGATGTAAGAACATGGTTAATAGGCATATGCAGTATGTACCAAAAATAGGAAGGCGTGTCATATTCACAATATATGGCTAAGCAGATGCAATTTAACCAATTTAGAAGCAATATACAAGGTAGACACCATATGCAACATGCAACCACATATGTCACCGTGAAGTTAAAGCAAGCACCTGCGATGCTGGTGTATGGCGAATGGGGTCATCAACTACAGAGCTACGTTGACAGTCTTCATCGAATGACACTACACTCTTCTTTAGAGTGTCAAACCGTGCCTTTCCAATCCTTGATGCAGACTGGAGCGACAGCTGTGTTTTCTTTTTAGAATACTGTGGTTGAGATTCTGAAAAACCTATGCGTAGTAAAACAATAGTGAGAGAGTATGGGTGTAGTTTGTGCACAAGTAGTGCAGTGTAAAAGTATCAGATAGCAGGTGGGTCAAAAATAAATGACGACAGACATATGATAGCTCTACAACATGCATGGCACACGAAATTAGATTCTAGGCTTTTGAAATATGAGCACAGGGATGGCTGGGAAGTGCAAGTAATCCTCCAGCAAACCACCACATGTGGTCCTATGAAAATAACAATTGACTGAAAACAAATAGGTCAGTCGATTTTTTCTGCACCGTCCGATCTACAAGGAACGGGCAGATGGCCTTCATCTACCTCCCGCCAGTCACCGTTGACGATCTTCCTCGAACCACCAGTGACCACCAGCCCAGACCCCTGCCTTCGCCGCCACGGCCTCCCCTCGACCTCACCCCACAGCCGTGCTTGGCAGTGCCCCCTGGCCATCCCTTTAAGCCCGGCGAACCTCCAGATCGGGCGTCAGCAGCTCCTGCTCCACACACACCTCTAAGATAGACACCGAGGCGCTGCTTCCCTGGTGAACAGGTGGACTAGGTGCTCCACGCGCCTCCGCGGGTGGTGGTTCCCTTAATTGGGAATCAACTGACACTGAATTGAAATCCAGGCAGGCGACGGACGTCTAGCTAAAGTGAAATAGTAAATGGGGGGAAACCTTGTGCATCGCGAGTTACTTGGAACATCTAGTATCAGGAAGAATGTGCAGTAAGAAGCGGTCAACTAGTTTCCTTCATGGGATGAATATCGTGTGAGAGATTTGCAAGAATAAGGGAAGTGGAGTACCAATATCGGTTGGCGATGATGTGTCCTCCTTCTGTTTTTTCGAAGATCTTCTTGTGGTTTGCTGGAAACAAGATGTTGTGGAGGACGGTGGAGCCTTGGACGAACCCATGGCCTAGTAGTTGAGTGTGGTGCGGTGGCCCTCTGTCGGTGGCGGGGAAGCAGATCCGAGGCGGCGAACGACGGAGTAGCGGGAACAGCTCCGGTGCGGTGGACGGTTGCGACATTGGAGCAGCAGCGGTGAGGCACAGGACGGAGGGGTTGAAGTGGCTCAGGTACGGCGCACGTCCACGTCGTAGAGACAGCTCTGCCTCGGCTTCAACTGCTAAGTCATGGAGGGCGCTGCGGTTGAGGTTGCGGTGGACGACGACGTCGGGGCATCGGCCTCGGTGTGATGGAGGAGGGCGGTGGTGGATCGGTGCGATGGGGTGACGGACGGAGGAGGCTGGGGTTTCGCGGCTGGTGGAGAGGGAGTTTTGGCGCCCACGGAGTATGAATGGGGAATCGGACGGGGGAGGGGGGAAGCTAAGGGGGAACCATGTTTCAGGGACGCGCTTGTTTGAAATTTGGGGAAAGTTACAAACTTTGCCCCCATCTAAAATTTTGGACATGCTGCGGGTCGGGGGTAGGACGGTAATCTCACGTGTCCAAAATAGTGGGCGGGAGTGATTTCGGCCAAGGGCATCGGCGTTTAGGTGCCCGCGGTATATGAATGTTTTTCAAAGGCGGTTGTGTGGCGTCTCGGTGAAGTTACAAACCTACCCCGGTTTAGACTTGTGGACATCGGGCTGGTAGGCTTCACGGGTCAGAGTTAGGACGTAGTTTCCTTCTACCAAACATTGGTATCACGCGGTTTCGGGTGAGGAGAGGATCTTTTGGCGCTTCGTTCAAAATTTTGAACCAGAAGCATTCATGTTTACAGTACTCTTCAGTTGAAATTTCCTAATTAGACCTCATTATATTTGACCTTGTATGATTAAAAACCTCATTAAATTATGCGATTCTTTTGAAATTTTTGACTCTTGAAAATCCTATAACTACGATTATTTTGGAATGGAGGAGGTAAACTTGAATCTATTTTGTACATGACTATGTATTATGAACAAAGTTTGATGCCCCTTTTAGATGTGATTTACAAAAATCATTATCTCGAATTCAAATAGTTGAATGCACTTCTTATGAATTCGAATATTTGAAACCACTTTTATGTTGAATTCAAAATGTATTCTAGTTCGTCGCTAGCAATTTGAAATGTATACCATGTATGTTTCTTATGTATAATGTGCTTGACACTGACCGCAGAGTGTACTCACGTTTTATATGAATTGAAAGAACCATGCATTGTCTGGATTTCAAACTACTGACTATGGATCAATAATGTGAAATAATACCATACACATGGTCGAATTCGATAGAGTATGGATGTTTACTAGACCAATGTTCGTTCGTACGTGAATTGCAAATTTCATGATCTCATCCAATTTTTTAAATACAATTTATATTTTAATTTAATGGGTAGAACAGTCCTTTACGCGTAGATGCACTCTCCCTCGACCCCTCCTCACACGCGCGCTATCTTTCTCTCTCATGCATAGGCGCACACACTATATATCCATCGGCCTTTCTCTCTCACAAATGCTCACCCTCCCTCCCGAAGTGTCTCACGCACACACACTCTATATATCTCCCTCTCTCTCTCTTACTACTATCTACGACTCTTTTCACTAATCTCAGTCACAAACACTATTTCTTTCACTTGCATGCGCACGCATGGTCTCCGCCCCCCCCTCTGTACATATCTCTGCCTCGTGTCTCCCGCACGCACACTATCTTTAGTCCTCTCTCGCACGCATTGTCTCCACCTCTCTTACTAGTTGACAGATATGATTCCATCAGATCATTCGGTAGGATATCCCTGACGGTTAAAGGGGATGGTGATAAGAGGCAAAGATTTTCCCAAGTCGGGGCCCTTGCGATCGAGGAAATACCCTACTCCTGGTCATGTATACTTTGATTGGGGTGTGTACAAAGTACATGTCAATACCAAGGGATTGTGTGCATATATACTATCGACGAACTAGGCCCCCGGCCTATATAACATACCCGGGGCCTAGGGTTACAAATCGTAGTCCGCTTCATCAGTGGAGATAGAGTCTTCCACGGCTCTGGTATCTTCGTCTTGTATGTCAAGTCAGTCTTCGTATAACGCGTCTCGGGCTGACCTATGTGGCGCAGGACGGAACCGACCCAGGGGTCCTCACCTCGACCCACCAGACCAAAAAACGATGTGCCACCACCACACCTCGCACACTCTCTACCCCCTAGGTCTCACTATATTCTCACACCCACACATACCAACACACACACTATTTCTGCTCATGCCTCTCTCCCCTTCTCCTCTGCATACACAAACTGATCACCATCTCTCGTTGACACATCCTATTCGTCTCTCTCTCTCTCTCCCTCCCTCTGTCTCTCATCTCTCGTGCTTTCTCTTTCTCCCATCGCACCCCCCTCGTATCCACGCCTCTCTCGAATACGTACACATACCCTTTCCAGGCCCTCCAAAATACGTCAACCACACATTCACGCATGTTACATCTCATTATCATGTGCTCCCAATGATCTAAAAAAGGCATCCGTTCACTTTTACTCCGCATACAAGATTTGTTTTGAATTAAAACTACACAGATTGTGACAAAACAAATATTTAAGAAAATCTACATATACAATACTACAAAGTTATATATGAAAGTTAATTGCATGGTGCATCCAATGATATTTGTTCCGTATTGTGAATGTTTACATTTTTATCCTATAAAATTAGTCACAATAAAGAGAACGAAGGGCATCTCTCTCTCACTCTCTCCATCGCACCCCCCTCTCTCTACGCCCTTTTCACGTACGCACACAAACTATCTCTCGGCCCTCTAAAAGTACACCCCCATACAGATTCATGCGTGACGGTCATTGTATTTCAAGCGAAAGCGCAGTACAGTCTTTGGATTTAGAATGCGCTCATTACGGTCAACATATACATTTTCAGATGATTATATGGTCACTAGCTCACCGTACAACTCCGTATTTTGATGGTGACACCGACGGTCATTGTATTTGAAACGAAAGCACGATACGGTCAGCATATACATTTTGTGGTGATTATACAATCACTGGCTCACCGTAGAGCTACGTATTTTGTTGATGACATGATCAATTGACCAGTCAAACAGTCCACATGGCGCAACTAGTGTTGCATCAGAAGCGCACATTATCTCCCATACGTAGGGCCCACCTATCAGCGGGTATAAGAAAGAAACAAATGGTAATAAATTAGTGCTTGGTGGGGATTCGAAGTCGAGACCTCAAGTTGGTAGCCCACGCGCGATAACCACAGCGGACAAAGTCGCCTAGTGATGATATGTTGAGCCGGCCTTTCAATACACAGGAGCTACTGTGGTGAATACACACACATCACACATGCATACAAACACGCACGCAACGCCTGCATGCATGCATGCAATACTCACACGTACACATGCACGCATGCAACACTCGCATGAACACGCGCACTCAAGCATGCATGCAACACTCACACGTACACATGCACGCACGCAACACTCGCACGAACACACGCACACATGCATGCACACAACACAAGACGCAACACACACGCTCACGCTCAAGTGCTCAACCTACACGTGCATGCACACATACACATAGCCAGGGCCAGTTCCGCGGGGTCACAGGTTTGACCCCTCACGCGCCTGTGTAAATTTTTGTTTACCAACTGATAGGTGGGACCCACAAGCCACGTGGCCAGTTTGACCAGTCGACAGAGTGCCACGTAGACTTTTTGACCGGTCAACTGAGTGTACGATTTTCACATCCTTATTAGGCCGGCGGGTTTTGGATGTTTAGTCCCACCTCGCCGCGTAAGGAGCTGGTCGACCGGCTCAAATAGCCGGGTCGTCCAGAAGCGATAAGCTGCAGTCATCATTGCACCCTTTGTTAAGGACATGAATTGTTAATAGTATTAATCTTCTCTGTGATATAAAGGCTGCTTGTAGTGGTTAGTATCATAACTATTATTCCTAAATATGTTTATTATGATAGGGTATCATGATATGATACTCAACCCTCTCTTTCTTCATTTAGTTATATGCCACCTCAGCATTGTTGCAGGTGGGTCCGCTATGTGCTGGAGCGGGGTGCTCGGTCACAAGCATTTCACAAGCATTCAAGTCTACCGCACACGCCACCAGACAACCACACGCGGTTGGCACGCCGTCCGGTGTGCCTCATTTGGGAATAAAAGATGACAAATATTTGCAAAATTTTTGGTTTGGCGCCAAAACCCGAGCCTCTGCATTTCGCCAAAAAATACAAACCGAGCCTCTGTGTTAACTTCCTGCCCCACCCCGCCCAGCACATTCAAATCCCTCATTTGCCGCGAAATTTTGCTGTGTGTTGTTGTTTCAGGGATATTTTGCTGTGTGAAAACAAATTTAAATATCAACGAATAATCGGTGTCTGGGGTATTTTGCCGGGACATGGTTGAATGGCCTCATATTAGTTTGTACTAGCACTAATACTACTAGTGTAGAGTAGTAGGAGCAGGAGTAGTACAGTGGTAGTAGAGTACAAACCAGTACGAGTCCCATCGAACACCAATTTTCTTGGAGTCCGTGCTACAGCTAGCACTTCTCCCTCCTCGTTCCTCTAAACTCAGCCGATGAGTGGCGGGCAGGGTGAGGGTTTGCCGGTAGTCGGTTTGTTCAACAACGGTCCCAGATGTCAGTGAAAAATGCAAGACAACACGCGTTCCCTAGCTTGATCGGCGTGCCGGACCGACCGTGTGGAGGTGCGACGCGAATGCGGCAGGCTTTTCATTTTGAACTCGTAAGTTGTAACATTTGGTTCTACTCCTTGGAGCGACGATAGACACAAATAACGATTGAAAACGCTAGGGCGGGGCTTTTCCTGCGCGATAAGAGGGGGAGTTTGCCAGCTTGGCCAATCGTCGGTTTGCTCACATGCAGTACCACATGTTACTGATATGCCTTGGTAATGGGCGTTGAGTGGTGGGCCGGAACATATTGTTACTTCAATTATTCATGTTGCATGTACATTAAAATTGTATTGAAATGTACTCAACAACGTGTGGGCTAGTATCATCTAGTGATCTGAAAGGGCCCACTTCAAAATAGAAAGAAAGGCGATTCGGTGCCCAGGCTCATCTGCACCCGGTCGGAAAAAAATCACAAAAAATTAAAAAAATCTTAAGATTCCAGTTTTTTTGCATGGTAGAAAATTTGATGCGTGAGGTCTGCTCGAATTTTTAAGTTGTTCGGACATCTGAGCAGCTCTCGGCAAAAAAGACAAATCGGGTCAGAACAGTGCATGAACAGTAAACCTGTTTTACAGACCCCGAATTTGTCTTTTTTGCTGAGAGCTGCTCAGATGTACAAATGATTTGAAAATTGGAGCGGACCTCACCCATCATATTAACTACCATGCAAAAAAGAATTGGAATTTTTTGAATTTTTCTACTATTTGTTTTGATTTTTTTTCTTCAGCGTGGGTGCAGATGAGGCTGGGCACAGAAGTGGAGTGTCGCCCACTACACATTCAAGCATTTCACATCGTTCTCTCATTCTCTCTGTCAAACCGACTATGCCAAACTCCCCTGCCTACCGCGTGGGAAAAGACCTGCCCTCGCTTTTTTAATCGGGTTTTGTATCGATGGATCGCGCGAAGCAGCAAAACCAAGTGTTACAAGACTACTACTACGTACTACTATAGTACACTGGGCTGCCGTGTCTTGTACTCCTTCGTCGTAAGAGTGGAGACACTCGCTTCATAAATGTTCTGCTTCCATTCGCCAACATGTGGGACATCTAGCATCCGGGTCCACGTGCCATGCACCAAATAACAGTGCAGAACAGCAGGGGGACGCACCCCGGTCGTGGCACCCAGTAGTACTAATGGGCAATGAGGCGTCAAATCACAAAGCTGCACCTGTCCAACCATCATTTCACTCTTCGCTGAATCCGCTTCTCCATCATCTTCTTCAAGAAAACCACGTGTTGCTTCTGCCATTGTTCTGATTTTTCATGAGGGATGCGCATTGGCTTGGTACATCACTGACACGTGTGACCACATGTTAGCAAACCGACAGGCCAAGCTCCCTCGCCCACCACTTGGCAAAAGCACCTCCTTTTTACTAATCTAGATATCTACTTTGAGTTAAAAAAAATCTGGATATCTACTTTTAGATCAATATAATCGAGATTTGTATATATCGCACCAAGAAGCAAAACTAAGTGGTACGCTTTACAGTTCAAAACGAAACGGTGGCACACTTCCAGCACGGCTGTCGTGTTTGCGTCGGAAGTCCGCAGGGTCAATCCGCACACAAAATGGCGACACACTAATAGCACGCCTTTCGCCGACATGTGGGACATCCACCATCTTGGTCCACGTGCCATGCACCAAAGTTCGGAGCAGCGGGGGGAGACACCCCGGTCGTAGTGCCGCAGTACTAGTAAATGATCAATGAGGCATCAAATCACAAAGCCCCACCTTGCCCGCAGTAAGCTGGACGGAGCATGGGAGTACAAAAAATTGTGGACGCAACTTCGACCCAAAGGCAGTGATGCGTGGGTCCCGCATTTTGATATACCCACGACCTCCTTTGGTTCACAGGGTAGGAATATTATAGGAATATGAAAATTGTAGGAAAAGAGATGACGTACGGCCTCCTTTGGTTTGTAGGAATTTCATAGTATAGGATTTTCAAAGGAAAAATTCCTATGGAGCTCTGTGGTTTGTAGGAATGGATTCCTAATCCTATGTAGGATAGGAACCAGTCCTTCACATTTTAAAGGGAAAAACCATTACCCTAGACTCAATGGAAAAATTCATATCCTATGCATCAAATGACATTTCTTTCTCTATAGGAATTGAGATGCATGTCATCTCACTTCCTATGTTTTTCTATTCCTATGATATTCGTATCCTATGAACCAGAGGAGGCCGACATGTATCTCAAATCCTATGAGTAGGGATAGGAAAAGAGATGTCATTTTGTTCACATCATATGAATTTTTCCAATGAGTCTTAATGTTTATTTTCCTCTGAAATGTGGAGTATATGAATCCATTCCTATGAACCAAATGGCTCTAAAGGAAAAATTCCTATGAAAATCCGATCATATAGAATTCCTATAATATTCCTCCACACCAAAGGAGGCTTGAAATTGTTGTAGGTGATACAGCGGTCTTCCTTTGCCGAGTGTCGGCTAACGGAGACTTGGCTAACAAACTTGACGAAGTGTGGCACTCGGCAATAGAGCAGTGCCACGCATCGAGTCCTTACTCGATGGTACATTGCCGAGTTTAGAACTCAGCAAAATATTTGCCCGGTTCTTCTAATGAAGGAACACACTATATTTCATCTCTCTACTGATCCCGATCGTTCTTTCTCTCTCCTTAGTTAGAGGACTCAATCCTACGATGTCTCTCTCTCTCTCTCACAACACACACACACATATGGCCCCTCTTTATCGAAGACACACTCGTACATTCCTCCCCCATCTCTATAGATATCTCTCGATGATGAATGAAATGATATATGCTGGGTTTTCTATATGTGCATGTTGTTCTACGAAAACTCGGTAAAAGTTCGTGAGGTTTGAATTTTCAATAAAGCTATATGCACTATATTTTAGAACGGAGGGAGCATACGGCAGTTGCGAACGCTCACGTGGAAATTTTATGTGTCGGGGGAGTGGCTGTTCTGTCAAATGCAATGGCAAAACTGCCACCGTCAGATGCAGATCTGACGGTTCTTTGGTTGTTCGCCAGGAAACGGCTTGTGGTGAACGTTCGCCAGATATGATTTATGGACACACGCATTGCATTGACACATTAACCATCCCTCTCACGCACACACGCACCTCACGACTCTCCCAAGACTTCTCGCACACACCATCTATTTGTACACTGTAGGTAGACGTGACACACATATATGTGCTCTTCACACCCTTCCCTAAGAACTTCTAAAAAATAAAAGACATCACACATATTTATTTTTTGTAACTCAGACATCACACACGTATACATCTTACTCTAGGTGGAGTACCATAGTACACGAAGAGAAGCGGCGCACGCACGCACCAGTTCTCTAACACCCACGCGCGGGTACACGTACGAGCACATTTGTTTACAAAGAAGCATCCCAAGTGACAATTTGACTCGTGTAGTTTTCAACTTCATGGAGGGTCAGGGACCACACGTGTACATAGTGCAACCTGGACGCGGTGCGCGTTATTGATTGTTTTTTTTACTGGAACGTTAAATGAAAATAGTGGTTCGCGCGTATTCATTTTAAAAACGATTGCTACAAGAAAATCACTCCACTATATATGTAAGCAGGAGCTTCAGCGCTTGCTTTACTAGGGTTGCTCTCATTCACTCTCTCATCCCCTCCAGATCTAAACAAGACAGCGGCAGCCACACCCTCTCTCTGCTCACCGCTGGTCACAATTCCGGCCGGATCCCCTCCGCCGGCGAAGCGGAGAAGGTGCAGCGTTCACGCGGTCATCGGCGGCGAGGGAGGAGACCCACAGCTGCCGGCGCGTCCCGATCGGCGGCCTGTGCCATTCTGTCCGACACAGCGCTGGCTCCGGAGGGCCTCCGACCCCTTCTTCCTCCCTGCCGTATTGTGGGCAGATCCGGCCTCCCGCCGCCCTCCTAGCCACATCCGGACGACCCTCAGGTATAACTTCCTTTGAAACCGGCCTTGCTCTACTGCCCCAGCTCACCACGTGGCTGCATGTGGATCTTTTTCTACTTCCTTCGGCTGTTCCAAAGCCACCTAAATTTTTACTATTATTAGAGGTAAACCTACTTCATGTAGTCGAATCTAGGACTTTGTTCAAAAGGGAAGAAAGGGGGGGGGGAAGTTGTAGCATGAATCTAGGACTTGGTTCAAAGAGGAAAGAAAGGGGGGAAAGTAGTAGAGACTGGCTACCCAACCGGTCTCTTGGTTGAAAAGGGGAAGAAAGTGGGGTGGATAGCGAAGGGTGGGGGAAAGTACTAGTAAGATACTGGCCAGACCGGTCTCTTGGTCGAAAAAGGGAAGAAAGTGAGGGGGTGTTGGGGGGACAACGCAACTGAGAACGAGCAGGTCTAGATTTCCTGTGCTGACATAGGAAAAGGTCGCCGAGGAGATAAAAAATTGGACAAATGCAGAAATGCTGCCTGAATGTTTGCCGATCTCGGCAACTAGATCTGCTTAACCACTTTATGCCCCTTCTACCCCTTTGCCCTTATCGCTACCGTTTATCTAATATCAGAGGAAAAATGAAGCAATGCCACTGTTAGCCTAATGTCACTTCTAAGTAATGCTGCTGTCAGTCTAGTGCCATCGATAAATTGAAGCAATGACACCACCATTTTATGAAGTGCTTCTGTCTTGCTTTATTTCCCATGAATTCTGTTTTGCCAGTTACACTTTAATCTCACACCGCTAACATTGCTTCATCCCATTGGAACTGCACAAATTTGATTGCACCATGCACGGAGCTACTGACCATGTGCTACTCTCATGACAGTAATACTAGTGCTGTTGTTATGCATGTTAATCTAGTGCCAGTGTTGATGTGATGTGATGCTACTTCTTACTTAATGGCACTTTTTCATACTGTCAATGTAATGCCATTCATAACACAAGACATGCTGTTGTTAATCATATGCCACTGCAAATAACCGCCACTCCTTAAATAACCATATTACATATTTGTGCAAACAGGGATGTCTATCTCCATATCGTGGTTTTAGTATGATTTAGTTTCTAGTGCTTGCTTTGTGATCTATCTATCTATGTAATCGAGTGTGAGAGTTATATAATAAAGAGTAGTTTGAGTTGAGTTGTTTTGCTTTTCTTGATCCAGTCTTGGAAATAAAATAAAGAGAATAAAAAGTAAGATCACATGCTAATCCCATGGGGAGTGATGACTTCACAAAAAAGAAGTATAATTGATAAAACTTGTTGGAAGTTAACAAACATAGTATTGGTCATTGTTGCAATTCATGAAAAAGTAATAAAGGAAGAGAGGTCTCACATACAAATATACTATCTTGGACATCTTTTATGATTGTGAGCCCCCATTAAATATTCTATGTCAAATAGTCAACGTTGGACAAGGAAGACAACGTAATGAGTTATGTTTGCTTATATTCACATAGAAGTTATATTGTTTTGGATCCTCTAACAGGTGGTGCTTGCTCCCTATCTTTTGCTAGCCAAAATTCTGTACTAAGTAGAAATACTACTTGTGCATCCAAAATCCTTAAACCCAGTTTCAAGTCATGAGAGTCCACCATATCTACCTATGGATTGAATAAGATCCTTTAAGTAAGTTGTCATCGGTCAAAGCAATAAAAATTGCTCCTAAATATGTATGATCTTTTATTGTAAGGGAAAATAAGCTGTGTACGATCTTGTGATGGTGAAGAAATAAAAGCGACAGACTGCATAATAAAGGTCGCTATCACAAGGGGAAATATAAAGTGACATTCCTTTATATGAAGAGATTGCACATCCAAAAACAAAAAGCGCATGACAACCTCTGCTTCCCTCTGCGAAGGGCCTATCTTTTACTTTATGTATTTACTTTCATTCAAGAGTCAATAGTATTCCCCTCTATTTCATTTTTATTTTCTCTCTTATCAAGCATCATGTGGTGGGGATAGATCCAGGAATATATATCCAGTTGGATGTAGGTGATCATGAGTTATTATTGTTAACATTACCCTTGAGGTAAATGAGTTGGGTGGCGAAATTATAAGCCCCAATCTTTCTATGTGTCTGACTGAAACTTTTGCTCCATAAGTATGCCGTGAGTGTCAGCAATCATAGAAGACTAAATGAGTTCATCTCTTGTATTCAATCTTTGTCTCAAAACCTCAGATTGGTACCTGTGGGTTGCTAGTAATGTTGATTACATCTTGTAGTTGATGCTTGTTAGTTTATTTGGTGGAAGATTATATGTTCAGATCCTTAGTGAGATTGAATACCCTCTGATCTTGAACATGAATATGATTTGTGAGTAGTTACTTTTGTTCTTGAGGACATGGGAGAAGTCTTGTCATAAGTAATCATGTGAATTTGGTATTCATTCGATATTTTGATGATATGTATGTTGTTGCTTCCTTTAGTGGTGTCATGTGAACGTCGACTACATGACACTTCACCATCTTTGGGTCTAAGGGAATGCATTGTGGAGTAGTAATTAGATGAAGGGTTGCTAGAGTGATAGAAGCTTAAACCCTAGTTTATGCGCTATTCCGTAAGGGGCTGATTTTGATCCATATGTTTCATGCTATGGTTAGATTTATATTAATTCTTCTTTCATAGTTCCAGATGCTTGCGAGAGGGGGTAATCATAAGTGGAAGGCTTGTTCAAGTAAGAACGGCAACCAAGCACCGGTCCACCCACATATCAAATTATCAAAGTAGCGAACGCGAATCAAACAAACATGATGAAATTGAATAGATGAAATTCCCATGTGTCCTCGAGAACGCTTTGCTTATTATACGAGTTCGTTCTGGCTTGTCCTTTGCTACAAAAAGGATTGGGCCACCTTGCTGCACTTTATTATACTTGTTACTTGTTACTTGTTACGAATTATCTTGCTATCGAAACTATCTGTTACCTACAATTTCAGTGCTTGCAGACAATACCTTGCTGAAAACCGCTTGTCATTTCCTTCTGCTCCTCGTTGGGTTCGACACTCTTACTTATTGAAAGGAATATGATTGATCCCCTATACTTGTGGGTCATCAGCGCCGCCACGACGGCGGTCACCGCCGATCACTTGCCTAAGGTCATCAGAAGGCTGGTGTACTACGGATCCGAATCGTCTTGTTAGGTTCCAATCAATCCCGATCTTTTTTAGCATGTCCATAGTAGCTCCCTGCTCAGTCCGTCCTGAATGACCCTGTCTCCCCCCACCCAGGA
Source organism: Elymus sibiricus (assembly GCA_039707655.1). Taxonomy (NCBI): domain Eukaryota; kingdom Viridiplantae; phylum Streptophyta; class Magnoliopsida; order Poales; family Poaceae; genus Elymus; species Elymus sibiricus. The sequence goes on along the minus strand of CM077664.1, from coordinate 119,775,128 downwards.
AAGCGATCAACCGCCGGATCCGGAGTATGACCCCAGACTCCCGTAACATGAGTTCAACTCCGAGTTTTGCGCCACCAAAAAGTACCAAAAGCTGAGTTGTGCGCACGGACACACTCCCGCTCAACATGTATGCACAGAGGGATTCGACATTGGCAGATGGTTTCTCAGTTTCCCCTTAGAGGTTAGTGCTAAGTTCATCATTTAAGTTGAGTTAATGCCCCCGCTCATCCTGAATATTTAACATTGGCAGGGATATGAGGCTTCTGCCTTTGTTAACTGGTTGGATGATGAATGGCATGGCAGGGCTCGGAGTGTTATCACCATGCTCGCGCAAGATAACGTAAAGCTGAAGAAGAAACTGACTGATCTGGAGTGTACAATCACTACAATAAAGCAAGAAAGACTCAATCACAGGCAACAGATGAAAGCAAGAGACAAGAAGAAACTAGCATGTGTAGTTGTAGTTCTCGCATTAGCCATTTTCTATGCGTTGTTTGCAATGATGATTAGAGGTTTTGTTTGATTATTACTGGCTACATAATTAAGCAGAGCTCATCTATTGCTTGCCAACTGTCCTATGAAAAATACTTGTTTCACATTTGGACGCTCCAACCTGTGTGCGTAATTATCACATTGAGAACCGTGCAACCACTGGAATTTGGAGCGACTGGGTACTAATAATTGCGGTTGATTATATCAGGATTCTAACTGCCTGCCAAGGCGCCAATATAATCCGTCAATCCCCTGCTTCAATTGTCATTCCTCTTTTCTTCATACCCCGCTTCAGTCTCCACCGACTTCATCGTCTCGGGCGGCCGTGCTACACACTTACACACACTCTGCAATCTCGCTTTCTCGTGGCTTGTATACGTAGCACAACCATGTTGACCAACAGCGACGACGATAGTTCCGCCAGCAGTCTGGCGCCCGATCAAAGGTCAACCTCGGAATCATCCTGCTCGTCTTCCATGAGTCCGGCGTTGAGCACAGACCTCGATTTTATCTGGTTCATGGAAGGGACGCCCCTGCCCAAGTCATCGGACGACGACCAGACGGACGACGAAGACGACAACGACGATGATGAGGAGGAGGAGAAATGGTCAAACAAGGAGGTAGACGACAAGGACATCAACGACGATGACGACGGTGGCGGCGATGAAAAGCCAACGGTCAACGGCAAGAAGCGTCCTCGCCAAGACGATGTCGTGGGGCCATCCAACAACAACAACAACAACAACAAGAAGAAGGACTAAATTAAGCAGACTATGTACACTACAAAAAAAAACACTTCCGTGATGATACGTCTTTGTCACAGTAGGTCACGTTTTCTGTCATGCATGTACATCCGTGACAATTTTATGACAGAATCAAGATAGTCATACCTGTGCTGTCGTTGAAGTGTTCCACGACAGTACTCAAATTATCATCACGGAAGTGTCCACTTCCATGACGATAAATGTCGTGTCATGGAAGTGTTTTCGTCAAAGGTGACCGACACGTGGCATCCACCGTAACGGGTCGCTGTTAAGCTATCGGGTGCGAGTTTGGATCCGATAACCCGTTAGCAGCCCTAACCAATGGCAATTTTCCACGTGTAAATTTCTCATTCGCCGGTGGATCCACGTGTCAGCTCGGCGTTGCGACAGATGTCATCCATTCATTGGACGGGAGACGCCTATGATACGTCAACACGTGGCACGGCCCAACAGTGGCCCATTTAGGTTAAAAAGGCCGGCCCAGTCAAAATAAGTGGGCCGGCCCATTTAGGGCCTACTTTCGTCTGGCCCATACGAGATCTGCCAATTCGGCCCGTCAATGCCCGTTAATGATTTGACACCATTGCGGCCCATCGTCTGTTCCAGCCCATTAACAGCCCGCTATGTCTTTGGGCTCATTTGCCGGCCGAGGTTCTTTTGGCCTGTTAGAGGCCCATTATAGAGATGGGCCAATTTCTAGGTTGTACGCCTTTCGGCCCGTTAGATGCCCATAATAGGCATGGGCCAAATTCCTGGCGGTACGTATTTCGGCCTTTTAGCGGTCCATTAGCGATTTGGGCCAGCTTCCAGCCTGGTGTATCTTTCGGCCTGGTAACGGCCCACACCGTAGTTGGGCCATTTACATTCCGACCTGACTTTCGGCCTCTTAGCGGCCCATGTTCTCCTTGGCCCAATTCCAGCCCGACATGACTTTCGCCGTGTTGAAGGCTCGTTCTGTATATGGACCAACTTATGGCCCAATTGGCTTTCGGCCTATTAACGGCCCGTGAAGGAAATGGGCCAAGACTCAACTGACGATCATTTCGGCCTGCTAGTGGCCCGTGGGCTCGTTTCCATTATAGCGGGCCTATCTAGCGTTCGGCCTACTAACGGCCTGGTAAGAGCCCATGTTACGATGGGCCCACATTCGAGCCCCAAATCCATTTCTGCCACGCGACGGCCCATGATTGTAACAGGCCTCGTAGATTGGAACATCCGAGCAATTATGGGCCCACGTAGATTGGGCCTGTTGGACGCCGTTTCTACAATAGCATATATAACAACATAGAACTATCCTACTCTACAATCCCCTCAAAAAAACCTACACTATACAATAAAGAGATTTAAGGCATAGAAACGAAGAATAATCCTACACTATACAATAAAGAAATTACAGCAGATTACATCCACTCGGCATCATAGTTCGCCAACAGTGATAATAAAGCGTAAACAAACAACAAATTACATACACAGGGCACATACAGGTCATACATCATGGACGCGCATCAACACAACTTACCATTTGAACTATAATCTCTTCAGAAAATAGAATTGGCCGGATTCGGTTAGCACAAATTTCAGTCTGCAAAATCTCCACTTTCTTTGTGGTTTCCTCAGTCTCTTGTTTCATTTTTTTGACTGTTGCATCTTTTGTCTGCACCTCCAATCTCAACATGTTGATTAAATCTTGAGACTCATATGCACGCTATCTTGCCGCCTCTAGTTAACGCTCTAGAACATCAGCACATTCCAATTCCAATACATAATCATTTGGTAACGGCCATGCCGCACTGCTCTGAGAGCTTTGTGTTGATGTCAGTTTATCCTGAAATGTTTCTGTAAGTACACATGACTACAGCAAAAATATAGTTACAACAGTGAAGCGAGCAAGACAGACTATCTTGTACATGGCAAAACAGGACTAACAATAATGCACACGTCATGAAGCATAAGCAGGTGATATTTTAAAAAGTATAAAGATGGCAGTCTGTGCAGGCCGCATACAGAAATCTCTCTTAGCTCACCAAAGGAGCATGATGTTGGGGCCAAATCCAAAACACAGACAGGTTACAAATTTAAACCACGCGCAACTACTGAACATTAGATATATCTTGTGTATAAGTAAGCAAGCAGTTAGCCATTGTGTAGCTCGTATTAACTAGCTAGAACATTGTGTGCCATGTTTCAAAAGAGTCTTAGGGAGCATAATGAACTGCAGAGGGATTCATACAAACCTACTACAGCAAGCAAAACTATGCAATCATTAGCCTCGTATAAACTAGATTGTGAGACTCATGCAGTAATAGTTGATTAATGGACTTCAAAGCTTCAAGTACACTTCGCCAGAGTAATGAAATGGTTAGGCATTTAATTATGTCAACTAATAGTTATACAAGTACCCTACATGAGGCAGCATTGTTTGGGCATCTAATTAACTGAGGACAAATAAAGCAATTGAAAAGAGCAATTTTACCTGAAGCAAACAAACAATTGAACTGTTATGTTGACAGCATGCATACATGCATGCCTCAATAACATCCTTGGCCTGGCTACATTTAAATCAACTGATGTATCTTCTATATAATGGAACAAGTAATGTAACATTGTTTACCCCCTTATGAAGTATCTTGACTAGTATGTACTCAAGATCCTAGTAATGATAGGGAGGCTAATGATGTGAACATGCGTTTGGTTATGACATTTATGACATCGAGAACTCTACCATAGCAGGAAGGAGTTTCTCACTCTGTTCACTAATATAAGATGTTTTAGATATTTAAATGTAGACTACATCCGTATTGAAATGAGTGAACAGACACATTAAAATGTGTTTACATACATCTGATCTGTTATATATAAAAAGCGCTTGACGGGTTGATCAGAAAAAAAAGTAAATAATCTAGAAATTACCACAATAATTAGAAACATCTGGTCGTTGATTTGGTGGACCCATAACTTAAAATACATAATTAATGGATTAGATCTAAGATGGCTCCATCTCAAAAAAAAAAACTGAAAAGAAAAAAACTGCAGCTATCCTTAGCCTGTACGTACGGCTCAATCCTGCCTACTTTTTGGAATAAAAGTCACGTACACAGTCATTGGCAAGTCCATTCAGAAATAGAGGGAGGAAAAAAAAAAACTACGTCTAGAAAACAAAGTACATAAAATTCTGTCCGGAGCAAAAATAAAATAGGTTCACGTACAAGCTGAGTTCAAATTGGACACCGCATATAGACTAGATTGTACATCTATTATATTATATATAAAAAAGTGCTTGACGGGTTAATAAAAAAAGATAAAAAGCGCTTGACGGGTTGATCAGAAAAAGGTAAATAATCTAGAAATTATCACAATAATTAGAAACATCTGGTCGTTGATTTGGTGGACCCATAACTTAAAATACGTAATTAATGGATTAGATCTAAGATGGCTCCATCTCAAAAAAAAAAAAACTGAAAGGAAAAAAACTGCAACTATCCTTAGCCTGTACGTACGGCTCAATCCTGCCTACTTTTTGGAATAAAAGTCACGTACACAGTCATTGGCAAGTCCATTCAGAAATAGAGGGAGGAAAAAAAAGCAAACTACGTCTAGAAAACAAAGTACATAAAGTTCTGTCCGGAGCAAAAATAAAATAGGTTCACGTACAAGCTGAGTTCAAATTGGACACCGCAAATAGACTAGATTGTACATCTATTATATTATATATAAAAAAGTGCTTGACGGGTTAATAAAAAAAGATAAACAAGCTAGAAATTACCACAATAATAAGAAACATATGGTCATTGATTTGATGGATTCCATAACTTAAAAGACGTAATTAATGGATTCGATCTAGGACCGCTCCAACTAAAAAAAAGATGCATCTATCCTTAGCCCCTACGTGCGGCTCAATCCTAAAATTAAAAAAAAAAGTGCAGTTAAAAAAAAAGGATTACGTGAAAACCTTTCTTTATAAGAAAGGAAAAGACCTGCAGCTATCCTATACTATACGTGTGGCTCAATCCTAGAATAAAGATCACAGTCACCGTCCTTCAGAAAACAAAACACACGCAGGTGCCTGTCGGTGTATAAAACATGGGTATTTTATACCCTGACTTATGCACAGACAGTGGTAGCTTCACTGCTGGCCAAGGCTTGCCGAAAATTACCAAGATCAAGATTCAAGACCCAGTTGCAGAAGCTACTGGGGAGAAGATCAAGACGAAGCGTCAGTAAGTACTTGACTAGTACTGAAGATGAAGACATTTCTCGCCGGCAAGATTTGACCCGGTAATATGAAGGCCCGACAAGCTCCGCGTCGGCAAATTTTCGCTAGCTCGTCAGCGCTCCACCTCAACGAGCAGCTAGTCGCTAATCGGTGAGGTGTCGACCGCACAGGCTGGTTGGTAAGATTTCTCGGGCACGTGTCAGCGCGCTGGAAGAAGGTTTACCTTTAATGACACCCGTCCAGAAGGCGTGTCAAGTTAATAGGAGGTAGCTGGGCGAGCGGTGCAGAAACCTTGCCGGGGCTACTCCTCTACATGACACCTAACGGAGCATTTATTGATTTTGTCCTAAACTGACAGAATGTATGATAGCACTGTTTGCTATCTAATCATCATGTAATGACTGTTTTGCCACTATGGTGACCCCTTGAGCTATAAAAGAAGGGCCAGGGCAACAGTTACAAGGATCGAACCTTTGCACAACTTGCATGCGTAGCTGCTCTTTCTGCACCTTGCCGGGAGAAGCGCACCTTGTACTTGTGCTCATATACATCCAATACACCAAAGCAGGAGTAGGGTTTTACACCTCACGATGGCCCGAACCTGGGTAAACTCTTTGCGTTTCTGCTAGTTCTGCTCTTTGTGCTCGTCGATCTCCCTAGTCGAACCGCAAAGGGGCTAGATGGCCCCATAGATGGTCGTACGCACGACATCTTTGGCGCGCCAGGTAGGGGGTTCGCTTGCGCGAACCTAAATCAGCAGATTCCGCGTCGATTTCATCAGCTTCATCATCTTCCTCGTCGTTGATGGCTCCCAAGAAGAAGGGCATCACGATGACGGCTCCTTCCACCTCCAAGGTTCCTTCGCACGTATCCGCAGGCGGCGCGGCCAATGCGGGCGGTGCGGACACCGCGGTTGGCATGACAAGCGCAGGCGGCGCGGTCGCCATGCCCACCGTGGCCGGAGCAGGAGGTGGAGGCGCTGGAGGAGACCAACTTCCTCGACCCTCCGGCGAACAAGGCCGCAACGGCGCGGGCGGAGCGGATGAACGTCTTCTTCCTCCTCGCCGCGTCGACGAGCGCAGCCACCGGAGCAACCATGCCCGGGCCGGTGCGAGCCAAGATCCCGCTGCGGCGACATCCAGAGATGCTGCATCAAGGCACACATCGCGCCCGTCGCATGGTGGGCGCAGTGTGACCCCGAGCGGCGTCGACGACTCCGGGCGGCGGCGTCCACATGGCAAGACTCCTGTCGATCAAGTTCCAAATCCTCAGGCACCACCTCCGCCACGACAGCCCGCTGCTGAACATGCACCGCGGCAGGAAGATCGCAATGGCGCTCCTGCTGGCTCTGCCAGGAGTAGAGCGACGTCGCGTTCTTCGCTTTCGGTCATGCCAGCCACAGCAACAGAGGCGATGGCGCGAGCCCAGATGGTGTTGAACTTTCCTCCAACGGCGGATAATATGGATGAGTGGAGAGCCACCATTCAGAGCCTTATCGGATTCGCCGAGTCGAGCAAGTCGCAGCAAGCGGAGCCTTCATGGCATCCGCGAACAACACCGGTAGATCAAACTGGTGGCCGTGTTGAAGGTGCTGCACCAACGGTACAATCGCCTCCACGGCAACAGCCTTAGCAGCAACAACGTCAGCAGCCGCGGCAAACCCAGCGAACTGCGGAGCCCGACAAGATGTCAATGGCTTCTTCAGATGCACGGGCGCGGCAAGATCACCGGCAAGTGCTGCAAGACAGGCGGGTAGAAGATGCTCGCACCACAATTGAACGGATGGCCTAGTCGTTGATGAGCCTGCGCCCGAGGTTGGCGGGTATCTACCTTACGAGGTTGGATGCCCAGCTTTCACTCGTGAGCTGCGGCATGTCCGCTGGCCGTCTGTCCGGGCCTTCAAGCCGGAAGTACCAGAAAAGTACGACGGCAAGCTGAACCCGGCAGAGTTTCTGGGCATCTACACGATTGCCTTGCAAGCTGCCGGGGGAAGAGACGAAAAGATTCTTGCCAATTACTTTCCGTTGGTACTGAAGCCCAACGTGAGATCTTGGCTGATGAACTTGCCGGAGAACTCCATTTCTTCATGGTCAGATCTCTGCAATGAGTTTGTTGGTGCCTTTACCGGAGGCCACAAGGCCCCTGGACAGCCCAGCGTCCTACAAGTGATTCCACAAAGAGATGGTGAAACTTTGCGCAAGTACATCCAGAGATTCAGCCACCGCAATATCCCGGATGTGCACCCCGCAGCCGTGATTGCCGCCTTCCACACGAACGTGCGCAATCGAAGGATGCCGGAGAAGATGAACGTCAAGCTGCCGAAGACCGTCAATGAGCTCTACACATTGGCGGATAAGTGTGCGCAAGCTAAGGAAGGAGACTTCCCGGGGACGATGCTGGTGCCGAGGTGGACTCCGAGGATGACGATGCTGCCACCCCGAAGAAGAAAGGCCGAAAGCGCAATAGGAAGCGCAAAGGCAAAACTGTGATGGCTGTCGAAGGGTCCGTTAACTCCAACACCGCCAAGAAAGCTAAAACGGAAGACTCCGACAAGGAGGCTGCTGTATGCGCCGCTTGTCAGGAGGCGGCGGCAAATGAGAATGCCGGCAAATCTGATAGACCATACTGCAAGATTCACCGCACCAAGGGCCATGATCTCCAAGAGTGCCGACAAGTCGAGCACCTTGCTGAGAAGCAGAAAGCTGAATACGAAAAACACGACAAGGAGAAGGGCCGGGACGGTGCTGGTGGATCTGGCAAGAAGGGCCGTGGTGGCCTAGGAGGCCGCCGCGGCAAGGCCAAGCAGCAGAAAGAGAAGCCTACTAGAGGCCGTGAAAAGAAATAGGAAGATGATGGAAGTGAAGAGGAAGAGGACGACGGAGAGTCTAGTGAACAGGAATTCCAGAAGGCAACTGAAGCCATGTGCATTGACGGGGGTGCATCTTTGCATTCCTCTCACCGCCAACTCAAGCAATGGGTGCATGAGGTCAACGCAGCAGAGCCGGCAATAGGTGCCCAAAAGCCACTCAAGTGGTCACACACACCTATCATTTTCGATGCCGAGGATCACCCTGATCGCACAACTGCGGTCGGGTGTTTGCCGTTGTTGGTTTCACCGACAATTCACAACCTCCAGGTCACGAAAATGTTAGTTGACAGTGGGGCTGGCTTAAATTTGATTTCTCCAGAAGTAATCAAGAGGCTGCAGATTCCTGACGAAGAGCTCGAGCAGACTGGTACATTCCAAGGAGTCAACCCGGGAAGAAGCCAACCCAAGGGGAAGATCACATTGCCGGTGACGTTTGGCAGGGAATTGAACTATAGAACAGAGAAGATTGTGTTTGATGTTGTCAAGATCCCCTTGCCGTATAATGGAATTCTTGGCCGCCCAGCTTTGGCTAAGTTTATGGCAGCATCCCACTATGCCTACAACACGTTGAAAATGCCAGGGCCGATGGGTGTCATTTCCATCAATTCTGACAAGAAGGATGCAGTCATATGCGTCGATAAACTCTACAGAGATGCGGTTGCAGCAGAGGCCGCCAAGGCATCAGCTCCTGCCAAGAAGAAGAAAAGCAAGTAGTCCGGCAAGACCTCTGACAAGGATTCTGGGAAGCGCACCTCCTCGGAGTGCTGCGCACCTGTTGAAGACTTGCTGGAGTGCTCTACCGGCAAGAAATCCAAGGCCACTCCACCAGCAACCAAGAAGGTGTCGGCAAAGGAGGACGACACTGGCGGTACCTTCACCATCAGTGCCTCTCTAGACAGCAAATAGGAAAGTGCGCTCATTGCCTTCTTGCGGGCGAATGTCGATGTGTTTGCATGGCAACCATCTGACATCCCCGGTGTTCCTAGGGAGGTAATTGAGCACCATCTTGTTGTCTGTCCCCACGCTTGGCCCGTCAAGCAGAAGGTCAGGAAGCAGGCTTTGGAGCGGTAACAGTTCATTGCCGAGGAAATCAAAAAACTTGAAGCAGCAGGTTTGGTTAGTGGTGTACTACATCCAACTTGGTTGGCAAATCCAGTTGTAGTGCGTAAAGCAAATGGAAAGTGGAGACTTTGTATCGACTACACTGATATTAATAAAGCATGTCCAAAGGATCCTTTCTCTTTGCCACGCATCGATCAGATTGTAGACTCTACTGCCGGCTGCGATCTACTCTCTTTCCTTGATGCATATTCTGGGTACCATCAGATATTCATGGCCAAGGAGGATGAGGAGAAAACTGTATTCATTACTCCGTGTGGCACATACTGCTTTGTGCGTATGCCTTTCGGATTAAAGAGTGCTGGTTCAACATTTGCGAGAGCAGTCCAGATTGGTTTTGAGCCCCAGCTGCACAGAAATGTGGAAGCATATATGGAGGATATAGTGGTCAAGACCAAGGATAAATCAACCCTCATTCAAGACTTAGAAGAAACATTTGCAAACTTGCGCAAGATCAATTTAAAGCTCAACCCTGAGAAGTGTGTGTTTGGCGTTCCATCCGGCAAACTTCTCGGGTTCTTTGTATCTCAACATGGAATCAAAGCAAATCCCAACAAGATCAAAGCAATTGAGCAGATTCAAGCACCAAAAAGCGTCAAGGATGTGCGGCGTCTTGCCGGCTGTGTTGCTGCCTTAAGTAGGTTCATTTCAAAATCTGCTGAGCGCGCCTTGCCGTTTTTCAAGATTTTGAAAAAGGCAGGACCAATGAAATGGACTTCGGAAGCGGCGGCCGCGCTGTAGGATTTGAAAAGATACCTCTCCTCCGCGCCAATACTAGTTGGCCTAAACCACAAGAGCCGTTACTGCTATATCTAGTGGCAACAAATCAAGTGCTCAGTGCTGCATTAGTGGCTCAGAGGGAAGCCGATGACGAAGAAGCAGCAGCGGCAAGCCCATCCAGCGACAAGCCGGAATCTTCTCCGGCAAGGTCTGGTGCCGACAAATCAGAAGTAGCTCAAGCAAATGAAGCTGATCAGCAGATGGTGCCAAAGAAGAAGATGGTGCAGCGACCAGTATATTTTGTTAGTTCCCTTCTGCAGGGGGCTAGATCAAGATACTCTGGAGTGCAGAAGTTGCTTTTCGGCCTTCTCATGGCCTCGAGAAAGCTGCGTCACTACTTCCAAGCACATGAGATCACCGTCGTCACTCGCTTTCCGTTGCAGCACATGAGATGCAACTGGCAGGATAGTAGAGTGGGCGTTGGAACTGTCAAGCTTTGCACTCAAGTTTGAAAGCACATCAACTATCCAAGGCAGAGCCTTGGCGGAGTTCATGCAGAATGGACGCCAACGCAGGACGAAGAAATCCAAGAAACAGTTTTCCCCGGCAAAGAGACAGCTAAAGAATGGATCATGTACTTTGACGGTGCCTTTCCGCTGCAAGGCGCCGGTGCTGGAGTGCTGCTTGTCGCACCCATCGGAGAGCACCTCAAGTATGTAATTCAAATGCACTTTCCCAGGGAGAAAGCAACGAACAACACTGCTGAGTATGAAGGGCTCCTTGCCGTTCTTAGGATCGCAGTAGACCTTGGAATCAGAAAGTTGATCATCCGTGGCGACTCGCAGCTTGTTGTGAAACAGGTGAACAAAGATTATCAGAGCCTGTTGATGGAAGCGTATGTGGAAGAAGTGAAGAAATTGAAGAACACTTTGACGGATTGCAAACAGAGCACATTCCTCGTGCGGAAAATAGCATTGCTGATCATTTGTCAAAGTGTGCCGCTCAAAAGCTTCCTGTGGAACCGCGAACTTTTGTGCTCCATTTGAATCAACCATCAGTCACTCCATCAACGCACGCCAGCAAGAGAAGAAAGTTGAACACCGGCAAGTATTTTCCGGCAGAGCTCCCAGAAGCCACCGGTAAGAAAGTTGCCGGGGACAACGGCACGACTGCTGGTGAGCAGCAGCTTCATGCAGAACCTCAGGTTCTTGTCGCTGAGGCAAGCGCTCCCACGGCCGAAGAGATGCCTTTGGTCGTTGTCGTCGAGCCACAAGCTCCGGCATGGGCACAGCCGATAGTTCATTTCCTTCAAACAGGATAACTTCCCGATGATCAAGAAGAAGCTGAGAAAGTAGCACGTCAGTCAAGTATGTATCAGTTTGTGGATAGCATTCTATACAGAAAGAGACCGAACGGTGTGAAATTGAAGTGTATTTGCCGGGACGATGGACTAAAGCTGTTTGCAGAGATACATGGAGGCATATGTGGCTCTCACATAGGTTCAAGAGCACTTGTCGGCAAGGCTTTCCGGCAAGGCTTCTATTGGCCCACTGCCCTCCAAGATGCAACTGAGCTAGTAACCAAGTGTGAAGCATGCCAGTTTCTTTCGAAGAACATACATCAGCCAGCTCAAGCTCTTCAAACAATCCCTCTCTCCTGGCCTTTTTCAGTCTGGGGGCTTGATATCCTGGGCCCCTTCCCCCGTGCTATCGGGGGCTTTGAGTTCTTGTACGTCGCCATCGACAAGTTCACAAAGTGGCCTGAAGTGGAGCCAGTGAGGAAGGTGACAGCGCAATCAACCGTCAAGTTCTTCAAAGGACTAGTTTGGCGATTCGGGGTTCCTAATAGAATCATCACCGACAACAGCACACAGTTCACGAGCCGCACCTTCATGCAGTACATCCAAGACCTTGGAAGCAAGATCTGTTTTGCCTCTGTCGCTCACCCGAGAAGCAATGGACAGGTAGAACGGATGAATGCTGAAGTGCTGCGTGGTCTCAAGACAAGAACCTTTGACAAGCTGCACAAGTGTGGAAGACGCTGGATTGATGAGTTGCCGGTAGTTCTTTGGTCACTCAGGACGACACCAAATCGAGCTACCGGCCAAACACCCTTCTTCCTAGTCTATGGTGCAGAAGCGGTGCTCCCCACATAACTCATATACGGGTCACCTCGAGTGCTCGCCTATGATGAGGCGGAGCAAGAGCAGTTGCAGCAAGATGATGCAACGCTCCTTGAGGAAGATCATCTTCGGGCGGCTATGCGAGCTGCACGCTACCAGCAAGCTTTGCACCGCTATCATAGCCGCAAAGTTCATGCCCGAAGCCTTGAGGAAGGCGACCTTGTTCTTCGGCGCATTCAGTCCGCCAAAGGATCAAACAAGTTGACGCCGAAGTGGGAAGGCCCTTATTGGGTAGTGCGAGTCACCAGACCTGGCGCAGTCCGTCTGGACACCGAAGATGGCATTCAAGTGCAGAACTCATGGAATATTGAGCATCTTTGCAAGTTCTACCCATAAGGCACAGTTGCCGAGCCTCCCGGCAACACCTTTTTGTACAAGCTTTGTCGACAAGACTTGTAACCCTTTGTACAAAGCCAGGCGCAGATCCTGTGCATAAGTGAAATAAAGCTAAGTGTTTCGCAACTTTTTGTACATATTCACTTGTGTATGAATGTATGTGATGTTGTGGTTACACTTTAGTTTGTATGAAATGACTGATGAACTGTCAAGGTTCCCAAACCACTCTTTTCTCTTCTTTCTTTTTCTCAAAGGACAGACGGATTCCTTGCGTGCAAGTTTCCCGGGGGGGGTGACGATGGGGATACTATGTAATGACGTTCAAGTGATCATTTTGTACGACAAGAAAGACAGTACAAGGAGAAGCTAAGTTGAAAAACTTTGAAACAATTTCCTTGTTACATTTGCAATTTCCCTTGAACGATTCTGTGTTTGTATAAAAACCTGCACGCGAAGGAACCTTGTCGTGATCATTCGCGCTCTTATTTTGTTTCGAGTCCGCTCAAACAATTTAAGTAGCTGCATTGAAAACGTCAAAGGAAAACTTGTCGGCGGCAACACTACCGGCAGGCTACTAAGGACCCGTTCCTCAAGCGCTCGCGGCAAGTGCATGCACCGGCAAGCTTCTGGCAAGCGTAGGGTATAAAATCATACAAAGGCAAAGAGAAACAAGGGAGATATCATACATTCATCCATCACCACAAGCTATATTACATCACAAAAGCAGTGCAGATCTAACATAAGATCAAATGTATCTTTTACATGACAGCACAGCGGTGGATATAACGGCAAGCTCAATCCCGACTATCGCCCTGGATCCTGGGAACTTGGAGAACCTTGTCAGCAAGAGGAGCAGCGATCTTGTCGGCGGTAGTAACATCAGTGTTTTCTGGCAGTTTCCTGAAGACCCCGGAGAGATCAAGGCTGGCATTGCGATGAGCAAGTTTGAGCAGCACTTTGTATACAACTTCACGCGCAAACTTCCGGGATTCATTAGCAAACGCGGCAGACTTGTCTTCGTGATATGTCTTTAGGGTATCAATGAGGCCCTCAAAGAACTTGGTCAGCCTAACACTGGTGGCCTCCTTGTCGTTGACGGTGAAGCCCCATCTCTTCATATCCATAACGGCAATCTGAGAAGTGATGCGCTCAGCAGCATTGACAAGCCTGCCGGTCCAGAGGGAAAGGTTATCGCGCAGTTGGGTGTAATAGTTCTCAACATCCTTCTTCAAGGCCTCTTCCTTTTCCAGTTTCTCCATCAAGACTCTCTCCCTTTCCTTGGCGGATTCCAAGTCTGTTACCAAGGTGGCCGATTGGGATTTCAGATCTTCAATTGTCTTGGCGGCGGCATCAAGATCTTGATTCTTAGACGATAGCTGCGTTTGCAGGTCCCCTAGAGTGCGAGCTGCTTTCAGCGCTTCGTTCTTAAGAGTCTCAACTTCTTTGGCGCTACCGGCAAGATCTTCCTTTAACTTGGCCATTTGGGATTCCAATTCTGTCTTGGCGGTGGCAGCAGCAGCAACTTTGTCGGAAGCCTCCTTGAGCTTGGCGGCACTATCTCGAGCTTGGGTATCAATAGTATCTTTATGATTCTTTTCCAGCTCTTGCGTCTTTTGCTCAAGGAGTTTCTCAATTTCTTCATCCTTGCCGCGGACTTTGGCGGCAAGGGCCTCTTCGCGGGCAGGAAGTTCCTTATCTCTGGCGTCGAGTTGCGCTGCGCGCTCTGTCAACTTGCCGTCCAAGGTTTCCACTTCTTTTCTAGAGGTGGCAAGCTTTTCTTCTTGATCTCTGAGAATGCGAGACTGCTGGTTATACCATGTACGCAGCTCGTTCGCTTTCTCCTTCAATTTGTGATCAACCAAATCCGCAGCTTTGCGCTCTTCTTGGACCCTGCTCCATCTTCGACCGTACCTCTCTTGGACACCTTTGAACCCGATGGCCATGATTTCTATGAAGGCGAGATCTTCAGCGCTGTCAGTAGCATCAGTGGCCTCAGAGGTTCTTTGGGACAGAGGGAGCAAGATCCAAGCAATTTCTTCATCAAAATTCGGCCCTGCAGTGCCAAATGAACTGGGGGCTCCAGACTCATGCTGAGAAGTGATCAACGCCAAGCTGTTTGATGGGACCTGCAAGGTTGATGCCATTGGTTGCTTATCGGGGTTCGGCGTGTTAGTGTTGATGGGCGCCTTCTCCACATCCATCCTGGCAGTGTCAGACGTGTTGCCAGAGGATTTCTCAGGTTCTTCGGGGACTTCTCTGGTCTCCTCGGCAACTTGCACAAGATTCTCTTCAGCGGCGATCTTGGCGGCTTCATCAGCGGCATCCTTTGCAATATCAGCTACTTCCACAATGATTTCACCTTCTTCAGGAGAGGTTGGAGCTGTTGGTTGAAGCAGAAGCAAGGGCAAAATAAGATTCAATTTACAAATCAAGTTCAAGAAAACAAAAACAAAGAAAAAAATTCTGTGAGAGATGTGTAAAGGCAAGAGGATTACCCATTGACGTTTGTTGAGGAAGGGTATCTCCTTCCCCAGCAACCTACGCTGCTGGTGCATGGTTATCGGCAGCTTCGCTTGACGGAGTAACCTCCGTGCGGACAGGCTCATCGGTGGAGGCCCTTGCCGGAGAAGCACTCTCCGGAACGATGGTTGACGGGGAAGCCACAGTAGGATCCGCCTCATGGCGTTCTTCCTCTTGGCGGACCTCTCCCATCTCTTTATCAAGCTCAGAGGGAGGAACTTCAGTGCCAGCGCTAGTGGGCAGGATCTGCACCACGTTCTTGCACAGGGAACTGGACCGGGGGTTGGTAACAATGGTTTCAACCGTTACAACCCCCTGCCCAACACTTGCCATGGGATCTTGTTCTGTCGCATACCTGGCCCGCTTCATCCGGTGTACGAGTGGTTCTGGATCTCTGCCAAGACAGAAGAAATCAAGTCAAAATGGCAATCAAATGCAATCAAGACTTGAGGAAGATAAACAATTCCACTTACTCCTCCTCTACAGATTCGTTGAGGATGGAGAGGTCGTATCTCGCCGGCGGAGGCGATTCTCTGGCCCTCTTGAGTGCCAGAGGAGATGAACCCGCCGGCTGAGAAGACCCAATTTCCTCGGCAACCCCTTGTTGGGAAGATGGAGGTTGAGTTCGAGGACGCCAAGTTGATTGCCGGCGTACTTCTTCTTGGTGGCCGGCCTTCGTGGTCGTCTTCTTCACCGTAGGACCAGCTCCTGGCGAAGAAGTATGCACCGGCTCTTGACTGACCGCCCTTCGAAGACGATGTTTCTTCTTCGGGGCTCGAGGACCTTCTTCCTCTTTAGGCTCTCCGGCAACCTCGGTCCCGGCAACCTCAGCTCCGACAACCTCGTCCCCGACAGGCTCTTCCTGGTGCTCGTCGGCAACTTCTTCATCGGGGTTTTCCTCTTCATCATCATCAATTGCTGCAGTACCAGAGCCACCGGCTGCTTTGATTCTTGCAAGTTCTATGGCCTTGCTAGCAATATATGCCAGCTCTTCATCCCTAGTGGCCCGGATGAGATTCGTTTCTTTCCGGGAGGCTTTCTCCGTCAAGTTGGAAGCCCACTCCATTTCATCCACCTGGGTGGGCATTACCCAGTTTGCCTTGACTCCGTGAGCATCGCAATCCGGCATCATTGACAAGATGGAGTCCTTGGCGGAGTTGATGTGCAGCGGACCGATCTGGTCCGGCAAGTGGAATGTGCCAGTTTTTCGGAACAACTATTCGCAGAGGCAGGCATGCTCCATAACTGTCAAGTTGTTGTCGAGCCCAGGATACAACCGCATAACATCAGCGGCACCCTGGTATTCCCAAGTGAATCTCTACCTCTTCTGCAGCGGTGAAATGCGTCGTCGGAGGAAGTCAGCTCCCACCATTTCTACGGTCAGCTTGGCGGCCTTGAGACGAGCAATTCTATTCAGAACTGGGCTAAGTTTCTCTTCGGTGGCGCCAAAGTTACTCTAATTTTTGCCGCGTTGAACCCTCACTGTGCGCGGCAAGCAGAACGGAGGGAAATCTTTTTCTTGAATCCAGCACCATTCTGCCCACCACTCATCCCACTTAAGATGGAGTTGCCCGACAAGATACTGGCCCTTGGTTTTTGCCCTGGGGATCCATGTCGCGTTGCCAGAGAGCGACTTGTCTTCAATCTAAGGAACGAAGAAATGGCAAAACAGATCCACGTTGGGTGCAACTCCGACAAAGTTCTCACACAGATGGGTGAAGACTGCCATGCATGTCATTGCATTGGGGGTAAAATCCAGCAGTCTGAACCCAAAACTGAACATCATCACGCTGAAAAAGTCTGAGAATGGAGGAACCAGACCGCAGTAGAAGTAAACGCAGAAGAACGGATATGAATCCGACGGAATCTTGTCGCTTTCGGGAAGAACCACTGGAGCCTTGAGATCCTTGGTGTCCTTTCCCCACATATAAGCGTACCTCTCAATCAGGGTGTTGGCATCCATGGAAGATGGTGAGAAAATCGCATTCTCTCTCTGCCGCTTCTCCAATTCCTCCAACTCCTTCTTCTTCTCCGCCTTGGGGTCGAGCGGTTTGGCGGGCTTCTTCCCCTCCGCATCGGCCTTCTTGGGTGCCATCAGGGCTCAGGGAGGAGAAAAGGGGTCGAGTTGAGATGCGAATCGGTGGCGGCGGCGGAGGCAGTTCTGGCGAGAGGAAGAAGATGAAGCAGGGGAAAGCAGGGGTGAATGAGCAGCGCCTCCTCGCGGTTGCCTATTTATGGGGAAGGCGTGAGGGGGCTGGCTATTCACTGTTTACCCCAGCAGCTCTTTTACAGGCGCACTACCATGGAACAACCAAAACAGTCCACGCTCCCACGCCCCGCATTTAATGCGAGGAGCAGGCGTGCGTCAGGCAAATCATCATGACTAAAATTGCGGCGGCAGTTTCCCGCCGCGTGTCTATGCAATGTTTGGGCCTAGCCCAACGACGCTTCGGACGCGCGTATGGCCCAGGCCCGGGGGCTCCTGTCGGTGTATAAAACATGGGTATTTTATACCTTGACTTATGCACAGACAGTGGTAGCTTCCCTGCTGGCCAAGGCTTGCCGGAAATTACCAAGATCAAGATTCAAGACCCAGTTGCAGAAGCTACTGGGGAGAAGATCAAGATGAAGCGTCAGTAAGTACTGGACTAGTACTGAAGATGAAGACATTTCTCGCCGGCAAGATTTGATCCGGCAAGATGAAGGCCCGACAAGCTCCGCGCCGGCAAACTTTCACTAGCTCATCAGCGCTCCACCTCACCGAGCAGCTAGTCGCTAATCGGTGAGGTGTCGACCGCGCAGGCTGGTTGATGAGATTTGTCGGGCACGTGTCAGCGCGCTGGAAGAAGGTTTACCTTTAATGACACCCGTCCAGAAGGCGTGTCAAGTTAATAGAAGGTAGCTAGGCGAGCGGTGCAGAAACCTTGCCGGGGCTATGTCGGAGTCTAGGATCTGCGTCCAAGAAACTTCTCCAAGAACTGAGGTTCGAACTCTGGGGGGCTTTGCTTGGCGACCTACGACATGACAGCAACTATGACGGAATCACAATGGCTTCCTGGCTCTCATCGGACACGAAGGGGACGCACGAGCTACCTAGGTTCGGGCCACCGTGTGGTGTAATACCCTACTCCTGCCTGTGTTGGATTGCTCTGTGATGGAGAGCTTGTGGCTCGAGGTACACGAGGTGTGGGGGAGAATGAATCGATCCCCTTACATGGAAGCGGCCCTACCCCTTTTGTAGTGCCTTGGTCCTCTTCCCCGAAAATATGAGCGGGAAAGGGTGGCCATAGGGCGGCAACTCAAAGGGGAACAGGTGCATAGGCTTATCCTGACTAAAGGCGGTCTTCGCCTGATAAAGTAGTCTTCCTAACGTGCTGGTGGGCTGGGCGATGACCTCCGTCCTGGTGCACCATCCTGTCCTGATCTCCTTACACCGAAGAGGAATGCTTTGGGACTTGCTTTCGGGGAGGCAGATGCCGCTGCTCCCTTATCACCGAAATGGGAACCTGTCTGAACTGCACCCTGCTGTCCTTGCCCTGACATCGCGACGTCACCCATGTGACCGCCGGTCGCTCCGCGGCAGGCGCGGTGTCACATCACGTGAAGCAGCCTCATGAGGGGTTGCCCCACGAGGCGATTTGGGGCTTGCCGGCCTCACCAGGGCTTGGCCTGGTGGCGAGGGGCCTCGCGAGGCTCACTCCAAGCGAGGCGACTCCCTCCTGAGCAACGACGCCAGGGCGACCTTGCCGGGGCCAGCCAAAGCGTCATCTTCTGGGCCAGAGGTAGCCGGGTCGTGGTACCCTGGTTCCCACTGGGCCGACAGTAGCCCCCGGGCCCGCGGCGTGCGCGTTCCGCCCGTTGGGGACGAAGCACTGCGGGGGCCATTGAGCTACCGGGCCCAGGGGCGACGCGTGGCGGCCTTTGCGGGCGCGGCGCCTCCACTTCCCCGCGACGCCTCGGTAACTGCCATCTCGGCGTTAAAGCCCGCCCGTGCAGGACGTAGGCACCACATTGCTCCTTCACCCCATCCCCAGTCTTCCTTGCGACCAAATCCTCGGCTCTCCCCTCTTTTCCAACTTCCCAATCTCTGCCCTCGGCCTCCGTGGCCATGTCTCCCAAAAGGAAGTTCTCCACAGCTGAGAAAGGGAAGAAGGCGGCGGAGGAGGTGGAGCCGCCGAAGCCGGCGCCGGCGAGGGGTAGAGGCCGGGCCCGTGGCTCGGCAACGACGACGAGGGTTTCTCCCCAGGGCCGGACGCGCTCCACGGCCGCCGCCGCGGAGGTCGGCCCCAGTGCCCGTGGGATGGCCAAGACTCGCGGTCGCGGGAGGCGTGGCGCTCGCTGCCATGGGGGGCGTGGCAGATTGCGCGCCCCCTCTCTCCGGGCGGACGGACGCCCACATAGCGGAGGTCGCGCATGAGTTTATCGTGGGGCTGCACCGCTCGCCTCACAGCTGGCTCTGGCTTCCGGACTCCTTTGCAAAGATGATGGAGGAGGGTGAACCCCTGGGCCTGTGGCTGCAGGCAGACGACTGCTGCAATGGTCCCTTCTGGGTAGCGGTGGAGTTCTCCCCCGCCGGGTTCATGTTCCTGGCCCGGGGGTGGAAAACGTTCGCCCGCTCCCACGATCTGAAGAGCGGGCAGGTCCTGCAGTTCAGGTACGACGGAGCTGCAACCCTCCTCGTGAAGTTCTTCGGGGTCGCCGGCGGCCGCATGGGGTGCTGCGCGGAGAGCGAGAGCGGGAGCGGCTCCGACTCCTCCAGCGGGAGCGGCTCCGACTCCTCCAGCGGGAGCGAAAGCGGTGGGAGCCCCCGGAGCGTCAAGAGTGAAGACAAGGATTCCGACTAGGCGCGGGCGGCGCCTGGGGCGGACCTTTGAGGACGATTCCTTCCTTTTGCCTCTGCAACCAATGTAGCCGGTGGGGCGTAAAAACATCTTGTATGGCGCTATATGTCTAAGTACTTGATGTCTCCCGCATTTTTGCTTTCTCCCCGAGATCCTTCTTTCCTTCTTACGCTGCCCTTGTGCCATGTGTCGCTGGGACCCAACCCCCGAGCTAGCTACAACCGTCACTGGTATGCTTGGAGCGTGCGCTCAGCAAGGCCAGAGGGTGTAGGGGTCTTGAGCCCGGTAGGAGTCCCTGAGGCGCGATGCTCAGAGTCCCCCCCTTGACGCGCAGGCGGCTCGTGCCAAGGAAGTCCAGGTGCCTCGAGGGGAAAACGAGAGGAGGGAAAACCGAGGGGCGCTTAGACTTAGCTCTTTTGAAGACGCGTAGCCCGGAGCGAGTCCTTCGCACGGCGTAGCACGCGAGGCACGGTCCCTCACGAAGCCTTCTGCCTGCGGGGCGCCGATCACGAGGCCTCCCGAGGGGGGCTCCTGGGGCCCTTGAAGTCCTGCATCAGGGAAATTGCCAAGTTTTCGCAAGTAAAGTAGCGGGGCGCGCTCGTGAGGCCGCCTGTGGGTGTTACGCGAGGAGGTAAGAGCACCAAGGACCTGGTGAGGTGACGTGCACTAGAGCAGGCCCGCGAGCCAGAGCTCAGTCACTTGGGTTTTGCAGCGCTGCTGGGACTGACCCGAGCGCTGGCACCATGCCCAGCCCCCGCTCGTGTGAGACACACGGGGAGAGATCGCGAGCGCGTCTCCCGAGGCAAACTCAGCTGCAGGGACACCGGTTGTTTTTCGGAAGTATGCTTTACTGATGCATGAAATAGATTCATTACACAACAGAAAAGATACGTGCTGCCGTGTTCGACACGGGTCGGCTTGAGGATGTGACGGCCGGTAGGCCCCTCAAGTAAGTAGGCCGCCAGCGCGGAGCATGGGGCGTCCGCCAGCGCTGAGCATGGGGCATCCAACAGCGCGGAGCATGGGGCTTCCACGAGAGTGGGAGGGAGCTCCCGCGTGCCGAAGGCAGCGCCGGTAGAGAGAACTCAGGAGCGTGTACAACTCCATTTCGTTCGTATCCGTGGGGTCACGGATAGAACTTGCGGAGATGTTAGATGTTCCATGTGTTTTGCACCGGAACACCCTCCTCCGTTTCGAGCCGTGCCACGCGCGGGCCGGGAGATGTGCGCGACCCTGAAAGGGCCCTCCCACATGGGTGAGAGTTTGTGGAGTCCCTCTCTAGAGAGGATCCGACGCAGGACGAGGTCGCCCGCCTCGAGGGTACAGGGGCATATGTTGCGGCTGTGATAGTGACGCAATGCCTGCTGGTATCTTGCCGCGCGGAGGGCGGCTTGGCGGCGCGCTCCTTCGAGGAAAAGTAGGTCATCCTCCCGCAGGCCGCCCTGACGAGATTCGTCGAAAGCCAAGACCCACGGGGACCGATGCTTGACCTCGGCTAGGAGAACTGCTTCTGCCCCGTAGACGAGGAAGAAAGGCGTCTCGCCGGTGGGCTTGGTCGCCGTGGTGCGGATGGACCATAGCACTGATGGGAGCTTCTCCAGCCAGCCCTTGCCGCAGGCCGCGAGCTGCTTCTTGAAGCTCCTAGTCCTAAGGCCCTTGAGGACCTCAGCGTTGGCACGCTCGGCCTGGCCATTGCTTCAAGGGTGCACCACGGAGGCGAAGCAGATCTGTGTGCCGATGCTGGTGCAGTAGGTCTTGAATTGGCCGCTGGTGAACTACGCGCCGCTGTCCATGATGATGCGGTTGGGGATGCCAAAGCGGCACACCAGGCCCTTGATGAACTTGACCACTGACCCTGCCGGAATGGTCCAGATAGGCTCCACCTCCGCCCATTTGGTGAACTTGTCGATGGTGACGTAGAGGTAGCGATAGCCGCCAGCCGCGCAAGGGAAGGGCCCGAGGATATCCAGCCCCCAGACCGCGAAGGGCCATGAGAGAGGGATGGTCTGGAGCCCCTGCGCTGGCTGGTGGATTTCCTTGGCGTGGAATTGGCAGGCCTCGCATGCCTGGACCAGCTCCGTGGCATCCTCGAGCGCTAAGGGCTAGTAGAAACCGCTCCGAAATGCCTTACCTGCGAGAGTGCGCGAGGACGAGTGGTGGCCGCAGTCGCCTCTGTGGATGTCGGCAAGCAGCTCACGCCCTTGCTCCTTGGAGATGCACCGCAGCGCGACTCCGTTCGGGAGGTGGCGGTACAGGTCCCCTCCTTCAGGTGGTAAAGCGCGGCCTGGCGGACCACACACTCTGCTTCTGCGTTGACCTTCTGGAGGGCGCCGCCCTCCAGGTAGGCCTTGATCTCCGTGATCCAGCTCTCAGGCTGCGGCTGGAGTGCCAGCAGCAGGCGAGCACCTGAAGATGGTCTGTAGTATGGTGCGCCCATGGGTGGTGCAGGAGGGAGCTCCTCATGAGGCACCTCGGGGCTGATGACCGGGGGTGCCGTTGAAGGCTTCAGGAGCCGCTCCTCGAAGACGCCGGGGCTCTGGGGCTCGCGGCGAGAAGCGCGCTTGGCGATCTTGTTGGCATCACTGTTGTCGCCGCGAGGGATGTGCTGCAGCTCCATGCCCATGAAGCGCTTCTCGAGCTTGCGCACCTCCTCCAGGTAGGCCGCCATGTGCTCATCCTTCGGCTTGTACTTCTTGTTGGAGAAGTTGACGAGGAGCTGCGAGTCCCTCTTGATGATGATGCGACTGACGCCCAGCGTGATGGCGGCCTTGAGTCCAACGATGAGCCCCTCATACTCGGCTATGTTGTTGGAGACCTTGCCGGTGCTCCCGAAGCAGAGCTGCACTGCGTAGTAAAGCTTGTCGCCTGTGGGCGTAGCGAGAACCACACCAGCCCCCGCGCCCTGGCGCGCGAAGGCCCCGTCGAAGTGCATGCTCCAGCCTCCGGAGGTAGCCTCTTCAGGCAAGGGTGACTCCTCTTGGGGCTCGCCCTGGTGCAGGTCCGTCCACTCCGCCATGAAGTCCACCAAGGCCGTGCCCTTGATGGTCCTGGTGGTGAGGAACTCTAGCTCGAAAGGCTGTAGCTCGATGTTCCATTCGGCAACGCAGCCAGTGGTGTTCGGGCTCCGCAGGACTTGCTCCAGCGGATAGGAGGAGATCACCCTGACCGGGTGGCCCTGGAAGTAGTGGCGCAGCTTCCTGGAGGCCATGAGGAGCGCTAGGAGGAGCTTCTGTTGCATGGGGTACCGCTCGCGCGCGTCTCGCAGCACCGTGCTGACAAAGTAGACAGGGTGCTCGACGAGGCACGTGACTGTGGTATCCAAGTCATGCTCGCCGAGGAGCTCAGGCCGCTGAGCCACAGGGGCCTCCAGAGGCGGCACCACAGGGGCCTCCGGAGGCTGAGCCCCCGAGGCCTCCTGAGGGGACGCTGGGGCCTCCTGAGGGGGCCCTTGGCAGGCACCGGCAGGGCCTTGAGGGGCTCAGGCGACGCCTCCACGGGGACAGCATCCGCAGGCGCGATCTCGGCAGGCTTCTTCTTGACGCAGACTCGCTCCTCCCGTTCTACCACGAGGGCCACGCTGGCCGTTTGGGGAGTGGCTGCCAAGTACAACAGCAGACGCTTGCGTGGGCGCAGGGCAACCATGACGGGAGGGCTTGTGAGGTACTTTTTGAGATCCTCTAAGGCAGCATCGGCCTCGGGAGTCCACTTAATGGGGCCAAACCTCTGCATGAGCTTGAAGAAAGACAGAGCCTGCTTGCCGAACTTGGATATGAAGCGACCGAGCGAGGCCATGCACCCCGCCAGGCGCTGCATCTCCTTGAGGTTGCGGGGTGGCCGCATCTCTTCAATAGCCTTGATCTTCTCAGGGTTAGCCTTGATGCCGTGATGGGAGACCAGGAAACCAAGAAGCTTGCCGGAGGGGACACCGAAGACGCACTTGGCGGGGTTAAGCTTGAGGTTGACCTTGCGTAGGTTTCTCCTAGGTCCTCGATGAGGGTGCGCGCCTCGCGTGTTTTGATGATGATGTCATCGACATAGGCCTCCGCATTTCTCCCCATCTGGCACCACAGGCAGATGCGCATCAGCCTCTGGAAGGTAGCCCCCGCGCTCTTCAGGCCAAAGGGCATGCACACGTAGCAGAACACTCCGCAGGGGGTGATGAAGGCGGTTTTCTCCTCATCCTCCGTTGCCATCTTGATCTGATGATAGCCTGAGAAGGCGTCCAAGAAGGAGAGCAGATCGCACCTGGCGGTGGAGTCTACTATTTGGTCGATCCTGGGCAGCGGAAAGTGGTCCTTGAGGTAGGCCTTGTTGAGGTTGGTGAAGTCGACGCACATACGCTTGCCGCCGTGCGGCTTGGCGACGACAACGGGGTTGGCGATCCACTCCGGGTGGAGCACTTCGCGGATGATTCCGGCATCTTGGAGTTTCTCGACCTCCTCAACGACGAAACCCTGCTTCTCAGGCACCTGGCGCCGTAACTTCTGCTTGACGGGGCGCGCGTTGGGGCACACCGCCAAGTGGTGCTCGATCACATCCCTAGGCACGCCGGGCATGTCTGAGGCTGTCCAAGCGAACATATCAGCATTCGCCTAGAGGAAGGCGATGAGGGTGCCCTCCTGCTCGGGGGGAAGGCCACTGCCAATGGTGAAGAAGGGGCCCACGCCGCTCCCATCCAACGACACTTTCTTGGTCTCGGCCCGCTCCTGGGAGAACAGTAGCTTCTTCTTCGCAGGCGCCGGCTCGGCAACCTCAGGGGCATCCTCCTCGGCCTGGGCCGTGGCAGCGGCCACCTTGTAGGCGCGCACGAGGGCGTGCGCCGCGTCCTTTTCATCGCAGCGGATGGTGAGGGTGCCGTCACTGCCGGGCATCTTGACGAGGCCGTAAGCGTGGTGGGTCGCGGCCATGAACTTGGAGAGCGCCGGGTAGACCAAGATGGCGTTGTAGGGCGGGCCGATGGGAGCCACATTTTAGACGACGAACTCCGTACGGTAGTTCTTGCGGGTGCCGAGGTGACGGGAAGGCGCACCTACCCCAGGGGAACAGTGGAGCCGCCGATGACGACCGAGGAGGGCCTGGTGGGCGGCAGGCGCCCATACGGCGCCTGGAGTGTCTCGAAAGTCTCCACAGAGAGCACATTGAGGCCAGCGCCAACGTTGATGAGCATCTTGGTGACCGCCACACCGCCGATGGTAGGAGTGCACAGCAGAGGGACAGCTCCCGTAGCCCTAGTGGACCTGGGGTGATCGCTGGCATCGAAGGCGACGGGAAACTCGGACCACTTGAGGCGGCCGGCGGACTCGGGTGCCGGGGGGGCCGTGCTCACCTCACGCGAGAAGCGCTTGAGGTGGTGGCTGGACGGAAGGGCCTGGGCCCCTCCCAGGATGCAGGCCACCCTGCGGGGCCCCTGGTCTGGCACGAACGAGCCGTGGGACAACTCCGGGGCGCGTGCCGCGCGGCGCCACCCGGCCGTGCCGCGGCCCGGAGGACAAGGAGCGGCGCGTCCGGGTCGCTCGACGCGCCGCGGTGAAGCGAGCGAGGAGCGAGGGGGTGCTTGGCCGCCGCTGGCGGCGGAGACGAGCTCGATGATGCACTCGAGCCAGTCATCGCGACCGTCCTTGGCGGGGCGACAGCGCAGCAGCCCCTGCGCCATGAGCAGCGCGACGTGCGGAGCGGGAGGGCCGTGACCTGCGGGTGAGGACGCGGTGGATGAGCGGCCACGCTCCTACTCACTCACCGACGGGCGGATGGAGGAGGCCGCCCGCTCCCCAACGGGCTTGGTGGCGACGCGGGGGCGCCGCCTAGGGGCACCATGGGCGGCGGGCGCCGCGTGGACCCGGTGGGCGGCGGTGCCGTCCATGTCGGTGTTGACGTCGAGGTCGAGAGCGCGAAGCCGGCAAGTCCACCTACCTGGCGCGCCAAATGTCGGAGTCTAGGATCTGCGTCCAAGAAACTTCTCCAAGAACTGAGGTTCGAACTCTGGGGGGCTTTGCTTGGCGACCTACGACACGACAGCAACTACGACGGAATCACAACGGCTCGCTGGCTCTCACCGGACACGAAGGGGACGCGCGAGCTACCCAGGTTCGGGCCACCGTGTGGTGTAATACCCTACTCCTACCTGTGTTGGATTGCTCTATGATGGAGAGCTTGTGGCTCGAGGTACACGAGGTGTGGGGGAGAATGAATCGATCCCCTTAGATGGAAGCGGCCCTGCCCCTTTTGTAGTGCCTTGGTCCTCTTCCCCGAAAATATGAGCGGGAAAGGGTGGCCACAGGGCGGCAACTCCAAGGGGAACAGGTGCACAGGCTTATCCTGACTAAAGGCGGTCTTCGCCTGATAAAGTAGTCTTCCTAACGTGCTGGTGGGCTGGGCGATGACCTCCGTCCTGGCACACCATCCTGTCCTGATCTCCTTACACCGAAGAGGAATGCTTTGGGACCTGCTTTGGGGGAGGCAGATGCCGCTGCTCCCTTATCACCGAAATGGGAACCTGTCTGAACCACACCCTGCTGTCCTTGCCCTGACATCGCGACGTCACCCATGTGATGGGCCGGTCGCTCCGCGGCAGGCGCGGTGTCACGTCCCGTGAAGCGGCCTCGCGAGGGGTTGCCCCACGAGGCGATCTGGGGCTTGCCGGCCTCACCAGGGCATGGCCTGGCGGTGAGGGGCCTCGCGAGGCTTGCTCCTCGCGAGGCGACTCCCTCCTGAGCAACGACGCCAGGGCCACCTTGCCGGGGCCAGCCAAAGCGTCGTCTTCTGGGCCAGAGGCAGCCGGGCCGTGGTTCCCTGGTTCCCACTGGGCCGACATGCTACTCCTCTACATGACACCTAACGGAGCATTTATTGCTTTTGTCCTAAACTGGCAAAATTAGGTATGATAGCACTGTTTGCTATCTAATCATCATGTAATGACTGTTTTGCCACTGTGGTGACCCCTTGAGCTATAAAAGGAGGGCCAGGGCAATAGTTACAAGAATCGAACCTTTGCACAACTTGCATGCATAGCTGCTCTTTCTGCACCTTGCCGGGAGAAGCGCTCCTTGTACTTGTGCTCATACACATCCAATACACCAAAGCAGGAGTAGGGTTTTACACCTAATGGTGGCCCGAACCTGGGTAAACTCTTTGCGTTTCTGCTGGTTCTGCTCATTGTGCTCGTCGATCTCCCTAGTCAAACCGCAAAGGGGCTAGATGGCCCCATAGATGGTCGTACGCACGACAGTGCCGTCCCCAATGTCCTCGACCTCACGTAGCGGCCGTCGCAATGAGTCTCTGCACCAGTACTGCCGGTATTGCTTCGGGATCCAAGGTCTCTTCGCCGCCGCCTAGCTACAAAGAAAAGCTATCAACTCCCAATCTCTTTTTGTAGAAAGAAAAACTAAAATTAATACGTGTAGGGGGGCCTAAAACTGCCAATGCCGGTCCCAAGACCAGAAAAAAGTGGAGGTAGCATAAAGAAATTAACACTATGCCTTTGTATTTGACCTTCATAACTTACTATCATCATTTTGTAATTTGGCCATAAGTCAATCGAGTGAATATCAAGAGCATCCATCATACAGGGTGGTACAAAAACATAAACTGGAAGGTCAGTCACTAACAAAAACTACCTTAATTAATTTAATAGTTCAATCGTACGGTGACAAAAATAAATAAGGGGAAGTGAGACCTGTAGATCAAAAAATTAGACCTATCTTTGCCTCCCGTGGCAACGGGGTCCTTAAGGAAACTAAGGGATATTAAGGCCTCCTTTTAATAGAGAACCGGAACAAAGCATTAGCACTTAGTGAATACATGAACTCCTCAAACTACGGCAATCACCGAAAAGAATCCCAATTATTGTCACCTTGGGGTATGCAGATCATGACACGTAATAGGTGCATATAACTTGCAAGATAGGATCAAGAACACAAATATATTCATGAAAACATAAAGGGTTCAGATCTGAAATCATGGCACTCGGGCCCTAGTGACAAGCATTAAGCATAGCAACATCAATCTCAGAACATAGTGGATACTAGGGATCAAAGCCCTAACAAATTGACTCGATTACATGATAAATCTCGTCCAACCCATCACCATCCAGCAAGCCTACGAAGGAATTACTCATGCCCGGTGGTGAGCATCATGAAATTGGTGATGGAGGATGGTTGATGATGACGACGGCGTCGAATCCCCCTCTTCGGAGCCCCGAACGGACTCCAGATCAGCCCTCTCGATGAAGACCAGGAGGTGGCGGCGGCTCCGTATCGTAAAACGTGATGAAACTTCTCCTCCTATTTTTTTCTCGAGAAATAGGAATTTATAGTGCTGAGATTAGGGTTAACGGAGCCACGTGGGCCCCACAGGCCACCAGGGCGTGCCCTGGGGGGTGGGCGCGCCCTGGTGCCTCGTGGGCACCTGGTGGCCCCCCTCCAGTGGGTCTTTGCTCCAGTATTTTTTATTTATTCCATAAAAAATCTCCAAAAAGTTTCGTCCAATTCCGAGAACTTTTATTTCTGCACAAAAACAACACCATGGTAGTTCTTCTGAAAACAGCGTCTGTCCGGGTTAGTTTCATTCAAATCATGCAAATTAGAGTCCAAAACAAGAGCAAGAGTGTTTGGAAAAGTAGAGACGACGGAGACGTATCAACTCCCCCAAGCTTAACTCATTGCTTGTCCTCAAGCAATTCAGTTGACAAACGGAAAGTGATAAAGAAAAACTTTTACGAACTCCTTTGTTCTTGTATCTATATATATGCTTAAATAATACCCAGGTTTCCAGCAAAGATTATAACTAACCATGCAAATGATAACTCTTAGAAATTATATTCACTCATATCAATGGCATAATTAACTAGCGAGCAATAATAAAATATCTCAAGTGCCAACACTTTGTCAAAACAATCATGATATAATATGACAACATGGTATCTCACTAGCCCTTTCTGAGACCGCAAAACATAAATGCAGAGCACCTCCAAAGTTCAAGCAGCGACTAAACATTGTAATTCATGGTAGAAGAGATCCAGTCATGATGCACACAACATTAACTATACACAATGCATGAGAATGACAATAGTGCTCTCAGGATTGGTGCTTGTTTGAGAAGGTGGTGACTCAACAATAAAAGTAAAATAACATAAAAGTAAATAGATGGACCCTTCGCAGAGGGAAGCAGGGATTTGCAGAGGTGCCAGAGCTCAAAGCTTAAATCTGAGATAAATGTAATTTTGGGAGGTATGCCTTTCCTGTCAACGTCACGACTGAGAGTTTTCAATATCTTCCATGCTAAACAAATTAGTGGCGGTTCCCAAGCGGTAAAGTAAAGTTTACTTCCCCTCCACCAACAAACACAAGCCATGGCTAGCCGAATCCTCGTGTGCTCTCCATACCTACAACTTTTCGGGGGAGTTTGTTTTATTATTTTGCAATTTTAATCATGGGACTGGCATGCCGATTACTAGCCCCTCTCGTGCAAGGACAAGTGAATAAACACTCATCATGAGAATAACCCGCTTAGCATGGAAGATACTGGCCGCCCCCTGTCGCTCCATGAGCGGTACGGGCACACAAAACAGATGTTCATTTGAATATTTAGAGGTGGCACATGCAAATTTACTTAGAACGACTGAGTAATACCGCATATGGGTAGATATAGTGGATTCATCTAGAATAACTTTGGTTTAAGGATTTTGATGCACAAGCAGTATTCCTGCTTAGTATAGGCGAAGGCTAGCAAATAGGTTGAGAAGCGACCAACTAGAGAGCGAAAACGGTCATAATCATGCATTATGAATAATCAACATTGAATACTAGCATGAGTAGGATATAAGCACCATGAACATAAATATCGTGCAGGCTATGTTGGTTTTGAATCAACTACATGCGTGAACATGTGCCAAGTCAAGCCACTTGAAACATTCAGAGGAGGATACCATATCATCATACTACATCACAATCATTTTAATGCATGTTGACACCCAAGATAAATCATTATCCACTCCTAGCTACTTAAGCATGGCATGAGCAACTATAATCTCTAATTGTCATCATAAACATGTTTAATCATAATATGTTGAATCATGGATACTGAGTTAAACATATTTACAAAAACAAAAACAAGTTGAGTTCATACCCGCTTTTCCTTGCCACAGTCACTTCATCAAATCATCGTCATTATTGCCTTTCACTTGCATGACCGAATGATGTGAAAATGATAATAGTGCAAGAGTGCCATGGACTAAGCTGGAATCTGCAAACATTTTATTCAAAGGAGAAGACAAGGTAATATGGGCTCTTTGTTAGATCAACAGTAATGCATATGAGAGCCACTTAACATTTTCATCGCGGTCTTCTCCTTACAAAGACTCAATGAAAGAAAAGAATTTCAGAGAAACACAATGAAATATTTTTGGAGTTTTTAGGCTTTTTCTTGAAGGAAGCAAATTAAAGAAGACAAAACAAAAAACAAGAAAAACTATTTACACGGCAAAGCTCCCAACAAGCAAAAGAAGAAACGGGAAATATTTTTGGGTTTCTTTTAATACTACAAATAATTAAAAAAGAAAGAAAAACCGAAAATAAGCGAGAAATATTTTTGGATTTTCTCAAAGTTTTGCAAACACACAAGAAGAAAGCGAGAAAATAAAACTAACATAGATCGTACAATGAAAAATGATGAACACCGACAACTGGAATGAAATGTGTGAACATGAATGTAATGTCGGTGAGAAATACGTACTCCCCCAAGCTTAGGCTTTTGCCTAGCTTGGTAATCACCATCCGTAGTAGTCATCCGGTCCCATATGAAAGTCCTGAGGCGGCGGCACCTGAGCGTCCCAATCCTAGGCCTCATCCTCTGCCGCTGCCAATGCGTTCCGGTAAGCAACGATGTCCGGTGGCATAACAGTGTATCCGTTCCTGGCATGAGAATCAAACAAAGCAGGTGCAGGCAACGGAATAATATCATGAGTATCCTCACTAAAATCCAAGTTATAACGAATGTGGTGAGGAGGCTCAGGAGCATCAAGAAAATGGTGATCCCGCAATGACTGGTGATCTAAGTAAACTCTGGGCAACAAGTAATCATGTGGGCGTATGTTAACATTAAGACGTCTCGCTAAGCAAGTAGCATAAATACCACCATGAATTTTACCCTTAGTCCTATTAGTGTGCAGGCGGCATGCAATGATAGCTCCCAGGTTATAAGTGTTGTCATTATGCAGTGCGCGGCGTAAAATGGCAAAGTTAGGTGCACATAGCGCACCACCTTGCTCTCTAGCAGTCAAGCATTTCCCTATGAATAAAGCAAAGTAATGAACAGCGGGAAATTGCAAGCTAGCGGCTCGGGCTTTCGACACGCCCCTTTCCTCTCCCACAGTTAATGTGTGGAGGAAGCCCTCAAACTCCTCCGGTCGAGGCTCTCTTATTTCCCCATCAAAGGGGATCAAACATATCTCACAAAATTCAGCAAGCGGTATCTGATGATGTTCAGCATATAAATCAAAGCGAACCGTAGAGGGTTCGAGCCTATTCAGGAAATGAAAGTTTTGCACAAAGGAATTCGTAAGGATGTGGTGCTGGTCACACTCATCTGCGACGAAGTCGGTCAATCCGGCATTAGCAACAAATTGCGCAAACTCCTGGTAGAATCCGGCTTCGTTCATGAAGGCATTGTGCGGCCATTCGCTTGGCCGGACCTCCGTCCTACGCGGAATGTTGAGGTCGTTGTCCGAGGAGTCCCCAAGGACTGCCTTGGCATTCCGCTTCGAGGAACTCCTCCAGAAGAAATTCATTTTCTCAATGAACAATTTTCTAAAAAATTTGTGGCACAAAATGATGACAACAAAACTTCACAAGATTGGTAGCAAATACTCATATGGATGTCTAGAGGCTATATCAAGCATTCAAACTACTTGGAACTCAAAGAATTCAACATGCAAGCTCATTTTCAGTAGCACCAAGAGCAGTTAATTATGCAAAATATAATCCACTAGAGAAAAAACTAATTGGAGCAATGGAGGAGTCACCTACCAAGTAGCAATCCCCCAAAACAGTTTCAGAAACGGAGCTCCGAGCAAAGAGATCGAAAATCTCAGGTTTGGGAGCAAGAACACGAGAGAGAGAGCTACCAGGAATTTTTGCTAGAGGTAAGAGACGAAGTGGGCTGAAGGAATAAGTGAGGGGTTCCCTGTGGGGCCCACAAGCCACCAGGGCACGCCCAGGGGGTGGGCGCGCCCTGGTGCCTCGTGGGCACCTGGGGCATCCCCCTGGGATGTTTTCAGTGCCAAAAATTCTTAAATATTCTATAAAAATTCATGTAAAAAATTCAGATCATTTTGAGCACTTTCATTTTTGGACACTTTTTTATTGCACGGATAATTCAGAAAACAGGATAATCATGGCATTTTATTGCATTTAACTAAAAATAACAGAAAACAAAAAGTGGGTACAGAAGGTTGTGCTTACTAAATTCATCAACCACATGCCCCTCAAAAAGAATCCATTAATAAGGTTGATCAAGTCTTATTAACAAACCATTTCCGAGGAACATGAAACCGAAGAATCTTCGTGAAACACTAGGTTACCTCAACTGGGATATGCATCTCCCCAATTATAAGTGTTTCATATTTCTTTTTGACAGTAGGAAGAGGGAATTGAAAACTTCCAATAGTAATTGTCGGAGTCTTTTCAATAACATGAATACCATTTACTTGAAATTGTTTCTTCGGAAAGTGCACCATATGTTCATTACCATTGATATGAAAAGTGACCTTGCTTTTGTTGCAATCAATAACAGCCCTTGCAGTATTCAAAAAGGGTCTACCAAGGATAATCGACATGTTGTCGTCCTCGGGCATATCAAGTATAACAAAGTCTGTTAAGATAGTAACATTTACAACTACAACGGGCACATCCTCACAAACACCGATAGGTATGGCAGTTGATTTGTCAGCCATTTGCAATGATATTTCAGTGGGAGTGAGTTTATTAAAATCAAGTCTTTTATATAAAGAGAAGGGCATAACACTAACACCGGCTCCTAAATCACACAAAGCAATTTTGACATAATTTCTTTTAATGGAGCATGGTATAGTTGGTATTCCTGGATCTCCTAGTTTCTTAGGTACTCCATCCTTAAAAGAATAGTTTGCAAGCATGGTGGAAATTTCAGCTTCAGGTATTTTTCTTTTATTAGTGACAATATCTTTCATGTATTTAGCATATGGGGCCATCTTTAAAATATCAGTCAAACGAGTACGCAAAAAGACTGGCCTAAGCATTTCAGCAAATCGTTCAAATTCTTCCTCATCCTAATTCTTAGATGGTTTAGGAGGAAAGGGCATGGGTTTTTGAACCCATGGTTCTCTTTCTTTACCATGTTTTCTAGCAATGAAGTCTCTCCTATCATAACGTTTATTTTTAGAAGGTGGGTTATCAAGATCAACCGCAGGTTCTATTTCAACATCATTATCAGGTTCTTTATCATTATCTGGTTGAGCATCCACATGAGCATCATTATTATCATTATTATTATCACTAGGTGAATGTTCATTACCAGATTGTGTTTCAGCATCGGAAATAGAAACATCATTATTATCCTCAGAGGGTTTTTCTACCTCAGGTTCACTAGAAGTATGTGAAGTCCTATCATTTTTCTTTTTCTTTTTCTTTTTAGATGGACTAGGTGCATCAACATTAATTCTTTGAGAGTCTTGTTCAATTCTTTTAGGGTGACCTTCAGGATAAAGAGGCTCCTGAGTCATTCTACCTCCTCTAGTCATTACTCTAACAGCATGATCATTCATATTGTTATTCATTTCATTGAGCAATTCACTTTGAGATTTAGCAACTTGTTCTAACTGGGTTTGAACCATAGATGCATGTTTACTTACACCTTTGACATCATTAGCAATTCTAAACAACAAGTCACTCAAGCGATCAATCATGTAGCCATTTTGTTTCAATTGTTTCATAACATTTGCATTGAAATGATCTTGCTTAATAATATAATTGTCAAATTCATACAAGCATTGACTAGGAGGTTTGTTATAAGGAATATCACCTTCATCAAACTTTATAAAAGAATTTACCTCTACCACCTGTGGCGGTGTGTCAAGACCATGTATTTCTTCAATAGGTGGCAAATTCTTAACATCTTCAGCTTTAATACCTTTTTCCTTCACACATTTCTTTGCTTCTTGCATATCTTCAGGACTGAGAAATAAAATACCCCTCTTCTTCGGAGTGGGTTTAGGCGGTGGTTCAGGAAGTGTCCAATCATTATCATTCTTCAATATATTATTCAATAGTTCCTTAGCTTGTTCAATAGTTCGTTCCCTGAAAACACAACCAGCATAATTATCTAGGTAGTCCCTAGAAGCATCGGTTAGTCCATTATAGAAGATATCAAGTATTTCATTTTTCTTAAGACGATGATCAGGCAAAGCATTATGTAATTGGAGAAGCCTCCCCCAAGATTGAGGGAGATTCTCTTCTTCAATTTGCACAAAGTTAAATATTTCCTGTAAAGCAGCTTGTTTCTTATGGGCAAGAAAATATTTTTCAGAGAAGTAATATATCATATCCTGGGGACTACGCACACAACCAGGAGCAAGAGTATTAAACCATTTCTTAGCATCACCCTTTAATGAGAAAGGAAACAACTTAAGAATATAGTAATAGCGAATTTTTTCCTCATGAAAAAATAGGGTAGCAATATCATTCAACTTAGTAAGATGTGCCACAACAGTTTCAGTTTCATAACCATGAAAAGGATCATATTCAACCAAAGTAATTAACTCAGGATCGACAGAGAATTCATAATCCTTATCGGTAACAAATATGGGAGAGGTAGCAAACTTAGGATCATATTTCATTCTCTCCCTCATAGATTTTTCTTTCATTTCAGCAAGCAATTTTATAACTTCATCTCTATCATTACAAGCAAGAATGGCTCTAGCCGTCTCCCTATCAAAGACATGTTCATCGGGTGATTCAATTCTAGTAGGAGAGCTAGGCATAATAGGTGAATCATAATTTTCAAGGGTTTCAACATTTTTAGCATTCTCAATTTATTTAGCTTTAGCAAGTTGTTCATCAAGAAATTCACCAAGTGGCACAGTATTATCAAGCATAGTACTAGCATCATCATAAGTATCATTCATAGCAGAAGTAGTATTATCAATAACTTGCGACATATCAGAATGAATAGCAGGTGGTGGTGTCACAAGCCTACTCAAAACAGAAGGTGAATCAAGTGCGGAGCTAGATGGCAGTTCCTTACCTCCCCTCGTCTTAGAGGGAACGATCTTGGTCTTAGCGTCTTTCAGATTCTTCATAGTGATCAACAGATATAAATCCCAAGTGACTCAGCAAATAGAGCTATGCTCCCCGGCAATGGCGCCAGAAAAAGGTCTTGATAACCCACAAGTATAGGGGATCGCAACAGTTTTCGCGGGTAGTATTTCACCCAAATTTATTGATTCGACACAAGGGGAGGCAAAGAATATTTGCAAGTATTAGCAGTTGAGTTGTCAATTCAACCACACCTGGAGATAAAATATCTGCAGCAGAGTATTTAGTAGCATAGTAATATGATAGTTTTGGTAGCAGTAGCAATAGTAACAATAGCAGTAACAGTAGCAATTTTGTAGCAAGTGTAAAGCAGTAGCAACAAAGTAACTTAGCAGAAACCAATATGAGAAAGTCGTAGGCATTGGATCGGTGATGATAATTATGTTGGATGATATTCATCATATAACAGTCACAACCTAGGGCGATACACAATAGCTCCAATTCATCAATGTAATGTAGGCATGTATTCCGTATATAGTCATACGTGCTTATAATAAGAACTTGCATGACATCTTTTGTCCTACCCTCCCATGGCAGCGGGGTCCTTAAGGAAACTAAGGGACATTAAGGCCTCCTTTTAATAGAGAACCGGAACAAAGCATTAGCACTTAGTGAATACATGAACTCCTCAAACTACGGCAATCACCGGAAAGAATCCCAATTATTGTCACCTTGGGGTATGCAGATCATGACACATAATAGGTGCATATAACTTGCAAGATAGGATCAAGAATACAAATATATTCATGAAAACATAAAGGGTTCAGATCTGAAATCATGGCACGCGGGCCCTAGTGACAAGCATTAAGCATAGCAAAGTCATAGCAACATCAATCTCAGAACATAGTGGATACTAGGGATCAAAGCCCTAACAAATTGACTCAATTACATGATAAATCTCGTCCGACCCATCACCATCCAGCAAGCCTACGAAGGAATTACTCACGCCGGTGGTGAGCATCATGAAATTGGTGATGGAGGATGGTTGATGATGACGACGGTGTCGAATCCCCCTCTCCGGAGCCCCGAACGGACTCCAGATCAGCCCTCCCGATGAAGAACAGGAGGTGGCGGCGGCTCCGTATCGTAAAACACGATTAAACTTCTCCTCTTATTTTTTCTTGGGAAATAGGAATTTATAGTGCTGAGATTAGGGTCAGCGGAGCCACGTGGGCCCCACAAGCCACCAGGGCGTGCCCTGGGGGGTGGGCGCACCCTGGTGCCTCGTGGGCACCTGGTGGGCCCCCTCCAGTGGGTCTTTGCTCCAGTATTTTTTATTTATTCCATAAAAGATCTCCAAAAAGTTTCATCCAATTCCGAGAACTTTTATTTCTGCACAAAAACAACACCATGGTAGTTCTGCTAAAAACAACGTCAGTCCGGGTTAGTTTCATTCAAATCATGCAAATTAGAGTCCAAAACAAGAGCAAAAGTGTTTGGAAAAGTAGATACGATGGAGACGTATCAACTCCCCCAAGCTTAACTCATTGCTTGTCCTCAAGCAATTCAGTTGACAAACTGAAAGTGATAAAGAAAAACTTTTACGAACTCTTTTGTTCTTGTATCTATATATATGCTTAAATAATACCCAGGTTTTCAACAAAGATTATAACTAACCATGCAAATGATAACTCTTAGAAATTATATTCACTCATATCAATGGCATAATTAACTAGCGAGCAATAATAAAATATCTCAAATGCCAACACTTTGTCAAAACAATCATGATATAATATGACAACATGGTATCTCACTAGCCCTTTCTGAGACCGCAAAACATAAATGCAGAGCACCTCCAAAGTTCAAGCAGTGACTAAACATTGTAAGTCATGGTAGAAGAGATCCAGTCATGATGCACACAACATTAACTATACACAATGCATGAGAATGACAATAGTGCTCTTAGGATTGGTGCTTGTTTGAGAAGGTGGTGACTCAACAATAAAAGTAAAATAACATAAAAGTAAATAGATAGGCCCTTCGCAGAGGGAAACTTGGATTTGCAGAGGTGCCAAAGCTCAAAGCTTAAATCAGAGATAAATGTAATTTTGGGAGGTATGCCTTTCCTGTCAACGTCACGACCGAGAGTTTTCAATATCTTCCATGCTAAACAAATTAGCGGCTGTTCCCAAGCGGTAAAGTAAAGTTTACTCCCCCTCCACCAACAAACACAAGCCATGGCTAGCCGAATCCTCGGGTGCCCTCCATACCAACAACTTTCCGGGGGAGTTTGTTTTATTATTTTGCAATTTTAATCATGGGACTGGCATGCCGATTACCAGCCCCTCTCATGCAAGGACAAGTGAATAAACACTCATCATGAGAATAACCCGCTTAGCATGGAAGATACTGACCGCCCCCTGTCGCTCCATGAGCGGTACGGGCACACAAAATAGATGTTCATTTGAATATTTAGAGGTGGCACATGCAAATTTACTTAGAACGGCAGAGTAATACCGCATATGGGTAGATATAGTGGATTCATCTGGAATAACTTTGGTTTAAGGATTTTGATGCACAAGCAGTATTCCCGCTTAGTATAGGCGAAGGCTAGCAAATAGGTTGAGAAGCGACCAACTAGAGAGCGAAAACGGTCATAATCATGCATTATGAATAATCAACATTGAATACTAGCTTGAGTAGGATATAAGCACCATGAACATAAATATCGTGGAGGCTATGTTGGTTTTGAATCAACTACATGCGTGAACATGTGCCAAGTCAAGCCACTTGAAACATTCAGAGGAGGATACCATATCATCATACTACATCACAATCATTTTAATGCATGTTGACACCCAAGATAAATCATTATCCACTCCTAGCTACTTAAGCATGGCATGAGCAACTATAATCTCTAATTGTCATCATAAACATGTTTAATCATAATATGTTGAATCATGGATACTGAGTTAAACATATTTACAAAAACAAAAACAAGTTGAGTTCATACCCGCTTTTCCTTGCCACAGTCACTTCATCAAATCATCGTCATTATTGCCTTTCACTTGCATGACCGAATGATGTGAAAATAATAATAGTGCAAGAGTGCCGTGGACTAAGCTGGAATCTGCAAACATTTTATTCAAAGGAGAAGACAAGGTAATATGGGCTCTTTGTTAGATCAATAATAATGCATATGAGAGCCACTTAACATTTTCATCGTGGTCTTCTCCTTACAAGGACTCAACGAAAGAAAAGAATTTCAGAGAAACACACTGAAATATTTTTGGAGTTTTTAGTTTTTTTTCTTAAAGGAAGCAAATTAAAGAAGACAAAACAAAAAACAAGAAAAACTATTTACACGGGAAAGCTCCCAACAAGCAAAAGAAGAAACGGGAAATCTTTTTGGGTTTTCTTTTAATACTACAAATAATTAAACTAGAAAGAAAAACCGAAAAGAAGCGAGAAATATTTTTGGATTTTATCAAAGTTTTTCAAACACACAAGAAGAAAGCGATAAAATAAAACTAACATGGATCTTACTGTGGCACCCCGGCTCAGAGTCACCGGAGCACCCCATATTCCAGCCCAGAGATCAAGTCTTCTGGAATACGGCACTGCTTGGCATAGTACAAATCAGGTCTTTATTACAAATAGTTGGGGTACAAGGGTTTGAGATATTACAAAGGGTTGCCTTGGCAAAGCTACGCTTGCTATGGTAGTTCTATGCTAGCACCAGCTCGAATCCTAGCAGCAGAATCACGGCGACAAAATGGACTCCACTCCACAGGGACTCTGGCTGGGACACATCCTAGCTCGCAACGCGAACACCTCCACTATGCAAACATGGCAGCACCTGCAAACTGGCATGACACGCCAGGTGAGTACTTTGAATGTACTTGCAAGCTCGCAACAATCAAGAGAATCATGGCATAACAATGTCATAGCAATCATGATTAAACCGGGTTTAAATGCTACTAAAAGGGTGGAAGAAAATAATAACATATTATTGCTACAACTATCAATCTTGCTACTACTATAGAACCACTTTGTCCTGAGCCACATAATTGAACCACTTACTCTCGTGACCAACTCATGGTCACCTTGAGAACTTCTGACAATCATCTCTGAGAATCATCCTTAACAATTACCAGCGGTCCTCAACAATCGGTCACCTAACAATACTGAGATGAGTTCTTCCATCATTAACACGTCATTCCCTCATTGGTGTTGATCAGTCAGTGTGACTTAGTATGAACTGTGTCCAATACCGTGGACGCGGCTATTCGAATAGATTCTTACACTCTGTAGAGGTTGCGCACTTTTCCCACACTATGGAGCTCCTTGTCCCGTACCTCGGTACACTTCCCTTCTGGGTGGACCGGTGCTGCTCCAACAAAACTTGCCTAACCCGTGACCCCTCCATCGTACCACCAACAATAATCCTCCCCCGGAGGCATGCCCTGGGTGGCCCCTGTGTCACTTCTGACACCTGCCACCGTCGTGGCCAAACAAATTGTCCCAAACGGGGACCTGAGCTCAAAACCAAACCGGGCTCACAAGGTTATCGTCGTCTACCTGATCAGGGAAGCACGCACGCATAACCTCCCCTCTTTGGTGGTATCGATACAAGAGCACGCTATTAGACCAAGCCAAGGCCGTCCCATTCTGGCAGGTGTGGCTGCACTGGAAAGTTCGGTTCAGTGGCACTCGATCAACGATGAAGGAATTTATCCCCGAGTAATCATAGTCATCACTGACACTCCGATATACAAGTGATCCAAGTTATCACAACAACTAGCTACAAATCCGAAGAGCAACGTGATCAACTTCTACTACTGATCCCATATATGCAGTACCGGTGGAATCACAAAATAATCATAGATGGTAATCTCACAGTCCGACAGCATTACCACATAAATCTGGAAATCTATTACTATCCTATAATCTCATCATCATCATGACAGTAACTTATCCAAAATCTTCAAAGTGTTGCATGAATTAATCCATTAATAAATAATTCATATTTGGCATTAAAATAAATATTTAAACTATGATCTTGCAATGCAATTATGCAAATGAGAGTTGTGGCTTGCCTTGCACCAATAGAGTGTGGGAGTACTCCTGGCCTTCACCAACTAGGCAAAACAATCTGAAAAGGATTTTTGAAAACATTTTCAAATGCCACATAAAGCATTTTCTTTTTACCAGAAATTCTAGACAGCAGAGAAAAATATCAAATGTTTACAGCAGAAAGAGGAGCTAATAAGAAAAATAATGCAAAAAGAATGAACTCATTTGGACTTATGGTTTGAAAGTTATTGCTGGTCAAAGTTCAGTCAAAGTTTCTGGAATTATTTGAATTTAACTGAAAAACAGAAAATACCCAGGGAAGGCCACGTCGAAGGCGTAACCCAGACGGGCTCCTCCACTTGCGTACCCCTTCGGGCGCGAAGGGAGTCACTGACCAGCGGGGCCCGCCTGTCATATTTGAAGAGGAGAGAGAGGAACAGAAGCAGGGAGGCTCACCGGCGAGGGTTGCCGGCGATAGCGACGTCGGCGAGCTTCGGGGATGGCGGGGATGGATCGGGCAGACGCTGACGAGCATGCCCGTACCCGTATCTCGTCGGGAGATGGCCGGACGGCATCGCCCCCTTCGTCTCTGGCGGCGGCGTGCTTCGGGGGTCGACGGATCCGGCGACTCCGGCGAGTACTCGTTCAGAGGAAAGGCTAGGGATGGTCAGTGGAGCTTCACGAGCTCCTTGGTGGTCTCAGTTGGGCCTGAGGTGAACAGAGGCGAGCGGATGGAGCTGGGGCAGAGTGGCGGAGCAGCTCGCCGGAGATGGAGCAGAAGAGCTCTCCGGCTTACTCTGGTGCTGATGGGCGGCGATTGGGAGAGGGAGGGGTGAAGTGGTGAGGGATGGAGAGGCCGGGAGGGGCCTTTTATAGGCGGGCAGCGATGCCAGCACCGGATCCCGCCACGAGGAAAACGCCGGCGATGGTGCTGCGCTGGCCGTCGCGCTGGCGCCCGAGCCGCGTGAGGAAGTGACGAGAGAGGCCAGAGACTTAATGGCGATGGCGCGGAGCGGCGAGGAAGGAGACAGCTAGCGCGGCCACAGTGCCCGTATGGTGCACAGGGGCGGAGCTTGGCCATGTCTGCCGGCAAGCTTCACTGGAGAGGGAGAGGGTTCCAAGTGGTCCAGGTGGACGACGGTGACACGGTCGGCACGTTTGGACAAGGAGAGGCATCACGAGGTGGTTGGAGCAGTCGCGTCCGACGCGGTCGACGTGCAGAGCACGGTTTTGGCTCGGCCAGACGCGTGGTCACCGCGTGCACTGGCGCACGCGGCACGCTCTGGCCTGCCCGGTCGTGTCCACGCGATAGTCCTTCCTTCTAGAGGCCTCCCGGTGCAGCTGGTTTGACAAGAGGTGGCTAGGACAGCTGGATAGGTTCCAGGCAAGTTTCTGGATAGAAACTTGTGCAACAAGTTGAGGAGAAATGGCTAGGGCTTTAGGAGTAAAAGTTTGCCACACTGAAATGCAGTAGGAAGGTGCACATTCTGGGAAAAATTCAGACCAAATGGACAAGTGTAGAGCATAGTTGCTTCACAACTGCCTCTTTGGTCCAGAAATCTTGCTGAGGATGTTGCACTCACTTGAATGGGTTCCTGGAGTTGAAACTTGGTATTGGTGGGTGATTTGGGGATGCCAACATGCCATAAAAATTTCAGTCCAATTGGGTTAGTGTACAGGGTACTTCCTTCACAACACTTCCCTCTGGACAGAAACTGGGAGGAATTTTATAGAGAAATTGGCTGAATGAAATGAGCCAGAAATTTGTGGAGATTGATAATAGGGGTATGAGAATGTCCTGGATTAATTTCCGAATTTTTGAAGCAGTATAAAATATAGTTGCTTCACAAACTGAAATTATGACCAGAATCAAAGATTGGATGCTGTGCTCACCATGAGAAGTAAATCTTAAATATTTTCACACATCCAAGGTTTACATGGCCAAAGGATTTATGAGAATTTTCTTGGGATTTTTGGAAGAACAGAAATATAGGTTGCTTCACAACCTAGAGCTCAAAGGGTTATTCCTTTAGTGGAAAAAAAGAATATTAGGTTGGAATAAAATTG
Organism: Elymus sibiricus; assembly: GCA_039707655.1. Classification (NCBI taxonomy): domain Eukaryota; kingdom Viridiplantae; phylum Streptophyta; class Magnoliopsida; order Poales; family Poaceae; genus Elymus; species Elymus sibiricus. The sequence continues at coordinate 119,732,645 of CM077664.1, read as the reverse complement.
AGATTGAGCAAGGATGGAAATGACATGACTTGAGAGAAGCTTTTGAGGGCCTGAGTCACTTGGGAAATAAAATCAAGAAAATATTCCCAAGTTTTAAGTCCATAGAGCCATTCAGAAACAAATCCAAGCCAAATTCCAAATAAAATTTTCAATAAAATTTTGAAAAGAAAAGCTGGGAAAAACCAGGGTGTCACACGTACAATGAAAAAGGATGAACACCAACAACTGGAATGAAATGTGTGAACATGAATGTAATGTTGGTGAGAAATACGTACTTCCCCAAGCTTAGGCTTTTGCCTAGCTTGGTAATCACCATCCGTAGTAGTCATCCGGTCCCATATGAAAAGTGTTGAGGCGGCGGCACCTGAGCGTCCCAATCCTGGGCCTCATCCTCTGCCGCTGCCAATGCGTTCCGGTAAGCAACGATGTCCGGTGGCATAACAGTGTATCCATTCCTGGCATGAGAATCAAACAAAGCAAGTGCAGGCAATGGAATAATATCACGAATATCCTCACTAAAAACCAAGTTATAACGAATGTGGTGAGGAGGCTCAGGAGCATCAAGAAAGTGGTGATCCCGCATAGACTCGGTGATCTAAGTAAACTCTGGGCAACAAGTAATCATGTGGGCGTATGTTAACATTAAGACGTCTCGCTAAGCAAGTATCATAAATACCACCATGAATTTTACCCTTAGTCCTATTAGTGTGCAGGCGGCATGCAATGATAGCTCCCAGGTTATAAGTGTTGTCATTATGCAGTGCGCCGCGTAAAATGGCAAAGTCAGGTGCACATAGCGCACCACCTTGCTCTCTAGCAGTCAAGCATTTCCCTATGAATAAAGCAAAGTAATGAACAGCGGGAAATTGCAAGCTAGTGGCTTGGGATTTCGACACGCCCCTTTCCTCTCCCACAGTTAAAGTCTGGAGGAAGCCCTCAAACTCCTTCGGTCGAGGCTCTCTTATTTCCCCATCAAAGGGGAACAAACATATCTCACAAAATTCAGCAAGCGGTATCTGATGATGTTCAGCATATAAATCAAAGCGAACCTTAGGGGGTTCGAGCCTATTCAGGAAATGAAAGTTTTGCACAAAGGAATTCGTAAGGATGTGGTGCTGGTCACACTCATCTGCGAGGAAGTCGGTCAATCTAGCATTCGCAACAAATTGCGCGAACTCTTGGTAGAATCCAGCTTCGTTCATGAAGGCATTGTGCGGCCATTCGCACGGCCGGACCTCCGTCCTACGTGGAATGTTGAGGTCGCTGTCCGAGGAGTCCCCAAGGACTCCCTTGGCGTTCCACTTCGAGGAACTCCTCCGGAAGAAATTCATTTTCTCTATGAACAATTTTCTGAAATTTTTGGGGCACAAAATGATGTCAACAATACTTCACAAGATTGGTAGCAACTACTGTTGGAGTCTCGGATCTGCGTCCAAGAAACTTCTCCAAGAACTTAGGATTCGAACTCTGGGGGACTTTGCTCGGCAACCTACGACACGAAGGCAACTACGGCGGGTACACGATGAGCTCGTTGGCTCTCACCAGACACGAAGGGGACGCGCGAGCTACCCAGGTTTGGGCCACCGTGCGGTGTAATACCCTTCTCCTGCGTGCGTTGGATTGCTCTGTATGGAGAGCTTGTGGCTCCGAGTACACGAGGTGTGGGGGAGAATGAGTCGATACCCTTACATGGAGGCAGCCCTGCCCCTTTTGTAGTGCCTTGGTCCTCTTCCCCGAAAATACGAGCAGGAAAGGGTGGCCACAGGGGGGCAATTCATAGGGTAACAGGCGCGCAGGCTTATCCTGACTAAAGGCGGTCTCCGCCTGGTAAAGCAGTCTTCCTGACGTGTTGGCGGGCTCGGCGATGACCTCCGTCCTGACGCGCCGACCCATCCTGATCTCCTATCACCAAAGAGGAAATACTTTGGGGCTTGCCTTCTTCTTGGGGGGGGGAGGCTGACGCCTCTGCTCCCTTATCACCAGAATGGAAACCTGTCCGAGCTGTATTCTGTTGTCCTTGCCCTGACGTCGGGACGCCACCCACGTGTCGGGCAGGCCACCCCGCTGCTGGCGCCTTGCGCCCTGCCCCATCGAGCAGCCTCTCGAGGGATTGTCTCACGAGGCGATCCGGGGTTTGCCGGCCTCACCAGGGCTAGGCCTGGTGGCGAGGGGCCTCGCGAGGCCGGCCCCTCGCGAGGCAACTCCCTCCTGGACGACGCCAAGACCACCTTGCTTGCTCCGGCCCCGGCGTGGCCTCCTGGGCCAGAGGCAGATGGTTCGTGGTACCTTGGTTCCCACTGGGCCGACAGTAGCCCCCGGGCCCGCAGCGCGCGCATCCCGCCTGTTGGGGATATTCCCCACGGTTATAACCTGGCTATAGGTTTGACCCGTCCTAGAGCTTGAAGGCTCTATGGGTTGCCCCGTTTTCCGGGTTAAAGACAAGATGACGAGGAGGAATCCAGGGCCTAGGGACGAGACCCGGCAGGAGGCCGGCTTGACAGGAGCCCAATGGGCCGGCTCGTAGAGAAGGACTAAGAAGAGGAAAGCAAGACCTGACAAGAAAAACAAGACCCGGACTAGTATCCAGCTTGTAATAGAAAATAGACAGTCCTAATCCTACTAGGACTCTACATGTAAGCCGCCCCTTCAACTTATATAAGGAGGGGCAAGGCACCTCAAGAGAAAAAAGGGGAAGAGAGACAGACAAGTTTTAGACAAGATCAAAGTAGAAGCTCTCGAGAGTAGAGGTAGCAAAACAGCACCCTTGTAACCGAGATCATCATCATCAATAGCAATCAAGCAGGATGTAGGCTTTTACCTCCACCGTGAGGGGCCGAACCTAGGTAAAACTCGCGTCTCTCGATTCCGACCAACCCCGTTCAAGCTACCACCTTATTGCGATGGCCTCACCACTAAGTCCTTTCACGAGGACATCTTGCCGTGACCAAACCACGACAGTTGGCGCCCACCGTGGGGCCAGCGCACGGTGGTGTTACGTTCTTGGAGGGAGCTCTTGAGGGATCGAGAAGCTCGTGATTGACCGGATGAAGAAGAGCCAGGGAACAATCGCGCAGGATAACCTAGCATGGGAAAGCCTTGGGAAAGCCGGCAAATTCATCGGTCATCTGCAACAACTCATGGAGCAATAAACAATCAGATCAGTCTACACGTACATCTGCTCAACTACAACGCCGCGGCCGACTCGCGAAGGCCGCCGAACCCTTCGGACGACTCGCGCGTCCGCGCCGGTTTCCAACGCCGCGGCCGACTCGCGCGTCCGCGCCGGCCTACAACGCCGCTGTCGACTCGCGCAGGCCACCGACCCTGCGGACGACTCGCGCGTCCGCGCCGGCTTCCAAAACCGCGGCTGTCGTGGTTTTGTCACGACAGATGTCCTAGTAAAAGGACTTAGAGATGAAGCCATCGCACTAACGTGGAAGCTTAGTGGGGTTGAACGGGAACGGGGAAACGCCGGGTTACCTAGGTTCGGCCCCTCACGGTGGAGGTAAAAGCCTACGTCCTGCTTGTCTATATTGCTGTGGATCTCGATTACAAGGATGCAGATTCGCTAACCTAGCTCTCGAGGGGATTGCAACTTAGTCTTTTTCGTATAGGTGCTCCCCTTTATATACACAGGTGGAACCCTAGATTACATGAGAGTCCGGGTTGTTCTTTGACCCGCCTCCTACTCTTTTCTTCTTGCCCTCCAAGACGGTCTCCGCGTCACATTCACCTTCATAAGCCGGCCTGTTGCCTAAGCCGGCCTGTCGCCACCAGGCCCCTTCAAGCCGGCCCACTTTAAGTCTTCAGGCCCGGCCATAAGTTGGCCTGCTGAGTCCGCTCTATAGCCGGGTTAACTCTATGCCGGGTCTAAATGCTGATATACATCCCCAACATTAGCCCTCAGTTTGACTTGAATTTATTCACGTTAACCTTCAACCTGAAAAACAAAACATCAGTAATACATTTCCAAACTCATTCCAAGCCGCTCTTTTAAGCCGCCGTCTTGGACCGGCTCAAGTCACCGGGTTAAAGTGATCGTCAGGTTCACCCCTTCAGATTCAAACTTAACATTTTCAATTCTTGTCCCTCGTGACGTCACGAACCACTTCCGCGAAATCCGGATAACATCATCCCAAATCCTTTAGTGGGTACGTCCCGTCTCGTCAAACACGAGAATCGAGGCACCACATCACCGAGAATTACTGCGCCTCCTGGGGTTCCGCCCCTGCCGTTTTAACTTTTACCGGGCCTATAAAGAACTCACGTCACCTCCTCTGTCACCTTTACTCTCTCCTTCGTCTTCCTCGCATCTGCCTTTTCGCATGCCCGAAGCGCCGCCACTCCAAACTCTCCGACCGCCTCGAGCTCGTCCTTCTCCAACGCCCTATTGTCGCCAGAGTTCATCAAAAGCACCACCGCTTCATTCGCCGCAATCTGGTACAACAAACCCCTTGCCTTTTCGGATCTATGGCGCTCATTTTTCTGTGTAGTTCGTCGGTGTTCTTCATGTTCATCCTTCTCATCTCGTTTAGTGGATCTAAAGCCAATGAAATGATCCGTGTAGGTCTTTTACTTGCTGCGGTAGTACCATTTTTGCATCTAGATCTCCGTACCGTCTTCCGTGGACCCGCATTGAGCGCAAGCCCTCGTATCCATCCCCACCTAGGTCTTCAAAATTTCTTTTCGGATGCATTTTTAGATCCTGAAATAGCACTCGCTCCGTCAGATTCCTGTTTATGGACATCTCAACACTTAGAAGAAACCCAAAATCCCACTGACTAACCAACGCCGGCTCATGGTCATACCGGCTCAAAATCATTCACTGTGGTTTGCATAACCCGGCCAAGGCTGCTTTAGTACCTCGCCGGGTTTCCCCTTATAAGTTTGACATACCGGCTTATGACACCCTTTTCCCTTGCAGATATGCCTCCCAAGCCCAAGGTCGTCGACTAGGCCAAATCCAGTATGTCTGAATTGAGTCTGCAAGCATTGACAGACACCGGGTTGCTGCCAGCCAAGGAGACAATTTCATGGCGAGCTCCCGAAGAAGAAATATACCCTCAACCCGGCGAAGATGAAGTTGTCGTATTTGCTGATCATGTCTCAAGGGGTTTTCGCCCTCCCGGCTCAAAGTTTTTCAGAGACGTGTTACACCTGTTCAACATCAGGCCCCAGGACTTGGCCCCCAATTCCTTCTTCAACCTATGTCAATTCCAAGTATTTTGTGAAGTCTATTTGCAGATGGAACCGTCTCTTATCCTATTCCGAGAGCTTTTTTATCTGAACCGCCAAACGGAGCACAAAGACGGCCCCAGTATTGAACTCGGCGGGATTTCCATCCAATGTCGAAAAAATATCATCTTCCCCAATGCCAAGCCGGCCAGTCATCCGAAAGGGTGGTAGAGGACTTGGTTCTATTGCAAGGACACCTCTCCCGCAGGTCAGAATCCTTTGCCGGGTTACAGGGTAACCCGGCTTGCCAATACCGTCTTCCCGGGTCTCCCCTCCCAAGAAGAGAGGGAGAATATAGAGCCATTATATCCAAAAATGAACGCCTTACTCGCCCATGGCCTAACCGGTGCCGACTTGACCCGGACCTGGGTTGAATGGAGGATTCAGCCGCTGAGCTCCAGGACCCGGTTGATGCATACCTACAACGGCCATCGTGAAGATCCACAACGGTTCAGCCGGGTCAACCTCAAAGAGAAGGAGGTTATAAAACTATCCAAGAAATTGCTCGGAGAGACGATGGAAGACATCAAGACTGTGGGGCTCGCCCCGTTCAGTGCTAACAAGCCGGCCCCTCCAGTAAGCCGCCTTCTCCCTTTAGTCATTACCAATATCACGTTGCCTTTGCCTTTATTTCGCCAATCTGCCCTGGTACAGGAAAACGACAACTGGTGGCGGGTCGAACCTGTAAACCCTACTCGAGAAGACGATGAAGAGGAGTCAAATAGCGACGAAGACAATGAGGTAGAACTTAATTCTCTTAAATCGCCTCTTTAATCAGATCACTAACACACTCATTCCAGGAAGAAGCTGAAGTTAGCCATGCAGTTGAGCCAGAGGTAACTTTAATTTCCTCAGATTCAGACTCTCCAGTTCCTATTCGGAAGAAAACCCGGGCTGTGATCCGCAAGGTTCGAAGGAAGCCCCGGGTTACCGTCCGTAAGGTCCCTTTTTCCCACGAAGATGCTCATTTGGACCCCAAATTTATTTTGAAGAAAACTCGTCAAGCCGGAACCACTAAAAGAAAGACCCGGAGCTGCGAGGGAGAGTTAAGTAGCGGGCTTCCATACGAGCCGCCGTCACGTAAAGCGCACGCTGAGGTGCTTCTTAGCCCAACTTATTCTTTTCCTCTGGCTGGCCTTTATAAAGAACCCTTACCCTTTAATGACTCGGCATATCAGACATCGCACTCATCAGGCGAGTCAAGCGCCACGCAGGCGCCGGCTTTCAATATCAATCTTGGGTAAGCAGACGTTCTTGTACGTATATTGACTTCTTGTTGTTTTATTTTTGTAAATGAGTGACTCCCTTGCTCTTTGCACAGCGCCAAAGCTTTTAAGAAGAAAACAGTCGTCGAATCATCTGACCCGGCAGTTGAGACAGGCCCTCAAGCGAAGGAGACCCCCTTAGCTACTCGGGATGAGCCGAACCTCCATAACAGCCCGCCGTTATTAGAGACGGCAAGCCCGGCTCGTGCCTCCCCTCCAGCTCAGGAGAGGGAAGATATAATTGTAGACGAAAACAATCCGCAGCCCGAAGCGCCGGCTCAAGACAAAGCACCGGCTCAGGAAGAGGTGGTGGTGACGAATGAGCGTCAGACTGCCATACCAAAAACCTCCACAGCCCTTACCAAGGTCCCGGCCAAGCCTGAGCCGGCTCAGAGGGATATGGGGAAATCGGCTCTTGAATTTGCTATGTTTGAAGATCAAGACGCCAGCACTCTGCATCGGGCTATGCTAACCCGGCTGTCTGAGAGCTGGGATACAGAAATCGCCATGGTCACTGCATTGAAGCGGAAATATGAGGTAAACTTGCACCCTTCCATCTTGTACCATATATATATGTAGCCCCCAAGGGCCGGGTCATTATGCAATAATGATCCGGGACTTTCAATTTGCAACTTGTAAGTAGAACCGTCCACAGGCGTCCCGAAAGGCTGGCTCGTCATTGTTGACGGGAGGGCCTCCATAACGTAACAGAATAGATCAATGGATGCATTAGCCCCCAAGGGCCGGGTTAATATGAAATAATGATCCGGGACTTCCAAAATATGTTGATTCATAAGCTCAACCTCCATCGGTACCCCCAAAGGCCGGCTCATCATTCATGATGGGCGGGTCCTCAGAACTGAGCAGAAAAAATCAAACTCATACATTAGCCCCCAAGTGCCATATAGACTGCCCGCAGCTGTATGGGACTTCCTTGCTTATTTTTGAAGCTCGATAATATGCAGCCCCCATGATCCGGGTTGCTCTTGAGGGCGACCCGGGCCATATATGCTTTGTATAACGGTCTGCTCTACAGGAAATGCTGGACCAGGTAGAAACGCAGGCTGCCGGCTTCAGAAAGGAAGCCAAAAAAGAGAAGAAATTGCGCCAAGAGTATGAGGAAGCCGCCGCTGAGGCGAAGAAAGCTTTGGCAATTGTACGGGCCACCTTGGAAGAGACTGAAGCTGCACGAGCCGCCCAAGCCACGAGAGCCGAAGAAGCGGAGGCCAAGCTTGAGCCAGTAACCCAAGAGCTGACAACTCTCAAAGGCCAAATTACCGCCATGTGTCGCGCCATTTTCGGTAAGTGAAACTGAGCATAATTCCATTGGACCGGCTTATCATCCGTAGCCGGCTCAACTGACCGTGCAGACTTGTGCTTTACAGGCCGAAAAAAAATCAAACTCTTGTGCAGCTACCAGTGGTAAAACTGAAGGCGGTCTACACCTTGGTAGAACAACTGTATATAGGCAGCTGCCGTTGCATAATGGCCGCCAAAAGCACCAAGGCACCGCCTCAGCTGATTGCGGATACACTGAAGGAGCTGTCCATCGTGCCCAGGTGGTTTGCCGACTGGAAAAGGGCGTGCTGCCGCACGGGAGCTCTGACCGCACTTGCGCGGGCCAAGGCATACGTGCCGGAGCTTCACCCGGCTCAGGTGGCGGGTGGGTACCCAGAATTCAACATCGATGACACACCATTCTCGAAGAAGGACTTCCAACGCTGCCTCAAGAAGACCCAGGTCGCAGCCACCGCCATTGCAGAAGAAGCCGACTTGACCAGATACCAAGCGCCGTATTCAAAGAACAATGAACGGATCGAAGCCCCAAATCATCAGCCGGTGGCTTTAACCCGTACACGTAAGCAATCCTTTGCTCCTGATGTCGACCCCTCCTCTCTGATATCCGAAGATGCCCTATTTGAAGCCTTGCGCTCAATTCAGTGGTCGACCGGCGGCTCAAGCCCAGAAGAGGAGGATGACGACGGCCGTGAAGAGCCGGCTCATGGCGACGTAACGGGTGCTGACGCCAGTTCTAACCCGGCGATGTAGAACGCCGGCTTAACCTTGCATGAGCAAGTCGTGTAAAAAACTTTTGTCATGGCCGCCATTGGTGGGCGGTTTGTAATAGGATAGCATAAACATTTGATGCCTTGCTGATGCCAGTGCCATCGCGCACTGGATTCCTTAACACTCGAGAACGCCGTGCCTCTTAAGTCCTCTTTGGGCCGCGAGAGCCGGTGTCTTGTTAATAGAACGGTGCTGCTGGAAACACAAAGGCATGTGATGGCGATTTATGATATCATATGAACGAGTAATCGATGTTACTGTTGCAATGAAAATATGATAAGGAACTTCGAGTAAATGCGATGCACGGATATATGCATGTATGCAAAAATAACTGTGATGCCGGGAATACGCGCGGAACAATCCGGCTCAGAAAAGCTAAGCCGCCTGCTAAACACAACATTAAATGACCGGCTTATAAACCTAAGCCGGAATATGCTTCGTCAGGAAACCGGCACTTTGGCCTGTTGGTTTGTCCTTGCTTTCTGAAAGCCGGCTCTCCACAACCAATCGAATGTTTTAACTCGGATGAATTCAGGGTCACATACGTGATTGACCCATCAGACGTACGCCGGGTCGTTTTTATAGGGAGTAGCATCTTGCTAACAGGCAGGTTTAACCAACGTTGTGGCGTCTCGCCGGGTTAAGAGGGTTTTGTAAGCTAAACTCAATTGAGTTGGAAGCCCCCAAGTAACCAAGATCAACAAATAAAGATCCAGTACACAAGTTTTGAGGCAAACAACACCTTCACATAGTGCTGCTGGTCGATATTATATTTGATCAAAAAGAGGTATACACATGATAGAAGATATGTACAAGTTGTAACCTAGTCAACGACTTAGGTGTAATACGGCCGAAGCTGGGCAATGTTCCAGGGCCGGCTTGTCTCCTCCGCGGAGGTACGTGATTTATCTTCCTCACGGATGTCAATCAGGTAATATGACCCGTTGTTGAGATTCTTGCTGACCACAAAGGGCCCTTCCCAAGGCGGTGAAAGCTTATGCATGCCTGTCTGGTCTTGTATCAGACGGAGCACTAAGTCACCTTCCTGGAAAGTGCGGCTTCAAACTCTACGGCTGTGATAGCGGTGTAGGTCTTGCTGATAGATTGCTGATCTGGAAGCGGCAAGGTCTCGCTCTTCCTCCAAAGCATCAAGAGCATCTTGGCGAGCCAACTCATTATCTGCCTCCACATAAGCCGCCACTCGAGGGGAGTCGTGACAAATATCGCTTGGAAGCACGGCTTCTGCACCATAGACCAGGAAGAACGGCGTATAGCCTGTCGACCTGTTGGGAGTAGTCCGTATGCTCCAAAGTACGGAAGGCAGCTCTTCTTCCCAGCAACCCGGCGTGCGCTGCAGAGGCACCATGAGCCGGGGTCTGATACCGCGCAGTAATTCCTGATTAGCCCTTTCCGCCTGTCCGTTGGACTGAGGATGCGCAACCGATGCCAGATCAAGCCGGATGTGCTCTTGCTGACAGAACTGTTCCATAGCCCCCTTGGAGAGATTGGTTCCATTGGCTGTAATGATGCTGTGCGGGTATCCAAATCGGAATATCAGCTTTTTCAGAAACTTGACAGCCGTTGCTGCATCACAGTTGCTGACCGGCTCTGCTTCCACCCACTTGGTAAACTTATCCACGGCCACCAGGAGGTGCGTATGCTTGTTCTTGGAATGCCTGAAGGGTCCCACCATGTCAAGCCCCCAGACCGCAAACGGCCAAGTAATTGGTATCATCCTCAACTCCTGAGCCGGCACATGGGCCTGGCCAGCGTATTTCTGGCAACCATCGCACTTACGGACAATACCCTCTGCATCAGCATGAGCCGTGAGCCAGTAGAACCCATGCCGGAAAGCCTTTGCGCCAGTGATCGTGAGCCGACATGGTGCCCACAATCGCCAGAGTGAATCTCATTGAGGATTGCGCGACCCTCTTCCGGCGAAACGCAACGCTGAAAAACACCAGTGACGCTTCGTCAGTGCAACTCGCCATTAACAATAGTCATAGACTTAGATCGTCTGATGATCTGCCGAGCTAGGAGTTCCTCTGTTGGCAGTTCTCCCCGGCTTAAGTAAGCCAAATAGGGGACCGTCCAATCAGGGATGGCGTGGATAACTGCCACGAGAGCCGCCTCCAGGTCAGGAATAGCCAAATCCTGCTCTGTTGGCAACTTGACAGACGGGTTGTGCAAGACGTCCAGGAACACATTGGGTGGCACTGGCTTACGCTGAGAACCCAAACGAGACAGTGCATCTGCCGCCTCGTTCTGCCGGCGATCAATATGGTCAACCTGATAACCTTTGAAGTGTCCCGCAATATTGATGACTGCCTGTCGGTAAGCCGCCATAAGCGGATCCTTGGAGTCCCATGTACCGGAAACTTGCTGGGCCACCAGGTCCGAGTCACCCAGGCACCTGACCCGGCTCAGATTCATCTCCTTGGCCATCCGAAGCCCATGAAGCAATGCCTCATACTCAGCAGCGTTATTGGTGCAAGTAAACATGATTCGCAAGACGTAACAAAACTTGTCTCCTCGGGGGGAAGTAATCACAACTCCAGCCCCCGAGCCTTCGAGCTGCCGAGAGCCGTCAAAGTGGATGGACCAGTACGTTGTGTCGGGCTTCTCTTCGGGAGCCTGCAACTCTGTCCAGTCATTAATGAAATCCACCAATTCCTGAGACTTAATTGCTGTGCGAGGCAGATATTTTAGATTATGGGGGCCGAGCTTAATAGCCCATTTAGCAACCCGGCCTGTAGCCTCCCGGTTCTGGATTATATCCCCAAGAGGCGCTGAGCTAACCACCGTGATCGGATGCTCGTGGAAGTAATGCTTCAGTTTGCGGCTAGCCATAAATACTCCGTAGACCAGCTTCTGCCAATGTGGGTATCGCTGCTTAGACTCGCTTAACACCTCGCTGACATAATACACTGGGTGCTGGACAGGATATTCCTTGCCATCCTCCTTGCGCTCAACGATGACCGCCACGCTTACAGCTCTGTTGTTGGCAGCGATATACAACAGCATCGGCTCCTTCTCGCGAGGGGCGGCCGGGACCGGCGGCTCAGACAGCTGCTTCTTAAGGGCCTCAAAAGCCTGATCTGCCTCCTTACTCCAGACGAAGTCATCTGATTTCTTGAGCAATTGATATAGCGGGATTGCCTTTTCGCCAAGCCGGCTTATGAACCGGCTTAAAGCCGCAACCCGCCCAGCCAGTTTCTGCACGTCATTGAGCTTGGCCGACTTAGCCAGGGTCGTGATTGCCTTGATTTTATCCGGGTTAGCTTCAATACCTCGCTCCGAGACAAGGAACCCCAGAAGCTTTCCTGCAGGGACACCAAAAACACACTTCTCCGGGTTAAGCTTCATCTGGTAGACACGGAGATTGTCAAATGTTTCCTTGAGATCCTCCAAAAGAGTCTCCTTCTTCCGAGATTTAACCACAATGTCGTCCACATAAGCATGAACATTCCGCCCGCTCTGATTATGAAAACAGTTCTGGACACAACGCTGATAAGTCGCCTGGGCGCTCTTCAGACCAAATGACATGGTTGTATAACAGAAGGCCCCAAAGGGTGTGATGAAGGCCGTCTTTGCCTGGTCCTCTGGCTTCAGATTGATCTGATGATAGCCAGAGTAAGCATCCAGGAAACATAAACTCTCACAACCAGCCGTAGCATCGATGATCTGGTCAATACGGGGCAGGGCAAAGGGGTCACTAGGACAAGCCTTATTCAGGTCTGTGTAGTCCACACACATCCGCCAAGTCCCATTTTTCTTCAGAACAAGCACTGGGTTAGCTAACCACTCAGGATGGAAGACTTCGACGATGAACCCGACAGCTAGGAGCCGAGCCACTTCTTCTCCAATAGCTTTCCGCCTCTCCTCATTGAAGCGACGGAGGTACTAGCGAACTGGTTTAAACTTGGGATCCATATTAAGGGAGTGCTCAGCGAGTTCTCTCGGTACACCTGGCATGTCAGAATGTTTCCATGCGAACATGTCCCGATTCTCACAGATGAACTCGATGAGCGCGCTTTCCTATTTGGGATCCATATTGGCCCCGATGGTGAACTGCTCCGAAGAATTGCCCGGGGTGAAATCAACTTGCTTCGTGTCTCTGGCCGACTTAAATTTGAGCAGGGGATCAGACTCTGTTGTGGGCTTTTTCAGAGACGTCCTATCAGCCGGGTCAACGTTATCCTTGTAATACCTCAACTCCTCCGCGGCGCAAGCCGTCTCAGCATAAGCTGCATCTCCTTCCTCGCACTCCAGTGCGATTTTCCGATTTCCTTCCACTGTGATGGTTCCCCTTGGTCCTGGCATCTTCAGTTTCAGGTAGACATAACATGGGCGCGCCATGAACCGCGCATAAGCCGGCCGGCCGAATAGGGCGTGGTAAGGGCTCTTAAGCTTGACTACCTCGAAGGACAGGAACTCGGAATGCCAGTTATCCTCTGAGCCAAAGGCCACCTCAAGGGAAATTCTTCCCATAGGATAAGCCAACTTGCCAGGAACGATGCCGTGATAGACTGTGGAAGACGGAGTTAGCTGCTTATCAGACAGATTCATCCGCCTGAACGTGTCATAGTACAGAATGTTGATGCTGCTGCCGCCGTCCATAAGTACTTTAGTCAGGGTATAACCGCCGACTTGCGGTGCAACTACCAACGCCAGGTGGCCAGGGTGGTCAAGCAGGACTGGATGATCCGCCCTACTCCAGGTGACCGGCTGCTCAGAGCAGTTGAGATAGTAAGGAATTGCCGGCTCAACCAAATGGGCGGCTCGTCGCTGCACCTTCCGATCCCGCTTGCAGGTGCTAGTAGTGAATACGTGATACTGTCCGCTGTTTAACTGTTTTGGGTTACTCTGAAATCCTGCCGCGCCGGTTTGATGCTGATTTCCCTGATTGTCTCTCTGATTACCGCTTCCCAGATTTCCAGCCCCCTGGAAGCCGCCACCTTGGGTATTATTTCCCTAGAAACCCGGTCCGGGGAAGGGTCCCTGCAAGCCGGCCCCTGAGAAGCCGGGTCCTGGGTTGGCGGGTTGACCGCCATTGCCTCCTCCATGATGATGATTCTAGAAGATACGCTTGGCGAACTCTTGCATTACATAGCAATTTTCCCAGGAGTGAGTGGCCGGTTTACCATTATAACTGTGTTTCGGGCAAGGAGCCTTGAGGGCTTCCTCGTAAGTAAGAGGGCGACTACCGGAGGGCTGCTTCTTAGAACCATCGTTCTGACGCTGCCCCTTGTTTTCCGTGTTTGTGTTTGCCACCAAATCAGAGTTACCATCATAGCTCTTGCGCTTTCCACCGTTGTTACCCTGACCGTTGCCGTTGGTCTGCTGCTGACCCTTGCCGCTAGCCTTCTTTCCCTTGCCAGACTTCTCCTCGTCCGACAACGGATCCTTGGTGTTATCCGACTCCGCATACCGGGTTAAGACATCCATGAGGTCTCCCATGTCCTGTACCTTTCGCTTGAGCCGCCCAAGCTTCTAGACCAGCGGCTGGAACTTACATGTTCGTTCCAGAACAAGCACTGCTTGAGCCGCCATGATGCTATCGGAACTGTGCATCACTTCTGCAACCCGGCAAGCCCAATGGTGCGCCGACTCGTCCTCGCGCTGGACACAACGCTCAAGATCAACAATTGTGGTTGGCCTCTTGCAGGTTCCCTGAAAGTTCTTGATGAAACGCTCCTTCAGCTCCTGCCAGGTGTTGATGGAATTTGCCGGCAAGTTTTTCATCCAGGTGCATTCAGGGCCCTCCAACATGAGCGGTAGGTAACGCGCCAGGACTGGCTCGCTTGCCCCCAGCAAGTCCATTGCCAGCTCATAGCTCTCGACCCACTCTGTAGGCTCTAAACTGGCTGTGTAGTTAGGGACCTTGCGAGGCCCCTTGAAATCCGGGGATATGCGCGCCTCTCGCAGCGCCGGCACCAAGCAGGGAGTCCCGACCAGGCGGCTCGTAGTACTCTCAGGCCGGCCATCAAACTGGGTTGTTTCGGGCGCGTGATGCGCTTCAGGCGGGTTAGCAGCTGGCGGCGGGTTAATGCGCGCCTGCGTGCTAACGTGCACCGGCGGGTTATTCCCTGCGCGCGCGTTTTCCTCCTCCCATGCTCGCAGAATCCGAGCTACATCTGCCACGTCCTGCGGGACCCTGGGCTGCCGCTGCTCCGCCAGCGGTTGGGCGGCCCTCCGGTGGCGCGCGCTGCTGGAGAACACGGGCGACTCAGGACGCTGACCCCTGGAGCGGCTCTGAAGAGGGGTTGAGTGAAGCCGATGCTGGCTATGCGAGTAGTTGGCTTGCTGCACCACTGCCATCTTGAGCATTGCAATGGCGTTCCTGGCCTCCGTCTGAATCGGGCCATCTCCCTCAATCGGAATGGCTGCCAAATTGTGAGTTGCTGCTAGCATGTTATCCACCGGGTTGGAGTAGTGACCAATTGGGGTTTGGAACCGGTGAGACGGCTGCTGCTGTTGAACTGGTGTATGAAGCCAGGCCGGCTCTCGCTGCTGAACAGGCGGCTGCAGCAGCGGCTCTCTCGGGGGGATAACTCCAGCCCCCTGGTTCGTCGGAGCCGGCGGTGTGGTGAACAGCTGAGTCGGCTCGAGGTCGACCGGGAGCCGGCTCTGGCGACGCCTCCGGTGAACAAGCTCTGACTCAGCCTGCTGGCGGCTCAGGTGCTGCGTTTCCTCGTCAAGGCGCTGCCTCTCCGCGGCGATTTGTGCCTGCTCCTGTATCATGCGGGCGTTCTCTGAGTGGATGTCCTCTTGGATCTTGGCCATCTCCTCGCGACACTTCGCGATCTCTGTGTTGCGCGCCGCTGCGTTCTCCGCAGTGACCGGCTCGGCCAACAGTGCCGCCAGCGTAGTCATTAAGTCCGCGAGTGCTTGAACCCCGGTTTTCTGAGAGCTGGAGGCCAAGGCGCCGGCTCCTCCTGAGCCGGCCAGGAGGTTGTTCTGTCCCGCCGTCGGATTGGCCGGGTCTCGCGCTGGATCTTGCCTACCCGCCATGTATACCGCCGCGAATCGAGGCGGATCAGGGCTCTCTGGGAAGACGTCGTCCGCGTGCCCCAGCCTTCCATCATGCGTGTCGTCCTGAGATTCCCCCATCGAGGACTCGCCGTCTGATTGGGTCAGCATGTCGTCCTGAGATTGGGAGTTCTCCAAAAGGGCCACCCCTTGGGTGAAGCCCACGAAGACGTGATCTGGGCCGGCCTGACGCGAGCCGGGTCTCGCCGGGAGCTGTCCAACGTGGCGTGCCGACTCGACGCCAGCGATATTCTCCAACCCGGCGGCCGGCTCGCCGACGACGCCGATGAAGGTATGGATCTCGCCGAAGGGGACCCGGTACCCGTACTCGATTGAGTCGGCGTCCGGGCCCCAGTATGAATCGTCGATGTAGAACTTCCCGCGGCGGCTCTTGGACATCATGCCAACCGCGTACTTCCCGAACCCTGGAAGGGATCCCGCTAAGAACTCAACTCCACCGTGCGTGGGCCCCACGGTGGGCGCCAACTGTCGTGGTTTTGTCGCGACAGATGTCCTAGTAAAAGGACTTAGAGATGAAGCCATCGCACTAAAGTGGAAGCTTAGCGGGGTTGAACGGGAACGGGGAAACACCGGGTTACCCAGGTTCGGCCCCTCACGGTGGAGGTAAAAGCCTACGTCCTGCTTGTCTATATTGCTGTGGATCTCGATTACAAGGATGCAGATTCGCTAACCTAGCTCTCGAGGGGATTGCAACTTAGTCTTTTTCGTATAGGTGCTCCCCTTTATATACACAGGTGGAACCCTAGATTACATGAGAGTCCGGGTTGTTCTTTGACCCGCCTCCTACTCTTTTCTTCTTGCCCTCCAAGACGGTCTCCGTGTCACATTCACCTTCGTAAGCCGGCCTGTTGCCTAAGCCGGCCTGTCGCCACCAGGCCCCTTCAAGCCGGCCCACTTTAAGTCTTCAGGCCCGGCCGTAAGTTGGCCCGCTGAGTCCGCTCTATAGCCGGGTTAACTCTATGCCGGGTCTAAATGCTGATATACATCCCCAACATTAGCCCTCAGTTTGACTTGAATTTATTCACGTTAACCTTCAACCTGAAAAACAAAACATCAGTAATACATTTCCAAACTCATTCCAAGCCGCTCTTTTAAGCCGCCGTCTTGGACCGGCTCAAGTCGCCGGGTTAAAGTGATCGTCAGGTTCACCCCTTCAGATTCAAACTTAACATTTTCAATTCTTGTCCCTCGTGACGTCACGAACCACTTCCGCGAAATCTGGATAACATCATCCCAAATCCTTTAGTGGGTACGTCCCGTCTCGTCAAACACGAGAATCGAGGCACCACATCACCGAGAATTACTGCGCCTCCTGGGGTTCCGCCCCTGCCGTTTTAACTTTTACCGGGCCTATAAAGAAGTCAGGTCACCTCCTCTGTCACCTTTACTCTCTCCTTCGTCTTCCTCGCATCTGCCTTTTCGCACGCCCGAAGCGCCGCCACTCCAAACTCTCCGACCGCCTCGAGCTCGTCCTTCTCCAACGCCCTATCGTCGCCAGAGTTCATCAAGAGCACCGCCGCTTCATTCGCCGCAATCTGGTACAACAAACCCCTTGCTTTTTCGGATCTATGGCGCTCATTTTTCTGTGTAGTTCGTCGGTGTTCTTCATGTTCATCCTTCTCATCTCGTTTAGTGGATCTAAAGCCAATGAAATGATCCGTGTAGGTCTTTTACTTGCTGCGGTAGTACCATTTTTGCATCTAGATCTCCGTACCGTCTTCCGTGGACCCGCATTGAGCGCAAGCCCTCGTATCCATCCCCACCTAGGTCTTCAAAATTTCTTTTCGGATGCATTTTTAGATCCTGAAATAGCACTCGCTCCGTCAGATTCCTGTTTATGGACATCTCAACACTTAGAAGAAACCCAAAATCCCACTGACTAACCAACGCCGGCTCATGGTCATACCGGCTCAAAATCATTCACTGTGGTTTGCATAACCCGGCCAAGGCTGCTTTAGTACCTCGCCGGGTTTCCCCTTATAAGTTTGACATACCGGCTTATGACACCCTTTTCCCTTGCAGATATGCCTCCCAAGCCCAAGGTCGTCAACTAGGCCAAATCCAGTATGTCTGAATTGAGTCTGCAAGCATTGACAGACACCGGGTTGCTGCCAGCCAAGGAGACAATTTCATGGCGAGCTCCCGAAGAAGAAATATACCCTCAACCCGGCGAAGATGAAGTTGTCGTATTTGCTGATCATGTCTCAAGGGGTTTTCGCCCTCCCGGCTCAAAGTTTTTCAGAGACGTGTTACACCTGTTCAACATCAGGCCCCAGGACTTGGCCCCCAATTCCTTCTTCAACCTATGTCAATTCCAAGTATTTTGTGAAGTCTATTTGCAGATGGAACCGTCTCTTATCCTATTCCGAGAGCTTTTTTATCTGAACCGCCAAACGGAGCACAAAGACGGCCCCAGTATTGAACTCGGCGGGATTTCCATCCAATGTCGAAAAAATATCATCTTCCCCAATGCCAAGCCGGCCAGTCATCCAAAAGGGTGGTAGAGGACTTGGTTCTATTGCAAGGACACCTCTCCCGCAGGTCAGAATCCTTTGCCGGGTTACAGGGTAACCCGACTTGCCAATACCGTCTTCCCGGGTCTCCCCTCCCAAGAAGAGAGGGAGAATCTAGAGCCATTATATCCAAAAATGAACGCCTTACTCGCCCATGGCCTAACCGGTGCCGACTTGACCTGGACCTGGGTTGAATGGAGGATTCAGCCGCTGAGCTCCAGGACCCGGTTGATGCATACCTACACCGGCCATCGTGAAGATCCACAACGGTTCAGCCGGGTCAACCTCAAAGAGAAGGAGGTTATAAAACTATCCAAGAAATTGCTCGGAGAGACGATGGAAGACATCAAGACTGTGGGGCTCGCCCCGTTCAGTGCTAACAAGCCAGCCCCTCCAGTAAGCCGCCTTCTCCCTTTAGTCATTACCAATATCACGTTGCCTTTGCCTTTATTTCGCCAATCTGCCCTGGTACAGGAAAACGACAACTGGTGGCGGGTCGAACCTGTAAACCCTACTCGAGAAGACGATGAAGAGGAGTCAAATAGCGACGAAGACAATGAGGTAGAACTTAATTCTCTTAAATCGCCTCTTTAATCATATCACTAACACACTCATTCCAGGAAGAAGCTGAAGTTAGCCATGCAGTTGAGCCAGAGGTAACTTTAATTTCCTCAGATTCAGACTCTCCAGTTCCTATTCGGAAGAAAACCCGGGCTGTGATCCGCAAGGTTCGAAGGAAGCCCCGGGTTACCGTCCGTAAGGTCCCTTTTTCCCACGAAGATGCTCATTTGGACCCCAAATTTATTTTGAAGAAAACTCGTCAAGCCGGAACCACTAAAAGAAAGACTCGGAGCGGCGAGGGCGAGTTAAGTAGCGGGCTTCCATACGAGCCGCCATCGCGTAAAGCGCGCGCTGCGGTGCTTCTTAGCCCAACTTATTCTTTTCCTCTGGCTGGCGTTTATAAAGAACCCTTACCCTTTAATGACTCAGCATATCAGACATCGCACTCATCAGGCGAGTCAAGCGCCACGCAGGCGCCGGCTTTCAATATCAATCTTGGGTAAGCAGACGTTCTTGTACGTATATTGACTTCTTGTTGTTTTATTTTTGTAAATGAGTGACTCCCTTGCTCTTTGCACAGCGCCAAAGCTTTTCAGAAGAAAACAGTCGTCGAATCATCTGACCCGGCAGTTGAGACAGGCCCTCAAGCGAAGGAGACCCCCTTAGCTACTCGGGTCTCCGCGTCACCTTCACCTTCGTAAGCCGGCCTGTTGCCTAAGCAGGCCTGTCGCCACCAGGCCCCTTCAAGCCGGCCCACTTTAAGTCTTCAGGCCCGGCCATAAGTTGGCCCGCTGAGTCCGCTCTATAGCCGGGTTAACTCTATGCCGGGCCTAAATGCTGATATACATCCCCAACAGCGGCCGACTCGCGCGTCCGCGCCGGTCTCCGACACCGCGCCCGACTCGCCCGTCCGCGCCCGTGCCCACGCTGGCTCTCAACGTCACGGCCGACTCACGTGTCCGCGCCCGCGCCGATTTTTCGACGCCGCGGCTGACTCGCGCGTCCGCGCCCATGCCCGCACCGGCTCCCAACGCCGCGGCCGACTCGCACATTCGTCCGATAAAAACACCAGGTGCTATTCGCCCTATCTGTTTTTCAGTATATATTAATTCATCCGAGAACAATTACTCTGCCCTGTCATATTTTTACGCAGGACAATTATTCATCACAAAAGTGGCGTTATACCACGGATACGGAGCGCGCACCAGCATCATTCTACACTGGCGTTCGTCCGTGCCGCGCTGCACGACGGACACGCGAGTAAGCCGCCGCTTCCGCGGTTCAGTCTATATCAACACGCCGTGGCCGACCCGCGCGCCCACGCCGACTTATAACGCCGCGGCCGACTCGCGCGCCCCCGCCGGTTTACAACTCGTGGCCGACTCATCCGTCCGCGCCCGCGGCCGACTCGCCCGTCCACGCCGGCCTACAACGCCGCGGCCGAGTCTCCCGTCCACGCTGGCCTACAACCCATGGCCGACTCATCCGTCCGCGCCGGCTTGCAACGCTGCGGTCGACTCTCTCGTCCGCGCCGGCTTCGAACGCCACGGCCGACCCCCGCGTCTACATCAACACACTGGAGCCGCACCTGTCCGCACGAGCTGCTCAACGGACGGGCGCAAGCCGCCACCTCCGCGGTCTGGTCTACATTAACACGCTGAGGTCGCGCCCGCCCGTACGAGCCGCCTAACGGACGCGCGCAGGCCGCCGCCACTGCACCCCGGTGTACTCCGACAAGCTGGAGTAAAAAAGAAATATATGTGTATTATCAGCCTTCACCCGTGCCGTTTTGGCCAATGGATAGGCGCATTGGTCTGCCATCCCCACGGTCCGATCTGCTTCAGTACATCAAAGAAACAGGAGAGTCGGCCACAGACGAACCGTCTCTGGAAAAGCTAGGTGAGCCGGCTACCGATTGAGCCGGTAATTCAAAGCCAGCAAAAAGGAAAATGGCCCTGGAGGAGCCAGGAGAGCCGGACCAAGGGGCGTACGAAATCACTTTGGGCAAAAACATCCCTGCAAGATCATCAACTCGCCACATCCAAGTACAAAGAATCTCAAACCGGCTCCTCGAGTCGACTTAAGACTCGGGGGCTACGCAGACATGACTCGGCAGATTTGGCTGGTTTCAACAAATACAAAAACCCCGGGTCGTTGCAGGGAAGACAACCCGGTCCCGGGGGCTGCTTCCTTATTGATGAAAAAGTAAGGGTTGCCAAAGAGGACTAGCTGCCATGATGCGCAGTTCAAACATAGGTATCCTGCCTCATTGACGAAAAAGTAAAGGTTGCCAAATAGGACAAGCTGCCGCGATGCGCAGTTCAAACATGGGCATCCTACCGTATTGGCGAAAAGAAAGGTTACCAAAGAATACTAGTCGCCATGATGCGCAGTCTAAAAAAGGGTAACCTGCTCAATTATGATCAATGGAGTAAAGCCGACTTATCTGGACCCCAGATGTTTTGCAGTAGTAGCATTGTCTCCTGTATATCCTATGCTGAGCTTTTCCATGATCATATGGTCATTTGGGGGCTTCCAACTCACCGAGTTTAGCTTCCTCACCCTCTTGACCCGGCATACGCCAAATATACTTGGTTAAACCTGCCTGTTAGCAAGATGCTACTCCGAAAAGGTGACCCGGCGTACGCCTGATGAGTCAATCACAAAGGTGGCCCTGAATTCATCAGAGTTAAAACGTCAGTTGGTCACGTGAGAGCCGGCTTTCAGAGAGCTAGGACAAACCAAAAGAGGCCAAAAAGCCTGCTTCACAGAAGCGAATCAGACTCGAGCCTCGAAAGCCGGTCTTATGTCGTGCCTCGAAAGCCGGCATTTTTATACTTTGTTATCATACACATACATCATCATACATTTCATCATCAAGAAATTGAACACATGTGTGAGCAAATCTTGCACAACACTGAATTACATATCAAGAAAACAAGCCTAGAAGGAGGCTTAAAGACCATCAATTGACAGACCAGATTTAGGAGGCATTTAAACATCATGTGCAACATACGAACTAGCATAAACATTGCATATTTTAGATTCTATAATGAGATGCACATGTATTAGGTTATGCCATGTATGATGCCTAAATCTACTCTATAGCAAGCAGGAGTGATTCATCATTGCACGCACAATTGAATTGCAGGTTAAGGACTAGTTCTTTTCCACCTTTTGAGAGCTTATTGTCAAAATAAGCCATAAAAGCTCTAAAGAACTCGTTTTTGAGTTATGGGCTTGGGCTAAACTTATTTCCACCACCCATTCCTTCACAATGAGAAAAAGTGTGTGTGGGGGGGGGGGGTTGCTTCCCGTATAAGCTTACTTAAAATTGAAGGGGTATAGCCAATGTTTTTAAGGCAGTAAGGCGAGGCAAGGCTTTGGGGGGTGCCTCACTGCCTAAGCGATAAGGCATAAGGCAAGGCGGACGCCTTAGAGAGTTCTAAGCAGCAGAATAGAGTAGAATTTGGTTGGTAGGCAACTAGGCATACTGGCATACACACCTTGTAGTTGCTGCTGGTTGTAGAGCCCATATAGCATCCATCCTCTTTGCACTTTCTCTGGGAGGAGGAGCTGCTGGACAAGAGGAGAATGAGGAGCTACTGGAGAGGAGGAGGAGCCATTGGAGAGGAGGGGGGGGAGCTGCCGGAAGGGGTCTGCTGTAGAGGAGGAAGCAGATCTGCTGGAGAGGAGCCAGTGGAGAGAAGGAGGGGGAGGAGTGTGTCGATTAGGGGTTGTTTCTCTCTCTCTCCCCCCTCTACCTGTTGGCACCAACAACCTTTCTCTTTTCCACCAAAACGCTGTTTCCAGCCTAAAATAGCTCCCCTGCCTGCCTGGCAAGCTAAGGCATCCAAAATAGACTAAGGCAACAACCTGGACGCCTAAGCAGACGCCTCAGACGCTCTAAAGCTTAAGGCGGACGCCTTACGCAGGTACATAAGGCAAGCTGGACGCTTCAAGCTCGCAGGGCGCCCTGACGCCTAAGCGTCGCCTAGGCGACGCCTTAGCGATGCCTTAAAAACAATGCGTATAGCGAAATGACTCTGTTGTTTGCCCATATTACACTGAAAATGCCACTGCTCAGGCCCGCGTCACACCCGATCCCCAAGTAAAAATTAACACGCAAGCGTTCGTTCCCCTGCCCGCCCGCATCTCCTCTCCCCTTTCCCTCTGCCTCGATCCCCTGCGTGCAGCGCTAGAGTTCCTCCTGCGAGCCGCCACCACCGGTCCCATCTTCCCTGCTCCTCGACAATGCTCTCTCCAGCGAGCCTCAATGGCCTGCGGGTAGGGCTCCATCTCCCCGGCAGCTCCTCCCTCTGGCGCTGCCCCTCACTCTGCTGGTCCCCAGCAGCTGCTCCGCTATGGTCCGTCCAATGCTCCACTCCGGCGGCCGCCGCCCAACTACGGCTAACGCCCCACTCCGACAGATGGCCCCTCGTTCCCCCTCCCCTCCTCCTAGGCCGTGGCCATGAGGTGCTATTACGGGATGAGCTCATCTAACAAGGTGAGGATCTCCTCTGATTTTTTGCGAAATTTTCATTCTGATCTTCTATATGATGAATTGCTATGAGCTATTGCTGATGCTGCTATATGATGTATTGCTGTGAGCTGCTGCTACTGCTGCTATATGATGAATTGCTATGAGATGCTGCTGCTGCTATATGATGAATTGCTATGAGCTGCTACTTCTGCTGCTATATGATGAATTGCTATGAGCTGCTGCTGCTATATGATGAATTGCTATGAGCTGCTGCTGCTGCTATATGATGCTTTCAGGTGGTGCTGCTATATGATAAAAACCAGCCACTTGGACCATGGAATTTTGATAGATAATGATTAATCATATAAATTTAGGCAATTATCCTCTGTTTGGAAGACATTGACCAATGTATATTGTGCCAAGTAGAATGTATCTTTGTATTTGCATTTTGAACAAATAATGATGGTCTGTTTTCCTATCATATTAATTACTACGATGGGTTCAATTCGTGATGTTTGCAAGTCAAATTTATTTTCATATGGGCAGCAAAATGACAAAATATAATGCAATAGACTTTTCACTGATCATACAACAGATAAGCTGAAAAAGCAGACAATGAAAAGAACTGGTAAGCTTATTATCTCGAGGTTATATTCACCTGAGCTTATTTTCATAGGATAACTCAAAATAACTGGCCCTAAGAACCTTGGCCAACAGCAATGCCAAACAAATAACATCACAATGATTGCAATGGAGTGACTTACCATACCACGCTGTGTAGGCTCACCGCTGCCCCTCATTTTTTTGCGATGTTCCATGAAAATGCACCATACATTTTGTACTAAGAAATCTTGTACTTTTTCATTGTTGCGGCTCATCTGCAAGTTGACACAGCTAATTTGAGACATCTCTACATGATAATACATTGCATATTCGCACATAATTAAACCACCAATTAACAATTGTGCGCGTCGCATGAACTAGCCATGACTCTGTGTACTGGACTTGCAAGCACTCTAAGGGAGCCTAATTTAGCGCACTGGCATTCCTTCATGCCACCTACAACATTGTGTAATGTATGACGTCTATATCTCTAATTTAGCAGCCAGTAGTGGAATCATTGGCTACACAAAGGGATTACTGGTAGAAAATCCTAGCAAAGCATGCTGGCAGGCACACAACAATACAAGAGAGAGACGCACTTACAAGATCATAGCAATGCTTCAGTCAAAGAGTTTGGTTGGCCAAGGTGCTAGATCCAGAAGAAACATCGTCCTTGTGGCTCTTGCCAGCTCCATAACATGTAACAGCAGCCTGTTAGTATATTTGAAGTACATCTGGCAGGTGATGTTGGACGGGTTTAAACGTGACAAGTACCTAGGTTGCGGCGGGTGCTTGGCATCTTGCCAGACGGTGGGAACCAGGTTAGAAACGTCAAGGGTGATGACGCTGAGGTGGCTGTCGGGGTCCAGTAAGGAGATCTAGGACCATGGACGAGGGCGTCACTACTAGGAAAGGGCTGATCACAAATTAGTGGCGGGCAAGGCGGGGCACCCGCCACAGATATTTTTGAAAGCAAGTAGTGGCGGGTAGCAAAATCAGCCCGCCACAGCTACATGAGTTGCAGTGGCGAGCGAGTTCTCCCGCCCGCCACAGGTGAACCATTCTAAATCTTATCCCGTGATGAAACACGGCAGCAGCGGGCGGCTTACGGCGCCCGCCACTGCTTTTTCTATCAGTTGTGGCGGGCAAGTCTATAGCCCCGCCATAGCTAAAATGGTCGTAACTTTTGTCGGGGCGGCCAGGAGGTCATTTTAGCAGTGGCGGACTCCTGGTACAGACCGCCACTGCTTCTTGCCATACGTGTGGCGGGCCTTATACCCCGCCCGCCACTCGTAATTCTACTACGCTGGCGGTTCAATTTTCACACGAACAATCGTTCCCCCCCCCCCACTCGCCAAAACTGGTCATTTCTCCCCGCGCGCCATCTCTTCCCCCCTCAAATCTCGCCCGAGTTGCCGCCGCGCCCCTCGGTGCCGTCGCTCCTCGCCGCCGTGCACGCCCCTCGTCGACGCCCCTCCCCTCACCGCCGCGCCCCTCCTCGCGCTGCCGCGGGCGGGCATGGCCTCATCCTCCAACACCAGAGGAGGCATCTCATCGCCGCCACCACCGCCACCGCCGAGCTCCACCCCGATGGCTAGCCGTGTGGCCGTGTCCCCCTCCCCCGCCAACATCGAAGACCTCGGGCTGTATTCGAACTCCAAGCGTTCCACCTCTCCGGTATGCATTTTCAGATTTGTGCCTAGTGTAAATATTAGTAGTTTAGAAATACATGCCAATGTTTTTTAGTGTTATTTTGTATGATGGTCAGATCTATGTTTAGGGTAAATATATACTAGTAGTTTAGAAATATTTGGTAAGTTTATGCGTACGAACCCTTCTAGTGTGGTCATGTCGAATTTTTCTTTCATTTTTTAACTAGGACCCATTGTAGTATCGTTGGCTTATGTTTGCAGGTATCGACATGAGTGCCAATGTTTTGGCGAAACGTCGATTCATTTCCGTTTCGCCGAATTTCTGGCACTCGTTATGTCCTCTTGTTAGCAGAGGTCATGTAGAATTTTTCTTTCATTTTTTAACTAGGATCCATTGTAGTATCATTGGCTTATATTGGCAGGTATCGACATGAGTGCCAATGTTTTGGCGAAATGTCGACATTTCCGTTTCGCCAAATTTCTTGCACTCGCTATGTCCTCTTGTTAGCAAAGGTCATGTCGAATTTTTCTTTCATGTTTTAACTAGTATCCATTGTAGTATCGTTGGCTTATGTTTGCAGGTATCGACATGAGTGCCAATGTTTTGGCGAAACGTCGATTCATTTCCGTTTTGCCGAATTTCTTGCACTCGTTATGTCATCTTTTTAGCAAAGGTCATGTCGAATTTTTCTTTCATTTTTTTATGCATCATGACTCATAATTGCATACTAAATTTTAGCAAACCCAACAAATGCATTCCGGAGAACCATCTTCTATGGACCCCTCAGCTCAGCGTCGTAAAAAGGGCAGAAAGCGAAAGAAGAAATCAGCCAATGAACCTACCACCAGTAAGGCACCATGAGAAGATGTGGTGAATGTTTCTATCAGTCAGTGCTTCATGCAAATGTTTAAGCCCGGTGAACCGATGTTGCCACAACACAAGTTGAGTGCACTAAGCGTTGAAATTCAGCTTCTACACAAAGACATAGTAGCTAGGTCAGGAAAGGGTGAGATGTATTAGACCACCAATGTTATAGAGGGCCTTGGATTTGTCGACGAGTTCCCTGCTGATAAAATATATCTTGGATTTGAGAGTGTGGTCAACGACAATATTTTCTCTGTGGATGTAATCAAGCCGTCTTTAATGAGGCTTTGGTCGCTCTGGCATGCTACAAAACCATTACTCTAGAATGAGGAAGTTGGCTTCCTTGATCCGTATCTCATGCATTGGGCCAATGTGGATTCTGATAAAGGCCAACGTCTTATGACGGAGTACCTCCACAAGACCATTCTTCGTAGTCCTCGAACCAAGCACAACTTTATCGTGCCTTACTTCGAAACGTAAGTTCATTTCTTTTTGCTTGCACTATACACCTGGGTAGTTTGATATCAATCTCATTAATGTTGCGTTGTTTAATTGTTTTGCGCAGCAATGAACTCTGGATCGTCATCGCCCTGATGCCCCGGGACGGCCGAGCTTATTTCTTTGATTCCAGGAGAGACCCTAAGAAACCGTGGACTGATCTGAAGAAAGTTCTCAATGCTGCTCTTCTTATGTGTCATAAGTCCGACCGTAAGAACATGCCGCATTCGCAGTACAAATTTAACAGTAGCTTTTGTTACCGGCAACAACCGAAAGGCGAAACCATGCACATGTCTGGCTACTATGCCATGGTCTTGATGGATGACTATGTGCGCGCAGGACCACTGTTAAGAAGTGATTCAATGTTGCAGAAATGGTTCGAAGAGAATGAGAAGGAAGTTAAGCTAGCTCACTTTTGGACAGAGCACGAGCGCTTTCAGAGAGTGCTCACGAATATCATCAATCGCCATGTAGTGAGGGATGAGGGGATGTTCTACTGCGGGGCAGAGAGTCAAGAAGAACGAGACATGAGAATGAAACATCAACATGCCGATATACATGCTCCTTTCTAGTCTAGTAAACCGTGAAAAACATTAAACTATGTCATGACACAATGATTGTTACCTCGTGATCTCTACTTTATATGTACGAGTGTCATATGTTTATATATTAACCTTGTGATCTTTTCTATATGTATATATTTTGAATGTTATTGTCTGCTAAAAATAACAGATGGGACCGCCAGAAGATTTGTGGGAGGGGGTCTCTGCGGCAGACATGGAGAAGCACTATCTATGGACACGGGAAAAGTATCGGGCAGAGTGCCTCAAGGAGGCGATGTTAGCTTGGGTCAAAAGTGTTCCAATGGCCCATTGTTCTTTCATAGTGATTGAGAAGATTGCAGAGAGGTGGTTCACTGACCTCGTAGTGTGCATCCTTGCGGAGGCGACCCCGGATGAGAGGCTGAGGATCTGGCCGGGTATGAGTCCAACCACCATACCCACACCCGCTGAGGTTGTGCAATGGGCTCTTTGAGAGGCCAAATCTCCAATTCCAGAGCAAGCGGCCCATTGGTCCCCGTTCATTCCATCAAGTACTAATTCATGTAGTATATGCGGCTTCTACTAACGGTATGCGTGTTGAACATGTGCCAACACTCATTTCACTCAAAAAAACTCGTCAAACCATTAATTATGTGATGAGCGCGACATATGTATGCTTATTAATTATTGTAATGCACTTGTTATATTTTATAACTACTACTTTTCATTAATCTGAAATCATTGTAATGTGGTGCGTGTATGTGGATCAAGGTTCAAACCAGAATTTATGTATCAAATGCAATCTGATGATATGATCCAGGTGCAATATGCTGTAATTCAATCATGTCGGCATGCAACAATAGCAGTGGCGAGCGGTAGAAAAGGACCGCCATAGCAGCGCGAAATTCCTGTGGCGGGTAACACGGAGTGCTGTGGCGTGCACGATGTAGAGCCCACCACTGCTCATGGTCTAACAGTGGCGGGCGGACGCCCGCCACTGATGGTGTTCTAGCAGTGGTGGGAGGTCAGTGGAGGGCGGCCCTGAGAGCCCTGCCCGCCACTGCTGGACTTTTCCCACCCGCCACTGCTAGGCATTCCTGCAGTAGTGCGTCGGTGAAGCTGCTCCGGTGGTAGGGCTGAGGATGGTGTCGACGATGCGGATCTGCCGCCGTGGACAAGGCCATCGGTGAAGCTAATCTGGTGGTAAGGTTGAGGATGGTGTCGACGATGCGCATCTGCGGCCGTGGACGAGGGCGTCGGGAAGCTGCTCCGGTAGGGTGGACGATCGTGTGGACGATGCGGATCTGAGGCCGTGGACTTGGGCATCGCCGAAGCGTCTTTGGTTGGGTTGAGGATGGTGTCGGCGAAGCGGCTCCGGTAGATGAGGACGGTGTCGATGAAGCGGATATGAGGCCGTCGACGGGGGCGTCGGTGAGGCGGCTCTGGGGGTGTGGACGAAGCGGCTCCGGTGCGGTGTAGGAAGGAGCCGCTGCAGATGCACTGCGGTTGACGAGAGCACCGGCGAAACAGATCTGGGGCGGTGGACAAGGCCGGCACTGAATGGGTTGTGGTACAATGGTGGATGAGTAGTCTACGGTTTCTAGGGGAGGTGGGAGGGGTAGATGCGGCCTCAGAAGCAGATCCGGCGAGGTGGACGACGCCGGCAGTGAATAGGCTCTGGTATGCCGGTGGGTGAGCAGTCTAGGGTTTCGAGAGGGAAGGGGGTAGAATCGCCGATGAAGTACGGACAGCGTGCTGTAAGATGCTCTGGTGCTGTGGAGTAGTCGTTTTTGCGGGAGGGGAGAGAAAATGGGGGTGCCGTGTGGTGGGGGGGACCGGAAGTTACCAAAGCAACCCCGACCTATTATGTAAATGAGGGCCGTGTTGTTCTCCTTGCACCATGGACAAAAGGGGAATTTCGCATGCTCCAGACTAGGTCGCGGAAATTTTAGAAGTAGGCGGGAGATTTTGCCGCCCGCGGGATCGTTCGTATCCAGTTTCAACTAATTTTGGATAGTGCTAGCGGGAAGCCGGTGATGCGCGACTGTGTACACGGCGCACACGTCAGCAATAACTCATATGAAATCGACCCCAGAAAAAAAGACAATAACCCGGATGATGCACCGATAACTTGTTATGATCACACGGGCGTGGCCGATCATACGTGTGTAACTGAGGCACGTTCATAAAAAAGGGAGCAAACGTTCAGCCTGTGTGTTTCTCGTGTAAATATGTAATTTTGTGCCATTGGTTATTTATTTTAAACACAATGCATTGACGCATTAATTTCAATTATATTATACAGTAAGAAATGGATAATATAGATGCGCAAAAGAAATGGATATTATAGTCCGCTACTTAAAAGTGTTACCTCATATGATTACATGGCATCCATTTCATAAATTGCAGTACCCGTTGAATTCATATATGAATATTATGTATATTGCTTGATAATAGAACCTTAAATCATCCAAAACTAATGAATTTGAATGCAACACTAACAATGGTGCATGTACATGATAACTACAGTGGTTGTTTGAAGAAATATCACTATAACTTTGGCATGCACGATTGAAAAAGGCTATTTGAAAAAAAAGAGTATAACTTATGCGATATGTGATTGTCCAATCTTTATAGCATTGAATCGATATTGTATCTTCGGCCACGATACGAAGTAGATATTGATTATGTTCAAGCGAGGCATGTCCTCGACCGTTAGATAGTGATACGTGAATGAATTGTGCAATCTCTCTCACACACATACAAATCTACCTTCTCCGTGGGCATCTCAATCACACACACGTGCTCCGTCTATTTCTCTCCCTCCGTCAAGGTTAGAAATCGTCTTTCTACCTCGTCCTACAAGTCTCTCACACAAAAACACACACTCTCTCTCTCTGTCGAACACTCCCACCCCTTTAATGCCGCCCACCCACTGCCACTCATGTCTCAAAGTATAACTACATCTCGCACACATATCCCTAATTAAGGTTAACTCGAGTCCCCGGAACCATATGAATCCATACAATGGGATTCCAGTTGAGCACCTTTTGTTTTGAGATTTCGAGAAGAGTTCGCTCACACACACACACACATTGTTTCTCTCTTCATTTATTTCGGGCATTTGCATGCACACATGCTTGTTTATCTCCCTGATGTTTTAGGCATGCCTCGCACACATGCTATCTACCTATCCCCTAATATAGATCTGTAACACACAAACTCTCTCTCTCTCCCCTCTCTCTCTCTCTCTCTCTAAGTGTCTCTGGCACCCTCCCCCTCCCAACACTGGCAGGACCAGGGTGACACCTCGATCTTGATCTTAATCTATCTACTGGCTTCTCTCTCAGATGCACACACACACTCGCTAGTTGTGTCTCTGTGCCTAGCACACGCACACTCTTGATACGCCTTTCTCTCACTCTCCCGCCCCACCCCTCCCAACAAAGACAGGAGCAGGGTGACACCTCGATCTTGATCTTAATCTATCTATTGGCTTCTCTCTCAAACAAACACACTCTCGCTAGTTGTGTCTCTGTGCCTCGCACACGCACACTCTCGATACGTCTTTCTCTCCGTAGCCCCTTTAGATATGTAGATTTCTTGGTGGTCGTTGATGGTGCGGCCGAAGTCGCGCGTGCAGAGGTGCAATGACGATGACGTAGAATTGCAGCCTCGCTGATGCTTTTCTCTTCGACAACATGTGTGCATTCTTGTGTGTGTAGCCAGCTCGCCCATTGTGCCTTGTTTTTACGGGCCTCATGTGATGGTTTTCGCCTGGTTTTCTATTAATTAACGGGGCAACTCTTTTCTTTGTTATTAATGAATTCGAGATCCTTTGGGGCAGACATAAAATATATCACAGTAACAGTATATAAAAAGGCAGATATCTCTTGCTTTTCGAGGAAGAACATCAGGTGGAGTGGTTAGCGCCCGATGTTCGAAACGCGTTGTCCTGAGTTCGAATCCTGTCGGAAACTTTAGTTTCTTATATGTTTTTATATATACTTCTTTTCTCTACCTTACTGATAGTGGAACCCACAGATAAAACGAGAGCGGGCACCTTGCAATGTAGGCAGATTTAACAGAGAGTACTTAGAATACAAGTTTAATTTTTTAAGGATTGATTTGTTTCATTTTTTTACTTTTTGTATGAATCTGTACCCACCGTCCAAGTTCATGTACTGTACATGCAATTAACTTTTTGTTTTCAGAATCATACATGCAATTAACTAACAGGGATTTGATGTGACTATAATTTCCAGCATAACGGCATCTCCAACGGCAACCAACAAATTTCCTCCCGCATCCGTTCGCGAACACGACGACATCCAACGCTAGCCACATACATTTTGACAACAACTCAAACCAACCGGACGAAATTCGTGCAAACACGGCCGGATTTCATATAAACATGACAGATTTCATATAAAAATGCCGGATTTTCATATAAACATGACGGATTTCATTACATTTACATCAACTAAGCAGTGCTAGTCCGGCTCTAGAGGTATAATTAATACCTAATCTAAATGGTCGCCCGCGGAACCCTTTGTCTTCCTCATGTCCGGCAGGCCGATCAAGACACTTGCGGGGTCGACAAAGGTCCTCGCAATAGAAGAACCGGGCAAGACACCGGCTGTGAA
This sequence comes from Elymus sibiricus, assembly GCA_039707655.1. Lineage (NCBI taxonomy): Eukaryota > Viridiplantae > Streptophyta > Magnoliopsida > Poales > Poaceae > Elymus > Elymus sibiricus. Next base: position 119,700,662 of record CM077664.1, on the reverse strand, counting down.
CGCCGTCTTCGCCTCGGCGGTGGCCTTCATGGGACCCAAGCGGCGGCGGCCTCCCGTGTTCTACTTCTCCTTGATGATGGAGGCAGACGCGGACACGCTGGCCACCAACTCGTCGCTCTCCGTGCACCTGGCTTCTGTCTCTGCCTGCATGGCACGGCCACAGGCACGGGAGGCGTGGTCACAAGCACAGGAGGCGTGGCCACAAGCACGAGAGGCACGGTCACAGACACGGGAGCGACGACGCCCGTGTCGGCGTGGAGCAACTTGCCACTCCTCATCGAGCTGGCCTGGAGCGGCGAGTTACTGAACCACGCGCTGGCTTGGGGCGGCAACTGGCTCCGTCGGGCTAGGCGAGGGAGGTGGAGCAGCGAGCTACCTCGCTCGTATCTGGTGGGTTCGGCGGGCCACCCAGCCGGCTTGTATGCCGGAGAATTGCTCCTCGGAAGCCATCGGAAGAGTGGAGAAAATGGTGAAGGAGGAGATGGGGGAGTGGCGGAGGGGTGTGATTCTTGCTCGTCGTCTGGCCTCAGTTAAAATAGAGGGCGGACGGGAGGAGCTTGGCCGGCGTTGCATTTAATGCCGGCCCGCTCATGAACGGACGTGTGGTAGGAGTTGGTTTCTAAGCTTCCACACGGGTTTAATGGAGGCGTTTGAATGTGGCGAGGAGGCGCGTTCAGCCGGGTATGCAGCGGGCGGCGCCCTCGGGAGTAGTACTTTTTTTTTGAGAAACGGAGGGTAAACTAGTAAACCAGGACAGTTCCCGATACGGTTTGAATGCAGACGAGGGAGAGGGTAGCGGTTCCCTAAACGTTGAACGGACAATGAGGCATCCTCCTTCAATTAACATGCTGAGGGAAGTAATTAATGGGAGAAGCGGAAAGGTGGCAGCACGATGTGAATGTGACACAGTTTGCACTCATATAAAGGCGCCCCTCCACTCCAATGCATCTACCAGATCGTACGCACCTACGCACCTACACTAAGCGCAACAGTGCTCACTCTAATTCCCAAACCAAGTGACCAGAAGCCAGACCCATGGTGGCGATGTGCGCGAGCGGCCTGCGGTTGTGCCAGATGATCCGAGATGCCGGCCTGCTGCACGGCACCGTGGATCGTCTCGCGCCGGTGCTTTGGACTGGCTGGTTAATAGCCCGCTTCGACGCCAGCTATGGCTCTCAGTTGGACAAGATGATCGTCGACACCATCAACAAGTTCACCGTTGTCAAGAATCTCAGGGACGACATCGCCGTACTTCTCCAGCCCGCGCGCCCAGGCTCCTCGTTGCCTGCAACCCTAATTGGCCTCCATGGTGAGAACCTCTTTCAATCAATTGTGGCCCTGCGACTGCCCGCTGACGCGACGAAGAATGTCCACCTCGAGGTCGCGCTCGCCGCGAGGCGCCTCGCCCTGCAAGCATTCATCGACCTACACATCCACGTGTACGATCAAGTCGTGCACATAGGCCTCTACAAGGCCAGTGAGGACGCTACGACGTTGGCCTTCCTCAACCGGTTGGAAGCCTTGGACGCCTTTGTTCAAAAGCACATTGACCTCGCCACAAAAGTCGCTGCTCCTCAGCCGCCGGTCGGTGGCCCGGCGCACTAAGTTGAGGAGGAGGAGGTCGTTGATGGATGCATCTTTCTTCTTGCCTCCTGTAACCACCACTGCGATCGCGTCGTCGTGGCCTTAATTCTTATGGTATCGCATTCTCATTCCAATCGATAAAGACATGTGTGATCCCTTTGCTCACATTTGGCCTCAATTATATGCATCACTATAACTAGTAGTACCTCCGTCCTAGTTTATTGGTCACCTTCGTGTGTTTGTGCCAAATTTTGACTTTAAATTTAACTAACAATATGTTAATGCATGTCGCAAAAATAATATCATTGGAAACTATGTTCAAGTACGAATCCAAGGATATATTTTTTGGTGACATGCATTAATTTTTTGTTAGTTAAATCTATGGTTAAAATATGGCACAAAGGGGACCAACATACGAGGACGAACGTTGTGCTTACCTTTTTCACCAACTTCGTAATTTACGTACGATGCTTGACCCAACCTACTGAACTACTCATAAATTCAAAACTACTCGTGCTTCACGCCTGTCCCGTTCGCAAGTTCAAAACGAGAAACTGGAACATGTGCAGCAAGCCTGTCCCGTTCACATCGCATCCCACACTGTCGTTCCGGCCCGCCGGTCAACGCACATTGGCAAGGCATATAGTATCACTAACATGTGGGACCGCATGTGAGGAAACTGACGATGTGCCAAACTGGCTAACTCCCCCGCTTACCGCGCGGGAAAAGCCCCACCCTAGTGTTTTCAATCGTCATTTCTATCTATCGATCGCGCCAAGGAGCAGAACCAAATGTTAAAATTTATATTTCAAAAAATAATAATGTTACAATTTATACTCCATTGGTTTCTTTTTAGTCTGCATATAAAGTTTGGTCAAAGTCAAGCTTTGTAAAGTTTGACTAACTTTATATTAAAAAATATCAAGATTCACAATGTGAAATCAATATGATCAGATGCACCATGAAATGTATTTTCATAGTACTATATAGTTCTAAAATGAAAATCCTGCCGCGTTCGAGTCGCACGCCCACACGGTCGGGACTCGGGAGTACTCCACGGTCGGTCTGGCACGCCGCATAGCTAGGGAAGGCGTGTTGCCTAGCATTTTCACTGTCATGTGGGGCCACACTTGAGCAAACCGACTATCGGCAAACCGCCACCCCTCTTGTCGCGCGTCGGATAAGTTTGAATTGGAAGAAAGAAACGACGGGAAAAGCGCTGTAGCACGGACGCCAAGAAATTTGGTGTCAGATGGGAGTCGTGTCGATAGAGTAGGAGCACTTCGTACTAGTTTGTACTACTACCACTGTACAACTACTACTGTACAAAGTTATACTACTAGAGTACTAGTACTCCGGTACATGCACGGCACAGCATCGTAGGAACAAAATTGGGGCAAGATATTGTTTCGGGTGATTTCTCTCTTTTCTCAGTCAATGTACTATTACCAATAATATGATGTGGCGGGCACCCATGAAGCCACGTGGCACATCTGGAGGTCTTGTTGTGAGCTTCTTGTGTGGATCGATCACACTGTCGCACTGCTGGTTCGAGAAGAATGTGTCTGGGTACAATTAGGTTATTGTAGATTTGAATCCCAGCCACCTGGACCATTGGATCAACATCAATCAATGGTTTATATCGTATACGTGCAAATGCACGCATTGACTACATAAAAATAATGAATATATAATATATAATACATAATACCGCATATTAGGTTTCTCTAAAGTCAAACTTTGTATACTTTCAGCAAGTTTGTAGAAAAATATATTAACATATACACAACCAAATATATATCATTTGATTCATTGTTGCATATATTTTCACATCATGTAAATTTGTTACAGTAAATGTTCACATTGTTTTCTACAAACTTGGTCAAGGTTTATAAAGTTTGACTACAGTCAAAGCTATATGCGGAGTAAATAAAAATGGAAGGAGTAGTATAGATATAGATATAGAAATAAAAAATCTAGTACTATAGTTTATAGATATAGATATATAGCTACCTTTTTTCTATATTAAAACTCGCGTTTTCATTTAGACATTGTTTAGCTTCGCTACAATTTGGATCTGCAAGATGTGTATGACTAATGCCTTTTTCAGATCGTCTATTAGGAACCCCCACCATTATCCTTGATTAATTCATATTAGAAATTTAGATTGCATTATCTTAGTTCTTGTCGGTTATTCGGTTGCTTGCTGGAACTCGATCTCATTATTCAGGTTGATCGAGCATACGGCAATATCAGTGACCATGGGAGATTGGTTTAATTAGCAATTGTCGATTCGTATCATCGTGTACGATGTAGTTGGATCGTCAACGTCAAAATCCACCAAATCAATAGTTATGCCCACTCTCATCGAAGGATTGGGCCGCCATCACATGGCTACCAGCTAGATAATTCCTTCTCTGAAACATACACATGAACACCCATCTCAGTATCTAGGTCCACGCTTCCCTCTCTCTCTCTCGGAACACATACACCTCTCCACACGATCCATGTCTATTGGTCTCTCTCCCATCCCATCAAAAAAATAGGCACACAGCCATTCACTCCTTCTCTTGGCCCCTATCTATGTAGTTAGGTCTCCGTGTGACACACAAGCAATGCTCTCTATCTCTACTCTCTCTCTTTCTCTCCCACACATAACCTTACCCCTTCCCCCCCCCCCCCGGTGAGCTATGCTGACGACCACTATCTAGCTCTCACACACGAAAACAGACAATGTCTGTGTGTCCCTTCATCGCACACACACTATCGCTCGCCCAATATCCCCGCCCCTGTAACCTTGTAGATCCCCTCTATGTTTATATCCTGTAACAGGTTGACGTTACACGCACCCCCCCTCACTCTCTCGTTCTCTCACGCACACGCACACACCCTCTTCCTCCCTTTCGGACACCCCTCTCTCTTCGACACACACACAGTCTTTCGATCACGCATATGCCCCTCTCTCTCCCTCTTTCTCTCACGCACACGCACACATGCACCCACTTCCTCCCTTTCGGACACTCCAATCTCTGTAACACACACATAGTCTTTCAAACACGCATATGCCCCCCTCTCTCTCTTTCTCTCACGCACACGCACACACCCTCTTCCCCCCTCTGGGACACTCCTCTCTCTCCAGCACACACACACACATCAACCTTTCGAACACGCATATGCCCCCCTCTCTTTCTCTCACGCACACACACACACCCTCTTCCTCCCTTTCGGACACTCTTCTCTCTCCGACACACACACGGTCTTTCGAACATGCATATTCCCCTCTCTCTTTAGGTCTCGCTGCCACCTCCCCCCCCCCCGTCATTGTGACACAAATATTCTCTCCATATCTAGCTATCTCTCACAATAATACATGGATAGTCTAAATTGGAATCAAGCAAAGGACCACACTTCTCTTGATTCTCTCTTGGAAAACTGAGCTCCAATTACAAAAAGTGAATCCACTCTCAAACATGATATATGAACATAGGGTGAAATCTTCCACACAAATATTTGTTGCATGCATGCATGTCAATGATATGGATGTAGTACTACTCGTACATCCACGCTGGCCCAACTCACACAAATTACATCAAAACCCTTCTCAAAATATGGTGTACATATGATGTTTATTGTACTACTCCTACTAGCCAGCCTCCGACACGTTCCAACATATCGTGCTACTTTAGATTCTATTTTTCTTGGTCAGACGATGTGTAAGTGTAACCATGAAAAGGTCAACCCCCGCCCCCATTGGTACTGTAGCTCCAAGCTCCCATATGGACACAACACCCATCGGAGCACGCAGCCATTGCCGAAGTGGACGGCGCCGCGGCCTGGGAAGATGACGGAGTCTTCGACCTCGCCGAGGTGGAGCACGTCCTCGACGGCCGTGAGTAGCGCGCCCTCACTGGCAATGCGCCCACGCGGAGGACAATGTGATCCAGCGGCTCGCCCTCGTCAGCCACGAGGGGGAGCGCGTGCTCTAGCAACACACCCTGGTCGGTCACGAGGAGGTGCATCGCGTCCTCGCCGCTCACAAGGTGGACGAGCACGTTCTCCAGCAGCATGCCCGCGAGCATCGCATCCTCGCCACTCTCGACGTGGACGAGCGCATGCTCCGACAGCACGCCCGCGAACATCGCATCCTCGCCACTCAGGCGCACGAGCGTGTTCTCCAACAGCACGGCCACGAGCATGGCATCCTCGGAGCTCACGCGGTGGATGAGCGCATGCTCCAGATAGTACCCCAGGAGTCGGGACGCGAGCACCGCGCCCCCGGCGATGAGAAGTACTTCATGGTGGCCATCGCGGTTCAGGAAAATCCCATGACTCCGCCACGCCAGGGCGGAGCGCGAGCTCCAGTGGGCGCTCAAGGAGTCCCGCGCCGATATGCAGGTGGCGGCCGACGTGCAAGATTATCCTTCGAGCTCTCCTCCTCCTATGACAACTCCTCCAGCGCACCCGTCCTACGTCCTCTGCCTCGGCTCTGGCGGACCTTTGGAGTTTAGTTGTATGGAACATGAATATTTGGTTTGGCACGAGTGGGAAAACATCTGGTGCTACCGCACCTTATATGCTACCGTGATATGGACGCACCAGGGCCATTAGATCTGTGATCCAACGGACAACATCTCAGGATGTGGACTAAAATGCCATTTCGGAAATGTTTGGGAGTTTTCTGCAAAACTCGCACTGACCGATGTTGGCCACTCGATCAGTGATCCAATGGCTCAGAATCTTGTATCAAGGTAGCATTGAAAGGTGTGGTAGACGAGCACCATGGGGTGCAGCTCTCGGCGCACGTGGCGGAGGGGTGGTGGGGCCGTGAGGGGGTGAGGTGCACGTTGGGGGACGTGGTGTCGTGGGTTCGAGCGGCATCATGGGAATCGCGTGTGGCAGTGGTGGAAACATGATGGTTGCCATAGTTCAGCGTCCATGGACAAGTTGTCCTGTCGTCTGACACATGCATTGCATACTGATCATTGCAAGGAGTAGGAGAGAAAACTAGGCGGATAAATACTTCATTATATTCAAGCGGACCTATGCTACTACATTTGTTCGAAAGACATGCACACCAGCGAAATAGTTCATCTATCCATATATACAGAGAGGAAATATATTTTTAGGAACAAGAAAGGAAAGAGTTCATCCATCTATAGTGCCCTGTTGCTGCTTCTTCTTCTTTTTCTTCTTCTTCTTCTTCTTGTTCTCATTTTCTGTGGGGGACGGCTTCGCTACAAGCTCCTTTGACCTTGTAGCTATCTCAAAACTCACACAGGCATCGAGGGCTACATACTTTATCCGCTCGTAGGTCAATGGATAAATCTCCCATCCAGACGTCCTTAATTCCAGCATCTCGTCGCCCTTGTCAAGCTTTGTCCCGAGTACATAATTTGCTACGTCGAATAAGGATGGTGTTTGTTTGTTACAACCCTCTACAGGAACTTTGGATTGTAGGTCGGCGGTCTTTTTCACATCAAGGTTGTACAGCGCTAGCTTTTTTTTGTCCCCTTTGATGGCTGCTCCACAGAAGAATATGTCCTCCCGAGACAAGAAATCATGGAGCTCACCTGGTATGGAGGGCGCGTGCATGATATGATACACCAAAACATCATCTCCGAGGCACAGCTGAAGGACGGCGGCGCGTTGAATCTCCCCAGTGACACGCGTGGTGTACTCTGCGTCGAGACCAACGATCTTCATCTCCACATTTTCGAGGGAGTTGGCTACATTGTTGATCCACTCCCAAACAACCCTTGCGTGGTCGGTGACGGTGGCGGCTATCCTCAACGAGCCTTCGTTGATCACATGTTTGACGCTAAAAACCTGCATACGGATCTCTTTCTCCATTTGGAACCGCCGGACCGGAGGGCTATGGTTTGGAGTATTAGGATTAGGTGGCTAAACAGAGTGGAAGAAGATGGTGGTTAAACAGAGTGGAAGAAGATGATTATTTAAAGGGGTTTCGGAGGTATGTGAAGAGGTTAAAATAGTGTGAATCTAGTGGGGTTTGAATGCAAACGAAGGAGAGGTGAAGAAGCCGAGGAAAATCGATTCCCGATGGAGAATTAATGGAGAAGTGGCATGCAGTCAGTTGATTAGACGGCTAGGTAGACCGGCCTGCAAAACGAAAAGCCTATGCGAGTAGGTGCCGGTTCAGATGGATATTGGCGTGTGCCTGCGACACACAACTTCTGCGTTCGAATACCCACAGAGCTAACCATTTTGTTTCAGTTTTTTTCTTCCCATACTGTTGTTCTACTCCACGTACACGTATCGGTTTGGCATTTCCCGTTACACTTTTCTCGAATTCCCGAGACATTTTTTTGGGGGGACAATAGATAGTTCATGTGCGTTATCAGAGAACATGGCACATCGTTCGAGATCCCAATCCTTCTTCTCGTGGTTTCTCGACGATTCTGCGTGTGTGCTACGTATGTGTGTAACCTTTTCTGGTTAAGGAATATGCAATTATACTCAAAAAAGCAAAAAAGGCCTTCTTCGTGCTTCCGCATGCACGAGAATTTTGGTCTACTCGCAATATGGATGCTACCTGGAGGATGAAGTGAACCCAGAGGCATGCTAGCACAACCTCTTTCCGATATACTACTACTCCTATGTTACTAGTACTAGTAGTAGTACAGGTGTAGCACTTGTTGGTCAAAATATTATTCATCTGGTCCTCACAGTGAAGTGACAAGACCCTGTGCCCGAGGTGACCCTACTCTAGGCGGCGTGTTCGGGTTACCAAAGTCAGCCTCACCATGTGCAGTCACTGTCACCGCCGATGTATAACATGCATGCCTCGCCTCGTCTCCCTCTCCCCTAGCACCACTCCATCTCCATCTCGCCGGAGATCCTGAGGTCACTCTTCTTCATCTCACAGTGCCCCCGCGTACCCTCTCGCCTTGCTCGCCTCCCCAGTACCACTATTCTACTCGCTAGCCGCTCCAGCACTGGGAGCCTTCTCCCCCATAAATCAAGCCTCAAAAAACCCCACCTTCCAAACTCCACCATGGCCGAACCCGAACCGTGCAGCATCCGTATGAGCCGCGGCTGGAGCGATTTCCCCATGGACATCCTCCACCTCTGTTGTTCGCGTATGGATATGTCCAGCGCCGTGCGGCTGGCTGCATGCTCGAGGGACCTGCACGCGGCCATCGTAGAAGCAAGGCCTGAGATTTTCAAGACACCCTACTTGCTGCTATCTGATGTTACGGGATGGCATGTTCACCACTGTGCTCACCATGATACGGCGGTGCACATCATGCCCCTTGACTTCGATCCGACCACCATCACCCAAAACTTCTTGTCAGGTATGTACTGGGTCGGCATGAACTCCCACTGGATGGCTGCCGTTGGAGAATACCGGAAGAAGTGGGTGCTCGTGAACGCCCACACCTCCCATGAGATTATCCTTTCTCCCTTGGATCATATTGGGATTTTCCGTCGTGGCCCACTTCCTGTAGATTATCAAGTCAGCTGGACGGACCTTGTTTTGCCGAAGGTTGTAATCTGCCAAGTGCCCACGACATATGGGAATTACACAGACTTCAAGCTAATTGCCTTGTTCGACCACGGAGTCGCCTATCTTTGCAGCAGCGCCGACTGTAGGTGGACACTACTCCCCTCGAAGATCTGCATCGATGGGGATCCATAGTTCTGTGATGCTATTGAACACAATGGCATCATCTACGCGATCGACAATGCAGATGGCACCACATGTTGCTGGGACGCCTCGTGTAAGTTGTTTTTGTCTGATTTTAATGATAACGCCATTACATTGTCTGAACTTTTGTGATGATTGGCATATCCCTGTTATAGCAGAATTTGAGTAGAACTATGGCAATGTATTAGAGACGCTGTAAATCAGGAAATAAAATAGGGAGATTTGGAAGTCCAAATGGTAATCTCTATATTTGGAAGTAGTTAAATCATGTGATTGTGACCATGTCTATACAGCCAATTTGTACCCTTGAATAATCAAACGGCTAGGAAGATATGGATATTCTCCTAACTTTATAGTAATCTTTATACTACTAAATATGAGTGTGTATCAATAGCCATGTTAGTTTCCTCATTTTCATGATGTAGAAAAATGCATAACACTATTGGTTTCATCTAACCATACATTAGTAGGGAAGTAAAAGTGCATATGGAAAACTCTATACTTGGAAGTAGTGAAATCCTGTCATGCTTACCATGTCTACATGCCTATATTCACCCTTCAACAATCAATGGCTAGAATATTATCCTCACAAAAAATTTGCACACAGAACATGAGGAGAAATGCTACATACACGGGCTGCTTTTTACGGAATCAACGGAGAGGCTGAGCTGGGATTTTCTTATTGGGTAGAAATCAGGTGAATGGCCCACCCCAACTAAAAATCAGGGGGGGGTGAGATTAGTTATAAAGTAGGTCCCGTAAAACCTCCGTAGTTGGCCCGTGCGTCTAGAATTATTGGAACATGAGTATATAACAATGCATGGTGTGTTAGTTTCCTCTGAAGAATTTATTTGTGAGAACACAACATGACTACATAACATGCATGGCTATATTAGTTTCCTCTGAAGAATCGACTACGAGATAACATGAGTATAACCATAACCATGCATGGTACTACTATATTTTCGACCCCAGTATACATTTCCCTCTATTTTCCTCTCAGTTCCAACAGGGACAGATCAATGCTGTTTCTTACATTATCTTGCTCATACTCTGAACATTGCTGATCTTACATTAACAATGTCTGTCCTTTTTGTCTCCTTTCTGATATGTTGCAGTGTCCATACGGCTCCTGCCCTTTGTAATCACACCACCTTTGCCGAAAACAGGGAAGCATAACTGGTTCCTCGCTCGATCAGACGATGGCGAAAGACTGATGATCATTCGCATGCATCAGCCGGCAAGTTTATATTGCAAAAACCCCACTGTGTACAAGCAGCATGAAATACGTGAGTATTCGGAGAATGTATGTTACGTCTATGAGCAGGATACCAGCTTGTTGGGGCCTTCAGGATTTTTGAGTTGGAGGCGGGTAAACAGCCTTGGTTCACACTCTCTGTTTCTCGGACTCAATTATCCGATTAACCAGGAGATCACCTTCAAGGATCCTGATGGCTGCGAGGCTCTGTTTGCTAGGGAAAACTGTATGTACACGGTGAACCGGTCTACGGGATCAGCCGCCCCTGATTGTCAACGATACAGCATGCAGCCAAAAGAAGGTGAGAATGCGAAAGGCATCTGGATTAACTTTGATCCTTGGATGTCTCAACTCCGAAAGCCAGTGATGTTGTTCAAGCCTTGAGGTTGGTAGGTAATGGGGTAGTTGCGTCGAAATGGTGGAGTCCTGGTGTCTACAAATCACTGGTGGCTGATGGGGAGCTGCAAATTATTATGGTGCTGGATCATCCCTCTTCGAATGACTTGCTGTATTAGCTGCTTGTTCTGGATGGGTGATGTTCTCTTTTGTTATGCAGACTCCTTGTAATTTTGTTATCCTTGTCTATGTCACTCTTACTATGTACTAGTTTGCTATGTTTAGAACTTTGTGATTTGTGTGTGGATCACGAGAGTCTGAGCGCTTCAGATGGGTGCATTTTGGTGGTTTTAGCAAGACTTGTGAACTTTCATGTCTTGTTGTTTATGTCAGTAGTAGACGCTAGTCAGTGTTTGCTGTTGTATATATCGTTGTTTTGAACTGTTTTTTGTTTCAAACTGCTGTTGTGCTAAATGGGGGCATCACCATTCTCTAGTGTTCAGTGTATATATCCTTTTTTCAAGTTATAATTTGAGCTCAGTGAATTTTCGGTGATGTACACTTGTTTGGGCCATGTGAGGTGTCGTTGAATATGGGCCGAGTAGTAATGCAATGCCAAACAGGCCAATTATGAACTCTGATGGCGGGCGCTCAAAAAAAATATTAGTCTGACATGTGGGCGCCACTAGTGTTTTCGTGCGGTTGCGCGGCAAGAGCGTACCGGCGCGCGTTCAAAATTCATTCTACCTTTTCATCCCGAATCCCCCGCCCCTCCCCCACCTCTGGAATCTCGATTCCTACCCTAGTTCCCCCAAATCCGCTTCCTCTACTCCCTGTACTCAAGCACACTATCATGTCACCGGTCAACGCGGATCTCCTAGCCGGAGATCCTGAGGTCCGTCCTGCCTTCGGGCGCTGCGTGCTGTCGCTCAACAGTTGCATGGCGGCGCTTGACGACTAGTTTGCCGGCAAAGTGCTGATGGTAACCATCAATGGCGACCGGCCTCCCGTCTTGCCGGACAACCTGGTCAAAGCTCTTATCATTGCGCACGGCATCCAAATAAGTGACTTGCTCGTCGAAGTCTGTCCGCCACCGGCTGATTTTTTTCGTCAGGTCCCGGACAACTTTTGACTACCGTCGTGTGTTTGAATCTTCCCGGCATTTGTTCTGCGATGGCGCGCTGGTGAGCTTCGATCGGTGGCACCCAGGATGGGGTCGGTGCCCTCTGAGCTTGAGTTTTTAACAAAGCTTACCTTCCACGGCATGCCTCGACGGGCTTGGAATAGCGAGTCCATGAATGAGCTTATCAACGACCTAGGAGGTGAGCTCTTAAGTATGTTTGTTCCTCCAGACAACTGGGCTCTGACGGTTATGGCATGGATGAAGAAGCCATCCACCATACCGAAGGTGATTGGTGTTGAGATACCGGTGCAGGAACCGGGGTTGTACTATTCGTCGCCACCAAGGCCACCGCGGACCACGTTATGTATGTACCTGTATCGAGTCTTCGTGCATGTCGAAGAAGTGGTCAATCCTTCAATCGAAGTCCTGCCGCTGCCACTGGTGGCGGGGTCCATCGACGATGTCCATTACAGGAGTCAACGTCAGACTTTCCCCGTGTTGCTCGGAACGATGTATGGCACAGGGCCTACTCCATCGCACGGCGGAGGCCACTCCTTCTTTGGGAGAAGAGGCCGGGCTGGCTGCCTGGATGTGCTCTAATTTGAGGTAACAACTGAATCTTCTCAGATAGAGTACTACTTATATCCAAGCTACAGGTGTCAAGCTCTGATGTGCCAACACATTTGATTATGACCTGTTCTATTTTTGTACCTGATTTTTTTTCGGAATGGGTGTACGTCAACTTAATGTGCTAGCAGAACTTGTTGTGTTTGTCTGTCTGTTTTCTTTGCACTGCATTCAAGATATTTCCACATCATTGATCAAGACGATGAACGGTGATGAACGAGTTTGTTGGTTTCAAGATAGCCCTACCCGTAGCGATCCACTGCTTCCACCCCTATTGTGCCGCCCGCGTGAAATTTTTGTATGCAAGCTCAACGAGCAATGATGTTGTATATCATTGTGTCAACTATATAAGTTTGTACCGAGCATCAGCAATGCATATGGCTGAAAGATGTATGCACGAGCATCGACCGATCAGTTTCTCTCTCTCTCTCTCCCGCTAACAAGTGGGACCCGCTGCAATATTTCTTCGCTTGTGACAGCTTTTAATTAGGTTTCACTGGACTCTACCTTTTTTCTTAACTTATAATTTGAGTTCAGTGACTTTAAAAAAATGTACAAAAGACTTGTTTGGGCCATTTCAGGCGTCGTTGAATGTGGGAGTACCTACGTAAAGTTGTACTGTACTACACAGGCCTTGTTTGTTGATTATCATCAATGCAACAGGGCCGAAAGACGCGTGCCAGCCCAGGTTTTCTTTTGACCTAAAATAAGCGCAGCCCAGGCTATGTTTTTTTATAAAAAAATGCACAACTCGGTTCTATTTTTATACAAGAATGTCAAGCCCAACTTAAAGTTTTTCAATAAAATTCCTAGCTCAGAATTAATTTTTTATAGGAAATGCTCTGTTCAGACCAACATTTTTTTTCACCCATCCCAGAAAATGGGTCTATTTCTACTTTTTTTAATAATCGGGTCTATTTCTACTAAAAACAAATGGGTTGTAAACTAACAGATATAATAAATGGGCTGCATGTCCACAATTTTTTGTTACCCAGCCCAGTAAATAGGTGTATTCGAACAAATAATCAAATGGGCTGTAAATTCTCAAAAATAGTAAATAGGTATTTTTTCCACCCAAACCAGGAAATAGATGTATTGGAAAACAAAATCAAATGGGCTGTAAAAATAAATAAAAGGGCGGCATGTTCGCCAAAGCCTTCGAAGCTTACTTTGTTGGCCCACGCCGAGGAGTTCTCAAAAAAAGAATGGCCCACGAGGACGAAGCTTGCGCAAGGCGTGTCCATTTAGTCAACAAAACGATTTATAATGGTCAACAAGAAAAGTCAACAAACTATTCCGACAACTGTAGCCGTTGGATTGACATCCGACGGCCATCCTGCTTCTTCAATCTCTGATCTTGTTGCTCCAGCCGCCAAAAGCCCAAAACCATCGCCGGCGGGATCGCCTGCTTCTGCCTCCCATGGCCGGCTGTGCTGCCGCACAGGCCTCGCTGCCCCACCCTACTCCCACCGGTGGCTAGGTCATACTTTTACTCACCGATGGCCGGCTGTGCTGCCGCGCAGGCTCCGGGTCGTTCACACCCTTAGCCTAGCTGTCATCCACCGCCTTGGTGCTCTCGGACGGCGTCGTCAACGCGGTCAACGAATGACAGCCATCGGAAGAGGATTGTACGTGGAGAGGCTAACAGCTGGGACCCACGAGGTCCATGGTCATACGCCACGAAGTGCATCCTTATCACGCGCAAGAAAAATGATTCCTCCCCCTGACAGCTTGGGCCCACCAGCTACATCTTCGCACGCAAGGAAGTGCCTCCTTATTACGCGCAAAAAAATGACTCGTCCCACTAACATCCGGGACCCACCAGCTACATCTTTGCATGCAAGCAAGTGCCTCCTTATTCTGTGAAAAAAAATGATTACTCTCCCTGACAGCTGGGACCCATCATCTATATCTTCGCACGGAAGGAAGTGCCTCCTTATTATGCACGGAAGGAAGGGCTTTGTCAACTTAGTTAACAAATGATTCTAGCAGCAGCGACCGTTGGATGTTAATCCAACGTCCGTGATGCTTCTTCAATCTCTGATCTTCTTGCTCCAGCCGCCCAAACCAGCTCCGGCGGGACCGCCTGCTCCTGCCTCCCGTGGCCGGCTGTGCTGCCGTGCAGGCCTCACCGCCCCACCCTACTCCCACCGCTGGCCAGGCCTTCCCTCTACTCACCCACATCCCCTGTTATTCTAAGGCGACGGCAGCCTCACACCGTAGCCGATCCAGTCAACCCTCATACTCCCCTCCGCATGGGCATCCACTGCCACGTCTTCCCCGGCTCCACGTAGTTCACTTCCTAGGACTCGCCGTCGTCCACCACCTTGGTGCTCTCGGCGCGGCGTGGTCAACGTGGTCAATGAATGACAGCCATCGGAAGATGACTGTACGCGGTGAGGCTGACGGCTGGACCCACCAGCTACATCTTTGCACGCAAGAAAGTGCCTCCTTATTACGCGCAAAAAAAATGATTCCTCCCCCCTGACAGCTGGGACCCAGCAGCTATACCTTCGCACGCAAGGAAGTGCCTCCTTATCCTCCCTAACAGCTGGGAGCCACCCGGTCAAAGCGTACGTAGCGTTGTCTGTCTGGTCACGAACGTGTACGTACATACTGGTCAATCGGTCTCTCCGTGTAAGGAGCGGCACATGTCGTAGTAGATCCCCCGATGTAGCAGTTCAGGCAGCCCCATCTAAATCGTGTACACGTACGTATAGCCACACGACAAAAAATACGGGCATGTACGTACATATGGGCGGGGTCTCGAACACGTACTCGCGTATACGTACAGCCAGGCCTCGTGTACATGGAGAGAGGCAACGAACGGCAGCAACGGCCTCCTGTTCATCGTTAGCCAACCGGCTGGGTTGGAACGGAGGAAACAGCACCGTGTTCATCGGGAGCCAAGCGACTGGGTCAGAACGCGTCCTGTTCATCGGGAGCCAACCGGCTTGGACGGAACAGTCGTAACGGGGGCCTGTTCATCGACTCAGGGTCTGGCATACCGCAAAACGGAGGAAACGCCCTTTTGTTCGACCACCTACGATCGAAATGGGGTCTTGTTCATCGGCTGGGGGGTCTGGCATGCCGCAAAACAGAGGAAACGGACTTCTGTTCGAGCGCCTACGGTCGAAACGAGGTCTTGTTGATTGGGAGGGCTCTGGCGTACCGCAAAACGGAGGAAATGGACTTCTCCCAAACTGCCTACGGTCGAAACGGGGGTCCTGTTCATCGGGAGGGGTGTGGCGTACCACAAAACGGGACTCCATGGGCTACTGTTCATCCACGATCGACCTCCCTCTCCAGCCTCCACCAGCTACTATTCATGCACCGTAGACTTCCTCCAGCCTCCGTGGGCTCCTGTTCATCCACCCCCAACCGGCTGGGGTGTGGCGGCCTCCTCGGGGTCCTGTTCATCCAGGCGCACCTTCACACGGCCAGGGTACTGTTCATCCACAGCCAACCCACCGGCTGGGGTGGGGCGTACGAGCGGGCGGCAGCAACGGGAACTATTCATCCACAGCCAACCAACCGGCTAGGTCAACTTACCACGTCTCGCGCAAGGGGCTCGATTGATGCGTCTCGACTCATTCTAGCTACGTATCGTGCGCGCGGCAACAACGGGCACTGATCATCGAGAGGCAACCAAACACCGGCTATGTCTTACACATACGGGGGGCTCGATCAGCTTCAGTTAGCAGCGAAGGAATCGCTCGGGTTCAGTTAGCAGCGAAGGAATCGCTCGGGTTCAGTTAGCAGCGAATGGATCGATTGGCTTCTGTACGTAGCTAGCGCGATCGCTCGGGTTTAGTAAGTGAGCGCCTCGCTCGGGTTCAGTTAGCGAACGCCTCGCACACACGTGCGCGTATGAGAGAAACGCGCAAACCACACTGCATCGCTCGGCCCCGACCACCCACCATAACCAGGAACTCCCCGAAATTTTCCTCACCCTCACTTCTACCATGATTTTTTACGTCATGGACGGCCCAAAGAATGTCATGCGGGTGCGTCTCCGGCCCGCCCAGGACGAAAAGCCCATTTTTTGTCATAGAAGTAGGAGCCCACCACATCTATGATGATACGTGTTTTTGTCACAATTATTGTCATAGAAGTGTCACAACCATGACAGAATTTTTTTTCGTTCGGGCCATAATGTCACGGGTGTGTCTTTTTTTGTAGTGATATCTGCGTTGCCGTTCGCTCATATTAATTTGTTATCTCTGTGTCCCCTGTCAATCTCATCGTAGACGGTTAGCAATACGTATTCGACAAAGATCTTTTACAGTATCGCCCACAGTTGGTTTCTTGAATTGTTTGCCCTGTCGAGCACACAATTCACAACAAAAAACCGTATGCGCTGCCTATAATTATCGCACACAATTCTGATTACCGACCTGCTTGCCGGATATCACACAGATCTTGTTACGCCGAATCGTTTTTTGTTCTTCTGGATCATCACAAACAGTTCGTCCGAGTGAACTGTATGCCGTCTATCACACACACCTTGATATGGCTGACCCTTTGTGTTTTTTTGACTCGTCGCAAACAGTTCGTATGGATTAACTGTATGCCAAGATTCGCACACGCAACTCTAATCTGAATCGTGCTTGATGGATCCACCATCGCACACAGTTCGTCATATTGGTGACGGTTTCTTTTCGATAACGTTTGCGATTCGTGCATCGCACACAGTTTCGTCGAAGGGTCTCTGATTGATGTGTCGCGTTAGCAGCATCCTGCAGTAGTGCATCTTCAGGGTTTGCGCAGGACAGCTGCTTGGATTCATCGTATCCCGACGGGGAATGGAGGCAAACCCAGAGAAGATAAAAGCCATAGTGGACCTCGAGCCCCCTGAAATAGTACGCGACATACAGAAGCTCGCAGGCTGCGTGGCGGCCTTGAGCAGATTCATCTCGCGGCTAGGGGAAAAGGCCTTGCCACTATATCGTCTCCTCAAAAAGGGCGACCAGTTTTATTGGAGTGACGAAGCCAAGCAAGCATTCATCGACCTCAAGAAGTTACTACAATCAAACCCGCTCCTGGTCTCCCCAGCCCAATCAGAGCCCATGTTGCTGTACATCACAGCAATGACCCAGGTGGTCAGCATGGTCATTGTTGTGGAAAGGGAGGAGGCCGGAAAGGTACACTGCGTGCAACACCCAGTGTACTATGTCAGCGAGGTATTAACACCTTGCAAGACAAGGTACCCACATTACCAGAAGATAGCATATGGAGTGTTCATGGCCGCGAGAAAACCGTGGCACTACTTTCAAGCAAACCCGATAACAGTGGTCAGCCATGCACTGATGTCCGATATCATCAACAACAAGGACACCACAGGCCGCGTGGCAAAATGGCCAATCGAACTCCTACCGTTCGAGCTCTCCTACAAGCCACGAACGGCAGTAAAATCTCAAGACATTGCCGACTTCCTCGTACAATGGACGAAGGCCCAGCAGGTCCCCAAGAGCATCGACCTCGAGTATTGGACAATGTACTTCAACGGGTCAATGACCGTGCAGGGGCTGGGGGCTGGGGTAGTCCTCGTCTCCCCCAGAGGCAACAAGATGAACTACGTCCTCCAACTCCATTTTCGGGACTCCAACAACGTAGCAGAATATGAAGCCCTCTTGCACGGGCTCAGGATCGTGGCCTCCATGGGCATCCGACGTCTCATCTGCCGCGGAGACTTCGACCTCATGGTCCAGCAGGTCATGAAAACATTCGACACTAAAGACCCCAAGATGGCAGCATACTGCGCCGGCGTCCGGGCACTGGAAGGAAAATTTGATGGGCTCGAACTACGCCACGTCAAAAGAGGCGACAACATCACAGCAGATAACCTCACACGCGTCGAGTCATCCAGAGAGCCCGTGCCAGACGAGACCTTCCTGGAGATATTGCACAAGCCATCCATGAATATACAAGGCCTCGACACAGCCACGATAGACACTGGCTCGACACACCGTGTCACGCCCAATATGCGATCCTATTCTCGAGGAGCTCGGAGGCCCCACCAAGAGTAGAAACGCATATTGGAGACGCTTGCAAGGTGGATATCATTACATCGTACCACATACATAATAGATGGGGATACAAACAAATACATACAATCATCACATGAATACATCAATACATAACAAACATCATACAGAAGGGCAGCATCCGACTACGGATGAAATCAAACGAAAAGAAGAACGACATCCACCCTGCTAGCCCAGGCTGCCGACCAGGAACCTATCCCAAGATCGACAAAGAAGAAGAAGCAGAGAAGAACTCCAAAGGAAAGCGACATCGCTCTCACGTCAGATCATCGCATTACCTGTACCTGCATCTGTTGTTGTAGTAAACTGTGAGCCACGAGGACTCAGCAATCCCATAACCATGGGTAGCAAAACTATCAAAGCTTAAATGGGTATGGAAGGGTAAGGTGGTGAGGTTGCAGCAAGCACTAAGCATTGTATGGTGGCTAACTTACGAGTACAAGAATAAGAAGAGCATCTACTCAAAACGGTCGCAAACTACAAATGATCACTAAGTGATCCTGAACACCTACTTACGAGTCAAACATAACCCCACCGTGTTCTCTTCTTGAACTTCCTCGAAAAGAGACGGTCACGGTTACGCACACGGTTGGTGTATTTTAATTAGGATTTAGTGTCAAGTTCTCTACAACCGGAGGTTATAAATATGCAAGTGCCACATAACCGCGGGCGCGGCTTCGCGTAAGATTTAACCCTGCAGGGGTGTTCCAACCTGGCCCATCATAAGCCTACACAAGCTGCGGTGGAAATACCTCAACCTCGAGATAGCCCAAAGTATCCTCGGAATCCCGGTGCACAAGACATTTCGACAATGGTAACACAATTCCAGCAAGACCTCCCGGCGTGCCGACACCCTGATAGTAGCCGCGCGTATCTCGTCTCAGGCCACGACCGGATGGGAAAGCCTACGAGTAAAACCAGATCCTCGAGTTTCCTCGTGGTGGCCCCGAAGTCTGCCCGGTTCGGACCAACACCATCGGCACTGGCCCACCTGTATTATGTGGAATTAAAAGAATCCACGGGTTCATGACGCCCTATGCCAATTAATTATTTAGTTCATTATTATTATGTTGGCAAATATTAAAACTAAAGTTGGGCCTTGCTGGAAGCGGTTATTCAAAGCGAAATGTCAAGAGGGTCCCATTCCCCTGAGCATGTTAGGAACGCTAAACATGGATCATAACACCAGCATTACGGAAACTAGGGCGGCTTGACTGGAACAAAACACTAGGCAAAAGGCCGAGCCTTCCACCCAATACCAAGTATATAGATGCATTAATTAAATAAGAGATATTGTGATATCCCAACATATCCATGTCCCAACATGGAACAACCTGCAGGAGCACCTGCAACTAGCAACGCTAAAAGAAAGGGGCTGAGCAAAGCGGTAACATAGCCAATCAACGGTTTGCTGGGTAAGGGTGGTTAGAGGCTGCATCATGGCATATGGGAGGCTGACATATATGTGGTAGGAAGCGCGACATAGCGATAGCAACGAGACAACTAGCAAGCAAAGATAGTAAAGATATCAAAGGTCATGATCATCTTGCCTGAAATCCCGCTCGGAAGAAGAACGAGTCCATGAAGAAGACGAACACGCGTAGTCGAACGAATCCTCACAATCGCAACGAAACCGGAACTAGCCAGAAGAAGCACAACCGGAAAGAACAAAACAACATGGTAAACACACAAGCATAAACATGGCATGATGCACAATCCAAATATGATGCATGACAAGTTTAAATGTTGTTAATCATGGTGAGAGATGAAGCATAAGCAATCCATACAACTGGGCAAGTTTAAATGAGGCCGGAATCACAAATAACAATTCCGGAAAATCCCCATATGCAAATTTCGAAATTGGTACTGATCTGGATTAAACACAATGTTAAAGTTGTTAAACAGCAAGTTAACATGCATCATGATGATCTACACATTTTTCTAATCAAGTTACATATGTAGATCATTTAATTCGAAGCTACGGTCTAGAAGATATGAGCTAAACAAGTTTAACATGGCAAGGATGCAAAATGCATGCAAACATCAACCACGAACACACAAATCAAGGATGCAACATGAATCTACACACAAATCTAAGCAAGTTTCATATAGAACATGATTTAAACGGAGCAACGGTTCAACAATTACAATCAACACAAGTTATAATAGCAATCTGCCCCAAAACAGCAACATAGCACTTTGCCAACACCAAAACAGCAAGCTACAGTAGCATGATGGGCACAAACTTGATATGCAATGAAAATAGGTATGATATACTCCAATTTATCTTAAAGGTTCAGGTTCATAGGCATCAAGGTTAAGTCAATATGATCCATGCAAAATGCAATGTTCTGCTAAACAGGGCATATACATGAGCAGAGTTAACATGATGGCAACTTGAGAACAAGAAAGAGACATGCTATAGGAACTTTACATGGAAACCAAAGGCATGGCATCGAAGTACACATCACATAGGCCAAAACACATGAAGGAATCATATGCATATGAGCTATAGATTAGTGGCAACCATCAAACAAAGTTGGCAAGTTTTATCAGACAGCTTTTACTCAGAACAGTAACATTAACTAGGCATGTTTACAAGCTCATGGCACTCACATCAAGGCATATCATGGCATGAAATAAATACTAGCAGCAAGAAGACATGAAAATGCTCCAAAGTCATGTTGACAAGTTGCTTAAATGGTGCATGTATTAAATCACACAAAAATGACAAAATGACAAATATTAACAGTTTACTGCAGTAACATCAGGATGCACTTTTGCAACAGAGATTATGACATGTAGATGAGTCCTAATATGCATGCAATTACTACCATCATGTAGAGCACAGAGAGTAGAGCAAATTACATATATAAGTCATCATCATAGGACAAACATGCACAAAGTTACAAGCCCCCAAACATGCATAAGTGATGTTGAAATTCAGGGAGTGGAAATTACCCTCTCGGGAAAAATGGGACAGAGCGGTTCGGGACGAGCCGGTGCAGGGGCTCCATTTGGTTGGCGATACGGCGCGGATCCGGGACGGGGCCATCCCGGCGCGAGGCAGAGGAGGTCGGGCGGCCCTGGCGGTGGTCAACGGCGGCGGGATTGGTGGAGAGCGGCTCCGGCGCAGGTCCGGCGAGAAGATGGAGGTCGGGAACGGACGGATCCGGACATGGGGTCCCCGGATCTGGCGATGGTGGAGGGCGACGAGGCCGGCGTCGAGCTCGGCGGCGGTGGCTCGGGCAACTCCGGTGGCGGCGGCTTCTCCTGGGAGAGAGAGAGAGGGTGAGAGGGCGAGGAAGAGAAGGCCGGGGAAGAAGGAAGGAGAGGGAGGCGCGGGGAAACCGGCCTGGGTCGGCGACGACGGCGGACGGACCGGCTCCGGCGCGGGGGCTCATCGCCGGCGGCGAGAGGCGGAGGCGCACGGGGGTTGCGGGACGAGCTCCTGCGGGAGTCCAGGCGGCGGCGAGATCCGGGCCCAGATGGGCTCGGCGGGCTTCCCACGGGCTCGGGCGGGCCCGTGGCGGCTGGGAGGTACCCAAGGGCGACGTGGCGGCCTCCAGATGGCTAGAGGGGTGCTGGCGGCGGACCCGAGGTGGGAGGAGGCTAGGGTTAGGATTAGGCTAGTTTTGGAAGGAGAAGGCCTTCCTTATATAGCAGGTAGGCTAGGGTTGGGGGATTTAGTCCGTTTTTGGACCGTTCGATCGTCATCGGACGATCCGAAGCGGAGGGGGTAGCTAGGTGGGCTAGATGGGCTGTGTAGAGGGGGTTGGGCTAAGAAGAGAGGGAAGATGGCAGCCCGACACGGTTTTCGGAACACCGAAAACATCCGACGTTTGACCGGCTATAGTGCCGTTATAGTTATCCGTTGGGGCATCAAACGACCTCCGAATGGAACGAAATTTGGCAGGCGGTCTACCTATAATATAATAAGACCGCACGCCAACTTCCAACCCATTCCGAGAACATTTTTATCCCACTTATAAAATAATATTTCGGAGGTGCCGCGGGCGCGTGCGAGTGTGTCGGGTCTCGAAACGGACAACGGAAGGGACGCGGAGAAGCCGGCAACTATGAACGGATGCAAGTTTTATGAAAACATGTGGATGAAAATGCACATGATGACATGGCAAGGCGCAACAAGCAAACGAATGACATGGCAACGACGACGAATAAAAGGAAGACATCTGGAGCATCGGTCTCGGGGCGTCACAACTCTCCTCCACTAACAGAAGATCTCGACCCGAGATCTTAGGAAGGAACCGGAAGATTGAAGAGGAAGAGGAAAAAGGAAGAGGTAAAACAAAGTTGCTTCTTTGACAAACGAGTGAAACCAACGAACCTTGAGAGGTTGCAAAGTCATGAAGAATAGCACAAGGGCAAGAAAGAATTTGGACAGCACTCCGGTTGAAAAGAGAAGCAAGGCTTGATAAGATGAAAAGAACTTGAAAAGAGGACACAACACTCCGGTAAAATGGATAAGCAAGGAAAGAACATGATCTTGGCGAAACGAGATAATGGGTCGAAGAGAGAAACACCACAATGCCTCCGAAACGAAAGAATAGAAGCTAGATCGTTGGAAAGAAAAGAACGGAGAAGAAAATGACAACTTCTCCCACAAATGAATTTGAAAAGCATCCTCACGAGAATGATTGAACGGAGTTGTTGGAAAATCAACAATGAATAGAGTAAGCTTGTTGTGGGCTTATGGAAAACATCTCAACATTTGAGGTGAAAACCTGCCACTAATGGAACAATTGATTGCTTGAGAGCAACATGGAGATGAAAAACTTCTTGCACCGAGAGGATAAAGAGCAAGCTTGGATCATGGATAATCACCACAAATAGCAACAATCCATTGGAAAGGCTTTAGGTGAAATCTATACCAAGATAGCTACGAGAAAGAAATGATGGTTTTAAATATATCATTCTTGACAATTTTTCTTCGAGACTCCTCATGAATCAAGAATGGTATAACACCATCTCCAAAGATAAGGGAGAATGACTTGCACTTCAGAATGTGAGGCGAAGAATACTTGAGCTCCTCCCCAAGAATCTTGAAGAAGACTTCGAGAACGGATTAAATACTTAACGAGCCACCAAGAAGAAACTCTCGAAGAACTCCGGATAGAAAGGATGCTAGAAAAGAAGTGAAGGCTGAAGAACATGATGATTCCTTGCAATGATTTTAGATGGAGCTTTGTGACGAGATAATGAGAAAACTTTGAACTCCGGAAAAGAAAGACGAGCAACTTGAATCGAGAATTTATTCATCAAGAACAAACTCCAGAAGAAGGAATTAAATCACCTCCATGAAACAAGAATAAGAATTATGATATGACTATCCCTCATCAAAATAAATTGATGAAAAGCAATGGATTTGCATACTACTTATTCTTCTTGAAAAGATTAAAGAGAGATATAGCGCCAACTTGACGAAGTCTTCGAGAAAACACCGGTAGGATTTTGGAAAGAACAAATGAATTGATACGATAACAAAGGAAGAGGAATCTTGAACCAACCACCGTAAGAAATGAAAAGAACAAATAAAAAGAGAATGAATCACCGGGAAGAATTAGAAAACGAATGAGGATACTTGAGGGAAATTAATTACAAGAGAACGAAGCGATTACGAGCTGACTAAAGAATACTTGAACGATGCATCGGAAGAATTTGAGAACGAGAGATGAACGTTGAGAATGAAGAATTCTTCTGAAATGATAGCCTTTGGATGATCAAAATGGAAAGAACTCATGACATGCTTCAGATGGGTATGGAAAGAATTTCTTATGATCAGAAATGATTTAACAAGATAACATCAAGCTTGAACCACGGATCTTCAAGAGAACGGACCAAGATTTAAATGAAACTCTTCTTCGGTCTTCGAATGCTGAGGATGACGACGAGAACCACCATGAAGAATTTGTGAAATACTCCGGGATAATGAAGAATAGAAAGGTTGAGCCAAAAATGAAAAGAATTTGAAAGCGATCTCGAAGAAGGCAATCGACTGATGGATACCATTCTTACGTCAAACTTTGAAAGAATTTGAGAATAACTCCGGAAAAATTAGAAGAGTCAAGTAAGATCCTGGGAAAAGACCTGTGGGTTAGGGCCCACTCAAAAGAAACACCGTTGGAATGATTGCTTGAAAGAGAGAAAATGCACTGGAAAGATTTAAATGGCTTGAATGAAATAAAAACCTTGAAATAGAATGAACGGGCCTTGAATGGGAACACGAATCTTCTAAGATATCTTCAGCACTCCGGAGAATAACTAGAGAGAGGTGAATAAGCAAGAGAAGCTTGGATAAGAACTTCCAACATGGGAAAATATTTGAATCAATGAAAGGGAAATGATCAACACCGAAAGCTTGAATTAAGTCCACTGGAGAAGAAAACGAGAACGAAGAATGATGAACTTGTAGCTCCTGAGCATCTTCACGAGAAATCACCGGAGAAGAACATTGAAGGAAAAGAATAGAAAGACTTCTCACGAATAAAATGGATACTTGATTTGGGAATTTTTACTCCGTGAAGAAAAAGGGTGGGAGGGTGGGAAAATAAAGACAACTTGGGATGGGTGAAACGAACGCCATTGAGAGAACTGAGAATTGATCTTGCAAATGTTAAAAGGATTGGATTAACTTGAAGAGAAGCACATCGGGTGAAAAGAATTGTCATGACAATCTCAATGATCAAAAGGATTGGCCTTCACATCAAAATATGGGAACACCGCTTAGGAAAGATTTAGAATCCACACTTGACTTCGAAGCAACTCGAATACCACAACAACAAAAACAACACAAGGATTTGGCTTGTAGAATAAGCCGGAACAAACATATGATAGACCCCATATCGTATCATGTGTCTGTTGGAAAAGATATTCTAGGTAATACTTGAATTCCCATCTAAGAACTCCCGAAACTTCTTGGTTATAAGATCAGGTTGCGGATATGGGAACCTACTCAGCACACAACAACAATAATATCCTAATCAGCTGCAACCAATCCGCAACCTTCACACACGACCAAGAAACTTCGCAAATCCGTCTACCTCAGACCTTCGAAAACACAGCGATACTAGTCATGGTGGATCATCCGAGCTATCTCCTCCAGTACTGGGGAAAAGTCACGGCACTATTTGCCACCACAAAAAGTATAGAAGCGTTTCGATGTCGGCGTCCTTTGGTATTCCGGAACCGAAACGATAGCGAGTGTGACAAAACCCCTTGGAGCTCAACTCCCCGGGTCCAATCCATACGGTCAGGAGGCACCAAGAATAGAGTCACGTCACACTGATATCGCAACCATTCCAACAATACCCGCATGATCCTAAAAAATTTTTGAGTGAGAAGAGATAGTAGAATA
This sequence comes from Elymus sibiricus, assembly GCA_039707655.1. NCBI lineage: Eukaryota > Viridiplantae > Streptophyta > Magnoliopsida > Poales > Poaceae > Elymus > Elymus sibiricus. The sequence goes on along the minus strand of CM077664.1, from coordinate 119,674,643 downwards.
AAAACACCTACGTCACAATTCCTCACCAGAGCAACGAAGGGGATAAGGAGTAAAAAGAATTCCTACTCTCCGATATATAAATAGGACTCAAAATAGTTTTTCTTCTAGACTGGTCAGCGGTTCGATCAATCAAGGGGCTCCTATGGTCGGTCGAGGCTCTGATACCAACTTTTCACGCCCAATATGCGATCCTATTCTCGAGGAGCTCGGAGGCCCCACCAAGAGTAGAAACGCATATTGGAGACGCTTGCAAGGTGGATATCATTACATCGTACCACATACATAATAGATGGGGATACAAACAAATACATACAATCATCACATGAATACACCAATACATAACAAACATCATACAGAAGGGCAGCATCCGACTACGGATGAAATCAAACGAAAAGAAGAACGACATCCACCCTGCTAGCCCAGGCTGCCGACCAGGAACCTATCCCAAGATCGACGAAGAAGAAGAAGCAGAGAAGAACTCCAAAGGCAAGCGACATCGCTCTCACGTCAGATCATCGCATTACCTGTACCTGCATCTGTTGTTGTAGTAAACTGTGAGCCATGAGGACTCAGCAATCCCATAACCGTGGGTAGCAAAACTATCAAAGCTTAAATGGGTATGGAAGGGTAAGGTGGTGAGGTTGCAGCAAGCACTAAGCATTGTATGGTGGCTAACTTACGAGTACAAGAATAAGAAGAGCAACTACGCAAAACGGTCGCAAACTACAAATGATCACTAAGTGATCCTGAACACCTACTTACGAGTCAAACATAACCCCACCGTGTTCTCTTCTCGAACTTCCTCGAAAAGAGACGGTCACGGTTACGCACACGGTTGGTGTATTTTAATTAGGATTTAGTGTCAAGTTCTCTACAACCGGAGGTTATAAATATCCAAGTGCCACATAACCGCGGGCGCGGCTTCGCGTAAGATTTAACCCTGCAGGGGTGTTCCAACCTGGCCCATCATAAGCCTACACAAGCTGCGGTGGAAATACCTCAACCTCGAGATAGCCCAAAGTATCCTCGGAATCCCGGTGCACAAGACATTTCGACAATGGTAACACAATTCCAGCAAGACCTCCCGGCGTGCCGACACCCTGATAGTAGCCGCGCGTATCTCGTCTTAGGCCAGACCGGATGGGAAAGCCTACGAGTAAAACCAGATCCTCGAGTTTCCTCGTGGTGGCCCCGCAGTCTGCCCGGTTCAGACCAACACCATCGGCACTGGCCCACCTGTATTATGTGGAATTAAAAGAATCCTCGGGTTCATGACGCCCTATGCCAATTAATTATTTAGTTCAGTATTATTATGTTGGCAAATGTTAAAACCAAAGTTGGGCCTTGCTGGAAGCGGTTATTCAAAGTGAACTGTCAAGAGGGTCCCATTCCCCTGAGCATGTTAGGAACGCTAAACATGGATCATAACACCAGCATTACGGAAACTAGGGCGGCTTGAGTGGAACAAAACACTAGGCAAAAGGCCGAGCCTTCCACCCAATACCAAGTATATAGATGCATTAATTAAATAAGAGATATTGTGATATCCCAACATATCCATGTCCCAACATGGAACAACCTGCAGGAGCACCTGCAACTAGCAACGCTAAAAGAAAGGGGCTGAGCAAAGCGGTAACATAGCCAATCAACGGTTTGCTGGGTAAGGGTGGTTAGAGGCTGCATCATGGCATATGGGAGGCTGACATATATGTGGTAGGAAGCGCGACATAGCGATAGCAACGAGACAACTAGCAAGCAAAGATAGTAAAGATATCCAAGGTCATGATCATCTTTCCTGAAATCCCGCTCGGAAGAAGAACGAGTCCATGAAGAAGATGAACACGCGTAGTCGAACGAATCCTCACAATCGCAACGAAACCGGAACTAGCGAGAAGAAGCACAACCGGAAAGAAGCAAACAACATGGTAAACACACAAGCATAAACATGGCATGATGCACAATCCAAATATGATGCATGACAAGTTTAAATTTTGTTAATCATGGCGAGAGATGAAGCATAAGCAATCCATACAACTGGGCAAGTTTAAATGAGGCCGGAATCATAAATAACAATTTCGGAAAATCCCCATATGCAAATTTCGAAATTGGTACTGATCTGGCTTAAACACAATGTTAAAGTTGTTAAACAGCAAGTTAACATGCATCATGATGATCTACACGTTTTTCTAATCAAATTACATATGTAGATCATTTAATTCGGAGCTACGGTCTAGAAGATATGAGCTAAACAAGTTTAACATGGCAAGGATGCAAAATGCATGCAAACATCAACCACGAACACACAAATCAAGGATGCAACATGAATCTACACACAAATCTAAGCAAGTTTCATATAGAACATGATTTAAACGGAGCAACGTTTCAACAATTACAATCAACACAAGTTATAATAGCAATCTGCCCCAAAACAGCAACATAGCACTTTGCCAACATCAAAACAGCAAGCTACAGTAGCATGATGGGCACAAACTTGATATGCAATGAAAATAGGTATGATATACTCCAATTTATCTTAAAGGTTCAGGTTCATAGGCATCAAGGTTAAGTCAACATGATCCATGCAAAATGTAATGTTCAGCTAAACAGGGCATATACATGAGCAGAGTTAACATGATGGCAACTTGAGAGCAAGAAAGAGACATGCTACAGGAACTTTACATGGCAACCAAAGGCATGGCATCGAAGTACACATCAGATAGGCCAAAACACATGAAGGAATCATATGCATATGAGCTATAGATTAGTGGCAACCATCAAACAAAGTTGGCAAGTTTTATCACAGACAGCTTTTACCCAGAACAGTAACATTAACTAGGCATGTTTACAAGCTCATGGCACTCACATCAAGGCATATCATGGCATGAAATAAATACTAGCGGCAAGAAGACATGAAAATGCTCCAAAGTCATGTTGACAAGTTGCTTATATGGTGCATGTATTAAATCACACAAAAATGACAAAATGACAAATATTAACAGTTTACTGCAGTAACATCAGGATGCACTTTTGCAACAGAGATTATGACATGTAGATGAGTCCTAATATGCATGCAATAACTACCATCATGTAGAGCACAGAGAGTAGAGCAAATTACATATATAAATCATCATCATAGGACAAACATGCACAAAGTTACAAGCCCCCAAACATGCATAAGTGATGTTGAAATTCAGGGACTGGAAATTACCCTCTCGGGAAAAATGGGACGGAGCGGTTCGGGACGAGCCGGTGCAGGGGCTCCGTTTGGTTGGCGGTACGGCGCGGATCCGGGACGGGGCCATCCCGGCGCGAGGCAGAGGAGGTCGGGCGGCCCTGGCGGTGGTCAACGGCGGCGGGATTGGTGGAGAGCGGCTCCGGCGCAGGTTCGTCGAGCAGATGGAGGTCGGGAACGGACGGATCCGGACATGGGGTCCCCGGATCTGGCGACGGTGGAGGGCGAGGAGGCCGGCGTCGAGCTCGGCGGCGGTGGCTCGGGCAACTCCGGTGGCGGCGGCTTCTCCTGGGAGAGAGAGAGAGAGAGGGTGAGAGGGCGAGGAAGAGAAGGCCGGGGAAGAAGGAAGGAGAGGGAGGCGCGGGGAAACCGGCCTGGGTCGGCGACGACAGTGGGCGGACCGGCTCCGGCGCGGGGGCTCGTCGCCGGCGGCGAGAGGTGGAGGCGCACGGGGGTTGCGGGAGGAGCTCCTGCGGGAGTCCAGGCGGCGGCGAGATCCGGGCCCAGATGGGCTCGGCGGGCTTCCCACGGGCTCGGGCGGGCCCGTGGCGGCTGGGAGGTACCCAAGGGCGACGTGGCGGCCTCCGGATGGCTGGAGGGGTGCTGGCCGCGGCGCCAAGTGGCGGGCTGCGGTTAGGCGGCGGTGGACCCGAGGTGGGAGGAGGCTAGGGTTAGGATTAGGCTAGTTTTGGAAGGAGAAGGCCTTCCTTATATAGCAGGTAGGCTAGGGTTGGCGGATTTAGTCCGTTTTCGAACCGTTCGATCGTCATCGGACGATCCGAAGCGGAGGGGGTAGCAAGGTGGGCTAGATGGGCTGTGTAGAGGGGGTTGGGCTGAGAAGAAAGGGAAGATGGCAGCCTGGCACGGTTTTCGGAACACCGAAAACGTCCGACGTTTGACCGGCTATAGTGCCGTTATAGTTATCCGTTGGGGCATCAAACGACCTCCGAATGGAACGAAATTTGGCAGGCGGTCTACCTATAATATAATAAGACCGCACGCCAACTTCCAACCCATTCCGAGAACATTTTTATCCCACTTATAAAATAATATTTTGGAGGTGCCGCGGGCGCGTGCAAGTGTGTCGGGTCTTGAAATGGACAACGGAAGGGACGCAGAGAAGCCGGCAACTACGAATGGATGCAAGTTTTATGAAAACATGTGGATGAAAATGCACACGATGACATGGCAAGGCGCAACAAGCAAATGAATGACATGGCAACGACGACGAATAAAAGGAAGACATCTGGAGCATCGGTCTCGGGGCGTCACACACCGTCTGTCGCTCCAAAGCCTACACGATTGTCAATGGCGAGCTATACAAACGCAGCCAAGTGGTCGTTTTCCAGCGCTGCGTACCCGAGGAAGAAGGAAAGAAGCTCCTCGAAGAAATACACGTGAGGGCTTATGGCCATCATGCAGCCCCCAGGACTATCACTGCAAAGGCCTTCTACCAGGGTTTCTTCTGGCCTCACGCAATACGTGACGCCAAGGAAATCGTTCGAAGCTGCGAGGGCTGCCAACGCTTTGCCAACAAAACACACATGCCGACCTTCGCTCTAAAGACAATCCCGCTGACATGGCCATTTGCGGTATGTAGGTTGGACATGGTTGGCAAGCTCACGCCTTTTCCAGGAGGCCACAAATTCTTGTTGGTGGCCATCGACAAGTTCACAAAGTGGACTGAGGCCAAACCGGTGACAACGCGGAGGCCGACACAATGGTCAAGTTTGTCTCCGGCCTCATACACCGCTTCGGCGTCCCGCACAGCATCATCACTGACAACGGGTCCAACTTTACCACCTCGGTGCTCAATGATTTGTGCCACAAACGACGGATCCACATAGATTACGCATCTGTGGCACACCCTCAGTCCAACGGACAGGTCGAACGAGCTAACGGGCTGATTATGCAAGGCCTGAAGCCACGACTCATCACACCGCTCGTTCGGGCAAAAGGCAACTGGGTGGAGGAGCTCCCCTCCGTCCTCTGGAGCTTGCACACAACCCCCAACAAGTCCATTGGCTACACGCCCTTCTTCATGGTCTACGGAGCGGAGGCAGTGCTCCCGTCAGACATCGAATATGACTCGCGATGACTCCGGGCGTATGACGAGGAGGTCGCTGAAGAAAACAGGAAGGACGACGTCGCTACCAAGGAAGAAGCACACCTCCTCTCCATCGAGCGCACCAGTATATATCAACAAAAGCTGAGACAATATCAGGGCCGGCGCGTCCGGGCACATGAGTTCAACATCGGCGACCTCGTCCTGCGCCTCAAGCAGAAACCAAGGAAGAACATGATGTCCTCCCCATGGGAAGGCCCCTTCATCGTTCACGAGGTCCTCAACAATGGAGCATACTACCTTCGCAACAAGAAAACAGGTCGGATTACATCATGACCCAGGAATGCCGAGCATCTCCGCCTATTTTATGCCTAGATCTCTAAGTATGATGTACTTTTCTGCGTAAACCACCTTGCAAAACCTGCATTTTCATGTACTTTTAGCTCAAACAATATTAGGTTGGAAAATAAGGAGGTCGCAATGGCCTCCCACACTTTTTCATGTCCCTTCTAGTTTGCTAAATGTAACATGAGACACAGCTATTCAGCAACAAAACACTTTATTGAAACCCCTTGGGATAGACAAGTTGCGGAAGAACAAATGAATCTCTTTGTTGAGGGACTAGGGGGCTGCATCGCTATAAGTGGACCCGCCATAGCTCCACCCGAAGGTTGAATCGTACGTTCCTGCTCTTTGATCCGGACCCTTGTGGTTCTTTCTTCTGCCGACCTCCCACAGCCTAGTGCTCCGGGGCTGCATCGAAACAATTCTGTTGGTAGTCCTTCCTCTGAGGAGAGCAACCATCGAGGACGCCGGATGACTGAATCAGACATTTTGGTCATGTCGAGCCCCACTAAATACGCCTACAGTGTCAACATGCACCAAAGGGGATCTCTTCTCCTAACCCGGGCAGAGGCACTTCACCGCCTCTACGGCATACAATCCAAATACTACATACACCTCATTTTTACACACAAACAAAAAGCACGCTGATACGTCCATTTTGCATCATGTTCCCCTACTGTTATTTATTATGTTTTTGATCATTATTTCACTTTATGATACAATTCTTATGCCTTTTCTCTCTTATTTTGCAAGTTTCACAAGAAGAGGGAGATTGCCGGCAGCTGGAATTCTGGACCGGAAAGGGGTGAAACAGATATAGCTATTCTACACACCTCCAAATGACCTAAAAATTTACGGAGAAATGTTTTGGAATATATAAAAAATATTGGTTCAAGAAATACCAGAGGGGGACCCACCAGGAAGCGACAAGCCTGGGGGCGCGCCCTACCCCCTGGGCGCACCCCCCGAGCTTGTGGTGCCCCAGGCAGGCCTCTAGGGCCCATCTTCTCCTATATGAAGCCATTTGCCCTAGAAAAAATCAGAAGAAGACTTTCGGGATGAAGCACCGCCGTCTCGAGGCAGAACCTGGGTAGGAGCAATTTTGCTCTCCGGCGGAGCGATTCCGTCGGGGATACTTCCCTCGGGGAGGGGGAAATCGAAGCCATCGACATCACCAACGATCCTCTCATTGTGGAAGGACCAATCTTCATCAACATCTTCACCAGCACCATCTCATCTCAAACCCTAGTTCATCTCTTGTATTCAATCTTTGTCTCAAAACCTCAGATTGGTACATGTGGGTTGCTAGTAGTGTTGATTACATCTCGTAGTTGATGCTAGTTGGTTTATTTGGTGGAAGATTATATCTTCAGATCCTTAATGATATTCAATACTCCTCCGATCTTGAACATGAATATGATTTGTGAGTAGTTACTTTTGTTCTTGATGACATGGGAGAAGTCTTGTCATAAGTAATCATGTGAATTTGGTATTCGTTTGATATTTTGATGATATGTATGTTGTTGCTTCCTTTAGTGGTGTTGTGTGAACGTCGACTACATGACACTTCACCATCTTTGGGCCTAAGGGAAGGCATTGTGGAGTAGTAATTAGATGATGGGTTGCTAGAGTGACAGAAGCTTAAACCCTAGTTTCTGCGCTATTCCGTAAGGGGCTGTTTTGGATCCATATGTTTCATGCTATGGTTAGATTTATCTTAATTCTTCTTTCGTAGTTGCGGATGCTTGCGAGAGGGGGTAATCATAAGTGGGAGGCTTGTTCAAGTAAGAAAAGCACCCAAGCACCGGTCCACCCACATATCAAATTATCAAAGTAGCAAACGCGAATCAAACAAACATGATGAAACTGACTAGATGAGAATTCCCATGTGCCCTCGAGAACTATTTGATTTATATAAGAGATCGTTCTGGCTTGTCCTTTACTACAGAAAGGATTGAGCCACCTTGCTGCACTTTATTATACTTGTTACTTGTTATTTGCTACGAATTAGCTTGCTATCGAAACTACCTGTTAGTACTTGCAGAGAATACCTTGCTGAAAACCGCTTGTCATTTCCTTCTGCTCCTCATTGGGTTCGACACTCTTACTTAACGAAAGGACTACGATTGATCCCCTATACTTGTGGGTCATCAAGACTCTTTTCTGCCGCCGTTGCCGGGGAGTGAAGCGCCTTTGGTGAGTGAAATTCGACCGAAAGCACTGAGAGTTGTCCCTCAATCTACTGAACCTACTGAAAATATTTATTATGAAATTCCTTCGGGTATGATAGAGAAACTGCTAGCTAATTCTTATGCAGGAGATGGAAAGGTACATCCTGATATGCACTTGATATATATAGATGAAATTTGTGGATTGTTTAAGCTTGCAGGTCTATCCGAGGATGGAATTAAGAGGAAGGTATTCCCTTTATCTTTGGAGGGAATGGCATTGACATGGTATAGGCTATGTGATGATACTGGAACATGGGACTGGAACTGGTTGAAGCTGGAATTTCACCAGAAGTTTTATCCTATGCATTTGGTTCATCATGATCAGAATTATATATATAATTTTTGGCCTGGTGAAGGAGAAAGTATCGCTCAAGCTTGGGGAGGCTTAAGTATATGTTGCATACATGCCCCAATCATGAGCTCTCAAGAGAAATAATTATTCAAAACTTTTATGCTCGGCTTTCTTATATGATCAATCCATGCTCGATACTTCTTCTACTGGTTCCTTTATGAAGAGAACTAATGAATTCAAATGGAATCTTCTGGAAAGAATTAAACGCAACTCTGAAGATTGGGAAATTGACAAAGGTAAAGAGTCAGGTATAAATCTTAAGTTTGATTGTTTTAAATCTTTTATGGAAACCGATGCTTTTCATAAGTTTAGTACTAAATATGGACTTGACTCTGAGATAGTAGCCACTTTTTGTGAATCTTTTGCTGCTCATGTTGATCTCCCTAAGGAGAAATGGTTTAAGTTTCACCCACCTATTGAATTAAACGAAGAACCTGTTAGTGTTAAAGAAGAAACAATTGTTTACAATGTTGATCCAGTTGTGCCTACTGCCTATATTGAGAAACCTCCTTTCCCTGTTAGGATTAAGGAACATGCTAAAGCTTCTGTGGTTAACATAAGTAATATTAGAACACCTAAACCTTCTGAACAAATTAAAGTTGAACCTAATATTGCAATGGTTAAAGATCTTTTGGTTGATAACATTGATGGACATGTGATATATTTCTGTGATGAAGCAACTAGAATTGCTAAACTAGACACTAAAGATAAAAACAAACCGGTAATTGGCATGCCTGTTATTTCTGTAAAAATTGGAGATCATTGCTATCATGGTTTATGTGATATTGGTGCTAGTGTGAGTGCTATACCATTTACTCTCTACCAAGAAGTCATGGATGATATTGCACCTGTTGAGATTGAAGAAATTGATGTTACTATTAAGCTTGCAAATAGAGATACTATTACTCCACTTGGGATTGTTAGAGATGTAGAAGTCTTGTGTGGTAAGATCAAATACCCTACTGATTTTCTTGTTCTAGGATCACCACAAGATGATTTTGTCCCATAATATTTGGTAGACCCTTCTTGAATACAGTTAATGCTAAGATTGATTGCAACAAAGAAACTGTCAGCGTTAATTTTGGTGATGTGTCTCATGAATTTAATTTCTCAAAGTTTCGTAGACAACCTCATGATAAAGAATTACCCAATAAAGATGAAATTATTGGTCTTGCTTCTATTGTTGTGTCTCCTACTGATCCTTTAGAACAATACTTGCTAGACTATGAAAATGATATGCATATGAATGAAAAAATGAAATAGATGAGCTGTTCTTTAAACAAGCACCTATTCTTAAACATAACTTGCCTGTTGAAACTTTGGGAGACCCTCTTCCACCAAAGAGTGATATATCCTGTGTTTGAATTAAAGCAATTACCTGATACACTTAAATATGCTTATCTTGATGAAAAGAAAATATATCCTGTTATTATTAGTGCTAACCTTTCAGAGCATGAAGAAAATAGATTACTTAAAACTCTGAGGAAGCACCATGCTGCTATTGGATATACTCTTGATGATCTTAAAGGCATTAGTCCCACTCTATGTCAGCATAAAATTCATATGGAGCCAGATGCTAAACCAGTTGTTGATCATCAAAGAAGATTAAATCCTAAAATGAAGATGTGGTAAGAACTGAAATATTAAAGCTTCTGGAGGCCGGTATAATTTATCCTATAGCTGATAGTAGATGGGTAAGTCATGTTCATTGTGTTCCTAAGAAAGGAGGTATTACTGTTGTTCCTAATGATAAAAACGAACTTATCCCACAAAGAATTGTAACCGGTTATAGAATGGTAATTGATTTCAGAAAATTAAATAAAGCTACTAGGAAAGATCATTACCCTTTGCCTTTTATTGATCAAATACTAGAAAGATTATCTAAGCATACACACTTTTGTTTCCAAGATGGTTATTCTGGTTTCTCTCAAGTACGTGTATCACCAGAAGATCAAGAGAAAACCACATTTACTTGTCCTTTTGGAACTTATGCTTATCGTCGTATGCCTTTTGGTTTATGTAATGCACCTGCTACCTTTCAAAGATGTATGACTACTATATTCTTTGATTTTTGTGAAAAGATTGTTGAGGTTTTCATGGATGAATTCTCCATTTACGGAACTTCTTTTGATGATTGCTTAAGCAACCTTGATCGAGTTTTGCAGAGATGTGAAGAAACTAATCTTGTCTTGAATTGGGAGAAGTGCCACTTTATGGTAAACGAAGGTATAGTCCTTGGGCATAAAATTTCTGAAAGAAGTATTGAAGTTGATAAATCTAAAGTATATGCAATTGAGAAAATGCCATGTCCTAAAGATATCAAAGGTATAAGGAGTTTCCTTGGTCATGCTGGTTTCTATAGAAGGTTTATAAAAGACTTCTCTAAAATTTCTAGGCCTCTTACTAATCTCTTGCAAAAAGATGTGCCATTTGTTTTTGATGATGATTGCTGATACGTCTCCAACGTATCTATAATTTATGAAGTATTCATGCCATGTTTATAACAATTCTATATGGTTTTGGTATGATTTGATTAGAACTAACCCGGACAGACGCTGTTTTCAGCAGAATTGCCATGGTGTTGTTTTTTGTGCAGAAATAAAAGTTCTTGGAATTGGATGAAACTTTTTGGAGATTTTTTATGGAATAAATAAAAAATACTGGAACCAAGACCCACTGGAGGGGGGCCACCTAGTGCCCACGAAGCACCAGGGTGCGCCACCCCCCCCCCCCAGGCGCGCCCTGGTACCTCGTGGGGCCCACGTGGCTCCGTCTGACCTGATTCCAACGCTGAAAAATCCTATAAATAGAGAAACCCCCAGAAATAACACTAGAACTTCGACTCCGTCGCCGCAAGCCTCTATACCTCCATGATCTCATCTACAGCCCTTTTCCGGCACCCTGCCGGAGGGGGGAATCATCACCGGAGGCCATCTTCATCATCCCGGCGGTCTCCATGACGAGGAGGGAGTAGTTCACCCTCGGGGTTGAGGGTTTGTACCAGTAGCTATGTGTTTTATCTCTCTCTCTCTCTCGTGTTCTTGATTTGGCACGATCTTGATGTATCGCGAGCTTTGTTAATATAGTTGGATCATATGGTGTTTCTTCCCTCTCTATCCTTGTTGTGATGAATCGAATCTTTTCCCTTTGAGGTTTCGTTATTGTCGGATTGAATATTTCATATTTGAGAACACTTGATGTATGTCTTGCATATGAATACCCGTGGTGACAATGGGGTATTATATTGATTCACTTGATATACGTTTTGGCACTCAACTCGCGGATTCCCGCGGTGACACTGGGGTAATCTATGCATATGGGTTGATGCACGTTTTCATTATCTTTTCTTCGATAGAAACTTTGGGGTGCTCCTTGGAGTTCTTTGTGTGGATTAAATATTATGATTATGAAGTTGTTTGATGCATATCGTATAATCAACTCACGGATACTTGTGGTGACATTGGAGTATCTAGGTGACATTAGAGTTGGTTGATGTGTATCATATGGTGTTATTTTAGTATGAACTCTAGAGCTGTTCGTGACACTTATAGGAATAACTCAATAGATCGATCGGAAAGGATAACTTTGACGTGGTTTCGTACCCTACAAACAATGTCTATCTTATGTTCTCCGCTAATAGGAACTTGGGAGTGATTCTTTATCGCACGTTGAGGGATGGTTATATGATCCAATTATATTAGCATTGTTGAGAGATTGCACTAGCGAAAGTATGAACCCTAGGCCTTGTTTTTATGCATTGCAATACCGTTTGTGCTCACTTTTGTTACTTACTACCTTGCTGTTTTTATATTTTCAGATTACAAAAACCTATATCAACTATCCATACTACACTTTTATCACCATCTCTTCGCCGAACTAGTGCACCTATACAATTTACCAATGTATTGGGTGTGTTGGGGACACAAGAGATTTCTTGTATTTGGTTGCAGGGTTGTTTGAGAGATACCATCTTCAACCTACGCCTCCCACGAATTGATAAACCTTAGGTCATCCACTTGAGGGAAAATTTCTACTGTCCTACAAAACTCTGCGCTTGGAGGCCCAACACGAGTCTACAAGAACAAGTTGTGTAGTAGACATCAAGCTCTTTTCTGGCGCCGTTGTCGGGGAGGTGAGTGCTTGAAGGTATATCTTTAGATCTTGCAATTGAATCTTTTAGTTTCTTGTTTTATCACTTGTTTGGTTTATAAAAGAAAACTACAAAAAAAATGGAATTGAGGTTGCCTCATGTTATTCATCTTTATAATGTCTTTCTTGAAAATGATGGAAAGGAAAATTGTGCTCAATTGATAGAAGAAGAATTCAATAAAATGTTTGGCATAAAATCTTTGAATGATGAGCATGATTGCAATGTTGCTAGTATGAATTCTATGAGTATCCATGATGCTAATGATATGCAAAGCCACAAGCTTGGGGATGCTATGTTTGATGAAGATGATATTTTTAGTCCTGCAAGTTTTGATGAGAAAATTTATTATGATGATTGCATGCCTCCTATCTATGATGATTATTGTGATGACATGTATGCTATAACGAATAATGATAAATATGAAACTTGTCATCATGATTTTAATTTTCAATTGGATTATGCCAATCAAGTATCTCATGATAGTTATTTTGTTGAGTTTGCTCCCACTATTATGAATGAGAAGAAAATTGCTTATGTGGAGAGTAACAAAATTTATATGTTTGTGGATCATGAAAAGAATGCTTTATGTGATAGTTATATTTTTGAATTCATTCATGATGCTACTGAAAATTATTATGAGAGAGGATCATATGCTTGTAGGTGTTGCAATAATATCAAGTTTCCTCTCTATGTGTTGAAAGTTTTGAAGTTATACATGTTTTGCCTTCCTATGCTAGTTGATTCTTGCTCACATAAATTATTTATTCACAAAATCCCTATGCATAGGAAGTGGATTAGGCTTAAATTTGCTTGTCATATGATTCATGATGCTCTCCTTATGCTTCAATTCTTTATTCTAATGCGAGCATCATTGAAATCATCATGCCTAGCTAAAAGGCATTAAAGAAAAGCGCTTGTTGGGAGACAACCCAATAATTACCCCTACTGTTTTTTTTAACATGATTAATCTACTGTGGTAATCATGTTTTATATGTTTTCTTTCAATAATGTGCCAAGTAAAGCCTTTGGGATAGTGTGGATGCTTGTTGATTTGATTCTGTGCAAAAACAGAAACTTTTGCGTCCAGTGCTGGAATTTCTATTATGTACTGGAGTGTGAGAAAATTCTGACACTTTTACACAGTATTGGGTTACAAAATTTTTACGTTGTCCTAATTTTTCAGAATTTTTCGAGGTACAGAAGTATGGTTTTTAAATCGCTTACTACATGCTGTTCTGTTTTTGACAGATTCTGTTTTCGATGCATAGTTTGCTTGTTTTAGTGTTTCCATAGCTTATATTGAGTAATATAAATTGTGGAAATGATAGAATACAGTAGGAATTATGTGAGAACAATTATGAATCTTGTCTTGACAGTACCTAAGTGGATGATTTATTTTTATCATACTAACCTATCTCATGAAGTTCCGTTAAGTTTTGCGTGATTGAAGTTTTCAAGTTTTGGGTGAGATATCGATATGAGGATAATAAGGAGCAGCAAGAACCTAAGCTTGGGGATGCCCAAGTCACCCCAAGGTAAAATTCAAGGAAGACTCAAGCGTCTAAGCTTGGGGATGCCCCGGAAGGCATCCCCTCTTTCGTCTTCAACACTATCGGTAACCTCACTCGGAGCTATATTTTTATTCGTCACATAATATGAGTTTTGCTTGGAGCGTCATTTTCTTCTATTGATATTTGCTTGGTGTTATCAATAATCATGTTTTGTATCTTTTAGTTCAATAAAATGCCAATTATAGCCTTTACCAGGCTCAGATTGCAAGTTCATGTGTTGCTGTTTGAAAACAGAAAGTTTTCTGTTATGTCCAGAATATTCCTGAATAGTCAGAACATGATAAAAATATGAAATTTTTACACAGTAAGCATGCATGATTTCTCTGTCACGTGGTAATTTTTCAGAATTTTTGGAGTTAGGGAAGTATGGATTCCTATTCACCCTTTACAGACTGTTCTGTTTTGGGAGATTGTTGTTATAGTTGCATTGTTTGCATATGTTTGCGTGTTTAATGTTTCTATTTGAGGATAGGAGTATTAAATATGAAGAGGCATTTAGTATGCAATGTTTAATTTTAATTTTTGTAATTTGCTATAGTAGAGAATATTAAGGTTTTGAGTTGATTTATACTAACTTATCTCACGAGTTCTTGTTGAGTTTTGTGTGGATAAAGTTTTTAAGATTTAGGAGAAACCGTGATATGATAGGAATTAAGGAGACACAAGAGCTCAAGCTTGGGGATGCCCAAGGCATCCGAAATTAATATTTCAAGAAGTCTCAAGCATCTAAGCTTGGAGATGCCCCGGTAGGCATCCCACCTTTCTTCATCAACAACTATCGGTCAGTTTTGGTTGAGCCTAAGTTTTTGCTTCTTCACATGATATGTGCTATCCTTGGAATGTCATTTTATTTTGTTTTCTTTACTAGTTTAATAAAATACTTAAGATCTGAAAATTTTAAATGAGAGAGAGTTCTCACATAGCTACTTAATTACTTAACTACTCATTTGATCTTCACTTATATCTTTTTGGAGTAGTTTGTCATTTACTCTTGTGCTTCACTTATATCCTATGAGTAAATTGTTGAAATGAATTGAATATCATAAAGTTGAAATTTATATGCTTCATATGCTTGTCCCATGGGGAGTAGTGACTTCACATACAAGAAGTATAATTGGTAAAATTTATTGAAAGTTAACAAACATAGCATTGGTCACTTGAACAATTCATGATAGAATTTTGAAAGAAGAGAAATTTCACATATAAATATACTATCTTGGACAGCTTCTATGATTGTGAGCCCCCATTAATTATTTTCAAGCTTGATCAAGTAGTTGATGTTGGACAAGGAAGACAACGTAATGAGTTATGTTTGTTTATATTCACATAGAAGTTATATTGTCATGGATCCTCTAACATGTGGTGCTTGCTTAGGATCTTTTGCTAGCCAAAAATTCGTACTAAGTAGAGATACTACTTGTGCATCCAAAAATCCTTAAACCCAGTTTCTTGGCATGAGTGTCCCCCATATCTACCTATGGATTGAATAAGATCCTTCAAGTAAGTTGTCATCGGTGCAAAAAGCAATAAAAATTGCTCCTAAAATATGTATGATCTTTTATTGCAAGGGAAAATAAGCGTTGTACGAACTAGTGATGGTAAAGAAATAAAAGCGACGGACTGCATAATAAAGGTTGCTATCACAAGGGGCAATATAACGTGACGTTCCTTTGCATTAAGGGCTTGTGCATCCAACAACAAAAAGCGCATGACAACCTCTGCTTCCCTCTGTGAAGGGCCTATCTTTTACTTTTATGTATTTACTTTTCTGTATTTACTTTTATGCAAGAGTCATTAATGTTCATCCCTATTCCGCTCTACTTATCCTTTAGTTGGCAAGCATCATGTGGTAGGGAAAGATCCAGGCACATATATCCAGTTGAATATAGGTGATCATGAGTTATTATTGTTGACATTATCCCTGAGATAAATGACCCTCAAGATCTGGCAGAAGGAAGGGTTCTACATCTCAGAGCCAAGGAGCACGGATTGGGGGGCGATTCCCGCCTTCAGATCCGGACCCCCCACGAGGCTGGTCTCATGGACCAAGAAAGGCCTCGACTGGGGGTCGAACAAGGAGGTGGCGCTACCGCAGAGCCGGATTGCCAAGATGATAGAGCGGGGCGTCGAGCTGCCCAACGTGATCCAGATCATGCTCTGCCACCGAATCCTCCCCTTCCAAGACCGGGCTGCCCCCATGTGGGCCTACAAGCCCGAAGACCCGGCCACCGTGCTCAACTTCTTCCGCACTTCCCACACTCAACTATGGAAGGTGCTGTTTAAGCCGCAAAAGAACTGGCCGGCCGAGGCAGAAGACATCGGCCTCGACGCCGCACACCCCCCTCAGGAGGTGCGTTAAGTTTTACTCTTGTATCCGGATTATTCCCTTTTGATAAGGGACTCAATTCCCTTGTTCCTCATCCACAGAACTGGCTGAAGAAGGCCGAGCAGATCAACAGCCCGGCCCCGCTGCCCGAGGGTCCCTGGACGGCCTTGCTAACGGCCATGCTGGCGGAGGAGCCGTACGAGGCGCCAGAGAGGAAGGACAAGAAGAAGGAGAAGAAGAGGGAGGCCAGAGAGGGCCTCCACTCCCGAGGACCCCCGGACACTAGATCCAGGGAGACCCATGCTCCCTCCGCACAAGAGGAGGAGAAGGAGCAGGGAGAGGAAGGGGAGGAAAGCGATTCCTCCCGAACAAAGAAGAGGGCGGTGTCCGAGGACGCCGAGGAGGAGCCGCTTCGTCCCTCCCCCAAGAGACCATGCAGGGCCAAGGTGGCCCTGTCCGACAATAGCTCGGCTTCTGCCGAGGACTCCGAGGCCTCCGAAGAGGTTCCTCGGAGGACCCCCAGGGTCAAACCGCAGGCCCAAAGGTATGCATCCTAATATCCGCTTAAGTGCTTTCGGCCGAACTGGGTTTGATATTGATCACATTTTTGCTTCTAACATCGCAGGCCGCGGTGCGACCTCCCCACCGACCGAGTCTCAGAGGGGGATTCTCCGCCGGCCGTGCTGGCGGAGAGCAGGACCGAATCGTGCGCCTCGCCTCTCCCAATCGTCGAGGAGGCCGAGGAGGTCCTGTCGAGGAGGACCCCCAGTGCCGCACACAGGGGGAGGGGGCGACACCGTCATGGCTGAGGTGAATACCTCGGCCGCCGAAGACCAGGAGAGGAGTGCCCCTCTGGTAAACGAAGAGGGGGAGCCCGGACGATCCGAGCTCTCTCCGAGGGCGGCTCCGGAGACGTTAAGGCATCCGGAGTTGGGCACTCCGGTCTTTGAGAGGGGAGAAGCCAAAGTGCCCCCGCCACCCCTGCCCGTCCCAGAGCGAGCGTCAAGTGGGTGGCCGGACGAGATGGAGGATGCTTTAACCAGCTCCTCTATCGCTGAAGAGCACTGTGCCCTTATGGGCACAGTGTTGCAAAGTCTTCGGTCCGTGGATAACGGACTGAAGGAGGCCTTCAGTGGCCTTCTCACAGGCTTCAAGGTGAGCCAAGTAATGTTTTTCCCTTAGAAAATTTCTTTTGTATAAATGTATAGCCTCATACACAGTAGCCCCCGAGACTCTGATTGGCTTGAACAAAGCCGGTTAGAGGATCGAAAATCGATATCTCGGATCCTAATGTGCGTAGAGTGATGCGTAGGCGTCATCTTCGGCAGCAGCCGCCAATGCCGAGGAGCTGGCCAAGCTGAATCGGAAGCTCAAGAGCTCCGAGGACGACCTCAGCCTAGTGAACAAGAGGTTCGACGAAGTGCAAGGCAAGTCCGGACTATAGTGTTTATTACAGCTGTTTCTTTTTTGTTAAGTAAGGTTTAAAGTAGCCTAACGGAGTCAACTGATTTTACTACAGCAGCCGCCGCGGAGGTGGAGAACCTTAAGGCCGCGCTGAGGACGGCTCAGCTGGAAGCGGCGGAGCAGAGGTCGGCGGCCGAACAAGCAGCTGCCAAACTGGCTACGGTGAGAACTGCTAGCCAGAAGCATGAGGCCAGAGTGCTGGAAGTGCAGCAAGAGCTCAAAGATGCCGTCACGAAATGTGAGGCTCTTGAGCAGAAGAATAAAGAGTAGGCCGTCGAGCTAACCTCATTGGGGACGGTGGCCAAGGAAGCGCGGACGGAGGCACGAGGCTACCAAGAAGAACTCCGCCAAGTCAAACTCATTGCGGATGGTAAGCCGTACTTGCTGCAAAGTGTCTTTGGTGGTAACAGGTTCGCTTTGCTCACGCGAGTGTGGCGTTCCCCAGGCGCCTTTGCGGACCTCCCGAGGAGTGCGGCTGATGCGGCTAGGTTCTTCGCCGCCTAGGAGGGTCGGGCCGAGCAGAGGTTATTTTGGGCGCAATTTCAAGCGCCCGGACATCCTCCCCTCCTCAACAACCAGATGAAGCAGCTGATGGAGTTGCATCGGATGGCGGAGCCGGCAATGAAGGACCTCTGCGTCAAGCTATGGCCTTCGGAGCCGCTGCCGAGCAGCTACTTCGGTTTGGTGCAGATGCTATGTGACGCCACTCCCTGGATCGATGCCTGGAACCGCTCTGTGTGCATTGAGGGGGCTCGGATGGCCTTCGGCAAAACAATGGTGCACTGGCCGAAGATCAAGCCAGTCGAAGTGGCCACCGGGCCTCCGCCTCCTGGGAAGGAGCATACGCGCCCCGAGCAGTACTTTCCCATCGTGATGGATGGTGCTCGGACGATAGAGGCCCAATGCTCAAAGTATGTAATTTATGAGTAGATGTATTTTCCTTGTATCCAAGGAGTTGAAACTTTTGTTTTGCTGAAATGCAATGTGTTGGCAGTACATATAATGCCTGCTATGTTAATTTTGACTCCTGTGCGGCCGTTTCTTAACTGAAAGTTACCAGTCGTCGGCTTCAGCCCCCTTTGCAGATGCTGCATGGGGTGTTTCCTCGTCATACCTTAACCCTTAGCCGATGTCTCGGTGCCCGGAGGCGGTTGTATGTACGGAAAACAAGGCAATCAGACTATGCGGTTTTAGTGCTTTCACTTAGCCATAGGAGCTTGACGGTGAGGGCTGGTGACTAGCCCCCGGTGTATGTGATATCCGGGTATACCGAGGTTGATACCATTATCACGTGGTTTTTGTGACAACAAACCCTTCGTGTAACACGGATTAACCTCCACCGATTTTTAGTTTGACACTTGTCATCGGATCACCGACCAGTTCTCGCTTATTATGAAGGTCGGTTTTCGGCTTTCTCCACTGAGGTACTTAACCAGGCTAGCTAGAAGTACAATCACAGTGGTTCTCCCTTTACCCTCCTAGCCGAACAAAGCGGAACGTAGGGGGGCAAACACAGGAGCCGGGCAACCTAACCATTGACCAAAGACATAATTCGGAACTGATTCATATAATGCAATATCCGTGACGCCGAGCACATGTAATAATATTGGTGCCGGGATGATGTTTTAGGGCTAGATTAAGGTGCGAGGCCCCGGTCTATTAGCCGATCATATTGACCAAAGGAAACGTATCATAAATAGTTTACTTCGGCCGAAAAGCAGAAAGGAAAGTGCAACATAAGTACTCGCGGTATGACCGGAAGAGATGGTCATTATTTCCTTTAAATTCGTGACGTCTATCCGTACAATCCGAACTGCCAAAGTAACTTTTACAGATACTTTAAGAAAGAAATACGTAAGAGGGAAGGTTTACACAGGGTCTTCATGAGTGGTTTGACGTCCCTACTATGCCCTACTGCACGTCTGCGCCTTCGCTCTTTATGAAGCTTCTGTGTGAGTGAAGTTGTCGACTGTATGCTCGGCGGAAGTAGTAATGTTTGGTAGATAAGCCCTTGGGAAAGGGTTTTGAGAAGTCACCGCAGTATATCAGTTTGACGCTAATCAGGCCCTAGATGGTGCCCGTTGTTGATGTTGATCCGAAAACATCTTTTGGCCATTGCTCGGTCGAACCGAGCTCTCGGCCTTTGTTTCATGTGCCCTCACAACTGCCCATGGAATTTTGAGCACGAAATTGTGCACTCGAGGCACGTATTTCATGACTAGGTGGGCCGTGTTGTGGGGCGCGTACCCGTATTTAGGGTGAGCACGGGAGTGCTCCGGGACCGAGGCTGTAGCTCAGGCGCGTTTGCGTGCGTCCAGTGTCTTGGCAGTAGACTGGGCTTGCGACGCTTCTTCGGCGGCTTGGACTTCTGTGGCTAGAGCCGCCGTATGTTCCCCTGTTCGGAGCGAGCACTCGGTATTACCATTGACGGTAATAACGCCCTTTGGTCCTAGCATCTTGAGCTTCAGGTATGCGTAGTGTGGGAAGGCGTTAAAGCGGGCGAACGTTGTCCGGCCGAGGAGTGTGTGGTAACCGCTACGAAAGGGGACAATATCGAAGATCAAGTCCTCGTTGCGGAAGTTATCGGGCGAACCGAAGAGTACTTCCAATGTCACGGATCCCGAGCAGCGTGCCTCGACACCTGGGATTACACCTTTAAAGGTGGTGGTACTGGGTTTGATCCTTGACGGGTCGATCCCCATTTTCCTCACTGTATCTGAGTAAATCAGGTTGAGGCTACTGCCTCCGTCCATAAGGACTCTGGTGAGGTGAAATTCGTCCACGATGGGGTCGAGCACCAGAGCCACTGTTCCTCCATGACGTATACTGGTCGGATGGTCTCGGCGGTCGAAAGTGATCGGGCAAGCCGACCATGGGTTGAATTTCGGGGCTACCGGCTCTAAGGCGTAGACATCCCGAAGTGCGCATTTCTGCTCCTTCTTCGGTATATGCGTGACATAAATCATGTTCACGGTTTTTACCTCTGGAGGGAACCGCTTTTGGCCTCCATTGTTTGGCCCGTGAGGTTCGTCGTCATCCTCGCTGCGGGGACCCTTGCCCTGTTCCTCGGCTGTGATCTTGCCAGCCTGTTTGATTACCCAACAGTTATGGTTGGTGTGGTTGGCGGGCTTATCTGGGGTGTCGTGAATCTGGCAGGGCCTATCCAATATTCTATCCAGTGCAGACGGGCCGTCCCGGTTCCCTTTAGAGGGTTTTTTCCGCGGTCCCGATTTCGAGCCGCTGAATCCGGCGTTTACCGCTGCATCATCGGCTTCACTGCCGTTGTTTGTGTGCCGGCGCTTATTATTCTTGTTGCGCCGGGGTTTCCCATTCCTATCTCGGGCCTCTGAAGTGTCGGGGTCTTCGGGGTGGTTGCTTCGACGAGCTAACCAGCTATC
Organism: Elymus sibiricus; assembly: GCA_039707655.1. NCBI lineage: Eukaryota > Viridiplantae > Streptophyta > Magnoliopsida > Poales > Poaceae > Elymus > Elymus sibiricus. Next base: position 119,653,509 of record CM077664.1, on the reverse strand, counting down.
CTCATCCGCACAAAAGCGGGTCATTAGGGAGGTGAGGGCCGACATTGTTCTCGGCTTGTCCTGGCCGAGCTGGCGGGCGAGCCACTCGTCCCAAATACTGTGCTTGAATGCAGCAATTGATTCGGCATCCGGACAGTCGATGATCTGGTTCTTCTTGGTCAAGAACCGCTTCCAGAATTGCCGGGCTGACTCCCTGGGCTGCTGAACGACATGACTCGGGTCGTCGGCGTCCGGTGGCTGAACATAGGTGCCTTGAAAGTTAGCTCGGAATGCATCCTCGAGCTCTTCCCAGCTCCTGATGGAGTTTTCGGGTAGGCTGTTTAGCCAATGCCTTGTTGGTCCTTTGAGTTTCAACGGTAAGTATTTAATGGCGTGGAGGTCATCTCCTCGGGCCATATGAATGTGAAGAAAATCTTCGATCCACACGGCTGGGTTAGTTGTCCCATCGTATGGTTCTATATTCACGGGTTTAAACCCCTCGGGGAACTGATGCTGCATCACCTCATCAGTGAAACACATTGGGTGTGCGGCGCCCCTGACCCGGGCCATGTCGTGCCGGAGATCGGTTGTCATCCGGGCACGGTGCTGCTCCCGAGCTCTGTCGTTCCTATCGCGCCAGGCTTGGTATCCGTCCCGTCCAGTGGGCGCGTGTCCTTTGGATCCATAGATGGATCTTGACTGGATCCCTCTGGCGTTCAGGTCGCGACGCAGATCATATTGGTCATCCGGTTGAACCGGGTCTTTGCCTGCTCGGCGAGGAGGCGCGGGTGGGTATTCGGTTTCTCCAGCCGCCCTGTCCCGTCCTCGAGGGGGGCGGTCGGGCTGGTTTACTTGAGTTCGTCTGGGAGGAATGAGCTCGCGGGCCTCATCCTCAAATTCCGGGAGCAAGCACCGCCGTGGGTAACTGTTGTATTGACCCTGGCGTTGATCGTCGAGGCCTTCTTCAGCTGCTAAGACCATCGTCCATCTGTCGTTGAGCGTATCCTGTTCGGCTTTTAGCTGTTGTTGCTTCCTCTTCAAGCTTCGGGCAGTGGCGATGAGTTGCTGCTTAAATCTCTCCTGCTCCAGGGAGTCCTCTGGGACGACGAAGTCCTCGAGTCCGAGGCTATCCTCCTCTTCGGACGGAGGGAGGTAATTACTGTCCTCGGAATCCTCGGGGTCCTCAGGGCCGCCCTGGTCCTCGTGCCCTTCAGGGGCGTCATGGTGCTGCTCGGGGGTGTTGTCACCGAGCTCCCCCAAGTTGTCCGGAGTCTTGTTATCTCCGGTGTTGTTCGTGTCTGTGTTGTTTTCCTTGCCATTTCCTCGCCCTCTGTCTCGCCGTCGTCGGCGTCTGGGCGGTTCTTCGGCGGGGCCGTCGCCGTCCTTCATGGTCGTGTTGCCACCCTTCTTGGGGGTATCAACCATATAAATGTCATAGGTGGAGGTGGCGGTCCACTTTCCGGTGTTGGAGGTGGCAAGGGAGGGAGCCATATAAGGCGGGACGTTGATATCCTCGTCCATGTCGTCAGCCTCCTCGGAGGCGTAGTCCAGCATGTCGGTTAAATCTTCGACAGTGGCTACCAAATGGGTGGTGGGTGGGACGCAAAATTCCCCGCGGTTGGCCTCCTGTCCGACCTGCTCCTGGTCTGAGGACGGGCCATCCGCGATACTCATCTTCTGGATCCGATCTAACATCTCGCTTAAAAACGAGAGCTCCACCGGATTCATGCTCGGGCAGCCATCGGAGTCGAACTCCGGTGCGCCAATACTGGGAGTGTGTTCGGCCGAGGGCGGCCCCTGGCTCTCCGGCGCCGGGACCGGGTCCGGACTCAAGGCCGGATCCGAGCTGAGGACCGGCCCGGAGGCAGGGTCGAGGAGAGAATCCGAAGTCAAGGCCTCGGAATTGTTAGGCTCCTCGGGTGAAGCCGAGAACCCGGTAAAGACCAGATCGCCCCGGGAGTCGGCGACGTACTCCAGGTTGCCGAACCTGATTTCCTGCTCGGGGACGAAGCCAGCGACCTGCTCAAGGTGACCGGTTGGATCGTCGTGCAGTACAATGCTGCCGAACGCAAAAAGCTGACCGGGGATGAAGATGTCCCCGCTGCGGATGCCATCGCTGATGACAAGGCGAGCCATTGATCCTTGGTGACCCGACGGCGGAACTCTCAATGAAAGCACCAATGTCGGTACTGAAACTGGTAGATCTCGAGTAGGGGGTCCAAACTGTGGATCTAGGAATCAATGGGTAACAGGGAACGTAGAGACAGCGATTTACCTAGGTTCAGGCCCTCTCAAAGAGGTAAAACCCTACGTCCTGCTAGATTGTATTAATGTGATTGTATGTAGGTTACAGAGTTGATCTACCTCGAGATCGAATAGGCTAAGCCCTAGGTGGGTATGATGATGATTCTCCTCCCTCTACGGACTAAACCCTCTGGTTTATATAGACACCAGAAGGACCTAGGGTTACATATGGTTGGTTGCCATCAGGGGATAAACATGTCGGTCACGCTAACTATTCCTTGGAGGAGACGCCAAGTCTTCGGAGGTTTCCCTCTGGTGCACGGGGTCGCCCACAATCCGGCCTTCCCTTGATGAGTAAAGAGTGGCCCACTAGTCCGGCCTATGAGAGATAGGTCGGCAGCCCGAGTACCCCCTAATCCGGGACACCCTCAATGCCTATGGAAACTTTGTGAACCTTGATTACAGAAACTTTTCAACAAAAATAATTATCCCCTTGTACAAATCCATTGTATTATCAAAATAATGTGCCAAGATTTACCTTTAAGATGTTTAAATTGCTTGTTTGGTGTGTGCTGTGAAAAAACAGAAACGTTTGCTGTAGTGTTTGAATTTCTATATTTTACTGGAACGTGAAAAAATTCTAAAATTTTTACACATGTGTTTGACTGAAACGGTTTGTTCTAAAAATATGCTTTGAGTGTCAGCAATCATGGAAGACTAAAAGATGGTTGAGTATGTGGAATTTGCTAGATCAAAGCTCTTACATAGACCCTTCCTGAAAATAAGATGAATTGCAATTGTTTGATGACTGAGAACATAGTTTGTTAGTTTTCAAGAAAGTTTATGGCCTATACTTTAAACATGTGAATAGCTTGCTACTTGATCATCAGAAGTTTTATGAGATGAGCTACTGATTATGATATATATTGATGCTAGAAAAAGTGATTGAAATTATCATTGATCAAACTTATGCACTATGCTAGCATTCACACTTCATAAATTATTTCTTTTATCATTTACCTACTCGAGGACGAGCAGGAATTAAGCTTGGGGATGCTGATACGTCTCCAACGTATCTATAATTTATGAAGTATTCATGCCATGTTTATAACAATTCTATATGGTTTTGGTATGATTTGATTAGAACTAACCCGGACTGACGTTGTTTTCAGCAGAATTGCCATGGTGTTGTTTTTTGTGCAGAAATAAAAGTTCATGGAATTGGAAGAAACTTTTTGGAGATTTTTTATGGAATAAATAAAAAATACTAGAACCAAGACCCACTGGAGGGGGGCCACCCAGTGCCCACGAGGCACCAGGGCGCGCCACCCCCCCCCCCGAGGCGCGCCCTGGTACCTCATGGGGCCCACGTGGCTCCGTCTGACCTGATTCCAAAGCTGAAAAATCCTATAAATAGAGAAATCCCCCAGAAATAACCCTAGAACTTCGACTCTGCCGCCGCAAGCCTCTGTACCTCCACGATCTCATCTACAGCCCTTTTCCGGCACCCTGCCGGAGGGGGGAATCATCACCGGAGGCCATCTTCATCATCCCGGCGGTCTCCATGATGAGGAGGGAGTAGTTCACCCTCGAGGCTGAGGGTTTGTACCAGTAGCTATGTGTTTCATCTCTCTCTCTCTCTCTCGTGTTCTTGATTTGGCACGATCTTGATGTATCGTGAGCTTTGTTAATATAGTTGGATCATATGGTGTTTCTTCCCTCTCTATCCTTGTTGTGACGAATCGAATATTTTCCCTTTGAGGTTTCGTTATTGTCGGATTGAATATTTCAGATTTGAGAACACTTGATGTATGTCTTGCATATGAATACCCGTGGTGACAATGGGGTATTATATTGATTCACTTGATATACGTTTTGGCACTCAACTCGCGGATTCCCGCGGTGACATTGGGGTAATCTATGCATATGGGTTGATGCACATTTTCATTATCTTTTCTCCGATAGAAACTTTGGGGTGCTCCTTGGAGTTCTTTGTGTGGATTGAATATTATGATTATGAAGTTGTTTGATGCATATCATATAATCAACTCACGGATACTTGTGGTGACATTGGAGTATCTAGGTGACACTAGAGTTGGTTGATGTGTATCATATGGTGTTATTTTAGTACGAACTCTAGAGCTATTTGTGACACATATAGGAATAGCTCAATAGATCGATCGGAAAGGATAACTTTGAGGTGGTTTTGTACCCTACAAACAATTTCTATCTTATGGTCTCCGGTAATAGGAACTTGGGAGTGATTCTTTATCGCACGTTGAGGGATGGTTAAATGATCCAATTATATTAGCATTGTTGAGAGATTGCACTAGCGAAAGTATGAACCCTTGGCCTTGTTTTTAAGCATTGCAATACCGTTTGTGCTCACTTTTGTTACTTGCTACCTTGCTGTTTTTATATTTTCAGATTACAAAAACCTATATCTGCTATCCATACTACACTTTTATCACCATCTCTTCGCCAAACTAGTGCACCTATACAATTTACCATTGTATTTGGTTGCAGGGTTGTTTGAGAGATACCATCTTCAACCTACGCCTCCCACGGATTGATAAACCTTAGGTCATCCACTTGAGGGAAAATTGCTACTGTCCTACAAAACTCTGTGCTTGGAGGCCCAACACGAGTCTACAAGAACAAGTTGTGTAGTAGACATCAATTGTGTAGAAGCCTTTGAGATACTTAAGAAAGCCTTAATATCTGCACCAATTGTTCAACCACCTGATTGGAACCTACCCTTTGAAATTATGTGTGATGCTAGTGATTATGTTGTCGGTGTTGTTCTAGGACAAAGAGTTGATAAGAAACTGAATGTCATTCATTATGCTAGTAAAACTCTAGACAGTGCTCAAAGAAACTATGCTACTATTGAGAAAGAATTTTTAGCAGTTGTGTTTGCATGTAATAAATTCAGATCTTACATTGTTGATTCCAAAGTAACTATTCACTCCGATCATGCTGCTATTAAATACCTTATGGAAAAGAAAGATGCTAAGCCTCGACTTATTACGTGGGTTCTTTTACTACAAGAATTTGATTTGCATATTATTGATAGAAAGGGAGCTGAGAATCCCGTAGCTGATAATTTGTCTAGAATGGAAAATGTTCTTGATGACCCACTACCTATTGATGATAGTTTTCCTGATGAATAATTAGCTGTTATAAATGCTTCTCGTAATACTCCTTGGTATGCAGAGTATGCTAATTACATTGTTGCTAAATATATACCACCTAGTTTCACTTACCAACAAAAGAAAATGTTTTTATTTGATTTAAGACATTACTTTTGGGATGACCCACATTTATATAAAGGAGTAGATGGTATTATTAGACCTTGTGTACCTGAGCATGAACAGGAACAAATCCTACAAAAGTGTCACTCCGAGGCATACGGAGGACACCATGTGGGAGACAGAACTACACATAAGGTATTACAATCTGGTTTTTATTGGCCTACTCTTTTCAAAGATGCACGTAAGTTTGTCCTCTCTTGTGATGAATGCCAAAGAATTGGTAATGTTGGTAGACGTCAGGAAGTGCCTATGAACTGTTCACTTGTTATTAAACCATTTGATGTTTGGGGTTTTGATTATATGGGACCTTTTCCTTCCTCTAATGGGTATACACATATCTTAGTTGCTGTTGATTACAGTACTAAGTGGGTAGAAGCTATTCCAACTAGTAGTGTTGATCATAAAACTTCTATTAAAATGCTTAAAGAAGTTATATTTCCGAGGTTTGGAGTCCCTAGATATTTGATGACTGATGGTGGTTCACATTTTATTCATGGTGCTTTCCGTAAATTGCTTGCTAAATATGATGTTAATCATAGAATTGCATCTCCATATCATCCTCAGTCTAGTGGTCAGGTTGAACTAACTAATAAAGAAATAAAATTAATCTTGCAAAAGACCGTTAATAGATCTAGAAAGAATTGGTCTAAGAAACTTGATGACGCACTATGGGCTTACAGAACTGCTTATAAAAACCCTATTGCTGTGTTTGGATGTCTGTATTGGAGGCCTCTGTATTGAATTGGTTTCAATACCAATTCAGCAAGGAAACTGTAATGGACATGAATACGAATTCGCTTGTTTGGATGCTCATTGAATTGGCTCATGGAATCTCAGTGGGGTTTCAATACCAAATCATGTTTGGATGGCAAACTATGGAATTGCATAGTGCTTTTGTTCTATATGCATCAAATCAAAATCTCAGCAATCTTAGTTCAAAAATGGCTGGCACGTGATCGTACTTATACTAAGCATGTTACATATATACTACAACAAGAACATATTTGAAACGAACTGATAATATTACTGGTTCCAAAATTTTACAACATCAATTCTAACTGTAAGCTGGTTTAGTAGTGCGGCCTTCCAGTTCCAGATACTAAAGTTCAGATGCATACAGACCTAATCCCATTACCATCAAACTAGACAAACTCATGGAACAAAAGTCCAGCTCATGGGTACAGAACTAAATAGCCACAAGATCATACAGTTTATAGACGAGAATAAGCCTATGCAGCGGCCGTTTAGTGCAGCTGTACTAAGCACAAAATCACATCAAGACTTGACTGCATAGCTTGTCGTCCTTGAGGTAAAGGACCATGCTGGTACCCCTGCCGAGCAGCTCCCCTGACAAAACTGAAGAAAAACAACAGCTAGCAAACTAAAGATGTGCAGCAGAGGGAGGAAGGCCAAGTCCCAAGCGAGGAGGAGGGGTCCGGTGGCATGGAGGGATCCCGGAGAATAGGTAGAGGATGAGGAGCGGCGGTGGACAGCTAGGTCCTGGTCGTGGCGGCCATGGGCGGAGGACATGGAGCGGCAGATGAGACGGGGCGGCAGAGTAGATGGGGCGCCATGGGAGGAAGGGGAACGAGCTGCGGCAGAAGGGATGCCGGTACCGGTGTAGTAGTAGTAGGAGGAGGGTCGGCGAGAGGAGCTGCCCTGGGTGCCGCCATCGGTGTGCCGCCATGGACGCGGCTCCTCTAGCCCTTTGGTCTCGTAGGGGGGAAAGAAGACAGGTCTCGCGTGGGGAGGTCGCCCCAATCATTTTCTTTTGCGGGAGTAGGCCAATTCGACCCAAATCGGAGCGGTGGAGGTCCGTATTGCAGGAGGCCTCGGCACATGAGAGCGAATTCACTGCCGTATCTGGACTCATTACAGACTGACGTTTCGGTGCGCATCCAAACAGCTGAATTGGCAACAGGACAATACCAAATTCAATTCGAGGCCTCAATACAAACATCCAAACGTAGCGTATGGGTATGTCTCCATATAAAATGGTTTATGGAAAAGCATGTCATTTACCTCTTGAACTAGAACATAAGGCATATTGGGTAATTAAATAACTTAATCATGATTTTAAACTTGCCGGTGAGAAGAGGTTATTTGATATTAGCTCTTTAGATGAATGGAGAACCCAAGCTTATGAAAATGCTAAGTTGTTTAAAGAAAAAGTTAAAAGATGGCATGATAAGAGAATTCAAAAACGGGAATTCAAAGTAGGTGATCATGTTCTATTATACAATTCTCGTTTAAGATTCTTTGGAGGAAAGCTTCTCTCTAAAAGGGAAGGACCATATATCATCGAAGAAGTTTATCGCTCCGGAGCCATCAAAATAAACAACTCCGAAGGCACTAATCTGAGAGTGGTTAATGGGCAAAGAATTAAACATTATATCTCAGGTACGCCCATTAATGTTGAAACCAATATCATTCAAACAATGACACCGGAAGAGCACATAGAAGAAACCTTCCAGAACGCTCTAGAATTCTGAAAACAAGTAGGTATATGGTACGGTAAGTAAATCGACTCCAAAAATTCCATAAAAGTACTTTCTGTTCGTTTTGGAATATATGAAAAATTAGGAAAATAATAAATAGTCCGAAAGGTGCACGAGGCAGCGACAAGCCTAGGGGACGCGCCCTACCCCCCAAGGCGCGCCTACCGAGCTTGTGGCTCCCCCGTGGACTTTCCAGATCCCGTTTTTCTTCCATATTACTTGTCCTGCACAATAAAAATTCATTATATATACTCTCGGATGTTTTGACCACCGTATCGCAAGTTTCTCCTCTGTTCTTGTTTCGTGTTGTTTTCTGTCAGATTTTTTAGCCCAGGCATCATGTCTTCCTCTTCTTCCAACAACATGGGAGATGACGCTTGGTTGCTTCAGATGGAACTCAAGAGAGAAGAGGAGGAAGAAGTCACCATGGAAGAAGATGATGGAGATTCGCTCGAGGTCCACCCTCCGGCTTCCGAGAGGGGTACCCTTGCCGGCATCTCCACAACTCCAAACCCCCATCAAGCCATGAGACGCACAACAAGCCATGGGAGTCCGAAGGTACAAGAAGGGCTTCCCCCTAGGAGACCCTTGCACAGGTTACATCGAAACCATTTTCATAACTTGCTTCACAATTATGGATTTGAGAATACTCCCCTCATGCACATACCTTCCAATTGGGACATCTCACGTCCAAGTGAAAGTGATGCAGGGAAGAAAGCGTGGGGGCCAGAGAATAAACATATTATGGCCGAAGTCCAGAAGAATGCGGAGATGATCCAGCATGTACTCCGGGAAATTCAGAGCTTACGGGAGATCCTAATTGATGTGATAAAAAGCAAGCCTACCTTATCATCACCCCCATCACCGAAGAAGGAGAATTGAGTACAAGGGTATGGGCACCACCCTTGGCTTGTGCCAAGCTTGGGGGAGGAGCTCCGGTATTGTATCACCATCACTTTTATCATAATTATCTATCTTAGTTTGATCCTTAGTTATTTCGTGATTTAGAAGAATAAAATTTTAGTATGATTTAGTTTCGAGTGCTTGCTTTGTGATCTACCTATCTATGTAATCGAGTGTGAGAGTTATATAATAAAGAGTAGTTTGAGTTGAGTTGTTTTACTTTTGTTGATCCAATCTTAGAAATAAAAAGAGTAAAAAAAAAGGAGAGAGATCATATGCTAATCCCATGGGGAGTGATGACTTCACATAAAAAAGGTATGATTGATAAAACTTGTTGGAAGTTGACAAACATAGCATTGGTCATTGTTGCAATTCATGAAAAAGTAATAAAGGAAGAGAGGTCTCACATATAAATATACTATCTTGGACATCTGTTGTGATTGTGAGCCCCCATTAAATATTCTATGTCAAATAGTCGACGTTGGACAAGGAAGACAACGTAATGAGTTATGTTTGCTTATATTCACATAGAAGTTATATTGTTTTGGATCCTCTAACATGTGGTGCTTGCCCCCTATCTTTTGCTAGCCAAAATTCTGTACTAAGTAGAGATACTACTTGTGCATCCAAAAACCCTTCAACCCAGTTCCATGTCATGAGAGTCCACTATATCTACCTATGGATTGAATAAGATCCTTCAAGTAAGTTGTCATCGGTGCAAAAGAAATAAAAATTGCTCCTAAATATGTATGATCTTTTATCGTAAGGGAAAATAAGCTTTGTATGATCTTGTGATGGTGAAGAAATAAAAGCGACAGACTGCATAATAAAGGTCGCTATCACAAGGGGCAATATAAAGTGACGTTCCTTTACATTAAGAGCTTGCACATCCAAAAATAAAAAGTGCATGACAACCTCTGCTTCCCTCTGCGAAGGGCCTATCTTTTACTTTTATGTAATTACTTTCATGCAAGAGTCAATAGTATTCTCCTCTATTCCGTTTTTATTTTTCTCTCTTGGCAAGCATCATGTGGTGGGGAAAGATCCAGATATATATATCCAGTTGAATGTAGGTGATCATGAGTTATTATTGTTGACATCACCCTTGAGGTAAATACGTTGGGAGGCAAAATTATAAGCCCCTATCTTTCTATGTGTCTGACTGAAACTTTTTCTCCATAAGTATGACGTGAGTGTCAGCAATCATAGAGGACTAAATGATAGTTGAGTATGTGAACTTGCTAAACAAAGCTCTTACATAGACTGTTTCTAATAATATGATGAATTGCAAATGCTTCAGTGACTGAGATCATAGTTTGTTAGTTTTCAATACGGTTTATGGTTCATACTTTATCTTGTGGATGAATTGTCACTTTGTCATGAGAAGTTTTATGATGATATATTGCTGTTATAATAAAGGTCATGATGCCTTCATGTCCGTATTTTGTTTTATCGACACCTCTCTCTCTAAACATGTGGTCATGATTATCGATTTTGGTTTTTCGCTTGAGGACAAGCAAGGTCTAAGCTTGGGGGAGTTGATACGTCCATTTTGCATCATGTTTTCCTACTGTTATTTATTATGTTTTTGATCATTATTTCACTTTATGATACAATTCTTATGCCTTTTCTCTCTTATTTTGCAAGTTTCACATGAAGAGGGAGATTTTCGGCAGCTGGAATTCTGGACCGGAAAGGGGTGAAACAGAGATAGCTATTCTGCACACCTCCAAATGACCTAAAAATTTACGGAGAAATGTTTTGGAATATATAAAAAATATTGGCTGAAGAAATACCAGAGGGGGACCCACCAGGAAGCGACAAGCCTGGGGCAGTGGCGGTGCCAGAAGTTCAATGTTGTGTAGTCAATTTGTAGTTGTGTAGTCAGATATATGAATTTCTATTTATTTTTTCCAAGATGTATACATGTATATGTTGATTTTATCAAAAAGTTGGGTAGTCAGTTGACTACCCAGCTTATATGTGGCTTCGCCACTGGCCTGGGGGGCACGCCCCCCGAGCTTGTGGCGCCCCTGGCAGGCCTCTAGGGCCCATCTTCTCCTATATGAAGCCATTTGTCCTAGAAAAAATCAGAAGAAGACTTTCGGGACGAAGCGCCGCCGTCTCGAGGCGGAACCTGGGTAGGAGCAATTTTGCTCTCCGATGGAGCGATTCCGCCGGGGGTACTTCCCTCCGGGAGGGAGAAATCGAAGCCATCGACATCACCAACGATCCTCTCATCATGGGAGGACCAATCTTCATCAACATCTTCACCAACACCATCTCTGCTCAAACCCTAGTTCATCTCTTGTATTCAATCTTTGTCTCAAAACCTCAGATTGGTACCTGTGGGTTGCTAGTAGTGTTGATTACATCTCGTAGTTGATGCTAGTTGGTTTATTTGGTGGAAGAATATATGTTCAGATCCTTAATGATATTCAATACTCCTCTGATCTTGAACATGAATATTATTTGTGAGTAGTTACTTTTGTTCTTGAGGACATGGGAGAAGTCTTGTCATAAGTAATCATGTGAATTTGGTATTCGTTCGATATTTTGATGATATGTATGTTGTTGCTTCCTTTAGTGGTGTCGTGTGAACGTCGACTACATGACACTTCACCATCTTTGGGCCTAAGGGAAGGCATTGTGGAGTAGTAATTAGATGATGGGTTGCTAGAGTGACAGAAGCTTAAACCCTAGTTTATGCGCTATTCCGTAAGGGGCTATTTTGGATCGATATGTTTCATGCTATGGTTAGATTTATCTTAATTCTTCTTTCGTAGTTGCAGATGCTTGCGAGAGGGGGTAATCATAAGTGGGAGGCTTGTTCAATTAAGAATATCACCCAAGCACCGGTCCACCCACATATCAAATTATCAAAGTAGCGAACGTGAATCAAACAAACATGATGAAATTGACTAGATGAGAATTCCCATGTGTCCTCGAGAACTATTTGCTTTATATAAGAGATCGTTCCGGCTTGTCCTTTGCTACAAAAAGGATTGGGCCACCTTGCTGCACTTTATTATACTTGTTACTTGTTACTTGCTATGAATTATCTTGCTATCGAAACTACTTGTTACCGTTACTTTCAGTACTTGCAGAGAATACCTTGCTGAAAACCGCTTGTCATTTCCTTCTAATCCTCATTGGGTTCGACACTCTTACTTATCGAAAGGACTATGATTGATCCCCTATAGTCGTGGGTCATCACATGCAAAAGTGGTCGTATTAATAAGTATCGCAAAGAGAGTTGTGGTTTGCTTTATTTTCAGGCTACATAATTCAGGCCTCTCGACAACTACAGTCAGCTGCAAACGCCGCGGCTGACTCCACATCTACATAGAAGTTCTGCGCCGGCTTGGCCTGTGGCTCTGTGGTCACCAAGTCATGAATGGACCACTCCGGGTGACACGCGCGTAGCCTCATCAGCACATACTGAGCACCCACCGTAGCGGCGACCTCCTGGAGATCCATCAGGCGCTGGGTCACTTCTGGCATGCGCGCAATGCACTGAACAATGTTAACGGTCTCAACCTCTCCTGGCCACAAGACCCCGGCGGACTGCGCCAGAGCTGAGGACATCCTGTCCAAAGTCGACGCCACAACTCCGAGGCGTGCAGAGCCCGGTGGACAAATCAAGTCTGGCAGCACGACTGCACGCAGCAACAGATGTCACACAACACGATAAGGGAACATGTAAAAGGACAAGCCATAAAACGGACGAAGGGGCTTACCGTTCACCGTGGCCTCCAACCGCCTCTGGCACGAACGCTGCCCCTGAAGATCCCTTGTAGCATGCGTCCCGGTATCCGCCAACGAAGCCTCACGCGCCCTGCAGCCCTCCACACGGGCCTGGGCGTCGGTAACACGACCTTTGGCGGCCTCCAGCCGTCATCGCAGGTCGGCCTCCGCTTCCTAGCTCTATCTCAATTGAGCCCGGAGACCCGTGGTGATGCCCCGGTTATCAACGAGCTGACCGCTATCCGCCCTTAATAGTTCTTGGCAGGAGCGGGCCTCCATACCCTTGGCGCCTGCCTCCTCTTGTGCGCGCTTCGCATCTTTGCAATTAGAGTCCACTTGGGCCTGCAGTTGCTGATGCTGCTCAAAAGCTGCAGACCCGCAAAAACAATGAAGAGGTCGGCACAGAAACATCATGCAACTAACCAGTTACGACATGCACAAAACTTACAGCAGACGTCAGTCAGCGACCTTTATAATCGAGCGATCCGCTCTTCTTCAACAGTGACCTGTGATACATCTCCGTCGTATCTATAATTTTTGATTATTTCATGCCAATATTCTACAACTTTCATATACTTTTGGCAACATTTTATATTATTTTTTGGGACTAACATATTGATCCAGTGCCCAGTGTCAGTTCCTGTTTGTTGCATGTTTTTTGTTTCACAGAAAATCCATATCAAACGAAGTCCAAACGCGATAAAAATTTACGGAGATTTATTTTGGAATATATGTGATTTTTGGGAAGAAGAATCAACACGATACGATGACCGAGGGAGCCACAAGCCCAGAGGGCGCGCCCCTTACCCAGGACGCGCCTGGCAGGCTTGTGGTTCCCCTGTAGGTCGGTTGGGGTGTCCTTCTGCCACAAGGAAGCTAATATCCGGATAAAAATCCCCTCAAAATTTCAGCCCAATCGGAGTTACGGATCTCCGGGAATTTAAGAAACGGTTTTCGGCCAGAAAAAAGGAATGCGAAACAGAAGAGAACAAAGAGAGAGAGAGATCCAATCTCGGAGGGGCTACTCCCCTCTGGGAGCCATGGCGGCCATGGACCAGAGGGGAAACTATCCTCCCATCTAGGGGGGAGGCCAAGGAATAAGAAGGAGGGGGCTCTCTCCCCCTCTCTCCCGATGGCGCCGGAGTGCCGCCGGGGCAATCATCGTGACGGCGATCTACACCAACAACTTCGTCGCCGTCAACACCAACTCTCTCCCCCTCTATGCAGCGGTGTAACACCTCTTCTCCCCACTATAATCTCTACTTAAACATGGTGCTTAATGCTACATATTATTATCCAATGATGTGTTGCCATCCTATGATGTTTGAGTAGATTTGTTTTGTCCTATGGGTTGATTGATGATCGTGATTGGTTTGAGTTGTATGTTTTATTTTGGTGCTGTCCTATGGTGCCCTCCGTGTCGTGCAAGCATGAGGGATTCCCGTTGTAGGGTTTGCAATACGTTCATAATTCTCTTATAGTGGGTTGCGTGAGTGACTGAAACACAAACACGAGTAAGGGGGTTGTTGCGTATGGGAGTAAAGAGGACTTGTTACTTAATGCTATGGTTGGGTTTTACCTTAATGATCTTTGGTAGTTGCGCATGCTTGCTAGAGTTCCAATCATAAGTGCATATGATCCAAGTACGGACAGTATGTTAGCTCATGCCTCTCCCTCATATAAAATTGCAATAATGATTACCGGTCTAGTTATCGATTGCCTAGGGACAAATCCTTTTCTTGTGTTACAAAATCTTTCTACTAAACAACTAACTTTTATTATCTTGCAAATTACTCATAGTTTTATTCTCACAAAGTACTCCTAGTTTTATTCTTGCAAAGTAGTTCTAGCATTACACCTACAAAGTACTTCTAGTTTCATTCTTGTTCTAGGTAAAGCGAACGTTAAGTGTGCATAGAGTTGTATCGGTGGTCGATAGAACTTGAATGGAATATTGATTCTACCTTTAGCTCCTCGTTGGGTTCGACACTCTTATTTATCGAGAAAGGCTACAACTGATCCCCTATACTTGTGGGTTATCAAGACCTTTTTCTGGCGCCGTTGCCGGGGAGCAATAGCGTGGGGTTGATATTCTCGTGTGTGCTTGTTTGCTTTATCACTAAGTAGTTTTTATTTTCTGTTCTAAGTTGTTTTATATCTTTTGTTATGGATATGGAACACGAAATACTAAAAAAAATAGTTGTACTTGCTACTCATGGAGATGGGGAACCTCCTAAAACCCTTGATGCCAGTTATGTGGAAAACATTAAATACTACTTTGATAATCCTAATATATCTCCATTCAACTTGATAATGGGAGATACTTTGGATCACCGGGAATACTCTAGGGATTATCACTTGTCTCAAAAAGGGAAACACTTATGGGATCAAATTAAAATGTTGCGTTGGTATGCTTGGAATTCATGCTTAAGATATGATTATATTTGTTGCTCTAAGATGGAGGCTCCACACCTCCCCTTTCAATGTGAATTTAATGATAATGAAACCTTGGCTTCTTATGCTAATGGTATATATGACTACTATGAAGTGGAACAAATAGAAGAATTTGTTGCTTTTAAGGGTGCTTATGAAATTGAATCTTTGTTCAAAAATATGAAGATTGCGATGATGCTCTTTACAGATCTAAAAATTATGCTATACTTAAATATTGCCATGAGAATTATGAATACAATGCCTATATTGATGAATTTATTGAAAAAGTCTCTGCTGCCCAAGAAGAGACTAATATTTTACAGGAATCTATGGAAGAAGAAATTGCTGAAACTGTGAGCTCATTAGATGAAAAAGATGACGAGGAGAGCGAAGAACAAAAGGAGGAAGAGTGAATTAGCTACCCGTGCCCACCTTCTAATGAGAGTAACTCTTCAACTCATACATATTTTAGTTTCCCTTCGTGCTTACCGAAGGATGAATGCTATGATGATTGCTATGATCCCTTGGATTTGTTTGAAATATCCCTTTTTGATGACCTGATGCTTGCTATGCTTGTGGCCATGATGCCAATATGAATGATGCTTATGGAGATGAACTTGCTATAGTTCCTTATGTTAAACATGAAATTGTTACTATTGCACCTACACATGATGATCCTATTATCTTTTTGAATTCTCCAAACTACACTATATCGGAGAAGTTTGCGCTTATTAAGGATTATATTGATGGGCTGCATTTTACTATTACACATGATGATTTTGATGAATATAATATGCATGTACTTGCTGCTCCTACTTGCAATTATTATGAGATAGGAACTACATCTCCGCTTCTCTATGTTTCCAATATGATAAAATTGCAAGCAACTACTTATGCTATGTATCGGCCTTTATTATGTGTGCATGAATTGTTCTTTTATGACATGCCGATGCATAGGAAGAGAGTTAGACTCCGTTGTTATGTGATATATGTTGCTTTGTGCTCATTACTAAATTACAAATCATTGTTAATTAAAATTGGCTTTGATATACCTTGGGATCCGGGTGGATCAATTACTTGAGCACTATATGCCTAGCTTAATGGCTTTAAAGAAAGCGCTGCCTGGGAGACAACCCAGAAGTTTTAGAGAGTCATTTTATTCTGTTGAGTGCTTTTAAAAAGTTTAAAAACAAAAATATATATAGATGGGAACCTAAAACTTTTCAAAAATAAAAGTGAAAGTGAGAAAGACGAACACCGTTGAAGTGGGGGACGTCCTTGAACTTTGTTCATGCCTGTCGGTACTGAAACCGGCAGATCTCGGGTAGGGGGTCCGAACTGTGGATCTAGGAATCAATGGGTAACAGGGAACGTAGAGACAGCGATTTACCCAGGTTCGGGCCCTCTCGAAGAGGTAAAACCCTATGTCCTGCTAGATTGTATTGATGTGATTGTATGAAGGTTACAGAGTTGATCTACCTCGAGATCGAATAGGCTAAGCCCTAGGTGGGTATGATGATGATTCTCCTCCCTCTACGGACTAAACCCTCTGGTTTATATAGACACCAGAAGGACCAAGGGTTACATATGGTCGGTTGCCATCAGGGGATAAACATGTCGGTCACGCTAACTATTCCTTGGAGGAGACGCCAAGTCTTCGGAGGTTTCCTTCTGGTGCACGGGGTCGCCCACAATCCGGCCTTCCCTTGATGAGTAAAGAGCAGCCCACTAGTCCAGCCTACGAGAGATAGGCCAGCAGCCCGAGTACCCCCTAATCCGGGACACCCTCAGTAGCCCCCAAACTAGTCTTCGAAGCCGAGGTAGACGCCGAACACCGTCGGCTTTGTGGACCAGTTCCCTTCCTTCCGTGATACAGGTGACATGCTTGCATCTCTTCTGAATCGAGTTCTCAAGTGTTGCCTAGCCGCACATGCCCCAAACTATGCTTCGGTCGCTGAGATGTACCGATAACTTAGCCCCGAAGGCTAGTCACTTCGGTGTGAACGGTACCCCCATCTAACAGCTTTTACCGAAGGGTCACAACCCGCCATGTCGTGGTTTTGTCACGGCAGATGTCCTCGTGAAAGGACTTAGTGGTGAGGCCATCATAGCTAGGTGGTAGCTTGAACGGGGTTGATCGGAATCGAGAAGACGCGAGTTTTACCCAGGTTCGGCCCCTCACAGTGGAGGTAAAAGCCTACATCCTGCTTGATTGATATTTGATGATCATAGTTTCGATTAAAAGGGTGATGTTTCCCTGACTCTGTCTCGTGAGCTATCAAAACGTCTGTCTTTAGACCTGCCAAAACATCTGTCTCTAGACTTTCCTGTCTATCTTGACCTCTAAAAATCTTGTCACTCTTGGGGTGCCCTGCCCCTCCTTATATAAGTTGAAGGGGCGGCTTACATGAGATTCCGGGTTATACCCGTGATTGGAGTCCTACTCTAAGTCATCCGTGTCTTCCAAGTTAAAGGGTCTCCATCTTGTATTTTGACTCTTTCTTGACGGAACCTCGCTCGGGTCACAGGCCGGGTTAACTTCAGGACTGGCACTGTAGCATGCCGGGTTAACTTCAGCCCTGGCACTGTAGCATGCCGGGTTAACTTCAGCCCTGGCACTGTAGCATGCCGGGTTAACTTCAGCCCTGGCACTGTAGCAGGCCGGGTTAACTTCAGGCCTGGCACTGTAGGAGGCCGGGTTAACTTCGGTCGGGTCTCATCCTCAGGGTGACTTAAGCCCAGAGATGACTTAACCTCAGGGCGACTTAAGCTCAAAGACAACTGAACCAGAGATGACTTATCCTCAGGGCGACTTAACGTCATGAGCCGGGTCATATCGTGGAGTTATATCCCCGACATTAGCCCCCAGATTAGCTTGGATTTATTCATGCTAAGCTCCTGAGTTTCTTCCTTGTCAATATGTTGATGCTGATTCCATGCAGAAAAAATAACCCTTATGATATTTTTGAATTGTCTTCAAATGCCTTGGCTTGATAAAAAGAAAATCCGTCTGATGTTGTGCCAACCTTCAATGCTTCAGACTTTGATGAAAAATGAATAAAAAATCTGTATGATGTTGAGCTAACTTGTCTGAATAGCTTGGAGGAGATAACCTGTAGCCCCCAAGTCTTAAGAGTAGAGCAAAGTGATAGCTTAAGACTTGCTTAAATATAAATGTTGCAACTGTGGAGAAAAAATCCGGGTTATCCGTCTGAGTCTTCAATCATGAACTGAAAGTTTTGCACTTCACATGTGTAGCCCCCAAGGTACGGCTCATCAGTATATGATGGGCCGGGTCTTCAACTTGGACCTTTTGATCTTTTTCAAACAACTGACTGTTGTAGCCCCCAAGTGCCGGGTCGTTTGCTTGTAGCGACTTGGAAATTATATGTACTCATTTTAAAAGAACTTCATATGATGTAGCCCCCAAGCTTCGGGTCACTATTAAGGCTTGTGTAGTTTGAATTTTTGACAGGAGCAATTGGTAGCCCCCAAGGGCCGGCTTATCATTATGTGATGGGCCGAGTCTTCAATGAGACTAGTAAAAATGACCATGCATTAGCCCCCAAGTGCCGTGGTGCATGCTTGCAGTGACATGGGATTTTCATACTTGATGTAATCTTGATTTGAATAATGTAGCCCCCAAGGGCCGGGTCGTGTGCCTGCGGCGACTCGGGACTTTTTTCTTCCATTGTAGAATAAAATTGTATCCACTCTGTGATGCCTTTGCGATGAAAGAAATCCTTGGCCGTGGTTACAGTGCAAACCGGCAAATATGTGTGAGAAAATCCATAAGTGATGTAGTCTTCTACAAAGCACATGTTGAATAACCAAAAACCCGGTCAATTAAAAGACCAGGTATTATATGTGACCCGGCTGGAATTGTACCCCGGGAAAATAGGAGAATTGATATCTCAATCATTTAATACTGGTTATGATAAACCATGATGAAGATCCAGCCATTTTGGCTATTAAAAATTTGTTTGTTCCTGCAGAGTTACAATGTAACCCGGTTTGAAAACCGGCTCCTGCAACATAAACAAATATGTTCATGCATATACGATGCATTGTATGATGATGCAATAATGATGCAATGTATGATTATGTATGTGTATGATAACAGAGTATAAAAAGGCTGGCTCTCGAGGCACGACAATTTAGACCGGCTTTCAAGGCTCGTCTCTTGCTTCAATGAAGCTGGCGTGATAGCCCATGGTTTATCCTCGCTCTCTGTAAGTTGGCTCTCACGTGACATAACTGATGTTTTAACCAAGACAAGTTCAGGGTCATAAAGATGATTGACTTGTCAAGAGTACACCGGGTCACCTAAGCGGAGTAGCATCAAGCAAACAGGCAGGTTTAACCACGATAATGTGGCGTTATTTGCCAGGTCAAGAGGGTGAGATAGCTAAACTCGGTGAGTTGGAAGCCCCCAAGTGACCAATCGTCAAGATTGAACAGGATACCCATGTTTAGACTGTGCATCATGGCGACTAGTCTTCTTCGGTAACCTGACTTTTTGCCAATAAGGCAGGATACCCATGTTTGAACAGCGCATCATGGCAATTAGTCCTCTTCGGCAACCTTTATTCTTTCGCCAATATGGCAGCAGCCCCCAGATCCAGGTTGTCTCCTTGCAATGATCCGGGGTTCTTGTATTTGTTGAAACCGGCTGAGTCTGCCGAATCATGTCTGTGTAGCCCCCGAGTCTTAAGTCGACTCGAGGAGTTGGCTTGAGATTCTTCATACTTGGCCGTAACATAAACCGGCATATAGTTGGCAGCTGATAGCTGAAATTTATTGAAACCAGAAGCGTGTGGCGAGTTGATGCTTGTTGTATGTCCTCAGAGGCTGGTAATAGATATTTTTTGCTCCAACTTGTCGGAGTAGACCAGGCTGTAGGGGCAGCGGCTTGTGCACGTCCGTTGAGCAATTCAAGCGAGCGGGCGTGGCCCTGGTGTGTTAATGTAGACATGGGAGTCGACCGTGGTATTTGGAAACCGGTGCGGACGCATAAGTCGGCCGCGGCGTTGTAAGCCAATGTGGACACGTACATCGGCCGCGGCAGTATAAGCCGGTGCTGGCGCGTGAGTCGGCCGTGGGTTGGTGTAGACTGAACCGCAGAGGCGGCGGCTTGCATACGCGTTCGTCGAGCAGTGCGGCACAGTCAGATGCTGGCGCATGATAACTTTTGGCGCAAGCTCTGTATCCGTGGCACGACGATCACCCTTGCAGTGACCAATTGTCCTGCATAAAAATATCGCAAGCCAGAGTAATTGTTCTTAACAAAAATAATATGTGCTATGAAAATAGACTGGACAGATATCACCTTTTTTTTTGTCGGGCAGCTGGACGGTTGACAGGACTTGAACCAGCCAGCTTGTGGTGCAGCGACAGTCAACCCGTACATGGCGTAATTACGAAGTTGTGGGAGTCGCCAGCTTGAGCAACGGATGAGTCATCCATGAGGCGGCTATCGGGTAGTGTGGCAGTGGTCTGCATCATTCCCTTTTTTTTCAACCCTCCAGCCGGCTCATCACTTTCCCTTTCTTCAGCCGGTAGGAGAGCAAGCAGGATCGCAGCCGGAGGCGGGGCGCGGCAGGCGGGACGGCCACAGGTTGTGGTGCTACGCGGGCGCGCGGCGACCCGGCAGCGGAGCGCGGGGCGGCGCGAGGACATGGGGCCGTGCGTGTAGGCGGTCGGGTCCGCGCGGGCGCGCGGCTGGGAGTAGAGGCCGGCGAAAGCGACCAAGGCGGCAGGGCCGGCCCGAGGCGGCGGCTTGGAGCGGTGCGAGGCGACGGCTCAAGAAGGCCATGGCGATGGCGGTTTGGCGTGGCAGGCGGCTGAGGAGTGCCTACGGCGAGGCGGAGCGAGGTGGCTCGGTCACGGTGGAGGCGGCGGCTCGAGGAGGTCCCCGGCGAGGCGGAGCGAGGTGGCTCGCCCGCGGCAGCTCGGCGCGCGGCCACGGCAGAGGAGCGAAGCCGAGGTGGCTCAGAGCTCAGGTGCGTCGACGAGATGAAGACCCGGTGGAGATATTGAGGTGGGGCATCGCTGAAGTGGCATGAGGCCGGCTTGAGGACGAGGCGGCGGCTCGCCAGCGGCGGAGGCTGAGGCGGACGGCCGCTCGCGGACGGCTCGGCGAGGCGGCGACGGCGACTTGAGGTGGAGCCGCAAAGACAGTGGCGAGCCATGGCGGCGACGGGTTAATGCGAGGGCGGCGCGGAGGCGGCCGTGACCGGCTCGGAGCGCGGCAGCTGAGGCGGCAGGGCGGCTTGTGGCCACGGCGTTGGGCGGTATCCTGCGGAGGCGACTGCTCGCGGCCGCAGAGACGGCGGAGGCGGCTGCTCGGCGCGACAACGAAGATGGCGGCTCGACTGCATCGTGGCCGGCTCGAGGTGAGCAGCGGAGGCGAGGCGGCTTGGCGACGCCGGCTTGAGGCCGCGACGGTGGAACGGCGCGCCGGCCACGGCAGAACCGCGGCAGCGGAAGCGAGGCGATTCGAGGGCGAGGCCGCGGCGGCGACTCGCATGCGAGGCGCTGGCGGAGGCGAGTGGCGGCGGTAGAAACGGCTTGGCGCAGAGCCGCAGCGGCTCGGAGGCGTAGGCGACTTGACGAGGGCGGCTTTGAAGCGCGATGGCGAAGGCGACTGCGGGGGCGGCGGCTTGGAGGTGCGCGACAACGGCGGCTTGGCGCGACCACGGCAAAGGCGGCGGGCCATGGCAGAGGCGAGGCCGGCGCCGTGGAAGCGAGTGGCGTCTCGGCGTTTCAAGGCGAGGCTATGGGGACGGCGGCTGAATAGCGGCCGGTGGCTTGGAAGCGAGCTATGGCGGCCGAAGTGCGCCGACGCGGCGGGGCGGGCAGCGGAATCCTGGTCCTCGTTCATCTCCATGTCCAGGTCGTGGCCGTTTCTGGCCAACCCACGTCCGTCTCCTCCAAGTCGTGGCCCAGCGAATAGATCGTTGCTTTTTGTTGACTGTATGTTTTTTGATTTTAGCTTATAGTGGTAGATCCATTGCCCTTGCGAAGTACTTTAGTTGATGCTGCTGTTGATTTCATCTGGCATTGATGCACCTTCCGGTCCGTGGCAGATCAAGACTTGCTATGACTGACTTGTCTAGGGCTCACCGATGGAAAACGCCACCTATAGAGAGCTTGCATAGGTTCAAAACACCGCGTAGCTGGCCGCGGCTGTCTGACTCGTGCGTCCGTAATAGAGACCCGCTCATAGATTGTAAATCTGGACCGATGAACTCGAAGCTGATGCAGATCCTTCCAAATTGGCTGTTCTTCATCCGGAAAATTGTGAACTTCTCGATCCCTAGGAGAGATCCCTCCAAGAACTCAACACCACCGTGCGTAGGCCCCACGGTGGGCGCCAACTGTCGTGGTTTTGTCACGGCAGATGTCCTCGTGAAAGGACTTAGTGGTGAGGCCATCGCAGCTAGGTGGTAGCTTGAACGGGGTTGATCGGAATCGAGAAGACGCGAGTTTTACCCAGGTTCGGCCCCTCACGGTGGAGGTAAAAGCCTACGTCCTGCTTGATTGATATTTGATGATCATAGTTTCGATTACAAGGGTGCTGTTTCCCTGACTCTGTCTCGTGAGCTATCAAAACGTCTGTCTTTAGACCTGCCAAAACATCTGTCTCTAGACTTTCCTGTCTATCTTGACCTCTAAAAACCTTGTCCCTCTTGGGGTGCCCTGCCCCTCCTTATATAAGTTGAAGGGGCGGCTTACATGAGATTCCGGGTTATACCCGTGATTGGAGTCCTACTCTAAGTCATCTGTGTCTTCCAAGTTAAAGGGTCTCCATCTTGTATTTTGACTCTTTCTTGACGGAACCTCGCCTGGGTCACTGTAGCAGGCCGGGTTAACTTCAGGCCTGGCACTGTAGCATGCCGGGTTAACTTTAGCCCTGGCACTGTAGCATGACGGGTTAACTTCAGCACTGACACTGTAGCAGGCCGGGTTAACTTCAGGCCTGGCACTGTAGCAGGCCGGGTTAACTTCGGCCGGGTCTCATCCTCAGGGTGACTTAAGCCCAGAGATGACTTAACCTCAGGGCGACTTAAGCTCAGAGACGACTGAACCAGAGATGACTTATCCTCAGGGCGACTTAACGTCATGAGCCGGGTCATATCGTGGAGTTATATCCCAGACACGCACGACCGCGAGTTGGTTTATGAAAAACTCAATTCGCGGTTCGAGGCGGTTCTTTCATTGGCACGTCCCATCGATATGGAGATCATGCCCTGTTTTTAAGGGATATGATCAATAATTTGCTCTATCCCACGCGCGCATAATGGCATGATTTATACGGGGAAACGGCGAAGCCCGCGACGCAGTAAAGGGACCTTAGTTTTTATAGCCCATAAAAGGGGAACGGCCTCCATTTCCTCTGCACGTTTTACCTCTTGCCTCGCCGTTGCCTTCCCCATCTCTTGAGCTCCAGCACCCAGATCCTCTCCCTTTCAAGAACCCCTCCAGCCATCCGCCCAATCCAGCAATGGCCGGTTCCGGGTCCAAGGGCAAGTGGGAGGCATCCATCGTCACCGAGAGCGCCATCTTGGAGCTGAAGAGCGCGGGCTATCTCCCGGCCGACGTCGCCCACCGTGCTCCAGAGGCTGGCCAAGTCGTCCCCACGCCGCGATAGGGCGAGAGGGTGGTGTTCATCCCCCATTTCATTCGAAGTTTGGGTTTTCCCCTCCACCCCTTCGTCAGGGGCCTCATGTTCTTCTATGGGCTTGATTTCCATGATCTCACCCCAAAATCCTTCCTGCACATCTCGGCCTTCATCGGGGAGCGATGGTCAGCAAGCTTCCCCGAGTGGAGTGGCCAGAAGGCACCTTCATCGATATTCTATTCCACCCATAGTGCTATATCCATGGCTTGCGCTCATGTATTGCGTGGGGGTTGAAAAAGCTGAAGCGCGTTAAAAGGTATGAACCAATTGCTCGGCTTGTCATCGGGGTAGTGCATGATAAATACTTTATGTTAAGAAGATGGAGCATGACAGGTGTCGGTGTAAAAACCGGCAGACCTCGGGGTAGGGGGTCCCGAGCTGTGGATCTCGGACAGATGGTAACAGGAATAGGGAGACGATGTTTACCTAGGTTCAGGCCCTCTTGATGGAGGTAAAACCCTACGTCCTGCTCTTGTTTATATTGATGGAGAGTATCAAGTACAGAGTTGATCTACCTCGAGATCGTATGATCTAGTCCTAAGGCTAGGTGAATGAGATTGTGTTGAGGTCCCCTCTAAGGGATAAACCCTTCGGCTTATATACATGCCGGACAGGGTATCTAGGGTTACAAGGTTGGTATCTAGGCGTGGAGGTGGCAGGAGGAGTCTTGGAGTACAAGCCAAGTCTTTGGTAGATGCGGTCTTGACCTCTTCTCCTGCGTGTATCTTTCGGAGTCCATCTTGACAAGAATGAGAGCCCACTCATCCGGCCCGAGGAATATGGGCCGACTAGGTTAGTACCCCCTAGTCTAGGACACCACCAGTAGCCCCTGAACTGGTCTTCGATGCCAAGGACGGCACTCTTGGACTTCGGTTCCGGAGTCTTTGGCTCGGCAGGCAAGTTCCGTGCATGATCTCCTCAGCTTAGCTTCAAGTAGACCTCGGAAAGATTGACAATCCCGCCGAGTGGGCCTAGCCCCGCCATGCGTGGCCTCAGCTTTCTGATCTTTGGGGAACCGTGTCTTACAAGGAAGCGGGTCAGCTTTATGGTGAAACGTTGAAACGTCGGTCTCCTCCCCCTTTTTATCCACGAGTCAGGCGTGCAGATTTATCAGAAACCCCCAATCCTCCTTCCAAGCAAATTGCACAAGCGCTCCCCTTCCTCCCAAGTCCATCCTTGAGGGTTTCCCATGGCGAGCAACACAGGTTCTTCGAGGCACCCTCATGGCCCTGTCAGGGCGATTGGGGCAGTTGCGCCGTCTCGCGCCTTCAACTGGAGCGCCTGGCCAGGCAAGGATACCTGCCAGATTCAGATCTGAAAGCGACCCGCCCGGATTTAACATCCATCAACGGGCAGGTACACGCAGAGAATTTCCCCTCCCCTCAAAAGGATGAACGGGTATACTTTGTTTCCTTCCTGCTGTGCGGCTTAGGATTTCCAATTCACCCTTTCCTCCGAGGCTTGCTAGAGTTTTATGGGCTGCAACTCCACCACCTTACCCCCAACTCGATTCTGCACATTGCGGGGTACATCACCCTATGTGAGATGCATCTTGGGTGTGAAGCGCACTTCAGACTCTGGAGGAGGTATTTCTGTGTAGTGCCGTGTTCCTCCGCCGAAAGGCTTTACGAGGTTGGAGCGGCCGAAGTCTGTCGAATCGAGGGGACAGAATACCCGCCAGGCACACCTCGGGAGGATACCGACGTCTGGCCAACAGAGTGGTTCTATATAGACGACGTCCCCATCCCAGACCCAGTTCAGCCAGGGCTTCCCCCTTTCTCTTCGGAGCCCCCGAAGAGGCGATATAGCTGGAGGCCGCAGGGTATGGTCCCAGAAGGTGGTGCCGAGGTGACCGAGCTGGCCGCCAAGGTGAAGCAACTGGTAAGGACAGGCCTCACCATAATAGACGTAATGGCCACGGCGATAGACCGAAGAGTCCAACCACTTCGGTTGCGCCCTCATCCATTGTGCGCATACAATGGAACCGAAGACTGCTCCCGATCAATTCGGCAAAGTTTCTTTGACCAGGCGGCCTTCGGGACAGTGATGGCCGGTATCTACCAAGGAACAGTGGAGGACTTTGCCCGACGTCAATTCCGGGACGGGCTGTCCTACTACAATCCGGCCGACATAGTGAGTTCTCCCGCTTTATTTTTCCCACCCGAGTTGTTTTTCAGTAGCCAATCCATTTGACCGATCTTTTTATTGGTTTCGAGCAGAGATGGAGGCGTCGGGTGGAGGCTCTAAACAGCCCGGCGCCCGAGCCGGAAACACACCAACGAGTAGAAGACCCCCTCTTTCACGAGGACGAGGATCTGGCTCTTATCTATGAGGGGAGGAAATTTTATATGGAGTGTCTTGACGGCTCCAAGGTAGCTGTCACCCCGGACGCGCCGGGGACGAGGCCAGCTTCATCGATAATGCCCTCTTCCTCTACTCGAAAGCGAGCCTGTCGTGGTTTTGTCACGGCAGATGTCCTCGTGAAAAGGACTTAGTGGTGAGGCCATTGCAGCTAGGTGGTAGCTTGAACGGGGTTGATTAGAATCGAGAAGACGCAAGTTTTACCCAGGTTCGGCCCCTCGTGGTGGAGGTAAAAGCCTACATCCTGCTTGATTGATATTGATGATCATAGTCACGATTACAAGGGTGCTGTTTCGAGAGCTATCAAAACGTCTGTCTTGAGACCTGTCAAAACATCTGTCTCTAGACTTATCTGTCTATCTAGACCTCTAAAAACTTGTCCCTCTTGGGGTGCCCTGCCCCTCCTTATATAAGTTGAAGGGGCGGCTTACATGAGATTCTGGGTTATACCCGTGATTGGAGTCCTACTCTAAGTCATCCGTGTCTTCCAAGTTAAAGGGTCTCCATCTTGTATTTTGACTCTTTCTTGACGGAAACTCGCCCGGGTCACTGTACCAGGCCGGGTTAACTTCACCCCTGGCATTGTAGCAGGCCGGGTTAACTTCACCCCTGGCACTGTAGCAGGCCGGGTTAACATCACCCCTGGCACTGTAGCAGCCGGGTTAACATCACCCCTGGCACTGTAGCAGGCCAGGTTAACATCACCCCTGGCACTGTAGCAGGCCAGGTTAACATCACCCCAGGCACTGTAGCAGACCGGGTTAACATCACCCCTGGCACTGTAGCAGCCGGGTTAACATCACCCCTGGCACTGTAGCAGACCGGGTTAACTTCACCCCTGGCACTGTAGCAGGCCGGGTCATACTTCTGCCGGGTCTCATCCTCAGGGTGACTTAAGCCCAGAGATGACTTAACCTCAGGGCGACTTAACGTCATGAGCCGGGTCATATCGTGGGGTTATATCCCCGACATTAGCCCCCAGATTAGCTTGGATTTATTCATGCTAAGCTCCTGAATTTCTTCCATGTCAATATGTTGATGCTGATTCCATGCAGAAAAAATCACCCTTATGATATTTTTGAATTGTCTTCAAATGCCTTGGCTTGATAAAAAGAAAATCCGTCTGATGTTGTGCCAACTTTCAATGCTTCAGACTTTGATGAAAAAAAATGAATAAAAAATCCGTATGATGTTGAGCTAACTTGTCTGAATAGCTTGGAGGAGATAACCTGTAGCCCCCAAGTCTTAAGAGTAGAGCAAAGTGATAGCTTAAGACTTGCTTAAATATAAATGTTGCAACTTTGGAGAAAATCCGGGTTATCCGTGAGAAAAATCCGGGTTATCCGTCTGAGTCTGCAATCATGAACTGAGAATTTTGCACTTCACAGGTGTAGCCCCCAAGGGCCGGCTCATCCGTATATGATGGGCCGGGTCTTCAACTTGGACATTTTGATTTATTTAAACAACTGACTGTTATAGCCCCCAAGTGTCGGGTCGTTTGCTTGCAGCGACTTGGAACTTACATGTACTCCTTTGAAAAGATCATATATGATGTAGCCCCCAAGCTTCGGGTCACTATTAAGGCTTGTGTACTTTGAATTTTTGACAGGAGCAATTGGTAGCCCCCAAGGGCCGGCTTATCATTATGTGATGGGCCGGGTCTTCAATGAAACTAGTAAAAATGACCATGCATTAGCCCCCAAGTGTCGTGGTGCATGCTTGCAGTGACATGGGACTTTCATACTTGATGTAATCTTGATTTGAATAATGTAGCCCCCAAGTGCCGGGTCGTGTGCCTGCGGCGACTCGGGACTTTTTCTTCCATTGGAGAATAAAATCATATCCAGTCTGTTGTAGTCCCCAAGCCCCTGGTCATCAGACTTCTCCTCCGAAGGGACGGCGTTTGAAACACGCGCGCGGAGAGATGGCTCCTCAAGGGAACCGCCCACAAGAAGCGGAAGAAGCACAGGCGGAGGTCATGGAGGCAAGCGAAAGTGCTCCTCCGACTACCAGGTGATTGTGATTAATGTATGTTGTACAAATGCTATATCGGGTTCGGACCCCTATGATCATTCGCAGGCAGTCTTTTCCTTCATCCATGGCACCGAGTGCGAGGGCCGAGGGGACGGTGGCTTCAAACAGGGAAGCCGAAGCACATCCTTCTCCGGGAGTTACTCCAGAAGTTCCCCAGCCCGAGGACTCAGAGACCAGCTCAGCTACTCCTTCCGAGATCCAATGTGCCGTGAATTATTGGCGGCGAAAGACCTCCCTGAGGGGTCTAGCGTTCTTGGATCGGGAGTTCATTGCTCTCAGCTCGGTGGACGCATACCTCGGGGCAACCCGCGCGGTGTTTGATCAATCATTAGATGTTTTGTCGCAAGGGTTGCGGGTAAGGTCCAGCCCGAGCTCATTTTATCTCGAAGCTTTCTTATGTCTCTGTTTGTCCATACTGCCCACCGTGGTAGTATCCCCTAAGGCTTGATATGGGCAACAATGCCCGTAGCGAGGCTTGATTTCAATCTGAAGAAGTTGTTTTTTTTATAGAGTGCACGGGCGAGGAATGATCAGCTATCCGAGGCCCTTTCCCAGGCAAAGGGGTGGTTGGAGACTGCCTTGACCGAGGTGGAACAGGTGAAAAATTCACCCGAGAGGCGCACGGTAAGTGCTTTGTCTTGTATATAAGAATCTGAATTATCGAGGTCTCCTGACAGCGTAATCCGATGTAGCAGCGGAAGCCCTAGGTCATCTTGAAAGAGATCTCAAGCAGGCCCGCGAAGATTTGCTTTATGCAGAGTCGCCGCGCCAGGCCAATCAACATGTGGTGACTCAAAGGGTGGATGGCGTTAATGCGCTAAGGGCTGGAAACGCCCGACAAGCGGACAAGATCAATAGCTTAAAAGCTCAACTGGCTGCCACCGAAGCCAAGAATCATCGAACCGATGAGACGATTTTTGGTAAGTTTTTAGTTCAAGAACCATTACCTGAGTTTGGGTGTTCAGCCGGGATGTTTAGCAGGCTAATACATGCTTTTTGCCAGCTTCAATGTCCGGCCAACCCCTTGATGGCTGAGGTCCGGTGCCCGAAGACATGGCGACCCGGCTAGCCGAGGTGCACGAAAGTGCACATAAATCAATGAAGGAAGTTTTCAAGGCATTATGGCCCGAAGTGGAGCACGTTCCTGAAGACATGGCCGTCCTAGCTGAACATATGCGGCGAGCTCGGTGTCGGATCCAGGCGTGGAAGGTGTATGCTTGCCGGGAAGGGGCGAGGGAGGCCTGGGCCATGGTCAAGACCCGGTATACGGAGGTTGATACGGCGCACCTGGCCGAGGTAGGACCAATGGGGCCAGACGGGGAAGAAACACCCACTAGTCTCGTATACAAGAATGTCATGCCTGCCACCCGGTCGTCGCAGAAGGACTGCACCTTAGACGTCTTGATAGATGGGTTAGACCGTGTGTAATGAAATGATAATGTATGACTCTATGTATCGAAGTACGTCATTATTCAATCTGCGCATATAAACGCTGCCAACCAGCCATCGGTTTCTACCTCCTCGATCAGTGACCGAGGAGTGTCTGCTTACTACTGTCCGAAGTGAACGGAACAGATGCTTCAGGAGATGAGGCAATCCGGCTATATGGTGCGAGCGACGAGAGTGAGGCAGAGAGTTATGTTATATTACTTTTTAACGTAAGAAACATCTTTCGAGGAAAATAGTTCTTCCAACAGTTCCATTCCTTGGGTAGCTATGTCGAACACAAAAGTCTGAAGACGGGTGACCTCAGAGGTGAAGCCCCTGGTCGGGGTTTGAGAGACCCCATCCACTTTATTTCTATGTCATGGCCGACCAATTTGTACGTTTAAGAGTGCTAGCTTTCGACTTTGTCCGTCTGAGGTACTGCACCGGATGACCCGGGAGTAACAATCACAGCGGTGCTCCCTTTGCCTCTTAGCCGAAAGATCAGGAACGTAAGAGGCAAGCACAAGAACCAGGTAACCCAGCTTGGCCAAATCTTAAGTCAAATCGATGCATATTGTGGCTTGAAAGACAATAGTATATAAGAGGTGGAATGATGCATGTTTTGAAAAGAACATGCAGTATTGATTTCATTCCGCGGGGCCCTTCAGGGGATGCCTCCGAAATCTCTTGAGAGAGAGAAAAAGGAAAGATGATAAAAAGAAAAGTAGGGTGGTGTATTTACAGAGGTGAGTAGTTCTCGGAGTTTTAACCATAGAAACGTCGGAGTAGCGCCGCATTCCAGGGGTTGGGTTCTAGACACCCGTCCTCTGGGTCTCGAATTCGGTATGTGCCTCCGGTGAGGACTTGGTCGATGATAAATGGCCCATCCCACTTAGGGGAGAGCTTGTGAGTCTGCTTCTCCAGATGAAGCCGCATGACGAGGTCTCCTTTGTTGAAGTTCTTTGCGCGGACCTCCCTACTGTGGTAGCGGCGGGCTTGCTGCTGGTAGATGGCAGATCGTGCCCGGGCGATGTTGCATTCCTCTTCTAAGGCGTCCAAGGCATCCTGCCAATCTAACTCGGCCTCACGCTCTTCGTACATGCGTACTCGAGGTGCATCATGTATGATGTCACAGGGGAGCACTGCCTCGGCGCCGTACACCATGAAAAATGGGGTGTACCCGGTGGATCTGTTTGGTGTGGTGCGCAGACCCCATAGGACGGAGTCAAGCTCCTCTACCCATTTGCAGTCGGCCTCCTTGAGGGAGCGAACTAGCCTAGGCCTGATTCCACTAAGGATCAGCCCATTGGCGCGTTCTACCTGCCCGTTTGACTGCGGGTGATATACGGATGCGTAGTCGAGCTTGATGCCCATTTTTGCGCACCATGCTTTCACTTCTTTGGCCGTGAAGTTTGTCCCGTTGTCTGTTATGAGACTATGGGGGATACCATAGCGGTGTACTACCCCCGAGATGAATTCGAGTACGTGGACTGCACCGTCCGAAGTTACTGGTTTTGCTTCGATCCACTTAGTAAACTTGTCCACCATGACAAGTAGGTATTTGTTTTTTCTTGACCCGCCCTTGAGTGGGCCGACCATATCTAGCCCCCAGACCGCGAAAGGCCAAGTTATAGGGATTGTGCGGAGAGCTGCGGGGGGCATGTGGCTTTGTTTGGCAAATACCTGGCAGCCGGAGGAGCGCTGTACTAACGCAGAGGCGTCGGCGCCCGCGGTGGGCTAGTAAAAACCAGCTCGGAAGGCCTTGCTAACCATGGTCCAAGCAGCGGCGTGATGTCTGCTCATGCCGGAGTTGACCTCCTGGAGTAATAATCGTCCTTCCTCTTTGGAAATACATCACTGGAGGACGCCCGTGGTGCTTATTTTATAGAGTTCTCCTTCATGGACCTTGTAGGCTTTAGATTGCCTTACAATCCAACGCGCGTCGGTTTGGTCTTGGGGGAGCTCTTTGCGGAGCAGGTATGCGATGAGCGGCTCGGTCCATGGTGCAATGACTGTCATAACTTCGTGCGCAGAGGCTGTTATCTGGACAACTGAGCCGCCCACTATATCTGGCCGTCGTCGTTTTCGGGAGAGGGGGCTGTTCGATGTCGTTTGAGTCTGACGTGCCCTTGTCGTCTTGCCAGACTATGGATGGCTTAAAGAGCCGTTCGATAAAAGTACTTTCCGAGACTTTTTCCCGCTTGGCACCCATTCTGGCGAGTATATCTGCATCATGGTTGCTATCTCGGGGTATGTGATGAAATTCAAGCCCCTCGAACTTGGCCGAGATTTGTACGACGGCATTCCGGTAGGCTGTCATTTTTGGGTCCTTTGCGTCGAACTCGCGGTTAACTTGCGATATGGCGAGGTTGGAATCACCTCGGACCTCAAGACGTTGGACCCCCATGGAAGCTACTATCCGGAGTCCATGTAATAGGGCTTCGTACTCTGCCGCGTTATTGGAGTCGGTATACATAATTTGTAATACATACCGAATATTGTCTCCTGTGGGG
The DNA here is from genome assembly GCA_039707655.1 of Elymus sibiricus. Classification (NCBI taxonomy): domain Eukaryota; kingdom Viridiplantae; phylum Streptophyta; class Magnoliopsida; order Poales; family Poaceae; genus Elymus; species Elymus sibiricus. The sequence goes on along the minus strand of CM077664.1, from coordinate 119,621,372 downwards.
GAAGTAAGTACTACGCCAGCCCCTAGGCCAGCAAGCATTTTGGACCCGTCGAAATGCATGGTCCAATGCGAGTAAGTGATGTATTCTCGAGGGAGCTCGGCCTCCGTCCATTCGGCCACGAAGTCGGCCAACACCTAAGATTTAATAGCCCGGCGTGGTCGGTAAGCTATTTCAAATGGTAGGAGCTCTATGGCCCATTTGGCTATGCACCCCGTTGCATCCCTATTGTTGATTATGTCACTTAACGGGACATCAGATGCCACGGTTATGGAGCACTCTTGAAAGTAGTGTCGAAGTTTTTGGGACGCCATGAAGACGGCGTAAGCTATCTTTTGATAGTGGGGATAGTGTGTCTTGCACGGGGTTAGGACCTCGGAGACATAGTAAACGGGCCTTTGTACCCAGAACTTGTAACCTTCCATGTCTCATTCGACCTCGAGTACTGCGCTGACCACCTGGTTTGTGGCCAAGATGTATAATATCATTGGCTCGCATATGCCTGGCGCTGCCAAAATGGGGTTGGTTGCAAGGAGAGCTTTAATGCCTTCCAGAGCCGCCGCGGCCTTCTCGGTCCATTTGAAAGTCTTCGTCTATTTTAAGAGTCTATACAGGGGTAAGGCTTTTTCCCCGAGTCTTGATATGAAGTGACTCAGTGCCGCCATGCATCCTGCTAGCTTTTGTACATGTTTGATCTCTGTTAGTACCTCTAAGCGGTCCAGGGCTTTTATTTTTGCCGGATTGGCCTCGATACCTCGGCTAGACACGATGAAGCCGAGGAGTTTGCGAACTGGTACTCCGAAGACACATTTCTCGGGGTTGAGCTTAATTTGATACTCCCGCAAGCTAGCGAATGTGTCACGGAGATTGTCTATCAATTGTCCGACGTGTTTAGTTTTGACAACCACATCGTCAACGTAGGCCTCAATGGTCTTCCCGATGTGTTTATCCAAGCATGATTGAATCATGTGCTGGTATGTGGCGCCAGAGTTCTTTAATCCGAAGGGCATCATATTGAAGCAAAACGACCCGTAAGGTGTGATGAATGTTGTTGCTGCCTGGTCAGACTCTTTCATCTTGATCTGATGATACCCTGAGTAGGCGTCCAAGAAACACAGCGAATCGTGCCCGGCTATGGCATCTACAATTTTGTCGATTCGTGGTACGGGGAAAGGGTCCTTGGGGCATGCTTTATTGAGGTCTTTGAAATCGACGCACAGGCGCCAGGACCTATCCTTTTTTGGTACCATGACCAAATTGGCAAGCCAATCGTGGTGTTTTATGTCTCGGATGAATCCGGCTTCCAATAATTTGGCCAGTTCTTCGCCCATTGCTTGACGCTTGGGTTCAAAGAAGCGTCGAAGTGTTTGCTTGACGGGCTTGTAGCATTTCAATATGTTTAGGTTATGTTCCGCAAGCCTGCGGGGTATCCCTGGCATGTCCGAAGGGTGCCAGGCGAATATATCCCACTTCTCCCTAAGGAAGTTACGTAGAGCCTCGTCAATTTCTGGGTCGAGGTTCGCCCCTATGGACGCCGTTTTAACTAGGTCTGTGGGGTGTACTTGGAATTTGACTATTTTGTCGGCTGGCTTGAATGAGGTGGACTTCGGCCGTTTGTCGAGGATGACATCATCTTGGTCGACTTCGGCTCGTAATGCGGTTAGTTCCTCGGCTGCGAGGGCTTCGGACAAAGTTTTGAGGGCGAGTGATGCCGTTTTGTTCTCGGCTTTGAGTGCTCTGTCGGGGTCGCTCGAGGCGGTAATTATCCCATTCGGGCCCGACATTTTGAGCTTCATGTAGCCGTAGTGCAGTGCTGCTTGAAATTTGGAGAAGGCGTCTCGACCCAGGAGGGCGTGATATCCGCTCCTGAAGGGGGCGATGTGGAACGTAATTTCCTCGGATCGGTAATTTTCCAGGGTTCCGAAGATCACATCCAAGGTTATCTTTCCACTGCAACGTGCTTCTCGCCCAGGTATAATGCCTTTGAAGGTGGTGCTATTCTGTTCGATGCGCGATTTATCGATTTGCATTCTGTCCAGAGTGTCTGCGTATATCAAATTCAAGCTGCTGCCCCCGTCCATTAGCACTTTTCGGAGACGGCAGTTGTCCACGATTGGGTCAAGGACCAGGGCGGCGGGGCACCTATTCGACGTTGACCTCGGCTGATCTTTATGGTCAAAGGTGATGGGCGTGTCTATCCACGCACCCCGAGTTGGTACCTGACGGATGGAGTTGATTTCTCGCAGGGCCCGCTTTCACTGGTTGTTGGACGTAAAGGTCTCGTAGATCATCATGACCTCGCCCTCGTCCGAGGATTCTTCTGCGTGACTGGGGGTGCCCATAAGGAGGGCAGGTCCTCCCTTTGCCATTTGCCTCACTACCCAGCAGTCGTGAAGGCTGTGAGTTGGGCAAGAATTAAGCGGAATAGCATGTATCGGACATGGTTTATCCAGGAGGCCATCAAGGGTAATCCCGGGGAGGACCGAAGTTTTCTTCTTTTTCCAAGGTTGCTTGGTCGGTACGGTCACCGCACGGTTTGTGCATCGAGGTGTGGGTCTTTCTCACTTTAACTTGTGCTCACAGATCGAATCAGTGCTCTTCTTGGCAATCCAAGCATCTTCGATAGTGCAGAATTTGGACACCAGGTCGGACAACTCCGAGATGGTTTGTACACAACAGCGGGCGAGGGCGTTCGAGACGACTTTATCCTTGCATCCGTGCTGATAAGCTGTTATTATATATGTGTCCTGGTAGTTTGGTATCTTGTCCTTGATCGACAAGAACCTGGCCCAGAACTATCTGATCGATTCGTCGGGGAATTGTTGCACATAGGCTAGATCCCAGATATCTGGGGGCCCTGAGTAATCGGGGCAGTACTCGATGTGGGAGGTGGGTGGGTTTTCGATTTCAATGGACTGTGGGCTCGAAGCCTTGGTATCTTCATACCGTGACAGGCCTACGGTCGTCGGCCCGGCCAAACTGATTCAAAGATCAGGTTCATCGGCCGTGTCTGGCTGGTCGCCGTCCGAATCGCTTTCCAAGAAATACTTCGGCCCTTCGCCCTTGAAAGGGGGGTCGGCCGGAGCTAGGGAGGAGTCATGGATCACTCCTAATCCGTGGGGAAGGAAGGGTGCTTCCGTGATAGAAGCTTCAGGTGCGGGAATCATGCCCGCGAGATCAGAGTTGTAAGCCGATGATCCCATCGATCCTTTTTTGATCTCACAGCGGAACTCTCAATGAAAGCACCAGTGTCGGTGTAAAAACCGGCAGACCTCGGGGTAGGGGGTCCCGAGCTGTGGATCTCGGACAGATGGTAACAGGAACAGGGAAACAATGTTTACCCAGGTTTGGGCCCTCTTGATGGAGGTAAAACCCTACGTCCTGCTCTTGTTTATATTGATGGAGAAGTATCAAGTATAGAGTTGATCTACCTCGAGATCGTATGATCTAGTCCTAAGGCTAGGTGAATGAGATTGTGTTGAGGTCCCCTCTAAGGGCTAAACCCTTCGGCTTATATACACGCCGGACAGGGTATCTAGGGTTACAAGGTCGGTATCTAGGCGTGAAGGTGGCAGGAGGAGTCTTGGAGTACGCACCAAGTCTTCGGTACATGCGGTCTTGACCTCTTCTCCTGCGTGTATCTTCCGGAGTCCATATTGATAAGAATGAGAGCCCACTCATCCGGCCCGAGGAATATGGGCTGACTAGGTTAGTACCCCCTAGTCTAGGACACCGTTAACAGGATTATATGATTTTGTAGGGATGACTTTCTTTAGCATTTTTATTTTGAAAGGCATGATTGTTTGTTGGTATGCCTGAGTATTGATGTCTTTATATCAAATTATAGACTATTTCTTTGAATCACACGTGTCTTAATATTCATGCCATGATTAGGTTACATGATCAAGATTATGCTAGGTAGCATTCCACATCAAAAATTATCTTTTTATCATTTACCTACTCGAGGACGAGCAGGAATTAAGCTTGGGGATGCTGATACGTATCCGTCGTATCTATAATTTTTGATTGTTTCATGCCAATATTCTACAACTTTCATATACTTTTGGCAACATTTTATATTATTTTTTGGGACTAACATATTGATCCAGTGCCCAGTGCCAGTTCCTATTTTTTGCATGTTTTTTGTTTCGCAGAAAATCCATATCAAACAAAGTCTAAACGCGATAAAAATTTACGGAGATTTATTTTGGAATATATGTGATTTTTGGGGAGAAGAATCAACGTGAGACGATGACCGAGGGGGCCACAAGCCCAGAGGGCACGCCCCCCTACCCAGGGCGCGCCTGGCAGGCTTATGGATCCCCTGTAGGTCGGTTGGGGTGTCCTTTTGCCGCAAGGAAGCTAATATCTGGATAAAAATCCCCTCAAAATTTCAGCCCAATCGGAGTTACGGATCTTCGGGAATTTAAGAAATGGTTTTTGGCTAGAAAACAGGAACGCGAAACAGAAGTGAACAGAGAGAGAGATCCAATCTCGGAGGGGCTCCTCCCCTCTGGGAGCCATGGCAGCCATGGACCAGAGGGGAAACTCTCCTCCCATCTAGGGGGAGGCCAAGGAAGAAGAAGGAGGGGGGCTCTCTCCCCCTCTCTCCCGGTGGCGCCGGAGTGCCGCCGGGGCAATCATCGTGACGGCGATCTACACCAACAACTTCATCGTCGTCAACACCAACTCTCTCCCCCTCTATGCAGCGGTGTAACACCTCTTCTCCCTGCTGTAATCTCTACTTAAACATGGTGCTTAATGCTACATATTATTATCCAATGATGTGTTGCCATCCTATGATGTTTGAGTAGATTCGTTTTGTCTTATGGGTTGATTGATGATCGTGATTTGTTTGAGTTGTATATTTTATTTTGGTGCTGTCCTATGGTGCCCTCCGTGTCGCGCAAGCGTGAGGGATTCCCACTGTAGGGTTTGCAATACGTTCATAATTCTCTTATAGTGGGTTGCGTGAGTGACTGAAACACAAACCCGAGTAAGGGGGTTGTAGCATATGGGAGTAAAGAGGACTTGTTACTTAATGCTTTGGTTGGGTTTTACCTTAATTATCTTTGGTAGTTGCGGATGCTTTCTAGAGTTCCAATCATAAGTGCATATGATCCAAGTACGGAAAGTATGTTAGCTCATGCCTCTCCCTCATATAAAATTGCAATAATGATTACCGGTCTAGTTATCGATTGCCTAGGGACAAATCCTTTTCTTGTGTTACAAAATCTTTCTACTAAACAACTAACTTTTATTATCTTGCAAATTACTCGTAGTTTTATTCTCGCAAAGTACTCCTAGTTTTATTCTTGCAAAGTAGTTCTAGCATTACACCTACAAAGTACTTCTAGTTTCATTCTTGTTCTAGGTAAAGCAAACGTTAAGTGTGCGTAGAGTTGTATCAGTGGTCGATAGAACTTGAATGGAATATTGATTCTACCTTTAGCTCCTCATTGGGTTCGACACTCTTATTTATGAAGAAAGGCTACAACTGATCCCCTATACTTGTGGGTTATCAATCTGTTGTGACAAGTCATCCACTCGACGATTCAGCCCTGCCATATGAGTTGTCGAGTCCTGGAAAGATGGAACAAGACCCTCAAGCACATTAATGCATCTAATTTGCTTAAGGTTTGGGGGCTATTGGGTGAAGACTAAAATCCTTTTACCTCGATAATGGCCTCCGCCGATGTGCTAAGGTCAGCAAGCGCTTTTTCCAAAGTCTGTCCCAGGACCTCGCTCTGGTGCAAACGCGAAATCAGCACATGAACATACTCTGAGCCCTCCTCAAGCCGCGGAGGAAGGGACGGCGGATCGCGGCCTCCGGTAGCAAGGAGGCCGGAGCCGTCAGACGATCCGGCACCCGGAGATCCTGCATTACCAGGCTGGTCTCCCCCCGAAGAGGTCACGGCTGCCGCAGGTAGACGGCGACTGGCGATTTTTTTTCCTTCCCGCCACTTTGGGCCTCTGCGAAGGGATAGGGGGTGACGGTAACCCTGGGGGTGCGAGCGCCTATTCTAGATCGGCCACTGGAGACGCAAGCTCACCTCCACAAGGATCAGAAGCTTTTGGCGCCGCCATGGCGGCCCCCGGTTGTGCGACGGCGGAAGGCAAGCACCCCCTCTATGATGGTGAGCCAATGTCGAGCCCCGTTTGTGACCGAGCGCTATTTGTTGAAGGTGCGTCCTCCAATATGGGCCCCGGTCTTTTGGTTGCGTCGTCCTGTCCAACCACAGACCAGACTGCGGAATCATTATAGTCACCTTCAACGGATTTTTCCCCATGGCAAAAAGAGGCCGCGGCACCAACATGAGGACACAGAGGATGGGACTCACGCGCCAGATGCCAAAAGGACTGGCAAGAGAGCAACAAAATGTCAGGAGAATGTTGGCAGACGCGTCCCGAGGACACAACGGAACAGTAAATACCAAGCGACTCACCACGGGCTGCGGATTGGCCATACTGTAGGGCTCCACGAACACCTCGGGGCGGAGCTCCTCGAAAGGATGGCCGGTGAGAAAGTGCAGACGGTCTTCGATCTCGCTTTCTGAGAGTTCCCTCCAGAGCAGATGATTGGGGTCGCTCCTCCCGCGGTATTCAAACATGGGAGGGTCGATGCGCCCCAAAGGTTGGATGTTCCTATGCACCCAGGTCTTCAAGATTTACAAGCCGGTGAGACCACGCCCCTAAATACGGACGACGGCGTCCACCAAATAACCGGTCCCCGGGTCAAGGTCAACTCTTGACCGCCACTCTGGCCTCTGCCAACAGGGCACGTCGGCAAACTCCAGCAGCCCTGGGTTACTAGGGTTGTGGAAGTTATCCGGGGCATAGAACCACCCCTGCTTCCACGACTCCGTCTCCGATGCCAACGCCAAGTCAAAGTAACCGGAGCCCAGACGGGGTTGGAAGACGGCCCCGCCACAGGAAGGGATCCTTCCGTCCTTAAGGTGGGGAACCACTTTGAAGAAATACCGAAAAAGGCCGAAGAGGGGGCGAACGCCCAAGAAACACTCGCAAAGGGACACGAAGCAAGAAAGGTGTAGGACGCCGCTCGGGGTCAGGTGATGCAGCTGAAGCCCGTAAGAGGCCAGCACATCCCTGGTGAATGGATTGAGGGGAAACCTCAGCCTGCGGTGGATGAATGCTACGTGCACCACTTGGTTCTAGCGTAGTGGCCGTGGGACTTTATCCCTTGAGCGAGGTGCCATCGAGCACATCTCGGTGAACTCCGGAAGATGCCCCATTGTTACCAACTGCTCCAGCTGGGCTCGCGGGACGGAGGAGCGCTCCCAGTCACTAACCCACTCGGGCGGACGAGGAAGGCGCGGCAGCGCGATCTCAAGCTGGTCACCTCGGCCAGGTTTCTCTCCGGAGGTGGGGGGAGCGTTGGCCATGACTCTTCGATAGAGGAAGGCTTGGGCGCGTTGATCTAGAAGAAGCTGGTGGAGTGCCTGGCGGTGGAGAAGAGAGGTCAAGCAGGGCTCAATGTGGCCATCCAACCGACATATTTAAAACGGACCGGTATACGAACCGTACTGGAGAGGTGCCTGCATGGCTGGTGGGCCGGCCCATGGAGTTTGCTGGCCCTAACACCCATGAAGACTACCAGCAAGAGGAAAGAGGAGCTAGACCTGCAACGACCCAGGAGGCCGGATACGTGAAGAGAAGAGCCCGCCGGAGGTCTCGCGACCTTCGTTGCGACCTCCACCACGCTCGGGGGCTACTGACGGGGTGATAGATCCAGGGTGCCTAACGTAAAGGGGGCCGACCTCGTCCTTGACCAGGGCCCACCAGGCCCAAAGGGAACCACGGAACCCTAGGAAGGCAAATGAGGCAAACGTGTTCCCCAAGAGAGAGGGCGGCGGTCGGATTAATTTGATCTCCCTTCTGTAAACCCTAGGCCTCTCCTGTCTATATAAAGGGAGGTCTAGGATCTTATTAGCGATCCAATCTGAAACTCAACTCTCGGTAGACATCTCAAACACGATTGTAATCCTCTGCATGAGGTATCCCCTCCCCATGAATACCAAGACAAAACATGACATAGGGTATTACTCTTTGGAGGCCCGAACCTGGGTAAATTGTGCGTGCAGACTCCGTTTCAGTACTTCCGGTCTCGTCATGAACCCTACCGAGGGATCTGACGGAAATTTGCTTTGTCAACATTCTACTGACTTCTTGATGTGTGGCAGTTGTTTTCTCCTGTCCAACAGGAATGGAGGTTATGGTCCACCAAACTCCACTTTACGGCTCCTCAACCGGATGCGAAAAATCTAGAGTCGCTGGAGCACGGCAGGGCCGAGGACTCCATCATTACAACCGTTACTTATGGAGGTGTCACCTATCAGGTGAATATAGATGGCGAGGATGTCGCTGTGATCGATGACCATCAAGGAGGACCCCCACCCAAAGATGACGTCGCGGGAGCCAGTCATTGGGGTCTGTGGAAGCGGGCTCCTAGCACGAGTGCTCCTTGGACTAGGGACAACACCCTATCCGAGGACGAGCATCGGGGAAAATGTCTAAGGTCCTAGCGCCGTGCGGAGCCACCTTGAGTCTCATGGACAATAACATTGTTGCTAGTCAAAGCAAAAGAAGGGCCCAACCCGAGAGGGTTAAATTCATTCTAAATAAGAGCATCAGGTAAATAGTCGGTAGCAACATGAAGCTCCTCATCTACAGGAGGAGGGATCACAACATGTGCCTGCAATTCAACCACTATAGGGGGGAAACTATCATAACAGGAGCCAAAGGTTCATTTGCATTATGGCCAGGATCATCCTCTTCACCATAGGCTTGTTGCATGATGAGAAGGCCATCTCCAACCTGGGCTGATATGTGGCCCTGGAAAGGATGAACTAGATGATTGACTTCCTCATTCAAGTGGTTTAAACCCTAAGCAACATTGTTTGGAAAATCTCCTTCTGACAGAGAAACTATAATTGTAATACTGGTATGTCCATCCTGGATAGGCATCAATTCCTCTCCACCAGCCCAAGCCCATGTGCTCATTTCAGCAGCATCAAGTAACTGATCAAGGGCCACATTGTTTGGGCATGAGGCTGAAGCCCAGTGCCCAACCCCTTCCTCTCATTCTTCAGCTTGATCATCAACATCCATATTGTGTGCTCCAGGGTTAAAACCAGGGAACTCAAAGGCAGCCTGTGGAATTGGGTGTAGGTCCACACCAGGGGGAGGGATAGGATCCTCATTAGCTGCCCTCCACCTAACATATCACGCTGCAACACTTCAATAGAAGAAGTCCAAGATTCTTTATCAAATTCTTCCCCTTCTGACCACCTAATACTCTTAGGTATAATACTCAGATCAGTAATTCTAACCTTCAAAATAATCCTTCCTCTTTTTGCTTCATTCTTCTTCCAACTAATCAGCCTACCAAACTACACACTGCCATGGACAGGTCTTCAGTGTTGCAATTATCCAAAGGGACACCAACCAGAAGCAGCCAACATACTCTATTAAAATGCACTCTTCTCCTATTTCTCCCCTCATTATGCTCCACAAAAGTAAGAAAGACATCTCCAAATGCATCCAGACTATCATGGACTAGCTTATCATGTGCACGAACATGGTCCAAGCGCACATAGGCCTCGTTGAAAGGACACTCTTGAATGTCATGCACCCTCATATGCATGACTTCACCTAAGAACTCCTCAATGACCTCACGAACATTGGGAAAAAAATACCTCAGCTGGGCGTGGATTGATGGTAACAATCGCCCAATCTTCATGATGCCTCTGCCTATAAGGGAACCACCACCCGAGAAACCTGTGTTTTGCTCCCCGTAGGAGTTGTTGGGATTCCCCCAAGTGTAAGGGTGAAGCATCTCAGCGGCAAGTATTTCCCTCAGTTAGAGAACAAAGGTTATCAATCCAGTAGTGTCGGAGCTAAATCCGGCAGATCTTGGGTAGGGGGTCCCGAGCTGGTGATCTTGGCACGATGGTGATACGTCTCCAACGTATCTATAATTTTTGATTGTTTCATGCTATTATATTATAAATCTTGTATGCTTTATATACCATTTTATATCATTTTTGGGAACTAACCTATTAACTCAGTGCCTAGTGCCAGTTGTTGTTTTTTGCTTGTTTTTGGTTTTACAGAAAACCCATACCAAACGAAGTCCAAACACGCTGAAACTTTTTGATGATTTTTTTTGGACCAAAAGAGACCCTAGAAGCTTTGAGGGGGGAGTCCAGACAACAAACAAGGAGACAACAAGGCAGGGGGCATGCCCAGGGGTGGTAGGCACACCCTGCCCCCTTGTGGGCCCCCTGCTGCTCTGTTTACCCTAATTCCTGGCCTATAAATTCCCAAATATTCAGAACCCTCAAGAGAGGCCACGAAACAATTCTTTCGCCGCCGCAAGCCTGTGTTATTCCGCGATCCCATCTGGAGGCCTTTTCGGTACTCTGCCGGAGGGGGAATCGATCACGGAGACCATCTTCATCAATGTTGTTGCCTCCATGATGATGTGTGAGTAGTTCCCACAGGACCTACGGGTCCATAGCAGTAGCTAGATGGCTCTCTCTCTCTCTCTCTCTCTCTCTCTCTTGATCTTCAATACAATTATCTCTTCTGAGATCAATCTGATGTAAACTTTTGCGGTGTGTTTGTTAGGATCCGATGAATTATGGGTTTATGATTAGATTATTCATTGAAAGTAATTCAGTCTTTTCTGATCTTTATTATGTGTGATTTTATAGCCTTGTATTTCTCTCCGATCTATCCTTCTTCTTTGTCCAATTAGATTGATTTATCTTCAGTGGAAGAGGTGCTTGGTAGTAGGTTCAATCTTGCGGTGACCTTACTCTGTGACAAGAGGAGTAGCAAGGCACGTATTGTATTGTTTCTACTAAGGGTAAAACGACGGGGTTCGAACATATTATTTAGTCTTACTTTGTCTACATTATGTCATCATGCTCCAAGCATTACTCTATTTGTTATGAACTTAATACCTTAAGATACATGCTGGATAGCGGTCGAGGGGTGGAGTAATAGTAGTAGATGCAGATGGATGTCGGTCTACTTGTCTCATACGTAATGCCTATATATTGATCATGCCATGAATAACATCATAACTATGCGCTTTTCTATCAATTGCCCAACAGTAATTTTATCCACCATTGCTATGCTCATGAGAGAGATGCCTCTAGTGAACGATGTGGCCCCCGGGTCCATTCACTTTATATTTACTAAAAACCTAAATTCCTTGCTGCAATTTATTTACTTTTATTTTTCTTTGCAATTTATCTATCTATCACTATCAGAATTAATCATTGCAATTAACGAGTACAAGGGGATTGACAACCCTCTTGCCCGCGTTGGGTGCAAGCATTTGTTTTGCGTGTGTGTGCAGGTACTGTTGACATTTGTTTGCGTGAGTCTCCTACTGGTTCGATAACCTTGGTTCTTAACTGAGGGAAATACTATCTGCTACTATACTAGATCACCCTTCCTCTTCGGGGAAATCCCAATGCATATCACAAGTAGCAGATGGTAACATGATGAACAAGAGACATGGTGTTTTACCCAGGTTCAGGCCCTCTCGAAGAGGTAAAACCCTACATCATGCTTTTGATTGTATTGATATATGGGGTACAGAGTATAGGTATCTACCACAAGATTTTTGTGAGAGATTCTAATGATCTAAGTTGTCATCATCTATTGACTAGCCTGGCCTCGGTTTATATAATGTACCAGAGGCCTAGCATAGTAGGAGTCCTTGTCTTAGGCTCCAAGTCTTGTGGAATCTTCCTTGTATACTTCATGGGCTGCCCGAAGTGGCCCATTAGTGAACCACCATGGGGGTCCTCGGCCCGACCCACCTGGTCGGGAGACGACGTGGTGAGTACCCCCTAGTCCAGGAGACCATCAGTAGCCCCTGAACCGATTTCAAGTTGGGGATGCTCCTTGGTTCTTCTGAGCTGTTCTTCATCTTCGGTCGTCGGTCTTGAAAGCTGGTTCAACAAATCTTCCCATCTCCGTTCTTGAGAATCGATGAGGTGTATCCGAAGAGTTCACATGTCGGGCATCTGAGGAGTTCACATGTCGGTCATCCGAGGAGCCCCTTTAAGTTCCCGGCCTTTATCAATGCTTTGTTATTTTTACGCCACACCTCGGGTTCAAAGCTTTTCCCGTGTGGTGGTGTCCTCTTGCTGTCGAGCTCGAACACCGGACTGCACCCAAGGTGTCTTTTTGCAGCCGAGCTCCAAAGCCGGTCTGCATCCGAGGTGTCATAGATTACCTCGGTCTTGAAAAAGTTGAAGGAGTTTCGCTGAGCTTAATGCCGGAAAAGTCCTTTGTGGAGCCAGCCACTCACATCCGAGCTTTATGCCGGACTGCTTCCGAGGTGGTGCACCACCTTGGCCTTGGGCTGATTTTTTGCGGAATTTTTTCCAATTGGTGCAATTTAATCTCTGCCGAGATGTATACCAGTAGCCCTCAAGATGTGTGCCGGCCTAAAATCCGAGATGCACCTGAAGGATAACATAAAACCGCTGATCCAAGTAGCCCCTAAGACTCAGGTCGATTCGCGAAATCGGCCTGGGGATCAAGTCCTTGCTCGGCAGGATACTTTAGGAATAGAAACAACAGTGTGCAGTAGCCCCCGAGACTCAGGTTGGGTGCGGCGGACCAACCTGCGGATCATAATCTCCTCGAAAACCATATTGCACTTTGAATTTTCTACACTGAATCTTCAATGCAGTAGCCCCCGAGACTTGGGTTGGGCCACATGGCCGATCCTAGGATCGTATCTCCTCGAGAACTTAGTCAGCCTCGTTTTGCGTTCCCCATCGCCGAGGTGCAGCTCGGTAGGGAAGATGCCGAACTACGGGTCGAAAAAGATATTTCCCGAGCAGAATTACCACGCGGGACACCTCGACCTAGAACATGTCTTGCCTCCTGAAAAAAACATACAAATAGGTTAAAAGTGTCATCAGCTCGAAAAACAAAAAAACTTACATAAAAACTTTACATCTAAATTAAATCAAGTTTTTTGGTGCCAAACCAAAATTGGTCTTAAATTAATTTGTGTTTCCGCCGTGCTTTAACATGACACATCCGATCTCTAGACTTCAAGTGGGTCAGCCTTCAGTTTCAACCTCCTTTTCCTGAAGGCGGAGTGCTTCTCAGGCCAGTTTAGCGAACTAAACTCGAGCGGATTTAGAGAGAAACAGGCTATCCAGCTATTTGACCATACACTCGAGTCAAAAAAGGAGTGGTAGAAAAAGACTTTGCAATGACTTATAAGAAAATGCTTAAAATATAAGTTTATGAGCCCAGTTAACTTGGGTAAAGGAAGTTGTTTTTAACAAACAACTTTTTTGTTTAACAAAAAATAACGCTTGGTTAAACCGAACAAAAACTAAAAAACTAAAAAAAAATGAGCATGAAAGCGACTTAGCTGGTTAATGTGCTCGGTGTTGATGACGCGGTCCAGGCTTGCGGCGAGACAAAGACGTCCATCGAACTTGACAGATCTGACATGGTGCATAGTGCTCGGCCTGGCCGAGGTCCCAGACCCCAAGCCCGTCCCGATGAGGAGCTCGGCTCGACGAAGAGGCAGAGTGAAGAGCTCGGCTCAATGATGTGGCGACGCGGAACGGTCGATTGGTGAGGCAAAGCCCCCAGTCTAGACGAGGGACGGAGGAGGTCGGCAGAGTGACGCCAAACTTTACGAAGTAGGTTGATGATGGGATGGCGAAGCCCCTGGTCTAGCCGAGATGACGGGGCAGGTCAGCGGGGAGACGGTGGAGCCCCCATGTCAACTGGCGTGTCGAAGCAGATCAGCGTCGTGGACGTCGGCCTAAACAAGAGATGGCGCGGCGATGCCGACGCAGGTCAAAATTTGTGACCCAGTCGATGCCGGTTTGATGAAGTGACCACGCAGCGATGCCGGTGTGCCCGACCCGTGCAATCCATGGGGTGACGATGTTGTATTGGCAATGATTTAGCTTTCACGATGCCGAACTCTTGGTCGGCTCACCGAGGTGATTATCCGATGTGGTTGACGTCGGCTTGACGAAGCGACAACCCGTCTAGCGCAGGTCGATATCCGTGGAGCAACGAGATCGGACTGGTTTGACACCGGCGTCACGGTGGAAAGCACCTCGGAAAAGGATCAAAATTGTAGGCACGTGTTTAAGATTAAAACACAATACCTTACAATTTCTTTAAAAAAAGGACGCCTGATATCATGTTCATGAAAAAGATGAACCCGGATCGGATTCATTTTCGCGTATAAAACAAAATAGATCCGAAAATTGATGCACTCCTCGGACCTTTCTCAGAGTTGGAACGGTCGGATCGAGTTAAAATTTTGAGGGTTGGTGACGGTGTCCTAGACTAGGGGGTACTAACCTAGTCGGCCCATATTCCTCGGGTCGGATGAGTGGGCTCTCATTCTTGTCAAGATGGATTCCGGAAGATACACGCAGGAGAAGAGGTCAAGACCGCATCTACCGAAGACTTGGCACGTACTCCAAGACTCCTCCTGCCACCTCCATGTAGGAGATATGCCCTAGAGGCAATAATAAATGTTATTGATTATCTCCCTGTTCATAATTATGTTTATGTTCCATGCTATAACTGCAATGATTCTCGAGTCTACAAATAAAACGAGGCTTGGAGGGAAACTCATGTGCACATGTGGGATAATAAACGGTAAAATGTATTCCTAGTCAAGCCTCTATGACTGGCTCAAGTATTGCATGATGATCCTGTTTTCCTGATCATGGGCATGACTATGCCGGCAATTTTGAGGGCACAATTGTTGGTAGAACACTTGTGTTGAATCGACCCAAATTGATGTTATGCTATGAGATACATTCGTCATAGGTTAATGGTTAATAACACAGGAAGTTAATGTTTGCATAATTCCTTAGACCATGAGAGTATCGAGTTTCTTCATGCTTGCTTCATGAACTTTGGGGTTTGTTAAACGTCATCCGTAAATGGGTGGCTATTACGGCGGCTTACGGGTTCATGGAAAAGTATGTCAAGTAACTTGATAGCTCAAGATTGGGATTTGCTCCTCCGACGATGGAGAGATATCTCTGGGGCCTCTCGGTGTTACGGTATCCATCATCGTCTGGCCAGACACAGGGTGATTTGATCACAGGGATGCCGGAACACGGGAACGAGAAAAGAGAACAATACCGGCAACGAGGTAACTGGCATAGTGGACAAGGTGTTGATCCACGGGGATGCCAACATGTCTCACCTCGGGTATTTGTAACATATCGCGAAGCAACAGGAATAGCACACGGCAACTCGAGGTTCACTCGAATATTCATTCGTGTGGGTATAGGGATCAATATGGGTGTCCACGGCTCCGATGTTGATCATTGATCGGAAGGGGTTCCGGGTCATGTCTATGCTTCACCGAACCTATAGGGTCACACGCTTAAGGGTCATCTATCTGCTGAATACTAGACAGGGAGTCTGAGAGAAAATCACCGAAAAAGTTTCGGACGCCGGAAAAGTTTCGGACAGCGGAAAAGTTCCGCAGAGAGGTCACCGGATGAGTTCCGGTGAAACTGAAAAGTTGTTTCGGAGTACACCATAAAGTCAAAATGGTTTCGGCACATGCCTGATAATTCTTGGAGGGTGCCAGAATCGTTCTGGAAACTTTCTGGAATTTTCCGGGATGAAAACCGGAAATGTTCCGGAGCTGCCGGAACCGTTTCAGATGCTTTTCGCAGATGAAAATCACTAAACCGGAATTGTTCCGGCTCGCGTTGAAAATTATTTTGGTGGGTACTGGAAATGTTCTAAGCCCACATGAATATTTTCAGTTCGATCAGATGCTGAAAAATGTCGTCGTGAATAGTGAAAGTGCTTTTTGGGATATTTATGGAAAAGTCACCTTTTGGGATATTTTCCCAAAAGGTTTCTAGAAGGCTTGGGGGCCAAGAAACCCTACCCCTTGGATTTCCTATAAATAGAGGTGGAGGGGCTGCCTCCACACTCACTCCCTTCTCACATACAAGTGCCATGACATTTCTGGCTTCTCTCTCCCTCCCAGCGAAATAGTTTCGTAGAGCCGAAAGGCTGTCTGGGTTCCGGTGGGAACTAGTTCTGGACGGCGAAGCCCTGCCGGATAGATGACACCGTATGTGTGCAACCCCGTAGAGAGGTCGTAGGTTCGATCTTTTTGCCCGAGGGGCTGTTCGAGGGTCCTCCCGAAGGGCTGTCCGAGTTTCTGTCCGAGTTTCGGGGGTCCTCCCGAAGGGCTGTCCGTGAGGCCTCCCGGAGGGCTGTCCGAGGATCCGTCCGGTGGGACTATCCGAAAGACTGTCCAGAGGCCTCCCGGAGGGCTGTCCGAGGATCCGTCCGGTGGGACTATCCGAAAGACTGTCCAGAGGCCTCCCGGAGGGCTGTCCGAGGATCCGTCCGATGGGACTATCCGAAAGACTGTCCAGAGGCCTCCCAGAGGGCTGTCCGAGGATCCGTCCGGTGGGACTATCCGAGGGACTGTCCCGAGGCCTCTCGAAGGGCTGCCCGGAGATCCGTCCGGTGAGCTGACGAGGGAGTACATCCTCGCGGTTGGGAGGTTGTAAAATCCTAGCTGCGGGGATTTGCACCGCCGATCGTCATCGACTCTACTTCCGCTGCGCTACGAGTCGGTAACGAAACAGATCAAACCTTGTATGCAGTCTCCATAGTGATCCTGGGCTGGTACGTAGGTCGGAAAATTTTTGTTTTCTGCTGCGTTCCCCTACACTCCACGCCTAGATACCGACCTTGTAACCCTAGATACCCTGTCCGGCGTGTATATAAGCCGAAGGGTTTAGCCCTTAGAGGGGACCTCAACACAATCTCATTCACCTAGCCTTAGGACTAGATCATACGATCTCGAGGTAGATCAACTCTGTACTTGATACTTCTCCATCAATATAAACAAGAGCAGGACGTAGGGTTTTACCTCCATTAAGAGGGCCCAAACCTGGGTAAACATCGTCTCCCTATTCCTGTTACCATCTGTCCGAGATTCACAGCTCGGGACCCCCTACCCCGAGGTCTGCCGGTTTTCACACCGACACTGGTGCTTTCATTGAGAGTTCCGCTATGAGATCAAAAACGGATCGATGGGATCATCGGCTTACAACTCTGATCTCGCGGGCGTGATTCCCGCACCTGAAGCTTTTGTCAGGAAAGCACCCTTCCTTCCCCACGGATCAGGAGTGATCCATGACTCCTCCCTAGCTCCGCCGACCCCCCCTTTCAAGGGTGAAGGGCCGAAGTATTTCTTGGAAAGCGATTCAGACGGCGACCAGCCAGACACGGCCGATGAACCTGATCTTCGAATCAGTTCGGCCGGGCCGACGACCGTAGGCCTATCACGGGATGAAGATACCAAGGCTTTGAGCCCACGGTCCATAGAAATCGAAAACCCACCCACCTCCCACATCGAGTACTGCCCCGATTACTCGGGGCCCCCAGATATCTGGGATCTAGCCTACGTGCAACAATTCCCCGACGAATCGATCAGACAGTTCTGGGCCAGGGTCTTGTCGGTCAAGGACAAGATACCAAACTACCAGGACGCAGATATAATAATAGCTTTTCAGCACGGATGCAAGGATAAAGGTGTCTCGAACGCCCTCGCCCGCCGCTGTGTACAAACCATCTCGGAGTTGTCCGACCTGGTGTCCAAATTCTGCACTATCGAAGATGCTTGGATTGCCAAGAAGAGCACAGATTCGATCTGTGAGCGCAAGTTAAAGCGAGAAAGACCCACACCTCGATGCACAAACCGCACGGTGACCGTACCGACCAAGCAACCTTGGAAAAAGAAGAAAACTTCGGTCCTCCCCGGGATTACCCTTGATGGCCTCCTGGATAAACCATGACCGATACATGCTATTCTACTTAATTCTTGCCCAACTCACAGCCTTCGCGACTGCTGGGTAGTAAGGCAAGTGGCAAAGGGGGGACCCGCCCTCCTTATGGGCACCCCCAGTCATGCAGAAGAATCCTCGGACAAGGGCGAGGTCATGATGATCTACGAGACCTTTCCGGCCAACAACCAGCGCAAGCGGGCCCTGTGAGACATCAACTCCATCCGTCAGGTACCAACTCGGGGTGCGTGGATAGACACGCCCATCACCTTTGACCATAAAGATCAGCCGAGGTCAATCCCGAATAGGTGCCCCGTCGCCCTGGTCCTTGACCCAATCATGGGCAACTGCCGTCTCCGAAAAGTGCTAATGGACGGGGGCAGCAGCTTGAATTTGATATATGCAGACACTCTGGACAGAATGCAAATCGATAAATCGCGCATCTAATAGAATAGCACCACCTTCAAAGGCATTATACCTAGGCGAGAAGCAGGTTGCAGTGGAAAGATAACCTTGGATGTGATCTTCGGAACCCCGGATAATTACCGATCCGAGGAAATTACGTTCCACGTCGCCCCCTTTAGGAGCGGATATCACGCCCTCCTGGGTCGAGACGCCTTCTCCAAATTTCAAGCAGTACCGCACTATGGCTACATGAAGCTCAAAATGCCGGGCCCGAATGGGATAATTACCGCCTCGAGCGACCCCGACAGAGCACTCAAAGCCGAGAACAAAACGGCATCACTCGCCCTCGAAACTTTGTCCGAAGCCCTTGCAGCCGAGGAACTAAGCGCATTACGAGCCGAAGTCGACCAAGATGATGTCATCCTTGACAAACGGCCGAAGTCCACCTCATTCAAGCCGGCCGACGAAATAGTCAAATTCCAAGTACACCCCACGGACCCAGCTAAAACGGTGTCCATAGGGCGAACCTCGACCCAGAAATTGACGAGGCTCTACATAACTTCCTTAAGGAGAATTGGGATATATTCGCCTGGCACCCTTCGGACATGCCAGGGATACCCCGCAGGCTTGCGAAACATAACCTAAACATATTGAAAGGCTACAAGCCCGTCAAGCAAACACTTCGATGCTTCTCTGAACCCAAGCGTCAAGCAATGGGCGAAGAACTGGCCAAATTATTGGAAGCCGGATTCATCCGAGACATAAAACACCCCGATTGGCTTGCCAATTTGGTCATGGTACCAAAAAAGGATAGGTCCTGGCGCCTGTTCGTTGATTTCAAAGACCTCAATAAAGCATGCCCCAAGGACCCTTTCCCCTTACCACGAATCAACCAAATTGTAGACGCCACAGCCGAGCATGATTCGTTGTGCTTCTTGGACGCCTACTCAGGGTATCATCAGATCAAGATGAAAGTGTCTGACCAGGCAGCAATAGCATTCATCACACATTCGCTAGCTTGTGGAAGTATCAAATTAAGCTCAACCCCAAGAAATATGTCTTCGGAGTACCAGCCGGCAAACTCCTCGGCTTCATCGTGTCTAGTCAAGGTATCGAGGCCAATCCAGATAAAATAAAAGCCCTGGACCGCTTAGAGGTACCAACAGAGCTCAAACATGTACAAAAGCTGGCAGGATGCATGGCGGCACTGAGTCACTTCATATCAAGACTCGGGGAAAAAGCCTTACCCTTGTATAGACTCTTAAAATAGACGAAGACTTTCAAATGGACCGAGGAGGCCGCGGCGGCTCTGTAAGGCATTAAAGCTCTCCTTGCAACCAACCCCATCTTGGCAGCGCTAGGCATATGCAAGCCAATGATATTATGCATCTTGGCCACAAACCAGGTGGTCAGCGCAGTACTTGTGGTCGAACGAGACATGGAAGGTCACAAGTTCCGGGTACAAAGGCCCATTTACTATGTCTCCGAGGTCCTAACCCCATGCAAGACACGCTATCCCCACTATCAAAAGATAGCTTACGTTGTCTTCATGGCGTCCCGAAAACTTTGGCACTACTTTCAAGAGTGCTCCGTAACTGTGGCATCCGATGTCCCGTTAAGTGACATAATCAACAATAGGGATGCAACGGGGCGCATAGCCAAATGGGCCATAGAGCTCCTACCATTTGAAATAGCTTACCGACCGTGCCGGGCTATTAAATCTCAGGTGTTGGCCGACTTCGTGGCCGAATGGACGGAGGCCGAGCTCCCTCGAGAATACAGCACTTACTCGCATTGGACCGTGCATTTCGACGGTTCCAAAATGCTTGCTGGCCTAGGGGTTGGCGTAGTACTTACTTCCCCCACAGGAGACAGCATTCGGTATGTTTTACAAATTATGTATACCGACTCCAATAACGCGACAGAGTAAGAAGCCCTATTACATGGACTCCGGACAGCAGCTTCCATGGGGGTCCAACGTCTTTAGGTCCGAGGTGATTCCAACTTCGCCATATCGCAAGTTAATGGCGAGTTCGACGCAAAGGACCCAAAAATGACAGCCTACCAGAATGCCGTCGTACAAATCTCGGCCAAGTTCGAGGGGCTTGAATTTCATCACATACCCCAAGATAGCAACCAGGCCGCAGATATACTCGCCCAAATGGGCGCCAAGCGGGAAAAAGTCCCGGAAAATACTTTTCTCGAACGGCTCTTTAAGCCATCAGTAGTCTGGCAAGACGACAAGGGCACGTCGGACTCAAACGACATCGAATAGCCCCCCCCCCCTCCCAAAAACGACGACGGGCCAGATATAGTGGGCGGCTCAGTTGTCTAGATAACAGCCTCTGCGCACGAAGTTATGACAGTCATTGCACCATGGACCGAGTCGCTCCTCGCATACCTGCTCCGCAAAGAGCTCCCCCAAGACCAAACTGATGTGCGTCGAATTGTAAGGCAATCTAAAGCCTACAAGGTCCATGAAGGAGAACTCTATAAAATAAGCACCACGGGCATCCTCCAGCGATGTATTTCCGAAGAGGAAGGACGATTATTACTCCAGGAGGTCCACTCCGGCATGAGCGGACACCACGCCGCTGCTCGGACCTTGGTTAGCAAGGCCTTACGAGCTGGTTTTTACTGGCCCACCGCGGGCGCCGACGCCTCTGCGTTAGTACAGTGCTGCTCCGGCTGCCAGGTATTCGCCAAATAAAGCCACATGCCCCCGCGGCTCTCCGCACAATCCCTATAACTTGGCCTTTCGCGGTCTGGGGGCTAGATATGGTCGGCCCACTCAAGGGCGGGTCAAGAAAAAACAAATACCTACTTGTCATGGTGGACAAGTTTACTAAGTGGATCGAAGCAAAACCAGTAACTTCGGCCGGTGCAGTCCACGTACTCGAATTCATCTCGGGGGTAGTACACCGCTATGGTATCCCCCATAGTCTCATAACAGACAACGGTACAAACTTCACGGCCAAAGAAGTGAAAGCATGGTGCGCAAAAATGGGCATCAAGCTCGACTACGCATCCGTATATCACCCGCAGTCAAACGGGCAGGTAGAATGCGCCAATGGGCTGATCCTTAGTGGAATCAGGCCTAGGCTAGTTCGCTCCCTCAAGGAGGCCAACTGCAAATGGGTCGAGGAGCTTGACTCCGTCCTATGGGGTCTACACACCACACCAAAGAGATCCACCGGGTACACCCCATTTTTCATGGTGTACGGCGCCGAGGCAGTGCTCCCCTGTGACATCATACATGATGCACCTCGAGTACGCATGTACGAAGAGCGGGAGGCCGAGTTAGATCGGCAGGATGCCTTGGATGCCTTAGAAGAGGAACGCAACGTTGCCCGGGCACGATCTGCCATCTACCAGCAGCAAGCCCGCCCCTACCACATTAGGGAGGTCCGCGCAAAGGACTTCAACAAAGGAGACCTCGTCATGCGGCTTCATCCGGAGAAGCAGACTCACAAGCTCTCCCCTAAGTGGGATGGGCCATTTATCATCGACCAGGTCCTCACCGGAGGCGCATACTGAATTCGAGACCCAGAGGATGGGCGTCTAGAACCCAACCCCTAGAACGCGGTGCTACTCTGACATTTCTATGGTTAAAACTCCGAGAACTACTCACCTCTATAAATACACCACCCTACTTTTCTTTTTATCCTCTTTCCTTTTTTTCTCTCTCAAGAGATTTCGGAGGCATCCCCTGAAGGGCCCCGCAGAACGAAATCAATACTGCATGTTCTTTTCAAAACACGCATCATTCCACCTCTTATATACTATTGTCTTTCAAGCCACAATATGCATCGATTTGACTTAAGATTTGGCCAAGCTGGGTTGCCCGGCTCCCGTGCTTGCCTCTTACGTTCCCGATCTTTCGGCTAAGAGGTAAATGGAGCACCGCTGTGATTGTTACTCCCGGGTCATCCGGTGCAGTACCTCAGACGGACAAAGCCGAAAGCTAGCACTCTTAAACGTACAAATTGGTCGGCCATGACATAGAAATAAAGTGGAAGGGGTCTCTCAAACCCCGACCAGGGGCTTCACCTGTTGGAAGAACTATTGGAAAGGAACTGTTGGAAGAACTATTTTCCTCGGAAGATGTTTCTTATGTTAAAAAGTAATATAACATAACTCTCTGCCTCACTCTCGTCGCTCGCACCATATAGCCGGATTGCCTCGTCTCCTGAAGCATCTGTTCCGTTCACTTCGGACAGTAGTAAGCAGACACTCCTCGGTCACTGATCGAGGAGGCAGAAGCCGATGGCTGGTTGGCAGAGTTTATATGCGCAGATTGAATAATGACGTACTTCGATACATAGAGTCATACATTATCATTTCATTACACACGGTCTAACCCATCTATCAAGACGTCTAAGGCGCAGTCCTTCTGCGACGACCAGGCGGCAGGCATGACATTCTCTTATACGAGACTAGTGGGTATTTCTTCCCCGTCTGGCCTCATTGGCCCTACCTCGGCCAGGTGCGTCGTATCAACCTCCGTATACCGGGTCTTGACCATGGCCCAGGCCTCCCTCGCCCCTTCCTGGCAAGCAGACACCTTCCACGCCTGGATCCGACGCTGAGCTCGCCGCATATGTTCAGCTAGGATGGCCATGTCTCGGGAACGTGCTCCACTTCGGGCCATAACGCCTTGAAAACTTCCTTCATTGATTTACGTGCACCTCGGCTAGCCAGGTCGCCATGTCTTCGGGCACCGGACCTCGGTCATCAAGGGGTTGGCCGGACAGTGAAGCTGGCAAAAAGCATGTATTAGCCTACTAAACATCCCGGCTAAACACCCAAACTCAGGTAACGGTTCTTGAACTAAAAACTTACCAAAAATCGTCTCATCGGTTCGACGATTCTTGGCTTCGGCGGCAGCCAGTTGAGCTTTTAAGCTCTTGATCTCGTCCGCTTGTCGGGCGTTTTTAGCCCTTAGCGCATTAACGCCATCCACTCTTTGAGTCACCACATGTTGATTGGCCTGGCACTGCGACTCTGCATAAAGCAAATCTTCGTGGGCCTGCTTGAGATCTCTTTCAAGATGACCTAGGGCTTCCACTGCTACATCGGATTACGCTGTCAGGAGACCTCAATAATTCAGATTCTTATATACAAGACAAAGCACTTACCGTGCGCCTCTCGGGTGAACTTTTTCACCTGTTCCACCTCGGTCAAGGCAGTCTCCAACCTCCCCTTTGCCTGGGAAAGGGCCTTGGATAGCTGATCATTCCTTGCCCGTGCACTCTATAAAAAAACAACTTCTTCAGATTGAAATCAAGCCTCGCTACGGGCATTGTTACCCATATCAAGCCTTAGGGGCTACTACCACGGTGGGCAGTATGGACAAACAAAGACATAAGAAAGCTTCAAGATAAAATGAGCTCGGGCTGGACCTTACCCGCAACCCTTGCCACAAAACATCTAATGATTGATCAAATACCGCCCGGGTCGCCCCGAGGTATGCATCCACCGAGCTGAGAGCATTGAACTCCCGATCCGAGAACGCTAGACCCCTCAGGGAGGTATTTCGCCGCCGATAATTCACGGCACATTGGATCTCGGAAGGAGTAGCCGAGCTGGTCTCTGAGTCCTCGGGCTGGGAAACTTCTGGAGTATCTCCCGGAGAAGGACGTGCTTCGGCTTCCCTGGTTGAAGCCGCCGTCCCCTCGGCCCTCGCACTCACTGCCATGGACAAAGGAAAAGACTGCCCGTGAATGATCAGAGGGGTCAGAACCCGAGATAGCATTTCTACAACATACAATAATCACAATCACCTGGTAGTTGGAGGAGCACTTTCGCTTGCCTCCATGACCTCGGCCTGTGCTTCTTCCGCTTCTTGCGGGCGATTCCCTTGAGGAGCCGTCTCTCCGCACGTGCGTTTCGAATGCCGTCCCTTCGGAGGAGAAGTCAGGCGACCAGGGGCTTGGGGACGAGGGGATCACTTTTGAGTAGAGGAAGAGGGCGTTACCGATGAAGCTGGCCTCGTCCCCGGCGCGTCCGGGGTGACGGCTGCCTTGGAGCCGTCAAGACACTCCATATAAAATTTCCTCCCCTCATAGATAAGAGACAGATCCTCGTCCTCATGAAAGAGGGGGTCTTCCGCTCGTTGGTGTGTTTCCGGCTCGGGCGCCAGGCTGTTTAGAGCCTCCACCCGACGCCTCCATCTCTGCTCGAAACCAATAAAAAGATCGGTCAAATGGATTGGCTATTGAAAAACAACTCAGGTGGGCAAAATAAAGCGGGAGAACTCACTATGTCAGCCAAATTGTAGTAGGACAGCCCGTCCCGGAATTGACATCGGGCAAAGTCCTCCGCCGATCCTTGGTAGATACCGGCCATCACTGTCCTGAAGGCCGCCTGGTCAAAGAAACTTTGCCGAATTGATCGGGAGCAGTCTTCGGTTCCATTGTATGCGCACAATGAATGAGGGCGCAACCGAAGTGGTTGGACTCTTCGGTCTATCGTCGTGGCCATTACGTCTATTATGGTGAGGCCTGTCCTTACCAGTTGCTTCACCTTGGCGGCCAGCTCGGTCACCTCGGCGCCACCTTCTGGGACCATACCCTGTGGCCTCCAGCTATATCGCCTCTTCAGGGGCTTCGAAGAGAAAGGGGGAAGCCCTGGCTTAACTGGGTCTGGGAGGGGGACGTCGTCTATATAGAACCACTCTGTTGGCCAGATGTCGGTATCCTCCTGGGGTGTGCCCGGCGGGTATTCTGTCCCCTCGATTCGACAGATTGCGGCCGCTCCAACCTCGTAAAGCCTTTCGGCGGAGGAACAAGGCACTACATAGAAATACCTCCTCCAGAGTCCGAAGTGCGCTTCACACCCAAGATGCATCTCGCATAGGGCGACGTACCCCGCAATGTGCAAAATCGAGTTGGGGGTAAGGTGGTGGAGCTGCAGCCCATAAAACTCTAGTAGGCCTCAGAGGAAAGGGTGAATTGGAAATCCTAATCCACGCAGCAGGAAGGAAACAAAGCATACACGTTCATCCTTTTGAGGGGAGGGGAAATTCTCTGCATGTACCTGCCCGTTGATGGATGTTAAACCCGGGCGGGTCGCTGTCAGATCTGAATCTGGCAGGTATCCTTGCCTGGCCAGGCGCTCCAGTTGAAGGCGCGAGACGGCGCAACTGCCCCAATCGCCCCTGACAGGGCCATGAGGGCGCCTCGAAGAACCTGCGTTGCTCGCCGTGGGAAACCCTCAAGGATGTACTTGGGAGGAAGGGGAGCGCTTGTGCGGTTTGCTTGGAAGGAGGATCGGGGGTTTGTGATAAATCCGCACGCCTGACTCGTGGATAAAAAGGGGGAGAAGACCGACGCTTCGACGTTTCACCATAAAGCTGACCCACTTCCCTGTAAGACACGGTTCCCCAAAGATCAGAAAGCTGAGGCCACGCGTGGCGGGGCTGGGCCCACTCAGTGGGATTGTCAATCTTTCCGAGGTGTGCTTGAAGCTAAGCTAAGGAGATCATGCACGGAACTTGCCTGCCGAGCCAAAGACTCCGGAACCGAAGTCCAAGAGTGTCGTCCTCGGCATCGGAGACCAGTTCAGGGGCTACTGACGGTGTCCTAGACTAGGGGGTACTAACCTAGTCGGCCCATATTCCTCGGGCTGGATGAGTGGGCTCTCATTCTTGTCAAGATGGATTCCGGAAGATACACGCAGGAGAAGAGGTCAAGACCGCATCTACCGAAGACTTGGCGCGTACTCCAAGACTCCTCCTGCCACCTCCATGCCTAGATACCGACCTTGTAACCCTAGATACCCTGTCCGGCGTGTATATAAGCCGAAGGGTTTAGCCCTTAGAGGGGACCTCAACACAATCTCATCCACCTAGCCTTAGGACTAGATCATACGATCTCGAGGTAGATCAACTCTGTACTTGATACTTCTCCATCAATATAAATAAGAGCAGGACGTAGGGTTTTACCTCCATTGTCCGAACTTGGGTAAACATCGTCTCCCTATTCCTGTTACCATCTGTCCGAGATCCACATATCGGGACCCCCTACCCCGAGGTCTGCCGGTTTTTACACCGATAGGTGGTTAATATAGGAATTCCACAGCCGATGAACGGTTGGATCTTCCAAAGGATGTCCGAGCTGACTGCTGGACTCCTCGGCCCAAACTCATCCATATTCCCGTCCAGATCCAACAAGGCTTTGGTATATCGGCGATTGCCGGAGATTCCTCTATCGGAACGTGATGAAATTTTACAGGGTTGTTGTACACTCAATTCTGCACAATTCCACTGAAGCAATCGTTAAAGCGACAATCGATGAGGCAGGGACGGCAAACACGAATTCGGTGTCCAAAAAAATCTGCATGGTCGCTCGAGGACAATGTTGACATTGAGCCCCTGAGCTCCATGGACGATTGTTTCCATGATCTCGGCTGAGATCGGAGTTGTGTTGATGAAGGCAGTCATCCGATCTTGACGATCCGACAAGGGGTTCAGTTCTCGACCTGGCTGAGGTGACCAGCTGAGGTGGTGACGAAGATCCGTTCCGGCGCGTAGATCGCGCTAGAGTCAATCTGAATTCCCATCGCCCCGCGGCACCTACCAGCGGGACCTGTATGGGCCACCAATGTCGGAGCTAAATCCGGCAGATCTTGAGTAGGGGGTCTCGAGCTGGTGATCTTGGCACGATGGTAACAGGATGAACAAGGGACACGGTATTTTACACAGGTTCAGGCCCTCTTGAAAAGGTAAAACCCTATATCCTGCTTATGATTGTATTGATATATGGGGTACAGAGTACAGGTATCTACCATGAGATTATTGTGAGAGATTCTAATGATCTAAGTTGTCATCATCTATTGACTAGCCTCGCCTCGGTTTATGTAATGTACCGGAGGCCTAGGATAACAGGAGTCCTTGTCTTGGGTGCCAGGTCTTGTGGAATCTTCCTTGTATACGTCATGGGCTGCCCGAAGTGGCCCATTAGTGAACCGCCATGGGGGTCTTCGGCCCGACCCACCTGGCTGGGAGACGACTTGGTGAGTACCCCCTAGTCTAGGACAC
This sequence comes from Elymus sibiricus, assembly GCA_039707655.1. Classification (NCBI taxonomy): domain Eukaryota; kingdom Viridiplantae; phylum Streptophyta; class Magnoliopsida; order Poales; family Poaceae; genus Elymus; species Elymus sibiricus. The sequence goes on along the minus strand of CM077664.1, from coordinate 119,594,054 downwards.
CATCAAGTAGGAGTACCCCAAGCAAATGATACGTTTCCAACGTATCTATAATTTATGAAGTATTCATGCTATATTTACTTGATTTCTACATGGTTTTGGTGCACTTTTATATTATTTTTATTGACTAACGTATTAATCTAGTGCACAGTGCCAGTTTCTATTTTTGGTTATTTCTTTGTTTCGCTTAAAAATCATACCAAACAAAGTCCAAATGCAATAAAAAATTTACGGTGACTTTTTATGGACAAGAAGAGACCCAGGAGGCTTTGGGGAAGGACCAGACGATGCCCAGGGGAGCCACAAGCTCACCTGGCGTGCCCTCCCCCCTAGGGCGCATGGCTGAGCTTGTGGGCCCCTCAGAAACTTTCCTGGCGTGATTCCAACGATGAAAATTCCTATAAATCCAGGAACCCTCGAAAGTTAACCTAGATGAGTTTTTCTGCAGCCGCAAGCCTCTGTTCCGAAGCGATCTCATCTGGAGCCCTGTTTCGGCACCCTGCCGGAGGGGGAGAGCCATCACTGGAGGCCATCTTCATCATCCCTACTGCCTCCATGACAAGGAGGGAGTAGTTCATGCTCGGGGCTGAGGGTATGTACCAGTAGCTCTGTGTTTGATCTCTCTCTCTCTCTCGTGTTCTTGATTTGGCACTATCTTGTTGCCATGAGCTTTGTTACTATAGTTGGATCATATGGTGTTCTTCCCTCTCTATCTTTGTTGTGATGAATTGAGTCTTGCTCTTTGAAGTTTTGTACGTTGGATTGAATATTTTGGATTTGAGATCACTTGATGTATGTCTTGCATGTGGATACCCGTGGTGACAATGGGGTATTCTATTGAGTCACTTGATATATGTTTTGGTAATCAACTTGCGGATTCCCGTGGTGACATTGGGGTAATCTAGGCACAGAGGTTGATACACGTTTTTGTCCTACTTTCTCCGATAGGAACTTTTGAGTGATTCTTTGTCGCACGTTGAGGGATTGTTATATGATTCAATTATGTTAGCACTGTTGAGAGATTGCACTAGTGAAAGTATGAACCCTAGGCCTTGTTTTCAAGCATTGGAATACTGTTTGTGCTCACTTTTATCACTTTCTACCTTGCTACTTTTATTATTTCAGATTACAAAAACCTATATGTACTATTCATACTACACTTGTATCACCATCTCTTCGCCGAACTAGTGCACCTATACAATTGACAACTATACTGGGTGTGTTGGGGACACAAGAGATTTCTTGTATTTGATTGCAGGGTTGTTTAAGAGAGACCATCTTCGTCCTACACCTCCCACAGACTGATAAACCTTAGGTCATCCACTTGAGGGAAGTTTGCTACTGTCCTACAAAACTCTGCGCTTGGAGGCCCAACAGAGTCTACAAGAATAAAGTTGCGTAGTAGACATCAAGCTATTTCTGGCGCCGTTGCCGGGGAGGTGAGTGCTTGAAGGTATATCTTTAGATCTTGCAATTAAATCTTTTAGTTTCTTGTTTATCACTAGTTTGGTTATAAAAGAAAACTGCAAAAGAAATGGAAGTGAAGTTGCATCAAATGCTTCATCTTTATGAAGTCTTTCTTGAAAATTTGGATTCCGATAATTGTGATGAAGTAGTAATAGAAGAATTTAATAAAATGTTTAATGTGAGTCCTTTGAATGATAAGCATGATTGCAATGTTGTTAGTATGCTTTCTATGAGTATCCATAGTGCTAATGATATGCAAAGCCATAAGCTTGGTGATGCTATGTTTGATGAAGATGATCTTTTTAGCCCCCCTACTTTTGATGAGCAAAATTGTTATGATGATAGCATGCCTCCTATTTATGATGATTACAATGATGAAAGTGGGTTTGGAAGAGTGTCATGACTTTATTTAGTGATCTTTCTAGCTACTAATGATCCCACTATTTTGGAGGGTGTTGAATCTTATTATAATGATAAAAGTGGATTTGGAGAGGTCATGACTTTATTTAGTGATGAATCCACTACTTTGGAAGATGTTTCGATTGATTATAATAACAAAGTTGCTACCTATGATGATTATTGCGATGACATGTATGCTATAAAGAGTAATGATAACCATGAAACTTATCATTATGTTTTAAGGCTGAAATTGATTATGTAAATCAACTATCATATGATAGTTTTTTCATTGAATTTGTTCCCACTATTATTGATGAGAATAAATTTGTTTATGTGGAGAGTAATAAAATTTCTATTCTTGAGGATCATGAAAAGAATGCTTTATGTGATAGTTATATTATTGAATTTGTTCATGATGCTACTGAAAATTATTACGAGAGAGGAAGATATGCTTATATATATTTCAACAACATCAAGTTTCTTCTCTTTATGTTGAAAGTTTTGAAGTCATGCTTGTTTTGCCTTCCTATGCTAGTTGAGTCTTGCTCCAATAAATTGTTTGCTTACAAAATCCCTATGCATAGGAAGTGGGTTAGGCTTAAATGTGCTTGCAATATGATTCATGATGCTCTCTTATACGTTTCAATTCCTATTCTTATGTGAGCATCATTAAAATCACAATGCCTAGCTAAAAGGCTTTAAAGAAAAGCGCTTGTTGGGAGGCAACCCAATATTTATACTTACTATTTTTGTGTGTATACATGATTAAGATACTGTAGTAATCATGTTTTGTATCTTTTATTTCAATAATGTGCCAAGTAAAGCCTTTAGGTTGATGTGGATGTTTGTTTATTTGGTTCTGTGCAAAAACAGAAAGTTTGGCGTCCAGTGCATGAATTTACATTCTGTATTTGAACATGATAAAATTCTGAATTTTTTTACACAGCACTGATACGCAATTTTTCTACGCTGTCCTAAATTTTAGAATTTTTGGAGTTACAGAAGTATGACCAAAAATTAGATCATTACGTGTTGTTCTGTTTTTGACAGATTCTATTTTTATTGCATAGTTTGCTCGTTTTAGTGTTTCCATAGCTTATATTATGGGATATAAATTGTGGAAATTATAGTATATAGTAGGAATTATGTGAGAACAATTATGAATCTTGTCTTGACAGCACCCAAGTGATTGATTTATTTTTATTATACTAACCTATCTCATAGTTCCGTTACATTTTATGTGATTGAAGTTTTCAAGTTTTGGGTGAGATGACCATAGAAGGAGAATAAGGAGTGGCAATACCCTAAGCTTGGGGATGCCCAAGGCACCCCAAGGTGATATTCAAGGAAGACTCAAGCGTCTAAGCTTGGGGATGCACCGGAAGGCATCCCCTCTTTCATCTTCATTCTATTGGTAATATCACTTGGAGCTATATTTTTATTCATCACTGAATTGTCAGGACATGATAAAAATCTGATATTTTTACACAGTAATAATGCATGAGTTCTCTGTCACGTGGTAATTTTTCAAAAAAATTTGGAGTTAGCGAAGTATAAATTTTTATTCCTCCTTTATAGACTGTTCTGTTTAGACGGATTGCTGTTATAGTTGCACTGTTTGCATATGTTTGCTTATTTAATGTTTCTATTAGGTGATAGGAGTATTAAATATGCAGAGACATTTAGTATGCAATGTTCAATTATAATTTTAGTAATTTTCTACAGTAGAGAATGTTAAGGTTTTGAATTGATTTGTACTAACTTATCTCACGAGTTCTTATTAAGTTTTGTGTGGATTAAGTTTTTAAAGACCCAGGGAAAACCTTGATATGAGAGGAATTAAGGAGACACAAGAGCTCAAGCTTATATTCCAAGAAGTCTCAAGCATTTAAGCTTGGGGATGCCCCGGTAGGCATCCCACCTCTCTTCATCATCAACTATCGGTTAGTCTTGGTTGAGCCTAAGTTTTACTTGTTCACATGATGTGTGCTATTCTTGGAGTATCCTTTTTGTTTTATTTGTTGCTTGATACAATCATTAGATCTGAAATTTTTCATTTGGAGAGAGTCTTGACATAGCTACTTAATTGTCTAGTTACTCTTTGTTCTTCACTTATATCTTCTTGGAGTAGTTTCATGTTTACTCTTGTGCTTCACTTATATCCTGAGAGTAAATTGTTGAATGAATTGGATATCATAAATATGAAATTATACATGTTCCATATGCTTAGTAATAGTTTCACATTAGGTTTAAAAAGTAAAATCTATTGCAATTTGACAATCACAATATTGGTCATACAAGCAATTCATGAAAGATTACTATAAGGAAGAGAAACTTCACATACAAATATATTATCTTGGACATCTTTTATGATTGTGAATACCCATTAATTATTTTCAAACTTGATCAAATAAGTTGAAGTTGGACAAGGAAGACGGCGTAATGAGTTATGTTTGGGTATATTTGCATAGAAGTTATATTGTTATGGATCCTCCAACATGTGGTGCTTGTTTATAATCTTTGCTAGCCTAAAATTTCCGTACTAAGCGGGAATACTGCTTGTGCATCCAAAATCCTTAAGCCAAGTTTCTTCCATGAGTGTCCACCATACCTACCTATATATGGTATTTCACTGCCATTCCAAGTAAATTTGCATGTGCCACCTGTAAAATCTTCAAATGAACATCTGTTTTGTGTGCCCGTACCGCTCATGGAGCGATGGGGTAGTCAATATCTTCCATGCTAAGTGTGTTTTACTCACCGACGAGAGTTTATTCACTCATTAAATTTGAGGGAGGCTGGTAAAAAGGATGTCCAGTCCTGAATTATTTATAAAAATACTCCTCCTGAAATGTTGAAAGTTGGCAGGCACCCGTGGATTCGGCTAGCCATGGCTTGTGTTAGTATGGTGGAAAGGAGAGTAAAACTTATTGCATGGGAACCGCCATTAATGTGTTTAGCATGGAAGATATTGAAAACTTTATCGATAAACCGTTGACAGGAAAAGTACACCTCTCAAATGAAATTATCTTTGTTTTAAGCAGTGAGCTCTGGCACATTAGCAAATCCATGCTTCCCTCTGTGAAGGGCATATCTATTTACTTTGCATGTTGAGTCAACTTCTTATTCCAACCTCAATTATTCTCCACTTGGCAAGCATCGTGTGGTGGGGAAAGATCCAGACACATATATCTAGTCAAATATATTTGATCATGAATTATTATTGTTGACAATTATCTCTATGACAAGTAAGTTGGGAGGCGAAACATTAAGCCCCTATCTTCCTCTGTGTTTGATGGATGCTATTTATTCTAAAAATATGCTTTGAGTACTAGCAATCATAGAAGACTATATGATAATTGACTATGTGGAGCTCTTACTTAGAATTTTCTGAAAATAAGTTGAATTGTAATTGTTTGGTGACTAAGAACATAGGTTGTTAAGTTTCATGAGAGTGCATTGTTTAAACCATAACATGTGAATTGATTGCTAATTTATCATGATGAGTTTTATGAGAAAGAGATACTGTTTATGATGCTAGGAAAAGTGATTGAAATTATCATTGATCAAACTTATGCACTATGCTAGCATTTACACTTCATAAATTATTTATTTTATCATTTACCTACTCGAGGACGAGCAGGAATTAAGCTTGGGGATGCTGATATGTCTCCAACGTATCTATAATTTATGAAGTATTCATGCTATATTTACTTTATTTCTACATGATTTTGGTGCACTTTTATATTATTATTGACTAACATATTAATCTAGTGCCCAGTGCCAGTTTTTGTTTTTGGCTATTTCTTTGTTTCGTAGAAAAACCATACCAAACGAAGTCCAAATGCAATAAAAATTTACGATGATTTTTTATGGACAAGAAGAGACCTGGGAGGCTTCGAGGAAGGACCAGACGATGCCCAGGGGAGCCACAAGCTCACTTGGCGTGCCCTCCCCCTGGGGCGTGTGGGCTGAACTTGTGGCCCCCTCGGGAACTTTCCTGGCGTGATTCTAACGCTGAAAATTCCTATAAATCCATAAACCTCCGAAAGTTAACCTAGATGAGTTTTTCCGCCGCCGCAAGCCTCTATTCCGAAGCGATCTCATCCGGAGCCCTGTTCCGGCACCCTGACAGAGGGGGAAAGCCATCACCGGAGGCCATCTTCATCATCCCCGCTGCCTCCATGACGAGGAGGGAGTAGTTCACCCTCGGGGCTGAGGGTATGTACCAGTAGCTATGTGTTTGATCTCTCTCTCTCCCTCTCTCTCTCTCTCTCTCTCTCTCTCTCTCTGTCGAGTTCTTGATTTGGCACGATCTTGATGTGCCATGAGCTTTGTTAATATAGTTGGATCATATGGTGTTCTTCGCTCTCTATCTTTGTTGTGATGAATTGAGTCTTGCTCTTTGAAGTTTTGTACGTTGCATTGAATATTTTGAATTTGAGATCACTTGATGTATGTCTTGCATGTGGGTACCCGTGGTGACAATGGGGTATTCTACTGTTTTGGTAATCAACTTGCGGATTTCCGTGGTGACATTGGGGTAATCTAGGCATATAGGTTGATACACGTTTTCGTCCTACTTTCTTCGATAGGAACTTTGGAGTGATTCTTTGTCGCACGTTGAGGAATTGTTATATGATTCAATTATGTTAGTACTGTTGAGAGATTGCACTAGTGAAAGTATGAACCCTAGGCCTTATTTTCAAGCATTGCAATACCATTTGTGCTCACTTTTATCACTTGCTACCTTGCTGTTTTTATTATTTCAGATTACAAAAACCTATATCTACTATTCATACTACACTTGTATCACCATCTCTTCGCCGAACTAGTGCACCTATACAATAGACAACTGTATTGGGTGTGTTGGGGACACAAGAGATTTCTTGTATTTGATTGCAGGGTTGTCTAAGAGAGACCATCTTCATCCTACACCTCCCACGGATTGATAAACCTTAGGTCATCCACTTGAGGGAAATTTGCTACTGTCCTACAAAAATCTGCGCTTGGAGGCCCAACAGAGTCTACAGGAATAAAGTTGCGTAGTAGACATCAGCTAACAAAGTGAACAACACCTGGACACACAATACAAATAACTTGTCCCCAACACAGCAAGAGGGTTGTCAAGCCCCTTGTCTTGCCAGTTACAAGATTAAACTACAAGTGGTAGAGATAGTTGATAGCAATGTAACACTGCAAAAGTAGAAGTAGCAATTGTGTAGAAGAATTCAGTAATGGAGAATAGACCCAGGGGCATAGGTTCACTAGTGACATCTCTCTCAAAGCAAGCTAATGACATGGTAAAAAAATTACAGTTGGGCGGCGATTTAATTGGAATATTTATATTTATGATTATGATCATTCATGGTATAATCTCATATAGGCATTACGTCGGTGATAAGTAGACCGTTAATCCAAGTGCATCTACTACTAATACTCCACCCCAAAACCGCTATCCCGCATGCATCTCAAGGTATTAAGTTTGTAAGAAACAGAGTATCACAATAAGCAAGATGACATATATAGACGAAAAAACATCAATCAATATGATGAGACCCCATCGTTTTATCCTTAGTGGTAACAATACAATACGTGTCTTTGCCGTTATTGTCACTGGGTTAGAGCACCGCAAGATTGAACCCACTACAAAGTACCACTCCCTCTGAAGAAAAACTCATCGAACTTGGCCAAAGAAGATAGATAGATCGGAGAGCATGCAAAGCTATATACAACAAGAAAAACTCAAAAGATTCAATTGATTTCAATGAACAATATGATCATAAAGTGACAATTCATCATATCCCAACAAACACACCGAAGAATTTCATTGAATTGATCCCGATCATGTGAGGCTGCTCACGGGAACATCGTATTGAAGATCCAAAAGAAAGAGAGTCATCTAACTACTACTATGAACCCTAAGGTCCGGATGGAACTACTCCCACATAGTCATGGAGGCAGCAAGGTTGATGAAGAAGCTTCCAGCAGAGCTCCGGACAAGCCTCCAGATTGGATCTTCGTGAAACAGGAACTTGTGGCGGCGATAAAATTCTTCTAAAAATATGGCGGAAGGTTTCAGTATTTATAGGGATTTATGGCGGTGGAATCAACTTAAGGCGGTGCAGGTGGGCCCCACACGCCCTGGTGGCGCGTCCTAGGGCCTTGGCGCGCCGCCTGGCTATGTGGGCCCACTATGGCTCCTCTCGTTCCTTCCCGAAGATTCCTGGGTACTTCGTTGCCCGAAAAAATCGTGTTAAATTGGCATTGTATTTTGACCTTCCTAGATATCGATTTTCTGCGAAACCAAAAACATGCAGAAAACAGGAACTAGCACCGGGCACTAAATTAATAGGTTAGTCCAGAAAAATAATATAAATTGGCATAAAAAGTATCTAAAAGTGGTAATATAATAGCATGGAATAATAAAAAAATTATAGATACGTTTGAGACGTATCAACCCCTGTTCGTCCTTCAATGCGCTGAATCTGAAAGCCATGAGGAACAAAAGGAAGTGTATCAACCGATTGGGCGCTCGGTCTCGCTGGAGAGGTCGAGGGCGAGCTTAGAGGAGGAACAGTGGAGCAGGGCGAGGAAGGGGAGGAGGCAAGTGTCGTATTCGACTGTAAATTAGGGAACAATTCCTTAGATAGCTCAGGAAAAGAGGAGAAACTCTTGACTGGCAAAGCCGGGGCAGGCCAAAACCAGTCCTACACAACCCTTGACTACAAACTCAAAAATAGGGGATGGAGACGACATTTGCACTTACCAGAGAGGAGGGCATCAACCAGGCATGGGTCGAAGCCGGAGCCGCGCCATCACCCGAGCCCCTCCCAGAAAATGGATCTCCGTCGTTGCACTTAGACCACCCGAAAGGAGGGCATCAACCACGGCAGGGACGGAGCTGGATCCCCACATATAAAAAATGAACACAAAATCACTAAGCAAATTTGCCATGGCAGATATGAGTGTCAATAAATCTGATCGGATATCTTTTGAAAATTTGCCATGGTAAGTTCAATAAAAATACCGTGGTACGTACAACACAATTGTCGTGGGATGTAAAAAATATACAAAGTACCATGGTAAGTACAATACATTTGCCATGTGACAAAAAATAGAACAAAAATTTAAAATTTTCCACGATTTAGAAAATCAAAGATTCCTAAATTTGCCATGTGACATTACAATTTATTTCTTAAAAGAATGCCATGTGACCGTTACATATTTCCACAAAAATGTTGTCGTGGGTTGTGGAACAAAAGTACTAAAGTTGCCGTGGGTTATGGAACAAAAGTACTAAACTTGCCGTGGGGGACATTTCACCATGGTATGCGCAAAAACAGAATTGTCGTGGTATATGCCATTAAGTTGCCGTGGTGTGCAATTGAAATGCCAAGTGATTATTACAAAATTTCTAAAAATTTGACACGATGTATGAGACAAACATTGTCAAAATTTGCCATGTTGAACAAAACACACTTTCACCTACAATTGCCATGTGACCTGTCCAAAAATATTTTGCACAACATTGCCATGTTCTATAGATCAAATTTCCAAACATTTTGCCAAGTGACTACTACAAAATTTCTAAATTTTGACATGATGCATGAGACAAACTTTTTACATATTAGCCATTTGATCAATCCAAAACATTGTTTATTAAAATTCATGTGCCATGTGCTGCAATCAGTTGGAAGGCACAAATCCTACAGGATTCAACACCAAAATGAACTAAAAACAACAGAGCAATTAGTACCTATCGCAGAGCAGGAGCAATTACATAGTCACCGCCGTGCTCGCTTACCTCGCCGACTGCGGCTACGCACGTGACCTGCGCCTCCTCTACGCAGGTCGCCAGCTCGAGCGGGAGGCCACCGTCTTCTCTCTCAGTCTCCCACCTCGCCGCCCGCCTCCACTCCACCCCGCACCCCAAGGCATGCAATTCGCCTCGCACATCGCCGCCACCGCTGCCCCCGGGGAACGCCCGCGACCTACGCTGCTTCCTCTATGCGGGCCGCCAACTCGGGCAAGAGGCCATCATCGCCGATTCCACCCTCCAGCTCACCGCCCGCCTACGCTCCACCCCGCATCCAAGGCTGCCGCTTTCGTCCTATGCCATGGATGCGCTCGGCGGGGGCGGTGGTCGTCTGGCGCGGCATGACGTTGCCTCCTAGAAGCTGGCGTGGGACGCCGCCGTCGAGAGCCTCCGCCGCTCGAGGCACCATGGCGCGGGGCGACGGTGCCGAGAGCCTCGCCGTAGCGAGCAACCCTGCCACGGAAACACTGCGCTGAGCACCTCCGCTAGCGCGAGTGGGACATGGGTGCGAGGATGAGATGAGCGACGACACCGACCACCGACACGAGCCGTCCTGGGCCGCCGGGCGTGGAGAGGAGCGACGACGCTGTGAGTGGAGAGGATGACAATGAGTGGCGGACGAAGAGCTTGCTGCATTTTGGATAAGGGAATGAAAATGGCTGAGAGCTTGCTATCTACGCTCGTTTATCTCATCGTTCGTGCGTAGACCACTTCCCAGCGAACCAACTTGTGGTTGGATGGTTAGCAGGACAGTGGTATCCTCAGCCCATTAGGGTTGAAGTCCTAGACTTGACTTTGGTGCTCGCATTTTCCTGGATTAATTTCAGGCTTTCCGGCGATGTTCGTTTAGTGGGAGGAGACGTTCCCATCGACTACAAGGCGCTTGTGGTAATTTCGTCAATCTCAAGATGCTACGTCGGTTCAGTCTCTCGGAGGTGTTCCTACGGGTAGGGTGTACGTGCGTGCGTTAATAAGGGTGAGTGTATGCTCGTGTATGTGAGCGACTTCGATTGTACCGTGTTAAAAAAAAAGATCGTGCACTACATTTCCGTTTTCTATTTCTGTGATTTTGCAATCTCGTGAATCAAAGAAGGCCTGACATTTTCTTTTCAGACCACAGGAGACCTCAATACCTTCCATCGGGCGATACATGGGAATCCAATCCCAAACAGACGGCCGAGATGCATCCTGCCACCCCTTCCTTCTTCCGGTGGCCATCGTTCCCCGCAAACAGCTGTAAACTCCAGCTCTTCTCCCCGCTTGGCTCCCACTGCGATTCCGCCCAAAACGCCAAAAGGCTCTGCGCTTTCTGCCCCCCTCCTCCGAGATCCCATCCATGGCGGCGGCCTCGGCGTCCCGCCTCCGGATCTAAAACCCCCACACAACCATTGCGGGATCTGTGACTGGCGCCCCGACAGCTGCACGGGCCAACCCGGTTCGTTGCCTTGCAAGATTTGCTTTGCCGCTGCGTGTCCTGGGTGGGTGGCGGGTAGTGGGTTTACTTCTCCCTGGTCCGTCCATGGTTCCTTGAAATGGGGGTCTGACGCGAGGGGGGTCGGCGCTACGGACTGTTTGCCGCCGCCATGTGGAAGCAGTTCCTTGGTAAGCTCTCGGGCAAGTCGCCGAAATCCGGCGGAGGCGGGGGCTGGGGATCTCCGCCGCCCAAGTCCCCAACGTCGTATGACGTGAATGGGAGGCAGTGGGACTCGATGCGGGCGTCTCCTCCGCTCGCGGCTATCGCCGGAGCGGAGGGGGAGACAAGGGAGGACGTGTTCCTCCGGAAGCTGAACGTCTGCTGCGTGTTGTTCGACTTCTCCAACGACCGGGGCCGGGACTCTCCGGAGAGGGAGAGAAAGCGGCAGGTGCTCATGTCTCTCGTCGACTGCCTCGGCACGGCGGAGGAGCCCCTCACGGAGGCGATGGTCTCGGCCTGTGTGCGTATGTTCGCCATCAACCTGTTCAGGGTTTTCCCGCCTAAGGTCCGGCCAGGCACCGGAGCAGCTGCCGAGGCCGACGAGGACGATCCATTCTTTGACCCCTCATGGTACCACTTACAGGTCGTATACGAGCTGCTCCTCCGGTTCGTCACCTCTCCGGTCGTTGATGTGAAGGTGGCTCGCAAGTACATGGACAATTCGTTCATCTCTAGGTTGCTTGATTTGTTAGATTCTGATGATCCTAGAGAAAGGGATTGCTTGAAGACAGTATTGCATAGGATATATGGAAAATTCATGGGTAATCGGCCCTTCATCCGCAAGGCTGTGAGCAATATCTTCTATAGGTTTGTATCCGACGCTGATCGTCACAATGGGATTGCCGAACTCTTGGAGGTGTTTGGGAGTGTGATTAGTGGGTTTGCGAAACCACTGAAGGAGGAGCATAAGTTATTTCTGTGGAAGGCATTGATTCCTCTTCATAAACCGAAGACAGTGGGCATGTATCTGCCGCAGTTGACATACTGCATTACACAGTTTATTGACAAGGAACCAAAGCTCTCAGGGACTGTGATCAGAGGCCTGTTGAAGTAGTGGCCAGTGACGAACAGTCAGAAGGAGATGATGTTCTTGGGGGAGTTGGAGGAGGTGCTGGAATTGACAGAAATGCCCGAGTTCCAGAAGTGCATGGTCCCATTGTTTCGGAGGATTGCACACTGCTTGAATAGCTCTCATTTTCAGGTGAAATTTTGTCCCAGGATATCAACCTGCAATATCCTATTGCCAGTGTTTGTTGTTTCATTAAGTTTCTTTACTAGCTTATAGCTCTTATCGTTGGTTGTCATAACACTCATTTAGTTCAGGGAGTTATTTTAATTGAGAATCTCTTGCATTCTTGTGGGTGGTATTTGTATTTCGAACCAGCATCACATTTACTGCCAAGATATGTACTGTTGGATTCATTTTCAAATTATACTTTGCTCAAAGAATTGCCTTCAGAGATTCTTCACATTTGGATGTAGCTGCTATTTAGTTGGCCACAACGGCTAATGCTAAGTAATCACACCAATGCAAATTACATTCTTTCGTTTCTCCTTACGTTGTTTGTTGGAGAGTGTTTCTTTGTATGCCTATATAAAGCTTTACAGATGCAGAACACTTCTATGCGCCTTGCGCTGATGGATGGAGAAACCTGTTGTTTTTGTTTGTGACATGATTTATTCTACAGTTCGTACACTCCTAGCCTAGAAACTAAGAATATTATTCCTGCTTACAGGTTGCTGAAAGAGCCTTATTCCTGTGGAACAACGAACACTTGTTCGGTTTGATCTCTCAAAACCACCAAGTTATCATGCCAATCATATATCCAGCTCTCGAAAGGAATGCTCGTTTGCATTGGAACCAATCGGTTCTGAATGTTACAATGAACGTCAGGAAAATGTTCTTTGACATGGATCAGAAGCTGCTGTTGGCTTGTCAGAAAAATTTCCAAGAGGAGGAAGAGAAGCAAGCCGCATCTGAGGAGCGGAGAAGGCTTATATGGGAGCACCTTGAGAGGAATGCCGCGTTCCATCCAGTAACCAGAGACATCAGCTTTGCTGTTTTTCCTAAACCCGCTCCTCTGGTAGCTCCCACTATGACATAATATGATATGTGTTCAAATGTACTTCATTCCACTCCATTTATAGCACTATGGGTGCTGTGCAGGGTATTTTGTCAACTTTGTCCCCCCCCCCCCCCCCCCCCCCCCCTCCTCGTTTCAATGTCTGTAATTAATAGTTTCTTATTTGAGGACGAACCTTGATTCTTTCATGGTGTACTCTCAAGTGATGAACATTTCTTTCTTTGACAAGATAATGCCCGATTCTAGTCGATCATTCTGTGAAACAACTTTGGATATGGGAGATTGTGATTTTTTTTGTGACCACAGCTGGTGTCATGTGGATGCCTGTGTATTACGATTTTTCAAGATTCTGATGAATCTGTTCACCAGATTTGATGGACGAGCAAACAAAGAGGTAAGTCCACAGTGCTTTTCATGATTGATAACTCAACTACATTGAGTCGCTTGCGTAGGATAGGAAATCTAAACTTCACACAGTAATCATTGCTACATGTTCTGGTATAGCACATCTTGCCAATTCATGACAAGAACATTGCTGCATAATTAAGGATCATTTGCCTTTGACATGATAAATATCAAAGTCTTGGCTCCACATTGAAAAATGCCTTATATTTTTAACGTCTGGATCAATATTATTATTCAATGTGTAAAGTTACCTGCCAAAGTATATATGCCATGATTCTCTTTCTTGTACCTTTCTTCCCCTTCATTGTCAACAAAGGCACTTGGTTGATAAAATCAAGTCTGGTCCCTGGTGCAAGTAGCAACCATCTACCAATGAATGCAAGAGGGACCTAATTTCACCTAAATATTCAATGATAATCAATTCCATCCAGCTACAAGCTCAGTGCACATTTGTCAGTCAGATGGATACTCATAGATTCATGGCATGACTACAGATTAAGTCCCACCCAATTAAGATTTAACCTGTCTAGTTATCCCCAGAAAAGATACTCTTACAAGGTTTGGTGTAATAAGCTTGATGGACAGTAATAGTACTTAATACTAATTATTGACTCGAGTACTGTTTGAAGGATCTAGAAATACATATACTGGTAAAATGAAGAATTTCTTATGCTACTATTTTTTGTACATTCCTTATTGAACAAACTCTGTTATATATGATTGTTCATTAAACAAAATTGTGCTATCTCTATTGCACTAGTAAACAACACATCAACTGCCACAGTTACGTTTACCCTGGTCAAGTCCTTTTTATTCCTACTGGTGCTTGATAGTTGGACACTTGGTTCGACCTGACACATTGTGAACTTGAGTTGGTCTATAAAAGGTCTCACACCCATACAGATAGCCACTGTCCACTCCATATATCTTCCTCCTTTGTTCTGCTCATAGTCCTTTTCTTCTCTTTTGGTGTACTTAGATACTTGTGTAGAGATATACATCAAGATGGACAACCCTCCGAGTACGCAGGACATGTCCTACTATGATCATGTTCAGAAGCGCCATGAGGAGAAAGGCTGCTTATATGCATGGTAACCTTTCTGTTCTGTTATAGTTATGGATAACTCTTGCACTCTGTTAAATATGCATTCTGGTCGAGTTCTTGTTTACGTATTATGCAATGAGGAATCACTCTGAATTTTGAACTTGCCTTAAGGTGTATAAGGTCACCTTAGTGAATTTTTAGTATTTATTTTATTTTATTTCAAAAATAGAATAAATTTGCATGATATTGCTCATGGCGTCTAAGTTCTTTATAAAAATAGTATATGTATTTATGACTTGTCAATAACCTGTTTGATGTAACATAGACAAGATTTATGTGTCACACGATCATTCTATAACATACGCCAGAAGACTAATTTATGTGTCACATGATCATTCTCATAAATCTTGAGAACTATGGCAGTTTACATCGTGTACCTTTCTCTTATTTCCCGAGTCCCGTATCTTGTTATTAAACCTAGAGTTAGCAGTACCTAACCGTGTATGAAAGAAAAACGATCAGTATGATTTAGGGCCTCTTTAATTCAAAGGAATTTCATAGGAAGTTTGGAGGATTATGTTCCTTAGGAAATGTTCCTTTAGAGCTTGTTTAACTTGTAGGCTTGAGAACATATGATTTTTTTCCTATAGACTGCTTTGCATGCAATTTCAAAGGAAAATTTCCACCAAGTCCAACCTGATGGAAATTATTCTTATTTTCAATGAAAACTATGCCTAAATTCTGTATTTTTCATGTGGTGCAACCAAGCAACCTGTACCACACTACATATTTCTGTGTTTTCAGTTCATGTGAGTTCAACATGGCATGGCGTCCAGTTTATTCATTTTTCTTAGTTTGAAATCCTACAAATCAGAGAGGCCTAGCAAATGTCACACATTTGGTACAAAAGCATTTTAAGTTTTTAATTGAACTTTTCTTGTGTTATTATAAGGATGCATAACATAGTGAAATGATGCGTGTAGAAAGTCTAAAAATTTAGGATGTCCTCCTTAACAATAGCCCGGAAATGCAAAAGGTGCTCTCGGGCTTGTTACAAAGCTTTGTTTTAACAGAGACTAATTAGCCTGATGGTTCAACTATTCCAGCACCTATCGTTATTAAGGCCCCAGTTTGGTGAGAGACTGCCATTCAGGGAGGTAGGAAGTGATGTTTCACCTTTATTCCTGAAAGGGATATCCACCAAACAAGTGACCCAAACCTTTGGCTCATTAGATGAAATGGAAAATGATATCCTCTTGGCAAATGGTAGTTAGTAGTTACCAGTCATCTTCATGTAATTTCGCCTGGATCTTGTCTTTCGCACTGCATCACAGAGAATTTAATTATACCATCGATTCAGTTTGAGATCACTCCAAAATGGAATTAATTTTCTGTTATTTCATTATGAATTTATGAAGCGAGTCTCAGTTCAAGTTACAATTAGTTCTGATACTTAATTTTGCACCGGTTTCTGGTTGACAACTGTGGATTTTACATTGGAAGCTTGTTGTTTGCAGCCTGTTTACACTGTGCTGTTGCTTCTGCTGCTACGAGACCTGCGAGTGCTGCATGGAGTCCTTGTGCTGCTGCGGCTAATTTTAGCTGCACATTTCTGCTGTTGCATGGAGATCTGGCAGGCTGAGCTGTTCTGTGGAAACCCATATCATTTCGCCTCGGTGAGATGGTGAACAGGCATATGTGCTTGTTCGAATAAAAACTGTACGTACTAGTTACGTCTCTATTGTCGTCATGTATGTTTTTTGTTTCTCGCAAAAGAAAAAAGAGTATGTTGTTGGTGTTTGCTTGCCTTTGACGATTAAATGCCCTGCTAAGTGCTGTCATGTTTACAGGGAGATCCTCCGATTTATATTGAACTTTCATCTATATCTATACCGATATAAAAAGAGCGAGTTGCGGAGATCTTTAACCGTGTCTATCCAACGATCTATGTCGCTTCGGTGTTTATACATGTTTAGCATCTTGCTCTAATTAATAGCATACATAATAAAATGTTAGTGCTAATCAAGTAATTACATTCTACTCCCTCCGTCCAGAATTACTTGTCACTCAAATGATACATCCATTTGAGCGACAAGTAATTCCGGACGGAGGTAGTACCTAATATGAAGATGCACAAGTAATTCCGAACATCAAGATGCAAGTAATTCCACACGGAGGTAGTACCTAATATTAAGATGCAGTTAATATCTGCCTAATACTAACGGGAAATGCAATTAATATCTACGTGCATTGCATGTATTCCCTTCGGTCCTTTTACTTTGCAATAAAATTTGTCTGAAGTAAA
Organism: Elymus sibiricus; assembly: GCA_039707655.1. Classification (NCBI taxonomy): domain Eukaryota; kingdom Viridiplantae; phylum Streptophyta; class Magnoliopsida; order Poales; family Poaceae; genus Elymus; species Elymus sibiricus. The sequence continues at coordinate 119,577,059 of CM077664.1, read as the reverse complement.
ACTTTGTAAAGTTTGACTATTTTTATATGAAAAAAATAGCAACATTTATAATACTAAAGTTATACAATATGAAAAAGGCGCCTAGGCAGCTCCAATCGGCTTCAAAAAACGAGACGAGGCTCGCATCAGAAAGCGATCTAGGTTAGCGGCCGCTGCCGGCCGCCACTGCAGCGGCGCCGGCGCCGCTGCTGCTCCTTCCGACCCTCCGCGCTATGGTAGGTCATGCTTGTTTCCATCGGGCGCTGCTCGTTGTATGTTTTCTGCTGCATGGATCTGAGCTGGTGCGTGCAAGTGCAAGTCCATGCATTCGCAGGACAAGGTCATGGTATTGGCATGGATCTGGCGTGAAGGCTCGTCGGGCTCTGGCGAGCGCGCGGGCGCGGCTCCGGCGCCGGCTGGCGCGGATCCGGTGGCCCGGGGTTAGGGGCGGCGCGGCGTTGGGCTCGCGGAGGCCTGGGGTGGCGCGGGCGCTCGGCGAGGCGCGCGTCGGGCGCGAACGCGCGGGGAGCTATGGCTCGGGCGTGGCCGAGCGGTAGCGGCGAGGAGCGGGCGGCGATTTGGCCGCGAGGGGCGCGGCGGTCGCGTGGGTCGGCGCGGATCTGACGTGGCAAGGAGGCCTCCGGTTGCGTTGGCGCCGTCCTGGCGTCACGAGGCAGCCTGGGATGTAGCCGCCTTGAATCTGCTGGGGTGCACGTCGCGGGCGTGCAGAGGGCCCGGGCAGCGCTTTCGGCGCGGCTCGGAGGCCCGTGGGCGGCGCGGAGGAGATCTGGTCTCGGGTGGATGCTGTGGCGCGTGCGTGGTGCGCGTGACGAGCGTCTGATGCTGGGCTGCGGCCGGGGATCATGGTGGTTCGCGGCCTCGGGCGGCGCACCTTCGTTCTTTGCCGGCATGGTGCTCGGCAGGGCACGGTGGTTGTGCCGCGTCCGGTGGCTCTGCTCTCGGTTGGCCTTTGTTGGATCTGGCTGCTCGCGCTGGTGTTTGGCCGTTGTTGGTCTCCGCGAGGTGCGGTTGCGTGCGGCGGCTGCGGTCTCTTCGTCCACGGGCTGGTTTGTTGGTGGTGCAGGTGGACTTGCCGAAGCTGATGCGGAAATGATGTGCGACCGAGATGGTGTGGGGCTTGGGTGAAGACCTTGTCTCAGGCCTTGTGCCGTGACCAGCTATGGCGGCGGCCGTGGCCGTCGTTGACCTCCCTGGAGGCATAGCTGCTTTGCAGCCACACCCTGCTCGCACGGATCCGGCCATCTAGGCCTCTCCAGGGGAAACCCATGATCTTTTGATCGGACGATGGCGGCACTTTGGTGTGTCGTTTCCCTCTTGGGGGCTTTGTCTCGGAGCTCGGCATCGGCAAGCGGGACCTGTGGTCTGCGGCGGTTGTGGCGTCCAGCCTTCTGTGGCAACGATGATGGTGGGAGCGATTTCTGTTCTTCAGAGTTCTCCGTCAGAGTCGGAGCTGCGTTGTCTGGCCACGGGTGGCTGAGTTTGGCGCAGATCTTCATGTAGCTTCACGCGTCTGCTACAGTGCGAGTTGAGTCGACGATCGCCTACGGCGAAGCCGGAGTCGTTTGCTCAGAGTGTAGGGATGGCGATGACGCCTCTAGGGGAGGAGTGATGACGATGACGCTTGCGTGCTGTCTCGCCGAGGCCCTCTTTGGAGTGGTGTGCGTGGGGTTTCTTATGTGTGCCGCTCAGCGGTTGTGATGGTTTTCGCCCAGTTCTCCATAATTAACTGGGCAATCTGGTTTTCGCTCGGTTTTCCCTAATTAACTGAGCAACTCTTTTCTTCTTAATGAATGTAGGATAACTGCCATTTGTTGGAAATATGCCCTAGAGGCAATAATAAATTGGTTATTATTATATTTCCTTGTTCATGATAATCGTTTATTATCCATGCTATAATTGTATTGATTGGAAACTCAAATACATGTGTGGGTACATAGACAACACTGTGTCCCTAGTAAGCCTCTAGTTGACTAGCTCGTTGATCAAAGATGGTTAAGGTTTCCTAGCCATTGACATGGGATGTCATTTGATAACGGGATCACATCATTAGGAGAATGATGTGATGGACAAGACCCAAACTGTAAACGTAGCATTTGATCGTGTCAGTTTATTGCTATTGTTTTCTGCATGTCAAGTATCTGTTCCTTTGACCATGAGATCATGCAACTCACTAACACCGGAGGAATACCTTGTGTGTATCAAACGTCGCAACGTAACTGGGTGACTATAAAGGTGCTCTACAGGTATCTCCGAGGGTGTCTGTTGGGTTGGCATGGATCAAGACTGGGATTTGTTACTCTGTGTGACGGAGAGGTATCTCAGGGCCCACTCGGTAATACAACATCACAATGAGCCTTGCAAGCAATGTGACTAAAGTGTTAGCCACGAGATCTTGTATTACGGAACGAGTAAAGAGACTTGCCGGTAACGAGATTGAACTAGGTATAGTGATACCGACGATCGAATCTCGGGCAAGTAACATACCGAAGAACAAAGGGAACAGCATACGGGATTAACTGAATCCTTGACATAGAGGTTCGACCGATAAAGATCTTCGTAGAATATGTAGGAGCCAATATGGGCATCCAGGTCCCGCTATTGGTTATTGGCCGTAGAGGTGTCTCGGTCATGTCTACATAGTTCTCGAACCCGCAGGGTCTACACACTTAACGTTTGGTGACGATTAGTATAATTGAGTTATTATGTTGGTGACCGAAAGTTGTTCGGAGTCCCGGATAAGATCCCGGACATGACGAGGATCTCCGGAATAGTCCGGAGGTAAAGATTGATATATGTGATAATAGTGTTTTGATCTCTGGAAGGGTTCCGGAGTTCACCGGAAGGGGTTCCGGATGTTTACCGAAGTGTTCGGGTGCAGCAACACTTTATATGAGCCAAAGGGATAAAGCCCACAAGGTATTGGAAAGTGCAAAAGTAGTTTTGCTGCCGCGTAAGCGGTACTACCGCTTGGTGAAGCGGTACTACCGCCGGAGCGGTACTACCGCTTGTGTGAAGCGGTACTACCGCCCAAGCGGTACTACCGCTTGTGTGAAGCGGTACTACCGCTTGTGCGCGGCTGTGCACGGTTCGGCAGGGATCCGAGTTGGACTCTTTCCCTGCGGGCCAAACCGACCTTGTGCGGGCAAAACCGACCCGGAGGAGGCTTTTACTCCAAGTTTAGACCCCAAGGCTCAACATATAAATAGAGGGGCAGGGCTAGCACACGGGATACATCAGGATTTCCCAAGCCGTGTGCCGGCAACCCTAGCCCTCTAGTTCCTCCGTCATAATCTCCGTAGCGCTTGGCGAAGCCCTGCAGAGATTGTTCCTTACCACCATCACCACGCCGTCGTGCTGCTGGAACTCAACCACTACTTCACCATCGCTCGCTGGATCGAGGAGGTGAAGGCGTCATCAAGCCGTACGTGTGTTGAACGCGGAGGTGCCGTCCGTTCGGCACTAGATCGGAAGGATCGTGATTGGATCGCGGGACGCTCGGCGATTTGGATCGCGAAGACGTTCGACTACATCAACCGCGTTTATTAACGCTTCCGCTTAGCGATCTACAAGGGTATGTAGATTCACTCTCCCTCTCGTAGATGCTCATCACCATGGATAGATCTTATGTGTGCGTAGGAAAATTTTTGTTTCCCATGCAACGTTCCCCGACAGTGGCATCATGAGCCAGGTCTATGCGTAGATGAGATCTCGAGTAGAACACAAACGAGTTGTGGGCGTGGGTGTATACATATTGCTTGCCGTTACTAGTTGATATTTGATTCGGCGGTACTGTGAGATGAAGCGGCCCGGACCGACATTACGCGTACACTTACGCGAGACAGGTTCCTTCAACTAACATGTAACTTCGTTGCATAAAGATGGCTAGCGGGTGTCTGTCTCTCTCACTTTAGTTGAATCGATTTCAATGAAGAGGGTTCTTTTAGAAGATCAAAAAGCAATCACTACACCACGTTGTGGTTTTGCGTAGGTAAGAACGGTTCTTGCAAACCCGTAGCAGCCACGTAAAATTTGCAACAACAATTAGAGGACGTCTAACTTGTTTTTGCAGGGTATGTTGTGATGTGATATGGCCAATTACATGATGAGATATATGTGATGTATGAGATGATCATGTGTTGTATAGAATATCACGACTTGCATGTCGATGAATACGGCAACTGGCAGGAGCCATAGAGTTGTCTTTAATTATTGTATGACCTGCGTGTCAATCATTAAGCGCTATGTAATGCTTTACTTTATCGCTAAACGTTAGCAATAGTCGTGGAAGCAACAGTCGGCGCGACAACCTTATGGCGACACGTTGATGGAGATCAAGATGATGGAGATCATGGTGTCATGCCGGTGACGATGGAGATCATGCCGGTGCTTTGGAGATGGAGATCAAAAGCACAAGTTCATGGCCATATCATGTCACTTATGATTTGCATGTGATGTTAATCCTTTTTATGCATCTTATTTTGCTTAGGACGACGGTAGCATTATAAGGTGATCCCTCACTTAAATTTCAAGATAAATTGTGTTCTCCCCAAGTGTGCACCGTTGCGAAAGTTCGTCGTTTCGAGACACGCCGTGATGATCGGGTGTGATAGACTCTACGTTCGCATACAACGGGTGTAAGCCATGTTGCACGTGCGGAACACTCGGGTTAAACTTGACGAGCCTAGCATGTACAGACATGGCCTCGGAACACAAGAGACCGAAAGGTCGAACATGAGTCATATAGTAGATATGATCAACATGAAGATGTTCACCATTGAAACCACCTCAACTCACGTGATGATCGGACTTGAGTTGGTGGATTTGGATCATGTTACACTCGAATGATCGGAGGGATGTCAATTTGAGTGGGAGTTTTTTAAATATGATTAACTAAACTCATTATCTAAGAACAATAGTCTAAGTTGTCTTTGCTATATTTATGTTGTAGATCATGGCTCGCGCAGTAGCACCCCTGAATTTTTAATGCGTTCCTAGAGAAAGCTAAGTTGAAAGATGATGGAAGTAACTTTGTGGACTGGGCCCGTAATCTAAGGATTATCCTTACGGCTTCCCAGAAGGCTTATGTCCTTGATGCACCGCTTGGTGATCCACCCGCTCCAGTTGAGTCTCTAGACGTTGTGAACGCCTGGCAGGCTCGTTCTGATGATTACTCAATAGTTCAATGTGCAATGTTGTATGGCTTAGAACCGGGACTTCAAAGACGTTTTGAACGTCATGGAGCATATGAGATGTTCCAGGAGTTGAAGTTTATCTTTCAGAAGAATGCCCGGATCGAGAGATATGAGATCTCCGATAAGTTCTATGCTTGCAAGATGGAGGAGAACGGGTCTATCAGTGATCACGTGCTCAGAATGTCTGGGTACTCCACCCGTCTGGCTGAGTTAGGGATGCCCCTTCCGCCAGAGGCTATCACTGACAGAGTTCTTCAATCATTGCCACCTAGCTACAAGAGCTTCGTGTTGAACTATAACATGCACGGGATGAACAAGTCAGTCGCCGAGCTGTTTGCGATGCTGAAAGCCGCTGAGTCTGAAATTCAGAAGGAGCATCAAGTGTTGATGGTCAATAAAACCACTAGTTTCAAGAAAAATGGCAAGGGTAAGAAGGGTAACTCCAAGAAGAGTGGCAAAGCAGTTGCTCCTCTCGTGAAGAAACCCAAGGCTGGACCCAAACCAGAAACTGTGTGTTTTCATTGCAAGGGAACTGGACACTGGAAGCGGAATTGCCCCAAGTATTTGGCTGACAAGAAGGCGGCCAACAACAAACAAGGTATATATGATATACATGTTATTGATGTGTACCTTACCAACTCTCGTTGTAGTGCCTGGGTATTTGATACCGGTGCGGTTGCTCATATTTGCAACTCAAAACAGGAACTGCGGAATAGACGGAGGCTGGCAAAGGACGAAGTGACGATGCGCGTGGGAAATGGTTCCAAGGTTGATGTGATCGCCGTCGGCACGCTCGCTCTTCGATTACCGTCGGGATTAGTGATGAACCTAAATAAGTGTTATTTGGTGCCTGCGTTAAGCATGAACATTATATCTGGATCTTGTTTATTGCGAGACGGTTACTCATTTAAATCAGAGAATAATGGTTGTTCTATTTATATGAGTAATATCTTTTATGGTCATGCACCCGATGTGAGGGGTTTATTCTTATTGAATCTCGATAGTAATGATACACATGTTCATAACATTGATGCCAAAAGATGTAGAATTGATAATGATAATACCACTTTCTTGTGGCACTGCCGTTTAGGTCATATTGGCGTAAAACGCATGAGGAAGCTCCATGCTGATGGACTTTTGGAGTCAGTTGATTTTGAATCACTTGACACATGTGAGCCATGCCTCATGGGCAAGATGACTAAAACGCCGTTCTCTGGAACAATGGAACGGGCAAGTGACTTATTGGAAATCATACATACTGATGTGTGCGGTCCGATGAGTATTGAGGCGCGCGGTGGTTATCGTTACTTTCTCACCTTCACTGATGACTTAAGTAGATATGGGTATATTTACTTAATGAAACACAAGTCTGAAACATTTGAAAAGTTCAAACAATTTCAGAGTGAAGTTGAGAATCATCGTAACAAGAAGATTAAATTCCTACGATCTGATCGAGGAGGAGAATATCTGAGTTATGAGTTTGGCAGTCACTTAAAACAGTGTGGAATTGTTTCACAATTGACACCGCCTGGAACACCACAGCGTAATGGTGTGTCCGAACGTCGTAATCGAACCTTATTGGATATGGTGCGATCTATGATGTCTCTTGCCGATTTGCCACTATCATTTTGGGGTTATGCATTAGAGACAGCTGCATTCACTTTAAATAGGGCACCATCGAAATCCGTTGAGACGACGCCATATGAACTTTGGTTTGGCAAGAAGCCAAAACTGTCGTTTCTTAAAGTTTGGGGATGTGATGCTTATGTCAAAAAGCTTCAGCCTGAAAAGCTGGAACCCAAAGCGGAGAAATGCGTCTTCATAGGATACCCAAAAGAGACAATTGGGTATACCTTCTACCTCAGATCCGAGGGCAAAGTGTTTGTCGCTAAAAACGGAACATTTCTTGAGAAAGAGTTTCTCTCGAAAGAATTGAGTGGGAGGAAGATAGAACTTGATGAGGTTGTTGAACCTTTACTTCAACCTGAGAGTAGCGCAGCGCAGAAAGTTGTTTCTGTGGAGCCTACATTAGCTGAAGAGGAAGTTAATGATGATGATCATGAAGCTTTGGATCAAGTTGCTATCGAACCTCGTAGGTCGACAAGGACGCGTACTGCTCCTGAGTGGTACGGCAACCCTGTCTTAGAGGTCATGTTGTTAAACAACGATGAACCTACGAGCTATGGAGAAGCGATGATGGGCCCGGATTCCGAGAAGTGGTTAGAGGCCATGAAATCCGAGATGGGATCCATGTATGAAAACAAAGTATGGACTTTGGAAGTATTACCTGAAGGGCGTAAGGCCATTCAGAACAAATGGATCTTTAAGAGGAAGATGGACGCGGACGGTAATGTCACCGTCTATAAAGCTCGACTTGTGGCAAAGGGTTTTTCACAAGTTCAAGGAGTTGACTACGATGAGACCTTCTCACCCGTAGCGATGCTTAAGTCCGTCAGAATCATGTTAGCAATAGCTGCCTTTTTCGATTATGAAATTTGGCAGATGGATGTCAAAACAGCGTTCCTTAACGGTTACCTTAAGGAAGAGTTGTATATGATGCAACCAGAAGGTTTTGTCGATCCAGAGAATGCTGACAAAGTTTGCAAACTCCAGCGATCCATTTATGGACTGGTGCAAGCATCTCGGAGTTGGAATCTTCGTTTTGATGAGGTGATCAAAGCGTTCGAGTTTATACAAGTTTACGGAGAAGCTTGTATTTACAAGAAAGTGAGTGGGAGCTCTATAGCGTTTCTAATCTTATATGTGGATGACATATTGCTGATTGGAAACAATATAGAAATGTTGGAAAGCGTGAAGGAATATTTGAACAAGAGTTTTTCAATGAAGGACCTAGGAGAAGCTGCTTTCATATTAGGCATCAAGATCTATAGAGATAGATCAAGACGTTTAATAGGACTTTCACAAAGCACATACCTTGATAAGATTTTGAAGAAGTTCAAAATGGATCAGTCCAAGAAGGGGTTCTTGCCTGTTTTGCAAGGTGTGAAGTTGAGTAAGACTCAATGCCCAGTGACTGCAGAAGATAGAGAAAAGATGAGTGTCATCCCCTATGCTTCAGCCATAGGCTCTATCATGTATGCAATGCTGTGCACAAGACCCGATGTCAGCCTTGCCATAAGTATGGTCGGAAGGTTTCAAGGTGATCCAGGAATGGAACACTGGACGGCGGTCAAGAATATCCTGAAGTACCTGAAAAGGACTAAGGACATGTTTCTCGTTTATGGAGGTGATCAAGAGCTCGTCGTAAAGGGTTACGTCGATGCAAGCTTTGACACTGATCCGGATGACTCTAAGTCGCAAACCGGATACGTATTTATTCTTAATGGGGGTGCGGTTAGCTGGTGCAGTTCCAAGCAAAGCGTGGTAGCAGATTCTACATGCGAAGCGGAGTACATCGCTGCCTCGGAGGCGGCGAAGGAAGGTGTCTGGATGAAGGAGTTCATGACAGATCTTGGAGTAGTGCCTAGTGCACTTGACCCAATGACTCTGTTTTGTGATAATACTGGTGCCATTGCTCTAGCCAAGGAACCAAGATTTCACAAGAGGACCAGACACATAAAGCGACGTTTCAATTCCATCCGCGATTACATCAAGGAGGACGACATAAATATTTGCAAAGTACACACGGATCTAAATGTTGCAGATCCGTTGACTAAACCTCTTCCAAGGGCTAAACATGAACAACACCAGAACTGCATGGGTGTTCGATTCATTACAATGTAAATCACATAGTGATGTGAACTAGATTATTGACTCTAGTGCAAGTGGGAGACTGTTGGAAATATGCCCTAGAGGCAATAATAAATTGGTTATTATTATATTTCCTTGTTCATGATAATCGTTTATTATCCATGCTATAATTGTATTGATTGGAAACTCAAATACATGTGTGGGTACATAGACAACACTGTGTCCCTAGTAAGCCTCTAGTTGACTAGCTCGTTGATCAAAGATGGTTAAGGTTTCCTAGCCATTGACATGGGATGTCATTTGATAACGGGATCACATCATTAGGAGAATGATGTGATGGACAAGACCCAAACTGTAAACGTAGCATTTGATCGTGTCAGTTTATTGCTATTGTTTTCTGCATGTCAAGTATATGTTCCTTTGACCATGAGATCATGCAACTCACTAACACCGGAGGAATACCTTGTGTGTATCAAACGTCGCAACGTAACTGGGTGACTATAAAGGTGCTCTACAGGTATCTCCGAGGGTGTCTGTTGGGTTGGCATGGATCAAGACTGGGATTTGTTACTCTGTGTGACGGAGAGGTATCTCAGGGCCCACTCGGTAATACAACATCACAATGAGCCTTGCAAGCAATGTGACTAAAGTGTTAGCCACGAGATCTTGTATTACGGAACGAGTAAAGAGACTTGCCGGTAACGAGATTGAACTAGGTATAGTGATACCGACGATCGAATCTCGGGCAAGTAACATACCGAAGAACAAAGGGAACAGCATACGGGATTAACTGAATCCTTGACATAGAGGTTCGACCGATAAAGATCTTCGTAGAATATGTAGGAGCCAATATGGGCATCCAGGTCCCGCTATTGGTTATTGGCCGTAGAGGTGTCTCGGTCATGTCTACATAGTTCTCGAACCCGCAGGGTCTACACACTTAACGTTTGGTGACGATTAGTATAATTGAGTTATTATGTTGGTGACCGAAAGTTGTTCGGAGTCCCGGATAAGATCCCGGACATGACGAGGATCTCCGGAATAGTCCGGAGGTAAAGATTGATATATGTGATAATAGTGTTTTGATCTCTGGAAGGGTTCCGGAGTTCACCGGAAGGGGTTCCGGATGTTTACCGAAGTGTTCGGGTGCAGCAACACTTTATATGAGCCAAAGGGATAAAGAACACAAGGTATTGGAAAGTGCAAAAGTAGTTTTGCTGCCGCGTAAGCGGTACTACCGCTTGGTGAAGCGGTACTACCGCCGGAGCGGTACTACCGCTTGTGTGAAGCGGTACTACCGCCCAAGCGGTACTACCGCTTGTGTGAAGCGGTACTACCGCTTGTGCGCGGCTGTGCACGGTTCGGCAGGGATCCGAGTTGGACTCTTTCCCTGCGGGCCAAACCGACCTTGTGCGGGCAAAACCGACCCGGAGGAGGCTTTTACTCCAAGTTTAGACCCCAAGGCTCAACATATAAATAGAGGGGCAGGGCTAGCACACGGGATACATCAGGATTTCCCAAGCCGTGTGCCGGCAACCCTAGCCCTCTAGTTCCTCCGTCATAATCTCCGTAGCGCTTGGCGAAGCCCTGCAGAGATTGTTCCTTACCACCATCACCACGCCGTCGTGCTGCTGGAACTCAACCACTACTTCACCATCGCTCGCTGGATCGAGGAGGTGAAGGCGTCATCAAGCCGTACGTGTGTTGAACGCGGAGGTGCCGTCCGTTCGGCACTAGATCGGAAGGATCGTGATTGGATCGCGGGACGCTCGGCGATTTGGATCGCGAAGACGTTCGACTACATCAACCGCGTTTATTAACGCTTCCGCTTAGCGATCTACAAGGGTATGTAGATTCACTCTCCCTCTCGTAGATGCTCATCACCATGGATAGATCTTATGTGTGCGTAGGAAAATTTTTGTTTCCCATGCAACGTTCCCCGACACCATTTCGAAAAAAAAAAGAGTTGGATACTAGCTTTATGTCCTGATAAGGGTTTTCCCTGCCAGGCTTGTTATCCCCTAGCGTTAAAGCTAGGCTTGCCGTCCATCGGTGGCTCTTTTCATATATCGTTTGTTGTCGTGTAATGAAGCTAATCAGTTGGAACTGTCGTGTAATGCTTTCGCCCATGGCAGTTCGAGAGCTCTTGGATCTTCAAGGGCGTGTGAAAGCGGATGTGATTTTCTTGTGTGAATCCCATCTGAATACAGCTAAGGCAACTGAGCTAACAATGAAGCTAGGATTGATCTTTTTCATGTTGTTGATAGTGATGGACGATCAGGAGGTCTTGTAATTTTTTTTGCAATCTGTCAAATGAAGTGGTCTTAAATTATTCCTCGCCTAATTTCATAGATGGTTTTGTCATGGATGGCAATAGTGTGTCTTGGCGTTTGACACGTTTTTACGGAGAACCAAATTGGGACATGAATCACCTGTCGTTGACGCATATGAGAACCCTACATAACAATGCAACAGGCCCATGGATGATTATAGGGGACTTCAATGAAATTATGGTTGCTAGTGAGAAGAAAGGTGGAAATACTAGACCGCAACAATACAAGTAGGACTTCAGAGATTGCGTGAATGACCGCGGGTTACAAGAAGTGATGGCCATTGGTGATACTTTTACATGGAGTAGAGATGTTATCAGAGAAAGCCTAGGTAGAGCTTTATGCAGTGAACAATGGGATGAGAAATTCCCTTATGCGGCTTTAATCCATGAGCATCATGTCCATTCAGATCACAGACCAATTATGCTCGACACAACTTATTTTGCTGCGGTCATGGGACAGCAGCCGAGAGGTGAAAGGAGGTTTGAAGCTAGATGGTTGAGTGAAACAACAGTCAATGAGATTGTTAGTAGTGCCTGAGAATGAGCAAAGCTTGCAGGGTGGGGCCCTGCCTTGCGGCTCGAACCAAAGCAGTGAAGGATGCTTTGTTTCTTTGGGACTGTGGCACCCTAAAAGGAAACAAAAGAGAGTTAATAAACTGAAGGAGCTGGAGAAATTAAGAGGAGGACCTTTGACAAGTGAGGTCCGACAGAAACTTAAGGAGTCGCAAATACTCATTGAGAATCTGCTAGATCAAGAGGAGTTGATCTGGCTGCAATGTGGGCACGCCAACTGGCTCCTTCACGGAGACAGGAACACGTCTTATTCCACAAGACGGTAACAGGTAGGAAGAAACGGAACTATATTAGAAGGCTCCTTGATGATTCGGGCGTTTGGAAGGAAGAATCGGAGGATTTAAACAACATCATCACGGGCTACTTTAAAGAATTATTTACCTCGCGGGTGGTTTTGCCAGATATTAATGTCCTGAATAAATTCCAGCGGCGGGTTTCAGAAGCGATGAACAATTCACTAATGGCACCATACATTGCCGATGAAGTGAAGAAGGCCTGTTTTCCATCGGTTATTTCAAAGCCCCACGCATGTATGGTCTTCATGCGATCTTTTATAAGAGGTTCTGGCCCATGTTGGGAGATGATCTTGTGATGGAAGTTTTGAATGTTGTTAATTCCCAGGTAATGCCACAAGGGTGGAATGTCACTACGATTGTCATGATCTCAAAGGTAAATACACCTGAAAAGGTTTCACAGTTTAGACCAATCAGTTTATGCAATGTCGTTTATAAGGTAATTTCCAAGATGATTGTTGCTAGACTCAAGGTTTTACTTCCAGAGATTGTTAGCCCAACCCAGTATGTTGCCTGGGGAACTTCAAATATGTTCCCATGTCAACTCCACTTCTGCTACCATGTCGAATATATCATGTTTTCGTTGCCATGACAATTTCAGAGCTAGTTCAAAGAGAAATCAACTTAAATTTGCCATGGGTATAGGGTAGTAATTTTGCCATGATGCAAGTAGTTTTCTCCTCATTTGCCATCGTCTACAAAGCTAATTTGCCATGATTTATTTGTTATTAAAAATATACATTTTCCTAAATTTGCCACGACAATTTAGCTATTTTTGCCAATACCATTTAATTTTTCTCGAAATTTGCCATGCAAACAACATTTGCCATGATAATAGGTAGCGTTTTTTACATGATACAAAATACATTTTCCTCCTTTTCCCAATACCATGGGGTTTTCTCCAATTTAGCCATGCAAACAACATTTTGCCATGATATAGGTACTCCCTTCGATCCATATTAATTGTTGCAGCTTTAGTACAACTTTGTACTAAACTTGTACGAAAGCCGCGACAATTAAGATGGATCGGAGGGAGTAGTACTTTATTTTGCCATGATATGTATAATTGCCATGGTACAAGTAGTTTTTTCTTCACATTTTTCCATGCTCTACATAGATAATTTGCATTGATATTATTTTCCTACACATGGGAAATTTAGAGAATATTTCTCCTTGTCACGTGGCAAATTCATAACATTTTTTCTTACAAACATGGCAAATTCGGTCCTTTTGTAATGCTCTCATGGCAAGCTTTAGGAATTTCTCCCTTATTCATCGCAATTTCTGAAATCTTTTCTACCTTTTCACATGGAAATTTTAAATAGCTTTTTATTTTTTATAAAAAAACATTTTTCTACACATTGCAAATATTGTAGAAAATTTTCAGTGGTCGCGTGGCAAATTCTTAACATTATTGTTTGTGAAACATGGCAATTTATATTTTTTCGTAATGTTCACATGGCAATTTTATGAAATTTTCAACTTGTCACATGGAAAATCTATACATTCATAACAAATTTACACATTTTTTTTGTAATTTTCATATCTCAAGATTTTTTGGTTTTCTAAATCATGCTAGCTTCTAGGATCATTTACGCACATGGCAAATTACTTTGCTGGAACATGACAAGTTTTACATCCATGGCAAATTTAATTTCCAAATGATGGAAAATTGCATTGCTATACCATGACACTTTTAGTATTCCATGCATGGAAAATGTAAAATTTCATGTATGGCAATTTAGCTACAAACATCATGGCTGCTTTTCAATAAATCTCATAGACGGGCTATAAACACTAATGATTTCATATTTTTTATGATGTTTTTCCTCATCTCAACATCATTACAATCATAGTCCAAAGACTAACATTGCTTTTTTATTTTTGTAAATTCATTAGTGTTGCCATGACAATTTCTTTACAATCAGCACGGTAAATCTTTTTAAAAGTTTTTTGCCATGAGAAATGTTCACATGTCAACTTTTCCAAAATCCAGGGAAAAGAGGGCAACTTTAAGTGTTTTCATCATACACATGGCAATTTTGTATACAAAAGTTTTTTATTAAATCACACCAAGTCTAGTTGTCTCCCAATGCTTGTTTGGGGGCGGTGGTTTGGGGCTGAAGGGAGGGGGTATTTTCTGCGTCAGTTTTTCAAAGTTTTCCTTGATCATGGTCTAGATGTGTTCCAAGTACAAACTATTTCCTAAGTTATCATAATCTTTTGAACATATTCTCTTGAAGTTGCCATGGACTATGGCAACTTTAACTTTGCATGTTTTTCTACTGTACATTGGTAATTTTTTTCTTGTGTAGATATTTATTCTTTTTTTTTGCGAAAGTGTAGATATTTATTCATGTGTACATATTTTTTGTATTAGACCATGGGAAAATTATTATATATACCATGGTAAATTTATGATTTCATGGCAATTTTCATGATTTTCATTGCAATTTTATCTCAGTTTTTACGGGATTTGCTAAAACTCAGCTAGTTGAGATTTATTTTGGTCTCATTCACAATTTCATCCGTTGGATTAAAACTCACATTGTGATTCATACGTGGCCCGTGGCTGGCCGAATTCGTTTTCGCCCGCGGTCTGTTGTGTCTCGTTTGTCAAGCCGTGTAGTTGTTTTGTTTGTCAAGCAGCGTTGGGCTTTTTAGGCCTTTTTAAGTTGCCAGATCCTGGGCGGGTTTGCGGTGTTGATGGGCCTTTTTCTCATTGGACCAGTAGTGATTTTTTTAAACTGGAACCAATAGCGTTCTTGGTGTCGGACTTTTCATCTTGTTTTCTGTAGAGTTATGACGTGTGATGGCTGGGCAATATAACCTTGTTTTAGGTATACATCATATTGGTTGTAGGTTCTAATCTTTGTTTTTATAGATTTATTTCTTTTCCTGCATTAATTTGACTTTTTAATTTTCCTTTCTCTTTTCATGATTATTCTTTTATACTTTCTAGTAATTTATTTAACTTTTTGCATTTTATTTTTCAGTTGTTGTTGTTTTTCTGTTTTCTTTTTATTTCCGCGTAAGACTCTATTTGTTTGAACGTTATACCTATTATTTTTTATGGAGAAAATGTCACACAATACATTGTTTTTGCACGGAAGGTTCACACTTCAAAGGTGCACAACATTTGGATAACACCTGCATTTAAGTATTTTCTTCATATGACATATTAATTTTCTTTTTTAATAAAAATACTTACAACTCACACATGCGGGAATTACATGTGACATCCATATGCAATTGCAACCATCCCAACATGGGTGCAACTGGTGTTGTTTTTTCATAAATATTTTTCCCACAAGTCGTACGTGTGTGAGTTGCACGCGACTACGCATCTGTGTACAATTGCAATCGACGTGACATACACGCAACTGGGCAGGGTCAGCTTTATTGTTCCTTTTTCCTTTAAATTATTCTGTTAGTCCTTGTAACATTCCCAGATCTTAATTCTGTCATTAAGCTAATTAATTAGCCATGTCATTATGATCATCCTATTTAAATTTTATTTAGGAAATAATACAAAATTCAAATTCCAAATTCAAATGCAAATCAAATAATTATTTCTTCAAACAGCAAAAAAAAAAAATGTTCATAATATTGCAAATAATCCCAAAGCAACTATAAAAATAAAGTCAACATTTATTGAATTCCAAGTTTGACCCCAACATCCAAAAACAGTACCCAAAACAGCCCATTTAAATCATTTCCAATTAAACAAAATTTAAATGGATTTTTCTCTCCTCCAAACTTTTTGTGGCAGTGCCTAAAAGTGCCAGGGATTTATGTGGACTAGATCCATATTTTTTCTTAGCCATTTGGTAGCCTAAATATCCCCTAACCCTCTCTGTTTATTAATTAAATGGAAAAACAGAGAAAAAAAGGGGAAAGCTTACCTGGCGCTGGCCCGTGCGGGCCCAGCCCACCAGCGGCCTCCTCCCACCTGCTCCCCTCTGCGTGTCACCGCCGCCATGGCCGAGCTCGCGCTCTTCCGGCCGCTGCTCGCCACCGCGACGGGGCAGTTGAGCCCTGGATAAGGGCAACCCCTCGTCCCTCCCCCCTGGTCGCCCCCGCCTCTCTCTCCCTCTCTCCAGCGCTCGCCTCGCTCTCTCCCCCTTTCGTCCGAGCGCTGCCGTCGCCGCCATCCGTCTCTGCCGCGGCCACCGTCGTCTCTGTGCCGCTCCGCCGTGTCAGGAAGCTCCGCCGAGCTCGACCACTTCTTCTGCGCCAAGCAGCGGGAGCCGGGGAACCCTGCACTGCTGGATCGACCTCCGTCTTCAACCTCGGGCCGCCGGCGATCTTCTTCCTCTCCGGCGATCTCTGCAGCTCCTAAGCTCTCAACGGCCTTCGTGCGCCGCTCGATGAGCTCCAGCTCCTCCCTGGCCCCCTCTTTTCCCTCCTCTAGCCCCGCTGCTGCTGCTGCTAGAGCAGCCGAAGCTCAGCTCCGCCACGCCGCTCGCTGCCGCCTGTGCCGTCGCTGTTATGGCCATCTGAGCTCGTCGCCGAGCTCAGGGCGTTGCGTAGGTGCGGCCTGTCCCTTTACCTTTCCCTAAAGCGCGCTGCGTCGCCAGTTCTGCCGTAGCCCGTAGCGCCGCTGCCGCTGACCTCGTCGCCGGCTTCGTTTCCGGCGACCATTTGGTCCGGCGCTGCCACCGTTAGACACGCGCTGCACTGGTCGTTCAAAAGCAACTAACCGCGTCGCAAACGAGCCCCTGTACGCGAAATCCGAGCCCCTCCGGCGAAACCGCCGCCGCGGGAGGCTCGCCGGCGCAGCTCCGGCGCCGGCCGCCTACGTGGCGTGGCCTGGGGCCCACCTGGGTCACTGCCAGTGGGCCCCCTGGCCACTTTTGACCCCGTTGACCACGGTCAACCATTACTGTTCACTGCTGACTTCTGTCAGGTGGGTCCCCCGTGTCAGCACTTTAATTAGTGGCTAAATACACTTAATTAGTTAACCCACTGATTAGCTTAGTCACTGGCACAGGGCCCCACCTAGCTAATTAACACTGTTAGTTGTTTTAGTTAGTCCCTGTGTATGACAGGTGGGCCCCACCTGCCAGTTTGACTGGTCAGCTGGTCAGCCGACTGCTGACGCAATGATTACACCAGCATGACATCATATTCCATTTCTGGCATTTTTGTTTAATTAAATAATTCCAGGAAATTGCTAAAACTTCGGAAATTCGTAGAAATTAATCCGTAGCTCGGATGGAAAAACTTTCTACATGAAAATTGCTCAGAAAAATCCCACGAATCCGATCGTGCCGTCTGTTTTCATACCGGGACCCTCTATGTAGGTGAACCCGCAACTTTTCGTCTGTTTCCGGTAGATGAATAGTGCATGCATACCGGCTATTAATTTCAACTTAAATCCTAAAATTCCTAAAATAGTTTAGGGATGCATTAGGACTCACCTGCCCTGCGTATTGCCATGTCATGCTTTGTGATTGCCTTTGTTGCCGTGTATTTATCTGTTTCTTCCCCCTCTTCTTCTCCGGTAGATCCCGACACTGACGTGGCCCCTGAGGACTACTTCATCACCGACAACTCTTCTTTTTCGGCAAAGCTTCTAGGCAAGCAACCCCCCTTGACGCATGCCTATATCACCTATTCTTTCTCCCTCCTGCTTGCATTAGAAATTGCTACTGCTTTGTTTTATCCTATTCTGATGCATAGCCTGTTCTTGTAACTGTTTTTGATACCTGCCTGATATCCAAAATGCTTAGTATAGATTGGTAGTAATCCATCTGTGGCCCCTCTTCCTTGTCCTAGTTGCCCCGCTTAGTTACCAGTGCCCCGATCGAGGTGAACGTCGGGCTGAGACCAGCACATCTCCGCACAACCCCTTAAGTTGTACGACTCTGCAGAGCTATCATCGAGTGCCGAGGGTGATACCTCTTATCTCACTTCCGATGTGGACTCTGTAGTACAGCTAGTCGGTGGGGGGTTACCGAGGGTGATTCCTCTTTCACCACCTCCAACGAAGCTTCTGTCGTGCAACCCCGCAAGTGTGAATGCCATCGAGGGTGATTCCTCCGGGTTCACCTTGACGGATACATCAAGTGGGAATCCAGCGAGGGTGATTCCTCGGACCCCACCTTGATGTTATGCACACACGGGTACCTTGGTATTATTCCAGATACTTGATGAAGTCGGGTCGACCCCGAGGGGTACCCGCGAGAGATACAATAGAAAGTCGGGCGGGCCCAGAGAGCACCCGTGAGATAATTACGTGGCACGGCCGGGCATTCTTGGCTCTTGCCGTAAGTCCACGAGACGGGGCGACGGGGCCACATGTTTCATGGATCTCTGCTCGTTTCCGCGAGCTCCCAATACACTTAACGGATTTGGGTATTTGGTCTGAGTTGGCCACTGGCCTATACGCACTACCACCACGCGGGATAATGGTTTAATGGGGCCCTCTGTGCCGTATGTATCAGCCGAAAGCTCTGTCAGACGTCCAGTTCAACATTGCGGCCGGGACGGACCGGCGCCATCCAGGACAGGGGTGGTGCCTGGCTTCACCCTGCACGCAACGACCCGGAGTGCAAAGGGCGATGGGCCCAAGAACCCTGAGCACTTAGGATGTAGACCTGCGGGTGCCTCTCTACTGAGCTCTAGGTAGGACTGCAGTGTGTCGATCAGCCGAGGCCGGGCATGACCCAGGAAAGTGTGTCCGGCCAGAGTTAATCGAGCGTGTTGGGTAACAGTAGTGCACACCTGAAGGGAATATTATCTATTCGAATAGCCGTGTCCACGGTAACAGGACACTCAGTAAAGTATCCCGATCTACTACTTGAACTGGTTACATGTTAATTAATTGTAAGCTCCGGGATCGCTTTCTCGCAGGGAGTCGAGGAAGGATCTCTAGGCTTTGCTACAACAAACTTGTTACTTTATGTTATGATACTAATCTGCTCTCTTCTAGTGCTGCAAGACGCTGAAGATACTAGTCTTCGATAGGCTAGACCTTTCTCTCTATTCTGGCATTTCTGTAGTCCAGTCCACTGATACAGCCCTTCTTTGATACTGATGCATAATTAGAATAGTTCTGATGTAAGTCTTGCGAGTACTTTGGATGAGTACTCACGGTTGCTTTGCTTCCCTTTTTCCCCATACCCGATTGCTGCGACCAGATGATGGAGCCCCGGAGTCAGCTGCCCCAGTCGACGACTACTACTACCCCTCTGGAGGAGCCTACTACTACGTGGAGACCGCCGACGACCAGGAGTAGATAGGAGGCTCCCAGGCAGGAGGCCTGCGCCTTTTCGATCTGTGTCGTTGTTTTTGCCCCGCCTTCTTAAGGCTTATTCTGTTTATCTTTTATATCTGTACTCAGATATCTGATACTTTCGCTGACGCTTGTATGCTCAAGCTTATGTATTCGAGCCCTCGAGGCCCCTGGCTTGTAATAATAAGCTTGTATTATTTTATTTTTGTGTAGAGTTGTGTTGTGATATCTTCAAGTGAGTCCCTAGGCTTGATCGTGTGCATTTGCGTGTATGATTAGCGCATGGTCGGGCCGGGGGCATCACAGTCCTACTGCCCGAGTTGCGCGTGACGCTTATTCTCGTAATTGCAACATAATTGCAACTGCACTAGTTATAAATCGACTGTAAACTCAGGGCGGGAGGTTTATTCATTTAGTTGCAACCTGAATGCAATTGCATGCCTTCAGACGATACTACAACAGGGACGGTTGGTTTTTGTGTGGACCATTTGCATGTCCACCACTAGAAATGCAAATGCAAGCGTTGTAACATGACTGCGACTTCATAGCCCCAAACATGGCTGCAACTAGACGGAGAGGGGGATTGTCAGGGCTAGTTGCATGTCCATCACTAGACATGCAACCGCAAGTGTTGTAACCCGATGCAACTGCATGGGCCACAATGCGACTGCAACCGGGGGCGGGATGGGGATTGTTGGGTCAGTTGCTTGTCCACCACTACAGTTGCAACTACAAGTGTTGTAACCCGACTACAACTGTAGAGCCCCAAACACGGCTGCAACTTGGCCAGTATGAGGGTTGTTGGTCAGTTGCATGTCCACCACTAGACCTGCAACCACAAGTGTTGCAGTCGGACTGCAATTGCATGACCTCCAATGCGGCTGCAACTGGGCTGGAAGGGGGCGAGTGTTGTCGGCCAGTTGCATGTGCACCCACTTAGACTAGCAACTGAAAGTGTTGTAACCCAACCGTAATTGCATGGCCCCAACCCAGCTGCAACTGGGCTAGTAGAGGGAGGGGGTTATCGGGCGAGTTGCATGTCCACCACTGCACTTGCAACCGTAAGTGTTGTGACCTGACTGCAATTGCATATACCCCGATGCGACTGCAAATGGGTCGGAAGGGGGCGGGGGCTTGTCGGCCATTTTCATGGCCACCCACTTAGACTTGCAACTAAAAGTGTTATAACCCGACCGGAATTGCATGGCCCCAACGAAATGCAACTGGGCCAGTAGAGGGAGGGAGTTTCGGGCCAGTTGCATGTCCACCACTACACTTGCAACCGTAAGTGTTGTGACCCGACTGTGATTGCATATCCCCCGATGCGACTGCAATTAGGCCGGAAGGGGGCGGGGGCTTGTCGGCCAGTTGCATGGCCACCCACTTAGAGTTGCAATTGCAAGTGTTGCAATCTGATTGCAATTGCATGACCCTCGACGTAGCTACAACTGGGACCGTAGGGGGGGGGTTGTCGTGCCAGTTGCAAGTGCACCACTAGACTTGCAATCGCAATTGTTGCAGCCCGAGTGCAACTGCATGCCCTCAACTCGACTGCAACTAGGGATGATAGATTTCTTTCCATCCAGTTGCATGTCCACCATTAGAGTTGTAACTGCAAGTGTTGCAACCCGAGTGCAACTGCATGCCCCCCAACGCGACTTCAACTCGGGCTAGTAGGGTTTTTCCCGTCAGGTTGCATGTCCACCACTAGAGTTGTAACTGCAAGTGTTGTAATCCAATTGCAACTGCATAGGTCACCAAGGCGACTGCAAGTGTTGCAACCCTGACTGCAATTGCAATGGCCCCAAATCGACTGCAACTGGCGGCTAATTTTATTTTTCTTCTCTTTTTCTTTTTTGTTTCATTTTATTTAAAAAATATGATTTTTTAAAAAAACTAATTGTTTTTTAAGTTTGAATATTTTTTAATTCATGGCCATTTAAAACAAATTGTGATCTTCTTTAATAGTCCACGATATTTTTTGAATTCCCAAACAATTTTCCAAATTCGTGAAGGTTTTTCGTTTGGCGAACATTTTTTAGTCCGTGCATAGTTTTTCGGATTCGTGAATAGTTTTTGCACATGCAGTACTACCAACCCAACAGACAACAGCCTGAAACAAAAGCTTTCTTTTCTCTCACATATCAGGTAGAAGAACAATGCATGGAAGGAAATGATTTTTTTGTCATCTAGTGCTTCTTCAATGGCTGCTTTTGTTGGACTGTTCTTTTTTGCACTGTTGTTGTACAACATCAAAATAGCGGACCAGGGGAACAAGCTAGTGTAAGCATCGTAACTACTAACCTACGACTTCCATCAAGCGAACCGTTTGATTAATCGCTAGCTGTTAGTATTAGCTTTTTTTTAGGCTAGTTGTTAGTATTAGCTAGCTGTTACTATTAGCTAATGTCCTTGTACAATATCAAAGACGTGATTGATGCGCGCGATGTAAAAAAGAGGAAAGCGAACTATGCCCAAATTACAAACCACGAGCTCAAGAAATAAAAACCCAGTCAATCAGGGGAATCGGGATGGTGATTGTCCACATAATAACGGGTTGAGAAAGAAAATGCTGATGTAAGCTGATGTCAACTGAATGAGACCACATCCTCAAAAACCAAAACTAAATGAGACCAAATTATATTTCATCTAATGAGTTCTAGGCATTCCTCATTTTTTATATACATCCATGTCTAAGAAATCTTGATAATGGCAAAAAAAATTGGTACATGTGGGATGCCTTTTTTTCTTTTTCTTACTATCCTTTTTAAGGCTGGCAAATACTTCTTTTTAGGCTTTTTAATGGGACACAAGCGTTGGCCTATTAAGGCTTTTTCTTTTTAGGTGCGATTTTATTTGAGTGAGACCTTTGGGCGCAGCACGCACTCGGCGAATACGTTCGCGCTGCGAGACTAGCTCATGTCTCGCCTGAAGCTATTTTCTGTTCCGTACATTATGGGGCCGGCCCATTTCTTAGCGTTTGCTCTGGCGCGCTCGTTCGCTAGTTGGTTGTGTTTGCTGCGTTTTTCTTTTTTTTTCATTTTTTTCCTTTTTTCTTTCGTTATTTTGTTTCTTCACGGGTTTCTTTGGTTTTGTTTTTCCTTTGTTTTCTCACCGGTTTGGTTCGTTTTATCCCAGTTTTTAGTGTTTTTTTTCTTTTTTCTTTGGTTTTCTTTTTCTTCTTTCTCCATTTTCATTAATTTTTGTTTTCTTTCCTAATTTTTTTTCTTCGGTTTTCTCGTTTCTTTCTTAGTTTTCATCGGGCTTCTTTGTTTTTCTTTGTTTCTTTCTCGGTTTTCACTGTTTTCATTCTTCTGCATTGGTTTTCTTTGTTTTTTATTTTCTTTATTTTTGTTTTTGAGTTTTTATTGAGTTTCTTTCATTTTCTTTGTTTCTTCGTCGATTTTTCATCGATCTCTTTTTTGTTCAACACATCTCAACTTTTTTCAGTACACATTCAACATTTCTTGTATACATCTGAAACATATTTTATATACATGATTATATTTTGAAATAAATGATTAACATATTCTAAAAAATTATACTTTTGTCTACTTTTTTCCGTACACATTGTACATTTTTGGTATATATCTAATACATAGTGAACATTTTTTTAATGGTAATAGACATTTTTTTCACACACAATGTATATTTTTCATATACATCAGGAACATTTATATATACATGTTTAACATTTTTTAATACATATTTAACTTTTCTAAAATATATTTTTTTATGTCTAGTTTTATTTAATGTACGTGGTACATCTTTGGTATACACCGGGCAGATTTTTTATACACATTTAACATTTTTTAAATACATGATCAACATTTTGTTTTCATACACATTGTGTTTTGTTTGTATATATATTTCGTATACATTGCAAACATTTTTTCTATACACATATTCAACATTTTGTGAATGCTTCATTAATATTTTTCAAATACTTGATTAACATTTATTCAAATGCTTATTAACATTTTTGAAATATATGTTTAATATTTTTCATACAAATTGTATATTTTTTTTGTAAATATTTTTTCGTATACATGAGAAACATTTTCTCTATAAATATTTAACATTTTTTAAATGCTTGGATACAATTTTTTCAAATGAATTATGTAAGTGTTTTTTGTAATACATATATTAAGAATATTTGGAAGCATGAACGAAAATAAAAAAACGAAAAATGAATACAAAAAACGTGAAATAAAAAAAAAACAGCGGTTCAAGGCTTGCGGCCTCCCGCGCGCTGGCCTGGCCCAGTGTCGCAGCTACTTGAGGCGAGAGGTCACTGTGTCTCGCGTGAAGCAAGACATAGTCGAACCCATTTGTTCGCTCTCTTCATCGGAGTTTCCTATTTGCCGCATTTTCCAGCAAATAGTCGATCGGTTTTGTGAACAACCTATGGATATAATGTGCCAGCCTACAGAGCGTGCGAGCTATCGGTTTTGTGAACCTTCTAGAACGTTCCTAAACCGTTATTTATTTATTTATGGATTAGTTTTGGTTTCTATGTTTATTTTTTCTCTCTTTTTTTTATTTTTTTAATGTTTTCTTTTTCTTATTTTCATTAAATTTATAATTTTCAAAACTTGTTTCCGTTAACGAATTTCATTCAGATTTTCAGAAAATGTTCGCATTTTCAAAATTGTTCATATATTTGCAATCTTGTTCAATACTTTCATAAAAGTTTGGAATTTCAAAATGGTTCACAAATTTTAAAAATTATTACATTTCCAAAAAC
Organism: Elymus sibiricus; assembly: GCA_039707655.1. Classification (NCBI taxonomy): domain Eukaryota; kingdom Viridiplantae; phylum Streptophyta; class Magnoliopsida; order Poales; family Poaceae; genus Elymus; species Elymus sibiricus. The sequence continues at coordinate 119,552,971 of CM077664.1, read as the reverse complement.
ATTTCAGGATTTTAAAAACTATTCATGTTTACAAAAATGTTTGTATTTTCAAAACTTCTTTACAATTTCAAAAAATGTTAGAAATTTCAAAATTTGTTCGCATTTCCAAAATTTGTTTGGTTTTTCAAAAACCAGTCAAGTTTTTTCTTGAAAAATGTTCAGTTTTCCAAAAATGATCATGTTTTTCAAAGTTTGTTGACAATTTTAAAAAATGTTCACATAATTCAAAAAATTGTTCACATGTTCAAAAATTGTACGGATTTTTAAATTTGTTAGCTTTTCGAAAACTGCCATAATTAAAAAAAACAATTTTCAAGAAATGTTCAAAAAGTTCTAAGCATTTTGGATGTGCCGTTGGAGAGAGTTCTTTCAAGGGTTCGCGGTTTTCACAATCATCGGCGCCCATCGGCTCCTTTGGCTATCAACAGCCATTCAGCAGCGAGAGGACCCATATTCGATCCCATGCGGTCAGTCTGTGCATTTTAAAACCAAACTGAAAAACGAAACCGGAAATAAACCGAACCGAACCAATTTTTGGGTTTTTATGGTTTTTGGTTTCGATATGAACTTTCCATACCATTTAAACTAGGTTTTATTGTATATACCAAAAACCGAACGGTTTACCGAATAAATCAAATGAAAAATATATATTTATATTTCTTGAGGTAAACAAGCATACGAGTAGTCATTTATCTTGCACCGGAGCGCGATTCCCTACTAACCATGTCCATTTTTCTTGTAACATAGTCGTTTTTCTCTTAAAAGCAAGCTAAGCACGTGCATACCATCAAGGCATGAATCCATGTATGCATATATACTTATATTTTTGTGTGAAATGAATATATACTTATATTATATACTGTTTGTTTATAAAAGTATGTGTTTTGAGTCATAAGTTTGTAAATTATTATTATTTTATTTTCAAATTCATGTAAACTTTGGTTATTATGGACACTGAAAGCATACCGAAATAATTTTGTATATACCAAAACCGAACCGTATCTTAATTTCGTACCGTATTTTCTGAAGTATTAATACCGTACATGTAGGGGAACGCGACAGAAAACAAAAAATTTCGGTACAGCGAGCATGCCCAGGATCACTATGGAGACTGCATACAAGGTTTGATCTGATCCGTACCGACTCGAAGTGCAGCGGAAGAAGAGTCGGTGTAGATCGTCGGTGCAGATCCCTGCAGCTAGGATTTACAACCTCCCAACCGCAAGGATGTACTCCCTCGTCGGACAGCCCTTCGGGAGGCGGTCGGACAGTCCCTCGGACGATGTCGCGGACAGCCCTTCGGGAGGATCCTCGAAACCCGAACGGTAACTCGGACAGCCCTTCGGGAGGACACCCGAAAACCGAACGGTAACTCGGACAGCCCTTCGGGAGGACACTCGAACAGCCCCTCGGGCAAAAGATCGAAACTACAATCTCTCTACGGGGTTGCACACATACGGTGTCAGCTGTCCGGCAGGGCTTCGCCGTCTAGAGCTAGTTCCTGTCGGAACCCAGACAGCCTTTCGGCTCTACGAAACTATTTCGCTGGGAGGGAGAGAGAAGCCAGACAAGTCAAATGGCATGTGTATGAGAGCAAGGATGAGTTTTGGGGCAGCCCCCTCACCTCTATTTATAGGATAGCCAAGGGGTAAAGTTGGTATTAAAAAATACCAAAAGTGCCCCCACTTTATGCCTTTACATAAAAGAATAAAGCAAAAAGGGGTGCCATGTGGAGCTCCAAGGAGCTCCACCTCCCTTGGCCGGCCACACTTGGGGGCCCCCCCATGAGGGGGCTTCCTTGGCTCCCAAGTCCTTCTAGAAGGCTTTTCGAAAATATCCCAAAAGGTGCTTTCCAAAAAATATCCATAAAGCACTTTCACTATTCACGAAGACATTTTTCTGCGTCCGTTAAATCCCAAATTATTTATGTGTGCCTAGAATAATTCCAGTACCTACCAAAACAATTTTGAACGCATTCCGAAACAATTTCGGAACAATGTTTCTTCAGCGAAAAGCAACCAAAGCGGTTCCGGCTGCTCCAGAACATTTCCGGTTTTTATCCCAGAAAATTCCCAGAAGTTTTCAGAACACTTCTGGCATCCTCCAAGAATTTCCAGGCGTGTGCCGGAACCAATTTGACTTAATGGAATATCGTGAAACAACTTTTCAGTTTCACCGAAACTATTCCGGTGTTCTCTCCGGAACGTTTCCGTTTCGTCTGAAACTTTTTCGGTGATTTTCTCTCAGACTCCCCGTCTAGTATTCAGCAGATAGATGACCCTTAAGCGTGTGACCCTATAGGTTCGGTGAAGTATAGACATGACCCGGAACACTTTCCGATCAATGATCAACATCGGAGCCATGGACACCCATATTGACCCCTATACCCACACGAATGAATATTCGAGTGAACCTCCAGTTGCCGTGTGCTATTCCTGTTGCTTCACGATATATTACAAATACCCGAGGTGAGATTTATTGCATCCCCGTGGATCAACAACTTGTCCACCATGCAAGTTACCTCGTTACCGGTTTTGTTCTCTTTTCTCGTTTCCATGTTCCGGCATCCCAGTGATCAAATCACAATGTGTCTTGCCAGACGATGATGGATACCGTAACACCGAGAGGGCCCGAGAATATCTCTCCATCGTCGGAGGAGCAAATCCCAATCTCGAGCTATCTCGTTACTTGCCATACTTTTCCGTGAACCCGTAAGCCGCCGTAATAGCCACCCATTTACGGATGACGTTTAACAAACCCCAAAGTTCACGAAGCAAGTACAAAGGAACTCGATACTCTCATGGTCTAAGGAATTATGCAAACATTAACTATCCCTGTGTTATTACCATTAACTTGTGACGAATGTATCTCATAGCATAACATCAATTCGGGTCGATTCAACACAAGTGTTCTACTAACATTGTGCCCTCAAAATTGCCGGCATAGACATGCCCATGATCAGGAAAACAGGATCATCATGCAATACTTGAGCCAGTCATAGAGGCATGACTAGGAATACATTTTCCGTTTATTATACCACACGTGCACATGAGTTTCCCTCCGAGCCTCGTGGTTATTGCAGACTCCAGAATCATTGCAGTTATATCATGGAACATAAACATTCATTACAAACTCGGAGATACAAAATAACTGTTATTACTGCCTCTAGGGCATATCTCCTACAGACTCCCACTTGCACTAGAGTCATAATCCAGTTACATGGCTTCCCTAACACCAATGGCTATCCGGTGCTGCTCATGCTTTGCTCGTGGTAGAGACTTTGTCATCGGGTCTGACACGTTCAGATCCGTGTGAACTTTGCGTACTTTCACTAAACCCTCTTCGACATGATGTCGAATGAGTTTATATTTGCGTTCAATATGTCTTGTCTTATGGTGCGAACTTGGCTCCCTTGCCTGAGCCACGGCGCCACTATTATCACAATAGATCTCCACCGGGTCCAGAGCACTTGGAACCACACCAAGGTCTTCAAGAAATTGCTTGATCCATACTGCCTCCTTGGAGGCTTCTGAAGCAGCAACATATTCCGCCTCCGTCGTAGAATCCGCTACGGTCTTTTGTTTGGAACTTTTCCAATCAACTGCGCCGCCGTTCAATATGAAAACATAGCCTGATTGAGATTTGAAGTCATCTGGGTCAGTCATGAAGCCTGCATCAGTGTAACCACTTACAATGAGATCTTCATCACCTCCGTACACAAGGAGTAAATCCTTGGTCCTTCTGAGGTACTTTAGAATACCCTTGACTGCGGCCCAGTGTTCCAATCCCGGATCACTTTGGTACCGGCTGCTAACACTTAGCGCATAGGAAACGTCCGGTCTTGTACATAGCATGGCATACATAATAGAACCAACTGCCGAAGCATATGGAACATCATTCATCTGTACTCGCTCATCGAGAGTCCGAGGACACTGATTCTTGCAAAGCACTGTGCCAGGTGACATGGGGAGTAGGCCTTTCTTGGAGTTCTCCATGTTGAACCTTTTCAACACCTTGTCAATGTACGTGCTTTGGCTAAGCGCTATCAGGCGTCTTGATCTATCTCTATAGATTCTGATGCCCAATACATATGCCGCTTCGCCTAAGTCTTTCATTGAAAAACTCTTTTTCAATGAGTCTTTTATTTCGCTAAGGAAATTCACGTCATTTCCAATCAACAATATGTCATCCACATACAAGATTAGAAATGCTTTTGCGCTCCCACTAAACTTCTTGTAAACACAAGATTCTTTGTCATTCCTGATGAAGCCAAACTGTTTGACTACTTCATCAAAACGAATGTTCTAGCTCCTTGACGCTTGCTTCAGACCATAAATGGCTTTCTGAAGTTTGCATACCTTTCCAGCATCCTTATGAACGACAAAACCTTCTGGCTGTATCATGTATACATCCTCTTTGAGGTTTCCATTTAGGAAAGCCGTTTTGACGTCCATCTGCCATATTTCATAATTGAAATAAGCAGCAATTGCTAGTAATATCCGAACAGACCTAAGCATAGCTACGGGAGAGAAAGTCTCATCGTAGTCCACTCCTGGAACTTGCGTGAACCCTTTCGCGACAAGTCTAGCTTTGTGGATAGTAATGTTACAATCTGCGTCCGTCTTTCTTTTGAAAATCCATTTACAACCGATGGGTTTTACGCCATCTGGAAGTTCTTCCAAGTTCCAAACTTGGTTTTCGTACATGGCTTCCATCTCGGATTTCATGGCCTTGTGCCATTCCTTTGAGCTGGGCCCCGCCATCGCTTCCTTGTAGTGCGCAGGTTCATCGTCTTCAAGAATGAAGATTTCTTTATGAATCCATTCAGGTGGCTGGATAGCCCTACCTGATCTGCGCGGTTCAGTTACAACATTGTCTGAAGTTTCCGCATCACATGCGACAACTTCCGGCTCGGTTGTAGGGATAATTAGCGGAATTTCTTGTTGGGGAATGTTGCATGGGAAACAAAATTTTCCTACGCTCACCAAGATCAATCTAGGAGATGCACATCTACGAGAGGAGAGATTGGATCTACATACCCTTGTAGATCGCTAAGCGGAAGCGTTAAGAAACGCGGTTGATGTAGTCGAACGTCTTCGCGATCCAATCACGATCTGTCCACGAACTCCCGATCAAGTGCCTAACGGACGGCACCTCCGAGTTTAGCACACGTGCGGCTCGGCGGCGTCCTCTCCTTCTTGATCCAGCAAGCGAGAGAGAGGGGGTAGATGAGATCGGGACCAACACGACGGTATAGTGGTAGTGGTGGTAGCGGAATTCCGGCAGGGCTTCGCCAAGCGCGTACCGGTGAAACGTGGGAGGAGTTGGGAGAGGTAACGGGCAAGGGTCCAAGGGGTGGCTGCCCCCAACGCCTCCCCACCTTTATATAGGCGTGGAGGGGGTTGGTGGCTTGCCCTCCAAGGCCCTAGGGTCATTGTCCAAAGGGGAGGAAGGAAATCCCTCCTTTCCTTCCCCACCGATCGCTATCCCCCCTTTTTAGGGATCCTGATCTTATCCCTTTGGGATATGATACTATTCCTTTTAAGGGAGGATCTTGGTGCGCCTAGACCAGGGTTGTGGGGACTTTCCCCACTACCCACGTTCATGTGGGTACCCCATGCAGGTGGGCCCCACTCCGGAACCTTCTAGAACCTTCCCGGTACAATACCGAAAAAACTCGAACTTTTTCCGGAACCCCGATAACAACTTTCCATATATGAATCTTTACCTCCGGACTATTCCAGAGCTCCTCGTGATGTCCCGGATCCCATCCGGGACTCCGAACAACCTTCGGACTTTCCACTATTAATATCTCAATACTACCCTAGCGCTACCGAACGTTAAGCGTGCGACCCTACGGGTTCGGGAATATGCAGACATGACCGAGACTCCTCTCCGGTCAATAACCAATAGCGGGACCTGGATGCCCATATTGGTTCCTACATATTCAATGAAGATCTTTATCGGTCGAACCTCGATGTCAAGGATTCAGTCAATCCCGTATGCAGTTCCCTTTGTCCATCGGTATGTTACTTGCCCGAGATTCGATCGTCGGTATCTCCATACCTAGTTCAATCTCGTTACCGGCGAGTCTCTTTACTCCGTTCCGTAATACAAGATCCCATGGCTAACTCTTTAGTCACATTGCTTGCAAGCTTATTGTGATGCTGTATTACCGAGTGGGCCCTGAGATACCTTTCCGTCATACGGAGTGACAAATTCCCAGTCTTGATCCATGCCAACTCAACAGACACCCTCAGAGATACCTGTAGAGCATCTTTATAGTCACCCAGTTACGTTGCGACGTTTGATACACACAAGGTACTCCTCCGGTGTCAGTGAGTTGCATGATCTCATGGTCATAGGAACAGATACTTGACATGTGAAAATGATAGCAATAAACTTGACACGATCATATGCTACGTTCATAGTTTGGGTCTTGTCCATCACATCATTCTCCTAATGATGTGATCCCGTTATCAAATGACAACTCATGTCTATGACCAGGAAACCATGGCCATCTTTGATCAACGAGCTAGTCCGGTAGAGGCTCACTAGGGACATGTTGTTGTCTATGTATCCACACATGTATTTGTGTTTCCAACCAATACAATTATAGCATGGATAATAAATGATTATCATGAACAAGGAAATATAATAATAACCATTTTATTATTGCCTCTAGGGCATATTTCCAACATTTCTTTTGGTTCCTTAGCCATATCAACGATCGCCGAAGATTCACTAATCTCATTAAGTTGCACTGTCCTCCCACTTGGTTCTTTAGCGAGAAATTCTTTCTCGAGAAAGTGTCCAACCTTTGCGACAAACACTTTGCCCTCGGATTGGTTGTAGAAGGAATACCCAATAGTGTTTTTGGGATAACCTACAAAGTAACATTTGTCTGATCTGGGATCGAGTTTGCTTGGCTGTAAACGCTTTACGTATGCCTCACAACCCCAAATTTTAAGATGCGACACACTGGGAATCTTCCCATGCCACATCTCATGTGGTGTCGTCTTAACAGACTTAGACGGTGCTTTGTTTAAAGTGTGAGCGGCAGTTTCTAGTGCGTGACCCCAAAAAGATATCGGTAGATCTGTAAGAGACATCATCGACCTTACCATGTCTAACAGGGTTCGGTTACGTCTTTCCGACACTCCGTTTCGCTGTGGAGTTCCGGGAGGCGTAAGCTGTGAAACGATTCCACGGTCACTCAGATGTTGGCCAAACTCATGACTAAGATATTCGCCTCCGCGATCAGACCGCAGAAACTTAATCCTTTTGTCACGATGATTTTCTACCTCATTCTGAAATTCTTTGAACTTTTCAAAGGTTTCCGACTTGTGCTTCATCAAGTAGATATATCCATACATACTTAAATCATCAGTAAAAGTCACAAAGTAAAAATACCCACCCCGTGCGGCTGTGTTCATCGGACCACATACATCACTATGTATTATTTCCAATAATTCACCCGCCCGTTCAGGATGACCCGTGAACGGCGTCTTGGTCATTTTTCCCATTAGACAAGCTTCACATGTGTCAAATGATTCAAAATCAAAAGACGGTAAAACTCCATCTTTATGGAGTCTTTGCATGCGTTTCTTTCCGATGTGGCCAAGGCGACAGTGCCACAAGTAAGTGGTGGTGGTGTCAGCCTTCTTAAGGCGTTTAGCATTCACGTTAAAGACATCATTTCCACATTCAAGATTTAGAATGAAAAGGCCCCCAACAATGGGTCCAAATCCATAAAACATATCCTTACAATAAAGTGAACAACCATTGTTCTCAGACTTGTACGAATACTAAACATGATCCGGAGATAATGTTTCTACACAACAGTGGAACAAAATAACCATTATTTAGTTCTAAGATAAATCCTGAAGGGAGACGTAGTGGCATAATGCCGAGCGGCGATCCCATTGCCGTTCCCGACGCGCATCACGACTTCATTCTTTGCTAGTTTGCGCACCTTCTGAAGCCCCTGTATCGAGTTGCAAATGTGAGCAACCGATCCGGTATCAAATACCCAAGACTTAGAATTTTCGCTAGCAAGCAAAACGTCAATGACATTAACTTGTATAACAATTATACCTTTTCCGGTTTTCCCGGACTTCTTATCTTCCAGATACTTCTTGCAGTTTCTCTTCCAGTGTCCTGTGCCCTTGTAGTAGAAGCACTCAGTTTCATTTTTGGCTCCGCCCTTAGAATTGCTTCGGGAGCCGGTCTTACCGGTGCCCTTGCCCTTCTTTGGCTTGCCTTTCTTTTTGAAACTGGCGGTTTTATTCACAAGCAACACTTGCTTGCGATTTTTCCGCAGTCCTCCTTCCGTAGTTTTTAGCATGGCGAGCACCTCTTCCGGTGTCTTCTCCATCCCACTCATGTTGTAGTTTATGATAAAACCGTCGTAAGACGGGGGGAGTGAAGAAAGCAGCATGTCCATCATATGGTCAGGTGGAAGTGGAAACTCCAGGGTTTTAAGCCTTTCAGCATAGCCAATCATTTTGACTACGTGTTCGCCAACTGAACTACCCTCAGCCATCTTGCATTCCATTAAGGCCTTCATGATATCAAATCGTTCAGACCTTGCGGTTTCCTTGTACAGGGCATCCAATTCTCGGATCATATCACGGGGTTTATGGAATTCAAAACGTTTTTGAAGCCCTGGACTCATGCAAGCTAGTATGAGGCACTGCACTAAGTTATGATCATCATCCTTAGTGGCCCAGACATTCTGCTCATCTTCCGGGGCATCTGCCGCCGGTTTAGCTGGAAGAGCTGTTTCAAGCACATACATTTTCCTAGCGCTCCTGAGGACAATCCTCAGGTTACGGACCCAGTCCGCATAGTTGCTTCCAGTCGCAGCTAACTTCTCTTTCTCTAACATCGGGCCTAAGTTGAACGCGGTGTTGCAAGCCATTTGATCTACAACGAAAAACACAAGTTTCACTTAGACTTTGTTCATAATGATTTTGGCACTAGTGAATAAACAATTTTATTCTAAAGTGCGCTCCCACTCAAATCAATATCTCTCAAAATTGATTATGAGTGATTCAAGATCCAAATTTCAATTCAACGCCAAGGATGCATCCATCTCAAGTGACGAGAATTTCATTTGGTAGGCCAACTTGCCAATCACATCTCTATGTGACTCTTGTTCATCTTTCGATGCGTGTGTTCCGAGCTCATGACTTTCATGCCTGAACGTCAAGACAACCAAGTGATCTCGCTGCGAGGTCTCAACTCACCCGCCTCACACTTTTCTAATCGTTCGTACCCATGCATCCATGTGATACCCCGAAGAGATAGGTGCCGTGACGGTGCTACACTTGGGAGAACACTAACTACTTGATATTTTAAGTGAGAGATCACCCTAATAAAAAGCGACTACCGCGCAATCAAAAGGGTGCATCATAAGGGATAAACATCTCAGGCAATTCATAATTAGCATGATATGGTATAGCCCTTTCTGACGGAGAAGTCAAGTATTTCTTCGTCTTCGGCATTTGCGTCGATGTTCACCTTCGCGAAGATTGCCACCACCTTGTTGATGCACCAGATAATATTGCTATCTCTATAGCTAATAAAATAAGTGAATTACTTAAGGTTGACACGCAGGTCATTAAAGTGACAATCATATGGCTCCAGCCATCATGCCGAATCATGACACGCAGGTCATGTTAATAAATTTACATCATATAGTCATCTCATACATAATCGAATTAATATGAGCATTTCTATACCACATCATATGCACATCCTGCAAAAACAAGTTAGACGCCTCTAATCGGTTTATGCAAAATTTTATTTTACGTGGCTTCTAAGGTTTTGACTTAAACCGCAGCTACCAACGTTTTATCATCAAGTATGATTATTCAAGTCGCTAGATTAACATCTCGGGGTGTATGAAACACGAGATAATTAAATCTCGAGCCCCATACTAAACTTCGTCATACGCATGACCCCCGTGCAGATCATATCTGCATTGCCCTTTCATCTGCGAATTTCATCTTTCTTTTGACTATGGCGGAACCCAAAGAACTGATAGCACTTCGTTGATCAATCAGGATCGCGGATTGCCAGAACTTTGTGAAATTCCACCATGCTGTCTCGAGATCAGAAATACGCAAATTCTAGGGAAGCAACAAGAACATCGGGTAATAGACTTCATCTGCTACCCGCATAAATAATTTTCAGCAATAGATCTCATCTACTCCAAAATTATATTATGCAATACCCATACATCTCCATGTATTCTAGATCGTAACCTGCATCTACGCATAGCACGGCTCATGATGCCACTGTAGGGGAACGCGACAGAAAACAAAAAAATTTGGTACAGCGAGCACGCCCAGGATCACTATGGAGACTGCATACAAGGTTTGATCTGATCCGTACCGACTCGAAGTGCAGCGGAAGAAGAGTCGGTGTAGATCGTCGGTGCAGATCCCTGCAGCTAGGATTTACAACCTCCCAACCGCAAGGATGTACTCCCTCGTCGGACAGCCCTTCGGGAGGCGGTCGGACAGTCCCTCGGACGATGTCGCGGACAGCCCTTCGGGAGGACCCTCGAAACCCAAACGGTAACTCGGACAGCCCTTCGGGAGGACACCCGAAAACCGAACGGTAACTCGGACAGCCCTTCGGGAGGACACTCGAACAGCCCCTCGGGCAAAAGATCGAAACTACAATCTCTCTACGGGGTTGCACACATACGGTGTCAGCTATCCGGCAGGGCTTCGCCGTCCAGAGCTAGTTCCTGCCGGAACCCAGACAGCCTTTCGGCTCTACGAAACTATTTCGCTGAGAGGGAGAGAGAAGCCAGACAAGTCAAATGGCATGTGTATGAGAGCAAGGATGAGTTTTGGGGCAGCCCCCTCACCTCTATTTATAGGATAGCCAAGGGGTAAAGTTGGTATTCAAAAATACCAAAAGTGCCCCCACTTTATGCCTTTACATAAAAGAATAAAGCAAAAAGGGGTGCCATGTGGAGCTCCAAGGAGCTCCACCTCCCTTGGCCGGCCACACTTGGGGGCCCCCCCATGAGGGGGCTTCCTTGGCTCCCAAGTCCTTCTAGAAGGCTTTTGGAAAATATCCCAAAAGGTGCTTTCCAAAAAATATCCATAAAGCACTTTCACTATTCACGAAGACATTTTTCTGCGTCCGTTAAATCCCAAATTATTTCTGTGTGCCTAGAATAATTCCAGTACCCACCAAAACAATTTTGAATGCATTCCGAAATAATTTCGGAACAATGTTTCTTCAGCGAAAAGCAACCAAAGCGGTTCCGGCTGCTCCGGAACATTTCCGGTTTTTATCCCGGAAAATTCCCAGAAGTTTCTAGAACACTTCTGGCATCCTCCAAGAATTTCCAGGCGTGTGCCGGAACCAATTTAACTTAATGGAATACCCTAAAACAACTTTTCAGTTTCACCGAAACTATTCCGGTGTTCTCTCCGGAACGTTTCCGTTTCGTCTGAAACTTTTTCGGTGATTTTCTCTCAGACTCCCCGTCTAGTATTCAGCAGATAGATGACCCTTAAGCATGTGACCCTATAGGTTCGGTGAAGTATAGACATGACCCGGAACACTTTCCGATCAATGATCAACATCGGAGCCATGGACACCCATATTGACCCCTATACCCACACGAATGAATATTCGAGTGAACCTCCAGTTGCCGTGTGCTATTCCTGTTGCTTCGACATATTACAAATACCCGAGGTGAGATTTATTGCATCCCCGTGGATCAACAACTTGTCCACCATGCAAGTTACCTCGTTACCGGTTTTGTTCTCTTTTCTCGTTTCCGTGTTCCGGCATCCCAATGATCAAATCACAATGTGTCTGGCCAGACGATGATGGATACCGTAACACCGAGAGGGCCCGAGAATATCTCTCCATCGTCGGAGGAGCAAATCCCAATCTCGAGCTATCTCGTTACTTGCCATACTTTTCCGTGAACCCGTAAGCCGCCGTAATAGCCACCCATTTACGGATGACGTTTAACAAACCCCAAAGTTCACGAAGCAAGTACGAAGGAACTCGATACTCTCATGGTCTAAGGAATTATGCAAACATTAACTATCTCTGTGTTATTACCATTAACTTGTGACGAATGTATCTCATAGCATAACATCAATTTGGGTCGGTTCAACACAAGTGTTCTACTAACATTGTGCCCTCAAAATTGCCGGCATAGACATGACCATGATCAGGAAAACATGATCATCATGCAATACTTGAGCCAGTCATAGAGGCATGACTAGGAATACATTTTCCGTTTATTATACCACACGTGCACATGAGTTTACCTCCGAGCCTCGTGGTTATTACAGACTCGAGAATCATTGCAGTTATAGCATGGAACATAAACATTCATTACAAACTCGGAGATACAAAATAACTGTTATTATTGCCTCTAGAGCATATCTCCTACAGTACAAACCATAAAAACATATAAACTAAACCATGTAGACTGAATGAACCAAATGAACAAAATTACATGTGGGTGCTTAACTTTTTTGGGGATTTATAAGCTGCACAGTTGCGCTACAGCGACGCGGGCGACACAGCGTCGCGCTTGCCTGCAAATGGGCCGGCCCAGTCGGGTGCTGCGCCCCTGTGTTGCGGGCGGCAATCGGGCGCAATGCGCGGCATAGAAAAACTTTCGCTCGATTGGTTGGACGTCAGATCGCTATCCGCGTCCTAGAAAAACAAACTCCAACAGTTCCCCTAGAAATCTTCCCCTAAAAGTGGTTTTTTGGCCTTCCCGTAAAAATTAGGGCAAGTTTTGTCAGTTCCCCTAATCTTATTCCCCTAAATGCATTTTTGTTTTATTTTTAATTAAACAAAAAATTAGATGATCGCTAGGACCCGCCATTCAGTGATGCTGGCGGGCCGTGCGATGGCCCCCGGCAAGGGGCGTGGCAGCGGGCGTGGACGGCGGCGGGTGGCGCGGCCAAGGCGGCGGCGGATGGTGGCATCGGGCGGCGACGGGCGTGACAACTGTGGTGGGTGGCCCGGGTGAGGCGGTGGCGGGCGGCGGCGAGCGTGGCGGCGGGGGGTGGTCGCGGGCGATGGTGGCGGGTGGTGCGGGCAAGGCGGCAGCGAGCGCGGAGGGCGTGGCGGTGGTGGCGGGTGGCGTGGGCGAGGCGGCGGCGGCAGGTGTCGCGGGCGAGGCAGCATCGGCCGGCGGGCGACGAAGTTCTGGCGAAGTACCGGCGGAGCGGCGGCGTTCCGGCGACCCACGCGTGGAAGTTCCAGTCGGTTGCAATCCCGCCAAAAAGATACGGAAAAATCATCTTCCCGTAAATCAGCGGGGAGAAAGGACCTCTTTTACGGGGTCCTCTAAAGACAAAATCAGTTTACGGAACCGTTGGAGAGATTTTTTCGCTCAACTTTTTATAAACAGTGGTTATTTTAGAAATAGCTCTTAGCCCAGCAGAAAAATTACGAAAGCCTGACTGTTGAAAGATTATAGCAACCCCCTTGGCGGCAAAGGCAGCGTTTGTTTCACAGCTAGGATCGAGCTAAAACGACATAAGCGTCGTTAAGATTCCAAACCAAGCAAAACCAGTCCTTACACACATTTTCGCTTGACCAGATGGCCGGCACGGGCACGTAGCCTTTCTGCTGGTACAGTCGCATTCACGAGTGCGACCTGCGCCACCTCGCCACCGTCGGCGTGCCCGTCGCGGGCGTCAACGCGGCGGCAGCGGCAGCGCGGGTCTTCTTCGACCCGCTGAGCGGCGTCCTTTCCATGCCGCTGTCGGAGTCGTCCACCCTCGCCGCGTCCGCGCCGCCGCCGCCGCCACCGAACAGGAACGCTCCCCACTTGAACAGCCCCCGCCGCCGCCTGTCGGAGCTCAGCCGCTCCACCTGCGCCTGCAGCGCGTGGCACTGCACCTTCACGCACACATCAAGACGTGAGCAACGTCGACCGGTCACTGACTTAATGTTCCAGAAGACCGACGCAGCATGCGGATGTATACAGACCTGGAGCCGAGAGACGTCCTCGCGGAGGCGACGGAGCTCGTGGTGCTGCGAGACGACCTCACGCTTGGACGGGCACCGGGCGGCGGCGGCGGACGAGGAGGTGAGATCAAGGGCGCCGGGGCTCCTGTTCTGCAGGGAGCGGAAGGAGCCGCTCCAGTCGGCGAGGCGGCTGAGCTTGCTGCCGTGCTCGGAGAAGAGCACCTGGACAACGCAGCGCACCGGGAGGCGGTCGTTCTGCACGGCGTGCGCCGCCGCCTCCGTCGACAGCTTGCGCGCGTCGATCAGCCGGCACAGCGACCGGCGCTCCTCCTTGCTGGCGTGCGGGTGCGCCTGCATGCACGTCAGACGTGTCACAGCCATCAGAATCAACGGCACGGACCGAATCCCGAGCGCAGCTCGTGTATCACCAACATACTCAGGTCTCTTCATCCATGTGCAAGGACAGAAAATGCAAATCATTGTGAAACTCAGCTCTCCCCAAGTAGCTCACGTGATTTACATCGTGACCTACGAAGTACTCCTACTAATGCGAGTCCAAAAACCAAGCTATTTCTTTACTTTCTTTCTGGTGTGACTAGACTGTGCATTGTTGGAAATGGTACAAACGGGTAGGTGTAGATCTGAGCGGGTGGACCCTAATCTCACCCTGCAAAGGACAAACGAAGAGAAGGATCCCACAGGAACGGGTGGGGAACTAGGGTGTTGGTACACTATTCAGAAATAAAACACATAACCCACCTGTTAATTAATAAAAAAAGCTAAAGGAATTTGATGCAACACATAATGGTTTTCTTTGTTTGATCAAAGAGATTCCATGGTAAAAAGAATGCATTAAAATATTTCAATTTATTACTCCCTCCATTTCACAATGTAGTGCGCCCGCGCTTTCCGAGATCTAAGTTTGACTATAAATTTAATCAACGAGACCGACTGCGGCAGGAGCAAAAATTATACCGTCGCTAGTGGCATGACTTGTACAAAATTCTAGTACTATTAGCGAGGAACTCGTGCGTGCTTTGTCGAACAGGCTCTTAGCGCATGCGGATTAGTAAGTACTCCCGTCGTAAAAAAAATTAAGAGCGTTTAGATCATTAAAATAATGATCTAAACACTTTTATATTTCTTTACAAAGGAGTACAACTGATGCCGAATGAATAATATCATGTGCGTATCATACGGTCCAACCTGAATTACTGTGGTCAAACGCACAGAAACATATTTGTACTTCAATGGGTTTTTTTTCTTTACCTCGATCGTAGCATGCATGCGTCCAACACAGTCACATCGGCCAACGTATACAGCTCCCATGCATGGAACCACGTGCACGCTCTGTGAGAGAGAGACTGTTCGATTGGAGTTGCCTTTTCGGCATATCACATCGACAAAGCCAACGGCTGGCTGGTGGAAAAGGAAATCGCAGAACTTGCATACACATATGCATGCCTCCCTCATGATTTGCCCCGCTCGAATGATTAGCCTCACCATCAGCTACACTGACTACAGTGCAATGCTCGAATTTTGACCTTGCGCACCAAATTGACTAGGAATTGGCTGGATACCAAATGGCCACATCAACCTCTAAAAAAGTTGTCAATTATTAGCAAGTTCGGATATCCTAAGTGGAGAGGAGATACAAAAGACTCCCTTCATCCCAGGAATGGATGTATCTGGACCATCAATTTTTGTTACAAGTAATTTGGCATGGAGGGAGTACTCCCTCCGGTCTTTTTTACTTCGCATATTAGATTTGTATCAAGTCAAACTTTATAAAGTTTGACCATATTTATATTAAAAAGTACCAACATCTACAATACCAAATAGATGTACTATGAAACTACATTTCATAATGAATCTAACAATGTTGATTTGGCATTATAAATGTTAATATTTTTTCTATAAGTTTGGTCAAAGTAGAGATACTTTGACTTCGGATAAAATTTATATGCGGACTAAAAATGACCGAAGGGAGTACTACAGTAGTTTATTTGAGATTGTCAGATAACATATGCTTTGTTGGCGGTTTGTTGGAGATCTCGGTACTCTTAGATTCTCTTTGGAGTACCTTGTTTATTGAGCAAATATACTGTGAAATCGAGGGAGCTCGTACAGTACTAATGTATTAAATTAGCAGCAACGTTGTAGCGCTGCTTACTTTTTTATCATCACGTCAATGATTCCATTTCTGCTGAAAGTTCTAAAGATCAATGGCACGCGTGCAGACTGAAGAGCATGGCGAGAGACCGTTTTTTCTAACACGAGACATGATGGCTTCACTGCCATGACGATGTACGGTCGAGATTAACTAACAAGACACACCATAAATATCTTTAACCGAGCAGAGACGCCGCACTTACCTTGAGGTAGGTGTCAACGGCGCGGTACAGCCCGTCGTCGGCGGCGCGGGCGTACGCGGGCACGGCGCGCGCGAGCTCCTCGAACTCCGCCGGCCGCAGCCCAGCCTCTAGCGCCGCCTCGGAGAGGTACGCATCTACCAGCTTCGCCACCCTGGCGGCCGCCGCGCCGCCGCCGCCCGCCTTGGCGCCCTCCCGCAGGAACCCGCGCACCAGACGAAGCACGAGGGGCACGTCCAGCAGCGTCGCGCACGGCGGGCGCGGCGTCGTCATCGTCGTCGCAGGGTGGTGGCGATCGCGGGCGGAGGCGCCGTGGCCGAGCCCCTGGAGGCCGAACGCTGGGATCATGACGGCGCCGAGCGATGCCTGGTCAAGCCGCCGCGCCGCGCGGGCCTCGAGGTCTCCCAGCAGCGCCGCGTCGGCGCCCACCATGCTCCCGGCGCGGAGCAGGCGGAGGAGGAAGTCGCACGCAATGCCGTCGTCCCTGTCTTCGCCGGCGGCGGCGTCGTCGGGCGGGAGCGCGGCGACGAGGGACTCGAGCAGGAGCCGCTTCTTGAGCCACGTGGCAGTGGGGCTCTCTGGGGGCAGCTGGAAGCGCCCCGAGGGGGACGACGCGGCGACATCCGGGAGCCACCTGGCCGCGTAGTGGGACAGCACGGAGGCGAGGTGGTCGGAGGAGGGCGACGCCGCCGCCGCCTGGGGCTTGGACCGGATGGCGGCGATGGTGCGCGCGAAGGCGTCCACGTCACTGATGGCGACGCACGCGTCGTCGCTGGCGCCACGCGGGGGCGTGCCCGCGGTGGTAGAGGAGCGCCTTGGGTCCGGCGAGGAATAATGGGCGCCGGTTGGCTCGACAGTGGCGCGCGAGGACGGAGAGCTGGAGCATTGGGTTGGCGACGGAGGGTTCATCGTTTTGCGCTGGTGTGCTCAGCTCAGTCCTAAGCTGAGGCTGAGCCCGAGCTGTTTTGTTGGAACTTGGAACAGGCGGTCTGCGCGGCGGTGAGATGTGTGTGCCATAAAACTCTTGTAGTAGCCGCGTGGTGGTGTTGTACATGGAGCTACATTTTATTTTATTTTATTTTTATTTTTCCGGGTCGAGTCTTCTTCTTGACAAACACCTAGTACACAACGTGGTGTCCTATTTTAGAACAACGGTTGAAGAAGAAAAAATTCAGAGGCCCTAAAACATAAATTATGATGCCCTAAAACTTGTTTTTGTGTGTTCTATTTTAAGCCAGCCGTTGGAGATGCTCTTATTTTGCAAATAAATTATCTAAGAAGGAATTTGCTGAACTTCTTCCCACTTGATTGCTCCAAGCCTCCAACTTCAAATCTACGTATCAAATTAACTTCAAATTAACATATCAAATTAAATGCAAACCACATGCGTGATGCATCATCAACACAAACAAAAGTGTATAGAACATAGCCTCTCAACTCTCATGGCTCCGTTGTCATTTGTGCTTGCATTGTCTCCATGGTCTGAAACATTAACCACATTGCCACCATAGCTTCGTTGTCTTTGTTATCATGCATGGTATCATCTATGCCTCCTCCCATGCTATCACCCATACCATCAGCCATGACTCCTCCCACGCCACCTCCCATGGCACCCAAAAAATCCTCCCATGTCGCCTCTCATGGCATCCATCGTGAAATAGTTGTCTTTGAAGAATTCATGAAATAATTTTCGGAAATGTTGTTAGAGGTGGAATTTAGACCATCGTGAAGAAAGTACCAGCCCCCTCCCCCCCAAAATAAATAAATAAAAATAAAACATAAATAGTTGCCTAAGTTTTGCACCATAAGGGCATCTCCAACGCTAGCCCGCAAATTTGCTCCGGTATACGTCCGTGGACAAGGGGGACCAGTCCGCGGAGAGGGAAGCGGGAGGCGGCCATCCAACGCTGCCCGCATACATTTCAACCACTGTTTGAACTAACCGGGCAAAATTCATGCAAACACAGCGGATTTCATCAAAGTTTGAATAGAAAATAGCACAAATCATCCATACATAGCATCCAAATACAGTGTAGTACATCAATAGTTCAACTTCAACGAGATTAACCAGATGTTCAACTAGTTTTTCACGAACGGATCATATCCCACACATACTGCCCCGTCAGCTTCATCCAACAGCGTATGTACGTAAATGGTCGTCCCTCTATCCTGTTGTACATCACGGCAGCGCGTATGGGCTACATAATGTGTAGAGCAACATTGAATGAATGAATGAATCAATCAATATGTTGAGCAAAAAGAGGCAAAACTTACGATCGCTGCGGCTACCAGGCGCAATGCCCACCTTGCCTCCAACATATTAACTGCGCCACAAAACTTGGTGACGCTTACCATCGATACGATAACGACCTCACATTACGGTCACTGATGATGTGCATGTCGTAGGGCGCAATGTGCTTTCATGCGTGAAACGAATCATGCACGCGCTGCCAGAACGGCCCCCCTCTGCTCCTGCCTACGAAATCCGCGGATATGGTCAACCACGCATCGCACAACAACTCATCCTCCATGGTCGAGTACCCCGCCATCCTTCGTACTGTAAAAACGACATGGTGTTCGAAAATAAGCTCAATGGCATTTGACCGAACACCTACTGGGCGTGGTGACCGCCATAGACGAATTCGACAGGGGGGTGCTACTTGTAGCTTGCGTTGGTATTTTCCCCGAAGAGGAAGGGATGATGCAACACAGTAGAGGTAAGTATTTCCCTCAGTTATGAAACCAAGGTTATCAATCCAGTAGGAGAATCACGCAACACCTCGTTAGCAGTACCTGCACACAAACAACAAATCCTTGCACCCAACGCAAACGAGGGGTTGTCAATCCCTCGGCGGTCAATTGCAAGATTAAATTGTATGGTGATAGATAGATAGATTAAACAAAAATACAAAATAAAATAAATAAGATAAAATTGCAGCAAGTATTTTTAGGGTTTTAGTAAATTGATAGAGGTAGACCCGGGGCCCATAGTTTTCACTAGAGGCTTCTCTCAAGAAAATAGCATACGGTGGGTAGACAAATTACTGTTGGGCAATTGATAAAAAAGCAAATAATCATGACGATATCCAAGGCAATGATCATGTATATAGGCATCACGTCCGAGATAAGTAGACCGACTCCTGCCTGCATCTACTACTATTACTCCACACATCGACCGCTATCCAGCATGCATCTAGTGTATTAAGTCCATAAGAATGGAGTAACGTCTTAAGCAAGATGACATGATGTAGACAAAGTAAACTCGCGCATGAATAAACCCCATCTTTTTACCCTTAATAGCAACGATACATACGTGTCATGTCCCTTTCTGTCACTGGGATTGAGCACCGCAAGATCAAACCCATTACAAAGCACTTCTTCCCATGGCAAGATAAATCAATCTAGTTGGCCAAACCAAATCAATAGATCGGAGAAGAAATACGAAGCTATAATAATCATGCATAAAAGAGATCAGAGAAGACTCAAATAATATTCATGGATAATCTGATCATAAACTCACAATTCATCGGATCCCAACAAACACACCGCAAAAAGTGATTACATCGGATAGAACTCCAAGAACATCGAGGAGAACATTGTATTGAAGATCAAAAAGAGAGAAGAAGCCATCTAGCTACTAACTATGGACCCGAAGGTCTGTGGTAAACTACTCACGCATCATCGGAAGGGCAGCAAGGTTGATGTAGAGCCCCTCCGTGATCGATTCCCCTCCGGCGGAGCACCGGAAAAGGCCTCAAGATGGGATCTCTCGAGAACAGAAACTTGCGGCGGCGGAAAAAGTATTTAGTGGACTCCCCTGTTGGTTTCCCGATTTTTGGGAATTTATAGTGGTGGAATTAGGTCAAAATAGTCAGAGGTGGGCCCATGAGGCACCAGGGCGCGCCTGGGGGGCAGGCGCCCTGGTGGCTCGTGGCCACCTCCAGGGTCTTTTGGCCTCCTCCCGAAGCTTCTAGTGTTTATCTTGTACAGAAAAAATCTCCAAAAAGTTTTGTTGCATTTGGACTTCGTCTGGTATTGATATTCTGTAAAACCAAAAACAGGCAGAAAACAACAACTGGCACTGGGCACTAAGTTAATAGGTTAGTCCCAAAAAATGATATATAATTGCTGTAAATATATATAAAAACATCCAAGATTAATAATATAACAACATGGAGCAATCAAAAATTATAGATACGTTGGAGACGTATCAGGGGGCAGAGTGTACCTGCCTATGGACGGGTACTGGGTGTACGACGCCATCGTAAAAGGCGAGTGGGCGCATCGGTGCTGGTTGCGGAGGTCCGGCAATGCCTATGTGCCGGCCGGAGAAGTACAGCGGCGGCGTCGGAGGAGAAGGATGCGGATGTAGAGCAAGGGGGAGAAGGGGCGGATTGGAAGAAAAAGGGACCAAGAGGTGGGATTTAGTGGGCCGGGGTGTCGGAGTCCTACGTGGCTGCTGTCCGGACTCCGGCAAAGCCCCCCTAGTTTGTCTCCGTTTTGTGGGAAAAAGTGCGTCCGGGCCGCTCGGCGGACCGATACAGGCCCGCGTTGGATGGCACAACTCGTCCGGACCGCGCGGTCCGGACGGTTGCGGGTGGTTTGAGGGTCGGCGTTGGAGATGCCCTAATAAGCCATGGGCCAGAAGGGGCCACCCAGGAGAGGCATGTGGGGCCTAGGCGTCTGGTCTAGGCGGCCACCTTACATGGGTGCCTAGAAGGATGCCTAAGGCCCATAGGAACCATCTGGTGACCCCTAGAGATTCTTAGGTCTCCCCGAAAGAGTTTTGTCTCTGTTCATTTTTCTCCGAATTTTTCCGCCACCGTTGCGAGGAAGAAATCTAGTTCTTCTACGGAGGGTTGTTTCATGCGGAATCTGCCCTCTCCGGTCCGGGGAATTTGAAGCAATTGTCGTCAATGGCTCCAGGGCCTCAAGGGGAACATGTTCATCCAATCCATCTTCACCATCTCCATCAACAACACCATCACGCTCATTCCCATCTCATCCATCTTTGTACAATCAAGTGTGAATTGTTTATGTTTTTTTTTGAAAGTGAAACCGTAGAACTATCGTTCTACGACGGTGAATTATTTATGTTATGACATGTTAGTGTTAATTGTTGAATTGGTAGTTGATGCCTTGTGTTTTATTGGTGAAAGATCCTGACTTTCATATTGTTACAATTATCATTATCATACTGAACATGTTCACCATGATGCATCATGAGTAGTTCCAGTGTGTTCCTGAGGATATGGGAGAAAGCCAGTTGTCAAGTGTCATATATACATGTAGTAAAGATTTTTATTTAATCATTTTGTAGTGTAATTCTCCAGTGGTGTTATGCGAACATCTACTGCATAACACTTCATCTTTATGGGTCTAGAGGAGAGCATTGTGTTATAATAAGTTTAAGATGGGAGGCCGGAGTGACAGAAATGATTGTTCCCTGAGTTCACAAGTTATGACATGAGGGGTGAATAGGGACCCTAGAATGTTTGATCAATGCAAGTCATGAATGGAACTGACAACTAAGCAATTATCCCGCCGTCCTTAAGAACGTTTGACCATCATAAGTAACCAACACCACCGGCTTGTCCTTAGCATTACTAGGGACTGGGCCACTTATTGCACTCCTTTACATTTTGTTGTCACTCACGTTTTCATTGCCACACCACCTTCAGAAATCACAACACTGTCGCACCTTTAGCATTTGCATTGAACCATTGCTATTTTTGCACTTACCATAGCTCCTCGTGGGATTGACACTTATACTTATCGAAAAGATCTAGAATGGACCCCCTACACTTGTGGCATCGTTTCTGGCGCCGTTGCCGGGGAGTGTAGCGCTTGTGGTAAGTTGAAAGTGGTAAGGAAGCCATCCATTGCACATGTTTTTTTGTATGTTTCTTTCATCGTTATGGCTTCGTATATTTGTGATCCCTCTTGGGAACCTTTATGTCACTTGGTAAGGAAGTTTGTGAAGAACCTATTAAAGAAATAGTAGAGGTTTATACAATACCAGAGAGAGTGGACACAAAAATGAATAAGGCCCTAACTAAAGTCGTTAGCCTAGAAGAAGTTAATGATGCATTGTTCCAAATCGGCCCACTCAAGGCCGTGAATAAAGAGGTGAGAGCAGGTAATTTGGCTTTAGTGA
This sequence comes from Elymus sibiricus, assembly GCA_039707655.1. Lineage (NCBI taxonomy): Eukaryota > Viridiplantae > Streptophyta > Magnoliopsida > Poales > Poaceae > Elymus > Elymus sibiricus. The sequence continues at coordinate 119,530,462 of CM077664.1, read as the reverse complement.
TCTAAATGCTTTTATATTTCTTTACAGAGGGAGTAATAATTTAGCTAACTAAAAATCAGCAAAAACATAGATGAATGAACAATTGATCGTCAGACTGTCCAGTAGCCCCAGCCGTACATATTCATGACAAAGTCGTTGCTACTCATGCTTGGTCCATGCAAAAAAAGTACTAAGGGCATATCCAACGGCAACCTGCAAATTTCCTCCCGCACCTGTCCGCGGACAGGGGGGACCAGTCCGCGGACACGGATGCGGGAGGCCGCCATCCAAATTTCCTCCCGCACCTATCCGCGGACAGTGAGGACAGAGGAGATATGGTGAGCATGTTTTTCTTCAGCTCCCTCTCTTTCTGAAGCTGTTGATTCTTCACAAGTTTGGCTTGTGCAATCTTGTTCTTCTCCATCAAAATGAAGGCAGATAGTACATGGCTTGGTCCAGGAGGCAAGTCAAGGTCGTCAAGTGGTGTGTCTGGCTTCTTGCACCATATTTCTATGAAGTCCAGAATCTTCTTAGGATCAAGAAGAAATGGAACTGAGGTATTCTTAGCTCGAGCAGCTTCCTCCATCCTTCTCTGGACGAACTCAGCAAGCTCATCTTCGTCAGCCGTGTCATTTTCGTCGGCCTGAGGCACAACGGCTTTGCTTCTGGGGCTGGGCCTTGTTCCACGGCCTGCAGTAGCCTTTTTCTTCAGCTTGGGCATGTTTGACGAAATATGCCCACTAGCTGAGGCACTTGATGCTGCAATGGTGGCAGTTTGAAAGCCTTCAATGCACTGGCAGGATGCGAGCACGACTGGCGTTGAAGCTCTTGCAGCAACCACAGAAGAACTAATGGCTGGCGGAGGCACTGACGAACTAGGAGCTGAAGGTGCTTTTGGGGCTGATGCCTTTGAAGATGAAGGCTTGGCCCCAGAGGGCTTTGGAGCTGAAGGTCTTGAGGCTGAAGATTTTGGCTATGAGGGCATATCAACCGAAGTCTTTGGCTTTTGAGCCGGCTTCTTCTTCATTGCCTTCTTGGGCGCACTACCACTTGAACCAGCACCAGCATCTGCTGATGCCTTTGTGGCCCTGTTGAATTCTTCAATGGCCTTCTGAGCCTGTTTCTACAACTTAGCTAGACGCTTAGCCCATTCTTTGGGGAATTCTTCACCCCTTCTGATGCTTGAGGGATCAGTAGTCTGACCAGGAGCTAGCGGAGGCCTCTTGCATGGAGGCTTGACATCGAAATCCTTCATGTACTTGGGAGTGACGTATCTATAGCCTCTCCACTCATATGTCCAGTACCTCTTGATCTTTTGCATACGTGTTTTTCAGTGCTTGTCAGTCTCTTTACCATGAATTTCTTCATCTGGCGTGCAGTAGCCTGCGTACAAATCATCAGGGATTTCGAAAGCAGTATGTTCCTCTTTCCGTTTGCCTCCCTTCTGAGGCTTTTTAGCATCAGCCATTTTCTTCAACCGAGGGATTTGAACTTTTGACGTTTCTGAAGATGTCTGAAGATTTTCCTCAAGCAACGCTGCAAATGAATTAAGTTGATGAGAACCAAGAGATTCGTCGGCAGACATGTGTACCTATGAACAGAGTATAGTTGTGAGGAAATTGGGAAGAGTCACATGCGTTCTCAGATGTTTTTCAAAATAAATCCAGTTGAGGAAATTGACCATTATTGTCTTGAAGAAATTCACTAAGTGTTCTTGGCTAAGGTTCCAGAGTTGTACAGATTGAAAATTTGCACAATTGAGGAATCTAATCGTTAAGCATAACTTAGATGAAATAACCAAGACTGGCCAGAAGGAAGTGCTGAAGAATTGGAAGGAAGTGGTAAAAACATCACTTGAAGAATTTCATGTAGTTAAATGATCAATCTTGGGCAGTAAAATGAAATTTTAATTACCCCAAGGATGAAATCAACGACGATTTGAAGGAAATTGTCAGCTCAGATCTTTCGTGCCCTAACTTGGCGATGAAAGACAACTACGGCGGCGACGGAGGTTAACAAATCCGCGGTCGGCGCGAGTACGATGGCGAAGAAGTCAAGGCAGTGAAGCTTTTCTTCTTCGGCGGCGATGAATTCCAGCGGCGGCGCTAGGGTTCAGGAGTGAGAGCGACTGGGGCGCGAGAAGTGAAGTGAGTTAAGGTTGACGGGGTCAAGCCTTTATATAGGCGCGGTGAAAACGGAGCGGTCCGAAGATTTTGGACAGATAAGCCCCTGGCGATTCGCATTTCAGCGACACGCGTCACACATGCATTTTGAGTGCGCTTATCCATGTGTCGGATGCGCAGGATTAAGTTACTGTGGCAACCGCCAAAAAATTGATTTGAAAATTTTAAAGTGTGTTCGCAATTTCTTCAGCTGACAAGGACACAGTGAAGACTTTGAACGGTGTCAATTAGAACGCACATGAAGAGATTGTGAACAGAGTGGTTTGAGTTTAGCATAGAGGGGAGCGGGTCCGATCACATTCACATAGACGAAAAGGCAATTTGAAGAATTAGCAATATGTGAATGCTTTTGAGGACATGAAAAACTCAGATATATTTATAGGAAAAATTAGCTCAAGCAATGAAGAACAACTTCAAATGACGAATTTGAAAAAGTTTGACGAAATTTGCAAATGACGAAAAACTCAAATTTAAGAACGTCAAAGAGAGGGTGGTGGCGTTACCCACCGTATAAGAATTGTGATGATTTCAGACACCGCGTATAATTGTCGTAGGGTTCTGAGAATCAAATTCTTCATTAATTTCTTCACACTTAGAGGGTTAGTCTTCATTGATTGAAGAAAAACGTTACTTCGTGTGTTGCGCATCAAAGTCATCAATAATGCATAAGAGTTAGGATGTGTGTCCTTTTCAAAGGACATTCGAAGATACTAGGATGTTTAGTTCACACCGCAACATGCAAAACCTTCTCTCATCCAAGGGCTTTGTGAAGATATCTGCAAGCTGGTCTTCAGTCTTCACGTGGTTGATGACGATGTCCCCCTTCAGCACATGATCATGAAGAAAATGGTGACGAATCTGAATGTGCTTTGTCCTTGAGTGTTGCACAGGGTTGTGGGCGATCTTAATGGCACTCTCATTGTCACAGTAGAGTGGCACTTTCTTCACGTTGACGCCATAATCCTTGAGGGTCTGCTTCATCCATAGTAGCTGTGAGCAGCAGGCACCAGTGGCAATGTATTCAGCCTCGGCTGTGGAAAGTGAGACGATGTTCTGCTTCTTCGAGGACCAACAGACAAGTGATCGTCCGAGGAAATGGCATGTGCCTGATGTAGACTTGCGATCCACACGATCTCTAGCATAGTCAGAATCAGAAAATCCAGCAAGATCAAGTGATGAGCCCTTGGGGTACCATAATCCAAGCGTTGGTGTGTGAGCTAAATATCAAAGAATTCGTTTCACAGCCTGATGGTGTGATTCCTTCGGTGACACTTGAAAGTGGGCACACATGCAAACGCTAAGCATAATATCTGGCCTAGATGCACATAGGTAAAGCAGCGAACCAATGATGGAGCGATATACCTTCTGATCGAAATCTTTACCATTTTCGTCAGTGCAGAGTTGACCATTTGTTAGCATTGGTATCTTGAGGCCTTTGCAATCTTGCATGCCAAATTTCTTCAGGCAGTCTTTGAGATATTTCTCCTGAGAAATGAAGATGCCATTGGGTTGTTGACGAATTTGAAGCCCGAGGAAGAATTTCACCTCCCCCATCATGGACATCTGATATTCTTCACACATCATATATGCAAATTCGTCACTGTATCTCTTGTTAGTGCAACCGAAGATAATATCATCAACATATATATGGCATATGAACAGTTCACCATCATAAGATTTAGCGAAAAGAGTAGGGTCAAGTGAATCGGGTCTGAAACCCTTTCTCTTCAGAAAATCCTTCAGTGTATCATACCAAGCCCTCGGGGCTTGTTTGAGGCCATAGAGAGCCTTGTTGAGTTTGAAGACTTTGTCAGGATGCTTTGGATCCTCAAAACCTGGTGGTTGAGCAACATATAATTCTTCCTCAAGCTTACCATTCAGGAATGCACTTTTCACATCCATTTGATATAAGAGAATATCATGATGGTTAGCATATGCAAGCAATATACGAGTAGCTTCAAGCCTAGCAACAGGTGCAAATGTTTCATCGAAATCAATGCCCTCAACCTGTGTGTAGCCTTGAGCTCAAGAGGGGCCTTATTCCTCACCACTTGGCTATTTTCGTCTTGTTTGTTGCGGTAGATCCACTTGGTGCCGATGACATTGTGCTTGCGTGGATCGGGACGCTTGACAAACTCCCACACATTGTTGAGCTCGAATTGATGCAATTCGTCTTGCATGGCTTGAATCCATTTAGGTTCTAGAAATGCTTCATCAACTTTGGTGGGATCTGAAATAGAGACAAATGCATAATGCCCACAAAAGTTAGCCAAATGTGAAGCTCTTGAGCGAGTGAGGGGACCAGGTGCATTGATGTTGTCGAGGATTTTCTCAATCTGCACTTCATTCGCCACTCATGGATGTGCTGGACGAGGGCCTTGTTGTTGTTGTTGTTGTTGTGTAGAGTCCTCAGCATCATTTTCTTCAGGATCAACAGTTTCTTCATGATGAGGAATAACTACATCTTCATCAGATATTTCTTCACTAGGCACAATTTCACTGGTGCCCATTAGCTTGATAGATTCCTCAGGAGGCATTTCATCAAGCACAGGAGGTAGGTGCTCTCTTTGTGAGCCGTTAGTTTCATCGAACCGCACATCTACAGTTTCAACAACCTTGTTGTGGTAGGTGTTGAAGACTCTGTAGGAGTGCGAGTCCTTTCCGTAACCAAGCATAAAACCCTCATGTGCTTTCAATGCAAATTTAGAACTGTGATGAGGATCTCTAATCCAGCATTTAGCACCGAAGACTTTGAAATAACTTACATTGGTTTTCTTGTCAGTGAGGAGCTCATAAGAGGTCTTCTTGAGGAATTTGTGAAGATATACCCGGTTGATGATGTGACATGCAGTATCAATTGCTTCAGGCCACCATCGACGAGGTGTCTTGTATTCATCAAGCATAGTGCGAGCCATCTCGATGAGTGTCCTGTTCTTGCGCTCCACGACTCCATTCTGCTAAGGCGTATAGGGAGCAGAGAGCTCATGAGTAATACCAAGTTCATCAAGATAGTCATCAAGGCCTGTGTTCTTGAACTCGGTGCCGTTGTCGCTCCTGATGTGCTTGATCTTGAGACCATAATTCTGTTGGGGAACGCGACAGAAAACAAAAAATTTCGGTATAGCGAGCACGCCCAGGATCACTATGGAGATTGCATACAAGGTTTGATCTGATCCGTACCGACTCGTAGCGCAGCGGAAGAAGAGTCGGTGGAGATCGTTGGTGCAGATCCCCGCAGCTAGGATTTTACAACCTCCCAACCGCGAGGATGTACTCCCTCGTCGGGCAGCCCTTCGGGAGGCGGCCGGACAGTCCCCCGGACGATGTCACGGACAGCCCTTCGGGAGGACCCTCGAAACTCGAACGGAAACTCGGACAGCCCTTCGGGAGGACACACGAACAGCCCCTCGGGCAAAAGATCGAAACTACGACCTCTCTACGGGGTTGCACACATACGGTGTCACCTATCCGGCAGGGCTTCGCCGTCCAGAACTAGTTCCTGCCGGAACCCAGACAGCCTTTCGGCTCTACAAAACTATTTCGCTGGGAGGGAGAGAGAATGCCAGATCATGCATGGCTTGTGTGAGAGAGTTGGAGTGAGGATGGAGAGCTCCTCTCCACCTCCTTATATAGTGGTGGAAGGGGTGAGGGGGGGCTGTAATTCAGCCCACTAAACATGCACCCACCAAACAAGGAAAACATGTTCCCACCAAACATGGAGAAAACATGTTCCCTTGTCCATGGTGTTCCCCCATGGTGCCCCACCTTCCTCCCAACACTCTCCACCATTTGTGGGGGCTTCCCCCCACCATGGGCCCCCCCCAACACTTTGTCCAGCTACAAGGGGGCTGTCCCCTAAAGGGGGCGCCCCCAAAAACAGCCCAAAAACAGCCCCCACGATCCGTGGGATCTTGTCCCCTCTCGCTGGGACAAGATGTTTTCCGAAACTATTTCTTCTGAAAAATTCCGGAAGGTCCCAGAACATTTCTGGCACCCTCTAAAATTATCTAGAATCGCTCCGGAACATTTCCGGTATGGTGGTTTAATTTAAAACCATCTTCGTTTACCCGGTAAACAATTCCGGCAGCTCCGAAAACCTTTTTCGGTTTTTTCTCTGAAAAAATTCCAGAAATTACCAGACCAATCTGGCAACCTCCAAAACATTTTCAGTGCTTGCCGAAACCTTTTAGGATCAATGGTTTTATCCGAAACAACTTTTCGGTTTTACCGAAACTTTTCCGGTGTTCTCTCCGGAACTTTTCCGTCGTCTCCGAAACTCTTTCAGTGACTTTCTCTCGGACTCCTTGTCTAGTATTCAGCAGATAGATGACCCTTAAGCGTGTGACCCTATAGGTTCGGTGAAGTATAGACATGACCCGGAACCCCTTCCAATCAATGATCAACATCGGAGCCGTGGACACCCATATTGACCCCTATACCCACACGAATGAATATTCGAGTGAACCTCCAGTTGCCGTGTGCTATTCCTGTTGCTTCGCGATATGTTACAAATACCCGAGGTGAGACATGTTGGCATCACCGTGGATCAACAACTTGTCCACTATGCCAGTTGCCTCGTTGCCGGTATTGTTCTCTTTTCTCGTTCTCGTGTTCCGGCATCCCCGTGATCAAATCATAAAGTGTCTGGCCAGACGATGATGGATACCGTAACACCGAGAGGGCCCAGAGATATCTCTCCATCGTCGGAGGAGCAAATCCCAATCTTGAGCTATTAAGTTACTTGACATACTTTTCCATGAACCCGTAAGCCGCCGTAATAGCCACCCATTTACGGATGACGTTTAACAAACCCCAAAGTTCATGAAGCAAGCATGAAGAAACTCGATACTCTCATGGTCTAAGGAATTATGCAAACATTAACTTCTCTGTGTTATTAACCATTAACTTACGACGAATGTATCTCATAGCATAACATCAATACGGATCGATTCAACACAAGTGTTCTACCAACATCGTGCCCTCAAAATTGCCGGCATAGCCATGCCCATGATCAGGAAAACAGGATCATCATGCAATACTTGAGCCAGTCTTAGAGGCAAGACTAGGAATACAATTTACCGTTTATTATACCACACGTGCACATGAGTTTCCCTCCAAGCCTCGTTTAATTTGTAGACTCGAGAATCATTGCAGTTATAGCATGGAACATAAACATTCATTACAAACTCTGAGATACAAAAGTAACTTATATTACTGCCTCTAGGGCATATCTCCTACAGTCTCCCACTTGCACTAGAGTCATAATCCAGTTACATGGCTTCCCTAACACCAATGGCTATCCGGTGTTGCTCATGCTTTGCTCGTGGTAGAGGCTTCGTCATCGGGTCTGACACATTCAGATCCATGTGAACTTTGCGTACTTTCACTAAACCTTCTTCGACATGATGTCGAATGAGTTTAAATTTGCGTTGAATATGCATTGTCTTATGGTGCGAACATGGCTCCCTTGCCTGAGCCACGGCGCCACTATTATCACAATAGATCTCCACCGGGTCCAGAGCACTTGGAACCACACCAAGGTCTTCAAGGAATTGCTTGATACCGACAGCTTGCTTGGAGGCTTCTGAAGCAGCAACATATTCCTCCTCCGTCGTAGAATCCGCCACAGTCTTTTGTTTGGAACTTTTCCAATCAACTGCGCCGCCGTTCAATATGAAAACATAGCCTGATTGAGATTTGAAGTCATCTGGGTCAGTCATGAAGCCTGCATCAGTGTAACAACTTACAATGAGCTCTTCATCACCTCCGTACACAAGGAGTAAATCCTTGGTCCTTCTGAGGTACTTAAGAATACCCTTAACTGCGGCCCAGTGTTCCAATCCTGGATCACCTTGGTACCGGCTGCTAACACTTAGCGCATAGGAAACATCCGGTCTTGTACATAGCATGGCATACATAATAGAACCAACTGCCGAAGCATATGGAGTATTATTCATTTGTACTCGCTCATCGAGGGTCCGAGGACACTGATTCTTGCAAAGCACTGTGCCAGGTGACATGGGGAGTAGGCCTTTCTTGGAGTTCTCCATGTTGAACCTTTTCAACACCTTGTCAATGTACGTGCTTTGGCTAAGCGCTATCAGGCGTCTTGATCTATCTCTATAGATTCTGATGCCCAATACATATGCCGCTTCGCCTAAGTCTTTCATTGAAAAACTCTTCTTCAATGAGTCTTTTATTTCGCTAAGAAATTTCACATCATTTCCAATCAACAATATGTCATCTACATACAAGATTAGAAATGCTTTTGCGCTCCCACTAAACTTCTTGTACACACAAGATTCTTCATCGTTCCTGATGAAGCCAAACTCTTTGACCACTTCATCAAAACGAATGTTCCAGCTCCTTGATGCTTGCTTCAGACCATAAATGGCTTTCTGAAGCTTACATACCTTTCCAGCATTCTTAGGATCGACAAAACCTTCTGGCTGTATCATGTATACATCCTGTTCAAGGTTTCCATTTAGGAAAGCCATTTTGACATCCATCAGCCATATTTCATAATCGAAATAAGCAGCAATTGCTAGTAATATCCGAACAGACCTTAGCATAGCTACGGGCGAGAAAGTCTCGTCGTAGTCTACCCCTAGAACTTGTGTGAACCCTTTCGCGACAAGTCTAGCTTTGTGGATAGTAATGTTACCATCCGCGTCCGTCTTTCTTTTGAAAATCCATTTACAACCAATGGGTTTTACGCCATCTGGAAGTTCTTCCAAGTTCCAAACTTGGTTTTCGTACATGGATTCCATTTCGGATCTCATGGCTTTGTGCCATTCCTTTGAGCTAGGCCCCGCCATCGCTTCCTTGTAGTGCACAGGTTCATCGTCTTCAAGAATGAAGATTTCGTTATGAAACCATTCAGGTGGCTGGATAGCCCTACCTGATCTGCGCGGTTCAGTAACAACATTGTTTGAAGTTTCCGCATCACATGCGACAACTTCCGGCTCGGTTGTAGGGATAATTTGCGGAATTACTTCCGGTTCCTTAGCCATATCAACGGTTGCCGAAGATTCACTAATCTCATTAAGTTGTACTGTCCTCCCACTCACTTCTTTAGCGAGAAACTCCTTTTCAAGAAAGATTCCGGTTTTTGCGACAAACACTTTGCCCTCGGATGGGTGGTAGAAGGAATGCCCAAAGGTTTCCTGGGGATAACCTACAAAGTTACATTTGTCTGATCTGGGATCGAGTTTGCTCGGTTGTAAACGTTTTACATAAGCTTCACAACCCCAAACTTTGAGATGCGACAAATTGGGTTTCTTCCCAAGCCATAACTCATATGGTGTCGTCTCAACAGACTTAGATGGTGCTCTGTTTAATGTGTGAGCGGCAGTGAGTAGTGCGTGACCCCAAAAAGATATCGGTAGATCTGTAAGTGACATCATCGACCTTACCATGTCTAACAGGGTTCGGTTACGTCGTTCCGACACTCCGTTTCTTTGTGGAGTTCCGGGAGGCGTAAGCCGTGAAACGATTCCACGGTCACTCAGATGTTGGCCAAACTCGTGACTAAGATATTCGCCTCCGCGATCAGACCGCAGAAACTTAATCTTTTTGTCACGATGATTTTCTACCTCATTCTGAAATTCTTTGAGCTTTTCAAAGGTTTCCGACTTATGCTTCATCAAGTAGATATAGCCATACCGACTTAAATCATCAGTAAAAGTCACGAAGTAAAAATACCCACCCCGTGCGGCCGTGTTCATTGGACCACATACATCACTATGTATTATTTCCAATAATTCACCCGCCCGTTCAGGATGACCCGTGAACGGCGTCTTGGTCATTTTTCCCATCAAGCAAGCTTCACATGTGTCAAATGATTCAAAATCAAGGGATGGTAAAACTCCATCTTTATGGAGTCTTTGCATGCGTTTCTTTCCGATGTGGCCAAGCCGACAGTGCCACAAATAAGTGGTGGTGGTATCAGCCTTCTTAAGGCGTTTAGCATTCACGTTAAAGACATCATTTCCACATTCAAGATTTAGTATGAAAAGGCCCCCAACAATGGGTGCAAATCCATAAAACATATCCTTACAATAAAGTGAACAACCATTGTTCTCAGACTTGTAGGAGTACCCATCGTGTACTAAACATGATCCAGAGATAATGTTTCTACACAACAATGGAACAAAATAACAGTTACTAAGTTCCAAAATAAATCCTGAAGGGAGACGTAGAGGCATAATGCCGACGGCTTGAGCGGCGATCCCAGCGCCGTTCCCGACACGCATCACGACTTCATTCTTTGCCAGCTTGCGCACCTTCTGAAGCCCCTGTATCGAGTTGCAAATGTGAGCAACCGATCCGGTATCAAATACCCAAGACTTAGAATTTTCGCTAGCAAGCAAAACGTCAATGACATTAACTTGTATAACAATTATACCTTTTCCAGTTTTCCCGGACTTCTTATCTTCCAGATATTTCTTGCAGTTTCTCTTCCAGTGTCCTGTGCCCTTGCAGTAGAAGCACTCAGTTTCATTCTTGGCTCCGCCCTTAGATTTGCGTTGGAAGCCGGTCTTACCGGCGCCCTTGCCTTTCTTTGGCTTGCCTTTCTTTTTGAAACTGGCAGTTTTATTCACAAGCAACACTTGCTTGCGATTTTTCTGCAGTCCTCCTTCAGCAGTTTTCAGCATGGCAAGCACCTCATTTGCTGTTTTGTCCAACCCATTCATGTTGTAGTTCATGATAAAACCGCCATAAGACGGGGGGAGTGAACCTAGCAGCAAGTCCATAACATGCTCTTCTGGAAGTGGGAATTCCAGGGTTTTAAGCCTTTCAGCGTAGCCAATCATATTGACTACGTGCTCGCCAACTGAACTGCCCTCAGCCATCTTGGTCTCCGCCATCATTTTCATGATGTCAAAACGTTCAGACCTTGCATTAAACTTGTAAAGAGCATCCAGATCCTTGATCATATCAAAGGAGTTATGGAATTCAAAACGTTTTTGAAGCTCTGAACTCATGCAAGACAGCATGAGGCACTGCACTAAGTTGTAATCATCATCCTTAGTGGCCCAGACATTTTGTATGTCTGCCGCGGCATTTGCCGCCGGTTTAGGAGGAAGAGGTCCGTCAAGCACGTACACTTTCTTAGCACCCCTGAGGACAATCCTCAGGGCACGGACCCAATCCGCATAGTTGTTTCCATTCGCAGCTAACTTCTCTTTCTCTAACATAGGGCCTAAGCTGAACGCGGTGCTGCGAGCCATTTGATCTACAACGGAAAACACAAGTTCACTTAGACTTTGTTCATAATGATATTTGGCACTAGTGAATAAACAATTTTATTCTAAAGTGCGCTCCCACTCAAATCAATATCTCTCAAAATTGATTATGAATGATTCAAGACACGAATTTTAATTCAACGCCATTGATGGTTAGCATCACTGATGACGAGAACTTCAATTGTTAGGCAAACTTGCCAATCACATCTCTATGTGACTCTTGTTCATCTTTCGATGCGTGTGTTCCGAGCTCATGACTTTCATGCCTGAACGTCAAGACAACCAAGTGATCTTGCTGCGAGGTCTTAACTCACCCGCCTCACACATCCCTAATCGTTCGTACCCATGTCAGCATGGCGCACCCCGAAAAGTTAGGTGCCGTGACGGTGCTACACTTGGGAGAACACTAACTACTTGATATTTTAAGTGAGAGATCACCCTAATAAAAGCGACTACCGCGCAATCAAGAAGGGTGCATCATAAGGGATAAACATCTCAGGCAATTCATAATAGCATGATATGGTATAGCCCCTTCTGACGGAGAAGTCAAGTATTTCTTCGTCTTCGGCATTCGCGTCGGTGTTCACCTTTGCGAAGATTGCCACCACCTTGTCGATGCACCAGATAATATTGCTATCTCTATAGCTAATAAAATAAGTGCATTACATAAGGTTGACACGCAGGTCATTAAAGTGCAATCATATGGCTCCAGCCATCATGCCGAATCATGACACGCAGGTCATGTTAATTACATCATATAGCCATCTCATACATAATCAAATTGAATATGAGCATTGCTATACCACATCACATGCAAACCATCCTGCAAAACCAAGTTAGATGCCTCTAATCGGTTTATGCAAAATTTTATTTTACGTGGCTTCTAAGGTTTTGACTCAAACCGCAGCTACCTCCGTTTATCATCAAGTATGATACTTCAAGTTGCTAGATTAACTTTCCAGGGTGTATGAAACACGAGATAATAAAATCTCGAGCCCCATACTAAACTTCGTCATACGCGTGACCCCCGTGCAGATCATATCTGCATTGCCCTTTCGTCTGCGAAACATCCATCTTTCTTTAACTATGGTGGAACCCAAAGAACTGTTAGCACTTCGTTGATCTGTCAATCAGCATACTCAGGAGCAGCATGAAAGGATCGCGGATTGCCAGAACTTTGTAAGATTCCACCATGCCGTCAAGATCAGGACTACGCAAATTTACGGGAAGCAACAGGAACATCGGGTAACAGATTTCATCTGCTACCCGCACAAATAATTTTCAGCAATAGATCTCATCTACTACAAAATTATACTATGCAATACCCATACATCTCATGTATTCTAGATCATAACATGCATCTACTCATAGCCTGGCTCTTGATGCCACTGTTGGGGAACGCGACAGAAAACAAAAAAATTCGGTATAGCGAGCACGCCCAGGATCACTATGGAGATTGCATACAAGGTTTGATCTGATCCGTACCGACTCGTAGCGCAGCGGAAGAAGAGTCGGTGGAGATCGTTGGTGCAGATCCCCGCAGCTAGGATTTTACAACCTCCCAACCACGAGGATGTACTCCCTCGTCGGGCAGCCCTTCGGGAGGCGGCCGGACAGTCCCCCGGACGATGTCACGGACAGCCCTTCGGGAGGACCCTCGAAACTCGAACGGAAACTCGGACAGCCCTTCGGGAGGACACACGAACAGCCCCTCGGGCAAAAGATCGAAACTACGACCTCTCTACGGGGTTGCACACATACGGTGTCACCTATCCGGCAGGGCTTCGCCGTCCAGAACTAGTTCCTGCCGGAACCCAGACAACCTTTCGGCTCTACAAAACTATTTCGCTGGGAGGGAGAGAGAATGCCAGATCATGCATGGCTTGTGTGAGAGAGTTGGAGTGAGGATGGAGAGCTCCTCTCCACCTCCTTATATAGTGGTGGAAGGGGTGAGGGGGGGCTGTAATTCAGCCCACTAAACATGCACCCACCAAACAAGGAAAACATGTTCCCACCAAACATGGAGAAAACATGTTCCCTTGTCCATGGTGTTCCCCCATGGGGCCCCACCTTCCTCCCAACACTCTCCACCATTTGTGGGGGCTGCCCCCCACCATGGGCCCCCCCCCCCAACACTTTGTCCAGCCACAAGGGGGCTGTCCCCTAAAGGGGGCGCCCCCAAAAACAGCCCAAAAACAGCCCCCACGATCCGTGGGATCTTGTCCCCTCTCGCTGGGACAAGATGTTTTCCGAAACTATTTCTTCTGAAAAATTCCGGAAGGTCCCAGAACATTTCTGGCACCCTCTAAAATTATCTGGACTCGCTCCGGAACATTTCCGGTATGGTGGTTTAATTTAAAACCATCTTCGTTTACCCGGTAAACAATTCCGGCAGCTCCGAAAACCTTTTTCGGTTTTTTCTCTGAAAAAATTCCAGAAATTACCAGACCAATCTGGCAACCTCCAAAACATTTTCGATGCTTGCCGAAACCTTTTAGGATCAATGGTTTTATCCGAAACAACTTTTCGGTTTTACCAAAACTTTTCCGGTGTTCTCTCCGGAACTTTTCCGTCGTCTCCGAAACTCTTTCAGTGACTTTCTCTCGGACTCCTTGTCTAGTATTCAGCAGATAGATGACCCTTAAGCGTGTGACCCTATAGGTTCGGTGAAGTATAGACATGACCCGGAACCCCTTCCAATCAATGATCAACATCGGAGCCGTGGACACCCATATTGACCCCTATACCCACACGAATGAATATTCGAGTGAACCTCCAGTTGCCGTGTGCTATTCCTATTGCTTCGCGATATGTTACAAATACCCGAGGTGAGACATGTTGGCATCACCGTGGATCAACAACTTGTCCACTATGCCAGTTGCCTCGTTGCCGGTATTGTTCTCTTTTCTCGTTCCCGTGTTCCGGCATCCCCGTGATCAAATCATAAAGTGTCTGGCCAGACGATGATGGATACCGTAACACCGAGAGGGCCCAGAGATATCTCTCCATCGTCGGAGGAGCAAATCCCAATCTTGAGCTATTAAGTTACTTGACATACTTTTCCATGAACCCGTAAGCCGCCGTAATAGCCACCCATTTACGGATGACGTTTAACAAACCCCAAAGTTCATGAAGCAAGCATGAAGAAACTCGATACTCTCATGGTCTAAGGAATTATGCAAACATTAACTTCTCTGTGTTATTAACCATTAACTTATGACGAATGTATCTCATAGCATAACATCAATACGGATCGATTCAACACAAGTGTTCTACCAACATCGTGCCCTCAAAATTGCCGGCATAGCCATGCCCATGATCAGGAAAACAGGATCATCATGCAATACTTGAGCCAGTCTTAGAGGCAAGACTAGGAATACAATTTACCGTTTATTATACCACACGTGCACATGAGTTTCCCTCCAAGCCTCGTTTAATTTGTAGACTTGAGAATCATTGCAGTTATAGCATGGAACATAAACATTCATTACAAACTCTGAGATACAAAAGTAACTTATATTACTGCCTCTAGGGCATATCTCCTACAAATTCGTCATGGCCCGATTGGAGAATCGTCTGAAGACATCCTGAACTTCAGTCTTGAAGGAAATGATGTGCACCCAGGTGTAACAAGAGTAGTCGTCAACTATGACGAATCCGTAGAAAGATGCTGCATTGGTTAGTGTGGCATAATGGGTAGGACCAAACAGATCCATATGAAGCAATTCAAAGGGACGAGTAGTGGTCATGATTATCTTAGCCGCATGCTTTGATCTGGTCATCTTTCCAGACTCACAAGCACCACACACATAATCTTTGATGAATTTGATGCCCTCGATGCCAAGTGCTTCTTCTTGACGAGTGTGCTCAGATTCCTCATGCCAGCATGCCTGAGGCGTCGATGCCATAGCCAACACTCTGAAGCTTTTGCTAGTAGACACGTGGCAGGTTGAGGACCTAGTGAGAAATCTACAATGTACAAATCACCTTTCCTAAAGCCTTCGAAGACTTTGGATTTGTTAGAGTCCAACATCACAATACATCTATATTTGCCAAAGATGACAATCATATCAAGATCACAAAGCATTGAGACGGACATGAGGTTGTATCCAAGGGATTCGACAAGCATCACTTTTTCCATGTGTTGATCCTTTGAGATAGCAACTTTACCTAGACCCAATAACTTGCTTTTTCCTTTGTCGGCGTATGTGATATGCTTCAGATGAGACGGAGTGAGGGGAGCATCAGTGAGTAAATTCGTATCACCAGTCATGTGATTCGTGCAGCCACTATCCAGGACCCATTCAGTGGCATTAGGTGTGTCATCCTGTAGAAGCATTAGTCTGACTTACAAATTCATATACTTCAAAGTGAATAATATGATGATCAATTTCGTCAGACAATTTCATCAATGAATAATAACTAGCAGCATAAGGGATGTGTGAAATGAGTATTCATTTCATCATGTTTAGCTTGCATCCCATCAAGCATTTTTGTCAGGTCTTCAGTAAATTCATTAGACATTTAATTGTTGTCTGAAGACCCGACCCTGCAGAAGAGATTAGTTCTTCT
Source organism: Elymus sibiricus (assembly GCA_039707655.1). NCBI lineage: Eukaryota > Viridiplantae > Streptophyta > Magnoliopsida > Poales > Poaceae > Elymus > Elymus sibiricus. The sequence goes on along the minus strand of CM077664.1, from coordinate 119,514,480 downwards.
TCTTAACCACCCACATCTGAATGGGTGGCTGAGAAGCAATGTATCGAAGTGCATTAATGGAGAACTTAGGCATTGAAGAATATGCATTTCTCTCACAGGAGGGTTATAGTAATTGAATGAATAAGCAGAGAAATTCTTCGAAGTTTTGTGGACATAGTGGTTCGAAGAATAATGCTCATATTCATCAGATCGCTGTTTGTTTCCCTGCCAAACAGAGGCATTAGCACGACCATAAGTGGGTCTGCGTCCATTTGACGACTTTGATCCCTGTGAAGAATTAGGCCTGGGAAGTTTCTTCTTCATCGGTGGTGTCATGATGAGATTCACCTGAAGATTTTCCAGAAGACTCTTGGGAACCCATATTTTCTTCACAGGTGGACTGTTCCTGCAGTTAGTGCCAACAAATCTGGCAAATACTTCACCATTCTGATTTTTGAACAGTTTGTAGTTGGAGTCAAATGACTCATCTGAAGAATATGAAGTATCACAAGTATATCCAGATAAAGTGGATGGATCTATTGGAGGTCCCTTTGCAGCAACCCAGGTGGTTTTGGGATACTGCCCAGGTTTCCAATATGAACCATCAGCATTGAGCTTTCTCTCAAAATCAATACCCTCTTTCCTAGGGTTCCTGTTTAGAATCTGCTTTTTGAGCACATCACAAAGGGTTTGATGCCCTTTGAGTCTTTTGTACATGCCTGTAACATACAATTCCTTCAACCCTGCATTTTCGTCAGAGTCACTGGTGGCATCCTCAGATGAGGGGTTAGTGGCCACAGAAGCAGTTGAAGCAATTGAAAGTACAGAAGCATTTGAACATTCAGCTGAAGAATTTGCATTTTCACGTTCAAGGCATTTTAAGCATGGTGCAACAAATTCTTCCTAAGCGGTACTGATCTGTTGAGCGAGGAGTGAATCGTTCTCTTTTTGAAGATCATCATGAGACACTCTCAGCTTCTCGAGATCTTGCTTCCTTTGAAGAAATTCATAGGATAGCTTCTCATGTTTGGCTGAGAGGGCCACATGACGACTTTCTGAAAGCACATTTGCTCCCTTGGTGGTTTTGGTAATTTATGCCAACATACATGTTGTTGGACTAATGCCTCTATCTAGTGAATTTCAGACAAGTTCAATAATGGCGTGGCAAGGACAAGAAGATGTGGAACCCTTCAAAATGCTAAGGACATGGATTGGCAAAAGCTCAAGACTCTACATTTTTGGTTTAGTGATCCAATATCACATTGAGTCCATAGGCAAGCCAATACTATTAAAAGGGGATGAAGTTTTGATAATGATCTATTTGCTCAAGTGCTTAGTGATATTGCTCCAAAACCCTCAGCCACTTTCTCCATCCAAACTTGTCCAAAGTTCCAAAGTCTAACTCGGTTCCACCGAATCCTATTCATCCGGACCCACCGAGTTCATCAAGACAGTGCCACAAGCCAAACCCTAACAAATCGGATCCACCGATCTAGATCTCGGTCCCATCGAGATGGGTGACCATCTTTCTGTTGCCTTGTTGCAATTATTTCGGTCCCACAGAAATTGCACTCGGTAACACCGAGATGGACTGACCAAGTTTCTGTTGCGAAGTTGCATCATTTCGGTCCCACCGAGATTATGCAATCGGTGCCACCGAGACTGGGTCTAGCCCTTACCATTACACATTGGTTGCTCCGAGTTGTTCCCAGTCGGTCCCACTGAAACTTCAAACGTTCATATCTTTTACACAGGTCGGTCTCACCGAGATTCAAATCGGTGCCACCGAGTTTGGTCAAAAGTGTGTAACGGTTGGATTTTGTGTGGAGGCTATATATACCCCTCCACCACCCTCTTACCAAGTAAGAGAGTCATCAGAACATGCCTACATTTCCACCATACATTTTCTGAGAGAGAACCACCTACTCATGTGTTGAGATCAAGTTATTCCAATCCTACCATTTGAACCTTGATTTCTAGCCTTCCCAAGTTACTTTCCACTCAAATCCTTCTTCCACCAAATCCAAATCTGTGAGGAGTTGTTTGAGTGTTGGGGAGACTATCACTTGAAGCACAAGAGCAAGGAGTTCATCATCAACACACCATCTATTACCTTTTGGAGAGTGGTGTCTCCTAGATTGGTTAGGTGTCACTTGGGAGCCTCCAAGATCATGTGGAGTTGAACCAAGGAGTTTGTAATGGCAAGGAGATCGCCTACTTCGTGAAGATCTACCCTGAGTGAGGCTAGTCCTTCGTGGACGTAAGCCATGGTGGACTAGGCAAGGTTGCTTCTTCGTGGACCCTTTGTGGGTGGAGCCCTCCGTGGACTCGCGCAACCGTTACCCTCCGTGGGTTGAAGCCTCCATCAAAGTGGACGTACGATAGCACCACCTATCGGAACCACGCTAAAAACCACCGTGTCTTCATTGCGTTTGATCTTCCATACTCTACCCCTTTACTTTCCGTACACTTGCATGCTTTACTATTTCCGCTGCTCAATCTCTAGATATGCATGTGTAGGAAGTCTTGGTGTTATCTTAACTTGTGCCAAAATCTGCCTAAGTTCAAAGAGAAACTAAAAACTGCACCTTTGGTTAGTTAAGTGTCTATTCACCCCCCTCTAGACCTATCTCCTCGACCCCACAATTGGTATCAGAGCTTTGGTCTCCATAGCTTTGATTTAATCACCATTGGAGGGAGATGGATGTGTCTACTTTGGGGAGTCTTAGACGTAGAGTGCCTATTCTCAATGGGGAGTATTACAACTTTTGGAAGGATGAGATGCTTGATATCTTTGATGAATTTAACTTGAGCAAGTATATTCATAATCCTTATGTGCCTCCTATTGATCCCTTGCATCCTACTCATGAAGAGGAAATTGACATGCTTCGTAATCTTAGAACCGACAATCTTATCATTAGAGAATTACCTAAAATTGTGCTTCGTTGTATGCAAAACTTTGGGTGTGCTTATACCCTATGGCATGACTTGGAAAAGCGATATCCCGATTACTCCTTAAAGAATCTTGATGAGATTCTTTATAAGACTATTGCTTTTCACAAGATGAGTCCTAGTGATCCTAACTTTGATGATTGCTTGTTTGAGCTTCGTGACCTTATGCGTGCTAAAGGAGATGTTGGAACTATTAGTAACATTATCACGGAAGCCATTAGATTTCATAAACTTAAACATTGTCATGATCATGAAACTAATGAATTCATTGCCCTAGGTGATGATCATATACATGTTGATGATGATGATGTCGAGCATGGCTATTATGATGAGGACGAAGAATTTGACATTGAATTTGAGAAGACCATGAGGAATCTTAGTTTTATGGCAAATCTTCGAGATTACATGGCTGGAGGAAAAGAGTGGATTTTTGATAGTGGATGTACCGATCACATGACCGGAGATAGAGACATGTTTCGTGAGCTTGCTAAAAATGATGGTCCACACAAGTATGTGACTTTTGGAGACAACTCCAAGGGTAAGGTACTTGGCCTTGGTAAGGTGGCCATATCCAATGGTAGCTCCATACAAAATGTTATGCTTGTTGAATCTCTTGGCTACAATCTTCTTTCCGTATCTAGACTAGCCGATTTTGGTTTCAATGTTCTATTTACCGAAGTAGATTGCCAAGTGTTTCGTCGAGATAATCATAATATGGTCTTTACCGGCATTCGTAGAGGTGATCTATACATTGTTGATTTCACTAAGAGAGCCCAACCTCGTACATGTTTAATTGCTAAATCTTCTAAAGGTTGGTTATGCCATAGGAGACTTGGACATAGTGGTATGCGTAACCTTGATAAACTTGTTAAAGGAGATCACATTCTTGGTGTGAAAGATGTTATATTTGACAAGGATCGACTTTGTAGTGCTTGTCAAGCATGAAAACAAGTTGGAGGAAGCCATCCCGTGAAGAACATTATGACCACAAGGAGACCACTCGAGCTACTTCATATGGATCTTTTTGGTCCCAACTCCTATAAGAGTCTTGGTGGTAACTCTTTTGGTTTGGTCATTGTTGATGATTTTTCCAGATTTACGTGGGTGTTCTTTCTCGATGACAAATCGCAGGTACAAAAGATCTTCAAGAACTTCGCAAGAAAGGCCCAAAATCAATTTGAAGTGAAGATCAAGAAGGTTCGGAGTGACAACGGAACGGAGCTCAAGAACACCAATGTGGATACCTTTCTTGATGAGGAAGGCATTTCACATGAGTTCTCGGCTACGTACACACCTCAACAAAATGGAGTTGTTGAGAGGAAGAACCGGACTCTTATTGAGATGGCAAGAACAATGCTTGATGAATACAAGACACCAAAACACTTTTGGGCGGAAGCGGTTGAGATAGCTTGTCATGCTACAAATTGACTCTATCTTCACAAGCTTCTTGGTAAAACAGCGTATGAACTACTCACCGGTAACAAACCACAAGTTGGATACTTTTGAGTATTTGGCTCAAAATGTTACATTCTTGATAAGCATCATCGTTCAAAATTTGCTCCTAAATCTCATGAAGGTTTTCTACTCAGTTACGGATCGAACTCTCACACTTACCATGTCTACAACAACTTCACTCGAAAAGTTGAAGAGATGGTAGATGTGAAGTTTGATGAGACTAACGGCTCGCAAGTCGAGCAATTGCCAATTGATGTAGGAGATCAAGAACCATCGGAAGCAATCCAAGACGTATCCATTGGCAAGATTCGCCCTGTGGAAGTAAAGGAGAGTACCTCGTCTATTCAAGTGGAAGCCCCAACTTCACATCAAGGTGAACAACAAGTTGACATGGAGGCATCCACAAGTGGAACACGTCAAGACGAAGGGAATGAGGAAGTGCAACAAGATGATCCACCTCAACCTCCTTCTCCACCTCCACAAGTGAACAACGACAACATCAACGAAGAAGAAGAAGATGATGATGAGGAAGCCTCACCGCAACCCAAGCAAAAGCTACCTCGAGTTAGAGCAAGAATTGACAAGAATCATCCTGTCGAACAAATACTTGGAGATATCCAATCCGGGAGAATCACTCGCTCTAAATCTCGTTTAGCTAACTTTTGTGAGCATTACTCATTCATCTCTAGTGTTGAACCTTTGAAGGTATAAGAAGCTCTCAAAGACCCCGATTGGGTGAATGTAATGCACGAGGAGCTACACAACTTCGAGAGGAACCAAGTTTGGACATTGGTTGAGAAGCCTAAAGATGAGCAAAACATTATTGGAACCAAATGGGTGTTTCGGAACAAGCAAGATGAAGATGGACAAGTTGTACGCAACAAGGCTCGTCTCGTAGCAAAAGGTTACACACAAGTCGAAGGTATGGACTATGGTGAGACCTATGCCCCCGTTGCTAGACTTGAGTCCATTCGCATTTTACTTGCTTATGCCAATCACCATGATATCACTCTTTACCAAATGGATATTAAAAGTGCTTTCTTAAATGGTGAAATTGAGGAGGAAGTCTATGTTAAACAACCTCCCGGCTTTGTTAATCCCAAGAAACCTAATCATGTTTACAAACTTCGTAAAGCTCTTTATGGTCTTAAACAAGCCCCTAGAGCTTGGTACAAATGCTTGACAAAGTTTCTTCTTGAAGAAGGTTTTGAAATTGGGAAAATTGATTCAACTTTGTTCACTAAGAGGGTTAATGAAGAATTATTTGTATGCCAAATTTATGTTGATGACATTATCTTTGGATCTACTAACTCCTCTTTTAGTGAAAAGTTTGGAAGGTTGATGTTGGAAAAGTATGAGATGTCTATGATGTGTGAACTCAAATTCTTTCTTGGTTTGCAAATCAAGCAAACTAAGGATGACACCTTTGTTTCTCAAACAAAGTATACCAAGGACTTATTCAAGAAGTTCAACATGTAAGAAAGTAAAGGTTTGAAAACTCCAATGCCCATGAGTGGACATCTTGACTTGACCAAGGATGGCAAACCGGTTGATCAAAAGGTTTATCGATCTATGATTGGTTCATTGCTATATCTATGTGCCTCCCGTCCCGACATTATGCTAAGTGTGTGCATGATACCAAGCGGCACCAAAAGAGTGTCACCTTAAGGCGGTGAAAAGAATTGTGAGATACTTGTTACATACACCAAACTTTGGCATATGGTATCCCAAAGGATCCTCTTTTAATCTTGTTGGCTATTCCGATTCGGACTATGCCAGAGATAAGGTTGATAGAAAATCCACTTCGGGTACTTGTCAATTTCTTGGTAGATCTCTTGTGTCTTGGTCCTCCAAGAAACAAAACTCGGTATCTCTATCTACTGCCGAAGCGGAATACATTACCGCGGGATCATGTTGTGCTCAATTACTATGGATGACTCAAACTCTTAAAGACCATGGCGTGCATGTGAGACATGTACCATTACTATGTGACAAGGAGAGTGCTATTAAGATTGCACACAATCCCGTGCAACATTCTCGAACTAAGCATATTGAGGTTCGTCACCATTTTATTCAAGATCATGTTGAGAATGGTGACATTGGCCTTAAACATGTTCGTACCGACAAGCAATTGGCGGATATCTTCACCAAACCTCTTGATGAGAAGCTATTTTGTCACTTGAGGAGTGAGTTGAACATCATTGACGCTTCAAACGTGAACTAGAGGTTCATGTGGATGCATACAAGGGCATGAGCATTCTTGACTAATCCATGATACTTCCATGATCATATTATATCTTTGACATTTTGCTCCCTTGTATTGTATCTAACCTTTTGTAGGTACTTGTACAAGCTTCATGTCACAAGATTGCATCTCACTCTTATCATAAGCAATCTTGTATAACCCAAGTATCAACAATTGTTGGTGGGACAAGGAACGAGACAACCTAAACATATCCTTTGACAACTTTTGAGTTATGCTTCATTCTTGTCATTTTGGATATACATGTTGTTCCTTGCAAATCTAACCCATGTAGGAAGATGAACTACAAATGATAGGATCACTCCCAACTTCAACTCATGAGCATCCACTTCAAGTTCAACTACATGTTGGACATCACCACCAAATCCCAATGTAAGTTCTCACATCTTAGAGAAGCTTTACTCAAAGTCATGAGCTAAAGCAACTCAACAAGATGTGAATACATTGAAATGCTTAAAAGACCCCCTCTCGGACGGCCGCCTACGAAGAGAAGACCTGCAGCCGATCTTGGACAGTCTGGCAAAGCGGCTCAGAGGATGGAAGGCCAAGCTTATCGCGCTGCTGGGCCGGATTGAGCTCGTCCGAACCACACTCACCGCCATGGCCATATACAGATTGATGGTGATTGCACCGCTGACTTGGTTCATCAAATTTGTGGACCGGCTGCGGCATGGATTTCTATGGGCAGCAGATGAGACGGCACCGGCAGGCAGGTGCTTAGTGCGGTGGAAGGAGGTTTGCCGGCCACGGGAGTTTGGTGGCCTCGGGATCCACAACCTGCAGATGCAAGGTGCTGCACTGAGGGCAAGATGGCAATGGAGCAAATGGACTGATGACACGCGCCCCTGGCAGGATCTAATCATGGCCAGTGACCCAGCGGCGGAGGGCGTCTTTCAGGCTGCCATGGAGATCACAATCGGAGACGGGCGCAAGACAAATTTCTGGAGATCACACTGGGCTCAAGGCTGCCGGCCGGCGGACAGATGGCCAAACCTCTTCGGACACTGCAATGGCCGCCGTCTTTCACTGAGAGACGCGACCACCAGCGACAAGTGGCTAAATTATGTCAAGGCCAACCCACCCCCGGTGGTGCTGCACGAGCTCTGCGAGCTGTGGGAAGTGACAAGGAGCATAAATTTCACTGATGACCTGCCGGACCGCATTAGATGGAAGTGGACGACCTCGGGAGAGTACTCGGCGGCGTCTGCCTACAAGATGCAGTTCCAGGGATCAATCCCAACCAATGACAAGTCACTGATCTAGAGCGCAAAGGCTGCCCCAAGAGCCAAGGCGTTTGCTTGGATCCTCCTGAGAGGGAAGTGCCTCACGGCGGATAACCTGGCGAAGAGACAGATTCCACATGACCCGCTATGCCCGCTCTGCCATAACGAGCCAGAAACGGCACGACACCTGATCGCGAGTTGCACCTTCTCGAAGCAGGTTTGGGCATCAACGACAACCCTGCTTGGCCCACCTTTTGCTGCAATTGACATGAACACCAATGGACGCCTCAGAGACAGATTCAGGAGACAGATCAGCTCCCTCCCGAGATGCAGCAGACCAACATGGCGTGCCACTTGCCTCCTCGTCTCCTGGTGCCTCTGGAAAGAGCGCAACGCGCGAGTCTTCGAAGGGAAAGCCTGCGATGTGAACCAACTGGTCAATAGGATATCTGACGAGGCGAGGTGCTGGCTGTTCGCTGGACTGGCGCCGATGAGCAAATTTTTCGAGCCGCCATGAATTGCCTTAGCAGCCGACTGTAACTAGACATGGTGGCCGGCGCCATGTACTGGCCGTACGTGTGAACTAGGTGTAGCGTTTACGTCTGTAACCATCTGTATGGGTTTTCAACCTCTCTCTTCATCAATGAGAATCAGCAACTAGCTGTTTTCAGTCAAAAAAAAGAAATGCTTAAAAGAAAAATGGTAACCCCATTTTGAGCTTAACGATGAGTATGACCTATGATCAAGTGTTCTCACTTGACTCCTAAGTCAATATACTCTAACATAGGTGACCTAGTCGCCGACCCCTCTAGATGAAGTTCTCTAGTGTTTCTTTTATGTTTCTCTTCTTGCTAGAGTGTTTCTATTAAAAAAAAACTTCATCTAGATATTTCTTTGTTTCTTTCTTTTCTTTTCTGTGTTTCATAGTTAATTCATTGCAAATCTTTGTGAAATTTCACTTGCCTAGTGAGCTGAGTTGGCAAAATCTTCCTTTTGCGAAAGACTCGGTCACACCGAAGTGAACCAACTCGGAGTCACCGGCCTTGCTGCTCTAAGGAATTTTTCTGTCACATATTTTCTGTGATTTTCTGCTCTAGCTCCACTCAATGATTCTTATTCTCTACTTGCATCTAGAGCTACTCAATGGCTAGATGTGTTTCTCAAGGACCAAACCCACTTGACCAATAACCTTGAAGTCCCTTCTTGAAAATTGATGTCAAAGGGGGAGAGAGGAATACATCAAAGCTTATATGATTACAAGCTCTTCTTTGTAAAAAGGGAAGAGAGAGAGATGCACCTTACAAGAGGAGAGAATGTTACATGTTTCTAAGTGGGGAGAAACATGATCGGTTTTTTGTTGGTTGTTTTAGTTTTCTCACCCTACCTACTCCCAACATCCAATGTCAGATTCGGGGGGAGAGGAAGTTCTTTGAGGGGAGATAACTATTTCTTTCTTTTGGGAACATGTCTGCTTCAAAGAAGTATTCACCTAGTGATACTCTCTTCTACATGATATCCCAATCTTGGTTTCTTGTTGATCTTGTGTCTTTTCTTGAAGAATTTATCTTTTGTTATCTAACCTTGTTTTCTCAAGTGTATTTCTTCAGGTACTTGATCAAGAACTTCAAGGTAAGTATATGCATCACACCCATGTACATGATGACCTCATGCTAGTATATATTGTTTGCAAGAAGATAATCATGAACATGTGGATATCTAAATGTCATATTTATTGCTCTGATGCATGTAGCCAAGATACATGTTGCATTTATATTTCCTTACATTTGTGCCTCTGCTCTCCATGAAATATCATCATTCTATATGCACATCTTTAGGGGGAGCTCATACATGTTACATGTTTTCTTCAAAACTTTCATACAAACTTCTGCTAAATCTTTATTTGAAGCTTTGATGTATGTTGTCATCAATTACCAAAAAGGGGGAGATTGAAAGCACATTTGCTCCCTTGGTGGTTTTGGTAATTTATGCCAACATACATGTTGTTGGACTAATGCCTCTATCTAGTGAATTTCAGACAAGTTCAACAATGGCGTGGCAAGGACAAGAAGATATGGAACCCTTCAAAATGCTAAGGACATGGAATGGCAAAAGCTCAAGACTCTACATTTTTGGTTTAGTGATCCAAGATCACATTGAATCCATAGGAAAGCCAATACTATTAAAAGGGGATGAGGTTTTGATAATGATCTATTTGCTCAAGTGCTTAGTGATATTGCTCCAAAACCCTCAGCCACTTTCTCCATCCAAACTTGTCCAAAGTTCCAAAGTCTAACTCGGTTCCACCAAATCCTATTCATCCGTACCCACCGAGTTCATCAAGACAGTGCCACAAGCCAAACCCTAACAAATCGGATCCACCGATATGGATCTCGGTCCCACCGAGATGGGTGACCATCTTTCTGTTGCCTTGTTGCAATTATTTTGGTCCCACCGAAATTGCACTCGATAACACCGAGATGGAGTGACCAAGTTTCTGTTGCCAAGTTGCATCATTTCGGTCCCACCGAGATTATGCAATCGGTGCCACCGAGACTGGGTCTAGCCCTTACCATTGCACATCGGTTGCTCCGAGTTGTTCCCAGTCGGTCCCACCGAAACTTCAAATGTTCATATCTTTTGCACAGGTCGGTCTCACCGAGATTCAAATCGGTGCCACCGAGTTTGGTCAAAAGTGTGTAACGGTTGGATTTTGTGTGGAGGCTATATATACCCCTCCACCACCCTCTTACCAAGTAAGAGAGCCATCAGAACGTGCCTACATTTCCACCATACATTTTCTGAGAAAGAACCACCTACTCATGTGTTGAGATCAAGTTATTCCAATCCTACCATTTGAACCTTGATTTCTAGCCTTCCCAAGTTGCTTTCCACTCAAATCGTTCTTCCACCAAATCCAAATCTGTGAGGAGTTATTTGAGTGTTGGGGAGACTATCACTTGAAGCAAAAGAGCAAGGAGTTCATCATCAACACACCATCTATTACCTTTTGGAGAGTGGTGTCTCCTAGATTGGTTAGGTGTCACTTGGGAGCCTCCAAGATCATGTGGAGTTGAACGAAGGAGTTTGTAAGGGCATGGAGATCGCCTACTTCGTGAAGATCTACCCCGAGTGAGGCTAGTCCTTCGTGGACGTAAGCCATGGTGGAATAGGCAAGGTTTCTTCTTCGTGGACCCTTTGTGGGTGGAGCCCTCCGTGGACTCGCGCAACCATTACCCTCAGTGGGTTGAAGCCTCCATCAATGTGGACGTACGATAGCACCACCTATCGGAACCACGTCAAAAACCACCGTGTCTTCATTGCGTTTGATCTTCCATACTCTACCCCTTTACTTTCCGTACACTTGCATGCTTTACTATTTCCGCTGCTCAGTCTCTAGATATGCATGTGTTGGAAGTCTTGGTGTTATCTTAACTTGTGCCAAACTGCCTAAGTTCAAAGAGAAACTAAAAACTGCACCTTTGGTTAGTTAAGTGTCTATTCACCCCCCTCTAGACCTATCTCCTCGACCCCACAGTTTCAAGTTCGTCATACTGTGACTTGAGACGTCTGAGTTCTTCAAAAAGAGCTTGACTACGATCCATTTCCTCATCCAACAGGTCATCGCTTTTGTCTAGCAGTTTTTGAATCTTTTCCATAGCATGTTGTTGCTCCGTAGCAATTTTAGCAAGTTTTTTGTAGCTAGGTTTAGATTCACATTCAGAGTCATCTTCACTGGAAGTTTCAAAGTAAGCTTCTCGTGAGGTTACCTTTGCACCTCTTTGTCGGTGTCAAAACCGGCATATCTCGGGTAGGGGGGCCCGAGCTGTGAGATTGGATCAATGGCTTAACAGGGAACGTAGGACACGGTGATTACCCAGGTTCGGGCCCTCTCTATGGAGGTAAAACCCTACGTCTTGCTCTTGTTTATATTGATGATGTATCAAGGTACAGAGTTGATCTACCTCGAGATCGTGAGTTGTGGTCTAGACCTAGGATTGTGAATGATCGTGTCTCTACGGACTAAACCCTCTGGTTTATATAGACACCAGGGGTATCTAGGGTTACACATGGTCAGTTACAACTAAAGGAATACATGCCGAATCTTCATATCCTTGGGGTGTATGCCAAGTCTTCGGTGAGGCCCGATATGTCGGTTCTTCAAGTTGGAAACCTCCGGAGTCTCTGCTCTTCAACGAGCCTTGAGTCCGGCCCATGGACTAATCACCTAGGCCAGGACCCCCTAGTCTAGGACACCATCAGTAGCCCCCAAACTTGTCTTCAAAGCCGAGGATGGCGTCCTTCTTCGGATAAATGACTTTGGATAAATGCCTTCGGCATAAAAGTTCTTCGGCTTAGCAGGCAAGTTCCATGCTCCAAGCTTAAAAGTTCGCCCAGGGCTCGGAAATCCCTAATTAAGAAAGGGCACTTCCCATTTAAAATAAGAGGTGAAGCCTGTCGACCATGTGTCGCCCGCGACGCATCTTCGTCCATCCGAAGCGTACGGTTTTACTTAGTCCCGAAGACTAGCAACCCAAACGTGCTCGGCGGTCAATTGCTGACAACTTTTGCCGAAACGTCAGGACCCATGACATCACATGAATCAGTTATTACTTGTTCGAATCATGGTTTGAGGAAACCCTCTCATTGGCACGTCTCATCAAACAAAGATCGTGCCCTGCGGTTTGGGGGATATCATCAATCAATTGTTTTACCCCATGCGGCCACAACGGCATGATAAGCCGAAACGTGGCGATTTTTACAGCACGACAAAGGGACGCTTCACATTTTTACTGGCTTATAAAGAGCAGGGGGCGGTGAATCTCTCTCCCCACGCTCCCCTGCTGTTCCAGCGCCCAAACCCTCTAGGCTCTCGCATCCTCAATCCCTCCTTTCCGAGCCAAAAACACTCTCCAATCCTCTGCTTCCTGCAACAATGGCGGACACGGATCTGAAGGGGAAGTGGGTGGCCTCCAAGGTCACCGATGCCACCATCGAGGAGCTCCGCTTGGCGGGGTACATCCCCGACAACGTCGCCTGCCGGGCTCCCGAGCCAAATCAGTGTGTCCCCACTCCCAAGCCAGGGGAGCGGGTCGTGTTCATCCCTCACCTCATCCGAGGTTTGGGATTCCCCCTGCACCCCTTTGTGCGGGGGATCCTGTTCTTCTATGGGCTGGACTTCCATAATCTGGCCCCAAATTCCATTCTCCACCTCACCACCTTCATTATCGTCTGCGAGGCATTCCTGCGCGTGGAACCTCACTTCGGCCTATGGCTGAAAACGTTTTGCGTGAAGCCGAAGAGCGGCGGCGCCGAACTCGTTGAGTGTGGGGGTGCCATGATCAGCAAACTCCAGAAGCCGGAGTGGTTGGAAGGCACCTTCATCGACACCGTGAAGACGTGGCAACGCGAGTGGTTCTACATCACGGAACCGCTCGCGCCGGGCCAGGCCGAGGTCCCAGCCTTCATAGGGCTGCCACCTCGGAAGCTGGTGTCTTGGCAGAGGCAAGGCCTGGAGTGGGGCAGCGCGGACGAAGTCGCTGCTCTCCAGGGGAGGATCCGATCTCTGAAGAAGAGATTCAAGTTGCCGGCCGTGGTGGACGTGATGCTCCACCGCCGCATCCTCCCTCTCCAACTTCGGGCCACCCCCATGTGGCTGTACAAGACCGAAGACGAAGCTCCAGTGCGGCATTTCTTCCGCACCTCCCTGGACAGCATGTGGATGGCTCTCTTCAAGTCATCCCAGAACGAATTCCCCGAAGCCGGGCCGGACGGCGGCTACAGCGCCGCCCACGGCGCATCCGAGCTACTATTCATCCTTCCTTTTCACCAATGACTCTTTGTTTTATGCTTGTATGAATCTTCCCGCTTTATTTGCATAAGTGGGCAACAAAAGCGCCGCTCATCCGGTGCACAGCACCGCTCCCCGAAGACAACCAGTCCCCCGAGCTGCAGGCCCTGCTGGCCACAATTCCCCCAAAGGCTCGTGCCAAGGGGAAGGAGCCGAGGAAGAAAAGGACGGGTATTCGGATCCAGGATCCCTCGGACACTAAATCCGAGGAAATTCAAACCCTCTCCTCGGGCGAGGAGGAAGGAGATGGAGAAGATGAGTGGGAGGAGAGCGCCTCCTCCCCGAAGAGAAAAAGGGCGGCTTCCTGATACGTCTCCATCCTATCTATAATTTTTGATTGTTTCATGCCAATATCCTACAATTTCCACATACTTTTGGCAACATTTATATTATATTTGGGACTAACATATTGATCCAATGCCCAGTGCCAGTTCCTGTTTTCTGCTTGTTTTTTGTTTCACAGAAAATCCATATCAAACGAAGTCCAAACGCAATAAATTTTTACGGAGAATTATTTTGGAATATATGTGATTTTTGGGAGGTGGAATCAACGCAAACGGAGGCCCACAGCCTCCACAAGTCACCTTGGTGCGCCACCTGGCCGCGTGCTGCTGCCTTGTGGGCACACCATAAGTCGGTTGGGGTTCTTCTTCGGCCGCAGGGAAGCTTATATCGAGAAAAAAATCATGTTTAAATTTCAGCGCAATCAGAGTTACGGATCTCCGGGAATATAAGAAACGGTTTTCGGCCAGAAAACAGGAACGCGAAACAGAAGAGAAACAGAGAGAGATCCAATCTCGGAGGGGCTCCTCCCCTCCGGGAGCCATGGCGGCCATGGACTAGAGGGGGGACTCTCCTCCCATCTAGGGGGGAGGCCAAGGAAGAAGAAGAAGGAGGGGGGCTCTCTCCCCCTCTCTCCCGGTGACGCCGGAACGCCGCCGGGGCAATCATCGTGACATCGATCTACACCAACACATTCGCCGCCGTCAACACCAACTCTCCCCCCCTCTATGCAGCGGTGTAACACCTCTTTTCCCGCTGTAATTCTCTACTTGAACATGGTGCTTAATGCTACATATTATTATCCAATGATTTGTGGCCATCCTATGATGTTTGAGTAGATTCTTTTTGTCCTATGGGTTGATTGATGATCGTGATTGGTTTGAGTTGTAAGTTTTATTTTGGTGCTGTCCTATGGTGCCCTCCGTGTCACGCAAGCGTGAGGGATTCCCGCTATAGGGTTTGCAATGCATTCATAATTCTCTTATAGTGGGCGGCTAGAGTGACAGAAGCTTACACCCCAGTAAGGGGGTTGTTGCGTATGGGAGTAAAGAGGACCTGTTACTTAATGCTATGGTTGGGTTTTACCTTAATGATCTTTGGTAGTTGTGGATGCTTGCTAGATTTCCAATCATAAGTGCATATGATCCAAGCACGGAAAGTATGTTAGCTCATGCCTCTCCCACATATAAAATTGCAATAATGATTACCGGTCTAGTTATCGATTGCCTAGGGACAAATCCTTCTCTTGTGTTACAAAAAGCTTTCTACTAAACAACTAGCTTTTATTATCTTGCAAATTACTCGTAGTTTTATTCCCGCAAAGTACTCCTAGTTTTATTCTTGCAAAGTAGTTCTAGCATTACACCTACAAAGTACTTCTAGTTTCATACTTGTTCTAGGTAAAGCAAACGTTAAGTGTGCGTAGAGTTGTATCGGTGGTCGATAGAACTTGAAGGGAATATTGATTCTACCTTTAGCTCCTCGTTGGGTTCGACACTCTTATTTATCGAGAAAGGCTACAACTGATCCCCTATACTTGTGGGTTATCAAGACCTTTTTCTGGCGCTGTTGCCGGGGAGCAATATAGTGGGGTTGATATTCTCGTGTGTGCTTGTTTGCTTTATCACTATGTAGTTTTTATTTTGTGCTCTTGTTTTCTATCTTTAGTTATGGGTAGGAAACGTAAAATACCAAAAAAATTAGTTGTACTTGCTAAACCAATGGTTGAAGAACCACTCAAAATCTATCATACTGCTGAAGCTTTCTACTTGGATCATCTTCGATCCCTTTGTGCTCGTGCTGAAAACCCAACTAGCTTAGTTGAGGGAAAATCATTAGATGAGCATGCTTATTTTGTGCGACACCGCTTGTCTCAAAAAGGGAAACTCTTATGGCATCATATTAATACTTTGAATTGATATGCTTGGAATTTATGTGAAATACATGATTTTACTTGTTGTTCTGAAGACCCTAAAAAACACCTTCAGTACCAATGTGAGTTTAAGGATAATGGAATCTTATCTTCTTATGCCAGAGGTGTTTATAGTTACTATGATATTGAACAAATAGAAGAATTTGTTGCTTTTAAGGGTTCATATGAAATTGCTTCTTTGATTGAAAAGTGTGATGCTACTCTTTACAAATCTAAATTTTTTGCCATACTTAAATATTGCTATGAAAACTATGCTTCTAATGCTTATGTGAAAGAATATATTAAGGACACCTCCGCTGTCCAAGAAGAGACTAATATTTTGTAGGAATCTATGGAAGAAGAAATTGATGACACTGTGAGCTCATTAGATGAAAAAATTGAGGAGGAGAGCGAAGAACAAAAGGAGAAAGAGCGGATTGATCACTCGTGCCCACCTTCTGATGAGAGTAACTCTTTATCTCATACATTCTTTAATTTCCCTTCGTGCTTACCGAAGGATGAATGCTATGATCCCTTTGATGCGTCTAAAATATCCCATTTTTGATGAAATTGATGCTTGCTATGCTTGTGGCCATGATGCCAATATGAATGATGGTTATGGAAATGAACTTGCTATAATTCCTTATGTTAAGAATGAAATTCTTGCTATTGCACCCACACGTGATAGTCCTATTATCTTTTTGAATTCTCCCAACTACACTATATCGGAGAAGTTTGTGCTTATTAAGGATTATATTGATGGGTTGCGTTTTACCGTTGCACATGATGATTTTGATGGATATAATATGCATGTGCTTGATGCTCCTAATTTCAATTATTATGAGAGAGGAACTACATCTCTACCTCTCTATGTTTCCAATACGATAAATTTGCAAGAAACTGTTTATACTATGCATTGGCCTTTACTTGATGTGCATGAATTGTTCTTTTATGACATGCCAATGCATAGGCAGAGAGTTAGACTTCGTCATTGCATGATATATGTTGCTTTGTGCTCACTACTAAATTACAAATCATTGTTAATTAAAATTGGCTTTGATATACCTTGGGATCCGGGTGGATCGATTGCTTGAGCACTTTATGCCTAACTTAATGGCTTTAAAGAAAGCGCTGCCTGGGAGACAACCCAGAAGTTTTAGAGAGTCATTTATTTATGTTGTGTGCTTTTAAAAAAGTTTAAAAACAAAAAAATATAGAGGGGAACCTAAAAACTTTTTCAAAAAGAGAAGCGATTGGAAGGTTATGCATTGGAGAAGTGAGGGTCGACCTTGAACACTTGTGTTCATGCTCATGGAAACAATGTATAATATTTCATGGAAGTTTCTCACAAAAATAATTATCCCCTTGTATAAATCCATTGTATTATAAAAATAATGTGCCAAGATTTACCTTTAGGATGTTTAAAATTGCTTGTTTGGTGTGTGCTGTGAAAAAACAGAAACTTTTGCTGTAGTGCTTGAATTTTGTTATTTTACTAGAACATGCAAAAATTCTGAAATTTTTACACGGTACTGATATGAAAATTGTTTATTTTGTCCTAATTTTCCAGAATTTTTTGAGTTACAGAAGTATATTTACCATCTGCATCTTTACAGACTATCCTGTTTTCAAAGATTGCTGTTATAGTTTCTTTATCTGCGTATGTTTGAAATCTTGTTGAGCCTCATTGACTTGGGAGCCATAGAATTGTGATAGCATACAGTGGGTAATGTTTGATTATAATTATACAATAATGTTACAGAAGGACATGATGGGATTTGATGTTATATGTACTAACCCCTCTAATAAAAAGTTCGGTTAAGTTTTGTGTGGATGAAGTGTTCGAAGATCGAGGAGGTATCGATATGAGGAGAATAAGGAGAGGCAAGAGTTCAAGCTTGGGGATGCCCAAGGCACCCCAAGTAAATATTCAAGGAGACTCAAGTGTTTAAGCTTGGGGATGCCCCGGAAGGCATCCCAATTTTCTTCAACAACTATCGGTATGTCTCGGTTTTTGTTTTGTTCACATGATATGCGTAAATTCTTGGAGCGTCTTCTGTGTTTATTTTCCCTTTTTCTTTTATGCACCATGCTGGTATGAGATAGCCCTTGGTTGATTTATAGAATGCTCTTTGCACTTCACTTATATCCTTTGAGTATGGCTTTATAGAATGCTTCATCTGCTTCACTTATATCATTTGAAGTTTGGATGCCTGTTTCTCTACATATAGAAAACCGTTATTTGTAGAATGCTCTTTTGCTTCACTTATATTTATTAGAGTGTCATCTTTTGTAGAAAGAATTAAACTCTCACGCTTCACTTATATCTATTTAGAGAGTCAACAGGAATTGGTCATTCACATGGTTAGTCATAAAATCCTACATAAAACTTGTAGATCACTGAATATGATAAGTTTGATTCCTTGCAATAGTTTTGCGATATTAAGATAGTGATATGTGGGAGGTACTAGTGAATGATTGTGGTTTAGTAAGAATATTGGTGTTAAGGTTTGTGATTCCCGAAGCATGCACGTATGGTCTGTCGTTATACTAAGAAGTTGGAGCATGATTTATTCTTGATTGTCTTCCTTTGTGTGGCGGTCGGGGGCGCGCGATGGTTAACTCCTACCAACCTCCCCCCTAGGGGCATGCGTAGTAGTACTTTGCTTTGAGGGCTAATATACTTTCGCAATAAGTATGTGAGTTCTTTATGACTAATGTGAGTCCATGGATTATACGCACTCTCGCCCTTCCGCAATTTGCTAGCCTCTTCGGTACCGTGCACTGCCCTTTCTCACCTCGAGAGTTGGTGCAAACTTCGCTGGTGCATCCAAACCCCGTGATATGATACGCTCTATCACACATAAGCCTCCTTATATCTTCCTCAAAACAGCCACCATACCTACCTATTATGGCATTTCCATAGCCATTCTGAGATATATTGCCATGCAACTTCCACCATTCTTTTTATATGACACACATCATCATTGTCATATTGCTTTGCATGATCATATAGCTGACATAGTATTTGTGGCTCAGCCACCGTTCATCATTTTCATACATGTTACGCTAGCATCATTGCACATCTTGGTACACTGCCAGAGGCAATCATATAGAGTCATATTTGTTCTAGTTTCGAGTTGTAATTTTGAGTTATAAGTAAATAGAAGTGTGATGATCATCATTATTAGAGCATTGTCCCAGTGAGGAAAGAATGGTGGAGACTAATGAGTCCTCGAAAAAGTGGGGATGAGGTCCATGAGACTGTTCTAAAAAAAAGAGGCCAAAAAGAGCCCAACAAAAAAAAAGAGAAAAAATGAAAACAAATGAAAACAAAAAAAGATGAGAGAAAAAGAGAGAAGGGGCAATGTTACTATCCTTTTACCACACTTGTGCTTCAGAGTAGCACCATGTTCTTCATATAGAGAGTCTCCTGACTTGTCACTTTCATATACTAGTGGGAAATTTTCATTATAGAACTTGGCTTGCATATTCCGATGATGGGCTTCCTCAAATGCCAGAGATCTTCATGAGAAAGCAAGTTGGATGCACACCCACTTAGTTTTTAGTTTGAGCTTTCATACACTTATAGCTCTTAGTGCATCCGTTGCATGGCAATCCCTACTCCTCGCATTGATATCGATTAATGGGCATCTCCATAGCCTGTTGATCCGCCTAGTTGATGCGAGACTTTCTCCCTTTTTGACCTCTCCTTATTGATCCCTACCACCGCATTCTATTCCACCCATAGTGCTATGTCCATGGCTCGCGCTCATGTATTGCGTGGGGGTTGAAAAGGCTGAAGCGCATTAAAAAGTATGAACCAATTGCTTGGCTAAAACCGGGGTTGTTCATGATAAATATTTTGTGTTAAGAAGATGGAGCATGACAGGATTATATGATTTTGTAGGGATAGCGTTCTTTAGCATTTTTATTTTGAAAGACATGATTGTTTGTTGGTATGCATGAGTATTGATGTCTTTATATCAAATTATAGACTATTGCTTTGAATCACTCGTGTCTTAATATTCATGCCATGATTAGATTATATGATCAAGATTATGCTAGGTAGCATTCCACATCAAAAATTATATTTTTTATCATTTACCTACTCGAGGATGAGCAGGAATTAAGCTTGGGGATGCTGATATGTCTCCGTCGTATCTATAATTTTTGATTGTTTCATGCCAATATCCTACAATTTCCACATACTTTTGGCAACATTTTATATTATTTTTGGGACTAACATATTGATCCAGTGCCCAGTGCCAGTTCCTGTTTTCTGCTTGTTTTTTGTTTCACGGAAAATCCATATCAAACGAAGTCCAAACGCAATAAATTTTTACAGAGAATTATTTTGGAATATATGTGATTTTTGGGAGGTGGAATCAACGCAAACGGAGGCCCACAGCCTCCACAAGTCACCTTGGCGCGGCCCCCCTGGTCGCGTGGTGCTGCCTTGTGGGCACACCGTAAGTCGGTTGGGGCTCTTCTTCGTCCGCAAGGAATCTTATATCGAGAAAAAAATCGTGTTAAAATTTCAGCGCAATCGGAGTTACGGATCTCCGGGAATATAAGAAACGGATTTCGGCCAGAAAACAGGAACGCGAAACAGAAGAGAAACAGAGAGAGAGATCCAATCTCGGAGGGGCTCCTCCCCTTCGGGAGCCATGGCGGCCATGGACCAGAGGGGGAACTCTCCTCCCATCTAGGGGGGAGGCCAAGGAAGAAGAAGAAGGAGGGGGGCTCTCTCCCCCTCTCTCCCGGTGGCGCCGGAACACCGCCGGGGCAATCATCGTGACGGCGATCTACACCAACAACTTCACCGCCATCAACACCAACTCTCTCCCCCTCTATGCAGCGGTGTAACGCCTCTTTTCCCGCTGTAATTCTCTACTTGAACATGGTGCTTAATGCTACATATTATTATCCAATGATTTGTGGCCATCCTATGATGTTTGAGTAGATTCTTTTTGTCCTATGGGTTGATTGATGACCGTGATTGGTTTGAGTTGTATGTTTTATTTTGGTGCTGTCCTATGGTGCCCTCCGTGTCACGCAAGCGTGAGGGATTCCCGCTGTAGGGTTTGTAATACGTTCATAATTCTCTTATAGTGGGCGGCTAGAGTGACAGAAGCTTACACCCGAGTAAGGGGGTTGTTGCGTATGGGAGTAAAGAGGACTTGTTACTTAATGCTATGGTTGGGTTTTAACTTAATGATCTTTGGTAGTTGCGGATGCTTGCTAGAGTTCCAATCATAAGTGCATATGATCTAAGCACGGAAAGTATGTTAGCTCATGCCTCTCCCTCATATAAAATTGCAATAATGATTACCGGTCTAGTTATCGATTGCCT
The DNA here is from genome assembly GCA_039707655.1 of Elymus sibiricus. Classification (NCBI taxonomy): domain Eukaryota; kingdom Viridiplantae; phylum Streptophyta; class Magnoliopsida; order Poales; family Poaceae; genus Elymus; species Elymus sibiricus. The sequence goes on along the minus strand of CM077664.1, from coordinate 119,493,210 downwards.
AGGGACAAATCCTTCTCTTGTGTTACAAAAAGCTTTCTACTAAACAACTAGCTTTTATTATCTTGCAAATTACTCAATGTTTTATTCCCGCAAAGTACTCCTAGTTTTATTCTTGCAAAGTAGTTCTAGCATTACACCTACAAAGTACTTCTAGTTTCATACTTGTTCTAGGTAAAGCAAACGTTAAGTGTGCGTAGAGTTGTATCGGTGTAACACCCCGATTTTTGGCCCTTTCTTTTTCTTTTGGATTTCTTCGAATTTTTATTTGGAGTTGTTTTTCCATGGCTATGTGGTCTTAACACCTGGGGAGATCATCTCTTCTTCCTCTCCCAAGTGGCTTGTCACTCCCAAATCTTTCCCAAGACCATGCCATTTCCACCTTAGCCCAACTCCCAATTTTATTTCTTGGGAATATTCCTTTTTCTATTAAAGGAATAACCCTGTTTGCCCTAGGTTGTGAAGCAACCTATATTTCTGTCTTCCAAAAAATTCCCACAAAATTCTCATAAATTCCTGGGATCATATCTTCCACTAATATGTCAAAACTTATCCTTGCCTAGTTAAAAATAATTCAGGAATATTCATTTCCGATTCTGTCTAGTGTGGCACTTTGTGAAGGAAGTGCTATTTATCTTTTCTTGATTGTCTTCAAAATTTTTGGGCACTCTCTAATATATAAATAATTGCAACATGCAAAAATTTAGCTTCATTTGCCTAGTAAATCTTCCTCAGCAAATTTCCAAAGTTCCTGTCCAGAGAGAAGCTTTGTGAAGGAAGTACTAGCTAGGCTAACCCAAATGAGTTGAAATTTTGGTAGATCATTTATATGATCAAATCCTTACTCTCCACCAAATTTCATCTCCATCAAACAAACTATGTGAGCACACCTTCAAATTCTTGCTTTTGGTCACAATTTCAGTTTGTGAAGCAACTATATTTTATATTGTTTCATAAAATCTGAAATTAATCCAGACCCTAAATATCCCTATATCCATTGAGCATGCCAAGATTCACATCATTTTGCCAAGCCATTTTCTCCACAAAATTCCCCCAAGTTTCTGTCCAGTAGGAAGCATTGTGAAGCAAGTACCATTTTGGTGTATGCAAATGGTATGAAATTTTTGCAGTGCCTTCATATGCCCAAATGATCACACTTCACCAATTTTCAGCCCAATCCAATCATCCATGTGAGTGCTACTTCATGATCTAGTTTCGGGACCAGTTTTTGCAGTTGTGAAGCAACTATGTTAAATCCTGGTCCAAATCTTTTCAAAATCCACAGGATCATAGTCCTTCCTACCCTAAACCTCTATGACATCCTGGTTAGCCCTTACCCCATCCCATTTGACCACATCTTCATGCACAAGTTTGCTACAGCAAACTTAAGTTGATACTACCCTTTAGCACAAAGGTGCTCTAACCTAACCAAGCCCATAGTGTTACTCCAGCAAGTAGGGTCCACATGCTAGACATACTGTTGCTGGCCAGAATGCACCGCGTGCGACTGTGCATGCGGTGACCACGCGGCCTGGCGTGCCAAAAGCACGCTCTGGACGCCGGGACCCCTCTGCCGCCGCCCAAACATCGCCCTCACGACACCGCACCATGTCCACAGCGCTGCTCGAGCTCTCCTGCGTCCACGCGTCCCCTCTGGCCCCCTCCCCCCCTCCTCTTTCCTCTCCGGCGAGCCACGCCGCACCGCGTGCCCGTGGCCGTCGTCGCCTTGCCCCTGTCCTCTTCCCCCCCGGTGGCATCTCCGCACCGCGTGAACCCCCCTGGCCTCTCTTCCCCTCCGAGCGTGCGCACGCGGTCGCGCCAGGGCATCAACTCCGCGCTCCTGTCGGCATCCGGAGAGGGCATCACTGCCATGGCTATATAAGCCGTTCCCGAGCCTCTCCGAGTACTACAACCTCTTCTCCTTCCCCCTAGCAATCTCCTCGACCTCTCATTTGAGCCATGGCCACCGCCGACCTCCTCTTAAATTCGGGCAATGCCGAGCTCGCCTCCCTCTCATTCCTCCACCAGGGGACTCTCCTGAGCATGGTCAAGCTCCCCATCTCTTCGTTTCTTCCTCGGGTCGACTGCACGGTTGAAACCAAGCTCGACCGACGGCCTCGTCCGCGGTCCTCCAAACCGCCATCGCCTCAGCCCTCCTCGACGTTCGTGCACCACCAGGACGGATGCGCGGCGCTCCCCTGAACTCGCCGGTGGCCGGAGCCTCGCAAGAGGTGGCCGGTGCCGCCGGGGCTCGTCGCCGGAGTGCGCGGCCGCCTCTGTCCTCGGGCGCGCGCGAGGAAGAAGAAGGAGGCAGGGAAGAGAGAGAGAAGGTGCGGTGGGGCCAGCTGTAACCGACCCAGCGGCCGGGCCCAGGCGCATAAGTGGAGACGTACCCCGGGAAGTGCGTTTTCTCTTTTCTGAAAACGTACTCTGGTGCTTCTTCGAGCTAAAATACGCTTTCTCTGTTTGAAAGCGTAATCACAGAAATACGCTTTCTGTTTAAACCCAGCCGGCCGAAATCCTTAAATAGCGAACGTTCGTTGGTTAGCAGCAGAAAAGCACAGATTTTATTTGTTTTTCTTCCTAACGAACGAACGGGTACAACTTTTTCACCGTGACTCCGATTCAGGTGATTCCAAAGCCCACGATCTCAGTTCGTCGAGCCTGTTCTGTTGGCATCATTTTCACCATGTTGTAACATTCTGAAAATGACCATTTTGCCCTTGCCCTTAATCAGCACCCTTCGAGAGGGAAACATTTCCGGCAAATTTTTCCGCGAGTGCTCCGCACTTCTCCCCGGTGAATCCTTCATCCCCAGGTAAGCCATAACAACCACTTGCATGATGGCATTGCAGTAGCCATGGTTTCCACCTGAATATTTAAATGATTGTTTGCTCATTTAATTATTTTGTGAATAATATATGCTTGTGAATCCATGACCATGCTTATGCCATGATCATTTTTCATCTAGTAAGTACAATGACTAATTGCTAGTGTTGTTATTATCATGTTTTATTCTGGTAATCATTTCATATGCTAGTGATAATGATATGCTCATATGAATCATGATGGTTGGATATGAAAATACTTGTGATATTCATGATCATCGTTATGCCATGCTCATTTGCATCCCGTAGACTAAATGATTTATCATTGTTGATGTTAAATGGTTATGTTGCCCATCCATGGTTACACTGATATCATGCTCATATGCATTGTTATTTCATTATGTTATTGTATTGTGACTCAACTCATCACCTTTCAAGTTAAACCTGACGTTAATCGAACTTGAACAAACCTGTTGGCTGAGTCATGGTGCCACCGAATCGAGCTCACCAGTGCAACCACACTTGCCTGGATGGGGAGGCCCTAATGCGGTCTATTGTCATGCCTCTCGCCGGTGCCTCCAACTAGGGAAGGTTATGGGCGCGCGCTACCCTGATCAGGTAGGCGGCCATACCCTTGTGTGCCCGAGTTGTGTTGTACCCGGGTGTCGTGGTTTTAACACGGCAGATGCCCTTGTGAAAGGACTTAGTGATGAGGCCATCGCACAAGCGTGGAAGCTTAACGAGGTTGATCGGGAACGAGAAGACGCCGGGTTACCCAGGTTTGGCCCCTCACGGTGGAGGTAAAAGCCTACGTCCTGCTTGATTATATTGCTGTAGATCTCGATTACAAGGATGCGGAATCGCTAACCTAGCTCTCGATCAGATTGCAACTTAAGTCTTTCGTATAGGTGCTCCCCTTTATATACTCAGGTGGAACCCTAGATTACATGAGAGTCCGGGTCGTTCTTTGACCCGCCATCTACCTTCTTGCCAAGATGGCCTTCTTGCCATCTACCTTGGTCTCCAAGATGGCCTTCTTGCCATCTACCTTCTTTTGAGCCGGCCCACTGCTTAGCCGGCCTATCCTTGCCAGGCCTTGTTAAGCCGCCCACACAGAGTCTTGAGCCCCGCGGTGAGTTGACCCGCTAAGCTTGCTTTATGGCCGGGTTAACACCCCGCCGGGTCTCCATGCTGATAAACATCCCCAACATTAGCCCTCAGTTTGACTTGAATTTATTCACGTTAAACTTTATCCTGAAAAAGCAAAACATTAGTAAGATACTCTCCAAGCCGGTCTTTTATAACACTGTCTTTGACCGGCTCAGTTTTCCGGGTCAAGCAGATAGCCGGGTCACTCTTTCAGTTTTAGACTTAGCATTTTGCACTTCTTTTCCCTTGTGACATCACGATCCACTTCCACAAAATCCGAGATGACATCACACCGTATCCTTGAGTGGGTTCGAATCGTCATGTCAGGCGCGAAAATCGAGGAACCCGCAGCCGAAAATTACTGCGCAGCCTCGGGCTCCGCACCCGCCGTTCTAATTTTTTACTGTGCCTATAAAGAGGCCAGCTCACCCCCCACTATCGGTTTCACCTCTGGCTCGTCTTCCTACTTGCGTCCGTTCTCAGACCCGAAGCGCCGCCGCCCTCGAGCTCTTCAGCGACCTCGACTGCGACCTCTCCGCCGCCACAGTCATCACCGGAGCCCATCAAAAACACTCCGACCACATCCACCGCAGACAGGTACACCCAAATCTTTCCCCTTTCGGATCTGCAGCTCGCATTCTTCCTTGCAGTTCATTGGTGTTCATCGGTGTTCATCCTCTTTTCTCATTTAGTAGATCCAAATGCATCCGAATCACCTAAATAAGTATTTTGTGCACTGCGGTGATGCCATTTTTCGCATCTAGATCTCTGTATCGTCTTCCACAGACCTGCATTGACCACGGGCCCTCATATCCATCCCCACCTAGGTTTTTAACTTTTCTTTTCCGTAATATTTTCAGATTCGTAATAGCAACTGCTCCGTTAGATTCCTGTTTATAGCTAGCTCAACACTTAGGAGAAACCCAACACACCACTTGACTCATTAACACCGGCTCATTGTCACACCGGCTTAACATTGCTTTCGGCGGCTTGTATTAATTCGGGTCATGACTTTTAGCAACCATGATCGCCTCATTACCTTGCCGGGTTACACCTCATGAGCTTAACACGCCGGCTTATCATTATTGTCTTTGCAGTTAAAATTTGAAGTCGCCATGGCCCCCAAGACTGACAAATCCTGCAACTGGGTCAGATCCCAGGTCTCCACTCTTATGTTGAACGAGCTCGTGGGGCAAGGCCTCTTGCCGGCTCAAGCAACAATCAGCTGGCGGGTGCCTGATGAAGAGAGCTCCCCCCGGCCTAAGCAGGACGAAGTGGTGGTCTTTGTAGATCATCTTCATAAGGGGTTTCGGCCGCCCGGGTCAAAATTCTTCCGTGACGTCCTCAACTTTTTCGACCTCCGACCGTAGGATCTTGGCCCCAATTCAATCACAAATCTATGCCAGTTTCAAGTCTTCTGCGAAGTGTATCTCCAACTAGCGCCAACTGTCCTTCTCTTTCGAGAGTTTTTCTACATCAACCATCAGACCGAGTTCACCGATGGCCCGAGTATAGAACTTGGTGGCGTTTCCATTCAAAGGCGAAGAAACACCCCTTTTCCTGAGGCCAAGCTGGCGAGTCATCCCAAGGGTTGGAACAAGACTTGGTTCTACTGCAAAAGCACTACCCCTCAAAATGAAAACCCATTGCCGGGTTATAGACTGGACCGGCTCAATGCCACGGTTGCCTTTCCGGGTTGGCCATCAACAGAAGAACGCAAGCAAATCGCCCCCATTTATTCTAAGATAAGGGCCTTGGTTGCCAACGGCCTTACCGGGGTCGACCTGACCCGGTGCTGGATAAGCTGGCGAATCCAGCCCCTTAGCCAGAGGGGCGACTTAATGTGTAATTACACTGGTGAGCTGGCTGACGTTCAACGCTTCAGCCAAGTCAATTTATCTGTGAGTGACATCAATAAGGCCACCAAGAGATTATTGGGAGAGCCTCAAGAAAAATGCAACAAAACCAGGCTGGCACCCTTCTGCTTGACCAACCTGGTGCCTTCAGTAAGTGTTTGCACCTTCCTATTCTGTTCTTGACCCGCTGTCTTCATCTCACTCGTAACCGCCGACTTGTCACAAATGCAGGCAGACGACAAGTTTTGGAAGAAGAAGAAGCCTCGACAAGCCGCCCCCGCCCCAGCAGAGCAGCAAGATGAGCCGGCCGATGCGGATGAGCCGGCTGCCGAAAATGAGACTGAGGTAGAACTTGACTCGCTTGGTCGTCTTTTTATTCAACTTGCTGACGCCCCTTCTCCTCAGGATGAAGCCGAAATTAGCCACACCAATGAGCCAGAGGTAACTTTGATCTCTTCAGACTCTGACTCCCCAATACCTATTCGGAAGAAAACCCGGGCTGTGATCTGCAAGGTTTGAAGGAAGCCTCGGGTTGCCGTCCGTAAGGTCCCTTTTTCACACCAGGATGCTCACTTGGATCCCCAATTTGTTTTGAAGAAAACACAGCAAGCCGGCACCTCCAAATGGAAGACCCGAAGCAGTGAAGGTGAGTTAAGTGGTGGGCTTCCATACGAGCCGCCATCCCGTAGAGCACGGGCAGAGGTGCTTCTCAGTCCAACTTCCTCTTTTCCTCTAGCTGGTCGTTTCAAAGAGCCCTTATGTTTAAATGACTCGGCATATCAGACGTCCCACTCATCGGGCGAGTCAAGCGCAACGCAGGCGCCGGCTTTCAACATCAATCTTGGGTAAGCACTGACCATTCTTGTAATAATGATTCCTTACTCCTCACCCTTTTAAATGAATAACTCCCTTGTTTCTTATACAGTGCCAAGGCTATCAAGAAGAAAGCACCTGCCGGGTCATCTGACCCGGTCATCCAACCAGGCTCTCTCTCGAGAGAGAGACCACCTTGACCAACCAAGACGAGCCGGCGGTCTAGAATAGCCCGCCACCCCTGGACACAACAAGCCCGGCTCGCGCATCCCCTCCTGCTCAGGAGAGGGAAAATATACTTGAAGACCAACCCGCGCCGCAACCCGAGGCGCCGGCTCAAGAAGAAGCGCCGGCTCAAGAAGAAGTAGTGGTGACGAGTGAGCGGCAGACTGCTGCACCACAACCCTCCACCGCTCTTACTAAAGTTCTGGCCAAGCCTGAGCCGGCCCCGAAGGACAAGGGGAAGACGGCTCTTGAGTTTTCCACATTTGAAGACCAAGATGCCAGTACCCTGCATCGGACTGTGCTGACCCGGCTGTTTGAAAGCCGGGACACAGAGATTGCCATGATAACGTCGTTGAAGCGGAAGTACGAGGTAATTTGCGCCCTTCGCTTTGTACCATATATATATGTAGCCCCCAAGGGCCGGGTCATTATGAAATGATGACCCGGGACTTCAAAATTGGACTTGTAAGCAGAACTTCACCCGATGACCCCAAAGGCCGGCTTGTCATTCATGACGGGCGGGTCTTGAGAGCTGAATAGGATAGATCAATTGATGAATTAGCCCCCAAGTGCCTGTAGCTGCATGGAACTTGCCTTGTTTATTTTAAGCTCAAAAACGTGTAGCCCCCATGTGCCGGGTTGTCCTTTAGGGCGATCCGGGTCATATGTATATCTTGTATAACAGTCTGCCCTACAGGAAATGCTAGATCAAGCGGAGACCCAGGCTTCCTTCTTCTGAAAGGAAGCAAGGAAGGAGAAGAAGCTGCGCCGCGAGGCTGAGAAAACATCCGAAGAAGCCAACAAGGCTCTGCTCGTAGTGAGGAACACGCTGGCAGAGACCGAAGCAGCAAGAGCCGCCTTGGCCACGCGCGCTGCAGAAATCGAGGCCCAACTTGAGCCGGTCACACAAGAGCTGACCACTCTGAAGAACCAGATCACAGCCGTGTGCCGAGCTATCTTTGGTAAGTAAAACTTATGAGAATGAATCAATTGGACCGGCTTACCATATTGAGCCGGCTTAACTGATCGTATGTACTTGTCTGTTGAAGGCCGCAAGAACCAAACACTGGTGCATCAACCACTGGTAAAATTAAAGGCGGTCTACACCTTTGTAGAGCAGCTGTATGTAGGCGGCTGTCATTGTATAATGGCCGCAAAGAACACCAAGGTGCCACCGCAGCTGATTGCAGATACTTTGAGAGAACTGTCCGTCGTGCCCAGGTGGTTTGATGATTGGAAAAGGGTGTGCTGCCGCACTGGGGCTCTAACCGCACTCGCTCGAGCCAAGGCATACGTGCTGGAACTCGACCCGGCTCAGGTGGCTGGTGGGTATCCAGAGTTCAATGTGGATGACTCGCCATTCACCAAGAAGGACTTTCAACACTGCATCAAGGCAACCCGGGTTGCAGCCACCGCAATTACAGAAGAGGCAGATTTGACTAGATACCAGGCGCCCTACTCAGTAGAGAATGAGTGGATTGAGCCGCCTAATCATGAGCCGGTGGCCCTCACCTGCATGCGTAAGCCAACTTTCGCTCCTGAAGTCGACCCTTCTTCTCTGATAACCAACGATGCCCTATTTGAAGCCTTGCGCTCAATTCAGTGGTCGACCGGTGACTCAAGCCAGGAAGCGGAGGATGACGATGGCCGCGAAGATCCGGCACACGGGGCTTCATCGGGTGCGGGCGCCAGCTCTGACCTTGCCAGATAGAACGCCAGCTCATCCGTTTGTAGTCCAAACTTTTGTAAAAATATCTGTCGTGGCCGCAGCTGAATGGCGGCTTGTAATAGGGTAATATGAAACACTTGTGCTGATGCCAGTGCCATCATGTACTGAGCTTGTTTACTGCCTGTACAAATAACTTTTGCTTCTGTGAATCCTCTTTTGGCTTTGAAAACCGGTTTTGCAATAGAGTGATCCTGCTGAAACAATAATATTTGCATGTAATGGTTACTGATGAAATCATATGAACAAGTAATCTTTGTTACTGTTTGCAATGAATCAAGAATATTAAATGGAATTAAGTAAATGCTATGCATGGATGTATGCATGTATGCAGAGATGAGATGAGTGTAAGTCGGAATATGCTTGAAGCGGCCGGCTTGTAAAGCTTAAGCCGGCTGCTAAACACAACTTGAAAAAGGCCGGCTCATAAAGCGCAAGCCGGAATATGCTCTCATGAAGCTGGCACTTGGGCCTGTTGGTTTGTCCTTGCTCTCTGAAAGCCGGCTCTCACACAACCAATCGGACGTTTTAACTCTGACGAATTCTGGGTCACCTATGTGATTGACTCGTCAGACGTACGCCGGGTCGTTTTTTTAGGGAGTAGCATCTTGCTAACAGGCAGGTTTAATCAACTTTGTGGCATCTCGCCGGGTTAAAGGGTTTTGTAAGCTAAACTCAATTGAGCTGGAAGCCCCCAAGTAACCAAGATCAACAAATAAAGATCCAGTACACAAGTTTTGAGGCAAAACAACACCTTCACACAGTGTTGCTGGTCGTTATTTTATTTGATCAAAGACAGGTATATACATGATAAAAGGTATGTACAAAGATATGACCCAGTCAATGACTTAGGTGTAGTATGGCCGGAGCTGGGCAATGTTCCAGGGCCGGCTTGTTTCCTCCTCGGAGGTACGTGATTTATCTTCCTCACGTATATCAATCAGGTAATATGACCCGTTGTTGAGATTCTTGCTGACCACAAAGGGCCCTTCCCAAGGTGGTGAAAGCTTATGCATGCCTGTTTGGTCTTGTATCAGACGGAGCACTAAGTCACCTTCCTGAAAAGTGCGGCTTCGAACTCTACGGCTGTGGTAGCGACGTAGGTCTTGCTGATAGATTGCTGATCTGGATGCGGCAAGGTCACACTCTTCCTCCAGAGCATCGAGAGCATCTTGGCAAGCCAGCTCATTATCTGATTCCACATAAGCCGCCACTCGAGGAGAGTCATGACGAATATCGCTCGGAAGTACAGCTTCTGCACCATAGACTAGGAAAAACGGCATATAGCCTATTGACCTGTTGGGAGTAGTCCGTATGCTCCAAAGCACCGAAGGTAACTCTTCTTCCCAGCAACCCGGCGTGCGCTGCAAAAGCACCATGAGCCGGGGTTTGATACCACGCAGCAATTCCTGATTGGCCCGTTCTGCCTGCCCATTGGACTGGGGATGCGCAACCGATGCTAGATCAAGCCGGATGTGTTCTTGTTGACAGAACTGTTCCATGGCTCCCTTGGAAAGATTAGTCCCATTGTCTGTAATGATACTGTGCGGGTAGCCAAATCGGAATATTAGCTTTTTCAAAAACTTGACAGCTATAGCCGCGTCGCAGTTGCTGACCGGCTCTGCTTCCACCCACTTGGTAAACTTGTCCATAGCCACCAGTAGGTGCGTATATTTGTTCTTAGAACGTTTGAAGGGTCCCACCATGTCAAGCCCCCAGACCGCGAACGGCCAAGTAATCGGGATCATCCTCAACTCTTGAGCCGGCACATGGGCCTGGCGAGCATATTTCTGACAACCATCACACTTACGGACAATGTCCTCTGCGTCAGCATGAGCCGTGAGCCAGAAAAAACCGTGCCGGAAAGCCTTCGCGACCAGTGATCTTGAGCCGGCATGGTGTCCACAATCGCCAGAGTGAATGAGAATTGTTCGGCCTTCCTCAGATGAAACACAACGCTGAAAAACACCAGTGACGCTTCATCGGTGCAACTCGCCATTGACAATAGTCATAGACTTGGATCGTCTGATGATCTGCCGAGCAAGGAATTCCTCTGTTGGCAGCTCTCCCCGGCTTAGATAAGCAAGTAAGGGACCGTCCAATCAGGGATTGCATGGATAGCAGCCACTAGAGCCGCCTCCGGGTCAGGAATAGCCAAGTCCTCCTCTGTTGGTAACTTGACAGACGGGTTGTGCAAAACGTCCAGGAACACATTGGGTGGCACTGGCTTGCGCTGAGAACCCAAGCGAGAGAGTGCGTTCGCCACCTCGTTCTGCTGGCGATCAATATGGTCAACTTGATAACCTTTGAAGTGTCCAGCAATATTTGTGACTGCCTGCCTGTAAGCCGCCATAAGGGGATCCTTGGAATCCCATGTACCTGAAACTTGCTGGGCCACTAAGTCTGAGTCGCCCAAACACCTGACCCGGCTCAGGTTCATCTCCTTGGCCATCCGAAGCCCATGAAGCAAGGCCTCGTATTCTGCTGCATTGTTAGTACAGGGGAACATGAGTCTCAAAACATATCAGAACTTATCTCCTCATGGGGAAGTAATCACAACTCCAGCCCCCGAGCCTACGAGCTGCCTTGAGCCGTCAAAGTGTATGGACCAGTATGTTGTGTCAGGCTTCTCTTCAGGAGCCTGCAACTCTGTCCAATCATTAATCAAATCCACCAACGCCTGCGATTTGATTGCTGTGCGGGGCATGTATTTGAGATGATGCGGACCGAGCTCGATGGCCCACTTAGCAACCCGGCCTGTCACCTCCCGGTTCTGGATTATATCCCCAAGAGGTGCGGAGCTGACCACCGTGATTGGATGTTCGTGGAAGTAATGCTTCAGCTTGCGGCTAGCCATGAATACTCCATAGACCAGTTTCTACCAATGTGGATACCGTTGCTTGGACTCGGCTAACACCTCACTGACATAATACACAGGGTGCTGAACTGGATATTCCTTGCCATCCTCCTTGCGCTCCACCACAACTGCCACGCTTACCGCTTTGTTATTGGCAGCAATATATAGTAACATTGGTTCCTTCTCACGAGGGGCAGCAAGGACTGGCGGCTCAGACAACTGTTTCTTCAGGGCCTCAAAAGCCTGATCTGCAACATCACTCCAAACGAAGTCATCTGATTTCTTAAGCAACTGGTATAGCGGAATTGCTTTCTCTCCAAGCCGGCTTATGAACCGACTTAACGCTGCAACCCGCCCAGGCAGCTTCTGCATGTCATTCAGTCTGGTCGGCTTAGCCAGAGTTGTGATTGCCTTGATCTTTTCTGGGTTGGCTTCAATACCACGCTCGGAAACAAGAAATCCCAGAAGTTTTCCTGCAGGCACACCAAAAACACACTTCTCCGGGTTAAGCTTCATCTGGTAGACACGGAGGTTGTCAAATGTTTCCTTGAGATCCTCCAACAGAGTTTCCTTCTTCCGGGACTTAACCACAATGTCATCAACATAAGCATGAATGTTCCGCCCGATCTGTTTATGAAAGCAGCTCTGGACACGACGCTAGTAAGTCGCCTGCGCACACTTCAGACCAAACGGCATGGTCGTGTAGCAGAAAGCTCCAAAAGGTGTGATGGACGCCGTCTTTTCCTGGTCTTCCAGCTTCATTTTGATCTGCTGATAGCCAGAATAAGCATCCAGGAAGCATAAACTCTCACAACCCGCCGTAGCATCAATGATCTGGTCAATACGGGGCAAGGCAAAGGGGTCACTAGGACAAGCCTTATTCAGGTCTGTATAATCAACACACATCCGCCAAGTCCCGTTTTTCTTCAGAACAAGCACTGGGTTAGCTAGCCATTCAGGATGGAAAACTTCAACGATGAACCCAGCAGCTAGGAGCCGGGCCACTTCCTCACCAATAGCTTTCCGCCTTTCCTCATTAAAATGACGGAGATACTGGCGAACTGGTTTGAACTTGGGATCCACATTAAGGGAGTGCTCAGCGAGTTCTCTCGGTACACCTGGCATGTCAGAAGGTTTCCATGCAAAGATGTCCCGGTTCTCACGGATGAACTCGATGAGCGCGCTTTCCTATTTGGGATCCATATTAGCCCCGATAGTGAACTGCTCTGAAGAATTGCCGGGGGTGAAAACAACTTGCTTTGTGTCTCTGGCCGATTTAAACTTGAGCAGAGGATCAGACTCCGTGGTGGGCTTCTTCAGAGACGTCCTGTCAAACGGGTCAACATTATCCTTGTAATACCGCAACTCCTCTGCGGCGCAAGCCGACTTAGCATAAGCTGCATCTCCTTCTTCGCACTCGAGTGCAATTTTCCGGTTTCCTTCCACTATGATGGTTCCCCTCGGTCCTGGCATCTTCATTTTCAGGTAGACATAACACGGCCACGCCATGAACCGCGCATAAGCCGGCCGGCCGAATAAAGCGTGGTATGGGCTTTTGAGCTTAACCACCTCAAAGGACAGGAACTCGGAACACCAGTTATCCTCTAAACCAAAGGCCACCTCAAGGGAAATCCTTCCCATGGGATAGGCCGACTTGCCAGGAACAATGCCGTGGAAGACTGTAGAGGATGGAGTTAACTGCTTATCGGACAGATTTATCCGCCTGAACGTGTCATAGTATAGAATGTTGATGCTGCTGCCTCCGTCCATGAGTACCTTAGTTAGGGTATAACCGCCGACTTGTGGTGCAACCACCAGAGCCAGGTGGCCGGGGTGATCGAGGAGGACTGGATGATCTGCTCTGCTCTAGGTAACCAGCTGCTCAGACCAGTTGAGATAATAGGGAACCGCCGGCTCAACTGTGTGGGCGGCTCGTCACTGCACCTTCCGATCTCGTTTGCAGGTGCTGGTGGTGAAAACATGATACTGCCCACTATTTAGCTGTTTCGGGTTACTCTGAAACCCTGCTGCTCCGGCTTGGTGCTGATTCCCTAGTTGTTCCGCTGATTGCCGCCTCCAGTGTTACCAGCCCCCTGGAACCCGCCGCCTTGACCACTGTTCCCTTGGATGCCGGGTGCTGCGAAGGGCCCCTGCAAGCCGGCGCCTGAGAAGCCGAGTCCCTGTTGGGCGGGTTGACCGCCATTGCCGCCCCCGTTATGATGATTCTGGAAGACCCGCTTGGCAAACTCTTGCATGACATAGCAATTTTCCCAGGAGTGACTTGATGGTTTACCATTGTAACTGTGCTTCGGACAAGGAGCCTTAAGGGCTTCCTCATAAGTGAGGGGGCGACTACCAGACTGCCTCCTAGAACCGTCATTCTGACGCTGGCCTTTGTTATCTGTGTTTGTGTTCGCCACTAGATCAGAGCTACCATCGTAACCTTTGCGTTTACCGCCGTTGTTGTTCTGATCGTTGCTGTTGTTCTACTGCTGAACATTACCACCGGCTTTCTTCCCCTTATCAGATTTCTCCTCATCCGACAGCGGATCCTTGGTGTTATCCGACTCCGCATACCGGGTTAAGACATCCATGAGGTCACCCATGTCTTGGACCTTTCGCTTGAGCCGCCCAAGCTTCTGGACCAGGGGCTGAAACTTACATGTTCATTTCAGAACGAGGACTGCCTGAGCCGCCGAGATGCTGTCAGAACTGTGTATGACCTCTGCAACCCGGCGAGCCCAATGGTGCACCGACTCATCCTCGCGCTGGACACAACGCTCAAGATCAACAATTGTGATTGGCCTTTTACAGGTTCCCTGGAAATTTTTGACAAAGCGCTCCTTCAGCTCCTGCCATGTGTTGATAGAATTCGCCGGTAGGTTTTTCATCCAAGTGCGTGCAGGGCCCTCCAACATCAGAGGCAGGTAACGCGCGCACACGGACTCGCTTGCACCCAACAAGTCCATGGCCAGCTCATAACTCTCGATCCACTCGGTGGGCTCCAAATTCACCGTATAGTTAGGAACCTTGCGAGGCCCTTTGAAATCAGGGGGTATGCGCGCTTCTCGCAACGCCGGTACCAAGCAGGGGGTTCCAATCATGCGGCTTGATGAGCCCCCAAGCCGGCCATCTATCGGGGTTGCGACGGGCGAGTGATGCACCTCCGGCGGGTTAACATTCGGCGGCGGGTTGACTCGCACCGGCGTGTTGACGTGCGCCGGCGGGTCGCGCCCCACACGCGCGTTTTCCTCCTCCCATGCTCGAAGGATCCGGGCCGCGTCCGCAACGTCTGGTGGGATCCTGGGCTGGTGCTGCTCCGCCAGTGGCTGGGCGGCTCTCCTGCGGTGTGCGCTGCTAGAGACCGCAGGAGATTCAGGGCGCTGACTCCTGGTGCGGCTCTGATGAGGGGTTGAGTGAAGCCGATGCTGGCTATGCGAGTAGTTGGCTTGCTGCACCATTGCTGTCTTGAGCATTGAAATGGCGTTCCTGGCCTCATTTTGAATCGGGCCATCTCCCTCGATCGGAATAGCCGCCAAGTTGTGGGTTGCAGCCAACACGTTATCGACCGGGTTGGAGTAGTGTCCAATTGGGGTCTGGAACCGGTGGGACGACTGCTGCTGTTGCTGATCCGGAGTGTGATGCCGGGCCGGCTCTCGCTGCTGAACAGGCGGCTCTGCCGTGGGGATGACCCCAGCCCCTGGGTTAGTCAGAGCCGGAGGTGTGGTGAACAGCTGAGTCGGCTCGAGGTTAGCCGGAAGCCGGCTCTGATGACGCCTCCTGTGGACGAGCTCTGACTCGGCCTGCCGGCAGTTCAGGTAATGCGTCTCTTCATCCAAGCGCTGCCTCTCTGCGGCAATCTGTGCCTGCTCCTGCGCCATGCGGGCGTTCTCTGCATTGATGTCCTCTTGGATCTTGGCCATCAGCTCGCGACACTTCATGATCTCCTTGTTGCGCGCCGCTGCGTTCTCTGCCGTGACCGGCTCGGTCAATAGGGCAGTGAGTGTAGTCATCAAATCCACGAGTGCTTGAACTCCGGTCTTCTGGGAGCCGGTGGCTAAGTCGCCGGCTCCTCCTGAGCCGGCGAGGAGGCTGTTCTGCCCTGCCGTCGGATTGGCCGGGTCACGCACTGGATCTTGCCTGCCCGCCATGTACACCGCCGCAAAGCGAGGCGGATTAGGGCTCTCCGGAAAGACGTCCGTGTGCCCGAGCCCTCCATCATGCAGCAGAAGAATTGACTCGGTTTCCCCCGTCGAGGACTCGCCGTCAGACTGGACGAATGTGTCATCCTGAGACAGGGAGTTCTCCGACAAGGCCACCCCTTGGGTGAAACCCACAAAGACATGGCTTGGGCCGGCTTGACACGGGCCGGGTCTTGCCTGGCGCTGACCAGCGCGGCATGCCGACTCGACGCCGGCGATATTCTCCAACCCGGCGACCGGCTCGCTGATCACACCGACGAAGGTGTGAATCTTGCCGAAGGGGACCCGGTACCCGTACTCGATTGAGTCGGCATCGGGGCCCCAGTATGAATCGTTGATGTAGAACTTCCCGCGGTGGCTCTTGGTCATCATGCCAACCGCGTACCTCCCGAACCCTGGAAGAGATCCCGCTAAGAACTCAACTCCACCGTGCGTGAGCCCCACGGTGGGCGCCAACTGTCGTGGTTTTAACACGGTAGATGCCCTTGTGAAAGGACTTAGTGATGAGTCCATCGCACAAGCGTGGAAGCTTAACGGGGTTGATTGGGAACGAGAAGACGCCGGGTTACCCAGGTTCGGCCCCTCACGGTGGAGGTAAAAGCCTACGTCCTGCTTGATTATATTGCTGTAGATCTCGATTACAAGGATGCGGAATCGCTAACCTAGCTCTCGATCAGATTGCAACTTAAGTCTTTCGTATAGGTGCTCCCCTTTATATACTCAGGTGGAACCCTAGATTACATGAGAGTCCGGGTCGTTCTTTGACCCGCCTCCTACTCTTTCCTACTTGTTCTCCAAGATGGTCTTCTTGCCATCTACCTTCTTGTGAGCCGGCCCACTTCTTAGCCGGCCTATCCTTGCCAGGCCTTGTTAAGCCGGCCCACACAGAGTCTTGAGCCTCGCGGTGAGTTGACCCGCTAAGCTTGCTTTATGGCCGGGTTAACACCCCGCCGGGTCTCCATGCTGATAAACATCCCCAACACCGGGTGTCCCCATTTGGGACGAGTTTGTTTTGGCCACGACGGTGGCAGCCACACAGGTGGCGGATGTCATGAGTTGACATCGGGGCCACCCATGATATAGCCCAAAGGGGAGTTTGTCGGAGTGGCCGGGAGAGTGTCATGCAATAGATTGGTTTTGTCGGAATGTCGTTGGTCCACCCGAAGGGAGCACGAGGCCATGAGTTCCGTGGTGTGGGTACAGTGTACTAACCTCTGCAGAGTGTATAATCTATCGATAGCCGCGTCCTCAGTCATGGACATAGTTCGTAGTAGGTCACACTATGGGTTAACAGTAATATTAACCTGAATAATAACAGCCCCGGTTCGATGAGAAAAGAAGTTGGTTGATCTTTATGTGGTCATGACATGATCACGATGGTATTCTTGATGATGGTTGATCATGAGGTTATCATGTGACGATCATGACGGTAAGAAAGATTGATACATATGGTGTTTACGAGATAACCTCCGAGCAGAGTAAGTCGGTCCATGAGACCTGAAACGTCGACCCCCTTGCATGCTAGTGCTAGTATCATCATGTTCATATCTTGAGTGACATGTCATGCCATGCTCACTCTCATATTGATTCTAGTAGTATCATGTTCATCATTGATGATTAACCTGTAAATGCCACACTATTGTATGTCTTGATTGCTTTGGTTGCTGTGAGCTTGCGAGTACATTCAAAGTACTCACCTGGCGTGTCATGCCAGATTGCAGGTGATGCCGTGATTGCTTGTTTGTCAAGGATCCTGAGGTTGCGCTCTAGGATGCGTCCCAGCCAGAGTCCCAGCGGAGTGGAGTTCATCACCGTCGCCGTCATTCCGCTGCTAGAATTTATTCCGCTCCGAGATGTTCCGCTGCTAGCATAGAACTACCTTAGCAGGCGAAGTGTCGCCGTGCCCCGGTAACCTTTGTAATATCGGACCCTTGTACCCCGTTTATTTGTAATAAAGAGCTGATTTGTTCTATGCCAAGCAGTGCCGTATTCAAGAAGACTTAATCTCTGGGCTGGAATACGGGGTGTTCCGGTCTCTCTGAACCGGGGTGCCACAATCGGTGGTCGATAGAACTTGAAGGGAATATTGATTCTACCTTTAGCTCCTCGTTGGGTTTGACACTCTTATTTGTCGAGAAAGGCTACAACTGATCCCCTATACTTGTGGGTTATCACGTCCGAGGACATCCCGGGGGCCGCGGTGCCTCGGAAGCGAAAGCGCCTCATAAAGGTTGCCGACGCCACCTCCAACAAGGCCCCGCCTGAGGCCGAGGTCGTTCCCTCCGAGTCAGAGGGCGACTTCTTCGGGCCCCGCAGGGAGAAACCCTTGCCGAGGAGGTACATATATTAGACCTTTACCCCCTTTCACATTATTTTTACCTGCCTGCCCTAAACCTTGGCCGATTAATTTCTACAGCCCACGGCGCTCCCGCCCTAGTGACAAGACGTCATCGAGCGGGCTTCCTCCTCCCAGTGCCTCGGAGGAGCGTCACCCTTCCCCCACGGTCCATGACGGGCTGGGGGAGGCTACTTCTCAACTGGCTCCCCCGAGAACTACCACGAGAGACGGCGCCGATGCCTACGTGGCTGAGGCCGAGGCCTCAGCCTCCAGAGGCGCGCCGGAGAAGACCTCCTCCTTGACAGGAGGGGAAGAGCCGGGACAACCGGTTATCCCGGCCCCCGCTGTCCCAAAGTCATCTCGGCTGCCGACCACAATGGCGGCTCCTCCACTGATGGAGGGGCCGAGGTGACCCGTCCATCCCGACCTACTGGAGAGCAGGTGTCCATAGGATGGACCGAAGAGATGGAGGTGTCCATGATGGGCTCCGCCATCGTACCTGAGCACCGCGTCATACTGGGCGCGGCGCTGAAGAACTACCGGTCCACATAGGCCAGTATTCGAGAGGCCTTCAAGGGCCTATATGAAGGCTTCGAGGTAAGCGCAAATTGAGTTTTTTGCTTTAGAATCGCGTACATGCGCAGAACTTTTTAGCACTAGATGTGTCTGATAGTCTTTAGGAAATAAGTAAGATTTGATATGTCCAAAGACATTGCGTACTGCATAGACTTTGTTACAAGTATAGCCACAGTAGCCCCCAAGCCCCGAGGTAGATTTGATAATCTCGCGCGGGGATTATAGGGAAAGGCAGTATAACAAAAAATGTGTGGACAGTAGCCACCGAGACCCTGGTTGGATGCACAGCGCCGACCAGGGGATCAAATCGCCGAGGAAGCTAACATTGCCTGTTGCAAGTTTCGGCCTTGGTTTCAGCGTCGACCTCAAGGGAGTTGGAGGAGCTGAACCATAAGCTCGACCGGCCCGAGAAGGACGCAGATCTGTTTAGGAAGTAGATGGAGCAATCTCAAGGTAAGCAAGAATTTGACTATTTTGATTATAATGTTATAAGTGCGGATGCAACTGCGTTTGAGCTCTAAAGGCTTTATGAATGTGTTGCAGCTGCTTTCGTGGAGCTTGAGAGACTTCGGTCTGAGCGGCAAGCAGCTCGGCAAGAAGCTGAACAGCAGAAGGCTACGGCGAAGCAGGCCAGCGAGGCGCTGGCCAAGGAAAAGGAGGCTGGTGCGAAGCAAGCGGCCCGGGTCATGGAGGTGGAGGGCGACCTGGAGGGGCTGGTCAAACAGCGCGACGCCCTCCAGGACGAGAGGAACAAGCTCGCCTCCGAGCTCGAAACTGCGAGCTCGGCCTGTAAAGAGGCCACGACCCAGGCGAGGGTGGATCATGAAGTGCTTCAGCAAGTGAGGCAGATCGCCGCCGGTAAGCTATATCTACTCCGATGCATTTTCGGTGATTATCGATTTGCCCATCTTACACAAGTCTGGCGTTCTTCAGAGGCCTTCAGGGATCTGCCGCGGAGTGCCTCGGACGCCGGTGCCTACTTTGCTGCCCACCCCAAGAAGTCGACAAAGAAGGCCTTCTGGGCCCAATTCCTAGCGCCCGAGCATCCTCCGCTACTGAATAATCAGATGAAGCAGCTGGCCGAGCTGTTCCGCACGGCTCGACCAATGATGGAGGACATTTGCGTCAATCTCTGGCCGCAGGAGCCACCACCGACCAGCTTGTTCGGCTTGGTTCAGAGATTGCGAGGCGCAAGCCCCCAGGTGGAGAACCGGAATTGGTCGGCCTGCATGGAAGGCACGGAGCGAGCCTATGCGTCAACCATGGCGCATTATCCGAAGATCAAGCCGCTTGCTATCGCGTCGAGGCCTCCAGAAGGGAAGAACCGGACGCCCGAGCAGTTTCTATCTGAGGTCCATGAGGGGGCTCGAGTGACCGAAGCGTAGTGCTCGAAGTCTGAGCTCTGGTTCTAGATAGCCTCCCTGTATGCCATGTCAACTTTTTGTAAAAACAGTTATTATTTATGCTGATAGGTCGTTTGAATCCAACGCGTTTTATATATTCCTTTGCGACCGTTTATACTGAAAGAGACCGGTCGTCGGCTTCTACCCCCTTTGTAGATACTACGCGGGGTGTTCCGTAAAAATGCGTAAACCCTTAGCCGACGTCTCGGTGTGCTGAGGCGGTTGCGTATTTACGAAACGAAGCAATCGGACCATAGTGGCTTTATATCCTTCACTTAGTCGTAGGAGTTTGAAAATTTGGGGTAGTTGATCTAGCCCCCGGTGTAGTGGTGATCGGACACGCCGTAGTGCACTAGTTAGAACACCTCGGTTTGTATAGCAAGAACCCTTCGTTTATCATGGCATAACCGCTAACGGCTTATAGTTTGACACTGTCTTCAGATAGCCGACCAGTTTACGCTCATCATGACAGTTGATTTTCGGCTTTCTCCTACTGAGGTGCTTGACCAGGTCGAGCTGGAAGCACAATCGCAGTGGTTCTCCCTTTGCGCACCTAGCCGAATAGAGCAGAACATAGGAGGCAAGCACAGGAGCCAGGCAACCCAATCATTGACCAAAATCACGATTCGAAACTGATGCATATAATGCAATATCCAAGACGCCGAACAGATTTCGAACTTAAACATAGGCTCGATTTCATATTCGAGCCCCCGGTCAAAAGCCGGACTCATCTTGTATATTTCTAACGGCATCCAAATTGCTACAAGGCAAAAAGCAGAAGAAACGACACGTAGCTTTGTGTGGAGACCAAAAAAAGGTCCGTTCTTTCATTCATTAAGCCATAGCCATAGATGCCGAGCTGATATCAAGAGGAACCTCACAAGATACAGAGAGTATGTAAAAAGAGGAATGGGAGGTATTTGGTACAGGGCTTTAGAAAAGCGGGGACTATTCCCAGCACCTTCCCTGCCGCACGTCTGCGCCTCCGTGCTATTTAACATCTATCCCTTGTCTAGTCCAAGGCTTGATGAGTTACTCCTGGCTAATCCATCTTGACTACGTAAAACGCATCCAAGATTCGGGGCCCCCGAAGAGGTAAGTGCTGGAGTGTGGCTGCTTGACGCTGCCGAAGATGAGAGTCCTGGTTGGCCTTTATATGTCGCCGAAGAGAAAACCAGGATGCGGGTGATCGGCCATTCCAAGATGATGCACCCTTTTGTTAAATATATGCTCCTCGGTCCCCCATGGAATTTTAAGTGCAAGCTTATGTACGCGAGGCACGTAGCCTGCTACCAAGAGAGGGGAACCGGGGAGCGCGCGTCCCTATTTAGGATCGATGCGGGGTTGGCCGGGGGCCGAGGTGCTGGTGCGTACACGCTTTGAAGAGCTGAGCAACGCCTGCCATGCTGTACGTCGGGAAACTTCCTCGGCCGCCTGGAAATCGGTTGCGAAATCCGCTGTCCTCTCCTCTGTATGGAGGCAGGTCTCCATGTTACCATTAATGGTAATGACGCCGTGGGGCCCTGGCATCTTGAGCTTCAGGTAGGTGTAGTGCGACACCGCGTTAAAGCGGGCGAACGCGGTACGACCGAGCAAGGCGTGGTAACCGCTGCGGAAGGGGACGATGTCAAAGATCAAGTCCTCACTTCGGAAATTCTAGGGTGAGCCGAAGACTACTTCCAGCGTTACGGTGCCCATGCATTGGGCCTCCACGCCAGGTATAACACCCTTGAATGTGGTGTTGCTGGGCTTAATTCATGATGAATTGATGGCCATCTTCCTGATAGTGTCAGTATAGATCAGGTTCAAACTGCTTCCGCCGTCCATTAGGACGCGGGTTAGGTGGAATCCATCGATAATGGGGTCCAGGACCAAGGCTTGCCGACCCGCCATGACGGATACTGGTCGGATGGTCCTTCTTGTCGAAAGTGATCGGGTAAGCCGACCAAGGGTTGTACTTCGGGGCTACAGGCTCTATGGCGTAGACGTCCCGAAGTGCTTGCTTCCATTCATTCTTAGGGATATGCGTAATATAGATCATGTTCACGTTTTTAACATCGGAAGGGAATTGCTTTTGGCCGCCGCTGCTTGGCCTACAAGGTTCATCCTCGTCGTCGCTGCGGGACCCACTCCTGGTTGGTTCCTCGGCAAATGCCTTGCCGGCCTGCTTAAACGCCCAACAATTTCGATTGGTGTGGTTGGCGGGCTTGTCCGAGCTGCCGTGAATTTGGCAAGACCTATCCAGTATTCTATCCAGGGCGCTAGGGCCATCCTTGTTCCCTTTAAAGGGCTTTTTCTTGGGTCCAGCTCGCGGGCCGCTGAACCCTGCATTGACAGCTGGTCTTCGGTATCGTTGCCACCATGCTTATTCCGGCACTTGTTTTTGTTGCGCCTGGGTTTGCCGTTTCCGCCGCGTGCCTCTGAGGTGCCGGGATCGTTCCTGTGGGAACTGCGGGCAAGCCAACTATCCTCGCCTGCGCAAAAGCAGGTCATTAAAGAGGTAAGGGCCGCCATAGTTCTCGGCTTGTCCTGCCCGAGCTGGCGGGCGAGCCACTCATCCCGAATGTTGTGCTTGAATGTGGCAATAGCTTCTGCTTTGGGGCAATCAACGATCTGGTTCTTTTTAGTTAAGAACCGATTCCAAAATTTCCGAGCAGATTCGCCCTCCTGCTGGACGATGTGACTGAGGTCGTCGGCGTCCGGGGGCGAACGTAAGTGCCCTGGAAGTTTGCCCTAAAGGCTTCCTCAAGTTCTTCCCAGCTTCCAATAAAGTTATTAGGGAGGCTGTTAAGCCAGTGCCTTGCCGGCCCTTTAAGCTTGAGCGGTAGGTACTTAATGGCATGGAGGTCATCACCTTGGGCCATGTGTATGTGGAGGAGAAAATCCTCGATCCAAACAGCCGGGTCAGTTGCTCCGTCGTATTGTTCAATGTTGATGGGTTTAAACCCTTCTGGGAACTGATGCTACATGTCCTCGTCTGTAAAATAGACCGAATGGGCGGGTCCTCGGAATCGAGCCGCTTCTGGTCACGCAATGGTTGTTGTTCTGGCCCGTGTATGCTCCCGAGCTCTGTCGTGCCTGTCTAACCAAGCGTTGTAGCCCTCGAAGCCGGCGGGTACGTGATCCCGAGATCCATAGATGGACCGGGGAGGGGCCTTATAGGCTTTTAACTTGTCGCGCAGGCCATACGGCTCATTGAACGCTACCGCACTCTTGCCATGAGGGCGGGTTTTTGTAGGGGGTTCTTTGTTTGCCCCTGCTGGCCGGTCTCGTCCTCTAGGGGGACGATTGGCCTGTCCTGTATTGCTGTGCGTAAACAGCTCGTCGCTTGCCGCCTCGTCGTCGAAGTCGGGCAGCAGTCGTCTTTTGGGGTATGACTTGGCAGTGGTATGTCGAGCCTTGAGATCGGCTTCGGCTTCGAGGACTTTTACCCATTTGTCGTTGAGCGCGTTCTCGTGGGTGTACAACTCTTGCTATTTCCTCTTCATGCTTCACGCAGTTGCGAGTAACCGTCGCTGGAACCGTGCCTGTTCGGATGGGCTTATGGGTACCACGAAGTCCTCAGGTCCGAGGCTTCAATCGTCCTCAGATTCGGGAAGGTAATCTCTATCTGATCCATCATTGAGAATGCCCATGTCCTCGAGATCATCCTCCGTAGGTGCCTCTACGGGCTCCTTCGGTTCGACGGGCGAGGCTTGATTGTCCTCGCCCGGGTTCTCGGTGGCGTCGGGGGCAGCACCATTATCGACGACGCTCGTGGTGTTGGCCGTACTTTTACTTCCATTACTCCCTTTAGATCGCCTCTTTGGACGGCGACGCTTAGGGTTCTTGTTAGGTTTATCCTGAGGGCTGTTTTTAGGAGTGTTGGCCATATAGACGTCGTATGTGGACGTGGCTGCCCAATCCCCTGTACGGGTTTTACCGGACCGATACGTCTCCAACGTATCTATAATTTTTTATTGTTCCATGCTATTATAGTATCAATCTTGGATGTTTTATATGCAATTATATGCCATTATATATCATTTTTTGGGACTAACCTATTAACCCAGTGCGCAGTGCCAGTTGCAGTTTTCTGTTTGTTTTTGCCTTTTCAGAAAATCATTATCAAAAAGTGTCCAAACAAGAAAAAAAACTTTGGATTAATTTTTTCTGGACCAGAAGAGACCCACGAAGCTTCGGGAGAAGACCAGAAGAGCCACGAGGAGGCGACAAGCCTGGAGGGCGCGCCCAGGGGGGTAGGGCGCGCCCCCAGGCTTGTGGGCCCCTCGTTGCCCCTCCTGGCCTAATTCCAGCTCTATAAATTCTCAAATATTCCCATTATACCAGGGAGACAGAAGAGAAAACCTGTCCACCGCCGCAAGCCTCTGTTCTTCCGCGATCCCATCTGGAGGCCTTTTTCGGTACTCTGCCGGAGGGGGAATCGATCACGGAGGGCTTCTTCATCAACCTTGCTGCCCTTCCAATGACGTGTGAGTAGTTTACCACAGACCATTGGGTCCATAGCTAGTAGCTAGATGGCTTCTTCTCTCTCTTTGCTCTTCAATACCATGTTCTCCTCGATGTTCTTGGAGTTCTATCCGATGTAATCTTCTTTTGCGGTGTGTTTGTTGGGATCCTATGAATTGTGAGTTTATGATCAGATTATTCATGAGAAATATTTGAGTCTTCTCTGAACTCTTTTATGCATGATTATTATATCTTTGTATTTCTCTCCGATCTATCGATTTGGTTTGGCCTACTAGATTGATTTGTCTTGCAATGGGAGAGGTGCTTTGTGATGGGTTCAATCTTGCAGTGCACAATCCCAGTGACAGAAAGGGACATGACACGTATTTGTATTGTTGCCATTAAGGATAAAAAGATGGGGTTTAATCATATTGCTTGAGTTTACTTTGTCTACATCATGTCATCTTGCTTAAGGCATTACTCTGTTTGATACTTAATACCCTAGATGCATGCTGGATAGCGGTCGATGGGTGGAGTAATAGTAGTAGATGTAGGCAGGAGTCGGTCTACTTGTCTCAGACATGATGCCTATATACATGATCATTGCCATGAATCCGTCATAATTATTTGCTTTTCTATCAATTGCCCAACAGTAATTTGTTTACCCACCGTATGCTATGTGTTCGAGAGAGAAGCCTCTAGTGAAAACTATGGCCCCTGGATCTACTTTATCATATATAAAAAACCTAAAAATACCTTGCTACAATTTATTTACTTTTATTTTAATTAGTATTTTAGTTTATCTATTTACCTCTATAAGAATTAATCCTTGCAAATAACCGCTAAGAGGATTGACAACCCTCTTATTTGCGTTGGGTGCAAGTGTCTGCTCTTGTGTGTGCAGGTGCGCTTAACGGAATTTTGCTTGGTTCTCCTACTGGATTGATAACCTTGGTTCTTAACTGAGAGAAATACTTATCTCCACTATACTGCATCATCCTCTCCTCTTCGGGGAAATACCAACGCAGTCTACAAGTAGCACGGACATATTTGCTCTGGTATCGCCGCTGACATCTTCTTCCATGTCAGTGGCTTCATTAGAACCGTAGTCGAGTTCATCAGTGAAGTCTTCGACCATGGCGACTAAGTGGGTGGTGGGTGGGACGAAAATTTCCCGATCGTCGGCTTTACATCCGATCTGATCGTAGACGGCGGATGAGATTGTTTAACTGTGAGACCTCCTCCGTGCTCAAGACCTGGCTATAGGCCGGGCCGATCTGGAGTGGTCTGCTCAGACCGCCTGATGCATCATTGTTACCCTGCCTGTCCAAGGTCGATCCCTGGTTGGCAGGAGAAGGGGTCTCGTCGGCCATGGGCGACGAGATAATCACCGTCGGGCCCATAGGCGAACTCGGCTCGAAGCCAGGGTTCGCGGGCGTGGTGGCGGGGCTAGAAGCGACGATCGCCAGATCTATCTCCGGGATCGGGTTTTCTGAAAGGTCAGATCCGAGAATCAGATCTGGAATACCATCTGGAGCCTCCGCATCAGAGGGATCCTCAAGCCGATTTGAGGTCCATCCCGAAAAGACTAGCTCACCTCGGGCGTCCGTGGTGTACTCCAGGTTCCCGAACATGACGACCTGATCCGGGGCGAAGTTCTCGACATGGCGCAAATGGCCAGTCGAGTCGGCGTGCAGCACGATGCTGCCGAAGAAAAAAAGCTAGCCATGGACGAAGATGTCACTGCGGCCAGTGTCGCTGTGAGTCTGCAAGCGAGCCATCAATCTCTTGGGATCAACACAACGATCTCTCAATGAAAGCACCAATGTTGGTGTCAAAACCGGCAGATCTCGGGTAGGGGGGCCCAAGCTGTGAGATCGGATCAATGGCTTAACAGGGAACGTAGGACACGGTGATTACCCAGGTTCGGGCCCTCTCTATGGAGGTAAAACCCTACGTCTTGCTCTTGTTTATATTGATGATGTATCAAGGTACAGAGTTGATCTACCTCGAGATCGTGAGTTGTGGTCTAAACCTAGGATTGTGAATGATCATGTGTCTACGGACTAAACCCTCTAGTTTATATAGACACCAGGGGTATCGAGGGTTACACATGGTCGGTTACAACTAAAGGAATACATGCCGAATCTTCATATCCTTGGGGTGTACGCCAAGTCTTCGGTGAGGCCTGATATGTCGGTTCTTCAAGTTGGAAACCTCCGGAGTCTCTACTCTTCAACGGGCCTTGAGTCCGGCCCATGGACTAATCACCTAGGCCAGGACCTCCTAGTCCAGGACACCATCACTCTTGCCATGAAGCAATAGGTGGGAGCGTAGTCATCAGCACAGTCCTCATTGTTGGCAGAGACACCATTGTCTTCTGGGTTGAAGATGGACTTGCTGACGTACTCAGCAGCGAGGGCTAGGCTCGCCACACCAGAGTCTGACTCCTCCTCAGATTATCATCCCTCCCTTTATCCACATCCCTTTAGTTTTGCTTCACAACCTAGAATCCCATTTCTTTTTTAGAGAAAAAATTAAATTCCTGGGGAGTTATACATTTGTGTATTGATAAGACCGTTCACAATTTCTGGTTTCTTGGTCACGACCAGCTAAAACGAAAGTTCCATTAAAGTGTCTCCACATTGGATCCAGAACAGGATCAGAGGGATCAAAAACTGCTAATTCATATAAAACCATTGAGCCAGCCCAACCAGAAACTATTAGCTTCCTCATGATCAGATTCTTCCTCAGAATCCATTTCCTTCCCAATGAATGCGCGAGCTCTGCTAGAACTGCCTTTCTTGCGTGATGAAGATTTTGATGAAGACTTTGAGGATTTCTTCTTTTTGCCATCAGAGTCATCATCCCTGCTCTTCATCTTCTTCTTTAGCCAGAGAGGGCAGTCGGCGATGTAGTGGCCTGGCTTCTTTCATTTGTGACAAGTTCTCTTGTTGTAGTCTTGAGCAGACGCTTCTCCAGTGTTCTTCGAGTCATACTTTGAAGACTTTCAAAAGCGACCTTTCTTGGAAAACTTCTGGAACTTCTTCACAAGCATTGCCAGTTCTCTGCCAATTTCCTCAGCACCATCAGAACTGCACTCAAATTCCTCTTCTTCTTCAGATGAAGAAATTGCCTTGGCTTTTTCTTTTACCTTCAGAGCACGAGGACGTCCATAGATGGGTGATGTCTACAATGCAACTTTATTCTTGTAGACGTTGTTGGGCCTCCAAGTGCAGAGTTTTGTAGGACAGCAGCAAATTTCCCTCAAGTGGATGACCTAAGGTTTATCAATCCATGGGAGGCGTAGGATGAAGATGGTCTCTCTCAAACAACCCTGCAATCAAATACAAGAAATCTCTTGTGTCCCCAACACACCCAATACAATGGTAAATTGTATAGGTGCACTAGTTCGGCGAAGAGATGGTGATACAAGTGTAGTATGGATAGTAGATATAGGTTTTTGTAATCTGAAAATATAAAAACAGCAAGGTAGCAAGTGATAAAATAGAACACAAACGGTATTGCAATGCTTGGAAACAAGGCCCAGGGTTCATACTTTCACTAGTGCAATCTCTCAACGGTGCTAACATAATTGAATCATATAAAAATCCCTC
The DNA here is from genome assembly GCA_039707655.1 of Elymus sibiricus. Lineage (NCBI taxonomy): Eukaryota > Viridiplantae > Streptophyta > Magnoliopsida > Poales > Poaceae > Elymus > Elymus sibiricus. The sequence goes on along the minus strand of CM077664.1, from coordinate 119,465,174 downwards.
AACGTGCGATAAAGAATCACTCCAAAGCTCTTATCTAGCGGAGAACATAAGAAGAAATTGCTGTAGGGTACGAAACCACCTCAAAGTTATCCTTTCTGATCAATCTATTGAGCCATCCCTATAAGTCTCACAAACAACCCGAGAGTTCGTACTAAAATAACACCATATGATACGGATCAACCAACTCTAATGTCACCTAGATACTCCAATGTCACCACAAGTATCCGTGAGTTGATTATTCGATATGCATCAAACAACTTCAGATTCATAATATTCAATCCACACAAAGAACTTCAAAGAGTACCCCAAAGTTTCTATCGGAGAAAGAAGGACAAAAACGTGCAATCAACCCCTATGCCTAGATTACCCCAAGGTCACAGGAATTCGCGAATTGATCACCAAAAGATACATCAAGTGACTCAATAGAATACCCCATTGTCACCATGGGTATCCACATGCAAGACATACATCAAGTGTTCTCAAATCCAAAGTATTGAATCCGACAATAACGAAACCTCAAAGGGAAAGACTCAATTCATCACAAGAAGATAGAGAGGGAAGAAACACCATATGATCCAACTATAATAACAAAGCTCACGGTACAACAAGATCGTGCCAAATCAAGACCACGAGAGAGAGAGAGAGAGAGAGAGGTCAAACACATAGCTACTGGTACATACCCTCAGCCCCGAGGGTGAACTACTCCCTCCTCATCATGGAGATCGCCGGGATGATGAAGATGGCCTCCGGTGATGATTTCCCCCTCCGACAGGGTGCCGGAACAGGGCTCCGGATGAGATCACTTCAGAACAGAGGCTTGCGGCGGCGGCGTGGAAGTTCTAGGTTTATTTCTGGGGCTTTCTCTATTTATAGGAATTTTCAGTGTTGGAATCACGTGAAAAGGAGTTACGAGGGGCCCACAAGGCAACAGCACACGACCCCCCCAGGCCGCGCCGTGTTGCCTTGTCACCTCCTCGTGGCTCTTCTGGTCCTTCCACAAAGCTTCGGGGGTCTCTTTTGGTCCATAAAAACTCATCGTAAATTTTGGGGTCAATCCAAGAACTTTTATTTCTGCACAAAAAACAACACCACGGTAGTTCTGCTGAAAACAGCGTCAGTCCGGGTTAGTTCTATTCAAATCATACCAAAACCATATAAAATTGTTATAAACATGGCATGAATACTTCATAAATTATAGATACATTGGAGACGTATCAGCATCCCCAAGCTTAATTCCTGCTCGTCCTCGAGTAGGTAAATGATAAAAGAAATAATTTATGAAGTGTGAATGCTAGCATAGTGCATAAGTTTGATCAATGATAATTTCAATCACTTTTTCTAGCATCATAACAGCAAATCTTTCTCATAAAACTTCTCATGATCAAGTGGCAATCAATTCACATATTATGGTTTGAACAATACATTCTCTTGAAACTTAAGAAACTATGTTCTTAGTCACCAAACAATTTCAATGCATCTCATTTTCAACAAAGTCTAAGTAAGAGCTCCACATACTCAATTATCATATAATCTTCTATGATTGCTAATACTCAAAGCATATTTTTAGAAGAAATAGCATCCATCGAACACAGTGAAAGATAGGGGCTTGATGTTTCGCCTCCCAACTCATTTACCATAGAGATAATTGTCAACAATAATAAATCATGATCAAATATATTTGAATGCCTATATGTGCCTGGATCTTTCCCCACCACATAATGCTTTCCAACTAGAGAATAGGTTGGAATAAGAAGTTGACTCAACAGAAATAAATAACATGAAAGTAAATAGCATAAAAGTAAATATAATGTACCTTCGAAGAGGGAAGAAGGGATTTGCAGAGGTGCCAAAGCTCTTAGCTTAAAACAGAGATGGATACATTTTGAGTGGTGTGCCTTTCCTATCAACGTCACGACTAAGGTATTCAATATCTTCCATGCTAAACACATTATTGGCGGTTCCCATGCAGAAATGAAAAGTTTAACTCCCCCACTGCCATTCAAACACAAGCCATGGCTAGCCGAATTCACGGGTGCCCTCCAAACTTTCAACTTTCCAGGGGGAGATTTTGTTTTATTATATATTTTTTCTTTTTATTTAAGGGACTGGGCATCCCGATTACCAGCCTCTCTCGTGCAAGGACAAGTGAATAAACACCCATCATGAGAATAACCCGCTTAACATAGAAGATATTGACCGCCCCGTCGCTCCATGAGCGGTACGGGCACACAAAACAGATGTTTATTTGAAGGTTTTAGAGATGGTACATGCAAATTTACTTGGAACGGCAGGGTAATACTGTATATAGGTAGGTATGGTGGACACTCATGGCAAGAAACTTGGCTCAAGGATTTTGGATGCACAAGCAGTATTCCATCTTAGTACAGAAATTTAGGCTAGCAAAAGATCCTAAACAAGCACCACATGTTGGAGGATCCATAACAATATAACTTCTATGCAAATATACCCAAACATAACTCAATACGTTGTCTTCCTTGTCCAACTTCAACTAATTTGCTCAAGTTTGAAAATAATTAATGGGTATTCACAATCATAAAAGATGTCCAAGATAATATATTTGTATGTGAAATTACTCTTTCATATACTAATCATTCATGAATTGCTTGTATGACCAATATTGTGATTGTCAAACTTCAATAGATATTACTTTCCAAATCCAATGTGAAATATTACTAAGCATAGGGAACACGGATAATTTCATATTTATGATATTCAATTCATTCAACAATTTACTCAAAGGATATAAGTGAAGCACATGAATGAATGACAAACTACTCCAAAAGATATAAGTGAAGATCAATGAGTAGTCAAACAATTAAGTAGCTATGTGAAGACTCTCTCCAAATAAATATTTCAGATCCAAGTATTTTATTCAAACAGCAAACAAAATGAAAATAAAAGGACACTCCAAGAGTAGCACATATCATGTGAACAAGTAAAAACTTAGGCTAGCCGATAGATGTTGATGAAGAAAGGTGGGATGCCTACTGGGGCATCCCCAAGCTTAGTTGCTTGAGACTTCTTGGAATATTATCTTGGGGAGCCATGGGCGTCCCCAAGCTTGAGCTCTTGTGTCCCCTTAATTCCTCTCATATCATGGCTTCTCCTAAATCTTAAAAACTTCATCCATACAAAACTCAACAAGAACTCGTGAGATAAGTTAGTATAAATCAACTCAAAACCTTAACATTATCTACTGTAAAAAATCACTAAAATTATAATTAAACATTGCATACTAAATGCCTCTGCATATTTAGTACTCCTATCCACAAATAGAAACATTAAACAAGCAAACATATGCAAACAATGCAACTATAACAGCAATCTGCCAAAACAGAACAGTCTGTAAAGGGGGAGTAAATATTCATACTTCCCTAACTCCAAAAATCCTGAAAAATTACCAAGCGACATAGAACTCATGCATTCTTATTGTGTAAAAATTTCAGATTTTTATCATGTTCTGACAATTCAAAAATATTCAGGACATAACAGAAAACTTTCTGTTTTCAAACAGCAACACATAAACTTGCAAACGGAGCATGGTAAAGACTATAATTGTCATTTTATTGAACTAAAAGATACAAAACATGATTATTGATAACATCAAGCAAATATCAACAAAATAAAATGACGCTCCAAGCAAAACTCATATTATGTGACGAATAAAAATATAGCTCCGAGTGAGGTTGCCGATAGTGTTGAAGACGAAAGAGGGGATGCCTTCCGGGGCATCCCCAAGCTTAGACGCTTGAGTCTTCCTTGAATATTACCTTGGGGTGCCTTGTGCATCCCCAAGCTTAGGGTCTTGCCACTCCTTATTCTCCTCATATCGTTATCTCACCCAAAACTTGAAAACTTCAATCACACAAAACTTAACGGAACTTGTGAGATAGGTTAGTATGATAAAAATAAATCATCCACTTAGGTACTGTAAAGACAAGATTCATAATTGTTCTCACATAATACCTACTGTATTCCATCATTTCAACAATTTATATTACTCAATACATAAGCTATGGAAACACTAAAACAAGCAAACTATGCAATAAAAAACAGAATCTGTCAAAGACAGAACAACATGTAGTGAGCGAATTAAAAAGCATACTTGTGTACCTCCAAAAATTCAGAAAAATTAGGATAACGTAAGAGATTTGTAAGCCAATACTTTGTAAAAATCTCAGAATTTTCTGATGCTCCAGTACAGAATAGAAATTCCAGCACTGGACGCAAAAGTTTCTGTTTTTGCACAGAATCAAATCAACAAGTATCCACACTATCCCAAAGGCTTTACTTGGCACATTATTGAAAGAAAACATATAAAAAACATGATTACTACAGTAACTTAATCATGTGAACACACAAAAACAGAAGGTATAAGTATTGGGTTGTCTCCCAACAAGCGCTTTTCTTTAATGCCTTTTAGCTAGACATGATGATTTCAATGATGCTCACATAAGAATAAAGAATTGAAACATAATGAGAGCATCATGAAGCATATGACAAGCACATTTAAGTCTAACCCACTTCCTATGCATAGGGAATTTTCAAGCAAACAATTTATGGGAGCAAGAATCAACTAGCATAGGAAGGCAAAACAAGTATAACTTCAACTTTGAACACATAGAGTGGAAACTTGATATTATTGAGATATGTAGAAGCATATATTCCTCTCTCAAAATAATTTTCAGTAGCATCATGAAGAAATTCAACAATATATCCATCACACAAAGCATTCCTTTCATGATCCACAAGCATAGAATTTTTACTACTCTCCACATAAGCAAATTTGTTCTCATCAATAATAGTGGGAGCAACCTCAACAAAATAACTATCATGAAATACCTGATTGACATAATCAAATTGCACATTAAAATCATGATGACAAGTTTCATGGTTATCATTACTCTTTATAGCATACATGTCATCACCATAATCATCATAGATAGCAACTTTATTGTCATAATCAATTGAAACCTCTTCCAAAATAGTGGATGCAGCACTAAATAAAGTCATGACCTCTCCAAATCCACTTTTATCATTATTCCAATAAGATTCAACACCCTCCAAAATAGTGGGATCGCTAGTACCTAGAGTTTACACTCTTCCAAACCCACTTTCATCAATATAATAATCATAAATAGGAGGCATGCTATCATAATAATAAATTTGCTCATCAAAACTAGGGGGACTAAAAATATTATCTTCATCAAACATAGCATCCCCAAGCTTATGGCTTTGCATATCATTAGCATCATGGGTATTCATAGAAAGCATACTAACAACATTGCAATCATGCTAATCATTCAAGGATTTTATGCCATACATTTTATTGAATTCTTCTTCCAACACTCTGGCACAATTTTCCGATCCATCATTTCAAGAAAGATATTATAAAGATGAAGCATTTGAGGCAACCTCAATTCCATTTTTTTGTAGTTTTCTTTAATAAACCAAACTAGTGATAAAACAAGAAACTAAAAGATTCAATTGCAAGATCTAAAGATATACCTTCAAGCACTCACCTCCCCGGTAACGGCGCCAGAAAAGAGCTTGATGTCTACTACGCAACTTTATTCTTGTAGACGTTGTTGGGCCTCCAAGTGTAGAGTTTTGTAGGACAGCAGCAAATTTCCCTCAAGTGGATGACCTAAGGTTTATCAATCCGTGGGAGGCGTAAGATGAAGATAGTCTCTCTCAAACAACCCTGCAATCAAATACAAGAAATCTCTTGTGTCCCCAACACACCCAATACAATGGTAAATTGTATAGGTGCACTAGTTCGGCGAAGAATTGGTGATACAAGTGTAGTATGGATAGTAGATATAGGTTTTTGTAATCTGAAAATATAAAAACATCAAGGTAGCAAGTGATAAAACAGAGCACAAACGGTATTGCAATGCTTGGAAACAAGGCGCAGGGTTCATACTTTCACTAGTGCAATCTCTCAACGGTGCTAACATAATTGAATCGTATAAAAATCCATCAACGTGCGACAAAGAATCACTCCAAAGTTTCTATCTAGCGGAGAACATAAGAATAAATTGTTGTAGGGTACGAAATCACCTCAAAGTTATCCTTTCCGATCAATCTATTGAGCCATCCTTATAAGTGTCACACATAGCCCTAGAGTTCGTACTAAAATAACACCATATGATACGCATCAACCAACTCTAATGTCACCTAGATACTCCAATGTCACCACGAGTATCCATGAGTTCATTATTCGATATGCATCAAACAACTTCAGATTCATAATATTCAATCCACACAAAGAACTTCAAAGAGTACCCCAAAGTTTCTATCGGAGAAAGAAGGACAAAAATGTGCATTCACCCCCTATGCCTAGATTACCCCAAGGTCACGGGAATCCGCGAGTTGATCACCAAAACATACATCAAGTGACTCAATGGAATACCCCATTGTCACCACGGGTATCCACATGCAAGACATACATCAAGTGTTCTCAAATCCAAAGTATTCAATCCGACAATAACGAAACCTCAAAGGGAAAGACTCAATTCATCACAAGAAGATAGAGAGGGAAGAAACACCATATGATCCAACTATATTAACAAAGCTTGCGGTACATCAAGATCGTGCCAAATCAAGAACACGAAAGAGAGAGATCAAACACATAGCTACTGGTACATACCCTTAGCCTCGAGGGTGAACTACTCCTTCCTCGTCATGGAGACCGCCGGGATGATGAAGATGGCCTCCGGTGATGATTTCCCCCTCTGACAGGGTGCCGGAATAGGGCTCCAGATGAGATCGCTTCGGAACAGAGGCTTGCGGCGGCGGCATGGAAGTTCTAGGTTTATTTCTGGGGGTTTCCCTATTTATAGGAATAGCGTTGGAATCACGTGAAAAGGAGTTACGAGGGGCCCACAAGGCAACAACACACGACCCCCCCAGGGCGCGCTGTGTTGCCTTGTCACCTCCTCGTGGCTCTTCTGGTCCTTCCACGAAGCTTCGGGGGTCTCTTTTGGTCCATAAAAAATCACCATAAATTTTGGGGTCAATCCTAGAACTTTTATTTCTGCACAAAAAACAACACCACGGTTGTTCTATAGAAAACAGCGTCAGTCCGGGTTAGTTCTATTCAAATCATACCAAAACCATATAAAATTGTTATAAAATGGCATGAATACTTCATAAATTATAGATACGTTGGAGACGTATCAATGGGACCATACATATCTCTCTTCTCTGCTTGCTGAAATTCATGGGTATTGAGCCTTTCAAGAATATCAGCCGGGTCAAGTGACTTGTAATCAGGATGCTCTTGAATCATTAGGGCCAAGGTGTCAAAGGAACTGTCCAGGGACCTCAGCAATTTCTTCACCACCTTATGATCAGTGATGTCAGCAGCACCAAGAGCCTGAAGCTCATTGGATATATCAGTGAGGCGGTCGAAGGTTTGCTGCACATTCTCATTGTCGAGCCTCTTGAAGCGATTGAAGAGATTGCGAAGAACGTTAACTCGGGAGTCACATTGAGTGGAGACCCCCTCGTTGACCTTGGAAAGCCTATCCCAGATAAGCTTCAAAGTTTCCAAAGCACTCACTCTACCATACTGTCCTTTGTTCATATGTCCACATATGATATTCTTCGCTTGAGAGTCGAGTTGCTTGAATCTCTTCACGTCAGTGGCGTTGATGCTTGGAGCCATGGTAGGCACTCCATTCTCGACGACGAACCAGAGATCGTTGTCAATTGCCTCAAGATGCATGCGCATCTTGTTCTTCCAGTAGGGGTAGTCCGTGCCATCGAAGATGGGGCACGCAGCGGATACCTTGATCATTCCTGCGGTCGACATAACTAAAAATCCAAGTGGTTAAACCAAAATCATACAGAACAAGGGAGTACCTTGCTCTGATACCAATTGAAAGCACAAGTTTACTCCCAGAGGGGGGTGAATGGGAGATTTTTAGAAATTCGCCAAACTCCGAAGACTTTGACGACAATCAGAGTGACGAAATAGAAACAGAAGCGGAACTAGATCGACACAGATAGAGATAGCATGCATATGCGATACATACAATTGAAGAACATGTAATTGATGTAATTGAAAAACAGCAAGGTAGCAAGTAACAAAAGTGAGCACAAACGGTATTGCAATGCTTAAAAACAAGGCCTAGGGTTCATACTCTCACTAGTGCAATCTCTCAACAATGCTAACATAATTGGATCATATAACCATCCCTCAACGTGCGATAAAGAATCACTCCCAAGTTTCTATTAGCGGAGAACATAAGATAGAAATTGTTGTAGGGTACGAAACCACCTCAAAGTTATTCTTTCCGATCCATCTATTGAGCCATTCCTATAAGTGTCACAAATAGCCCTAGAGTTCGTACTAGAATAACACCATATGATACGCATCAACCAACCCTAATGTCACCTAGATACTCCAATGTCACCACAAGTATCCGTGAGTTGATTATTCGATATGCATCAAACAACTTCAGATCATAATATTCAATCCACACAAAGAACTTCAAGGAGCACCCCAAAGTTTCTATCGGAGAAAAGATAATGAAAACGTGCATCAACCCATATGCATAGATTACCCCAATGTCACCGCGGGAATCCGCGAGTTGAGTGCCAAAACATATATCAAGTGAATCAATATAATACCCCATTGTCACCACGGGTATTCATATGCAAGACATACATCAAGTGTTCTCAAATCTGAAATATTCAATCCAACAATAACGAAACCTCAAAGGGAAAAGATTCGATTCATCACAACAAGGATAGAGAGGGAAGAAACACCATATGATCCAACTATATTAACAAAGCTCGCGATACATCAAGATCGTGTCAAATCAAGAACACGAGAGAGAGAGAGAGATAAAACACATAGCTACTGGTACAAACCCTCAGTCCCGAGGGTGAACTACTCCCTGCTCATCATGGAGACCGCCGGGATGATGAAGATGGCCTCCGGTGATGATTTCCCCCCTCTGGCAGGGTGCCGAAAAAGGGTTGTAGATGGTATTTCGAAGGTATAGAGGCTTGCGGCGGCGGAGTCGAAGTTCTAGGGTTATTTCTGGGGGTTTCTCTATTTATAGGATTTTTCAGCGTTGGAATCACGTCAAGATGGGCTAAGATGGGCCCACGAGGCACCAGGGCACGCACCCCCCTGGCGCGCCCAGGTGCCTCGTGGGCACCTCGTGGCTCTTCTGGTCCTTCCACGAAGCTTCCTGGTTCCCTTTTGTTCCAAAAAAATCATCAAAAAGTTTCAGCTCATTTGGAGAACTTTCATTTCTGCACAAAAAACAACACCACGGCAGTTCTGCTGAAAACAACGTCAGTCCGGGTTAGTTCTAATCAAATCATACCAAAACCATATAGAATTGTTATAAACATGGCATGAATACTTCATAAATTATAGATACGTTGGAGACGTATCAGCATCCCCAAGCTTAATTCCTGCTCGTCCTCGAGTAGGTAAATGATAAAATAAATAATTTATGAAGTGTGAATGCTAGCATAGTGCATAAGTTTGATCAATGATAATTTCAATCACTTTTCCTAGCATCATAACGGCAACTCTTTCTCATAAAACTCATCATGATAAAGTAGCAATCAATTCACATGTTATGGTTCAAACAATGCAATCTCTTGAAACTTAACAACCTATGTTCTTAGTCACCAAACAATTGCAATTCAACTTAATTTCAACAAAGTCTAAGTAAGAGCTCCACATACTCAATTATCATATAGTCTTCTATGATTGCTAGTACTCAAAGCATATTTTTAGAACAAATGGCATCCATCGAACACAGAGAAAGATAGGGGCTTAATGTTTCGCCTCCCAACTTATTTATCATAGAGATAATTGTCAACAATAATAATTCATGATCAAATATATTTGACTGGCCATATGTGCCTGGATCTTTCCCCACCACATGATGCTTGCCAACTAGAGAATAATTGAGGTTGAAATGCGAATGAATACTTATTGACTCTTGCATAAAAGTAAATACATAAAAGTAAATGCATAAAAGTAAAAGATAGGCCCTTCGCAGAGGGAAGCATAGGTTGTCATGCGCTTTTTATTTTTGGATGCACAAGCTCTTAATGCAAAGGAACGTCACGTTATATTGCCCCTTGTGATAGCAACCTTTATTATGCAGTCCATCGCTTTTATTTCTTTACCATCACAAGTTCGTACAACGCTTATTTTCCCTTGCAATAAAAGAGCATACATATTTAGGAGCAATTTTTATTGCTTTTTGCACCGAAGACAACTTACTTGAAGTATCTTATTCAATCCATAGGTAGGTATGGTGGACACTCATGGCAAGAAACTGGGTTTAAGGGTTTTTGGATGCACAAGTAGTATCTCTACTTAGTACGAATTTTTGGCTAGCAAAATATCCTAAGCAAGCACCACATGTTGGAGGATCCATAACAATATAACTTCTATGCAAATATACCCAAACATAACTCATTACGTTGTCTTCCTTGTCCAACTTTAAATAATTTGCTCAAGTTTGAAAATAATTAATGGGTATTCACAATCATAAAATATGTCCAAGATAATATATTTATATGTGAAAGTTCTCATCCTTATACTAATCATTCATGAATTGCTTGTATGACCAATATTGTGATTGTCAAGCTTCAATAGATTTCACTTTCTAAACCCAATGTGAAACTACTACTAGGCATGATACAAGCATATGAAGCACATATAATTTTAACTTTACGATTTTCAATTGTTTCACAATTTACTCATAGGATATAAGTGAAGCACAAGAGTAAATGACAAACTACTCCAAAAAGATATAAGTGAAGATCAAATGAGTAGTTAAGTAAATAGGTAGCTATGTGAGGACTCTCTCTCATTTAAAAAAATTCAGATCTTATTATTTTATTCAAACATCAAGAAAAAAAATGACATTCCAAGAATAGCACAAATCATGTGAAGAAGCAAAAAACTTAGGCTCAACCAAAACTGACCGACAATTGTTGATGAAGAAAGGTGGGATGCCTACCGGGGCATCCCCAAGCTTAGATGTTTGAGACTTCTTGAAATATTAATTTGGGATGCCTTGGGAATCCCCAAGCTTGAGCTTTTGTGTCTCCTTAATTCCTCTCATATCATGGTTTCCCTAAATCTTAAAAACTTCATCCACACAAAACTCAACAAGAACTCGTGAGATAAGTTAGTATAAATCAACTCAAAACCTTAACATTCTCTACTGTAGCAAATCACAAAAATTATAATTAAACATTGCATACTAAATGCCTCTTCATATTTAATACTCCTATCCTCAAATAGAAACATTAAACACGCAAACACATGCAAACAATGCAACTATAACAGCAATCTGCCAAAACAGAGCAGTCTGTAAAAGGGGAATAAGAATCCATACTTTCCTAACTCCAAAAATTCTGAAAAATTACCACGTGACAGAGAACTCATGCATGCTTACTGTGTAAAAATTTCAGATTTTTATCATGTTCTGACTATTCAGATATATTCTGGACATAACAGAAAACTTTCTGTTTTCAAACAGCAACTCATGAACTTGCAAACTGAGCATGGTAAAGGCTATAATTGGCCTTTTATTGAACTAAAAGATACAAAACATGATTATTGATAAACCAAGCAAATATCAACAGAAGAAAATGACGCTCCAAGCAAAACTCATATTATGTGACGAATAAAAATATAGCTCCGAGTGAGGTTACCGATAGTGTTGAAGACGAAAGAGGGGATGCCTTCCGGGGCATCCCCAAGCTTAGTTGCTTGGGTATTCCTTGAATATTAACTTGGGTGCCTTGGGCATCCCCAAGCTTAGGGTCTTGCCACTCCTTATTCTCCTCATATCGATATCTCACCCAAAACTTGAAAACTTCAATCACACAAAACTTAGCGGAACTTGTGAGATAGGTTAGTATGATAAAAATAAATCATCCACTTAGGTACTGCCAAGACAAGATTAATAATTGTTCTCACATAATTCCTACTGTATTCTATCATTTCCATAATTTATATTACTCAATCTAAGCTATGGAAACACTAAAACAAGCAAACTATGCACCGAAAACAGAATCTGTCAAAAACAGAACAGCATGTAGTGAGCGATTTAAAAACCATAATTCTGTACCTCCAAAAATTCTGAAAAATTAGGAAAACGTAAAAAATTTGTAACCCAATACTTTGGAAAAATTTCAGAATTGTTTCACGCTCCAGTACAGAATAGAAATTCCAGCACTGGACGCAAAAGTTTCTGTTTTTGCACAGAATCAAATCAACAAGCATCCACACTATCCCAAAGGCTTTACTTGGCACATTATTGAAAGAAAATATATAAAACATGATTACTACAGTATATTAATCATATGAACACACAAAAACAGTAGGTATAAATGTTGGGTTATCTCCCAACAAGCGCTTTCTTTAATGCCTTTTATCTAGGCATGATGATTTCAATGATGCTCGCATAAAAGTAAAGAATTGAAACACAAAGAGAGCATCATGAAGCATATGACTAGCACATTTAAACCTAATCCACTTCCTCTGGATAGGGATTTTGTGAGCAAATAGTTTATGGGAGCAAGAATCAACTAGCATAGGAAGGCAAAACAAGCATGACTTCAAAACTTTCAACACATAGAGAGGAAACTTGATATTATTGCAACACCTACAAGTGTATGATCCTCTCTCATAATAATTTTCAGTAGCATCATGAATGAATTCAACAATATAGCTATCACATAAAGCATTCTTTTCATGATCCACAAGCATAGGATTTTTATTACTCTCCACATAAGCAATTTTATTCTCATCAATAATAGTGGGAGCAAACTCAACAAAATAACTATCATGAGATACTTGATTGGCATAATCCAATTGAAAATTAAAATCATGATGACAAGTTTCATGGTTATCATTATTCTTTATAGCATACATGTCATCACAATAATCATCATAGATAGCAACTTTGTTGTCATAATCAATTGAAACCTCTTCCAAAATAGTGGAATCATCTTTAAATAAAGTCATGACCTCTCCAAATCCACTTTCATACATATAATCATCATAAATAGGAGGCATGCAATCATCATAATAAATGTTCTCATCAAAACTTGGGGGGCTAAAAATTTCATCTTCATCAAACATAACATCCCCAAGCTTATGGCTTTGCATATCACTAGCATCATGGATATTCAAAGAATTCATACTAGTAACATTGCAATCATGCTCATCATTCATGGATTTTATGCCAAACATTTTATTGAATTCTTCTTCTATCAATTGAGCACAATTTTCCGATCCATCATTTTCAAGAAAGACATTATAAAGACGAATAATATGAGGCAACCTCAATTCCATTTTTTGTAGTTTTCTTTTATAAACCAAACTAGTGATAAAACAAGAAACTAAAAGATTCGATTGCAAGATCTAAAGATATACCTTCAAGCACTCACCTCCCCGGCAACGGTGCCAGAAAAGAGCTTGATGTCTACTACACAACTTATTCTTGTAGACTCGTGTTGGGCCTCCAAGCGCAGAGTTTTGTAGGACAGTAGCAATTTTCCCTCAAGTGGATGACCTAAGGTTTATCAATCCGTGGGAGGCATAGGTTGAAGATGGTATCTCTCAAACAACCCTGCAACCAAATACAAGAAATCTCTTGTGTCCCCAACACACCCAATACAATGGTAAATTGTATAGGTGCACTAGTTCGGCGAAGAGATGGTGATAAAAGTGTAGTATGGATAGTAGATATAGGTTTTTGAAATATGAAAATATAAAAACAGCAAGGTAGCAAGTAACAAAAGTGAGCACAAACGGTATTGCAATGCTTAAAAACAAGGCCTAGGGTTCGTACTTTCACTAGTGCAATCTCTCAACAATGCTAACATAATTGGATCATATAACCATCCCTCAACGTGCGATAAAGAATCACTCCCAAGTTTCTATTAGCGGAGAACATAAGATAGAAATTGTTGTAGGGTACGAAACCACCTCAAAGTTATTCTTTCCGATCCATCTATTGAGCCATTCCTATAAGTGTCACAAATAGCCCTAGAGTTCGTACTAGAATAACACCATATGATACGCATCAACCAACCCTAATGTCACCTAGATACTCCAATGTCACCACAAGTATCCGTGAGTTGATTATTCGATATGCATCAAACAACTTCAGATCATAATATTCAATCCACACAAAGAACTTCAAGGAGCACCCCAAAGTTTCTATCGGAGAAAAGATAATGAAAACGTGCATCAACCCATATGCATAGATTACCCCAATGTCACCGCGGGAATCCGCGAGTTGAGTGCCAAAACATATATCAAGTGAATCAATATAATACCCCATTGTCACCACAGGTATTCATATGCAAGACATACATCAAGTGTTCTCAAATCTGAAATATTCAATCCAACAATAACGAAACCTCAAAGGGAAAAGATTCGATTCATCACAACAAGGATAGAGAGGGAAGAAACACCATATGATCCAACTATATTAACAAAGCTCGCGATACATCAAGATTGTGTCAAATCAAGAACACGAGAGAGAGAGAGAGAGAGAAAGAGAGAGATAAAACACATAGCTACTGGTACAAACCCTCAGCCCCGAGGGTGAACTACTCCCTCCTCGTCATGGATACCGCCGGGATGATGAAGATGGCCTCCGATGATGATTTACCCCCTCCGGCAGGGTGCCGGAAAAGGGTTGTAGATGGTATTTCGAAGGTACAGAGGCTTGCGGCGGTGGAGTCGAAGTTCTAGGGTTATTTCTAGGGGTTTCTCTATTTATAGGATTTTTCAGCGTTGGAATCACGTCAAGATGGGCCCACGAGGCACCAGGGCATGCACCCCCCTGGCGCGCCCAGGTGCCTCGTGGGCACCTCGTGGCTCTTCTGGTCCTCCCACGAAGCTTCCTGGTTCTCTTTTGTTCCAAAAAAATCGTCAAAAAGTTTCAGCTCATTTGGAGAACTTTCATTTCTGCACAAAAAACAACACCACGGTAGTTCTGCTGAAAACAGCGTCAGTCCGGGTTAGTTCTAATCAAATCATACCAAAACCATATAGAATTGTTATAAACATGGCATGAATACTTCATAAATTATAGATACGTTGGAGACGTATCAGTAATCATACAAGCAGACATGCATGAGGAACATGAACTGAAGAAATGAAAAACAGCATGATGAAAGTCTTCAGTTCAAATTCTTCAGAAATGTAAAGCACAAGTTCTTCAGCAGCGGAATTGCGTAAAGATAAAGGGTGAGGAATTTGAAACCAGGTAAGCTTGGTGAAGACACAGCGATTTGGTAGACCATTTCCAGTTGCTGTATCAACTGTACGTCTGGTTGAGGCGGCTGAGATTTACCTGATACGTCCAATTTGCATCATGATTTCCTACTTTTATTTATAATGTATTTGATCATTATTTCACTTTATGATGCAATTCTTATGCCTTTTCTCTCTTAATTTGCAAGATTTATATGAAGAGGGAGAATACCGGCAGCTGGAATTCTGGACTTGAAATAGCTACAACAGAGATACCTATTCTACCAAGCTCCAATTGACCTGAAACTTCACGGAGATTTTTTATTGAATATATAAAAAATACTGAAGAAAATAAATACCAGAGGGGACCCACCAGTTGCCCACAAGGCAACAGGGCGCGCCCCCCCTGGGCGCGCCCTGATGCCTTGTGGGGCCCCTGGCTGGCCTCCGGCCCCCTGCTTCTGCTATATAGGCTCATTTGCACTAAAAAAATTAGAGACAAGACTTTCAGGATGAAGCGCCGCCGTCTCAAGGCGGAACCTGGGCAGGAGCAATTTTGCTCTCCGGCGGAGCGATTCCGCCGGGGATACTTCCCTCCGGGAGGGGGAAATTGAAGCCATCGACATCACCAACGATCCTCTCATCGTGGGAGGACCAATCTTCATCAACATCTTCACCAGCACCATCTCATCTCAAACCCTAGTTCATCTCTTGTAGTCAATCTTTGTCTCAAAACCTCAGATTGGTACCTGTGGGTTGCTAGTAGTGTTGATTACATCTTGTAGTTGATGCTAGTTGGTTTATTTGGTGGAAGATTATATGTTCAGATCCTTAATGATATTGAATACCCCTCTGATCTTGAACATGAATATGATTTGTGAGTAGTTACTTTTGTTCTTGAGGGCATGGGAGAATTCTTGTCATAAGTAATCATGTGAATTTGGTATTCGTTCGATATTTTGATGATATGTATGTTATTACTTCCTTTAGTGGTGTCGTGTGAACGTCGACTACATGACACTTCACCATCTTTGGGCCTAAGGGAAGGCATTGTGGAGTAGTAATTAGATGATGGGTTGCTAGAGTGACAGAGGCTTAAACCCTAGTTTATGCGCTATTCCATAAGGGGCTGATTTGGATCCATATGTTTCATGCTATGGTTAGATTGATCTTAATTCTTCTTTCGTAGTTGCGGATGCTTGCGAGAGGGGGTAATCATAAGTGGGAGGCTTGTTCAAGTAAGAACAGCACCCAAGCACCGGTCCACCCACATATCAAATTATCAAAGTAGCGAACGCGAATCAAACAAACATGATGAAACTGACTAGATGGAATTCCCATGTGTCCTCGAGAACGCTTTGCTTATTATACGAGTTCGTTCCAGCTTGTCCTTTGCTATAAAAAGGATTGGGCCACCATGCTGCACCTTTGTTACCGTTACTATTTGTTACTTGCTACAAATTACCTTGCTATCAAATTGTCTGTTACCTACAATTTCAGTGCTTGCAGAGAATACCTTGCTGAAAACCGCTTGTCATTTCCTTCTGCTCCTTGTTGGGTTCGACACTCTTACTTATAGAAAGGACTACGATTGATCCCCTATACTTGTGGGTCATCAAGACTCTTTTCTGGCACCGTTGCCGGGGAGTGAAGCGCCTTTGGTGAGTGGAATTTGGTAAGGAAACATTTATATTACGTGCTGAAATTTACTGTCACCTGTCACTATGGAAAGTAACCCTTTGAGGGGCTTGTTCGGGGTATCTTCACCTCGACCGGAAGCAATAAGAGTTGCTCCTCAACCCACTGAACCGACCGAAAATATTTCATAGCCCTCGAAGCAAAGTACTACTCGCATGCCCCTACGGAGAAGGTTGGTAGGAGTTAACCATTGTGCACCCCCGATTGTAACAGCACTCAAGGATTTCATTCCAGACATAAAATTGCTCGGACCTCCCCACCATGCCATGACCAACAATTAGATGAGAAATCAATAACAAACTTTAATACCGATATTTCTACTAACCAATGATCATGAACCTATATCCTTTCATATTACGACATCAATATCATTAAACCACACGTTTCATATTTAGTGATCTACATGAAAGTTTTTATTATATCCCTCTTGAATACCTATCCTTTATGGACTAATCTTATAACCCGTGCAAATTGCCATTACTATTTATTAGACTCTCAAAAAGATTTAAGTGAAGCATGAGAGTGCAACTATTTCTTTAAAATGTAACCACCGCCGCGCTCTAAAATATATAAGTGAAGCACTAGAGCAACTGCCTAGCTCAAAAGATATAAGTGCAGCACATAGAGTATTCTAACAAATCACGATAAATGTGTGTCCCTCTCAAAAAGGTGTGTTCAGCAAAAGATGATTGTGGCAAACTAAAAAGAAAACAAAGAAAACTATGGCACAAGATGCTCCAAGTAAAACTCATATCATGTGATGAATAAAAATATAGCTCCAAGTGGTATACCGATAGATTGTAGACGAAAGAGGGGATGCCATCCGGGGCATCCCCAAGGTTAGACGCTTGGGTCTTCCTTGAATATTACCTTGGAGTGTCTTGGGCATCCCCAAGCTTAGGGTCTTGCCGCTCCTTATTCCTTCACCCATCGTGATCTCACCCAAAACTTGAAAACTTCAGCACAAAAAACTCAAAGAAACCTCGTGAGATCCGTTAGTATAACAAACAAATCTTAAACTTTAGGTACTGTTATAAATTGATTCATATTTAATTCTTGCATAATGCTACTGTACTTTAACTTCTTCATGACTTATACCCCACGATATAATCCATAGCATCATTAAAATAAGCGAACTATGCAATAGAAAAACAGAATCTGTCTAAAACAGAGCAGTCTGTAAAGATCTAAATAATAGTCATACTTCTATAACTCCAAAAATTCTGAAAAATTAGGACAACGTATACAATTCATATACGAATACTGTGTAAAACTTTCAAATTTTTTTAACATTCCAATAAAGAACATAAAATCAAATACTGGGCGCAAAACTTTCTGTTTTCAAGCAGCATCAATTATATTATCATCCAAATCATCCTAAAGGCATTACTTGTCACAAACACTAATGAAAAGATAAAAATACAATCATAACAGTAGCTATAATTGTGTAAACACACGAAACAGAAAATAAAAGCAAAAATTTAAGATAACTATTGGGTTGCCTCCCAACAAGCTCTTCCTTTATAGCCATTAAGATAGGCTTTGAGATTTCAATGATGATCACGTCAAATACAAGAATTCAAGCACAAAGAGAGCATCATAAAATATGTGACAAACACATTTAAGTCTAACATACTTTCTATGCATAGGCATTTTATAGGAAAACAAATTATCAAGACAAGCAATATCTAGCATATGCAAATAGGAAGAATGAAGCATTAATAATTTCAACACAAAGAGAGGTAATTTAGTGACATGAAAGTTTCTACAACCATACTTTCCTCTCTCATAATAATTACATGGAGGATCATAATCAAACTCAATAATATAGCTATCATATAAAATATTCTCTCCATGATCTACATGCAAGCAAATCTTATAATCTTCCAAGATAGTGGGATTAACATCAACTAAAGTCATGACCTCTCCAAACCCACATTTATCAAAAATTTCATAAGATTGAACACTCTCCGAATATGTGGGATTCTTTTTTCCTAAAGTTGACACTCTTCCAAACCCACTTTAAATATTATTGCAAACATTATTATCAATGACATATTCATCATGAGGCTTAAATAAATTTTCAGGATCATAAGAAGCATTATCACCCCAATCATGATCATTGCAATAAGTAGTGGACATGACAAAATTATCATCCCCAAGCTTGTAGCTTTGCATATATTAGCACAATTGACATTAATAGAATTTATAATAACATCATTGCAATCATGCTTTTCATTCAAGGAGCTATCAAGTGTGGGTGCAATAGTGATAATTTCATTTTTTACATAAGGAACTATAGCAAGTTCATCTCCATAAGCATCATTAATATTGGCATCGTGGCCATAAGAATAGCAAGCATCACATTCATCAAGATGGGATATTTCAATCGAATCAACGGGATCATGATTATCTATAGATTCCTGCATATCATTATTTTCTTCCAAAGCAGCAGACATTCTCTCAATAAATTCAATAACATAGGCATTAGGAGCATAATTTTCATAGCAATATTTAAGTATGGAAAATTTTCAGATTTGTAGAGTAGCATCATACTTTTCAATCAAATAAGCAACTTCATAAGCACCCTTAAAAGCAACAAATTCTTCAATTTGTTCGATATCATAGTAACTATAAACACCCTTGGCATAAGAAGACAAGATTTCATTATCATTAAACTCACATAGGTAGGGAAGGTGTTTTTTAGGGTTTTTACATCAACAAGTAAAATCATAAATTTCACATAGATTCCAAGCATAGCATAGCAAACAATTTATTTGATTCCATAAGAGTCTCCCTTTTCCAGACAAACGGTGACGCACAAAATAAGCATGCTCATGTAATGATTTTCCCTCAACTAAACTGGTTGGGGTTTCAGCACGAGCGCAAATGGATCGAAGATGATCCAAGTAGAAAACTTTAAGTGGATCCATAGGTAACTTTATTTTTACTTTTCTTGAGTCACATAATTATAGCTAGCAAGCAAAATAAAATATTTTTGTATGTTTAATTATTATTTTAGAGAAGTGGGGGAGATGAAAATGAGATGCAAATGAAAATAAAAAGGCAAATAAAAAGTAGAGCAAGTAGATGATAGTCTATGCGAAGGTACTTGATAGGTTTTGATGATGTCTCCCCGGCAACGGCGCCATAAATTCTTCCTGCTACTTGTGAGTTGCGATGGGATTTTCCCCGAAGAGGAGAGGAGATGCAGTACAGTAGAGATAAGTATTTCCCTCAGTGAGAACCAAGGTTATCAAACCAGTAGGAGAATCACACAAAGCCTCGTGAACAGCACCTGCACACACAAAAGCAAATACTTGCACCCAACGCGGGCAAGAGGGTCGTCAATCCCCTTGAACTCGTTACTTGCAAGGATTAAATCTTGTAGTGGTAGATAGATAAATTGCAAAAAAATAAAAGAAATAAAATTGCAGCAAAGATATTTAGGTTTTCTTTTTATATTTAAAGTACCCGGGGGCCATAGTTTTCACTAGAGGTTTCTCTCTCAAACACATAGCATACGGTGGGTAGACAAATTACTGTTGGGCAATTGATAGAAAAGCGCATAGTTATGACAATATTCAAGGCAATGATCATGTATATAGGCATCAAATCCGAGACAAGTAGACCAACTCCTGCCTGCATCTACTACTATTACTCCACCCATCGACCGCTATCCAGCATGTATCTAGGGTATTAAGCTAATGAAAACGGAGTAACGCCTTAAGCAAGATGACATGATGTAGACAAAGTAAACCCAAACAATATGAATAAACCCCGTCGTTTTACCCTTAATGGCAACAATACAAATATGTGTCATGTCCCCTACTTTGTCACTGGGATATAGAGCACCGCAAGATTGAACCCATTACAATGCACCTCTCCCGCTAAAAATAAATCAATCTAGTTGGCCAAACCAAACGGATAGATCGGAGAGAAATACAAAGCTATAAAAATCATGCATAATAAAGTTCAGAAAAGACTCAATTACTTCTCATGAATAATATGACATAAACCCACAATTCATCGGATCCCAACAAACACACCGCAAAAGAAGATTACATCGAATAGAACTCCAAGAAGATCGAGGATTGTATTGAAGATCAAAGAGAGAGAAGAAGTAATCTAGCTACTAGCTATGGACCCATAGGTTTGTGGTAAACTACTCACACATCATCGGTAGGGCAGCAAGGTTGATGTAGAAGCCCTCCGTGATTGATTCCCCCTCCGGCAGGGTGCCGGAAAAGGCCTCCAAATGGGATCGTGGAATAACAGAAGCTTGCGGCGGTGAAAAAGTTATTCGAGGTGGTTCTCTGTTGTTTTCCCAATATTTGAGAATTTATAGAAGTGGAATTAGGTCAAAAGGAGCCACGTGGGGGCACACAAGGTAACAGGGCGCGGCCACCCCACTGAGCGCGCCCTGTTGACTTGTCACCTCCTCGTGAGTCTTCTGGTCTCCTCCTGAAGCTTCTAGGGTCTCTTTTGTCTAGAAAAAAATCGTCAAAAAGTTTAGTAGCGTTTGAACTCCGTTTGGTACTGATTTTCTGAAAAACCAAAAACAAGCAGAAAACAGCAACTAGCACTGGGCACTAGGTTAATAGGTTAGTTCCCAAAAATGATATAAAATGATATATAATTTCATATAAAACATCCAAGATTGATACTATAATAGCATGGAACAATCAAAAATTATAGATACGTTGGAGACGTATCAACCATCGCTTCAAGAGAATCTTCCTCTCGTGGGTTCGATAACCAAGGGTCACCTCTGAGGAAATAGGTGCGGGATACTCTTTTCTGTTCCAATACCGGATCAATAAAAGGAGGTATCACGTGTGCAAGCAAGGCAGCCGGCGTCGCACTGGCGGGGTGCGGGGAGGGGTCCAAGACAATGACGAAAGACCATCGACCGGGAGGCGGCCTGCCTGTTGGCTTTGCAGGGATGCGACCTCCACTGGAGAATGGCAGAAGGCACAACGCGGTTTGGCGGTAGACATGGAGGAGGCGTCGTGAAGTCTGGTGGGGGAGGCGGGCAGGCGGCCCTCCTTTTAGGCAGTGCATCATGTCATGCATTCAAAATCAGATCATGTCTTCATTTTCTAGGAGAAACTTCCTTATGGGAACATGATAGATTGAATGATGATTTTCTTACAGGCAGACGGACGGGGTTGGACGAACGAACCAACAGACGACGTAGTGACGTACCATCACCGTCGCAGACTCTCCTTTAATAGTAAAGAAGATGCCGAGAACAAAATAATAGATTGGTCATTGAAAAAATGAAACGGAAAAAAAAGAAAAAGAAAAAACAAAACATAGAATAAAAATGAAAGAATAAAAATGCGCGCACGCGTCAAATGGCCAGCCAAGTTTGATTATAGTTGATGTTTTGGTAAGATTTGATTTGATTTGGGTATGAGTAGTGGAAGGCAAGGAAAGTTTGGATTTAGTTGAGATTTTCTAAAGATTTGATTTGAATGAGTTAATGCATGACGTTGTTTTGGGAAAGTGCCTATTTGATTGAGTTAATGCACACGTCAAATGGGCCGGTCCAAATTGACTGCGCTTGAGCGAAAGGTCGCCTGTAAGACGCTCGCGGGCGTAATATTGTGTTTGCTTAGGGTTGATGGGAGTGAGGCGAGACTACCAACTCCCCCTTTAGGAGTAGAGATTGATAGAATATATGGCTGCTATTTAACAGCTAACCGTATTAGAGATAGTATCTAATCTAATCCCTTGTAATCAGGCGTTGCCTTGTAATCTTTGTCAATATATTGTATGGGTACCGCACCGTATTGGGTGTCGGTCATTGTCCTCAAACTCTCTCTCCCAAAACCCATCTAGGTTTACATGGTATCAGACTAGGTCGACATGACTTCCGCGAACTCTGACGGCGGCGCCGCCACTTCCCTGGCCCTCATGTCCTCGCCGTCCTCGTCCATGTCCGCCGGCGTGTCCTTACCTGGCCCTGTCAACTTCGGCCACCTCATCACTGCTAGGCTCTCGCCGGAAACCTATATGTTCTGGCGGGCGCAGGTCGTCTCTCTCCTCCGCAGCAACTTGCTCTTTGGTTATGTTGATGGCACTCTCCCGTGCCCTCCCTCGACGCTCAAGATCCGGGCTAAGGACTCGAAGCCAGAGGATCCGCCAGTGGTGGTCTCCAATCCGGCGTACGGCTCCTGGATGCAGCAGGATCAGGCCATACTGTCGGTAATCCTCTCCTCCCTGACCATTGAGGTCTCCGGTGAAAGATCGTGGATGTCGCCTAGAGGGGGGGGGGGGTGAATAGGCGCTTTAAAATAATTACGGTTTAGGCTTGAACAAATGCGGAATAAACCTAGCGGTTAATTTGACAAGCACAAAACCTAAATCGACTAGGCTCACCTATGTGCACCAACAACTTATGCTAAGCAAGATAAACAACTAAGTGATAGCAAGATATATAACAAGAAACAATATGGCTATCACAAAGTAAAGTGCATAAGTAAAGGGCTCGGGTAAGAGATAACCGAGGCACGCGGAGACGACGATGTATCCCGAAGTTCACACCCTTGCGGATGCTAATCTCCGTTAGAGCGGTGTGGAGGCACAATGCTCCCCAACAATGCCACTAGGGCCACCGTATTCTCCTCACGCCCTCGCACAATGCAAGGTGCCGTGATTCCACTAAGGGACCCTTGAGGGCGGTCACCGAACCCGTACAAATGGCAACCCTTGAGGGCGGTCACCGAACCCGTACACTTTGGCAACCCTTGGGGGCGGTCACCGGTACCCGTCAAATTGCTCGGGGCGATCTCCACAACCTAATTGGAGACCCCGACGCTTGCCCGGAGCTTCACCACAATGGAATGTGGCTCCGAGGCACCACCAAGCCGTCTAGGGCGCCAAAGCACCCAAGAGGAACAAGCTCAAGGGTGCTCAAACACCCAAGAGTAATAAGCTTCTCAACAACTAACTTCCACGTATCCCGCGGAGAACTCAAACCGATGCAACTAATGCAATGGCAAGGGCACACGGAGTGCCCAAGTCCTCCTCTCCCAAATCCCACCAAAGCAACAAAAGCTATGGAGGAAAATGAGAGGAAGAACAAGGAGAACACCAAGAACTCCAAGATCTAGATCCAAGGGGTTCCCCTCACATAGAGGAGAAAGTGATTGGTGGAAATGTGGATCTAGATCTCCTCTCTCTTTTCCCCCAAAAACTAGCAAGAAACCATGGAGGGATTGAGAGATATCAAAGCTCTAGAAGGTCAACAATGGGGGGAGAGAGAGCTGCAATTCATAAGAAAACCGTTGGGGAAGAAGACCCCCTTTTATAGCCCCCACCAAATCCAACCGTTACAGCCATTTTTGCACTGCAGCGGTACAACCGCTTGAAGGACCGGTACAACCGGTATTCACGGGTTCCCACTGCAGAAATGCCCAAGCGGTACAACCGGTGGAGCACCCGGTAGTACCGGTCGGCCGGAGCCAACCAGAACTACCGCTCCACCACCGCCCAACAACCGCCTCTAATATCAGAAGGTTGTCACCCCATAGCGGTAGTTGGGGCGGTGGTTGTGCCGGTACAACCGCCAGACCAGTGCTCCTGTGGTGGCTAAGACTGGAGCGGTACAACCGCTCCAGGCACCGGTAGTACCGGTTAGCCGAAGCCGTCCGGGAACTACCGGGCCACCACCGGCCAACAACAGCTCCAATACCAGAAGGTTTCCGGTAGTGGAGCAGTGCAGGGCCAAAACAACCGGTCAAGCGGTACAACCGCTTACACAGGCGGTACAACCGCCGAGCCGCAGACCTGGAGAATTCCAAGCACCAGGCGGTACAACCGCCCGGTGGCAGCGGTACAACCGCTTGGAAAAATCCTG